>JAJNNQ010000086.1:5935000-7367500 GCA_027886175.1 Phylloscopus collybita | reverse complement strand
GGGCGCAGAGCTTCTTCTGTGGGCTCGGAGATTCTCAGACTTCTCAGGTCAGGTCAGGTCCGGAGCCAGTCCCAATCTTCGGGGGTGGGGAGCGGGGGAAGGGAAAAGAAAGGGAAGAGAGAAAGAAAAAAAAAACGGAAACAGCGAGAAAACAGGCAGCAGAGAGCAAAAGCGGCCAAAACAGCAGCAAGCGAAGCAAGCAGCAGCAGCAGCACCAGTCAGCCAAAGCAAAAGCAGCAGCCTGAGCAGCAAAAGCCACAGCGAGCAAAGCATCCGCTGTTAGACATAACAACACAGTCCACAATATGGGATAGGAGGCACTGTCAACCCAGGACACAAGTCAAGTTTCTCAGGTACACATGGAGAGTGCTGATCACACAGGTGTCCTACCATGCATAAGGGGTCATGCAGTGTTGCCATGGTTTGTGCCTGCCAAGTTTTGGTTTTTGGGAATTCTGCTCCCAGGACAGAACTGCTAAGCAAGGTCATGCTATTTGTAAACTTAAGATGTTTTCCACACGCTTTCCCATGGGAGGGACTTCGCGTGATGGTCTCTACAAGTGACCAATGGTTCCAGAGGTCCCACCTCTAAGGTGGGTGTTTTGTAATAAGGTATAAAATAGGTTTGGACAATAAACCTCCTGGCTCCCTCCTTGGGAGTCCAACAGCCTTCTGAATGAGTCTGCATCTCCTTCTTCGTGTCCCACAGTGACAATGCACTTACCCAGCACACATCCCAACCTGTGGCATTCAACTCAAGTCCCACATCAACTCTGCTGGCCAAGTCCTAAAAGTCTTACTGAGAAGAAGGTCTATGGATTTATCTGTGAAAGCTAAGAAAAAGCAAGGAGACTACAGAGAGGTGTTTATCCAAGCAGCTCATAGCTCTCCTTACAGGCCTGTGTTTACATGCAGCTCTGGTAACAATCTTACAGTGCTGTTCAGAAAGAATCTGGAGAGGGCTTTGCTCCACTCCTCTGGCAGCTCTTCTGGCTGTTGTACAGCACAGCCAGCACAGAAAGGGTCATCTGAAGTCTGTGTGTGCTGCTGAGTCTCAGAAGAGTCCAACTGGGCAGGAAAGCAGTGCAATGTCACAAGTGTGCCTGTCAGTCTGCCTCATGGGATGGATGCTGGATCAACTCCAATGTCCCCAGGATTCCAGTCATGGGCATATTTGCTCTGTGCAAAGAGAGGATGTCTTGACCTGTGGTTGCTCCCAGGTCAGACTGCACTCCTACTGTGCCACAAGACCAAAACCAGCACAAAAGAGATCTGGCTGCCAAGCTAACTTTGCAGAGTGACTGCCTTCGTGGTTTTGCCCCTGGAATGAAAGCACTAACTGAGTATTTTGGGGTAATCACTGAACACTAAAAATTACAAGGACAGATAATTTCCCTCAATGGAAAAAGATTCATGATTTGATATGGTAATTGTTAACAACAAGTAACAAAACAGTACTTTTTGTGAAATTAATTGTTTACCTGTAGTCAGGTTTTGGCAGTACTTGGTTGCTTTCCTTGTTCCTCCTAAACATGATGAGTACTCTGTGCAGAAGTTGAGAAATACATTTTCTGCAAGACCTAGGCTCTGGGATTTTTTTTTAACAATTATAAGCAGACAATTCCTTTGCTACGCCCTGCATTTGCTGTCATTTTCTATCAAGGAGTTTATGAGGTAACCCTTAGAACTTTAGCAAGTTCTCATTTCACTATCATACGCCTAAGTAAAAATTTCAACTAATTTTAGCATTTAGTGGAATGTGATACTAGGAAGAAAAGGTCAAATTTGAATGTGCTCAAATTTGAAAGCAAATGGAATGTGCTCACAGGAAGACAGGACCAATTTTGAATTTTTGGTTTGAACCTGTTTCTCCTTGCAACGACACTTCCCTCCACCTATCTGTGTCAAGAAGAATGAATCACAGCAGCAACATCTGTTTAAGAGGAGGAATTCTGTATACGCTTGTAATGCAAAATTTTCCCTTTTCCCCATAATAAATTCAAAACAGTGGTGTCCAGGGAGGAGAGAACACAATGACACAGCACACGTTCTGTCTGTGCTGCTGACACCCCAGACAGCATTCTCTACCAACATGAGATATTTACCTTTTAACAAAAAGAGTCAAAATGCTTTTTCAGCAGTACTTACTCCCCCTGCCCCAGCAGGAAAACTAGCTGCTCTGTTCCAAGTCTATGGAGGCAGATGATAATGCCCACTCACCCTACTGAAATATTATCCTTTCTGCCCTTTTATTTGTTTAGAAGAATCCATCTTGCAGTTCTTAAGAGAGGCCTGGAGTTAGGAAAAATGACTTTCAGTGATTCATTTACACATGCTAGTACCCTTAAGAACACTACTTAAAACGCAGGCTCTATGGATTTGGAGAATGGCAAATTAGTTGCCTGTCTTTTACATCTGACAAATGATTCCAGATGACCTTTTCTCCTTTTTAACGATGTGCAAAAGACTGATGTCATATATACATATACATATAAACATATAAATACCCACACACAAACACCTATATCTGCTCACCTATATCTGCTAAGGGTGGGGTTTTTCTGTTATAAAAGCATTAAAAACATTTAGATTAATTATCAAGAGTTTAATCATTCAGATCCCACATTTTGTTTCCATTTTAAATCCTAAGAAGTGGTTGAGAGGAAACTGATGAACTAAGAGAAAGAATTCAAAAGGCACATCATTCTCATGAAGGTGAAAAACAAAAGCTGACCAATATTGTGGTAAGCCTACAAATAACTGAATATAATACAAGACAAGCCTTAGAAGGTAAATGGAAAAAATACTATTTCCATAATTTCTCTTAAGCAAGTATCCCCTCTTCCCAGCAGTGTCTAACAACATGGCAAGAGGACAGTACCTCCCCAGGCAAAGTAAAGCTATTTCTCTGGCAAAGGGCTAACAAGCAGACAGGTTCAGCTACCCTGAGGAAGCTGACACGGTCATAGCCTGTGTTGACTTAAGGGGAAAGTGCTACCATTGAGGCTTTTCTATGGATAAGATTTTCTCTTTGAAAGTAGTGCAATTTTACTGTGAAAAATCTGATAAAGGAAGCACCAGCTCTGAGCTACAGCCTCATACTAAATATTTGCTGGCTAGTCACAGAGAAGCTTCATGAAAAACCTGGTGTCTATGGAAGAGCTGCCCAGAGAAAAAGCCTTTTGGCAGAAGATATGTCAGGTCAGAGAAAAGCAGCACAGGCAAGAGTAATAAAAGCAACAAAACTGAAAGAAAATAATTTAGAATAGCTATATAATTGCAAAAAGCAAAGATCTAGTTCACTAAAATGAAAGACACACTGGCTATTGACAGGTGAGAAGTTAATCTGAAATATGTTTCATGTCAAGATGCATCTCAGACATACTTTCTTTTGGGTGTTTCATCCAAATAAAAACAGAACATATTTCTCTGCAAGGAATGAAAAATATTTTAACTACTTAAGTTTACAAATCTGAAAAAAACTAGAGGAAAGAAAGTGAGACAAAAATAGAGGACTCCGAAGAATTTCTGAAATTTTGAGTTGCTTTAAAAAATACCCAAAGAACATTCTGTAGGTCAGAGTACCAAATGTTTCAAAATGTCCTCTTCCTCTTTTGGCAAAAGAACTAACCACATCATCACAGGGGCAACAATGAGGAAAGCTTTCAACATCTTTACTTTGAATGTCACATGTGCCACACATTAGTAAGATAAACAAAACTAGGCAAAAGCAGATGAAATAGTAAGTTTCAGTTTTGTACTAACTAAGATGTCCAACTTGAGAATACTAAGGAATATCTCACGGGGGAAAAATGGCCACGTGTTTTATTTTACTCTCCCAATTTCTTTGGTCAAAATGATAAAGAAGCAGTTAATTACTCAAACCCCACCTGAAATTTTTGGAAGCCTCAAGCTAAGAAAGTTGATCTGGAAGAATATATATCCTTTTCAAGAGGCTGGGAGAGAGCAACTTTGTTTTCGAAAGCATTTTTAAATGGTGTATGTTAGTTGATGTTTCTTTTATTTATTTACTGTTTAGTACTTATTAAATGTAAGTTGTTATATATATTATGTAAGATATACTGTTAACTATTTATTACATTTAATGCAAAGAATATACATTAAGTTGTTGCTCTCCCCTCGCCCCACCTTAAGAAATACATTAAAATTCCTTGGATTGTTACAGATTTTCTACCTCAGAAGTAATTTCTTTCTTCTTTTCTCTCTCAAATACTCCCAAAAGATGTTAGCTACTGTTGATCAAACAGAAAACATGATGCACTTCAAAGTTTATCCTATAGACCACGTCTTAACATTCAACTGAAAGGAAAAGAACACTTAGTTTACATCAAATCCAAACCCCTGAAGTAATCCAGGACCTCTCAGATTAATCCTGAAATCTGTTGTTGTTGTTGATGCAGTATTACTGCATTTTCATATACAGTATCAACTAAAGACTTCTCTGGAGAAAAACAGGCTTAGCAGAATTATTAAATATCCCAATTATATTTTTATTATTCATTTAAACAGACTTGTACATCACACAGAGATTAAGAGCATGATTATAAAAAACAATCACTATCCCCCTTTCATGTTTTTTAAATCACAGAAGAGTTTAGGAGCTGAGCAACTTACGCAGAGGTGATAGCACTTAGATTTCTCTGAGGTCTTGACAATACTATGTGACTCATAAATCTAATTCTCAAAGTAGAGAATCACAAACGTCACCAGGCACAGAGTCTCTATTAAAGTATCCCCATTTATCTTTACAGAGTGCCTTTCTTTATCACATTATTTGATAGACTGTCATGTACAGGTTTGAGCTGCCCAAATATAATTTCCTCAGCCCATTCTGTGCTTCACATAACACAGAACAACCACAGAGCCCACTTTTCTCCAAAACAAAGTCAGACCATCAGCGAAAGTCTATCAGATTGTGTAAGTGTCAACATGTATATGTAAACAAAAGTCATCAGATCTTCGGTAAAGGCAGTTTTTTTCCTTCAGTATAATAACAAACCGCTTTCATGAGAAATGTAGAGCCAATATGTTCAGCACAATACCCCTGTGTAAGCCC
Organism: Phylloscopus collybita; assembly: GCA_027886175.1. Classification (NCBI taxonomy): domain Eukaryota; kingdom Metazoa; phylum Chordata; class Aves; order Passeriformes; family Phylloscopidae; genus Phylloscopus; species Phylloscopus collybita. Next base: position 7,362,423 of record JAJNNQ010000086.1, on the reverse strand, counting down.
TTCAGAGATTAAACTGCACCATCAATGTCTGCTACAACAGTACTTCTATATAGTCAATTGGCTCCATGAATAGGAAATAACATGGTTTATTGCAAACAGTAGACTTCAAAAAACAGGTATTTCGAAGTCCAGTTTGTTATGATTTTATTTAAACAAAACATGAGTTAAATGTTTTCATGCAACATTTGCACTTAAGTCTTAAATACTCATGACAAACAGAAGGAGTAAAAGAACACACTAATTATAGACTTTGGTGAATATACAAAAAACCTCAGCATTATAGTTTATACAAAGTAAAGAACATCTTAAATACTTCCCCAAAATACTGCAGCAGCTGAGACACAGTGATACGCCTTGCAAGGGCACAGGAATGTAATTTAGAAATCACACGGGAACCACCCCTTTCCTTTAATTTCACAAACAAGACAAAAGCAACATTCAACTCCACACACTGATTTTTCAGATTATGCCTATGCAGTACCTTGAGTTTTATCCAAACAGTAAAAGTTAGACATGTTTATTTAGTAAACAATTATGCAGTAAATCTCTATTACATTTCTTCCTTGGTATTACCTGGAGAAGCCATGTTATTTAAAAGTGGGCAGGTTTGGTACTTTTATACTGATGTCACCAATATTAATATTTCTTGGGATCTCTGGCAGATTCATATTCTTTACAGCTGAAACAGCCCGGGCTGGAGCTCCTGCTAAACCAGCCTGTATATAAAGTGAGGAAAAATACAAGTCAGGCAAAGTTGGTCACAAGAAGATTCACCAGCAACATACACAACTAAGTTTTCAAGTATTTCCATGGTTACACAATTAGAAAAACCACATGGTAATTGTGTTTGGAATGAAATGGGTTACTTGGAAATATTAAACCAGAAAAACAGTTCACATATTCCTTTTTATATGGTAAAAAATGTAATGTCAACTGGATGGAAAAGTATGAGAGGAAGGAAGAGGAGGCTTATCCAAGCACATGTAATGTGCACGTTATAGAACTGACAGTCTCGAGGTGTTGGGTGTCCAATGTGCTGCCTCTGTCTCTTACCTATTCTAAAAGTTCTTGTGGTTCACACCTGACTAACATTGGTTACAGGTTCAGAATAAGTAACCTCAAAATAACAACGTGCTGAATGTCAGTCAAATCAATGAACAGATACATACACACACACACACACTCATGTATATATATATACATACAAATATATATATATACATACATAGAGGTACTTCAGGGTGGCTTAGACTAAGATGAAAACGATAAACACCCTGCATTTGTGGGTGATGAACAGCATGCAGACAGATAATTCCTACAGACAAACTAGAATAATCTGTTGTCCCACAGTAACTAATTATACACTAACATATCTGCATCCCCTTGAGCATTACACAACACAGTTATGCCAAATTAAATTATTAAATAGCACCCATTTTTATAAAGTCCTCTACTGCATGCAGTCTCTTTTCACACAAAACTAAAGCCTTGCTGTATAAACATGCACGTTTTACAATAGAGAATTACTGACTTCCGTTTAGTTCTGCTTTTAGATAAAGCAGCTGCCAAGTTTACACACTGAGGTATACCATGAAATGCTAACAATTTACAGCTCAGAGGCGTGAAGACATACCATAAATCATCCTTCCCTATTGCTTCTGAAAACACCAATTCAAAATCTTGTTATTTTAAGGACTATTAAAACAAGACTAGTAAGTGCTACTGCTATACTTGATGTTGTGGAAAAAAAAAACCCATTGCTATTCATTTTAAGTATAGAAATGTTTCTCTTAAAAGTTCAGATTCTCTATGCAGATTAGGATTTTCCGTGTGGTTTTACTTCAGGTTTGCCACGAAAGTGTAAATATAATTTTTATTTCTGCAAGGAAAAAAAAAGGCATGGAAGATTTTTAAAAGAAGAGCTCTTATTAGCAGAAAAAGACATCACATTCCAAATTCTCTGAATATGTAAAAAGAATTGACTTTTACTTTGATGTTTTAAAAGTAAGATTAAAAATATTCACCCAATAAAACCCAATAAAAATCACAATATGATTTTCAGAACTACTAGTTTGTTACATCTTGCAGGCCCAGTAGAAACCAGCAATCCACAAGAAACAAAGCAAGATGCTAGGAACTGGTTGAAAAAAGGACTAAGCCTGCAGAAATGGAAGGTCTTTAATTTTAGGTTTGTCAAAGACCGAAGAAATCAGTCCATTTGCATATAAACTATTTCTGAACAAGAAATACAGCAAAATGAAAGAAGAAAAACTTAGAGAAGGTTGTGTCATATCTGATTATTAAAAAGTGTTGGTATGTGACTACCACTAAAAGTATAACCTTTTCAGATTCTTGGTTTTCACTGAAATTCATTGCAAGTGCAGGGTAAACTTACTGAGGAGTACATCTGACTTCCATGGTGTCCACCTGGTCTACTGCACAGAAGGAGACAGACACTCCACACACTTGTCACTCTACTTTTTGTAGGCTATGAAAAGAATATTTTCTCCCTTTTACTGTTCTCTTATAAAAAAATAAATACAAAGCCAAGCTAACATAAGATTTTCACTTAAAACTCTACCTGCTAAAATCCTTTCTTCTCCCCTCAAAAACATAATCCAAGCCAAAAGAAACTGATTAAAGTTTCTGATTTTGAACTAACCCTTTATGTGGAAAGGCTAAAGTATCACAAACCCCTACATTTTAGTCATGGGATGATTCCCAGAAGAAGAAGCAGAGACCAGAAAGCCATGAGTCATCTATTAACAATACCTTCCCTGTCAAACCCTCCTATGTGAGACATGCAAAAGTTGGGAAAAGCACATGGGGGCAGAGAAGAAAACTGAGAAAACTGAATCTCTAATGTACACAAATTTACTCTCACCTTGGCTCTGACATAACCCAAATTATCAGTTTGCAAAAGTACAAACTAAGTATAACTCAAAAGGTACAAAAAAGTATTTTCAAACTCTCTTTTTCCTTCATTTCCCTTAACATCAACAAGTCTATCAGGTCATTCACTTCAGAGGCTCTTTCAATAGCAATATTTTCTTAAAGGAAAACCTGGATCTAACACTAGCAGTATTAAGAAATGCAAGCATCCAAAATCTGCATCCCTTAATCTGCAATAAGTTAAAGAAGCAGTATTAGACATTGCAATTTCTTTCTATTTATTAAAAAACAGTGCAGAAGGCATGAAGATGCCAAACACTGTCCTTTTACATCTTAGAACTTGGAAAAATTAATTTTACATCAAGAGGCTACAACTACCAGCGAAGTCTTACTGGATAAAAGAATACTTTTAATCCTTTAAATTCTATTTGCAGTAATGGAAGAAAAATTCCTTAAGCAAAATGGGGCAATGTAAACTGTTTTCCACAGAGAAGATGAAAATACTAATTAAAAGCAATGAATCCTACAATTTACAACTGAAACAATGGGAAATCAGAAAAACATAGTAAGTAATGACATGGTAGCACATGCCTGGCAATTCAAAGGAGAGGTGCCTTCTGGGTGAATTGGATGGAGATTCTTTGCCCTAATTTAATGGAAGTTATTTACTCTTACAAATAACATTTTTAATATAACTGGTCATTATTTTTACCTACCTGCTACTATCCTCTTTATACAGACTTACAGTCCCTGCCTCCCGCCCCAATGGCATAGGATACAATGGAGACAACAATTGAGAATTATTAAAAATATCACAGTTGACACAACCGCTGCCCTTCCACCCCCCTAAACAGACACAGCTTCCAACAGTCACGTTTCATGAGGACCATTCTGGATCAAGATCAGTGAAGATCCCTGACAAAACTGCTGTGGTTGTCAGATTACCTATTTTTTTTTACAGCGAGATTATCTTTCATTATCAGATGCTGAAGTGAGATTTTCAAACTATTACATTCTCTTCTCCTGTAATTCCCCGTATTGCGTTTATAGAATAGTGGATACATAAAATGCATAGCACAATGCTATTTAGCTTTAATTAATGTCCACCGTATCAAGCACAATACAGTTACACAATATTTCTAAGAGAAAGCAAATAGTTCATAAAGAATGTTTAATGGATAAAATGTGTGAAAAGCACTTGAACTCCCAAGCTGGACAACTAATACAATTCAAATGATATTGTATTTGAACTCCTTAGCCTCCTTTCTAGCATGTCAGGGCAGCGAACTAGTATGCTTCCATTTCTCTTACTGGAAGTGAACTGTATTTACAAACACAAAGGTACAACAAGTAAGTACTTTTAGCCCCATGTGCTTTCAAGGCATCTTCTGGAGGCACATGATTAATACAGCTTTCACCGTAACACTGAACAAGTTTCACCTGCCTTCTTTATCACATAATTCAGCAGGTAAGTCAGTGACATGCAAAGAAAAAACTGTTCCATTTGAAAAAACACAACACATAGCAAGCTTTAAACATGCAGTGAATGATGAATTGTCTGCCACAGCAAGCAAATGACTAAAACAAGTGAAACTGAAACTTCTTAAGACATAATTAATGCAATTTCAGAAAGACAATATGAATTGCATACTGGTAAAACAATAAGCCAATACAACACAGTTTTGCTGCAGCTCCTTTGTACTCTCAATTTCAGTTGTTGACGGATGTGCTTTAATGTTGAAATGCTGCATATTAAAATTTTAGAAATGCTTGTAAATACATTCATATACTTTTAAAGAGCAATACCATATACGCAAAAAAAGGCACTATTTCACAAATTGAAAATGACACATTTAATAACAGGATTTTTACTCTACTGGTCCTAATCTATCAACTAAGACACATAAGCTGTCATTAATTTACTTAGGTCATTATTAATCACCATAGGAATCAATTTTGTTTGTTCTTATCATCATCCTTTCTTAGAATGCTCAACTGGTAACTTCATATCAAAGTGATCCTGGTAACTCTGTTTTACTCTTTAAAAAGAAATTCAGATAATTCTGGAAAAATATTGCACATTGCAAACATTGTTAATATGCATATACAAATAAAAATATTACAAATGTCATCCCAAGTAACTCTACACAGAGGTGGCTAGCACTGTAATAAATATATAAAAAAACCACAGCCTACTGGAAAACAAAATAATGAAGGCTAACACTGCAAAATAAGCCACCCTTTTGCAGATAATTCAGAGGTACTAGGACCTCTCTGCTGCTGGTGTTTCATAGCAATGCTTCTTTTCAGAACAAGTATGACTTCAAAGCAGCAGGGATATGAAATCATGAAAGGATGCAATACATAATATAAAGGAATGATCATGTCCCCTGCTCATGAGGTTAAATAAATGAATGTAATTAGAGAAAAACCAAAATGAAGTCTGCAAGTATATCAAAATGAGGCCAAACAGATAAGAAGACTTAAGACATACTCTTAGGAATTTTAAGCACTTGAATCACAAAAAGAGTAATGGATGGGAATGATTAATTATTTCTTTGTTTGTTTTTCATTGCCAGACCCAAAAATAAAAACAGAATATGTGTGAGCAGAACACAGAAAAAGAAAAGTAGCTTTGCACAAAAAGAAAAAGAAAAAAAAGAAAAAAAAGAAAAAAAAAAAAAAAAAGAAACCAAACCAAAAATCTGAGATCAAGCTCCCTAGTGTTACCAATGAAATACAGACTATATAAATAGTGTTACTTAACATATTATATTAGGCAGAGGAAAGTCAAGTCCCTGATCTTCTCGATGAGCTGTAGCATACTTCAAAATTTAGGTTAAAATGTTGCACGTTACATGGTTACATGCAACCATGTTAAAGTATTTTTAGCTAATGCCTTTAAACTCAGTGCTACTAAATCCAATTGTAGAGTTGCATTGGTTATATCTTAACAGTATTGCAGTACACTATCCTAGGAAGATCACATTAAAAGTAAAGAGCAAAGCTATTCATAAATTAAATAAAGTTCAACTGCTTAAGATTCCACCTGTTTAAAATACCTGCAGTTTGAATACACAGCGACTTAAAACAAGTGGAAATTAATTTTTAAGTACTGCTGTAACACTGACTGACATTCAAACTGTTGAGCTAAACTAAATGTTTCAAACAACAAATGGCAAGTAACATTTGACCATAAACTAAATTTCAAACATACAATTTCCTTCTCCTTTTTCTGTTCTTTGTCAACATTCACATCCAGGGACTGTAGTTACCAGGATATCTTACAGCAAAATCCAGACATTCAGATTATAATGACAGCAAATGTATATCTGAAGTTGAGTACATGCTGACAGCTCTTCTCATTTTATATTCAACATACTTAAGGCTGGATGATCAACTTCAGAATTTCTACATCATCTTTACAAATTGCACTGATAATTTTACTCTCTCTATACAGAATTATTTCAGTTTGTTGGTTTTGGTGGTGGGATTTTTAATGTTTCATTCACCTGAATCTTATTCTGAAACTTCTCTTTGCAAGCATGTAAAAGTTCATTGTTTTTATCTGGAAATACTAAGTGGTGAAGAAAAAGAGTTCATAATACTTATTTCAGATTATCAGGGACAAAATTCTCCCAACAAAAAAGTTATTTGTATTATGTCATCGTATTTTATTTTTTTATCTGTGTGTTCATTTTTATTGACATTAATTTTGCAGCATTTTTGGCTAATATTCACACAAGTTCATACTCCTTTGTTTCTTTACAATGATACAAAGAAAAGTTAAATTCTAAAATGCAGGAAGAGAAATAAAATAAAAAATATGATGTCAATGAAAAGCTAGTAAAATACACTATAGCCAATAAAAAGATGAGGGAACTACAAGAAACTAGCACAAAAAGTAGGCTACAAGGACTAGTATGGGTATTTTTACACATAATTTTTGAGTCTGGCCTACGTAATTTATTGCCTTTGACATCATTTTGCTTTCCCTTTTTGTTAAAAGTACATTTTTTTCTAAAAGTCAGCAATACCTTTGTCTACCTGTCCTGTCTGGGAGATTGAAAGATAAAGGTCTGTAAGAGAGAAGAATGGAAAGAGCCAGAAAAGATCAGGAGGTTCAGAAAAAATGAGGCCCAACTTAAAAGTCTAAATCACACTCAGATGAACACTCCAAATAAAGAAAAGGTAGCCCAGGTTTACCTACAGTACTTACAGAAGTTCTGAATAAAATCCAATGACCCCTCTCCCAGAGAATTCCCTCCCTTTATCACAATGATTCTTTGGTTTTAGGGTTGACCAGAAGCCCATTCACAGACTAACACTAAACTGAAAGGCAGTGAAATGCATATAAGACAACATTTCTTAGGGTACAAATAATTTCCTTTGTAGCCCATCCAAACAATATTAGATGAATCACAAGTCAAAGGTAGGGACTCCCTTATAGTGGTTTAATTAATCTCCGTGAAAATACTAACAAATTCCTTGAGCTGGTAACTTTGCTCAAATATATGTGGATTTAACAAACACATTCAATCTTTTCCACTAAATTCTAACTGAAAGCCTGTTTAGAAACCTAGTGCATAATTAAACAAATACCTGATGTTAAATACCTAAATTTTGTGTATTACTGAAAGCCAGATGGGCACAATAAAAAAGGGAGTATTTCTGAAAATGTAGCCCAGTTATAGCTTTATTAGTTTCACCATTTCATCTACAGAAGAAAAGGCAATTTAATGTTAAAATAGCTGCTTTGTAAATGCAAGAGGTATGACAGTGGTCTAAAAGACAAAGGAATTAAAGCAACAGTGCTGTGGGCACAGGTGGCACTCCTATAAACTATGGACTACATTAATACTAATTTCTAAATGTTATTTTTTTAACTAAAGAAAACTAAGAAGATCCACTAGTTTTGATTTCTTAGTGACCAGCACTCAAAATTTATTAAGTTATTACTTATTTTGATTTACATGGATTTGTTTTTGTCTTGAAAATATGTGTTCAGGAAAGACATACTTAAAGATTTACAATCTTGATAAAAAAGACAAAAGAAACAGCAATAAAGAAATTTCTGTTGATATACATAAACAAATGATTAATGATCAAAGGAAATAATTACCAGGTATACTGATGCGTCTCAGCATTACAGTAACTGTTAAATTTGAAAAGAAATAGTGACTGAACTAAGTAAAAAGAAAGTATTTGTGATGAGCGGACTGTGGAATGTTCTGCTTCATCCAAGTCACCAAGTGTTTTAATTTATCACTGCTACTTCTTTACCTTCTATAATTCATTGCTGAATGTAAAGGAACAAGTTCCTATTTGCTTTGTATACACTTCAAGTTCCATGTGGTTTTTTTTCAGATCATCTACCTACCATCAACTTTTATACTAAATGCTCTTAAAAGAAAGACTGACTTACTGATGAAAAATGGAAGACAGCAAGTATTTCAGCTGGCTGCACTGAATTGATGTGTTTCAGAAAACTACTCAGAGATTGGTCTACAGTTGATTTGGTAACAGCATTTACATAATTAAATGCTTTCCAATAGAACCAATACGAACATAATATATGATAGAACACAGCTGCTCAGCTTTTTGGAACATGGCTATTTTTCTATCAAATAAGGAAAAATGTATGTATACAGAAGTTATTCAAATATAGTAAAAATTTATAAGAATAACTCCAAATATTCGTCTCTGTCATCAATGTTTCATTTTGAGTGTGAGAAAAACATTAAAATGAACACTTCGGACATGTTCAGAATCTACCACAGAATCCTTTCAGATGCATATTGCTATGTACTGGGCCATATCATACCTAGCTTTTCTCTTGTTTTTCACATATTTGTGTCCTGTTCTTGGATATAGTTTGGAAGTTGTGCAAAATGAACAATTAAATATATTAAAAAAACATGAGTTGGCACAGTCTGAGACTGCACAATCAGAAGAACAGTATACATAGTACCATAAAGAAAAACTGAAAACTTAATCTCTCTCTTTATTGAAATTCAGTTAGAACTACGAAGTTCTCTGTGTCCTCTCCTAAAATGCCATTTAGTTTATATTTATGCCACCTGGAAGATTTCAGTCTATTCAGCTGACTTCAACTTTAGAAAGTCTTCAATTCATGCAAAAGCTTGTTTAGAAACTTGAATATTATTGCTTTGATGTACTCCTCTGTGGAATTACTCTCATCATTTAGAATCCAGCACAGACTTAGTTAAGATATAATAGCATCATTTTGGTTTACAAGGCACATCTGGTGACGTTAAAGGGACGGTAATATTCTATATCAAAGATAAAGTAAATCTAAGGTTCTTTCTTAATCTAAATGTCTTTCCTAAACACAAGTTCAACAACTGATAAATTGAAAAAGGATTCCCACAAATCATGTGTGATTCCCTCACTTGGCCTGTTATAGGCAAATAATTTTCTCACTCACTGAACACCACAGGCTCAGATTATCAAGATTGCAGAATTCATATTTACTTTGAAGTGTCTAGAATTGGGTTTTAAATTCTACCTAGTCCATTGGAGTCCAATTTATTTTCTTGTGTTGCAGTATTACTGCTGCTATTTATTTCAGGTGCTTAGACGCATACTATCAAACAGGAATATACAGGCTGTGAAGATACACTTTATTTTCTTACCTAATTTATTTAAGTGCTTATGTCACTAGTTCAGCATAACAAGCAGGCTGGAAATAAAAGGTTTTCTACAAGAGAGAACTACAGAAGTATCTTAATAGCAATATTATTAGATACAAAACCCAAAATCTAATCAGCAGCAACTAAGCGGTTATTACTTATGATGAAAGGTAAAACATCCTCAGATACACTGCTAATTTTTAGCACTATAAGCAGGCAGCTTACACTATTTAGTTCACTATGAAGGACGAACAGCATTATATAGCATGCATTTACTACAACCCTGGTTCTAGTTTAGAAACTACACAGTGCATCACTCTTACCTCAGATTTCTCCAGTTTATTTTGAGCATCAATCTGAGTGACAATTTCATTCATATTGGTCTCCAAAACCATTCCACCCATGACCATTTCAGCCAATATATTATGGACCTAAAAGAGATCAAAGAAGAATTTAAAAATGCCAAATATCCTCCATACAATCTGTAAAGACGGTCTAGGTTTCCCTCATTACAGGGAAACATGTATTCTGTAAGTCACTTAACTAATTTTAGCATTTAATCTAAAGCCAGTTGGGAACAGAGCTCCTAATTTCATGTTCCTTTCTCCAGTATCTTCTTTGTTCACAGCTCTTTTACAAATTCATCTGCTATACCATGTATCAATGCTAGGAAACTTTCACATTCCTCTTTCTTTTGTTCCCATTTCCCACCCAATTATTAGAGTTCAAATTAGCATCAACAGCAGTAACACCTCTAGGAAGCAGGTCCCGAGACTAAACAAATCACTCATAAGTAGATGCATAAACACTACCCTGGACTACACCTGAGAAGAAAGAGACTCTGATGTTCACCCACCACAGATCCCAAGATCTGGCTCAAAAGTAGAACTGACATTCCTGAGATACTTGGTAAATACGGAGTCTTCAGCATCAACAGCTAGGACTGATGGCTAGGACTTAGACTGCAGGAGCCCATAAACCAGCTGGGTTTTCATTAATGAAATGACTATGTTTAAATATTCCTCCCCACCACAGCCCATTGAGAATGAAAGTCGTGATTCATGAATCACTGCTTCAGAGTCTCCATTCAAAGCATATTAAAGACTTGGTTTGGTTTTTTTTTTCTTTTCTAAAAGACATCCTTCTGCACACCCACTAGTAAAACTCCAGAGTTACTACATAATGTATAATATTTTAATTCATATTACTATTAAAATCTGAAGACAAGGACCATTTTTCTGCTTTTCAGAAATAAAAGTACCATCTGGTATCTCAAACGCATTAATTCTAACTACGATTTTGGACATTCTCCCAACTTCCCTGTGGATCAAGGATAGAAGTAGATATCTAAATGAAATAACCTAGAGGTAGTACATCAAAAACCAACACAGTTCTTGGTTTTTTTGCCATACCTAAAAAACAAAATTGAAATTTTTCCCTGATAAATTATAAGTTTATTTTTGTACGAATTTATAAATAATGTATCTAGAGAGGCCCCTTTGGGCGCTTCCAAAACATTCCTTTCTATATGCTTCTTATTCCTTTGCCTCCAGTCTCTAGAATACTTAACTTCTTCCTTGATGCAAACAGCACCATACCTTGGGTCATGCTTCTTACCCTTCTCTGCATTTTTTCATGCTTTCAGAATGCAATAGTGAAGTCTAGCACACAGCATTTAAAAATGTTCGAAGCACAGATGCTTCCAAGAAGCTTGAGTATTTTGTCTTTGCACACTTTTCCTCTAAAGGGATGGTTTTCTAAATTTCTAAATTAATTTTATTTGGCAATCTGCATATGAAAGGAAATCAGTTTTGACTAACAAAGTTATGTAATCATGGTAATCCATGGACTCCCTCCTCTTAAATATATGTCTGCTCACATGCAAGCAGCAAGATAAAAATAAACAGTAATTGTTCTTTCTTTTCAAATTGCAAATTCATTGCAAATATATATTAAATGTACAAATATACATTACTGTCTCTATTTTTTACTTAAAAAATCACTAATTATTTTCCTAAAGAAACAACAACAAAATCTTAAGTAAAAATGTATTAAGTGGCAATGAAGTGCAAAAGACACTTCAATAGCGTATTCAAAATAGTATTTAAGTGAAAGACTGAAGACAAATGAATAGGTATCTGATATTCCAAAAGGGATCTGACTGTTGGGAATATCAACTTTTTAAAATCTGAAATTGCTGTTTTGTAATAACAATTTTAAAGTGTTTTTACAAAAATCAAGAGTGCTTCTTATTTATATTTGATGCACTCTCTAAAAACAGGAATGCATACTCTAAATAACAAGGAATATATCAAGAAAAAACTCAGGCAAACTTGGCAAACACATTTTCTTGTCTTTGTTATAAATGCATATTTTGGAGTTGGCTTTTCACATATAACAAGCAGATTGCTTTATGTATAATATGGGAAAGTTATATTGCATTTTTTTTTTTATTAATAGAATTTAAAAAATTGTGATAGATAAATATTCTTAGATTGTAACAAAGTAGAGATGGGATTGTTGTTTTTTTAATTCCTCAAAGAGATAGAAGACAGGAGGGCCATCTGGAATTCCTAAAGATAACAACTGAACAACTGAGCCTTGTTGAAGAAGAAAGATTTACTACCTCTATCTAGACTTAGCAAGGCCACATAGAAAAACTGTATAATTAAGGGAAATCTTGAAACCAAAAATGAATATTTGAATCATGTATTAGCTCATTTAAATATGTAAAACAGAAGTCCTTAAAAACAGAGGATCTGAAAAAAGACGGTGTGCTGATGTTGTTGGAATCAGCACCTCGGCCGAAAAGAGCTTTGGTTTTTTTTCTCCTTTATTGTCTATTTTTATTCTATTTTTATTTTATTTTATTAAACTTATAAATTAATATAAAAAGGTGAAACGTCGTTTTTCACATCTTCAAGAAATTTGATTCTGGATGGTTCACTGTTTTGATTAGATAATAAACTCTTGCAAGAGATCATGATACTCCCAGAGATATTTCAATAGGTGCCAAAAAGTTGTGAAAAAAACCGAAGTATTCCCTTACATCCCTAGCTGAATGTATTCTATTATTTTAGTTGTATAATAGCTTTCAGTAATGCCTTTTTAAAGCGTTAGACTCTTGGACTCAGTGTGGGAATCCATGCAGGACTGAAATAAATCTGCCCCTCCTCCTCACAAGACGTGAAAATGTCCTGCTCCAGCTATAGCAAGTTTTTTGGCTGCTTGTAATACAGATGATCTTTAAAAAAGAAGTTAAATTCTCTCCTGTACAAACTACACTCCCCAACACCTCAAGTCCTTATCTGCTACAGCACATCAGAAACACTCATTCCCACCTATATTCCATTCTCCAAATGAATTTCTCATATTATATCAATATTCTTGAATAAACATCTGTCTTGGCTCCAGGTTACTGTAAGTCACCACTGACTCCTGTACAATTATGAGCACTTGATGAACGTGAATATTTCCTCATAGAAATACCACAGAAAATGTTACTAAGGAGGCAACAGCTGTTGAGATTACATCGTTTAACTCTTCTACATGCCACGTCATCTTTTTACAAGAAAAAAATGTTGGTTTAGGCAGCTCTCATTAGAAAATTGCAAGAAAACAACATCCCACAGCTTCATCAAGAACTGAAGACATAGAACAACTCCTGTTAAAATAACCTAGCCAATCCTCACTTTTCTCAATACCAGACAAGTCAAAATACAAATATTTTAAAGGTTTCACTCCAAACAGCACTCACACATAAGCACCCATTGTAACTAAAAATGTCTAGATCAAACAGGAGCAGTTGCTGTTTTTTTTTTCCTTTTGCACACTTGAAATACATTAACAAGCCAGGCCACGAATATCTGCAAGAGAAAATTAATGCATTAACTCTGAAGGCTCAATGCATTATGCTTCTTGACAAGATGACCTTATCAGCAGTTTAAAGAAAATTTAACACTCTAATTTCATTCTCACAGATACATTCTCACATTCTCTTCCTGTTTTGTTCTCAGACCTACAAGAATACTGATGAACTTAAACTGGAGGGGAAAAAAAGGGAAGAATGGAAATGACATCAAACAGTCTATTAATAATTTATTAAAAATTAATAATATTAATTATTAATAGAGCTGCTAGTGTACAGCTGGTGGCAGCCTTGCATTACTACAGAAGTTCATGCCTCTATATTTTGTTCATTTATGCTCAAGTTAAAAATCACTGCACTGGTCAATATTACATTCAGAGTTTTTTAACTCAAGGTTTCACTGTCTTTTGCTGTGAAAATGGATTATTTTTACTAAAATATCTAACTAGTATTTAGGGTTCCCATTTTCCTCAGAGATTGAAAATTCTAGTCTAAACATTTAATGGGATTCTCTGACAGATTCTTAGATTTTTAGTAATTCAAAAAGAAACACTTAAATTCTAGTGTCCATTTGATATGTAACTCTCAAGAAGAAATATCATCTCGTATACAAAGTAAAATATTTTTCAAGAAATTTAACTTTTTAAGCACCTAAGTTCTCTACGTATTATTAGAAATATTTGTCTATCATGTTATGTTAGGCAATACTCTTTAACGAAACATGTTACAGAGGAACAGCTTAGAGTACATATCAGCCAAAGCAATCTTCAGCTGAAGATCAAACTTCTTCCCACAAAATGACTGCAGTACTTCATCCTTTAAGCTCAGAAGGCAATATATAAACCACTTATAAACTCTTTTGTACTTTTATCTGTCATTTTGGAAATACCCAACATGTTCCAGTCATGGAAATGACTAGAAATCCTAATGAGTTGTCATGACCTAAGTATTGGTTAAACACTCACTCCAGGTAATCTGCATTTCACTGTCTGGTCAAGGTGCAAGTGTTTCTTCCAAAAGAACTTTCTGATTTTGACACAAACTGAGTCAGTTTGAAATAGTTCTTTCAGATACTTAACTTGGTATTACTTTCAGTCTACTTTTTATATCTTACTTTCCTTTGACACCTTTTGCTGTTGATGCAGAAAGATGTTCACAGATGGGGAAAGATGACCACACAGAAAGAAATAGTAGGCACAAAATGCAACCAAAGGAATAAATTCTGCATATTAAATTCTCAGCATTTTAGGTATTACAACAAAAAATGTCAAAGTCATTTTAAATGACAGGTGACTATAGTAAGAGCATTTCTTTAAACTAGATTAGTAAGTAAAACATTCATTCCTTACAGTTGGAATATTCAAACAAGAATGTTTCTAAATGTTCGAAAAAAGACAAAGTCTGTTTCAGATTTTAAACAGAAAGATCCACACAGCATCTAAATTACATAATCATAGCATATGAAAGGCACCTACCAATCCTAACTGGAAAATACCTAACAACTTCAGTTCTGAATTATATAAAACCTAACCATAAACAAAATAGAATGCATTATTTCTTGAAGCTCTTCCTACTCTAAGAATATTCAGATGTCTTCGATTTTATGTGTAATATTATTATGCCAATCTCAGTATTATTTTATTGTTCCTCAGAAAGACATGCTCCATTGCAGCTTTCAAGTAATAAAAGTATTTTAGCAGAAACAGTGTAGATTTCACTGATAATTAAATCACAGAATCATGGAATCAGTAAGGCTCCAAGATCCTCAAGTCCAACCTTTGACCGAACACCACCATGTCAATTAAGCCACAGCACTAAGTGTCATGTCCAGTTGTTTCTTGAATACTTCAGGTTATGCTGTCTCCATCACTTCTCCAGGAAATCTGTTTCAATGCCTAACAGCTCTTTCAGGGAAGAAATTCTTCCTGGTATCCAGCTTGAGGCCATTTCCTCTTGTCTATCTATTACTTGGGAGAAGAGACCATCCTGTTACAACCTCCTTTCAGGTTGCAGAGGGTTCCCACTGAGCCTCCTACTCTCCAGCCTGAACACCCCCTGCTCCCTCAGCCACACCTCACAAGACTTACTCTCTAGTGCCTTCACCAGCTTTGTTACCCTTCTCTGGAAAGTACGGCAGAGTTTAATATCCAGTATCAACTGAACCAAACATTTTACTTGATAAAAATATTACACGATTTTATTACAGTACCTTGTCTACATGAAAGATTAAATCCAGCTCACAGACATTTTCAAAACATTTGTCTAATGTTTCCACAAATACCTGTAAAGAGGGAAAAAAGTGCCAAAGGTCAACCTTTAACAAAAACTCTATACAGTTTTATTAGGTGTGAAGTTTGAGAAAAGCAAATAAAGAAATTAAACACTGGTCAGATCTTAAGGCATTAAAGGCATCTACAGAAATTATGTGATTAACATTATGTGAAAAGTATGTTATCTATGTAGAGGGCAAAACTGTATGCACAAGCCAATTTAGGTTAAAACTCTGATTAAAGGCACACTGTTTCAAAAAACAGATACATCTCGAAAAACCAGCAACATAACCTAAATTATAATTATCTCTGCTGTGATTCAAAGTACTCTTTCCCATTTCATTAGAACTTAATTATGAAGAAAAAAATCAGCTTTTCCCATCACTGTTTTTAATAACTACTACATTGCAGGCATCTCCTAATTAACCAGACTGTTAACTTTGCTGTTAACTGTCAGCATCACTCCTTCCAGCAGCAGTACAGCAGCTTTCACCTGACTTAGACCCACTGAATCCAGGATGAAAAAGGCATCTGTCTTAACGTCACACCTCCCGATCCTGTCAGGCGTATCACCATATAAATTTAGAAAAGTCTAGCAGTTTATACACAGACAAATAAGTAATTTCTGAATACAGAATACAAAAGCATAAAGAAGAAAATCCAAGCAGCTGCTGAACTCCAGCTACTGATGCTCCCTGCCAGATATGGCCTGTACATCACACCTTGCTCTGGGTGTTTCTGAAACATATTCCTTGGCATTTATGCTTGTACTTTCATACACCAAAAGCACCCAATCCCAATTCATCCTGATAATGATGATTGTACTTGCAATCCTTAAGGTCCTGAATGCCAATCACCGTGTGCTTGTGGTGAGTGCTGTCACAGACTCCAGTCTTATAGAGTTGTATGCACAGTTCCCTTTGTGCAAAGGGTAAATCCTACAGACACAGGTAAGGTCAAGATCTCTCTAAGTTAATGTAAGATTGACCTTAGGGTCTTCAAAGTTAAAAAGAATTTATGTAAGAATTTATTGATCTTTTATTAATAGTGAGAAAATAAATGCCAACTTGTTGGAAATTTAAATCAGTTTTATATGTTTCAAGGCCATTTTGTCACAACATGTATTTAATATTATTTTTAAGCTGTCACTGTATGCATTTTTTTTTTCAATTCTAAACTCAAACATCCTAAAGAAGCAATATGGAAGATACACATCTCATTTTGATTCTCTGTTCCACATGATTTATGAGCCTCATCTTAGTATTTGAGAGGCACCAGATTTCAAACTGACTAGGCCCAGAAAAATAGGAGTAAGAATTCATGTTCTGACATAGATCACAGAACTGTTTAGGTTGGAAACCTAAAGATGACCGAATCAAACACATAAGCTAGCACTGCCAAATCCAGCTCTAACCCAAGTCCCTGAGTGCCACATCTAGATGTTTTTAAGACACTAGGCACGGTGACTCCAACTCTTCCCTGGGCAGCCCATTCCAATGCCTGACAAACCCTTCCAGTGAAATTTTTTATACTATCCAGTCTAAATCTCCCTTGGCACCAATTGAGGCTGTTTCCTCTTGTCCTATTTCTTCTTTCTTGAGAGAAGAGATTGAAGCAACTCTATAACCTCCTTTCACATAGTTGTGTAGAAAGATAAGGTCCCCCAGGTCCTTGTTTTCTCTAGGTTAAACACCCCTCTCAGCCACTCCTTGTAAGACTTGTGCTCCAGCCACTTCACCATTTCCACTGCCTTTCTCTGGACTTGCTCCAGCCCCTCAGTGTCTTTCAAGTAGTGAGAAGCCAAAAACTCGATACAGGATTTGGGGCATGGCCTCACCAGTACCCAGTACAGAGAGACAGTCACCAGCCTCACTATTGCTGATCTAAGCCAAGATGCCACTGGCCTTTCTGGCTGCCTGGGCACAGCTGACTCAGGTTCAGATGCTGTCAACCAGCATCCCCAGGTCCTTTTCCACTGGGCAGCTTTCCAATGACTCTGCACCAGCCTGTAGCACTGCAGGCACTGTTGTGACCCAAGAGCAGGACCTGGCATTTGGCCTTGTTGAACCTCATACAATTGACCTCGGCCCATCACTCCAGACTGTCTGAATACCTCCAGCAGACCAATACTCCCACCCAGCACAAAGTCATCTGCAAACTGACTGAAGGAACACTCGAACCCCTCATCCAGATTATCAATAAAGATACTGAAGAGGCCTGGCCCCAACACTGAGCTCTGGAGAACACCACTGCTGACCAGACGCCACTTGGATGTAACCCCACTCACTTCCACTCTTCGTGGCTAAAATCCTGCTTCTAGAGACATGTATTTGTATCCATAGACCCAGTGAAACAGACCCAGTGAAACTGCTTGGCCATTAGCTATTCTCAACTGTCTACCTCGCATTATCAACAAAGATTACTTTTACATCTTAATTGCTGGTCTTCAGATCCTGCTCACACTGTAAAAGAGAGGACAATCACACCCTGCCCTTGATATTACTACTACCATCAACGTCTTTAAAATGTTCAAGTCAAACTACAAATTAACTGATGATCCATGCACTCAGAACAAGGACTGTTCTTTAATACCAAAATACAAATCTGTCACTTAACCTAGGAACATAGAGCATATTCAGAGGCAGACTCAGGACAATAAAGTTCAGTGACAACTTAACTAAGAAAATGAATATGCTTCTATTAAATTATACTGAAACGAAGCAAAGCAGGGATTTTTTTCTTCAAGCAATTGTTAATTCATTGTGAAGATAAGAGTCTTCTATAAAGAAGGATGCGAGCAAACAAAAAAACTTTTACGTTAAGAAGAAAAAAGCTACACATTTGACAACATGCGCAGCAAAACCAAAGATATTCTCTTACTTTCCTTGCACCTTAGGAGAATGCAGTTAACAAGGACAGTGCTGTTTGACATTAGCTGCAAGAAGAAGATTGGAAACAGTGTAAATGCAACCTCTGTCCAATGGTTTCAGTTACAAGAGCTAGGAATACGACACTATTTCCACATAAGTCACCAACTTTGCACATGACTCACACACCCCTACATCTGTCTAGCTACCTGGAAAACAAAGGAACGCATTAAAAACAAAGCCAAGACAAGAATCCTAAAAACAACCCTCCCAGATACATGTATATAGTAGCAGCAAGCATGCTCACACATCAACAACACAAAAGTTTAATTTTTGTGACATTCTTCCAGTAAATAAAGGTTCTACAACACCAGTTGATTCATTATTAGAGTGGTCACTTTTAAACCTTTAACTATTACACAGCAACCCCACCATACACTAAATAAACTCACAAATCTCTGTTTACAATACATGACCAGTAATGCACCACAAACATTTTTTAATTTAAGGGAAATCAGCTGACACTGAGTACTCCTTCAGAGATTTTTCACTGACTAAGGATTTCTCACGGAAACTCTGGAAATTTCCCCTATCTCCCATTTATGATGGTGAGATCACTCAGAATAATGCCAAAAATGACATGGTCTACATCTATTAAAAATAGTCTTTTAAAACTCTGGTCTGCAAGGTAAACTAGATTTTTTACACTAACATTTCTTGGCCTATATTAAGATGCCTGCAATAATTGAAATGATAAATAAAATCAGAGTCCCTTCCATCAGAATTTTAGTTAAGTCAAACAAATTGCACGCTGTGGCAAGTAGTATTAAAATTTAACTAATCACTTCAGATGCTGCAGACTTGTAGATCAATAACCAGAAGAGAAAGCACATCAATTGTTTTGGGACACACAACCCCTCCACACACATCAGTTCAGATGCACATTGTGATGTTACTGGAAGAGTAACATAAATAAATGAGTGAAATAGCAGGAAAATAAGGATGCATGCACAATTAATTACTAGCTCCCCCTTGTGCTTCATTTTTGAAATTATAATCTTCTATGGTAAAAAGGAAAAACATGCACATCTCCATGTAAGTAAACAGAAAACAAACAAGTAAACAAAAAACAGAAAACAAAAACAAAACAAAAAGCAAAAACAAAAACAAAACAAAATAAAACAAAACAAAAAAAAAAAAGGAAAACCCCAACACTTTTCTTTTGTAAGAAATATGCTTTAATAAAGATAGATACCCACTGGAAGCATAAATTATATGAAATAAAATATGCCATATGTCAAAACATAAAACATCACCTTTATAATAAAGTGTTCATCTTTAAAATTAAATTATTTTAAAATAAGCAAATAAGACAAAAAAAGGAATAAATCATACATTAGTAGGAAGATAACAAGGGCAGCTGTTCTGAACAGTACAAGGTGTCTGTGAGAAGCTATGCAGCTTCAAGAAAGGTCTGGAAGGAATCACAGAATCAGAGAATCATTAGGTTGGAAAAGACCTCCAGGATCATCAAGTCCAACCCAGCCCTAACCTCAACTAAACCATGTCACCAAGTGCCACATCTAGTCTTTTCTTAAACACATCCAGAGATGGTGAATCCACCACCTCCCCAGGCAGACCATTCCAATACTTTATCACCCATTCTGTAAAAAACTTTCTCCTAATATGAAGCCTATATTTCCCTTGGCACAGCCTGAGACTGTGTTCTCTCATTCTATCAGTTGCTGCCTGAAGAAGGAGACCAACTCCCACCTGACTACAACCACCTTTCAGGAAGCTGCAGAGAGGGATAAGGTCACCTCTGAGTCTTCTCCAGGTTAAACAACCCCAGCTCCTTCAGCCGTTCCTCACAGGGTTTGTGTTCCAAGCCCCTCACCAGCCTCGTTGCCTCCTCTGGACGCACTCAAGCATCTCAATGTCCTTCCTATACTGAGGGGCCCAGAGCTGGAGACAGCACTCCAGGTGTGACCTCACCAGTGCCGAGTACAGGGGGAGAATGACCTCCCTGCTCCTGCTGGCCACACTATTCCTGATACAGGCCAGGATGCCATTGGCCTTCTTGGCCACCTGGGCACACTGCTGGCTCATGTTTAGTCGGTTATCGACCAGAACCTTTAGGTCCCTTTCTGCCTGGGCACTGTCCAGCCACACCGTCCCCCGACCATAACGCTGCAGGGGGTTATTGTGGCCAAAGTGCAGGACTCGGCACTTGGACTTACTAAACCTCATCTTGTTAGACTCTGCCCATCCATCCAATCGCTCCAGGTCTCTCTGCAGAGCCCTCCTACTTTCCAACAGATCGAAACATGCTCCCAGCTTGGTGTCATCTGCAAATTTACTAATGGAAGACTCAATACCCTCATCCATGCCATCAATAAAAATATTGGATACAGCTGGATGCAGCACCGTTCACCGTTCAACTCTCTGGGCTCGGCCATCTAGCCAGTTCCTAACCCAACAAAGAGTGCCCCTGTCCAAGCTGTGGGCTGCCAGCTTTTCCAGGAGTATACTGTGGCAGACAGAGTCAGAGGCCTTGCTGAAGTCCAAACAGACAACATCCACGGCCTTCCCTGTATCCACCAGGTGGGTCACCTGGTCATAAAAGGAGACCAGGTTGGTCAAACATAACCTACCCTTCCTAAACCCATGCTGGCTGGGTCTGATACCCTGGCTGTCTTGTAAGTGTTGCATAATAGCTCTTAATATAAACTGCTCCATTATCTTACCTGGAACTGAGGTCAGGCTAACTAGCCTATAATTACCAGGATCCTCCTTTCTACCCTTTTTAAGAATGGGAATTGTGAGGCTTTAGAGACTTACAGTGCTGCTACAGTAAAATAATCAACTAATACAGTCCCATGTCTCAGGACAGATTTTACTTAGGTAATAAATCAATTCTCTTGATGTCAAGCTTTTGAACGGCTTAACAGTAAGTTATGCTTACTGTTTTCTATATATTTTTATGTATATATATTTTTATATATATTTAGCAGTTTAAACACTGGCAGCACCAAGCCTGCCTGAATTTAGGCAGCATTTGAACAATGCTTTAAGGCACATGGTGTGATCCTTGGGGTGTCCTGGACAAGGCCAGGAGTTAAACTCAGTGGTCCCGATGTGTCTCTGAGCTGGAAGGAAATTGTACCTGGAAGCCTTGCAGAAGACATAGAGGAGTCTTCTGAGGAGTCAGTGATCTTGAACAGGTCCTGTCTGCTCTACTGGGCTGAGCAGCCTGGGCCTTCTTAATATAATCTATAACCTATGATGTCTTTGGAAAAAATGAACTGTAGGAATGGAATGTACTGATTCTGATTAAGAGACGGTTGCATGTTTAGAGGTTAGTCATCCATGTAACACAATCTGAATAAACACAGAGGCCTGTGATCTGCTGCAGAAATTCCTTGGCTAAGGGATAAACTCAGCCAGTTCACTTTAATGGAGAAGACTACAGACAGCTCCCATGTGGTGCTGGTAAACATGCCACCTGCACAGCCTCACCATGACCTCAAACCGCAGCAAGTTTTCCTGAAAGTATCCTTTAGCAAGAGTTGTTTTCCTTCGAGGGAATTATGTAACAGCTCAAAGACGCAAAAGAGGGAGTGCTTGTCTCCATAGACAGGATCTGCTCTGCCTCACACAATGTGGGAAAACCCACCTTGGCTCCACTGGGTGCCACATGAAGGTGACATGCCCAGCACCTGAAGGGGTGTATGATTTACCATCTACATTAATCCTCTCACTCTGCTCTATTAAGCAGTTACCTTATTGAACCATTTGTGCTGTTGAGCCTTTCTTACTGAGAAAGAACCTAGGTTTATGGATCTTATTTCTCCTGACCAATTCTCACCCCAACCACCCCTATTCTCCTGGAACAGAACTCATGGCTAGGGGAGCATTTACCCTCCTTTTCTAAGGCATACCTGCCAAAAAGCTCATAAGCCACGAGGAAAACTTAATCCAAAGAGATTTTGGACATAATTATGCATATACATTTATAGTGAATATATATATACACGTGCATGTATGTGTGTGTGAGTCTGGGTATATATTAATATACATAAATATATATATACATAAACAGCATTGCCTATCAAAGTTCTCATAATCTATGCTTGTATAGCAAATGTTGGAACTGTGCCATTTTTATCTGCGGATAAAAAAGGTCTCGAAAACCTAAAACAAAAAGTAGTTTCTGTTCAGGATGATCCAAACAGTTTCCTCACTTTCCCATCAACTCAAGAAATGACTTTTTCAAAGACAGCCCAGAAAACTGCAAACAATCTGAAAATAATACTCAGCACTTCTTAGTATGTTCACAGTATAAAAGCAACTTTCCAACCAAAAAAAAGGCAAGCAAAATATTTAAGTTCTAAGCTACTTCCAAGTTGAATTACAGTTATTAAGAATTAAAAAAACCCCAAAAATAACAACAACAAAAAACCCCAGAAAGCAGCAAAAGAACTTACTTGTATGAGGTCTAAAATACCAAGCTCACTTTCTGAGGAATCCACACAGAAGACAAAATACAAGGTGGCATAGTGTCGGTAAATCAGTTTGTTATCAGATCCACCTATTAATCTAAAGAAGAAATAAGACAAGGAAAGCTTAGGTAGCATCTCAGGATAAGCTGAGCAAAACCTCACAGTTATTTCAATTAATAGAAGGCCTAGTATTAACTGCTGGAGCTCTCTCAAATCCAACTATGTTGCAACTTTTATTTTGTGATATAATTCCAATAGAAAACTAAGTAACAAAACAGACCAATTTATATTTACGACACAAGCACAGTTATTGTTATTCATATGGATAAAAATGACATCAACCTGTGCATCTTTTTATTAAAATCAATTCAAACAGTTCA
The DNA here is from genome assembly GCA_027886175.1 of Phylloscopus collybita. Taxonomy (NCBI): domain Eukaryota; kingdom Metazoa; phylum Chordata; class Aves; order Passeriformes; family Phylloscopidae; genus Phylloscopus; species Phylloscopus collybita. The sequence continues at coordinate 7,338,991 of JAJNNQ010000086.1, read as the reverse complement.
CAAAAAAGCAGGTATTAAATGTACTTCCATTCCACACTAGCAGGCAGGCACTGAACAGGGATTAATCTGCTTTACAGATTAATAGTGTATTCCTATGAATTCTTCCCTGACCCTCTCAGAAGAGCATCAGGAGAAAAAAAAAACTGTAATGAAGATTGGCATTTGGATTACAAAAACAGCCTTAAATTAGGTTTATGATTCATTTAATAACCAAGAACATGTAACACTAGTTCTACAAAATGTTTGGTATCTTGAGAAGTAGGGTCATACTTCAAACAATAGCTTATGATGGAATGTTACAGTCACAGAAGTGATTATATTTTTATGGACTCTGAAATGGCACTGAATGAGAAGAAGTCTAAAGAGGTAGGTTCTTCCACTCTTCTGCTATGGCCTTCCAAAAAAAGGCACAAAGCACAGAAGATCTACATCAGACAACTGACATTTGCTTTGAGGTGTAAGAGGCCTGATCCTACAGAAACAAAAGTTTTTTTGTGGCTGAATCTACATGGCCGTGATTATCGCAAGTTTACTGTAATGCTGTACCAGAACTGAATCACTCGTTTGGTGTCGTAACTTAGTTTCTGTCTATATCACAGGGAGAGAATACACAGGTTTAAAAAAAATCTTTTAGGTCACTTCTGCTTAAGCACTTTTCTCTGCATTAATGCTTGGCAAAGATCAGGGAAGGGGGTATGGAAGGGGAATCCTTTGTTTCTGAAGAGCAGGAATTACATTTATGTATCAGACAACACTATTACAATAAATAGGACAGTGGAAAGACATGGTAATAAAAGATTCCTCTTTTGTGACCTATTTTCCCAATTCTTTCAAATACTTCATACTTAAAGTACACATAGTACTACACATAAACTATTGATGCCTTTGGGTAAACTGCAAACTATAAAGTGAACCCTGTCCTGAAAAAAATACTGAAAAAAAATTAACCCTGTCATTGAGCAGTAGGAGAAAAGCCAGAATTGTGTTTTGTTTCAGTTTATTCTTGTTAAGCAGCTGTATTTTTTAAAAAGTTCCAAATGCCTTCTGCCTTCCACTTACAGAATTCAAGCCAGAATGTTTCCAACTTGAGATCACCTCCAAGAACCTAATGATAAAATCACCAGTTGAGTAGTCGAAAAAAATACTTTAAACTTAAAAAACAGTAATAAAAAATTCAGGAATAATTTTGATCAAGAAGAAGGACATCCTAGCTGATATGGTACAGCTAAACATTTAACTGACTGCACACAGAAAATCTAGGTATTAGCAGACCAACTTTCAGTAACCAGAAATTGCATAATATTTAACAGACTACGACAATCTCTATGTCATAGACTGGAGATTGTATGCTTATTCCATCAATTCTGACCCCTTCTTCTAGAAGGTGGCTTTTCACCTATTTACTCTTGCCAATGGCTAATAAATACTTCAAAATAAAACACATCTCCATTTTAGAATTTCTTCAGCTAAAGCAAGATGACTTTCAAATACAATGAAGATGATTCAAAAAAGATTATTTTGTATCTTACAGAGACAGAACACATAAACCTCCTCCTATCTTGCCTTTCCTTTATTAATGAAATATCTTGGTTGAAACTGTATTAGTTAGCACATTTAAGACCTATTTTTTTCTTCCTAGCTCAAATTTTAGGAGTTCAAGCCAAAGAACAGCTTGAACAACTTTTAAATACAAAGAAAGTATTTAATTTCCTAAAGATTTAACTCAGTTGGTCAGTGCATGGTATTAAAAACACCAAGGCTGGGCTGTGGATTCCTGTATGGGCCATTCACTTCAGAGACCTTGTCCATGCCTTCAGAATATTCTGTGATTCAATGGGTATGGCAAATGCCAATGCCTCTTAAACTGTGACCAGAAAACTTCAGCTTGATTATAGCAAAACAACATCTGCCTGCTCTTTCCTCACCTTTGTATCTGAAACAATCATGACACTAGGTATGGCACTGTGGCCATTCCAGCACTAGGAAAAGAATATTTTTATTGCCTAAGACATTTTGGTCTTCAGTTAGTAAAGAATATGTACACTTGGTGGAGAATGATGTAACTCCTTGTGTATCGACAAATCTCAAGTGACATGGCATTTACATTATAGCTATGAAAAGCTGTACTGCAATCAGAAGTAATAATATTTGAATGTCAGTATTGGGCATTTATTTCAAACTTGATACTTACAGTCCTCCTTCTAGAAAATTACAGACATTTTCATCACGTTTCGATACCAAATGGAAAGTTTCTCTGATAATTTGTTGCTGCGTATCTTCACTCTGTGAAAGAAAATACTAAATTTCTAAAAAGGATTGACAAATCACAGCACACAAGATTGTAAAACACAAAGTATATCAGCACCTCTCTCTTCAGAAGCTATCTACCTCTGAAGCCTTAAATCTGCCATTTAACAAGATGTGCAGTTTGTATAATTTCAATATAAAAAGCCACCATTTACAACTTGCAGAAGTTGCACCACAAAGTCACCCTAGGACAAGGTATTACTGAGAAATGTAGAAAAGTGATTGTTTTTAAGGAACTTCTGTAAAAAAAGTAATCTAAAAGTAGTTTTTTTTAAGTAAACTGGAAGTGCTCTCAAGGATCTCGAGTTATCTGTATCTCCAACATAGCCTGAACAGCTACAGGCATGCTTTGAAACTACTTTTATCCATAAACAGAGAGTAAAATGAAGTCCCCCAAAGCTTGAAGGGAGCAGGGAAGCTACAAATCCCAAATATGAAACACTTCTATAAATAGCTTAAAATACAAGGGCCCCATGAGCAACAGGTTCTCCTAAGCCATGACCTTAACTCTTAGCAGATCAGAAACACCACTTCTGAGACCGAATTCTTCTGGCTCTTTAGAAACTTAAGTTTTAACTTTGAAATTATGGTCACGGGTCTATATTCTGAAAGACAAAATGACGACATATATTTTAATTGCCATAAACTATTATTTTTCTACCTAACTACAAAATATTATTAACTTCATTTTATGCAATTTCCATTTTTTAAGTTTTAATATATGAGAAGAATAAATACCTCTTTCACAGATCTGACCAAATTAATCTGTCTAGAAAGCAGGAGATGCACTCCTTGCAGGAAAAAGATTTGCCTCCAGTACCAATTCAACTGACACTAAAAAATGCATAAGCCTCAAAAGGTCCACAAAGAAATCTACATTATTGAAACCACACATAAAAATACAATCTATACGATTGCACCTGTTTCTGCACACCAGAAAGTTTAACTTGCTATTCACACTTTCAAAACTTCAAAGTATTCTGTTTATACAAATATGCTACCCTACTTTAAGCATTGAGAATTTGTTTCAAGTCCAGTTATGAAACTAGTGGGTCAGAATGGTTTTACAAGAAAAATCTGGTTCCTCTGGCCATTTGTTCCTCTCCTTCCCCTTCTACTTCAGTCACACATAAGAAAGGCCTATATCAGTTACACTCCCTTAATTCAAAACTTGACCATGCAAACGAAAGTGTCACAGTCATCATTTCTGCTCTGAGGTGTGCAAGTAAGATACATCTCTTCCAATGAACTATGAGTTCTGTAATAGCCAGAACTGCAAGAAAGGGGCCACAAATCCAAACAACTGCACTTCTAGAAAAAAAAGTTTTTTGTTTACATAACTTTAAGAAATACCAACTGTTGTCTTGTGTTTTAATGCCCAAGTAGATCTCAGCATATTTGGTAGGAAATACAGTACGCTCAGAACATTATTATAAAATCTTGAACTAAATCACGAGTTTTCACTGCACTTTCTTTCCAATCAGATTGAACGCTTGTGCTCCATTTTCAGAGCTGCTTTGCTGCTTGCCTTCTATCTAAAGAATGTTCTTTCTAGTCCGTAAGGTTTCCATGTCAACCACAATCTTAAAGCACATTAGGATTTTGCAAAAGAAAAGGTTCTGCTTAAGAACTCATCTCCCCCCTCTGCCAGCCCTGCCGTAGCACAGAGACACGCAGCACCGCACCAGACAGCAAGAGCTTAGAGCAACTCTTCCACACGACAGCTGGGAAAGCCAAGCCTGCCGCTGGACAAGACTCCCTCCCCCCTTCCTCTCCGAAGCCCCTAAAAGGCAAATCCCAGCGAAAACAATACTGACTTTCTTCCAAGCCTCACGTACACGGCCTCAGCACCGTCCCTTTCCCCACGGCGCTGCCCTGGGCCCGCCGCAGCAGGCAGGCAGGTTGTACGCGGGGGCCCTCGCGTACAACCCCGCCGCCCGGCCGCCGCGCGGCCACCGCCCGGCCCCTGCCCGCCCCGCCGAGCCCCGGCCCGCCCATACATAGCGCTGGTAGAACTTGGAGAGCCGCGGTTTGCCGTGGTTGTTGAAGATGAGGATGGCTTTGATCATGGTGGGGCGGGGGCGGAGGACGGCAGCTGGCTGTATCCCCCTCCCTTCCTCTTCCTTTTTCTCTTCTCTTTCTTTCTTCTTCCTCTTCCTCTCCCTCTCTCTGCCCAGCCCTGTCCCGCTCTCAGGCCGGTGGCGGCGGGGCGCACACACCACGTAACCGGGGGGACAGATCGCGCCGCACGTGACGCTCCCGGGGCATCATGTGACAGGAAGGCGGTGTCCCACGAGGGACAAAACACATCTCGGGGCGGAGGCTGCCCTTCGCGTGGCGTCACTTCCCACCGCTCGCGCAGCAGCGGCATCATGGCGGAGCCCGAAGAGCAGCCGCCGCCCGCTGCGGCACAGAGCGGCGGCCGGAGCGACGGTGGGGAGGAGACCCCGGAGGGCGCGGTCGCGGCAGGGCCCGCCGAATCGGGCCCGCCCCCGGCCGGGTCGCCGGGCACCGAGGAGCCCGCGGGCGACGCGAAAAAGAAAAGTAATGGGGCGAGAGGCCTCCGCCGGGGCGGGTGGGCGCGGTGACCGGCAGGCACTATAGCTAATGGGCGGCGGGGGCGGGCGCTGTGGGCCAATGAGCCGCGGGGGGCGGGGCCACTGTGACGCGCTCCTCCCTGCAGTTGATGTGCTGCTGAAGGCCGTGGGCGACACCCCCATCATGAGGACCAAGAAATGGGCGGTGGAGCGGACCCGCACCATCCAGGGTCTCGTGGACTTCATCAAGAAGTTTCTCAAGCTGATGGCCTCCGAACAACTGGTACGGGCGGGCACTGGGCGGGGGGCTTCGCGAGCAAGGTCCACGCCGTCAAACCCTGCAAAGAGACTGTTGGAATCCAGTCTACAGCTGCCTGTAGGAAACTTTGAATAGGAGCACCAAGAGAACTATTCCAAGTAGACTCAGGGTATAATATTGAGCGATCTGTAGCAGCGCAACGTGGGTCTGCTCAGCACTAACTTTTGAGCTTTTTACAGTGTCTATTTCTTGGTGTCTGCCAGGCAGAGCTGTGTGCACCCTGGGCAGCTGTGTATGCCAGGGAAACATTCCTAGGCACCGTGTACCTGGAGGAACTGGGTATAGGGACAGAGTATTTGAGAAACAGTCCAGGGTTTTTAGGATCAGCTCTCTGAATCTGAGCGTCTTGTTTCCGTCAGAACTCATATCTAAAATACTTTAATTACTTCATAGGATTGATTTTGCTTTTAAAATGGGTAGCTGGGAAGTGTTTGCCCTTGGGCAGCAGATGGCCAGTGTTATTTCTGGGTTCCTTCCTGTGGAAGTGACTAGCCAAAGTGGCCTCACACTGGAAGAGCTGGAAATGCAATTGCACTGATTTTGTTGTTCTGCAGTGATGGACTCTCAACAGCCATGCAGTCCAAAGTTTTTATTTAAGACATAGTTAAAGCTAGACTCATTAAAGCAGTCAGCTAAAGCATGGGAGAATTTATTCTATTCTCTGTTTGGAGGATCTTATTTAAGTATATAGGCATAAATGTACTGGCCTTCTCATTCACCTGGAAATCATGAGGGGTCTGCTTTTCTGTGGTTTAATATCTCCAAGAAGAGTGATAAGTATGATATTTACTAAGGACATTCTCAACAGTTTGATATCATACATTATCTGAGGACAAAAAAAAAAAAAATAGGAGCACATAGCTTTCCAGTGTGGCTGAAGCCAAAGGCTGTACTTCAAGAACAAAACCCTAGGAGTTTTATATCTTTTATTTGGAAATAGCACATAATATCCCAGTATCCCCTGCTGCCTCACATGGCAGATCCCAAGGCCCTCTTTGTCATTGTGGATTAGCTCCTGTGTAAATGCATTTTTTGGAGCAGTAAGTGAAAAGGATAACTTGAAAATAGAACGAGACGTTTGTAATTTCTGTGATGGCCATTCTAATTGAGCAAATCTGGAATAGCGTTAGTGGTTTGGGTTGAAATAAGAGCAGGAGCTAAACCAGTGAGTTCACTTTGTGCTGCTGTGTGGGAGAGTAACAGGTCACCTTGCAGGAAAAGAAAGTCAGCACGCTTACTTTGGCCTGGTCTGGCTGGCCAGACAGAGGTGACTCTTAGTGGTCATGTTGCCCCTCCACACTTAAGTGAAGAGGTTGTATTCTGTTATATGCTTAAAGATAATAACTTTTGACTGCAGAATGATTCTTCTGTGTTCCCAGTGAGAACTCCATCTCATCTCTTTTTTTTTTTTGCAGTTCATATATGTAAATCAGTCTTTTGCTCCATCTCCAGACCAAGAAGTGGGAACCCTCTATGAGGTAACTTCGTCTAAATATCCTTTCCAAATATATTTAGCAGGATTTGTCAGCACACCTTGGACACTTGAAATCTGTTACTGCCCCTAGCAGTAATACCTTGCGTTGAGTGTAGTGTAGTTGGTATTCACAGGTCTGTGTGAATGTGATCCAAAGAGGTGTGACTTCATGCAGTCTCTGGAAATGCATTCCTTCCTGTGCAGTGTGTTGTCATGCCTCTCATTGTAATGGGGAGCTTTCTCATGACAGGGTTCCATGACACATTTATCTGATGGGAAGGCTTTTTGTCTTGCTTCATGTATATGCTAGCCCGTGAATAGTTGTAACAGCTTTTGTTTTTTTTGTTTTTTCTTGCAGTGTTTTGGAAGTGATGGCAAGCTTGTACTGCATTATTGCAAAACTCAGGCATGGGGATGAACGACTGGCAACACAGTTGTTCAGGTGTTGTCTTCAAAAATGGCGAAAGGACTGACTTAAACTCGAGCTGTAAATGCACGTGAAGAGGGATTTTTGCATTGCTGCTTATGAACATATGATGGTGAATAGCATAAGCAGAGAGCTGGCTCGACTATATGACCACATGGCTTTTTTTTCTGATGTGTATTTGGTGTGCAGAAAAGACACCTGCATCTGCTATGTAGGGTAAAGCCAGCGCTCTTGCTGCTGACTACTTAATTTCTGTATCTGAAGGGAAGCTATTTCAGTTTTCTGCAGGACTGAGTGGACAGCTCTGTCTATATGTTGTACTGAAGATAAAAGAACCTTTTTATTAAAAGTTATGTCTGTTGTACATGTGGCCTGGGATTCAGTTTACTTCTGGCATGTTGGATGTCTGTGGTGTGCATCCTTTGTGAAGGATGTTCTTTGTGAAGTCTTCATCTTGAATGTGCATTATCTCATGTAATTTCAAGACAGTATTTTGATTTTTTTTCTTGTAATATATAGGAATTGGTATATAGTCTAATTACTCCACCCCTTGCCTTCATCATATTGGTAATGTGAGTATAATGTTGTTTATAATGGCACGACTTCATGAGGGGCCTCACAATGCTGCCCTCCTCCACAAATTTTGTAGTGATTTGTTGAAGGCTCAACACTTCAGCAGTTTTTAGGGTGTTTCTTCTGAATTAATTCTAATTAATTCAGACTAATTAATGACTTGCATCTTTAGCTGAATGATGCAACTAGCTGTTGCATCTTGAGTTCATGAAGAAGTAGATATAATATGCTAAAAACTATATATTCTCTTATTGACTGTTAATTTTTGTGTTTCACCAGCTGTGTGGTCCACTAAACAGTAGAATGCAATTTATATTCTCTTGCTAAATGATAGCAGTGAGGATTGACTTGAGGTTTTTTCCATTATGGAGAGGACTTGCTACCTTGACTAGGATGCTGACCTTTGCTTTTATTTGTTGGAGAGTTTGAGTGGTAGAGATTTTTAGTGGGTTTATTTGAAATGTCTGTTGTACAGTCTTTTTTGTTTGTTTAAGCTGAACCAAATTAAATGTTAGTTGTTTGCTTGCAGAATGTTCTTATGCTAGATGACAGTTTTTGTCCCTGACGTAATCCAGTTCTTCAGCATGTAAAGACAAAACAGCCAGTTCTAGTTTTAAAGCATGTTTTTACAATAGTCTTGAACTTCTATTTCATACATAAGTGGCTCCTACGTAGTCTTTGCCACCTGTATATCGGATTTTTTTTCACCTCAGAAGAATTCTGGAAGAGTAATACCCAGCTTAACGTACTGACGCTGCCACAGTTTGCATACAGCATGCATGTACGCCGTTACACAAGCATGTACCCTGAAAGCCTGCTACGTGAATTGCAGGATGTATCTTGGTGCTTTTTAAGTGGAAAATTTGGGTTCACTTCATTAAACTAACAAGGCAGAATTTGTTGTAAGCTTAAAGCATACATACTTTTGCCTGCTCAGAACCTGATCTCATGACTCTCCATCTATTTAAAAGAGCTGTTGCAGAGGGAAGCACTCTGATTCTGTCTGGTTGAGGAAATGCCTGCTTAGTTACTGTGAGGCCAGCACAGCCTTGATAGCCACTAGAGGGTACACAAGGACAAAGGTATTTGCATAGTTTTATCTAGGGCTCTTTTTCAGTCTTTTCTGTAGTGTGTCCACATGCTGGCCTTACAAATATAGGTAGTTTGTTTTCCCGTGTGACAGTATGTTTACCTAAGATAAGCTACTAGTCTGGTTCTCTTTAAAGAATGTTGTATTGGTGCCTTTCACCTCACTTGATCTTAACAAATGAAACTACTGATAAACTGCAAATGTGCTTTTCAGAAGTGATGCAAGAGGGTTGATGTGTGTGTGTTGTGTTTTGGTTTTAAAAAGTAACAACACAGATCTTGAAGAACTGTAGATCATTGTATCTGCCAAATAATTATAGAAGGTTGTCATTTATGCTGAATCTATAAATAACTTTTATCCTCTGAAGTTGAATTTAAAAAGTTGTTTGCCTCAGTTCCTCAAAATGTGATTATCCAATAATGTAAAACCCACAGTTATGGTCTGGATTTCCTTCTTTACCACATTTTTGGACCTGGATAAATTAATCATGAAGCTTGTATTACTCATTTATCTAAGATTCAGCTTCTTCCCTGAGCAGTACTTATTACTGTTTGCTTCAGCATTTTTCTGCCCTTAATTTTTCTCCAACCCCAAGTAATTTTTTCTTGGCCCCTGGTTCACCAGTATACAGTGAGTACTTATCTGATCCAACCCTTGGGTTCTGTGTCTTCAGTGCTCCTAAGTGGCTGCCTTTATTCTGTTACTTTTAATGACTTCCAGCTCCGGTTCTGCTAATTCCCCCATGTAACTTCTGTACCTTCTTTACAGAGAGAGTCCTCCTTTTTGCCACTTTCCCCTGTAGTTTTGTACCTTGCGTCAGGGAGGTGGTCAGTACTTACCTCTGGTAGCTCTCTAAGGACCATGGACTCTTTCTGTCTGGAGTTGAGGTGTGACTTTAGGTGGCAGAAAATTTTTTTGGTTCATATTCCTAAGTAACAAACTAGACTGCAAACATGTCAAGTAGGTAATGTGTCAAGTGAACAAATAAATGATTCCCAGTACATTGCTTGTAGAATTTGCAAAAGACATGTTAAATCTCCTATTTTAGAAAGAGACAGTTACAGCTTCTAAAATCATAGATAATCCTGAAATTTCTTATCTCTTTGAAAGGAGTATTTCCAGTAAATTGGAAACATCAGAAGCCCAAGTAGAACCTGTGTTCTCTGCATTTGGTAGGCCTTGAGCAAAAGTGGTGACTATCACTTATGTGATTTCAGTTGCTAGAGTAGGAGAAAAAGGATATGAAAGTAAGGACTGACTCTTGGACAGATCAGTGAGAGTTGTACAAAACAAAACAAAACAAAAAAACAAAAAAAAAAAAAAAAAAAAAAAAAAACAAAAACAAAAAAAAAAACAAAAAACAAACAAACAAACAAAAAAAAAAAAAAAAAAAAAAAAAAAAAAAAAAAAACAAAAAAAACCAAAACAAAAAGTCTAGGTTTACTCAGAGTGTTGTATCAACCAGTATGCTGCTATACTTGATGCCTTGAGAAGGCTGACCTGGAACAGAGACTAGACAGACCTAAAAGAATAAAGCAGGTATTTATTAAAAGGGCTTTAAGGGTACACCTTGGACAGGACAAGAGCCTAACCAGGGCTACACCCAAAGTGGATCCAAAATGGTCACAAAATGGACAACCAGTCACAAGGTCTCACACTTTTATAAGTTTTGGTCCATTTGTATATTGGGTTTAATTGTCCAGTTACAGTTTCAGATTATGAAATCCAATTCTTGTTTTCTCTCAGCAGTCCACTGTTTTTTATGCATTTGGGCCTGAAAACTTGTAACAGTTGTGCTTGGTCTCCATCTGGAAAAGGATTTGGTTTGTTTACCTGCGCTGTGAAGAGAGCTTACTAGCACTTAATACAAGACTCAGAACTAATATCCCTAGGCAGCACAGAATCTGAAAAACATGAAAGCTAAAACTTAAGGTATAATACTGATATACTATACTGAACTGCAAATATTTGTAATGTAATTTAATTCACTTGATTTAATGTAATTGAAATAACAGAAAAGGCAAATTGAAAATGTTCAGTAAACTAATTTTTAAAGACAGAAGTAAGGTAAGTATTGGAAAGGGAAGTTATGATACTGTTTTTATGAAAGACGTAGTACTTCACAACATCCTGATATTAAAAAATAATGCTATGCAAAATTCAGTTACCCTGTTTCAAGTTAATCACCAGGTGCAAACCCTTTAAACTGTGAGGCACTATTTTTTTGAATTATTATAATGGTTTAGAGACTGGCATTAATGATAGTAGTTTGAACTAATCTTAAATGCAGATGGAAACCTGGAGCTAAATGAAACTAAAGTTACCTCAGGACTGAAAGGATAAAATACGCAGTTGTGCCACCTGTGTGCATACTGAACAAATGTCATCATTTCCAGGACTCGGGAGACTGCTGCTAAGACCTTAACAGAAGATATGTCTGTATTAATTATCCCCACAACTTAATCTTGAGTGTACTGATACACAGTAAATTTATGGGGGGTGTAGTTGGAAATCAGTACGTTCATTCTTCAAAGTCCTTCCAACTCCAAAGCAGCTTCTGTTTACCCATTGTTGCTGTTCATGCTCATTTTGCAAGTCAAATTCTGCCTGTTCACACAACTTTTTGGCTTATGTTATTCTTGACTACCCTGAAGTCTCAAGTTACTCTTCAGGGATACAAAGGTTATTCAAGGCATTATCATATTACAACATCTTCATCTTAGGGGTGAGAAAAAGAAAGGGGGAGCAAAAATTCCTTTACCTCTGGGGTTTTTCACAAGGACTGTGACTATTACAAGCTTGTACAAAATTGAATGTGCATTGAAAAATAAAAGGTGTTTTTGACCTTGTTTTGTATGGGATCATCAAGAGAAGAAAAACACTTGGCAAGGAAACAAGAAAATATATTTCTTATTTGCAAAGACCATGTTTCAGCTTTGTTACCAGCATATTTAATATGCTTCCAAGGCTAAACATCTTAAAAATCCATGCTTTGCTCTTGCTTTAAAAGCCATAACACTGTCAGATGCTTCTTTTAGTCAGAATTAGAGCAACAAAAGCTCATTTAGAGATTGTTTCATCCTAAAATAGGTGGTTAAAAAGATTGAATCACATTTTTGACTTGAGACTAAAATGAGTATGTTAAAGGCTTAATGTTAACTGTGTCACTAGACTTGGTAGTGCCAGGAAGTTTTCTGGGACACTGTAGCTCAGTCGTCTGTACAGCTGGTTGTTAGAACAGTTGCTGGCACAGATTTTTGCCTGTGCTCAGTTCAGTAGTGGGCAAGGTACCATTTCTGCTGGGCGCGTTGGATGTGGTCGGCCTGTTACAAGAGTTCAGGCTGAACTCCCGTAAATAACATTGATGTAATCTGTTCTTTGCAAGCTGGCCCCTATGCCAGGGATCAGTCCTTGGGATACTTGTTTGTAGGTACACAGGTGAAATTCCAGGTGAGATTCGATCCCTTGTATGCACAGTGAGAAGAATTCAGCTTTGGGAGGAAAAAACATGGTCTCTCTTCAAACTTTGGGAGCAATCTAGAAGCCTTTTTAAAATGATTCCCCTGCATTCCCTCCATGCAATCATCCTTAAATGACTAAACTGATAGGCTCTAAATGTCTACCAATAGCTGCATTCAGCAACATTTTTAAGTATGCAGATTATAGATGGTGGCGAAGTACTAGCTGTACGTCTTGGTTCAATCATGCCTTCCTTTATTAGAAGTAGATGATTTTTTTTTTAAGTGCAGCAGTCTTGGAGTCCTTCCTCTCTATCTTCCCATGATAGAGATGATGATTCCACATGCAAATTATTTATATAATGTGTATATCAGTTGTATGGACACAATGTAGAGTTAAAATACAATTGCTTTGAGGGCCTAACTTTAAAAGGTTGGAGTTAGCATGTTCCAGTTGCAAAAATTAGTGTAAGATTTAAAGCAGATAAAGATGTTTCCCTTGAACTCCCTTTGGTAACAGAACCAATAACCCTAAAGAGTTCTTAATGGGAAACCTCAAAGAAAGAAAAGAGATCTCCAAGCAAAATTACACAAAAATACTCTTAATGCAGAGCCTAGCCAGCACTTTGGTTTTTTCATGTAAATATCATAAATTTAAAAAGACCACAAACTTACTTTCAAGTGTCTTTCTTACAGAGAAAAATGTCAGTATTTTTTTATTTTATTTATGGCACACACATGGTGTACTAATGTCCCACCCAAAGTGGATCAGACTGATTCTTTCAAGAATCCTTTCTATGCTGTGTGGTTTAATGCCACACAGCTCTTCACTGCATTGTTTGGAGTGTTTTTACCTTCAGCAGTGTTCATGTCATTTAGTAGTTGTTGGTGTTTTTAGTGTATGACATAATTTTGTATGTGGTGTATACATTTCACTCATGTTTTACTGCATTTTTTTTATTATGTTGAAGGTCATGTTTTTATTCTGAAGATGATGTTTAACTGCTTGATGTTTGATACAATTTGTTCTCAAACTTTTTTTGAGAATCGCTGCGCATACAGCAGTTTCTCATGTAAGATCTCTTACGTACTGAGTGATCAATCTCACTTTACAGGTTGTAGGACTGAGGAACAGCTGTACTGATACATTGATTCATGACTACATTGAGTCATGTAGTCCTGAAACTTGCACTACAACTGCACATCCAGGTTTTCTTTGTAGAGTCCTCTATAAACATCAGAAATTTAGGTAAACAGACAATTAATGAAGATATGACTTAGGAAAAGGGGTGAAAGTCATTCTATCTGGAGGAGGAGGTATAATACTCACTATGGTGTTGAAGTGCTGTTGCCTGGCCAGGCTAACGGACAGAAGAGACACAGCATAGTTGTTTGCCACAAGAGTCTGGTCATTCAGGCACCATGGATCCCACCTTTAACTAGCTCACCATTTTTATTTAAAGTTACAAGATGTAAAATAAAGTACAGTCACAAACTACATTTGCAGGCCTAGTACATGGTGCAAAGGGTCTAATGCTGCACTTCAATAATGCCATTGATCTGACCTGAAGATTTTCCTCAATAAAGCACGAGAGAAACCTTGTGAGCTGCACCCCAGTAGGAGGTGATGTGCCAGTAAGTGCTTGAACAGTTCAGCTGGTAAGTCTCTCTTGGAGTTAGATGTCATGTCAAATGATTGCTTGATTTGCTTATACCTGTCTTCCGGGTAATGGCAGAGTGCTTCTGCATTTCTACATAAAGCAAAGCTTTTGTGATTAAAGCCCAAGCTCCTGTTCTCCAAGACAAGTTTTTAATAGGATACTTGAGAAATACATATAATAGTTAATTTCTGCAAATGTATGATTTCCAGCAATAAAAGTGCAAAAAACCCTTCAGTCTCCTCATGCAGAATCACAACTGGGAATGGAAAAAAATTTCCATGCTGTGTGGATTTCAATATTCTCTTTTTTATATATTGAATTTTCAGTAGCAGTTAACTCTTTATGTGCTCAGACCCTTGTGTCATTTTTGTCAATAGAGCATAAGCAAAAGCACATCTTGGAGAGACATAGGTATTATTCCTAATGGTGTTCAGGCAGTCAAGTAATGAGCTCCTGTAGAAGTTTTGAGGATCAAAAAGAATGTTGAACAATTCCAAATTAAAAGCTGTAAACACTTTTGAATAGGAGCAAATAAAAAGTATAACTATATAAACTGTAATAAGCAGCAACAGTTGGAAACTGCAGTAGATAGATCCAGCCTGATCCCTTACTTTAATAGAGGAAGGTATAAATTGTCCTTTAACTTGCAGTACTTTACTAAGGATCTCATCAACATTGTGGCAAAGGAACTGAGGTGTCCCAGGGATTAAGGACAGTGGCATAACTATGTTTTCCTCTGGATTTAAATACCAGGGAAAGTACCTCCAAGCACAGGTGTACAAATAAGCAGAGATATATAGCTGCTGGAAATTAGTTTCTGTCAGATCCTGTGATTATCAGGATATGACAAAAATATTTGAATACTTACCCCACTCTTCATTTCACAACCCATTGTTGCGATCCTTGCAATGTATTCTTGAGAGATGTTTTATTCCTTTGGGCAGTGCTTCCAACAGCCACCGAAAGAATTTGAATTCTTTGAAATAAATGAATGATACTTCACACTAATTCTAACTCTACAGCTATTTTAATGATGCTGCATGAGGCTACTCAGGTAAGTAGTAAAAAAAGATGCTACTTGCCCATCCAATCTCTTGAGAGCACCAAACAATAGCTAAAATAGAGCAGAGGCAAATTTCATTCAGAAATAAGATTCATTCTTAATTGTGACTTTAAAAAAATTTACCAAGGGAGGTAATGTGTTTGTTCATTTACCTGCATTTGACCCAGGAGGACTGGACATTGCTGCTGAGTTTGATGCCAGGGTTGTGTTTAAGAAATTTGGGATAGTCTTAGGTTCTTCAGACTTTAAAAAATACTGAAATAATTGCAGATTTCACTCTCTCTCACACACACACATACCAACAATACTTCACAAAATACTGATAAGGCAGGGTCCGCTTTCTGCATGCCAGGAGAGGTTCTGGAGTGATGGTTGAAAACCATGTATTTGGTACATTGATTTGTGTTTCACTCCAGTATGCTAGATTCCAGCCCCATTTAAAACTGGGGAAGTATTCCCTACTGCAGTAAAGCCAGAAATTCATTCAGCCTCTTGAGCTTTATCTACTTTATTAATGGTGCTTCTTTTTGTCATGTCTGTATTTTCATGTACAGGTCAGGGAGAGGGAAGAGAAAGCAGTGTTCTAAAAATCCCTTGATGTAACTGTAAGAGAAATCGCAAGCTGCCAGTGTTTTGAGCACCTTTGAGCCTCAGAGCTATAGCAGCCTGTGGGACACCACTAGTCTGCTTACTTCCAGCTCCAGAATCATAAGGCAGACCTAAAGAGCTGAACATTTTTTGCTTTTAAAGAAAGAATAGATGGATTTTCTTAAAACACTATTCTATGGTGAGTATAGTGAGTATAGTATAGTGAGTTCTGTTGCCAGAATTCATGACTAATAAACATTTTAGTAACAGCTGAAGTGGAAAGAAGATGGCTGGTGTGGCATCTGCTTGCTCTGCTGCCTGTATATAGGTTGGATAGACTGAGCAGCACGAGCACGGTCTTTTGTGTTAG
Source organism: Phylloscopus collybita (assembly GCA_027886175.1). Classification (NCBI taxonomy): domain Eukaryota; kingdom Metazoa; phylum Chordata; class Aves; order Passeriformes; family Phylloscopidae; genus Phylloscopus; species Phylloscopus collybita. The sequence goes on along the minus strand of JAJNNQ010000086.1, from coordinate 7,323,124 downwards.
TACGCTCTCTTTTGTCCCATTCACTGTGTTTCTGGGTGTCATTCTGAGTGCTAGTGGTTACGGCAGTCCCAAATGTTCCTGCAAGAGTGCACTGGCTTTTAAGAAATAGCACTTTCAACGGGCAGGCTGTCTGTAGGCAACCTCCTGCAGCAATTTTCTATGTGTTTTAAATAGCTGTGTGTCTTGTTTTGGTTTTCTATAGAGCTTTTACGTGTATTTTTTCAAACCAACGTGTAAGTAAACGGAGGCAGCGGCAGGCCTCGCTCCCTGGCAGAGGGAGAGAGATGCTTTCCTCCCGGCAGCAATAGCCACTTCTCCTATTTCCCCCACCGGGGATACCGGAGCGCCAGAATCCCGCCTGCCTGACCTCCCCCGCTTCGTCCGGGTTCCGGAGGGGCAGCAGCAGCGGGCGGTGCGAGGAGCCTCTGCAGCCGCCTCCGGCTGCCCCCGCCCGCCGGGGTCGGTGGCCACGCTCACGGGGACGGGGACGGGCAGCTGGCCGCGGGCCCGCCCGCCGGGGCGGTGGTAGGCTCCCGCCGTGCCTCCAGGCGCATAAAGGGCAGGCTGCGGGGGCCGGCCAGGGGCAGCGGCTGGCGGCGACAGGGGAGCGACCGGCGATGATGGAGCAGCCGATGCAGACGGAGACGTGGAAGGCGCGGAGCCTGGAGGAGCTGGTCCGTATCCTCCATCAGATATTCGCCGAGGACAAAGTCAGCGTGGACGAGGTCCAGGCACTGATGGAGTCGTACGAGAGCAGCCCCGAGGAGTGGCTGCAGTACGCCAAGTTTGACCAGTACAGGTAGAGAGCACCACGGAGCGGGGAGCCCCCCAGCCGCGCAAGCGGCGGCGAGGCAGAGCCGCGGACGGGGACTGGGATCAGCAGGAACGCAGTGCGAACCCCTCCCACCCCCGCTTCGACCCAGCCGACAGCCCCTGCGGCGGAGCCGAGGGGGCGAGGGGCTGAGGCCGCGGGGCGGGGGTCGCAGGGGGGCCGCGGCGGAGCCGGGGGCGGGGAGCGGGCGGGGCGGCCGCGGCCAATGGCGGCCCCGGGGCACGGGCGGGCGGCGGCCCCGCACCCGCTCCCTCCGGCCGCCCCGCCGCGATGGTCCGGGGAGATAGAGCGGCGTGCCGAAGCCACCGAAATAAGCGAATAAACACGTAAACAAAGCTGGGAGAAAGTGCCCGAGAGAAGCACGCCGGCGGCGCGGCTTTTGCGCGGGGCGCTGAGGAGGGCGCGTTCGGTGTCTGTGGCGGAGCTGTGCCGTGTCTGCATGCCCTGCCTTATCGGCCGGCCGGGAGCCGCCTGCCCCGTGCTCCGCCGTAGATCGAGGCTTTCTGCTCTACTCGCCGGCTGGAGGGAAAATACCTGTTAGGGTTTTAACTCCCTGTTGCTCTGCTAGCAACTGATTTATCTCTGCCATTGTTGGCTTCACTGTCTTAAATTTCAAGAGAAATACATCTCATTCGAGTATTTTCTTAAAAAACCAACCAACCAAACAAACAAACAAAAAACCCCAACACAATAAGAAAAAAACAAACCAACAAAAAAACACCCCAAACGCCAAAACTTTTCCTTTTAACTGTCCCATTGTGAAAGCATCGTTCCAGCTTGACTTCTTGTAGCCTTCTTTCACCTCCCTGTGACTATCTTTCATTTGTAACAAATCATTACATTTGTAACAGAACATACGAAACTAAGAATCAGGAAAGCAAAGTGTGTTAACATTGGAAGTGCATGGCAACGTTTTATTTATGTATGACTCGTTATTTATAAATTTATTTTGTCCAGCCAGACCAGAAATAACAGCACTCGAAAAGTTCTGTCAAATGCTAGCATTGATTACTAATTTTTTGACATCATAGGAAAAAAATGTCTACATAATATGTGTAGAGGTTGTGGATGCAGTGAGAGGCAGTGTATGTTTGCTTTGAAAGTAGTTTGTAATAAGCATCCTTTCTTGAGTAAAATAGAATGGACTCATGGGGATACTAATTTGAAAGCACTCAATTGACATCAGTGCACTTTCTGCGTGCCCTTGCTTGCATTTTTCAGGTGAGACTGAGGTGTACCATGGTACATATAAATATTTTCTTTACTTGGCAAAGTGCAAGTATTCATGACTACTGCTAAAAAGAAATCTGAAGATCCCACTGAGCTAGTTTTACCATAGCATCAGCCCCAGATCAGAAGGGTCATACTCTGGGAAGCAGTAGAGCAAAATCCAAATCCCTTCTCTAGTGAACTTTTCAATAGAACAAGATGATCAGCAGTTCTGTGGAGTCTTATAGGAGAGTAAAAGGAAACAAACATAAAATGTTATTTTAAAGGAAATTTTGCTCTAATAAACTTTGTTTAGAAGTAGATGCTGGCAAAATGTCCCTCGCAGGTGCTTAATCCACACAAAAATGCTACAATACAAGACATGGAACTTTCAGGAACAGAGTGGGAAGACCATGTACAGGAAGTCTGACATCTTCATTCTTTGTTATTTTGGCTTTGTACAAATGAGTTCTGTGTAAGAGAAGGAAAGCCAAGAATATCAGAAAAGGAACAGCAGAAGAATGTAACTATGTATTTTTCTTGTTTCATTGCAGTCCTCTGTTTCTAATTATAAACCAGCTGCTGAAGTGACTTCATTCAATAACCATTTTGATTTGATCCTGTCCACCAGTCTAGTCTGACTCACAATTCCCAAACTCCAATCATCTATGTAATTCAAAAGAAATATGATTCTAAAATATTATATATTCCTTTTTCTTCCCTGAAAAAGAACTCTTACCAAAAAAAAGGCCAAACTTGCAAATACAGTTTCATTTTTTAAAGTAAAACTTAATTTCAAGAAGACAGTAGAAAAAGACTTTTTGTATGTCACAACCTTCTCTCATAAACATGTTTGTATGATTTTCGTTTTTATTAACCTATCAGTAAAGAGCAAACACTTTGTGTTTCAGGTATACAAGAAATCTGGTGGATAGTGGAAATGGAAAGTTCAACTTGATGATCTTGTGCTGGGGAGAAGGTCATGGCAGGTTTGTATTTGAAGACTATGATTTTAGGAAACATATAAATTCCCCATATCTTTCACTGCCATACAAAATACAGGAAAAAGAAATCAGTCCTATGGGAGCTATCAGAAGGTGTCTAGAAAGTAAGCAGTGCAGAGCTCCTATTAGTATAGCAGTCCAGAATATCTGCTGTAACTTTTACAAGTTTGTACTTCATGGACATTTTTAAAGTACTCTTTCAAAAGTGCTTTATTTTCCTACAAAAGCTAAGTTTCTCTACTGTCAGAGAAAGTTTTTAGTCACAGACATGCAGTGATTGATACAGCCATGTTCAACCTGCCCCATACAAGAGACCCATACAACATCCTTCTTCAGAAGCACCACTAGGTGCAGTTTAAATAGTCTTTGTTCTCTCATGTTGTTTAAATTTGCCTTTTTGGCAAGATGAAAAAAGTAGATTTGGATTAGGACTGCAGATAGTGAGGAGGGAGTGAGTCCCTTTCCGAAACTGCTTGGCTTTCTCGAGGTTCATGCATCATAATGCTGATGTGGCCTCCTGAGTCATATGCAGAGACTGTACACTTGGCTGTGTAGTCCTACAAAATGTCAGGAGCATCTTTCACAAAGTGGGGCTAAAACAGAAAATGCAATAACAAAATATGCAGGTTTTGACCAAATATTCTCACATCTAAATAGAAAACCAAAGGAGATGCTGGAACAATTTCTTTCTTTGTTGCAATTGGTCATGTACAGTATTCTTTAGGGGGTGCCATAACGTGATACTCAGAGCAATATAGAAACAGAGCTCTCCACCTCTACTCCTTCTAGGCTATTCCCACACACCCTGTAATTTATGTTAAACTGTGTTCAAGCTGGATGGGCATTTGTTACAGCTGGACTGAGACAAGTTGTTTTTGCTTCCTATAAGAAGGTGGTCAGATTTTCTCATGCTTTTTGGAAGGACCAAGACAATGTGGCATTTGTGTTCTGTCCCTGAAGCAAACTTTGCTCTCCAAGCATCTCAGTTTGCAAGAAATCCTAATGTTTGTTGACTAAAAACAGTAATGTACAAGTACCAAGTTTTTGATGGAAACTCATTAGTGTTGTACTTCAGAGGGTCAAATTCCCTCTTCTCCTTTGCCCCTGATGGAGATCCCTCCCTTTGTCCTAATCCCATTTACTTTTATAACAGTTAGTCCTGTGCTTAAAAAAACTTAAACCAATACTAAACTAAATATCTAACCCATATGTAATCTCTAAATGTGGCAAATAAAACGTGCTTCAGAGCAAGAAGAGAGATCAAGAAAGCAAACAAATCCTACTGGATTCTGTTAGACTTTAACATGAAAATTCCAGTGAAATGAACAGCTTAGTATAGCCGGCTGTATTTAGTACTATTGGAGTATAGAATTTTTTTTCAACAATGCATAAGAATCCCGGCAATAAAGGGGCTACAGAAACTAAGCAGAATTAACTTATTTCTTCATGTTTTGGGAGCAAGCATGGTGGATTTGCAAAGACCAGGTATATGTGCAAGTTTACACCAGCCTCTGTCTGGGATCATGGTAGAAGCATTATTTTGTTTCTTCGCAGAAGAGTTTCCGCATTCTGAAGAAATTTTCAGCCCTAATCCTTTCTCCAGACTTTCTTTGTATTTCTCCATGTCAAAGTCATAGGCTCACCAATACCTGAGTCTTCTCCAAATCCTGCTGTATGTGAACTTATCTCAATGTATTTCTCCAGTAGCGGTTTTAAGTAGATATCCCTTAGTGCATGTCCCTTGTGCAATGGAATTTCATTCTAAGGTTTTGTCCCCATACAATATGCTACATCGTCTGCCTTGTACTGAAATTAAATATGCATATCACCCTGAGTTTGGTTATTCTTTTTACATATATAGCAGTATCCATGATCACACTGACTCACACTGCTTTATGAAGATCCTCCAGGGAAATCTAAAGGAAACTCTGTTTGAATGGCCAGAGAAAAAAGGAAATGGTGAAATGACTAAGAAATCAGAACGAGTTTTGAGGGAAAATCAATGTGCCTACATTAATGGTAAGATATTAAGCTTGTTTTGACAACTATCCATGAGTCCTATTCTTAACAGAAGAGTTCATCTGCTTTTTAGTCTCCTACATTTAACAGTGTAATAAAAAACCTATGGCTTTATGCACAGTTTAAGAACGTGACTCTTTAGACTGCACAAGCCTGTATTTAGATTCAGTAAAATAAACAACCACAACAAAAACGTGATTTTTGCTCACCCCTGAAACATCATAGAAATTGTTTGATAATTTAATATATTGGTTATCTCCTCTAGCCCAAGCAGCCTTTAGCATTGTGGCCCTGATGATTATTGGAAATTGCTTGTAAAAAGAAACTTGAATAGCATTTTTAAGAAATAAGAGAAGCATTGTTTAGATAACTTGATCACCTTTTTTTTTTTCCCCCAAAGAAGTAATCCCTTTACTCAGTCATGGGAAACTTACGTTAAAAATGTAAAAGCTGTCAATGAAAGAAGTTGATCAGCCAGGAACAGAAACCTGTAACAGTGCTACTTTTTGTCCAAATCAACAAAAGACTGTAGTGCTGAAGTGCAGTGTGAGCAAAACTGAAATTCCCAATCTACAAAAAAAAATACACAATGTTGAGAATGGCTAAGACTCCATCAGTAAGGTTCTTTAAGTGCCTAAATCCCTGCCATCATCACATGTATCTGTAATTATTACTGCCTCGTGCTTTGCTGAAGACCATCCTGGAGTTGCCATCTGGGTGTAATATGTGCTGGTGCTATGAAAGACACTGCCCATCGTGCTGGACCACCTTGAGTTCAACAGAACAAAGGTGAAACAGACAAACAGGTCATCTACTTTATGTATCATGGGTTAAACACTGGAGAACACACATCATGGGGCCGATCTTGGGAACTTCCCAGCTAAAGGGAACCTCATGTTGGGTTATGAACTTAGCTGGGGTGAGGGCACTGGGGAGAAAGACTGGTGTTCTGCAGCCCTATGCTGAAGTTTTACCATGCTAAATGGAAATACTAAATTGATAGGGCAGGAAAAGCAAGAATTGGCTTCTGGTGATGCTCCCATGCCAGAGAGATGGGTTCTCCATCTCTGTCAGGTTTTCCTACATATGCAGTTCTTTCCAATGCAAACAATTGCAGGCTGTGTGCATCTTTTCCAAAGCTTCCTCAGCTGTTTAAAACAAATTTGGTGTCCAGTTCTCTGAGGCTGTTTGGATCTCTGCCATGTTTCATAACAGATGTTTTGGTTTAACATGTTAAACAAGCAGAAGGAAAACACTGACAGCATGTTGATTGCCATAATTGCATCAATAGCAAGTGCCTTCACGATTCTACTGCGTGCTTCTTGTTTGCTCTTGTATGTAAGGGTTCGAACCCACTAAACTGTGTTTATTTGAGTTCCCCATTAGATGAGCACAGATTTAGGACTTTCCCCCCCAGCTGCTACATCTACTTAGATAAAGTATGTTAACAACACTTAGGGCTTCCAATCAGAGTGAAGAATGTACTCATGACTCTCAGGGTACCATGGCTATGTTGCACAATAAAGGTCCAGGTATTATATAACAAATTCAAGTACAAAGGCCTGAGTTGTTTTTACAGCAGGGTCATAAATTAGATTCAAGGTCTCTCTTAAGTAACTCAAAACTTCCATTTTAGTGTAGAATGGACATGGTTTGATTCACAGATGTGATTCTTCACACATCACGGATGTGATTCTTTACATTTTTAAGTAATAGCTTGATTGTTTTTAATATTCAGTCATGACTGGAAGTATGCTGGTCACTGTTGATTACTCATCTTATTCGAAAGAGGAAACAAATGAAAAATGTGTTCTCCAAACCAATAAACTGGAAGGATTCATTAGGAAACAGATGCCTGCAGTAGAAGACACCATGGCCCATTAGGCCATTCCCCAAATGCATGTAGCTGAGTTTTAATGTGACTGATATCCTTGTTACTTGTGAAGAATTAGCAACACAAAAGCTTTTGCTCCCATCCTGCTTCTGAAGTGTGTATAATATCAGATCTCCTAGGAAAGTAAATGAGCTTGAAATTCTTTGGGCATGAGAGCTAGAGAAATACTTACAGTATAGTCTTCCTTAATTTTCTTGGGATTGCTATTGGCCTTTATCCTGTGGCAGATAATCTAGAAATTACATGAACTGTGGAAGGCAATAACACATTTTTAATTACCAGTGTATTTAGGGATGTGTGCTAGAGAACAGCAGTCAAATTCCCTGTACTGAGTTACCTGTTGCCCATAGAAGTGTGGGCATGCCCACCTGCTCATGAATTGCAGTATAAAAAATATTTTTTTCCAGGCAATTGGGACCTCATTGGATCTTCCTGCTAACATACCTTCTCATTTTGTGTCTTTGCTGGTATAGACTCCATTGGCCTGCACCGTGTGGAGAACATAAGCCACACAGAGCCTGCTGTTAGCCTGCATTTGTACAGCCCACCTTTCGACACCTGTAACACTTTTGATCAGAGGACTGGGCACAAGCACAAAGTCACGATGACCTTCTACAGCCAGTTTGGAGAAAGGACTGTCTGTGTGAGTACAAGATGTGGCGCTCCTCACTTGGCCCCAGGCTCTGAGCCCTGTGGGGACAGGCACAAGGGGCTGCCCTGCTGCCTGCATAGGCTACGGTGACTCTGCCCTGGGACAGGCAGAAGGGTCAGCACCTCTACCCTTCCTGGGCCATCACTGTCTAGGATCAGATAAAACCTGTTTCCAAATACTGTTTGAATGGTCGAGTTGCACTTCCTGTGTGTGGAGTTCCCCATTTTGTAGCCTACCTCCCCTTCTGAGCACAGAGGATTAATGAGACACCTGCTACTAGTTAAGCATCTTCAGGCAGCAAACTATGGTAAATACAACCTAGTCAATGGAAAGTGTGAAGTAGCTACATTGCTTTGGCCAGCATTAGTCAGGTGTAACATTTCCTGCCTAAACTGTTCTGCCAAAAAGGATCACATTTAAAGAGGTTTTAAACCTTGTAGCTTGTTGTAAATACTTCTTTAATCAATTCAATTCTTCAGAATCAGAATATTCACAGAGTAAGACTTCCTCTGAGGGTAAGAGTAGGCCTGTTGTCTGTTGTCTGTGTTCTTGGGCAATAACATGAGATTTTATTTGGATAGGAAAGAAATCTTAAGACCATTTTTAGAGCAATCAAGCTAGGACATGTGGGAGACATTAACAGGGTTTCAGCACTAGTCCATGCATTGGGAAAAATAACTGCTTAATTGTGGAGAAAAGACTGATTCTGGCTGTTCAGTCACAGATGTTCAAACACTGTTTAGTTTTGCTTGATACTGAACATTTTCGTTTTCCTTGAAGCTAGAAATCCAGTGCTCAGGAGTTTCCTAGAGTACGTTCTTCATCAGATCAATTTAAAGTTTTATTTGACAAGTACCATGTAAATTATTTCTCTGAAACCTGTCACTTTAGCAAACAGCTGAAACACAAATTTCGACCTTCCCAAGTTTGGAAAACTCCTTGAGAAATAAATTTGAATTTATAGTTCATTTAGATTTTAATATGTAATTAATGTGGAAGAATTTTGAACAAAATTCATGCAAGGATTCGGTGTTTGTTTGCTTTCTTCTTGTTTTAAGTCTTTATTGAATATTAAGTACACAAAATACATAAGTAAGTGAGACTACATATTTTGGCTTGGACTGTTTCCCTGCTCTGATCTGTACTCATCTGGCAGTGTTTTCACCATTTGTGGGAAAATGGATCTGGCTGACAGGAAAGAACTACATCTTAATCAGTGTGTGTCTTTCATGAATTCCTGTGAAGGGAATTCCATTAAAGAAGAAGGTGATGGCAAGTCCTGAGCATTCAGCTGCCTAAAATGACTTCATGCTGCAGAAACCTTCTGATCTCAATGACTTGGTTTCTGGAGAATAGACTGGAAAAGCAAACTTTCTTCTACTTACCAGATTGCAGAAGGACATAGGGGTGCAGAGAGCTATAAATTATAAATACCAAAAGAATAATGTAAAGTATTTTTGTGTATCTTTTATGAAGAAGAAGATCGGCCTAACAAAACCACATTCAGTTCTTCTTCATCTTAATTATTTTATAGGTAAAACAGATGTGATTTCTTGCCTTTGGCCACAATGAAGTCTTGATTAACTTACTCTCTGGGAAAAACACAATAAGTTCTATAGGTTTAATTTAAAAAAAATAGTATACATGTCAAAGGACTTGCCCATGGGAGTAACTTCATTGTTCAAATACAAATGGTGAGACTACTGATAGGAAAGTTCGCTGACAGAAAACTGATTTTTTCTTGTGTGTCACAGCACACCAATTCCTTCTGCCAGGAATTTTGCAGGGGGAGGCAGTATCTCTTTGCAGCCTGCTTTCCAAGCTGGACATCCAAGCAGTTTCTGTCAAAATCAGGTAGAGTGGGCTGTCAGGGAGAGAAGATAGCCTGAAGGAGGAAGCACTCCTCAGCAGTCCCTTCTGCCATGGGCTTACTCATTGTCACCCAGAAGCAGTAGACAGGGTAACTTTGTCAGGCACATAGTGCCTTCTACAAAACTCTGGCAAGGAGCACTGAAAATATACACTCCAAGTATTTTAAAGTGCTGAGCTACTCTGAGAACAAAGGTCCACAATGAGACCACAAAACCGGCAGTGACAGCCTCTTTTCTTAAAGCAACAACCTCTTCTCCTTCCTTTTAGGCTACAGGAGTGCCGCAGGAGAACAACTGAGAAGCATCAGCACGCATTTCCATAAGACCTGATGAATGTTTAACCAGGGACAGACGACTTGCATGGCTAAGGCTGGCAGCCAGATCAATTTCAATTCCTTGTACATCGGAGTACACTCGGGCAGCCTCCAGACCACACGCAGTTTCCTCGAGCAAATGCCAATTATGGGACACTAAGCTAACTAGTGCCATAACCTGCTTCAGAGGTTAGATGCCTTTTCTTAGGCTCCTGTTAGAATTAAGTAGTTCGTTTTCTAATTCTAGTGCCTTTTAAACTCCACCTCGGATAGCACACTGAGAATGTCAGAAATAGGGTATTGAACATCATCTGATTCTTCTCAATAGACCTATGGGGATGTATGCTTTCAATGTAATTAGCAACTATATAAACTTCTAAGCTTCCAGTCACTTGTACCTATGGGTAGTACAGTAGATACAACTAAAAGCAGCACCTTTTATTTTTTAATTAAATCTTTTAGGCTTTAATGCTTTAGGCCATCTTGATAGTTTTGTGCATTTTTTTTTACTTTTTTTTTTTACAATTTAATTTGTCAAATCCTGTTTTAAATAGGAACAGAGAAATGCTTCATGCATGATGATCATCAAAACTGATTGCACAGAGATTTGACTTTTAAGAAGACTAATCATACTTAATTCAGCTAATGTCCAGTTCCCAAAGTATTCTGTGTAGCTAATAAAGAAGAAAATTGAAATAAAACTGGATTTCTGCACAGATTTCAGAGCTCTCAGCATTTTTTTCATGGTAACTAAAATAGTCATCACACTTCAGCAAAATCCACATTCCTCATGAACATCTAAACCTTTTCCAAATAATACACTGTTAGAAAAGACTTCTAAAAGCTGGCAGTATGTCAAACATGCAAAGAATCCTGACTCAAGTTAAGGGGGAGTTCTGTCACTGAGTGTGCTGATGTTTAGTTTTATCCTCCAGATTTATTCACAGGGAAACTATCTTCTTGAGAAGAGTTAACTGTAATTAAACACATAAAAATCAGCCAAGCTGCCTGCACAGAGGCTATCCTATTCATTTAATGCAGTTAATAACATATTCTCAAGTAGGGAATGTATAGCAATTCTCCTAGTCTTGTAAGTGACTGCTGGTTAGTCAGACAGCAGTTTAAATTTTATCAGTATTGGGTTACGATGAATCACATATTTCCCTCTGTGTTGACAAGCCCAGAAAATACTTACTTTGTATGACCCCATTTCCAGAGAGGCCATGTCAAATTTTTAGAATATATTTGAGCAGTGTAACTGTTTTTGAATGAACCTATGCCTTGTTGTGAAAGAGTGACAGCATGAGAGATGAGCTGAGGCTGGCAGTTTGATGTCCTGTTTGTGCAGGGTCACCTACAGCAGATTGCTCAGGACTATGTCCACTTGGATTCTGAGTATCTTCAAGAATCAAGGCACTGCATCCTTGGTTTGGTGTTTTATCACCCTCACAGTCAAAAAGGCTTATGTTTAGACAAAATGTCCTGCATTCCAGTTAGCACCCAGTGCCTCTTATTCTCCTCATCCTTCCTGCAGAAAATTAGCAGTTTCACTTAACCAACTTCAATTACAGCATATTAATCAGGCTTTTGCTTACTAAGCAGAATTAGAGAGAAAACTCTATAGCTTGTAGACCACATGTTTAGTCAGGCTAGGGGGAATGGAAGATCAGAGAGACAGCCAAGAAGGCACAGTAGTGATGAGAACAGCTAGTTGTTCTAGGATGCATACACACAGAACCCCAGATGTACTCCAACTAGACACTCATATGCCTAGCAAGTCAGACAGAGGAAATACAGGCAGAAGTGATAACAACAATCTACATGAGTTGTCCCAAATACCGTTTAGCCATGGTAAGCATGATACCATACATTGCATAGAATAACGCAGGAATTTAGGTGTTTTAGAAGAAGGTACCTACCAGGTATTTGTGTCCTCTATACCTCAACATATAGGAGGTAACCTGCCCAACATAAAGGGTACAAATACAGGAAACCCCAAGAGAAATGTTTAACTGGGTCTTGAGTCCTTAGAACACACACCACAGCCACCACCTTTGCTACCTCCTAAGCATTAGCTACACATGAGGTGTTCTGAACAGCACAAGCATAAAGCTACTATCTACTAAAAGCAAAATTCAATCAACAAATATCAACTATTGTAATGAGAGGTATAATCACCTTTTCGCCCTCATAAATAGGCTTGTATAACTTGTGCTGGTTTAAAACACAGGAACCAGTAATAGCAAAATAGTATTTGCACACGATTATGGCTGAACAGCCAAGGTATTAAATCTTCCAGCATATGAATGTACCTTGGCTTTGGAATAGTGTTATCTGGCCATCTGATGAGATGGCAATATGCTGTAGGTTGACAATTAGATTTCATTGGACAATGAACAGACTTTTAGGACTTCATATGCTTTTACCTGAAAGGTGCTATTGAACAGTGTCACTATAAATTGAAGAGAGTTGAACATTTACCTGGGATACCGCTAAGATCCTTACATGGTGAGAGACACTGCCTCAGATCATCCAGGCTGATAACAGCAGGAGGAACTCAGGCTAATTATGATTTGATGCATTAGCCAATACTTTGGTGAATGAGCTGCAACAGAAAGACATAGGGAGGCAAAGTAATGCCAGGAGTGGAGTGAAGTGCAGTATTTATGTAAACTCAGCAAATTCCAAGGGTGTGGTGTTTTTGGTTTGGAGTGTTATTATTAAAAATTTAGCAAGAAAAGAAACTGTTTATCAAAGACATGTTTGAGATGGGAAGGCTCTATAGCAGAGAATCACTGGGAAGGCATATGCCACATGCAAGGGAAAAGATGACAGTGGGGGCTCTCAAGGAATGGAAACGCTGTCTCACTTTATTTGGCTATGGCTGACAAGGGCTAGATACACTGAAGCTTGATTGATACACACGTTTGAGGGAGGTGTTCACTTACGTATAAGCAGCAAGTGAGCAGCTCTTTTGCTCCGTATGCTGAGGTCTGGGACCTCTAAAGCCTGTAGCAGAAATTGTTGCTCAAAGAGGGTCCCTTGCTGCTTAAAGAGTTTCTTAATATTCTGGATTGTTGAGCCTAGAGTTACTTCGTGTCTAACTTACTACAAATTGTTGGCATACACAAATTAGTGAACTTGTTATTTAAGCCTTGAGTGTCTTGATGTTTGAACATTGCTCATCATTGTCCATTGTTGATGTACAGAAGAACTCAGAATCATAATCCACCTTATATATAACACTTCTTTCATTACCGTTTTTTTCGCTCTTAAACCGCAAAGATACAAGATGTGCTCTTCACTAGCTAGTCCTTGTAGTTATTTTTTCACACTCCTCTCATGACTGAGAGAAAGCTGTGTTGCAAGAATATAGCCTTCCCAAGGGTAAAAGAGGTGACCTGCCTAGTGACTGTTTGCAGAGACAAACAGAACAAATCAAGCAGAAGCTCAGTGCTTTTCAACCATACCATATACTCTGCTCTTGCCAGTTTAGCTCATGAAAGATTTCACTGTCCTTAAATGTTAGAGTCTTGTGTTCTATGAATGGAGAGTAATTCCATTCACTGTGTCTGGTAAAGGAAGCAAAACCACCATGGATTAACTGTGCAGGTCTTCAAGACTAGGTCTGACATTTGTAGCTCTTACAAAATATTCAATAATTTTATCTCAAATCTTTGATCTCTGTGGTGGTTAAGACTACAGTATATTTGTTCAGGAATGAATTACCCCCAAAATAGAGATACAAAAACTCTGCTGACCTAGTTGACCTTTTGTGCATGTCACACAAGGAGTGTGGGGTTTTTCAGCAAGGAATGAAAACATCTTATGCCTTTTCCAGATCTGTCTCCTCTTCCCTTTGCTTTTACTCTCTAATTCACTAGAAACCTTTGGCACAGACATATATTATTTTTTCTTAAAACTTAACTTCTTGACATTTAAGGTGTACCTCCTTCCTCTCTCATTGCAGGTTGAGAGGAATACATAATGTTAAAAACAACTCTATTTGCACTTGACTTCCCAGTAGGAAAAAATGCTTTCCTGAACCAGAAAGTAAAGTCTATATGCTGGTCACTGGTTTGTGCTTTGGTTTATTTTTCATGCCTATCCTATTCTTTCAGGCCCTTGTGTTTTCTCCCAGGTTTAGTTTAGCTGTTTGGTTGACCTGTGGTGATGAAGAACATTTTAAAACATGATGGAGACCTGCGAATTAATGTATTTCTTAGGAGATGAAACACCATTAACCTACTTATTTGATTCATAATGATTAGAGGAACAGTATAAGAGGATTGTGTGGCACATGCTATCCTTATCTGGCCAGTTTCCCTGAGATCCATGAATCACATGAATCACAAAACTACCATGAGAAAAATGTATTGCCTGACCAGAAAGCAAAATTTCTGCTGCAAAAGACAGCTACATCTTGTTCTCTCCTCCCACTCAGTATTCAGAATCAGCCCCTCAGTATCTCTTGGTTTTCTTTTTTGTTTGTTTTTGTTTCTGTTTCATTTGTTTTATAAAATCACATTGTCAATGCACAGCATTTGATTTTCATTGTAAGTCACTGTCTTGGGAAGCTCTAAGAGCTACAATCAGAGAAAGCAACCTCCTCTTCTCTCCCTAGATGAAAAAAATGCCACAGCGAAACATCTCCTGTTAACTCTGATCAAATAAGGTTGCTGAAAAATACTTCTTCCCTTGTTTCAATCTGCAGGCAGCTATACAGCTTTTCCATTAAGAGGATTACTAACCTGCTGTGGGAGTGCTTGGAACCGGGTGCAGAGACCTCCTCTTGATCACTCAATCAGTGTATGGCCCTGAAGGTGCATGTCCTAAGCATAAGGACAGGCATTTCTGAAGGGCAGAAGTAGTTCTGGACATTAAAGAACCACACTGCAAATGCTGAGGGTCTGTTGCTACTGCAAAGACCAAGTTCATTTGAGGTCTGGTTACATATGCTTATAGAGTACATGGCTTGAGCCTTTCTGGAATATTGAAAAAAACCTACTGGAGGCACTGAGACTTGTGGCATGTATCTATTCCTCTGTCATAGCTAGAGCTCTGACTGAGCCTGAGATTGCTTGTATAATATTTACCAAGCATATTCACAGGGAGAAAACAAGCACTTGAAAATGTTTTCTTCATAGGAAATGTGCAAAATAGTCCTGTTTAAACTCAGATGCTGGAGGAAACCTTATCATCTTGGGCTAGATCTTTATCCAATCAAAGTTGGAATAGCTATGCTGTTGTCAACTGAATTAAAATGTTTTACACGGATTGAAACAGCCATTACTAGGATTGAGTACTTAATTCTGGTTACTTATGTTACCTCAGATTTCAAACTGTGTCCCTCCCCGAACATGGTTACTTATGAGTGAAGAGATGCTGCTTGAGAAAAGATTTAACAGCCAGTTTCATGTCCACCAGGAGTATTCAGAATTAGAATCTTCAGACAACAGGCAAGTATGGGAGGAAAAGCTTCTTCCTACATCATTGCACCAGTGAAAACAAATAGTACACATATCTGCTTTTGGACTTCACTTTGTTGCAGCATTGCAATGTAGATAGGGATTAAGAAGGACCTTTAATTTGTTCTACCTATTTTGGGATTCTGATATCTCAAAAAAATGAAAACCTTGTGCTAAGGTTTATAATCTAAATTCTGGCCCCTGCTCTGTTGGCACAAAGCACTTGAAAAAACAGCTTAAGTAATTTTAAGACTCCCAAACTTGGAATTTTTGCTAACACATTGTTTAGGGCATTTTGCAAAGTACTGCAATATTCCAATTGTAAGATTTCTTAAACCAGGTAGGAAAACAACCCCAAGGTTCTCAATGAAATTGAATTGCATAAAGTACAAAAATGTAAATTATTGTTGCCTTTTTATATGCAATGTGATACTCTTGCTCAATTCCTGATCCATAGAAGCATGTAGTAGGCATTAAAGTGTGAATTAGAGAGAATGTGACTGTAGTACACAAAATGACTAATTTTGCCCAAGTAACCTGTATAGCCTCAACTGCTTCAGCATCTAAGTACCTGAAGATTTTTATTCCTACAGTACCAAGTCTGTAGCTGGCAAGTAATATGAAGTTCTATGATTAGAAGGGAATAGAGCACAGAGAAATTGGTTGCCTTCTGTCAGATGGGGAAAATAGTTCTACAAAAATGTTGCAAACCCTGTGCTAGTGTTCAATTAATTTAGCTAATTTTTACTTCTGTTGCTGCCTAAAAAAATATGATTTTCCACAGAGAGCTAAAATATAAGAAGGACTTGCTCTTACAGAGAAACTATGTCCTCTATGAAGACAGGCTAAGGAAGCTAAGTCTTTTCAGCCTGGCGTAGGGAATGTTGTGTGCAGACCTCAAAGCAACCTTCCAGTATGTGAAAGGGAAGCTGAAGAGAGATTCTTCATCAGGAACTGTGGTGACAAGACAATTGCTCCAAACTGGAAGAGAGTAGCTTTAGATTAGATGTTGGGAAGAAATTCTTTACTGCAAGGGTGGTGAGGCTCTGGCACAGGTTGCCCAGAGAAGCTGTGGATGCCTGAACTCTGTCAGTGTTCAAGGCCAGGTTGGACGGGATTTGAGAAACCTGGTTTGGTGGAGGTGTCCCTGCCCATGGCAGGGTGGTTGGAACAAGATGATCTTTAAGGCCCCTTCCAACCCAGGCCATTCTATGATTCTGTGATGTATCATTCAGTTACTCTGCCCTTCTATTGAAAGACTAAATTTGAAAATAAGATCTAGAAATATCAAATGCACATTTACAGAGAAAGCCCACTTCAAAAAGAAATAATGTTAGGTATTTTGCTGTAGTTTTTGGTGCTGAAGTCACAACCTTAACATTCAATAAAAGCAACTTTTATAATCAAAAATTCCCAAATACTTGTGCAGGTCTTTTCCACAGAGCTGAAAATTACACAAAACAAGTGGAAAATTATTTTCATAGACTCATATTAAAATAAAGGTGGGGGGTTGGAAACCAGCTAGTTCCAAACAAAACAAGAACAAATATTGACTTGCCTTTGGAATTCCCTTATTTTCAACTGCAGATCAGCTAGTTGAGAGGATCCCAAGCATGGAGTCACTGTAACATTACATTCTTAATTATAAAGCATTTCTCTGAAACAAATAATGTCTATAAGGGACATCTCACTGTCACTTGAAAATAATGAAACAACTGCAAATGACTGCATTTTCACCCTGCCACCAGCTTGTACTTACAACCCCTGTTGAAAGTCAGCTATACCAAAATCAGAGAGATTCCAAAGCTCAGGCTTTGCCGTGCACTGCAGCTTCACTGGGATCAGCTGTGTGAAGACATTTGTACACTTCAGTGAGGAGCAATCAGGACCAAGATTCACCAGTGGTTTGAAACAGACAGGTCAAACAGTTGCTAACTTCAGCTATCCATCTGAACATACGTGTTTCAAAGGCTGGAACCTACTTGGAGGTTGAAAATGCTTCTGAGCCACCACAGTCTGCAGCTTTGCATATTAAGGTCCACTGAAATTAACACCAGATTTAATACATGCAGAGCAATAAATCACCAGAGTTCATGAAGAGCTATGCATACCTTCAGCTGCTCTTGGTGCAAGGTGGAAAGTGTGCCTGTAAGGTCACGCTCAAAAAACAGTGAAGCAGCAACCTGTTAAACTGTAAATCTCCTCCTTCCTATTTAGGACGGGAAGAAAGAAGTATTTTGGTGTTGTACTAGGTATACTCATCAACATAAGAACTTGGAACTGTTAGTGGATACTTTGACCATCTATATAGATGTACTGATCTTGTTGTCAAACAAATACAGTGGCTTGATAGCAGCTTCATGACAGTAATGAAAAGTGACAGTGTGTTAAGTTAGCACACAGGAATTCCTACATACTATGCTACGCTCTGGTTATTAAGCATGGACATTATCCCATGCTTAAATAAAGAGAATTTGAATGGCCCTGGATAATGGACAATGCAGAAAAGAGGAAAAGATGATGCCCTTGTATCAAGCAGTTCTAATAGCAATTATGAGGTCCTAACACCAGAGTTGCCTACACAAATCAGATCTCAAAAGAATATTTTATAGAAGTCTTCAATCAACTTACAGTCATTGCTTCCTAGAAGCACCTAAGATCTCCACATGCAAGATTCCCTTGAAAACTTTGCTGAGATTGTATCCTTAGAAGAAATCTGGAATTATTGATTGGTGAAAGGGCAATGACTTAGCAGTTAAAAGCAGTGCTGATTTCTCAGTGTTATATAACTATTAATATTATTTGTGATGCAAATATCTTATACCAAACATTAGGAGTGCTGAGAAGAGATTTCATTTTGTTTAATAAGGACATAAAGTTCCTATTAGGGGTCAAAGTATGTGGCCTTGCCTGCTAGGGTAGGGACATCATCATGGGTTACAGGAGTCAGTATTGCCATCTCATTTGAATGAATCATGAGTGTATCTCAACTAGTTCTCTTTTGCTGATTGATAGAGATCTGTTGCATCACACCCACTGGAGCATGGTTCTGGGTACACACTGGGCTCTTAAATGCTTTTGGGTAGCTGTAGCTTTGTTGGCATTTCTCCTAGGCAACAGTCTGTACTAGATACCTGTGTGTTGGCACAGGACCTCACAAGCCAACTGACTTCTCAGGTAACTTCTTGTGTTAGCACTGGCTCTTCCAGATATGTCAGTAGTTTCCATGGGCTCATCCTCTGGCATCATATTTCCAGATGAGGCACAAGGAAGGTAATTGACTTACAGACAATCATAATGGGGGCATGGGGTCTTTGTGATAGAGTGGACTTTGTAATTTATTTTTATAATTCATATATTAATAAGAATAATGCTCCAGAGATGCATCAAAAAGAAAATATTAATTTGTACAAGAGTCATTAGATCAGCTAGCACAATTAAGAAAGAAGGACAAGTTTCAGCCAAAAAAACATCTTCCTGCACTGGAGATAATGAACACATAGGATCAAGTCTCAGAAGAAATTTCTGTCTGAGATGGCAACCCTCTGGTTTACAGGAAATTCCTTGATGGAGGTGGGATTCTTTCATAGAAAGGCAATATCACCCTGAAGAAAACAAAATGGTATTGACAGGAAATTTTCAAAGTAAAATAACGTCAAAGTTCAGAAAAGCTTTTCATAGAAGTGCTTTTATGTTTAACTATTGATCCCCACAGAAGTAGAACAGGATACAATGGTGTTGATCACTCTCCATCCTACTGTGTAATGGCAAGTTTTTGAGGTTGGGCATTTGGAAAGAGCAGCACCAGTTCAGCAATGTTCTTTTTATCTCTTAAATCCCCTTAGAAGAGACAACTGTGATTTAAAAATTCCTGTGAACTCTCCTGAGTCAAACAGGAGACAGACTGTTCTTCCAAGAAGTGCCTAGCACCAGAAGTGTGTGGGCTATCTGGGATCTCAGACTCCGTGACGGTTTTTGTTTTGTTCTGGCTTCAAACCACTTGTTTTTTTTTTACTTTCCAATTACTTTTCATTGCAGGGCACAATGTTAGTTCATCTCACAGGAATTTGTTTACTGTTTTCCACTATTTCAAGCCTGGTTAGTTTTCAGCTTGGAAATTACCTTTTTCCACATAAACACATTTTTTCCCCCTACAGTTCTGATTGGATACTATTTTTTCCACTTTTTGCATTACTCCCGTAAGTACCATGACTCCTGACTGAAGAACACCAGCTGGCCTGCAGCTGTATTTTTTGTTATGTTTGAAGGTCCTCTCCAGTCAAGACGGTGTCTTCTTTGCTGGATGCTGACCAGTAATAACTCAGTGGAGTAAAAGCACGGAAAATAAGGCAGGCATTTTAAAGTGCACTCTTGATGTGGTTTGTAACCTATTTTTCATTATCTTGGGTCTGCGGGAATACACTGTCAGTTTAAAATCTGGTTTTATTCCCTCCTTTTCCCCACCCGCCCCCTTGCCTTCTTCTTTTTACTCCTTTTTCTTCCTGACTTTCTCTGCTATTTTTTTCCCCCTCTCAGCTTCCATCCCCTCCTGCCTTAATGATGTTTTCTAGGTATGATGGGCTGTAGCCAGGAGAGGGAATTTGATTTTGCAGTGAAGCTCCAACAAAGCAAGAGTGGGATGTTTAAATGAATTGGCAAAGCATCACATTTAATATGGAAGATATATAGGTTTTTCATTTATTCTTCTGCCATACTGTCTTTTTAGAGGGATTAAACCTGGCAAATAAATGTATCAAATTGACAGGGTTCTCTGTCTTGCCTCTTTCTCCTAGTCAGTGGTGCTAATACCAGGGCTAACATAGAGGCACAATAGAGGATTCTGTTTCCTTAGTCACATCGTACTTGCTAGCATTAAGTCAAATTCCTTCCCTTAAGTCAAATAGATAGGATGTTGAGGTTGCAATTAAGGCACTGAAGGAGAAGGATATTGAGGTAACAAAGAAATCGTCATTTCAGAGAGAAAAGTCACCATAATATGCAATACCTTCTCTTGGGAGTCCTTTTCATTCTTAAGACTAAAATCTCAAGGGATTTTAGTCACATTGCCAAGGGAAGGAAGAAGAAGAAGTTCAAGAGCCAGATCTGCTGTCTGTGCAAACAAAATGCTCAGCACCTTCCGGGGGAGCTGTGATAGACATGCTGTGCCATGTTGATGATGTATAATCACACTACTCTGAGCATGATGGAGTAGAGAAGTGGAACCTGGCCCTGCATTGCCAGAACAACTTAAGGTTAAGTGTAACATAAATCCTAGCAGTCAACAGGAAAACTCTACTGGAATGTTGCACAGTAGCAGCTGGAAGACATTACATTATAATTAGAATTGGTTCCTACTCTAAGGCTGGTTTGTTTAAGATCTGAGTGCTCCTCTACATCAGTAGTAAAATATTTAAAATCATAAAATAGTTTAAAATAAACAATATATGCATAGTCACACTGTAATACATCATCTCCACTCACACTTGAGAAGATACAAATTTAAAAACCGTGCCATAACATGTACACAGTTCGGATTTCTTTAACATTTTTCCTGGCTCTACTAATTTTCTACTTTCTAAATATATAAACTTAGCTAAACTGAATATATACAGAAAAACAAACTGGGAGGGCTCTGAGGGGTAGGTTTTCCTGTTCTAAGAATATAAATCTTATAGTGCATCCCAAAAGCATGATCAAGAGTTCTTTGGCAAAGGGTTGGGGTTTTTTACTATAAAAATAATTACAGTGAGAGATGTGCCAGTTAAGGACAGGTGGTTATATGAAACCAAGTGTATCTATGTGTATATAAACCAGCCAAATCCCAAGAACTGTATCTGGATCTGTGTACAGATTTTATATGTGAGATAGAAATTACTATTTAAAAAAATAAATTTAATTAATGCCTATCTGCCTTCAATGGATGCATACAACTGTGACAAGGGCTTGAGCAGGTGTTCTGTGTTGCTTCTGCTGGAACAATTAGAAGTGCCCTGGACCTCATAACCTGCACTGCTAAGAGCAGAGTGCCTGGGAACTTAACTCATGCTGTATGTCAGACTCTGCAGCTCATACAGTCATATTCCTAAGGGACAGCCAACCTAGAGCACGGAATGAAAACTGTGATGTTCTGGAAGGAGAAGACTCATAGTCTCATGTCATGGTGGGTGAAGATGAAGTAGATGGCGCAAAATGAATTCAAGCCAGCAGGCACCTCAGAAGAGAAAATACTCCTCCCTTCAGTGGAAAAAGGGCTGTAGAACTGGTTTTGTACTTTTTTTCTTGGATTCAACTGCAAATGTCCAGTTTTCAGTGGTATTTATCAGATTGCTTGCCATTCTTTAACCTTATATGCTGTAATGGAGGTGACATGTTTGACTTAAGTCCATCCATGAGTTTCTTCTCCTGCAGCTTTAATGTCTGGTTTCTTAGCACATCTCTTATTCCTTCAGATGTACTCTCTTGTGCACAGAACATTTAAGCTATGCTTTGGTAAATGTCTGGGGTTTTATATTTTGTACTTCAAGGCATTTGTTTGGTTTACACCTACTTTCATTTTCTTCAACTGCCACTAATTTAAAGTTCTGTATCTTTGCTTAAACATGAAATGAATTAGTCAGTGATGTGATACCTTGAATTCTACTTTATTACACTTAATTGGAGCTGGTGAAATCACAGGATTATATTGATCTGAGCTGAAGTTGGGGTTCAGTTTTGACCTCTGACATACACAGAGTTCCTGCTGATTACAATGAAAATTAGGCATATGCACTAAGGCTCAGCATTTGGCCTTTGGTCAGAAGGTGTATTAGGTTTTGCCTTTCCTTGGAAATAGAGGTTATGTCAAAAACAGTGACTATTTGAAACTTGTTTACTTTTGCTTGTCTAAAGCAAGTTTGTTCCCATCATCTGACCCCACCTGAAAGTCACAGAGCTAACTTCTAACTTTGCCAACTGTAGTTCTCCCAGACTGCCAGTACTTTTGCATCAATTATGAGGACAGGTCACATCACCTTGTTGACACAACGATATGCCTTTGCAATGCAGCCTAGGGATGACACAGGTCTGTCTGTTTCACAAGCAGAAGTATTACGTCATTTCTTATTGGAAATTCCCTCCAGTCAGGGGAAACTCAGTGAAAAACAGTAGTTTAGCTGTTTAGATGGTACTTAGTTCTGTTTATACAGGAACTGTTAAACTAATTTAACAACAACATATTTTAAACTGCCACTTTACACAATGGAACCAAGAAGCTGAAAACAGCTGAAAGTAATGTTAGTTTGAATGGCCTAAAGAGAGCTAGCCAGATTTTTTCAGCATTTATTTTAGTGTCATTCCAACAGAGTGCACGCAAAGTTGAAGGTAAGGCAGAGTTTTCTCATTCTGGTTCCAGTCAGACACAGCAAGAAATTTCCTGTACTGACAGCTTACATTGTCTGAAGATAAAACCAGAAAATGTTGTAGGGAAAAAGAAGAATTACTACGCAGTTGCTGAGATAACAACCCCAGGCAAAGAAAGAAGAATTATTTGCTCAAAGTTACCAGAGGTTGTGGTGCTCTGAGGACCTCCACTCACTGTTCCTGGACAAAGCACCAGAGTATTTTTCCACTCAAGTTTTGCTCCTTGAAGTAACATTTAATAATGTGCATGGCAGAGTATAAATACACATCAAATCAAATCGAAGTAGTTCAGATCAGCTGTGATTTATGCCTACCCATTGTGTGTCTATGTTACCCATTATGCTGGTGAAAATAGCTGTCCAACTTTTTAAGTAGTTCTAGAAGCCAAACTGAGACAGACATGAGGAGAAAGAGAATCACACTTACTGGCAAAAAGAGACTATGAGGCTTTGGATGAAGTTCTGAGACATTCTTATTCACGTGACCACGGTTACTGCTGGGTTGAAAGCACCACAGAATAGGGCTATGTAAAGTACTCTAAAGCTTGTGACACAGTCCATGCTGGACTGATAAAAGGGTATGCATTTCTGGAGACATTTTGTGCAATTTACTATAAATTTTTAAGCCTCTTTAACTGAACTTAGTGATGTGCTTCTGATATTAGAATAGTCCTTCCCTGTAGCAACCTCGAAGTCAAGTTTTTGAATCACCTGAATTCCAAAACAACATGGAGAAAATTGAATTTGGAAGAATGTTGGTGCTTGTATGTAAGTATTTAGAGATGCATGCACAAGATTTAGGCACATGTAAACTAGAAAGCAAAGACTGTAAGACATTTAAGGAGGTAGGGCTCAAAGAGGCTTCCTTTTCTATATGAGGAGAAATTTTCTTTCTGAATTTTTAAGTTTTGTGGGATTGATTTCTTTTTTTGGTCTTGGCATATTACAAAGTGATGGCTGCATACCTTCAGGCAAATTTCTCACTGCTGTTTGGTAGGATCATTTCCCTGATTTGCCTCTGAAAGCATTTAAAGCAGTTCTCATTTATAAGTTAAGTTGGTTTAAGTTTTGTAAGAAAGAGTTAAAAATTGGAAGACAAAATTGCAGTCCAAGTCTTCTACTTGAAGTTCTCTTCTCCCACTATGCTCCCAAAATCTTGTGCATAAGTAGTCCAAAAATGGAAATTGTTTCTTTTTTTCAAGAATTGAAATAAATATTGGAGAAATGTAGGCTTTAAGGTCATGATAAAAGCCTGTGGAACACTACAAAATAGCAGGTACTACCAAAAGCTTGATAGTTAGGTTATGAAGAGAATCATTGGCACCTCCGTTGAGAGGCTGACGACACCAGCAGCTTTACTAAAGAAATGTGAGGAAACACCTCCTTAATTAGGACAGATTCTGAGAACAGAATGATGTAAGGCTTTTTTGCCAGATTGTCAGTCATATTCTCTCTAATGGTTTAAAAGAATGTGAAGGGTGAGAAGACCTGTTCTGTGTCAAGTAATGGAAGAGCACATGAATAGGTGAAAATTCTTGAGAAAAAGATGGGCCTCTTTCAGAATTTATACACTGAGGAATGTGGCAAAACTATTGGGCAGTCAGAGAACAAAATGTCACACAAGTTTTTGTTGAAATGCAAATGCATTTATGAGTAGCTTACTACTTTCTTTTTGCTTTTGCCTCATCTTTTTACTGTCTTTCGCTCTTTTGAAAAATAATGATCTTGATATTTCTATAGATTCAATTATTTCACATTTATTTGACATGTCAGAATATTCAGAAACATTAAATTAGATAAGTGGTCTCATACCAGAGACAACTCAAGTGCTCATGTAGCCATAGACCCTTTACTCCTGGTATATTACTATATCGTGAATATTAGGGTTGACTCTGCCCCACTTGCTATATGCGCATTCAAAAAGTCAACCTCTGAAACAAAAATACTTCTAAGTATTTTGGCCCATATAAATGCCAAGTTGTTTCCACATGTTTGAAAGACAAAGTCCAGCATGTTTACCCTGCAATACCCAGGTAAGTGTTTTCATAGAATAACTGAGGTTGGGAGAGACCTTCAAGTTCATCAAGTCCAACCATGAGCCCAGCACTGCCCTAAAACCCCTAAACCACATCACCCAACATCAGATCCAGATGCCTCTTGAACTTCTCCAGGGATGGTGATTCCATTACCTCCCTGGAAAACCTATTTCAATGCATGACCACCCTAACAGTGACAATTCTTTTCTAGTATCTAATCTGACTCTCCCTTGTCTCAGCTTAAGGCCATTTCCTCTTGTCCTCTCACTGGGGGCTCTATAGCAGATATGGGCCTCTGACTCACCACAACCTCCTTTCAGGGAGTTGCAGACAGTGATGAGATTCCCCTCAGAGCCCTCTCAAGGCTCTCGTTTTAAAAGGAGAATTTTAAAAATGAAAGCTCAAAATATTAAAAAAGGTGGAAGTAGCATTTGTTTCATGGAAAGTTTGCACAATTTATTTTAGTAGACATGGGTAACTACTGCTTTAAAATGTAAAATAGCTTTTTGTTAGAAGATATAAAACCTAAAATACCTGTCTATTTCCTCTGTTTTTTTCCCTGGTTTTTATTCTTTATGTAGAAAATAAGGTCTCATTATTTAACAAGCTCCATCTCTTCAACTTTTCTTTATTTCTGGCATAGAATTTTTAAACATAGGAACACCCAGCACTTCTAACTTTGTTCTTCTTTCATTGAAATGATGTGGGAGGGAACCAAATACCTAATGGAAACTAACATCTCTTTGTTACATGGCATGCTGATGTGGATGATAGAAATATCTACCCTGAGTTCAGGGGTCGGAGTTGGACTGGGGGAAAAAAAATTCTTTCTTGCCTGGCTTTCTTAATCTCAATAATCTTTCAACAAAAGACCCTTTAGATTTGCAGTTATTTGGGACTGAGGAAGAAGTGTTCAATTTCACTGTGGCTCCTTCCAGCCAAAGCTATAATTCAGCAGCTGCCACCAGCATGCAGAAAAAGAGTTGTCAATCAGCAGTTAAATACTGACATGAATAGTGCCTTTGTCAATATTTCTGTTCTGCCTTTGAAAGCACACAAGCCAAAACAAAAAATCTTTTGACAATGTGTGAAAAACAAAACTGAAATTCTTCAACAGCTTTTGGCAGCTACAAAGCTGCCCATATAAAGTCTTAAAAATTGAATGGCCTTTGTCAGGTGGAGGAAAGCTTGTGTTCTGAGATTTGACCATCAGGTAGTTAAGCAGTCTGTGTGTCTTAGAAAAGCATTTCTCAGATGTGTCAGCTTGTTGGTTGCATTTTTATTCACAATCACAAAGCACCTGCTGTCATCATTGTATTCAAGTGAGTTTCCCTTTTAAAATCATTAGCAAGTCACTGAGTTTCCAGATCTTCAGTCAGATTTGATACATACTAAGTTCTGCCTAATAAATCCACAAGCTGAGTGATTTCCTTACCCAGAAGAATAAGGATTTGAGTTTGTGTTGTTTTGTTTTTAAATTCTGAATATTCTTGGTGTCACAGACTCAGGATGATTCTTCAGTGGCACCAGCAGAAAGCATTAGATAAGTCAGGCTTAGATAAAGTATCTTTTTGTGTAATGACCTAATTCAATTGAGTTACACAAGCGTATCTCCGACTTTAAATTCAGGGATGATTTGAACTATTCAATGAAATGCTGCCCAGCTTCTGAGATGTTTTGCTTGTTCTCCATGAGTGGCTGCACTGGAACTGTTAGCAAAGCCTTTCTGAGTGTGAAGTGCAGAGAGCAGACATGGAAGCAAAGAAAGAGAGGCAGTTATTTAAGAGGCATTAGGAAAACAAGAGCTTCACACACACAAAGAATACACTTTTCATATACATAAGTTTAAAATCATCTGTGTTGGATAGTGTCAAGGACAGGTATTGCAGAAAATATTGCAGGCAGTGACTTACTAAAGAGCATTGGGACAGAAGTGGAACAGTTATCTTGAATTGCACAATCACACTTGCAAAACTGAATATTCAGACGTGTTTAGATAAAAGGGCACATAGGCTAAAGCTGCCAATTTATCTGCTGCTTTTATTCTCAGTTGTCTTAGATTTTAACTTTCACCAGTGATGTTAGGAAAATTATTAATAATTATTAGCAGATTCAAAAGCAGCACCACTCAGTCTGCTCAGAAGCTGCTGGGAGTCCAAATTCTCTCAACAAAATTAAACCCAAGACTTCGTGTCCTACTTCTTCGTCAGAAAATTGGTTTTGTTTTAGGTTTTTTTACAGGATAAACTGCTTCGTGCTCACATACAACAGTTCGGAAGGTTTTCAATATCAAGCATTTTTTGTCTATGAGCTAATATCCTTTGCAAGAGCATGTCTGTTACAGAATTGTTATGTTTTCAGCAGTTACCTATAATTAGATCAACAGCTTCCTCTCAATAGTCATTGCTCAGATTTACAGCTGATTTAACTGGTGTCTTTTATCTGTAGGTCAGTCAAGATCAGCTCAGCTGACTGTAACCTTCCAGTTAGATCTTAAATCAGCATTCTGGTAAAATTCCAGTAAATTTATCTCAACATCATTTATATTAGAGCAGCGCAGTTGCCTACCTGTAGGTGCACTTGCTAGGAAGGTCCTCAATTCTATGATCACTGGGAAAAGAAAGAAAGAATTTCCCTGACATGCCAAACCAGAAGCACTGGAAATGATACATAGAAACTCAAGGGTCTTTGAAAAATGGGGAATGTGGAAGGCACCTAAATGACCACAGATGCCAGGAAGGGACCTCTTCCAAAATGAGATTCTTCCAGATTCTTCCAAGTAGATTATTTTAGAGCATAACAATAACAACCTTCTGGAAACTTAAAACACATGTGACTATTTAGGTGGAGAACTAGCCTGCAGCTTCTGCTGAAGAGAATACTGATAGCTAGAATGAAGGCTGGCATAAACCTCCTCAAAATTATGTGGTGTAACACATGGTCTTAATTTAAAGCAGATCAATGCAGACTAGCTAAAACAGGAAGAGACAGATGTAAACTTTGAGGTTGAAATAATTTCCAAATGCTGCCTGAGAATATATGCATGTAGATAGATGGATAGAGACATACAGAAACATTTAGCATCCAAAGGGAAGCCTAAATTTTAGGGGTTTAGATCAGATTCTGTAAAGGCTTGTTGCATGAATCTGTTGCTTCTCATGGAACAAGGGATACTTCCAGCCTGCCCTTTCTAATGTAGTCAAACTGGTGCCTTGGAATGAAGAGAAGAAAATAGTTGAGTGAATCTTTTTATTTATCCTGGTGTAATATTCTTATCATGTTAATTAAAAACCTACACTTAAATTTTGAATTTGCAGTCAGTACTTATGGCAAAATATATTTTTTCTAGATCTTTATCTAGGATGTGTAGTTATTTTGTGCACTGAAGTCAGTGAAGTAATGGTGACCTAAGTCATCTGAGCTTTAATCCTGCCTGTGGCTGGAAGCCCAGTGTTTCTGAAGCTTTGAAATAGCAGAAGAAAATGCATTAGACAGAAATTACACTTCAGTTTTGAACCAGAGACCATTTCTTTTGTTTGGCTTTAGCTTCTGGGTTTTTTTTCCTCATTTATTAGTGTATTTGTGAATTAGTCAACATCTACCAAAGGTGATACCGCTGGTGAAATGGTAATCAATTATAAATCAGAAGATTGTTATGGCTACGCATGCATTGACAAGTAGTATAACACAGTAGGAGTGGATCTATAAGGTAAAACAATTAATTCCGCAACATTATTTTCAGTAGGTTTTCTTTCGACTGATGCTGCTCTGATTCTGTTGCACCTTAGTGGCTGAAGCAGTCTGAGCACATCCTCTGGAGTTACCTGCAGGTAATCCAGGTAATATGCTTTGAGACTTCTCTGCAGCATGGCAGATGGGAGGTTTTCTTCAAAGTTGTCCTTCATGTCTCACCTACAATGCAATGCAAGAAGATGGTTTATCACTCTGTCCTGAAAATAAGCCATCAGTTTCCCATACTGCAGTAAGTGCAGCCTGTGTATGGTCTTGCAAGTTCTTCCTTTGTTAAAAGTCTTTCTACTGGATTATAGGTAAGCTCGCTTGCAAAAGCATTGTTTCTGAGCAAAAGGATTGTTTCTGCTTTTCTGTCAGTAAAACATATCTGGTGTATAACACTCTTCTGAGTTTACACTCTTCTGAGGCTTTCCAGAGAACAGCTGTTTCTTATTTTGAAGTGTAGTGAACAGGAGATAAATCTGGCAGAAAAATTCAAAGTGGGTAATGGCTTAGAATTTGTGCTCCCTTCTTCAGGCAAGGTGCTTGACTCAAAGAAATTGAAACTGGAGCTGGGCAAGCTCACTGAGGCAATATAAATGTCAGAGCGATTGGAATTTCCAAAGAACTGACCAATACATTTTTATATGGAAAGAAAATTACTAAGCTATGAAGTTTTATATGTCTTGAGTTACATACTTTCATTTTTGATATGCCCAAATGACCAACATCACTTTATTTTTCATAAAGCAATTACTTGTCTAATCAGAAGGCAGAAAATAAGAGATTGATTTGAAGTCATTAAAGCAATTAATCACTATGCTTATTTGACAATACTGCTTCCTGGAATAAGGAAACCACTGTTAGCCCAAATATAACAGTTGGTGAGAGCACTTTCCAGAGAGTAGCTGGAGGTGGCCCTGACAGCTGCACTGAACTGTCATGCTGCACATTCCATGGTTTAAACAGTAATTTGTTTTGCAATCCCTGCATCATCAATTCTGGGATGTTTGTCCATAATGTTTAATGTTTAAAGAGGTCAATATTTAAAGAGATCTGTTTTCAGCAAATAAAACCTCTTCATTGCTTTAAAGTTAATATGTCACACACTCTGATGGTGATATAGAGCAAGAACTGTCACCCACAAAGTGTCAGTGCCTCTGTTAAGGCAAGAAATTATGGTGCCAAGTGAACCACTAGTGAAAAACACTGTTTAAAACTTCTGACGCAGTTTCTGAGTATCTTAGTAAAGTTCACCAAAGCTTAAAGGAAAAACTCCATTTGTTAATTCTATTCAAGACATGCAGGGGAACAAAAAAGTGTGAATAGTACAAAACAGGCTATATAGGATTTGCCAGTGCAGAAAAATCTGCTGCTCTGCCTTCTTCTGCAAGCCAGCGTGGTAATAAACAGGCACGTGTATTGGCAGACTGTGGGACACACTGCTGCTCCCAGCAATGCCTGTAAGAGTTTACACAGTATCTTCCTCTAGGATCTCTGCTTTAAAGTAACATGGCCATGCTTGGCACTGAAATTCCCAAAGCCGAAATAGCCAGTTTGTGGTTTGTGCTGCCCACAGGGGAAGGCAGTGGCAATAAAAGCTGGTACTATAGACAAGAAGTCACAATGTACATAACTGTATGGCAATACGAGCAAAGAACTAAAGGGCTGGTAGAATCCTTTCCTGTGCTGGTGACTCGAGGTTAGCAGGCTTTGCATCTGCTAACCCTGCTGCTTCTAGATCACCCCCTTTGCCTGACAGGGCTTTCTGCCGCCAAGGTCTGTGGCAGCGATGTTGGGAAGTATAACCCGCCCTCCCTCTCCTCCCACGCAGAGGAGGAGTGCTGCCTTAAACAGATGGGCAAAAGAACTCTGACTAGAATCCACAGTTATCAGAGTCTCAAAGATCCTTATGCACCTGTTAATTGAAACTCCTATAAAGATTAGTGAAAGGACTTCTAAATTTATACCATTCTTTACATAAATACAAACATAAAATTTATTCTGACTTGGGGAAATTCACACCTACAAGCAAAAAGAAAATCATTCCACTGTTTTGGAAAAGCACCCCTTTAATCTAAAATTATTTTATTTAGAGGCTTGGGTTAAACATCTTGATGTAGTGTATTTGTTGTGCAAGCACTGACTATACAAGAAACATTCTTATAATTTTAATTTTTCTAATTTTATATTTCTTTAATAAGAAGCTGTGGCCATTTGTTTCCATATACTCTCTGCAGTCCTGATAATTTGGAGAAAAGGGGATATGTTTAAAAACATACTGGCTCTTGAAAAGGAAGTTTGGCTTTTAAGCTGATGTGATTTTCACTTACTGAAACATCAAATAAAAGCTTTTATTTGGCCAGAAATAATTTAGTTAGTTTGTTTAAATGGAGGACAAAATACAGTTTAACACTTCCAAGCACCATTTCTAAAGAAATGGGGGATGTAGTTTGTTTCATCAACCTAAGATTTGCAAGTTAGATTCTCCATAGTCCCTAAAGGCATTTTTTGTAAATTTCTTGTAAACAGAAAAGAGAAACAAACAAGACTTCAAAAATAATCTCAATACTCAGGTCTCTGCACTCCCTCTCTCTCTGCACCCTCTGTCTCCAGACCTAAAAGTCAAGGCAAACTGCCAAGAGTTTCACACCCAGTGCTGAACTGGCAGAGAGTCAAAGGTTGCTAGTTGCATTTGGATGCCGAAGCAGAGCCCCGCTCTCACTACTGGCTTTTACACCTCCTTTTACAAAGCTGGATACTTTGTAATCTTTGCCTCTCTTCAAGTTTTCACTGCTTGCTTTTCCAAGTTTTCTTTGAGGGCTAACCTTGCCACTGGAAAGAAAGTAACTTGCATACTAAAATATTCTTCTTCAGTAATAGATGTTGATGTACGTCCCTCTTCTGCAAAGGGAAGCACATGCTTCAAGTGTTGCATGCTCTGTGTATCTCAGCAGTATCAGCTCAGTGGTATTCAAGCCTCTTTGGTCCACATTCAACATTCAGCCACACTGAGTCAAGCCCCAAAGCCCCACTTGAGAGACTGCCTCAGTCTAAGCTCCACAGATGTGTGTGATGGAGACAGACTGCTCTTTCTTAGAGCCCCCAAACACATCCAGACTTCCACTTAGAAATGGAGCACGGTAAGTGCAATACTGCTCTGTCAGTGCAGAGTATCGACCCTCAGTAACACTGTATGAATACACTGAGTGACTGACCACTGCAATTTAAAAAGTCACAGGCCACACCAGCTGTCCCTGACCCCTGGTCACAAGTAATGTCTACCCTCAGAAGATATCATACTGGTACAGCAAGATGTTTGACCCATAACTTGCAAGCATACTTTTGGGAGACCAATTAGCAACTAATAACCCACAAACCTCACTTTAAGCTCAGGAATGTTCCTACCAAATAGTGTTAAATGCTTTGGTATCAGTCACAGGAGTGGTGCTATGAGTTCCCAGATCTGCCTGAAGTCCTTTTCTTTTATAGATGTGTTCGTGTATCAAAGCACCTGACAAAATGGCAGACTGACACACAAGTCAATAAGTGATATTATGGCACTTTGAGGCCCTGTTCTCTGGGAAAAGCAAGGGCTCAGTCACAGAAAACTCAATGTAACATTATTTTTTGGCGGACGTCCAAGTGGCCACCAGAAGCAACCAACAAAACTGAGCATATACCTCCTTGTAGCAGTGCAGAGTTAACTCTGGCAATGGGGGGGAAAAACCACTGCAGCTTGTGGGGAAGTATTTAATCTCTGTTCTGTGCAATTCTCAGCAACACAGTAAAAGGAACACACACTACAATTAATGATTCACACATTTATAACTCCTGACCTTTGTTAGCCAAAACACCAAAGTAAACCAATATCTACACTTAAATTTCTTGTAAGAGCAGTGAATAAACCAAATGTTAAGAAAAAAGAAAAAAAAAAAGTTGGGCTGGAAAGATAAATGTTCAATTCTGTAAGGTAACACAAAGCAGGAATACCGGAACTGTGAGATGGAGTTAAACAATAAGACAAGCGGTAACTGCTAAAAACAAAATGTAAAAAGCTATTTTGCTTGCATTGTACACCTCAATTTTTCAATAAAAACAAGTTGTTTGTTTATCTCATCCAAGAAACTGTTTCCTTGTTCCATGTTACAGCAAACAGCTGACTAGGCAAAAAGGGTTTATCAGTAATTTTAAGGACTATAACTACATCATTGAACTGGTTCCAAGTTAATGGTCATTAAAAAATCTGTTATCTTCGCAGCAGTTTATTGGACAGAACACAGTATTTTGACTACTAGGCTGGCAGGAACATCCTAAAAGAATATGTAAAATATATACACACTCTGTTTAATCACTACTTCTTTTGGCTTTATCCACACACTAAAATTAACAAAGTGTGAAGCAAAATTTTATGCTCTTGAACCAGAGCAGGGGTCCTTTTTTTTTTTTTTCAGTACATCTTACTGAAGCTCCTAGAGCTTGTAGCTAGACTTTTATCTTATGGCAGAAATGTATGCTTCCTATTTTGCAGTAACATGTGGCATAATGTTAATTTAGAAGCCTGTTTGTGTCAGGCTAGCAAGGGAAAGCCAATGAAGAAGCAATGTTATTAGGAGAAATAGTGCATCTCTCACTCTCAAGAACTCTGTGTTCTGTTAAGTGCCAGTGAAGAAATTCCTACCCACTTTCAGCAATCTGCTTTGGAGGCCAAAAATAAATTGGGATCTATAAGCACTATGAATTCCTGTAGCTCCACCTATTATCTGTTACTGCCAGATCAAAGCTTTTAACAGAGTAAACCAATACATGTTCTATATTTGAGTCAAATATGCTAGACAGTTCACACTCTGCTGATTAAAAAAAGATGCTTAATCAGCATAAATGCATGCCTGCTGCACAAGAGCATTTCACTGGAAACAGACTGCAGAATTTCAGCTGGGGAAAATGGCTGCTGTCCAGATCACCAGTGATTTGGAAGATTCTTTCTGTGTGAACATATTAGGTACACACAGAGGCCTACAAGGCAAAGGCTGCTGGAGGACACTGGATTGATATGGCAGCAGAAATGGGCAGAAAACTAATTGTTAGAGAGATTTAAAGGGCAACAGAAGGACGTTTGTTATGTCACCCTGAAAAGTGCAACATATAAACAACGAACATGGGAGCTCGCTCAGCAATTACTCAGAGGTAAAAGGGTATCACTGTGGCTTCTTACATAGAGACACTATGTAGATAAACTTGTGTCCCCCTCCAAGATTTTTCTTATGACTATTTGCTATTGAAGACAATTAACGGTTATACAAACAAACAAACAATCAAACCTTTTACTCCCAACCTTTTAAAATAACTTAGCAAAGGTTATTTTTCTCTTCCAAAATCAATTTTTGCTCTTCTCTATTATGGAGTCATTATTTCCTTTCTTCTTCATGCTCAGGACTCAAAAAGTGAAGAGGTTTTTCATTTCTGAAGTGAAATAATGTGGGCTTAATGCTAACTTGGAAACAAACTTGTGACTTCCCTCAAGCTGGCTGCTCTAGGACACAAAGATGTGGTGTTCTTCCCTTTCAGGACTGAGAAGCAAGAAGAAGAAATTAAAAGCTCTCTTTAATTTCACTCATGTATTACTTGTGTATTTCCTTAAATAGAAAGCAAGGAATGTAATCTAAAGCACCCCAAAATAGTTTCCTTTGACTTTAATTGGCTAGCAGTTCGAGTTAAGACTCTCAACTAACCTGAGCCTAAGTGATGTGCTCCAATCCATCCCTTCAGTACTGTAACTACCGCTTTGTTACTGCAGTCTATGCCTACAGATATTGCATCCACTGCATATTTAGGCATAAAATCTGGTTTAAAGGCATCAGTGAGAATTTTGCCACTTCCTTTGCAGCCTAGATTTCACTTACAGCTTGTTGAATCATTGTTTGGTTTGGTTGGTTTTTTTAAACAAGGTGCAAGATGCAATTAGATGCTACATATCACATTATTATTTCTGATTATTTGATTGATAACCAACAGTTTATGCCTGAGTTTTTGAACAATGTGATATGAGAAAACCTTCATACTCTGTTTCCAGTATTATTGCGTTTTACGAAGAAACATTTCTTGTTAATCTTCTTAAATGAGTCTAAAACAAAACAAAAAATGGAAAGCAGAACAAGGTTTTTAAATTTTTGAAAGAGATCTGCTGTTTCAAAATCAGGAAAATGAGCAACTAACCCCTGGAGACCTTGCTCTTGATATGCTGGAAGAGTATCTGAACATTCAGGAATGTAAATATTAACCTAACATCTTCAAATCTATCTTCTTTGGAAATGTGACTCTTCTCAGGAGAAACTCATTTGCTTGAGTGAACCTTGCAATAAGCGATTTTTGGTGTTTTCCCATTAAAGTAAATAATCATACTGTTTTCTAGCTGTACTAAAGATTTCTGTTGTCCAGTGGGACAGTGGTCCTTCCTCTCTTTTTGTCAGCAAAGCAGGGGGAATACTTTCTTAAGATTAGAAGTAAGTGTATTTGCATATTGCAACACAATTTAAGAGACAGATCTTCTTGAACAATGCCAGTGTATAAAATCACTGCTCCAGGTCACTTAGTTTTATTAGAATGAGCAGCATTCTTCTTTGCCCAAACTCACAATTTCTGAATACTTACATTTCTCTGTCTTTCATTAATATTTCCATTTTGCAAAGCAAGCATAAACCTGCTCAGTTTAGCACAGATGCAAATGACTTAGCAATTGCAACCACAAATATCCTATTATATGCATCTGCTTCCTATTTTAATCAGTGCGGCAAATTAGCAATTGCATAAATGTGCAATTAAAAAACCTGCTAATATGAAAGCATGATAGAGAAACCTTCACTTTTGAGATGCCACTACCCTCCAGCTAAATATATCATGTTCAGTACTGTAGCTCTTGTCTGTAATGACACACTACCTAGTTCAACTGTTTCTGCTCCAAGAAATGTTCTGACTTGTAACTTTTGTGCCCTTTTGAAGAAGCAAAAGAGGAGAGAATGTGATGCCTTCATTTGGGTGACCTCTGCAGGTGCAGAGATAATCAGTTTGCTGCATTAGAGGTATCATGTATTGATCCGTGGTAAAATTTATCTTTCTCCACGCTCAAGATCCTTTTAAACTAGGGGTAGCTGACCTCACAGTGAAAGAATTAGCTGTTTCTGGAGAAAGGAAAAAGTTTGTTTCCCCTACTTGTATTTCTTTATTTTCTTGGACAGATCATTTCAAGACTACAGATTTTCCCCTATTCCCTATGTAACACTGATGAAATAGAAAAGCCTTTTTGAGGACTGCCACTCTGGATAACTCTTCCCCTCAAGTTATGGGTAATATTCTGAATGTCAGCACCAGAAGGAAAGGCATGCATGTCCTCTGACATACACATAAAGTTAAAAATTAGGAACAACTAGTGACAATCTACAGAGAGATATCAATACATTTGAAAAGGAAAAGCACATATATATATATATATATATGGAGGGGGGAGTAATTTCATAAAGTTCCTGCTCTATTTTTTAAAGTTAATATTATGAAAAGTATTACTCACAGTTTCAGGGGCTATTTTTTCACTTGTCCAAGCCCAAAGCTGCTTCAAGAATGCAATATATTCATATTTAACAAGCTTATTCCAGGAAGGAAACAGGTATTTTTGTTTTCATGTTCCCTCACTTTTTTCAGCATCTAGTGTATTAAAAATGTACAAATGCAAAGGGTATCGATAAATGAAAGATTCCACCAGTTCTGTTTGTCATCAGAACCACATGTATTGTTGTTCAGACCTGCAGAGTGCAGTAATGATGATTACTATAATTTTTGCAGGTACAGCCCTACAATTTAAAGTCTTCACCAATTAGTAATAACATCAACCCAAAGCCATAAATTCTAACCCAAAAAATTAGCAGAATATACACTATAAGCATCTAAATTCCAAGAAAAAAGTGAATGTGTTCATTGCAACCTCCTTACAGCTTTTTTGACAAAGTTCTTTAATATAGCATCAATGTTTTGCAATTGTTACCATAGGTGTAATTTTTAAAGTCCTCTGGAATTAAAGTGCTGCCACATGTGACTTTCAAAAATGGGAGCAGTATTCTAAATGAAGTCCCTGAATTTCTTGAAATACTTTATTTTCTCTGCAGCATTTCCTGATGTCAGCTTTCAGTTTCGTCTAATGTAGAAGAAACAGTTGTCAAAATCCTGCCTGTGCCGTGATAAGTTATTAAGCAAATTAAAACCCTACTATGACATTAAACGAGATCTTGGTTTTTATTTCTTTTACAACTTTAATTATTACATACTCGTTACAACATAGAGAGCTTTCAGTCTATCTTATTTTTGTATTGAAAATGTGTCACAGTATCCTAACTAGTACAAAGATGCTGAAAATTAACAACTGCAATTCCTAGCACCAAGATGATCTACATGCACTTAGAACTTCAGAATAAAAACATGTCCTAGGAAATTGACTTTTGTTACCCTCTCTCACTCATCTTCAATAGTATCCTAACCTTTCTTCTTCTGCCCATAAGCAAATCTAACTGTTGAAGCAAACCCTTGTATTCTTGGTCTTGCCTTCCTACCACAGCCACTGTAGAACTCTTCTTCTCTGTTTTAAAACGCCTCTATCACACCAGACCAGGTTTGTCAGATTATGTTTACCACTTTTGCTAACAAAATAAATTACCCTTTGCACTGAAAGAACCTGTGAACATCTGGGACACAAAGTAAATTGCAAAATTATCAAATCACTAGAAACATTCTTTGAAGGCAGATGTAGGTGTATGTGCAATTTTACAGACTGGAAAAGAACACAATCTTCCCATGTCTGTGATTAACTACCAGCCACCACCAAAGATTTCAATACGTAATTCAAAACACAGCACGGAGATCTGTCTGGTTTCATAGTCCATACTGGTATAAAACCTGGTTATCTATTAACCTAGTGATAGCTACCTGTCTTACATGAATGCAATAGGTCCTGCAGATTAGACAGTATCCCTTATAGAGACAAATAACACACATTACAAACTTAGGTGGATTACTTATGAAAATAACTTGCAAATATCTTCAGAAGGGCCAGATGAGATGATAACCCAAGAAATCACAGGAAGTGGAAACAGAAAATACAGGATTGGAATAAAAGACTCGTTAAGAGAGAGAAAACAAGCAGGTTTTATTGTCCATCAATGTTACTATTTTCCTGCACCCAGGATGCAGTAAAGAACAGCAGGAACAACAATCAACCCATAAAAGCCTGGCATCATGCTTGTTCTTTCCTTCTTTTGAAAAATATTTTTCCCTTGTTGCCTGGTGGATGTCCTCATTCATCCCATCCATCAGATTTTATGACAGGACTTGCATTACTGTTTTCTCCAGAGTAGCAGATGAGCTGCAGATACTGATTGCAGTATCACCCCTAATATGAGCTGTTTTTGTACTTCCTCATAGGTGTTTTTCTTCCACATGATTGAGAGCTGAAGCCAGTTCAAAAATGATGATTAAGGCTGCAATAGGTATGAAGCCAAGTTTCCTCCTGGATTTTCTTCTTCCTGCTGTGCCCCTTGTGGCTGGCAGGGCTTTGTCATTGTGGAACAGAGGCTGCTGGAAGTGAATTCTTCTTAAGCAGATTGGCTTTTGTTCAATTTTGACTCAGGCTTCCAGTCCAAACTGCTAGGCAATCTGCACTGAGAAAGCTCTCTGTACCTGTGTATAAGGTTCATGCTGGGGTGGTGTTTTTTTGGTTTGTTTGTTGGTTTGATTTTTGGTTTTTCATTTGTTGGATTTGGTTGGTTGGTTGGTTGGTTGGTTGGTTTCTGTTGTTCTTTTCTAGAAGCTTCCAGTCAGAGTCAATCTGTGGTACAGAGAACCGTTTTCTGAAAGTGTGCTCTGAGCAGAGGATCTTCATTATCAGCCTTGTGCTATTCTTCGAATTTACGTGAAATTAGGCTTTAGATTTAGATGCAGATGAAATTATTCTTAGGTTTCTATACCTCTATTCTTTATGTGGGCCAATTGCAGAACAAATCAGGGAGGCACATCACATTCTTTCACTTCCTGTCAATTAATTAATTCCTCTTTTTTCCCTGTACAAATGGGGTGGAAATGGTGTTTACACGTTAAATTTTTCTTTCTGAAAAACGAACACATGATTTAACAGCTAATTTTCTGTCACAGCCATAATTTCATAATATGAAATAGAAGGTTGCTCTGTGTTCTAAAATAGTCAGCAGGTTTCTCATCTTTTTGTGGCAAGCAAGAGGCCAAATAGTTTTATGGGTTTTACTAATCCTTTTCCAGTTCTCTTGGTACAACTTCCAGAATTCAGTAATGCAGTGTCTTCACACAAGTCTACAAACGGAGACACTCTTTAGCAATGCAATTTTTGGGGTGCACTTATATCAGCACAATGTTCACAGAGCATTTTGTGTAATTGTTGAAGGAGTATCCCTCTTTCATTTTATTAATGACAATGGTAGACAACCACTCCTATCTGTTAGTTGTCATCACCTCTCACCCAAGTTCAAAGCATTTCTAGCCAGCCTTTACCTAATAGCTATTTTTGTTGAATGCTTTGGTGAATCATATAAAAACTATAAGTGCCTTTTGCTGCAATATACACTTTGCTGCAATATATAATTTTCACCTCTTTTCAAGCTAAAAAGAGAGGAGTGAGGACTACAAATAGCTGCCATGTTTCTTCATCTAACTGTAAGTCCCATAATGCACATTTACCTCTCTATCTTTTTCTGCACAAGGCAATTTTACAACAGCTAAAAGCTCCTGGGTAACAGCTTTGTTGTTATTATTTCTAAACCCATCTAAAATGCTTGCTTTTCCCCCTTAATCCTGTTTCCCCCATCCTCATTCTACCTCAAGAAATCCTTCTTCTTCTGCTTCTTCCTCCTCCTCTCCACACTGCTGCATGGGGTTTCTATCCTGAAATTCTTAATGGATGATCTTTGCCTAGACTTAATCTGTTACAAATTGTCACATCCAGGCTTGAACTCCTACTTTGGAAACACTTTGACAAAATATTGCTTCTCTAAATGCTTCTATTTTCTGTAAGAATACATGAATGCACCAATATCTCAAACATCGCAAAAGCAGCAAAGCATACTGACTAAGTGAAAAAAGCCACAAAACAAAACTCCAGCTGATTCACAGTGAACCTGATTATTTTGCTGGAATCACTATGAATGGGGAAGAACCATGCAGCTATATTACAGAAAAGAAAAACTGCATTATAGAATGGTTTCAGCTGGAAGGATTATTAAAAATCATCTTGTACTCACCTCCCTGCCATGGGAAGAAAATCCTCCCACTAGGCACCATTCTCAAAACCTTTCTCAAGTCCCATCCAACCCAGTCTCAAGGGCTTCCAGGATTGGGGAATCCATAGCTTTTCTAGGAAATCTGTTTCGGTGTCTCAAGTAAAGAACTTCTTCCAAATACCTAATCTAAACACACTTGTTTCAGTTTACAGTTTAAAGGTACTCCTTCTTGTCCCATCACTACACGTCTTTTTCAAACACCCTCTCCAGCTCTCTTGTAAGCCTCCTCAGATACTGGAAGGCCATTATAAAATTGTGTTGGAGCCTTCTCTTCTGCAGTCTGAGGGTTAGGGTTGGTTTTCTGGGCTGCAAATGCACATTGTTGGGTATTGTCCAGCTTCTTGCCCACCAACAACCCCCCAAGACTGTTACTCCAGTGCTGCTCTCAATTTATTCCCTACCCAGCCAGTACTTGGGATTGCCCTGACACAGGTACAGGATACTGAACTTGGCCTTGTTGAACTTCATGATGTTCATATGATCCAACTGCAGCTATCTAGGTCCCCCTGGATGGTCCTTACCTCCATTGTGTCAGCTGCTCCGCACAGCCTGGTGTCGTCAGCAAACTTGCTGAGGGCGCTCTCAATCCCATTGTCCCTTGTCACCACGAAAAATGTTAAATAGTGCTGGTCCCAAGGTTCCCTGATGAACATCATTTGTCAATATTCTCCACCTGGACACTGAGCTGCTTACTGGAACTCACTGAATGAGACCATCCAGCAATCGCCTTATCCTTCAAGTGGTCTAGATGCCAAATCCATGTCTCTACACTTTAGAGACAAGGATGTTGTGTGGGACAGTGTCAAATGCTTTACACAAGTCCAGGTAGTTGAGGCCAGTCACTCTTCACTCATCCACTAGCTCTGTAATCCTGTCATAGAAGGCCACCGAATTTGTCAGGCATGATTTGCCTTTAGTGAAGTTTGTCACAAATCACCTCTGTATTTTCTATGTACCTTAGCTGGTTACCAGGTTTGACTCCATGGTTTTGCCAGGCACTGAGGTGACTGACTGTCCTGTAGCTCCCTGGATCTTCCTTCCTTATTTCTCTTTTTAAAAATACAGATTATGTTTCCCCTTTTCCAGTCAGTGGGAACTTCACTGGACTGCCATGACTTCTAAAGTATGATGGATAGTGACTTAGCTACTTCATCACCAGTTCACTCGGGATCCAGACAAGTATCTTGTTGGGTCCGATTGATTTGTATGCCTTCAGGTTTCTCAGATATTTTCCAACGTGACCTACAGCAGGTGGTTCTTCGTTCTCTCAATCCCTGCCTTCACCTTCTGCAATTTGGATGATGCGACTGGAGAACTTACTGGTGAAGAAAGAGGCAAATAATAGAGTATCTCAGCCTTTTCCATATCCTGAGTAATCAAGTCTCCTGTGCCCATCCTGAGAGTGCTCACATTTTCCTAGTCTTCCTTTATCACCACTGTACCTATAGAAGCTTTTCTTGCTGCCCTTGATGTCCCCAGTCAGATTTAATTCTATCAGTGATTTAGCTTTCCTAATCTAGTCCCTGGATATTCAATCTCTCCATGTTCCTCCCAGGCTACTTGTCCTTGCTCCAAGCATCTTGTGTTTGTGTTTGAATCTGTCCAGCAGTTCCATGTTCATCTGTGCACACCTCCTGAGCTTGAAGGAGGTGATCCTTGAACACTAACCCGCTTTCCTGTGGTCTTCTTCCCTCCAGGGCTTTATTCCATGGCACTCTACCAAGCACATCTCTCTAGGCCGAGACATCTCCTCTGAAGTCCAGGGCTTGCTTTGCCCTTCCTCACTGCCCTAAAGACCAAAAAACCACCATTTCATGGTCCCTGCAGCCCAGGCTGTCCTTGAGCTTCACATCCCAAAGCAGCCCCTCCTTCTTGGTGAGAACATGGTCCAGCACAGCACCTCTCCTTGTTTGCTTCTCTATCACTTGGAGAAGGAAATTACCATTGAGGCATTCCAGGAAACTCCTGGGTTGCTTAATGTCCTGCTGTATTGTCCTTCCAAAAGATAATAGGGTGGTTGAAGTCCTCCATGAGGACCAGGGCTTGTGAACATGAGGTAGCTCCTGCATGCCTATGGATAACTCATGCCCCCTGTCTCTACCATTCCTTTAATCCTGGCA
Source organism: Phylloscopus collybita (assembly GCA_027886175.1). Taxonomy (NCBI): domain Eukaryota; kingdom Metazoa; phylum Chordata; class Aves; order Passeriformes; family Phylloscopidae; genus Phylloscopus; species Phylloscopus collybita. Next base: position 7,281,228 of record JAJNNQ010000086.1, on the reverse strand, counting down.
CATCATCCATCCCCAGGCAGAGCTCCATGCACTCCGTACATAGAAGGCAACATGTCCTCCTCATTTCCGCTACCTGCCCTTTTTAAAAAGGAAAATATAAAATATAGGCAATTATTATTGCTTTTGTTCTTTTAAAATGTGTACACTATTATGAAGCCACAATATTGGTTCTAATGCTTTCAAACATTTTCTGTAGGGAGAATGATGTATTTTATTAAACCAATTATGTGTAAAGATAGTAAGGTATTAAGTATTACCGTGGTTTAACCCCAGCTGGCAGCTCAACCCCACACAGCTGCTCACTCATTACCCTGTTTTGGGTTATGAAACCAGAAATGTGCTTTCTATTTCATCTGCTGAAAGCAGTTGGGGAGATGTTCTTCTTTATCTCTTGTAACTCTGGGAGGAGGGGGACGGGTGCCTTCTGATAATGGGCCAGCTGTTAAACCAGGTGGGGCAGTGTTTGTTATCTCTTTTCATAATGGGCCATTAAGACTTCCCAAGCTGTTCTCCTCCCTAAGCCGTTCTCCTCCCCAAAGCAGTACATCCACAACACCCTCCCCAAACTATACCCTCCCCAAAGCATTACATCAACATTCCATCATCCCATTGTGAGATGCTCCATCCAGTGGGGGGAGCCAACCATTCCTACCTGGATAAAAACTGAGACGTAGGAACACCAGGTATCCAGCTTCACCTGATTCCCGGAGGAAGACTGGACCCTTCTCACCATCACTGGACTCTTTTCTCTCAGGATCATCTCTGCTTCAACAGAACCACCTCTGCCACTCCAGGAGGACTCACTTTTGGACTGCTTCCAACACCCTGACCAACAGGGTGTCAGGTTATTCCCTCTGACTCTGTCAGGGTTCTCCAGGGTTTGTTTATTTGCTTGTTTGGTTTGTTTGTTTTGTTTTCTACTACATTTGTATTGTTAATATTCCTAGTAAAGAACTGTTATTCCTATTCCCAAATCTTTGCCTGAAAGCCCTTAATTGCAAAATTATAATTTGGAGGGGGTGAGGGGTTTACATTCTCCATTCCAAGGGAAACTCCAGCTTTCCCTGGCAGATACCTGCCTTTCCAAACCAAGACATACCCCTAGTGGGATAAGGGACAGAATCAAAAGTGAGAAAATTCATGGCTTGAGATAAAAACAGTTAATTAGGCAAAGTAAAAGCCACACACACACACAAAGTGAAGCAAGGAAGTAATTCCTTCCCATGGACAGGCAGGTGTTCAGCCATCTCTAGGAAAGCCAGGCTTCATCAGGCACAAGAATGACTGGAAAGTACAAATGCCATCTCTCTGAACCTCCCTCTTTTCCTCTTTCTTTGTCTTCCCTCAACTTTATATGCTGAGCATGGTGTCAATAGGATATAGAAAGTGCCTTTGGCCAGTGGGGGTCAGCTGTCCCAGCTGCATCCCCTTCTTAACTCCTACTGAATCCCAGCCCACTCGGCTGCTGGGGTGGGGTGTGGAGCAGAAAAGGCCTTGACTTTGCATAAACACTGCTAGGCAAGGAAAATACCCTGAGTTATCAACACAGTTTTCAGGACAAGTCCAAAACACAGCTCCATACTAGCTACTGTGAATAAAATTTGCTCCATCCCAAACAAAATCAGCATGAATGTTTTATAACATGTTATAATTACCTTTATAATCAGAGTGAATAACAGTGCACATATGGAAACACAAGTCTTTCATTCATTAGATAAAGTGCAACAGAACTGTCAAAATTCAGCCATGACTGGGAGAAAAAAAACCAAAACAAAACAAAAAGTGAGCCACTGCGAGCAGTGCTTTGGGAATGCTTCATTTACAGTCTGGCAAGGGTATCCTTTGGGATTCCTATCTAATTCAGTGCAGCCAGCCTTTCATTGTCTCTCTTTTCCTGGGTTTTTCAGCCCTTGCCCAGATCCCTCCCCTTCACATTGTCCACTGAGGTCCAGGTTTGGACTAACAGGAATTGATCTTTCATACATCCTGAGCACTCCAACTTCTAATGAAACTAAAATAATTGGGGATGGTCCTACTGTTGTACCCTAGCACTAGATGCTGTGTAACAGGGCTGGGGAAGAAGGCACCTGTCTCTGGAGAAGACTGGGAACTGTTAATGTTAGCCAGAGATTGCTGAGAGCAGGTCTGCCATGGATGCCAGAACAGAGAAATGTCAGACATTTCCCACAGGGTAACATTTCTTCATTTTCCATGGAGCAGCTTTTGCAACTCCCTCCCTGCTCAGAAGACAGGTGCTTGTAAGCCTCACTGCTGGAGACCTCTGTAGGTTATTCACATGGACTCCTGGTGCCTAAAGGGATGTGTGGCTTCCACTGCTGAATGGTGAGCTTGAACAAGGTGTAGGCCTTAGATGTTGCACTCTGTTGAGCTATACCTACATTATGTTAGGCCAAGATTGCCACTATTTACTTTAATATTTTTAGCTTTCTGATAGCCATTTATCATTCAATTGAATGAGTTAGTTTGAAAGGAAGAAAACCTTAGGTACTGAATATAATTTGAATAAAAACTGAGAAGAGGGAACTAAAGGGATAATGATTGTAAACCAAAAGAGGGTAGGTTTAGACTAAATACTAGTCTTTAGTATTAAAGGAAGAAGATTTTTACCATGAGGGTGGTCAAACACTGGCACAGCTTGCCCAGAGAGGGGTAAATATCTCACCCCCAGAAATACTTAAGGTCAAGTCAGACAGGGCTCTGAGCAACCCGATTTAATTGAAGATATCCCTGCTCATTGCAGGGCCATGGACTAGATGACCTTTAAACGTACCTTCCAACCCCAACAACTCCAAGGTGCAACGGTTCTGTGTAAATTGTGGTGACCCAGAGCTCCCTCTTGTTGTCACAGAAAGAGCAGCAGGTCTCCACATGTCTCGCCTTGGGCCCATAAGTAAAAACCTTTTCAGACATTTGCAATCATGTTGAGCTCCCTACCTGAAAAGAAAAGAAAGAAAGAAAGAAACAAATAAGCCACCATGGAGCAGACATTTTGAAACAAATTCTAATCCACTCAACCTCCTTACACACAAACATAATTTTAAAAGACGCTGAAAATCAAAGGACTGTATTTATACAAATATAGGTTCACAAATTGTTCTTGTCAATAACTCAGGACTCTGCAAGAGTGCATGTGGGGTATTTCAGACGGTAAGAGGGGTCACATCTTTCCCAGTATTCTCCCTTCTTTCAACTCCTTGCACTGCAGCAGCTCTCAAGCCTGTTCCTCTGTGAAGCTGTACATGTGGAAAGACAGTAAATGCTTAATTTTAGGTGCCCCTAAATTTGGATTTCATCTAAGACATTTATTTGAATTTGTTATTTTCTTGGTGCATTCTATTTGAAGGTGTTTGGGCTTTTATGTAATCAACTAACACAAGCACAGACAGTAGACTCAAACAAGCTCATTCCTTGTTCAGTGCAGTTTTGGAAACATGAGAACAGGTTAGAAGATGCACTGAACCTTGAAAAAAAGGATAAATTCAAGCAGTTTTAAGGTCCAGTGACTTTTTCCTCTACAGCATGACTTTGCACAAATCACACCGAAATGGTGTGATGAAAATGTCTTGGTATACTTGACTGCACTTCAAGTGTTTTTTGCTGGTGCCAGAGTTATTCAAGACTGCTTTTAAAAGTACAAAGGCTAGTGAAAAGAAAGATTAATCTGTATTTTAGCCTGTCTGGTTTATTTTACCAATTTTAGCCTATCCAAAATTAAGCACTACACTGGGAAGTAAAGAGGAATTAATTATCTTGACATTCTTTATATAAAATCTGCCAAAGCAAGCCCACAGCAAAGGCTTTTAAAGTGGAGGTACTTAAAATAGGGAAACGTTACCATTTTAGGCAGTTTGAGTAGCAAAATAAAGTGTACTGTGGAATATGCTTTAAATGAGAATTAAATTAAAATGACAACGTGGATTTTTTTAAACTGTTACACACAAATAGATTTCTGAAAAGATATTAAAGGACAGTAAAGATGAACAGATTTTTTTCTGTCTCACTATTTAAATAACAGGAAATGTTATTTCAGTCATAAGATCTTATTTTATAAGTCTCCATCCATATTGCATCCATATCTACAACCTCTAACATGCATAAAAGGTCTTTAATTACCTCAGGAGAAAAGATTAGAAACTTGATTCAGCTACTAAGCAGAGAAGAAACACCAATACCTGAATATCCTGTATTTTGAAGATCTCTTTGGTCTTTCTGCAGTGGATTCCATGTGTTTTTGCAGGAATGAGAACTGCTTGTACAGTTCTCGTATAGCTATGGTTCATTATTAGTCTTCAGGAGAGCATATTTTAACAGTCTGCAGAAGAAACATGTTTCTGTGTCAATTTTATTTTTCCACATACAGAAAGCAGCAGCATACACTTACAAATCAAAAAAAAAGTAAAAATAAAATGAATCCTTGCTTCTTTTCCTAGTCTTTGTCTTCGCACGTAAGGTAAAAAGGATCATTAATAAAGTCAGATATCTATGCATGCATGTAAGGGGGACATTGTAATACAGACTTCTCCTTGCAAATATGCTGTCATAGTAGACAGAATATCTCTCCTCACCAAAGGTCAATCAATGCAAAACCAGCACATTGAGAAAAAAAAAAGATAAAGATTTTTCTCACGCAAGAACTATTCTCAGAAACACCTGAAACTGAGCCTCACCCTGCTTACACAGATTGTTCCATAGGAAAGGAAAACTCTTCATATGACTCCCTCTAAAATAAATTTCTTGAACTTATTATTATATTTGTTGAATTTATTTCAGTTTCAAGCTGCAAAAGAATTACTGAAATTCATAGGTAGTTCATGATTGCTACATATATAAAAAAATTAATCCTTAACAGATCTACACCAAATGAGCTGCAAGCACACCACGTAGTGGAGCTGATACCATGCAGTTAGTGCTGACAGCTCTGCCTGGTGGTGGTGTAATGAGGATTAAGGGGACCAGGCTTGAGAGCTTCTTGGATGCAGCTTGCCTTCTTCACTCCACGGATATTTTATAATCTCTGACCCCAATCCAAAAAGAAAAGGATGTATTCTTATCTGCTCTTGGTGATTTATTTTGGGGATTGGAACATCTTCTGGGTTTTGCTTATTCTGGAGGTGCCACCAGATTCCTTTTCCCCTCTGTGTTGTTACTTAATTATTTGGTGATAGGTTTCCAATCATAATTTCTTAGGTAAGCTTCACTTGTCCCATTCAGTGAAACTTTAAGAAAACGGCTGGAAAGAATGAAATAGGAAACCATAGGCTGTACATGGTAACTTCAGTTGCTGTGAAAAATCACAGAGGAAGTCCTCCTGAAATGTATTTCTTGCCACAGCTTCTAAAAGTCTGTGGTCACTGATTTAAGTAAAATGACTGGAGGTGCATTGTATGGCCCAGATATATACCCTGCTTTTGAGCCATTTCAGGTATCAGCCAAAACTTAAATGCCATCTAAAATAAATGTTTAAATGTGTGTTTGAATGAAAACAGCAAACATCTGAGGATTAATTGTAAATGGATAATATCTGCCTCAGCTGTAAGGTGGGTACTTGGTAAAACATCTCCCACGTCACTATAATCCACACCTACAAATCTTCAGAGCCTTCTACATATGAAGTTTGAGTACCTCTGCCCTGTGAAATCCACAGTCTTCAAACTAATGTCCAGGTTTCTTATGCAGTGGTGAGGATGAAAATAATGCATTTCACAAGTTAGCACAGGACTTCTCTCGTCAAGGCAAGAGGATTATGCAGCAGCACCACTCTGCTCAGTGTGGTGCCTCTTTTGGCAATAGGTACTTCATGCAGGCTCAGCCCCTCTGCCAGAGGAGCAAAATGGGTGACCAGACCCACTGCATTACAAGCTCATGCTCCTCCCTGGGAGGTTTGAGCTGAGTTTTCCTTTTCCTACTCTGCCTGATTTGCCACAGAACACAATAAATAAGAATGGAGGGTATCTTCGATTTATTCTTTTGAATTTGCAAAAAAACTGAGAAAGGCTGAGAGTATTGGGGCTAGAGAAGGGAAGGCTGTGTGCAGACCTCATAGCAACCTTGCAGTATATGAAGGGGGTCTACAGGGAAGCTGGAGAGGGACTCTTCACTAGTGGTAGGACAAGAAATAATGGATACTAAGTAAGAGAGGGGGAACCTAGGTTAGATATATGGAAAAAATTCTTTACAGTGAGGCTGGTGAAACACTGGAACAGGTTGCCTGGAGAGGCTGGGGACACTCCAAAGCTGGCAGTGCTCAAGGCCAGGCTGGATGGGGCTCTGAGCAACCTTATCCAGTGGCAAGTGTCCCTGCCTATGGCAGCTGGGTTGGGACTCAAGGACCTTCAAGATCTTTTCCAATTTTTAACATCTACGACTCCATGATTGACTGCAGTACAACTTGAAAGTCAACACTCCTGCAATCAGTGTGAGCACTTTAATCTATGTCTTGTATCTCTCTTTATTCATTAATCTCTTATTAATTATCTGCAATGAACGTTCAAGGACGTGCATAGCAGAACTCTCCCGATTCCTCCTTGTGTGTCCTGTTTCTCGGAGGGGCCGAGGTGCCTCTTTGCGTGCGCGCGGCCACCGAAGCCCCCCAGTCCCACCCTCAGGGCCCGCCGCCGAACGACGGCGGGGAGCGGCGAGGCCGCGGCCGCGCCTGCTCCGCCCGGCCCGCCGGACGCGCGGCCCGGAAGCGCTCGGGAAGGCGCTGCCGCCGCCAGGGCGCTTCCGGGTGCAGCCAGCAGCTCGTCCTTTCGGCCACGCCGCGTCCCGCTCGCAGCCCCGCACCCCGGCCGCGCCGAGCGCCTCCGCGCCTTCCTCACCTCTCTGTGTTCCTTCCTCACCTCTCTCCGCGCCGGGCGATGCTGCCGCAGGGCTCCCGAGGGCTGCTGCCGGCCTTGCTGCTGTGGGCGCTGGCGGCCTGCGCGGCGCGGGCCTCCGAGATCACGTTCGAGCTGCCCGACAACGCCAAGCAGTGCTTCTACGAGGAGATCGCCCAGGGCACCAAGTGCACCCTCGAGTTCCAGGTACAGCGGCGGGAGGAGGCGCCCCGGGCATGGCGGGGCCGCGGCCCCGAGCCCAGGCGGCTGCCGGGGCGCTCCCTCAGCTCCCTTCCTGTGGGGAGTGTTCAGCAGCAGCGCCCGGCAAGGGAGCAGAGGCCGGATCCAATGAGAGGTTTCCAGCTTGCTTAAGGAAAACTCTGCGGGAGCGGCTGGGAGGCTTCCGTGTAGTGCAGGGCTTTGTGGGACACAGAGTTGGCCTTAAAAATTGGCAGTGTTTGTACCCTGGTCGCTGCCATGTTGTGCCCCACCCGAACAGCGCGGAGAATACCTAAAGCACACCTGACCAACAAGGTGCCGAACACGTAATTTCCATGTGGTTTGTGAAGCATCGACAAGATGAACACAGTACATCGTAGGAGCTAATGTTTTGTATTTTAGAGTACAATTCAGATTTGGATTACATACTAAACAGTGAAAGGGTGATAGGAGAAGGATGCAGTACAGCATCACTGTTCTGGTGCCTCTGAGTGTATCAACAGCGTTGAAACCTTTCAGTCTGTCACTTCAGTAGATGAAGTCACTGATAGTACAGCAGCAGCATGAGAGAAAAGTCATCCCCAATGACAAAATTCACAATTATCTTTTGGGGCTTTTGAAAGGATTGTGTAATTTTTATGGGCTGGCTTTTCTTGCTGAAGTCCTCTGCTTTCTAGTCTCTCAGTTGCTGTCCCATCTCAAGTATATTTGGGGACTGTTGCTACCAAATATCAGTCCTTGTTACTCTGTCCTATGTGGTCTAGGTCCTGGATATCTTTTTCCCACCCAAGTATTTCTTGTCCCTGACTGTTTCTTCCATAGTGTGTGGTACATTCCCTTGCAGATTTAAGTGGCTATCATTGGACAGATAAGCCTGCTGTTACCACTTTTATTGGTGGAGCAGCACTGCTAAAAGAAAAATCTGGATTTGACCAGCTGCTGGCAGCCTGAAGTGCTGTATGTCCTTTGGCAGTATGTCTCAAGGGTCGACAGGAGCAAGTTTTGTGTCAAGGAATGCTAGGGAACTTCAAAGCTCTGGTCAATCTTTACTACCTCTATGTAAACTGATATTTTCAGGGCGCCTACACAACTGAAAACAAGTTATTTATGTGTAACTGGTAAAAAGCACACCCTTATCAAATTGTAGATCATATTTCAAAAATGAAGAGCTTGTTACTGCTTGCCAACTGGATACTTTTAAAACTTTGCCTTTGTGGAGGAGCTGCTGCTCCAGTCTGTAGTTATTTCAGTTGTACCACTAATGTGATTATTTTAATAATCTGGTACATCAGTAAACTGATGAGCATTTAACCAGTGCCATGTGGACTGAAGTGCAGATACACAGATACTAAAATATTTCAGATTTCTGCACACATATCAAATGAGTCTCTTCCTCCTTCAGCATGCTTTATCCTCTAAGTAAAAGTTTGCAGCAAGGATGAAGTGTAAAACTGCTATGGTAAGAGTCATCAGAATACCAAGTTGTGAATACCTAGACTCCTAATCAGTCTTTCTGTAGAATCCAGGTAGTAATACATGGTAGACCAACAGTAATCAAAGCCTCAAAAACCCCCTTGGGCCAGTCATGAAATTTTGAGTCAGTTGCAGGCATTTTCCAGAGGTGCTGGGTTTTGGAAGAATTCCTGTGTCTAACTGCAGGAGGGAGGTGGCAGGTGCCCTGGAGTGTTGCTCTGTTGACAGAAGCAGACAGGAAAACTGTACAGATTGAAATTCCTGTTGTACTGGTCAGACACCATTCCTGCAGCCTAATGCAGTTGATACTCTAAGGCAGTTCCACAGGAAGGAAATGTCTTGCTGCATGTTAGCATTCTCAGCTGGATGAATGAATTCCATGGAGGACTTGGGTGTACAGCAAATGTCAGGCTCATTACAGTCATGTCTTTGCTGTCCTGTGGAGTTTCATCGACTGTAGCTTTTGCTATTGTACAGTTCATAATAACAAAGTAAGTAAAATTGCTCTTCTGAGGGTTTGAAAATACAGTTGACATTGCATATGCTGAACCTAAAGCATTTTTAATTATTTTCTGTGTGTCATGGGAAGATAACATGTCTGTGTTTTCATGGGAAAATAATTCTGCAGACTTGCTTTGAAAGATTCTCAAATGAATGCATGATATTTTAAAATACCTGTCAAGGCAAAAAGCTTTGCAGTTCCACCTAGACCGTTCTTCTTAGAAGAAATAAATAAATGTCCATTTTTTTTTTTTAAAAAAAGGCAATTTCTTGGTTTTTGTTTCCAGGTGATCACTGGAGGTCATTATGATGTTGACTGTCGGTTGGAAGATCCAGATGGCATTGTACTGTACAAAGAGATGAAGAAACAATATGATAGCTTCACATTTACTGCATCCAGAAATGGAACATACAAGTTCTGCTTCAGCAATGAGTTCTCTACTTTCACACACAAAACTGTGTACTTCGATTTCCAGGTTGGAGAAGATCCACCACTGTTTCCTAGTGAGAACAGAGTAACTGCACTTACCCAGGTAAAATGCTGTTGTGTTTGACAAAAGTTGTTAGGTGAAGGCAGTTTTTCTTCAAGGTCAGCTGCTTTAGTTATCTACATCACTTTTGAAAATAAATTAATTGAAGATTTTAAATACTCTAAGTTGCAACAAATAGGCTTTCTTTGTAAATATAAGATTTGTTGAACACAAAACAAAGCTGAGAAGCTTTGAAGCTGAGAAGAAATCACCAAATGTTTAAGAGGAAATTAGGACAGAAACTTAAGGTCACTATTGTTAGAGGTTTTGTTGTTTGGGTAGTTTCTGGGTTTTGTGGTTTTGTTTTTTGTTTGTTTGGTGTTTTTTGTTTGTTTTTGTTTGTGTTTTTTATTGTTTTCTGTTTGGTTGGTGGGATTTTTCTGAAGTTTCTAAGTGAATGTCCTTTTAATTACACAATATTGTGTCTCTTGACATATGGATTTTATGAACTAGATATTGGTGGAATACGGTTTAAAAAATTCCAAGCTCTAGAAAAACTCTCAAAATTGTTTCTACGTTTAAAACAGTAGTGTCTTCTTTTAGGAGGAGACTCATGTAACTACTATTTTTAAAATGGAGAAGGAAATTCTAGCAAAATAAATTAATAAAGTCAGCTGTATTTATCTGGCTTCTAGATATTTGGGCTTTATAAGTCTACAAAGTGTCAGAGCATTATTGTTATTGGATTTGCAGGATTTTACGGTTTTGTACCACCTCTACACAATCAAACTACCTTAAAACTTCCCTTGGAACATTTCATTAATACCTGCAGTGCTTTATTTTCTGTTCCAATTCTTAATACTGTATTTCCTAATTTCTTTTTCTTGCTTCTTTGGTAAGGAGGTTCTTTTTGTCATCTGGTCAGGCTTGTGGCATGACCAAATTTGGGCAGCCTTTCATGGGAACAGTTAAAGGCAAATCCCTAAAACCAGAGGGACCTTGTGTTTAAATCCCTTGTGCAGATCAGGATGTTTGTACAATTTACCACTAGCAAAACTTGGTTTGGAAAAACTTATCCTGAATTTTGTAGAGGGGATTATCTTGGACTTGTTCAAACACTTATCTTGAAAGTCATTGACTTGGAAATATGGTTAGACATGTATATAAGTGACTGAGAGCAGCCCTATAAGGGTATTAGACATTTCCTCTTTAATAATTTCTGTTGTTCAATCTTCAAGAAATACTCATTTTAAGCCATTAAAGAGAAACCTGAATTGTGAGTGGAAAATAAGTATTTTGAAGATCTATTGCCTAATCTCTTAGTGATCAAAAGACTGTGAGGAGTACTTCTACTTACAGCATATAAACTGAAACTGCAAGAAGTTTATATAAAAATTATCTAGGGCTTGGAAAACCAATAATGCTTTTTTTTCAGTGAAAAGTTATGAAACTTGCCGATTTGGTAAGTATTTTTATAAGAGTATGGTGAGTGTTCAGGAGCACTGAAGGATAACAGTTCTCCCTTCTCACCACTTTTTGTGTACGTGACTAAGACAATGGCCTCTTTACAACAAAATAGACATTGTACAACTTGAGTGAGAATTAATCAATGAAAAATGTCGTATTTGTGAAACAGAAGCATTTAATATACGCTCTGTGTATCTTAATATTATAAGCATCTGCTTGTTTTCCTGGGGAATCAACAGTTGGAGGATCGCTGACATTTAAAAATATTTCTGAGGTTCATTTTGAATCCAAGTATGAATTTAGAATTTGTTCATTAATTCTGAAAAGCTCATTGCTTTTATTAGGTGTGCAGTTGTATCTGCTTCTGTATTTAACAGTGTCACATTTCTGTGTGTAAAGTGTCATCAGTGTAAGTTACATTTTACTGTATTTACAGTATTTCTGTTTGACATTGGTCTGAGTTAATTCTTAGCTTCCAAAGTTACATGACTCCTCATTTTAAATATCAGAGCACAAAATCACTAGAAGTGTTATTAATTCCATGCTGTGTATTTGTTTGTTTCTCCAGATGGAGTCTGCATGCGTTTCAATTCATGAAGCTTTGAAGTCTGTCATCGATTATCAGACTCACTTCCGCTTGAGGGAGGCACAGGGCCGCAGCAGAGCAGAGGATTTAAACACAAGAGTGGCCTACTGGTCAATAGGGGAAGCAATCATTCTTCTTGTCGTTAGCATTGGGCAGGTATTTCTCCTTAAAAGCTTCTTCTCAGATAAAAGAACCACGACAACGCGCGTTGGATCATAACCAGTAGTGGCAATGCTTCAGGTGTGTTACTCACTAATATTAGCGGTTCTCCAATTAACTGTAGGTACAGAGGTCTGAATTTATGCAACATTCAAATCTGTATACTCCTCATCTCTTAAAATTCACAAAACAGACCCAAAAAGTTATAAAAGGGACACATAATTTGAAATATTTTTAAAGATCCTTTGAAACTTAAGTGTTTCAATGCCTATATTAAAATATCTGCAGTGTCTAGTCTCTCTTTATTTCTACTGATACTAATCCAAACCAAGCTTGATTTTTACCAGTACAATTAGTTATCTGCAGTGTAACACTTAAAAATAACTCAGCAATCTAGTGTCTGATACGAGAGATGATATATATGAAAATCTCATTTCATTTCAATTTTCAGGCTGAATATCTTGGATTATAAAAAAAGAAAATGTGATTAACTGTAGTGCACTGTTTTAATTTGCTGTTTAAAAAAATGCCATCATACCCCTTGCTTATTTGTAAAACTGTTGAAAGCTTGGCACTACATTGTGGTGCACATTTTTTATCAGTCTGGAAAGTCTTCATCCTCAGAATTTGCTGAATTTTTATACTACATTATGATTGCTTAAACATATAATCTTCTGTATTAAAATAAATACATTTTCTCTTTTGCAATGCTTGTTTTACTGAAGAAATTGTAAGCTGAGACTACTCAGGAAACCACTTCTGCATACAAAAAAAAATCCAAATTTCAAAGTTTATGTGAAAAAACATGCAGTAGAATAGGGAGTCTTCTACCTTTGTCATTGAACCTGTGCAGTACTCACATATGCTGCTGCTGCTTTTTGAATTTAAGACCAAAAGTAGCTTGGTTTGTTTAGCAGCACAGCACCAGCACTGGATGAGGTTGTATTATGTGTTAGGCACGTACAAAAGTTTTTACTAAATTGTTTCCCTAGTAAGAGGGCAATTTGATATTGATACTGCATTGCATAAGTGCTGTAAATATACCTCTGTGTGGTGCAGAGACGTGACAGCCTTGTGCATCTAATTGCCACTCTATTTTGTTAGTGGTCAGGAAATGTTTTAAATATTTCAGGTTATCTTTTTGTAGAGTTATTAGAGTTAAATACTATTCACTGCTCATGTCTTCAGTAGCTTATGTACTGTAAAATTCTCTTTTATTTGGTTGTGGAAGGTAGTAAATGTATGTACATGCCCATAGCTTGAACTGAGCTGGTCATAGTAAGGCTAAACTCCTTCAGATGGCTCTGGAAAAAAAGTAGGCTGACCAATTCTTAAATGCACACAAACCAAACTAAAGTTAAAAATTTGTAATGTATTACTAGCTAAATCAAAAGAGCCTTCTTATATAAGTTCTCGGCAAGCAGATGAAGAGTGCTACACCTTTATTAATTGACTATAATATTTATGGCAGAAATTTGAAATGACATTTCAGGTGAAAATGACATTTCAGGTGACACTTGAGCAGTCTGAAGAATTGATCTAAGGTGACTTGATTTTAAAATCATGTCATGGTTTAAAAAAATAGAAGTGCCCCTACTCTGTTATGAACTGAATGACTGCTCTTTTGGAAACAGAAAGAAAACATTAGACAGCTCAAAGATTATTTAGAAGGTCATGGAGGTATTAAAAGTCTTTAAGTAAAATTCAGGATGTAATGTTTTGCTGTCCTGTACTGAATTTTGAATACTGCAGTCCCATTTTGGGATGCAGATTCCCCAGAAACAGTTAAACCCACCGATATGAGTAAACAAAAGTCTACTTTTGTCTTGCAATACAAATCGGTGCCTGCACACAACAGTCTTGATGGAACCTCTATGCTTTATTCTTGTGTTTCAGCAACGGATGCCTAGTACTTTTATTGTGTGTTGTGTTGCACACAACAATGAAGCAAGTGGTACACTTCGGGTGCAAGTGTCAAATGAAAACATATTTACTTTTGCTAGTGTTCATTATTTTTGGAGTTTGAATATTAGTTATGTAGCTTTAATCACAACAAAGGCATTTGTTTTAAGGCTTGAATTGTGTTGTTTTTTTTTCACTGAGTTGTTCTGTGTGCTGGCAAAATTGGTAAATAGTGCTAAAAAACTGATGATGATCAGCTATCGCATACATGTCTCTTTATTCTTTCATAATGTTTGAATGTGTGAAGTGGACTGTTCCATTCAATATTACTCCCACGGCAGAGATTTAGTGGACTTGACTTTTCCGTTAAAGTTAGGTGTCCAGTGCTCTGGCATCCTGCTGCATAATATGCAGCTTTAAAATGCCTTTATTTTTGTGTTGTTAAAAACATGGCACAATCACACATTTAAACATACATGTATATAGTTTTTAACTGACTGAATAGGATATAATAAAACATACATGCTAACATGCAGTGGGTGAAGAAGTGCATTGTGACCTTTGGTTAAAGCTGCACCTTTTTAATATATGAACAGTTTGGTTAATGGTGTGATGCACAAAACACCCTGTATTAAAGGGGATATAACTGTGTTTTTTAATTGCTAAATGCTCTGCGTTTCAGCTATGCGTTGGATGTGTTATGTTTACAAGACTTCTTTTCGTGTCCTGAAATGTCGGTTCTTTAGTTTGTGGGGAGAAAATTTAGTTTGAATAAGACAAAAAGCAGGCCCTGTGAATATTGTATGGGAAAATAAAAAATTAATATATGAATGTGGTTCTGATTGTTTTGTTTGCATATGGGATTGGGGAACACTACTCTTCAAGAAAGCTTTGAATCATAATCTGAATAGTTAACTTGTGTTTTAACATATTACAGTTAATCTACCTCTTGACGCTTGATCATTACTTCAGCCATGCTTAGCAAGGTCGTGTAGTTACTGGCTCTTTGCTCAGTATGTCAGTAATGCAGGCAGTCATATTCATAAATCTCTTCATGCTGGAGTACAATTGAAAGTATTTAATTGCAGATGCCAGGAATTATTTGGGGGTTACTGTATCTTTTCACATTAATTCTGTAGATATGAAGTTACAGGGGGAGCTGGAAAGATGCCTTCAATTAGTGTTGTCCAACTATGAGATACAAACATCAAATAACTAGTAACTGAATGTGTGATTTCAGGTTAAGAGAACAGATAGGCTAGGCATTGTTGTTTTGTGTGGCTACCTTCCAGAATTGTCCTTCCTGCTAAGTCAGCTCATATATATTAAGAAAATTTCAAGGCTATTTATACAGCAGTTTGGATTACGAAAAGCTTTTGTCAAGAAGGATGGGTAAGTTCCCTTTCAGTGATGTGTTACTGCTATGGCCAAGTAGTAGTCTGGGGCTTTTTTAGGTGCATGGCACCCAGGATTTTAAAGTAACTTAAGTTGTTTCTGCTAAAAGCTGATAATCCTACAAAAAAAAGAATTAGACAAAGTGAAAAGATGAGTGAGTGGATCAAGTGACATGCATGAGGATGATGAAGGCTTTTATCAAGGAGGGAGTAGAAATGTGCTCTGGACCACTACAAATCTAAACAATTCCTGAACTGCCAAGCTATCAGAGGGCACCAGTGCAGTAGCAATGCCACAACCACCACCTTCAGGGGTGAGATGAAACCAAGAGTGTAACACAGGTCCTAAATGAGATGGATGAAACATCTTTCACCTCCCCTTGACAAGTTTCAGAAAACAAAGGTTATGCTATGTGCACACTGAGGTTGCTACTGATTTCAATCAAGTTAAGTGTTGTGAGACAGGAAGAAAAGTGGTGACTCAGCATAGCTTAGTAAAAACTCTTGATGATAACAACTCTCAAAAGGTTCATTATTTGTATGAAAAAGTTTGTATTGCACTTCACAGGGCAGGATGTTATGTAAACGTAAGGGGGTTTTACTTTGCAACACTTCTAAGGAGATTGATTTGACTCACTCATACCTTCTCCCTCACCTACTGAGGAGAAGAACCAACATACATGTGCAAGTGACCCGGTCAGTATCTATTGTGTGTAACACATTTTTAAACAAGTGGACTGTTGTCACAGTTGATATGCGGCAGTCAACATGGACACTGCACTCAGGGTGCTCCATAAAAATCATCAGAAGGCTTCAAGTATCAGCACCTTGTAATTCAAAAAGTCTCCCACACCTTTCCTCTGTATCTTCTAAGAGCAGCTCCACACAGCTCTGGCTCTGTCTCACTTCTTCAGTGCTGGCTCGCTCCTTCCTGCCCCAGCACGGCCACCTAATCCTGTCCCACCTACAGCAGCTCACCTTTTCTGCCCCTGGCACCACCTCCTGTCCCTGGGTCTGCACAGCACAGCCAGCAGACTCCAACTGACTCTTCCCAATTAACTCACTCTTTATCATCCCATGGCTGTGAGGCCAAGGCCGTTTGCTCTCTAGGATAATTAACACAGGTGTAAGATACCAGAGGGGAGACTGCCCTCAGCAGCATCTCCTTTTGTCTCCCCACAGACTGCCTTGTGTGTCCATGTTTCATGTTTCTTATTACAGGCTGCTTGCTGGTGAACTAATAGGAAAGGGAGTGGTATGGGTTATGCTGTAGTTTTGTTGCCAGTCTCCTGTTTCAGGATGGAAAGTCCTTAAATGAGTCATCTGAACTGTGGTTTTACCACAGTGCAGAAACTAATCCTGAAGGAACACCAGGTTCATTAATTTCACTGCTGATCATTGTGTGTTTGGTTATCAGTCGAGGCCATTGAACAGAACTTCCTCCTTTTCGTGACCTGAATCTCATTGTGTGACACTGTGCAGCTCAGAAAATAGCACATGAGAGGCAGTACAGCAGGATGCCATCCCTTCAACAGCCTGCATTGTTTGGGTGCACATTCCATAGCTGAACATATTTTTTAGTGTGTTTCCAGAAGAAGGATGGAGCAACCTCCTGCAGACGTGTGACAGTGCATGGTCTGTTACCAGCTGCATATTTGAGAGGCCTCCGCTTGATGGAGTATTCCTGGCTTTAGCAAGAACCTTTTTGTTAGGGAATGGTTTCTAGGTGCATCTTGGACATTCTTTCCTAAATTAATGTGCAGGGATTTTCCTGGCACCAAGGACAGCAGATTTATTTAGACTTTACTGTAAATGAATATTCTTTATAAAGCATCAAAAAATAAAGTATATTGATATATTTGATATGCAGGATATGTAAAACCAAAGAGAAACACTTTCTTCCTGGATAAAAATCAAACATGAGGAAAGAGTGGTTGGGAAGGCTAACACTGATATGAGACAAGAGCTTTTTTGGCACAGTACTGTCTTTTGCTCTGGTGTTTGGAAAACACAATACCACTAGGTGTCAAGAAAGTAACTCACCGGGGACAGAAAGAGGGGGGTAAGAGGCAGAAAAGGGAGCGGAAAGAAAGAGAAGGAGTTAGGGAGTAATAAAAGGATGGAAAAAAGGGAAAGGACAGATGGGACAAAACGGAGAAAGGAGCCCGTGTGCTGGGTTTGTGAGGCTTAAGGAGTGCCTAGCTTGCTGCCTATGGACAAGAGGTGCTCCTCCTTCAGGGATGCTGGCAGTCTTTGGTGTCTGCTGCTCCCAGTACAGGTTCACAGCGCAATCTACAAATAGCTGAAAATCACACCAGAATCAACTCCTCCTAATGCATATTGGCACACATGTAATGATGAATCCAATGAAAATTACCCTGGTGAAACTTAGAAGATATGTGTCAAAGGGTGGGGGAAAGTTGGAAGAACAGGTGGCCACTACAGGGAGGGAATGTGAGGAATAGAGAATGGTAACAACCAGGAGGTGCTGTCACCTGTGAAAAACTCTGCCTCGCCTAAAGCATTTCTGTCAGTGATTGTCCTGAACTACTGACTTAAGATAGTCAGCTGCCCACCCATTCTGCATATCATTTTCACTCACAGACATGCCTAAGACATTAAAGACCTCACTTATTACCACACCACAGTTGCTCTTTGGAACAAAAGCCACCAGAATCCAAAAATTCACAGAGAAGAAAATTAGTCCATATTTCATGACTTGCACAAATCCTTAGGTCAAGCCCCCACAGGGAGTTACACTTCATTAAGTGTAATTGTGCAGCAAATGGAAATTCCACCCTCTTGCCCATCTCACCTTAGAAAGAAATTGCTTGAATTTCACAATGCAATTAAGATCTTCAAAAAAAATTGGAAAATAACACTTTTAGGCAATGTGGCTTGTCTAAATATTACAGTTTAATTTCAATTATAGACTGTTATGATTTACAATACATTGGAACACAGCACATGACAGGATGTTTAAAACATTTCTTTCCTCTGGGTTACTGTACTTTCCTGCAAGAATACTCTTGTTCAAAACCAAAAACTATCTCATACTTTTACCCCAAAACCCCAAGAGCTGAAAGTTGAGCTGCTGGCAGCCAAGAGTCCTGCACGCAGTGCAGTCAACAGCAGAGGAAAACTTGTGGGTGTCCTGGGAATCTGTATCACTCCGTAGGGCTGGGCTCAGGATATCTATTTCCTTTCCATAATATTTTCTCATGACCTTGAGTGGAAGTAGGACTGCTATAAGCTAGAATTGCTTCTGAGTACTTGACTGAAAGCAGTGATTTTACTGAAGCACTTTCCTGGAAGTACACTGAACACATAGCAATGGCACGTGTTTGCAAGTGTAAATCAATACATGCCATGAATGCCAAGACATAAATGTTGCTGCCTACCTTCAGCTCATCTCTGTAGGACTGAACTTTCTCACCATAAATCCTGACACTAGTGCATGGTAAAAGAATCCAGTTAAGTACAAAATTTAAATAGAAATATTGAACTTCTGGCAGTCATACAGGTAAAACTCCCTACAGGGAAGGATGACTGATTTAGAGCAGGGAGTGTTAATAGGTGCATTGGAAATTCACTTTCTTTACTAATGCATAAAGTAAACACATGTCCATGGATGACAGGAAACAGGTTCTTCATTGGAAGGTATTCAGAAATTACAATCTTGGGGTGTCTTGCTGTAATGTGAGCATTTCGACATCTAAAATCACTGCAGAAACGATATTTCTGCCCGTCATTTCCATTTAGTGCCAGAACAAACACTGCATTGTAGTAAGGAGATCCCCGCTCGGTGAATATAAATGGTCACTTGACAGTCTCACTGCCTTTGGATCTTTGGATAGAGAAGTCTCTGATGGGCTTTTACCATATTCAAATAGTGATAATGATAAACCCCTTCATCTTTGTCATACCTATGGTGCATACTGATACAGCATAAATTCCCAAAAAGCGTAGACCAAAAGTAGTTCTGAAGTCATACCAAAAGTCCCAGGCGAGTGTGGCTAGCCTTTAAGCTGACTGGATTTAAGCTAACTGGATGTGTCTTCTCCTCTTGAGGCCCTACTCCTTCCTCAGGAGATCTGTGCATTTCATGACACACAGAACCATCCACTTCCACTGAATTCCTTGGAATATGGCAAGATAAGAACAGGGATCATTTGGATCACTAAATCATACCTCCTTCAAGTGCATCAGCCATGAAATGAGCATTTACGAAGGAAGAACATCCTGCATAATCCGTGAAGAACATCCTCCAGCCACTACAGCCTTCAGCACTCACTAGCAAGCAAATGGCCTGTCATTAAAACACAAGCTCACAAGTCTCAATGAAGATTCCCCACACAGTAGTCTACTGAAAACCTTTAGTAGATATGAAACAAAGGTCAGTGATGGAAAATAAAGTTGAAAGAATTAAATTCTGAAAGACCCAGGGCTATCGTACCCCTAGAGTTGCTCACTTAGGTCACTATTAGACACTGTGCTGGAAACAGCAAACCCAACACAGCTCTTCACACAGATTCAGAACTCCACGCTTTGAAACTTTTTGTGGCTATCCTTCAGAGCTCTTCACAATCTTGGAATCAACCAGATGTGGGCACCCGGATGGTACAAGATGGGCAGAAGAAACAAGTGCCTTTGAATGGGTATTTTCTCTCCACATGATAAACACTAACTCCTTTTATGTGGATTTGGAGCAAGTATGATTCTTTTTTTCCCATTCTGCAGACTAGGCAGTGGATCTGAGGAGGGCAAATCCTTCTGCCTCAGGTTCCCCATTGAGTTTGAGAGGAAATTACTCCAAGGCAATACTTGAGTCAGGCTATCAAGCAAGCCTCTCTGAACTCCATCTCGACTTTCAGATTCCAGGACAGCATGGCAACCCTCCTACCCACTGGAAGTGGGAGTGAAGGCATGTGGAGGCCAGGGAAGAGGGAGAGGGGGGTGCAGCAGCTTGCTTCCCAGCACTTTGTCAGTGCCTGTGGGAATGTGAAGTATCTTTGAGGCGTGGTGATTGATGATGGTTCACAACTGTTGCACAGTGACTAGCTCTAGCCTTGAGCTGTAGTTTTAGAGGTTGAAACACTCTCTAAAGGACAAAAGAGAGCACTGGACAACCTGAGGGCAGTGCTGCACCCCAGGGATGCCTTAAGGCAGAGCAGGTGGCTGCTCATTAATTACAGCTCCTCAAAAAAACTATTGATTTGGAAGGTTTATTTTCAGTATGTCGACCTTCCAATTTGGCTGATTGGCTGTCAGGATTTTCCTTCACATCTTCATTTCCAAAAACTTCTTTCAGGTTGAAAGAAACACCCAGTCTTTGGTCTCTAACATTAGTACTGCAGGACAGCAAGTGGATGCAAAGAGTGATCTGCTAATTTTTTCTGCCAACATTTTTCTGCAAGGACAAAAACTGTTGCTATATGGCTTATGCAACAAGGTCTTTGAGATAACACAGCGTGATAGCAAACTCCTAAAGCTGAATAGCTGGGTACTCTGAGCACATCTTTACACTTTCTAGACCAATAAATAATACTTCCTGTGCTCTACCAGGCATTCTGAGTAAACACAATTCCATAGTTTTTATGCAGCTCTGATGTTGAGTTCCACATGTGTTCCCTTGCTCTTTCCCCTCAGAATAAGTGTATACATTGAAGTTGGCTTGAGTGTTTCAAAATTAGTGCCCTTGCTGTCGGTTTTGCCTGCTTTGTGGCTGGGCTGCAAGACTTCTGCTGTGAGATTACTGCACTGCATTTGGGACTCAAATGAAAGATGATGTGTTTCTATATCAGTATCCTAAAGATAAAGCCTTTAATGTCATTCTAAAAAGCAGAGTAGGATAGCAAACAGGTCAGTCTGTCAGTTTTGTGTAGAGTGGGTGGGCAGATGGAGAACACAGGTAAGTACAGGCAGTGTAGAGGCTGCAAGGCCAGATCTTTCCCAGACCCAGGCAGAAGTGAAGGACAGTCACTGAGCAGCACAGGGAACCACAAACAGGGAAAGTGCTGTGGCCGTTCACACCAGGTAAGGTGCAAGCTGAAGGGACAGGACAACAGGTAAATTAGCTGAATTAGCAGAACTACAGAAGTTCAGTCAACACAAGCTTTCCCCAGATGGCACACTCAGGCATTCAAGAAAGCAGAGATTCTCCAAAGGTCAGCATTGCAGGAGTTGGGATTACTTCACGAGGGGCAGTTTCCTAACGGTGGCTATAGGACAAGAATATGCTGCTTGTGTGGAGAGAATATTTGTTTTCTCAGCTGGTGAGCTCTCCAAATGGCAGCAGCTGAGAAAAATGCAGACACCTTCAGGAGAGTTGCAGGGCAGTAGCAGTCCTCTGAAACTTATATTCTTCTCAGGCTTTCTGAGTTTCCTAGGCAAGAGAGCAAGGATTGCAGTGCAATCTGGAGGAGCAAAGAGCATAAAGAACAGCAAAGAGCAACTTGATGCTATCAGAAAGTTCTGTTACTAGACCTGGGTACCTATGCTCGGGAAATTAAATGACAGCCAACTGCTGGGCACAAAGGCATTAGGCTTTGTGCGACATCTGGATGGGAGGCTCCAGGGTCACAAATTCTTCAAAGAAAAATGGCCATCTCAAGAGCTGGGATATGGAGGATCAGTGGGATTCAGTGTTACATTGCTGACAGTTTGATGGCAAGGAAGCAGTCAGTGCCCTCCCTCCCCTCTGCAAAGCTCTGGCCAATGCACTCCTACCTTCCCCAGTACCAGCAGAATATTCCCCACGTCCACTGAGTGCCCTTCTGCTCCAGGAACACTACCTGGGCCTTCATGGCCCATTCCCACTGGCACAATTCCTGTGATGCCAGCCAGTGCCTGTGACCAGCAGGACAGAAATAGGTGGAGAAAGGGTGAGTGCCAGTGATCCCACTGTCCACAGTTCCAGTGAGCACCTCCTTTTCTGAGCAGTGATGAGGGCTTCCTGTGATGCTGGGTGGTAGCCAGTGACCCCCCATGAGAAGCTCTGCCCAGTATGAACTGGCCCCAAGGCAGCACTCCCCATGCCCAGGAGCCCCAGAGTGCTGCCTCTGCCCTCAGTGGCCACTGGGCACAGATGAAGCCAGCTGGGAATGGTGGTGGGGTGAAGTTACTGACAGGCTTCAAAAACCTTCCACACACCCACCTCTAGTGAGTCAATGGACAAATGCGGGAGATGAAGATCTGCACATAAAACAGTTGGGACCAGCAGCACCAGGCATGATTGTCCCCTTCTGCTCAGCACTGGTGACGCCACACCTTGAGTCCTGTGTCCAGCTGTGGACTTGTTACCAAAAATCAGTAAAAGTAAAAACTCCTTAACACTTACATACCATTAAGAAGCCAGCATTCTTTATTCAGCTGGATGCATGAGGGGATATTTCCTTCAAAATATCATTCATGCTGAGTATAGAGAAAGCTCTAGTTTATATACTGTATTTTACATACATATTGATAGGTTTTCCTAGAAGAAACATAGATATGAGAATCATTTACCTAAAGATATTAACATATGTTACCTCCCCTTTCTCCATGTGTTTTTCTGTCCTGGGGTCTCTTTGGTGATCCCTGGTGGTCAGGGATCCCGAAGTTATGGCTGATGGCCCAGTGAAGTGGTAAAGTTGGCAAAACTGTGCTGGTTGCTTTCCAATTCTTCCTACAAAATAAGCATTGTGCAGTTCCACGGGTTAATGGTTTTTGAAAAATAAGCATTGTTATTAACCCACTAGGTGCAAACAACTCATCAGGCAACAGGCCCCTCTCTGCAAGAAGGATATTGAGGTGCTGGAGTGAGTCCAGAGAGAAGGGCAACAGAGCTGATCAAAGGCCTGGAGCTCAAGTCCTGTGAGGAGCTGCTGAGGGAGCGTGGGTTGTTTAGTGCCAAGAAAAGGAAACTCGGGGGACTCACCACCCTCTACAACTGCCCGAATGCAGGCTCTAGACAGGCAGGGGTTGGTCTCTTTCACTTCGCTCGCAAGTGACAGGACGAGAGTACAGCCTCAAGCTGTGCCAGGGAGGTTTAGGTTGGACATTAGAAGGAATTTCTTAGAAAAGCTGCCCAAGAAGGTGCTAAAGTCAGTGTCCCCGGAGTTGTTTAAAGAAAGACTAGATGTGGCACCCAGTACTATGTTTTGGCTGACATGGTGGGATTCGTTTACAGATTATCCTCGGTGATCTCAGGCATCTTTTCCAATCTGACTGCTTCCGTGATGCTGTAAGAGCTGAGCGATTACAGTGCACACTACACAGTCCCCATCGGCACCGCCGGCGGACCCGCCAGCACCGCTCGGCTGGGCCGGCAGGACGGGAAGGAAGAGGGGAAAGGGGCGGGCTTCCTTCAAATCTCGTCTCTACGTGGACGCAGCGGACAGCACGGCACCGGGGCCACGCCTGGCGGGACACCCTGAGGGGCGGGCGGCCCGGAACGGGCGGGGCGGGGCGGGGCGGGGCGGCGGCAGGCCCGGCCTTGCGCGGGCGTGGGCCGTGTGGCGTTCTCCGGCCGGCTCCGCTTCCGACATGGCTGCCAGCGCCGTGTCCAACCCGTCCCAGCTCCTGCCGCTCGGTAACCATCTGGGGCTCCCGAGGTCCCAAATCGGGGCCCGGCCCGCGGTCTCTCCCCGGGGGCCGGCGGTGGCTGCGGCCCCTCTGGGGCCCGAGCTGCCTCGGCGCCTGGCGGGAAGCGGGAAGGCGGGAGCGCCTGGCGGCGGGGCCGCGCCGCCCGGGAGGATATCGGGGTCTGGCCGGGGAAAGGAGGGTGGGAGTAGGGGATAGATGTGAGGGTGTTGGGGTCCGGGGGTGAGGTGGGGTGTGGGGTTGTGTCTGAGGGAGGCCGGTGGGAGTGGGGATGGGTGTAAGGATGTTGGGGGATGGCTGGTTTGTGTGGGAGAGTGAAGAGGGAGGGTGTAAATGTTTGTGGAATGTGTCTCTGTGTAAGTAAACACAAAAAACCTGTAAGGGACGAAAGACTTGCTTTGTAGAACGTATGCTTTTCTGTGCACCTACAGAACTTGTGGACAAGTGCATCGGTTCACGCATTCACATCGTAATGAAGAGCGACAAAGAAATTGTTGGGACACTTCTAGGATTTGATGACTTTGTCAGTATTCTTTAGTGGAAGTTTAAGGCTGTCTGTTTTATGCTCTGGCCTAGGTAATTGTTAGCTCTTGAGAGTTTGAGTTTTATATTTATCAGTTGTATTATTCTGATATTTTCATCTTCGAGGTAAAATCACATTTTGGTATAAAATGAAAATAGCATTAAATATTCTCATTTTAAAATCTGGGCCTTATTTTCCTTGAAACTGGATTTCCAGATATGGTGCTGGAAGACGTTACGGAATTGTAAGTATGTTTTCTGCCTCCTGTTGCTATTTAATGTTTGGTTCACTGAAGCAAAAAACTGTGTAAGATCTGCTAGCAAAATGTTTTTACATATTTGGAATACTTGCCAGCTGACTAGTCTAACCTTGGACTTAAAACTATAGAATGTGGTTTGTTCAGGACAGCTATGCCATAGAGTAGCTATTACATGGTTTATACTTGTATGGGGGTACTATTTGTAGTCGGAATTTTGCTTGGTTTGTGCGGCAAACTTTCCAGTAGTTCATTTGTTTTTAAACTTCCTTAAGACCTAGGCAGACATGCAACAATGTAGCAAACTTAAACTATTTTAGTCATAACATGTTGATACTTCATATTCAAGAAACTGCCAAGCTTTAGAGGATGAATACACGTCTCCATGCACTGAGTAGAAAAGACCTTTTTAGGTGCCAGTTAGCTTTCTGTACCTAGGTGCTCCATTTATCAAGATCATGCTGCAGTGTGGCTGATTTATTTATTAGTTCCAACAATGGTCACCTTAATGCAGAGATTTCTGTCGGTTCTGTGGTCAAAACTGGAGCCATTGTCCGTGGTTATGTGTTCTTACTCTTTCTAATGCTCCTTCAGTGAGATCACACCCGAGGGCAGAAGAATCACAAAGCTGGACCAGATTCTGCTCAATGGAAACAACATAACTATGGTGAGTTCTCAAAAACCACATTGTGTTGACTTTCTGTGCCTTTAAATCAATTGGTGATTGTATTCAGCTCCTTTAAGCTGAGCTTTCCTGACAGTTCCACTACATCAGGAAGTTTAAAGTAGCTTGTCTGCATATCTGGCCACAAAGCTTGGACTTCCAACAAAAGGGCATTCCTAATTTTGTGGGAAGAGGAAGGCTCAGGTGGGAAGATTTGAGTCTAAGTTGACTCAGTATGAATGAGGAATTGTCTCCATTGTGTTGTTCTACCTATCTTGCGCCTTTGCATTGTGTGCTGAGCAGGTGCCATGCTGTGTTAATTTCTAAGCCTTTTTCTGCTTTGGTTATTGTTTGGCATGTTGGAAGGACAGCATACATTCTGACTCCTTCTGGGATGTATCTTCCCATATCAGGAAGTCCATGCTTTAGACTTCTTCTTATTTTGATCCCAAAACCAGTGAAGCTCTTTCTCTTTAGAAGTGCTCAGCTGATTATGAAGATACCAGTAAAAGGAGTGGTGAATCCTTTTTTTTCTTCCCTTACATTTTTCCTCTGTTCTTCAGTTCTTTGCTTCCTTCACAAGGAGATGCTATGCTGAGTTACTCCCTGCTGCCTTTTTGGTTTGTTCATCTCTAGCAATAACTGACTGACTCTTTGAGAGTCTAAAAGCCACTTTTGTGGTCTAGCATGAAGTCTCCATGTCCTGAAATGTTTGTGTGTAAAGCAAGAGCTGTCATGTATGGGTTTGTAGGGCTCAACTCTATGGCATTAATGCAAAAATGTCTTACTCTTTTATAGCTGGTTCCTGGAGGAGAAGGACCTGAAGTATGAAGACATGATATTCATATGTACTTTATGTATATATGCAAAACCTAAATAGGGATTTTGGGGTAGAATTGTGTTTGGATGAGGATTGTTTGTTTGCTTTGCTTACACATTTGGCATTTTACAAAAGACAACCCTTTAGCAAAGGTGCTGGTGGTAATGTTGACTTTGTAAGTTGAAGTCATTACTTTCTTGTAAAGACATGTGAACCTCTTCTGAATAAAAGGCTTTTCCTTTGTTGGTTACTGTGTTCTGTTATGTAAATGTACAAGTTAGATAATTTCGTAACTACTTGATGGAGTAGAAAAATGGCAGTTGTGTTTCAGTTGCCATCAGTCTTCATTTTTTCTACATTTGTTGCATTTGTTTCTGGCCCAAGTCTGTCTTATACACAGGTCATGAGCTAGGATGTTGCTGTCCTTTGGCATACAGGCAGATACTGAGCTGGATGTTTTGTTCAAAGGCTGTGTGTCACTGGAAACCATGTGGCAGAGTTCTGTAGAGTTCTGAAAGCCTTTCAGACTGGATGCATCTGTTTGATGATGATCAGCAGCCTTTGTTCTGCTGGCCTTGAGGTTCAACTCTTGTGGACCATTTTGCTTGGCGGATATGCTTCCTTACAGCAAGGCCCTATAATGGCATTTGGCAAGTGAGAACAGACAGACCAGACCTATTTCATGTTCTGAGGGTAAAAATCCCCAAGGCTGGTGTTAAAATTTCTCACTGGTGTCAGTGGTGACTCTGCTTTCATCACTTAATGATGCTTGATGTATATTTGATGTATACTCAAATTGGGAGCTGCTTGTGGTTGCTTGCATAGTTTGGAACACTCATTTTAGAGTAAAGAGGAGTTTCCATCTGTTCTCCTGTGATATAAAAGTGTGACAGATCTCACAAGCTACTATTTTAGGATAATTTTTGTAGGGAATTGCTGTTTTGTTATGAGACCATGCTTCCAGAGCAGCTTATGCTGCTATAGTACACCTCTCAGCTGGCTTCTGTGTATAAATGTCTTTGGAGAGGAACCTCAGGAGCCTGCTGTCACTGTAGATGAGGAGGGTGCAGTGTGGGCTCATGTGGATGGGATGTGCTTTGACTTCCTGTCAGAGAAGAAGGAGTTGAAGAAGGGAGCTCAAGAGCAAGAGTCTGCAAGGAGGCTGCTGTACTGGATCTTTCTACCTTGCTTAATCTGACAGAAAAACTGCCTTCTGCTAGCCAGGTGTGAGTTCACAAAGCAGTGAGAACCTCTTGCTGAAGCCTGTTAAAAGGGAGAAGGAGTCCCTCCTCTCTCCCAGGGAGAGTGTGGCTTCAGGCTCATGTGTTCTGAATAAATGATCTGTGATTGCAGTGTTTATTTTAGATTGTGTCCTAGCGATCTATACCATTTATTCCCTGAACGTGTTTGGTTTTTTTCTTTCTGTCTGCATTTCTTCCTCCGGCTTTGTTTAATGAATGCATTTTAAAAAGATACATTTTTTTAAACTTAGATTTGATTGAAGCATCATCGGTGGTTGTTTTCTTCAAACACTTTCCTAGAAGTTGAGTCTTTTCACAAAAAATGAGAACACTTCAAAGATTTCAAGTCAGGGCAGCACTACTGTGTTGGGGTATTGTTGAATAAAATTTTGGGGTTTCTCCAGATTATCACTTGATTTCTACTTCACTCAGTGTTTTGAAAACAGTTGTGCTTCTGAGAGAATAGATTTTGATTCAAAAGCAGCTTTTACTCTGACAGCACAAACATCTTGTTCTCCCAGGAGTTTGTTGCCTTGAAAAAACCCAAACCACTTGATACCGCCTCCGTTCCTGCTTGATTGGCTGTGTTCTGTTCCACTCACTCCAGAAGGAGTGCTAAGACTTTCCTTTTAGGAAGACGTTTTAAACTCCTGACTCAGGTCTGCAGAGATCGCTCTAAAGAGAGTTTGTGCATGCAAACACTGTTAGTCCTTTCTATGATGAAATAGTTTTTCACTGTCAGCTGAGAATACAAAGTATTCAGGTGGGTCTGGTTTGCTTTACATTCATTATTCCTTGTAGCCTGTGGCTTTGGAAGTGCAGCTAATAAGCTTGTCCAGTAAGTGGTGGTTTACTGTGCAGGGTACCACCACATGTAGGTGATTTAAAATAATAACCTTAGGCTTAAAAAAAGATAGAAAACTGAATGAGGCTTTAGGTTTAGAACAAGGTAGTTGTCTGGTTAAAGTAACTTTGTGGTTATGACATAACAGTGGTGATTCTATTCAGTTTATGTTTGGTTTGCTTTCTGTTTTTCTTTTGCACTGGTTGCAGTGATCCTTAGTTCTATCACCTGGCTATCTGTCTTAGCATGGAGAGATTTCCCTTCTGACTACTATTGCAGTATGGTTGCTCATTTTGGTTTGTATGTAAATAACCTTTGAGTAATCTCACTGAAATTATTAAAATGACTCCCAGGTCACTGGTATTTCTTAACACAGTGCTTCCAAAGCAATAAATTGTAATTTAGCAGTCTCATCAGTAATGTGTTGTCTTGCAGGTGTAACAATATTTTGGTCAGTTGAACTACAGAAACATGTAAGCAGAGAACACTAGAAGATTTATTCCAGTTTCAATTCCAATGAATCTGACCTTGAGGCAGTTGATACAAGGAGGCAGCAAATATTTTCAGGAGCTTGCTTTGACATTTTCAAACTAGTATAATGAACAGGAATCGAAATTCAGCTTTGTTTTGACTGGTGCTGCATTAATGCTGGGCCACACTTTTGCTTTCTGCTGAAAGAGAGAATGGATTTGAATTAATCATTTATCAACAGATTCTGCAGCTTGATGTCCTTTTTGTGAAGATACTATGGCTAGTTAATTAAACTGTCAGAAACAAAATCAGGGATTCAAAAACTATGCCATTTTATTTTAGAGGACCTTGCTTACATTTGTACAATATATTGCATAACTCTCCATTTTCTGCAAAACCTAATATATATTTCATCGTTTTTTTCTGTAAGCTTTTATAAGCTCATTCTCTTGAAGCCTTCTTCTAGAAGTTCAAAGTAAGCATTACAAATGTAGTATTTGTTGCTTTAACAGGAAAACAATTACAAGGAAACACAAAGATACACCTGTTTAATGAAGAAATTACAAAGAAATTATTCAAGCAGATTGTTTTATTTCTTCATTTATTATGAAGAAATACTTCAAGCAGATTGAATACGATCTTCATACATCAATACTTAATACAATTTGTTAGCCGTTTTCTTTTTTTTTGTGATATATTTAATCAAAATTTAAAAATACATGTTAAATAGAAAAAAGGCAAAGTACTATAGTTTTACTCCAATTAGTGGGTTCTCAAAACCCAGAGTAACCTTTTTAAATCTAATTCAAACCTGTAAGCATTAGTCAGTCTTTGGCTGGGTAGTTGGTTGGTTTTGTGTGCTTCTTTTAATGGATCCTCACATTTTGTGTTCAGTACTGATTAAAAAGAATGGCCCTTAGCAGCCTTTAAGTGCAAAGTGATTTGTCAAGTCCTGCTGTCACCTGCATTCCCCTGGCATTCCATTTGGTGAAGAACTTGACGTGGCAGCAGCCCCTGCACAGGAGGAGGAAAACACAGGCCGTAAGGATTTATAAATAAACAGTTAAAATGTTTTCCATTCAGTAAGCACCAGTATTTTGTCATGATTTAGGAATGTTACTCCCCAGTTCAGTGCCTACACCGAGGCTCTCCCAAACTACACAGTTTTTGACAGTCCAGTGTACTGTTCAAATTTGCCAGAGAGAGATGCATGGTAAGGAGTATGATGCATACTCAATACTGTGCTCTCTGATCCAGGGGTCTTTGAGACTATTTTTGAAATTAATTGTCTGACTCAGCTCTTTCTGGGGTTCCATGTCACTACAGGGCTTGCTTTTCAAGGCCCAAGATGGTGTTGGGGCACGGTACATTTCCAGCTATCCAGTGGTTGATTCCGCCTCTGTCAGCACATAGCACTTGCCTTGATGGGTTTGTGGGAGTGCAGTCTAACTAGCCAGGTCTCCCTATATTATGATAATTGTTCCCCATACTGTAGAGACTTTACTTGGCCTGCTTGAGTGTAGTGCATGTTTCACAGTTAAGGATAATCTGGGAAATAGTGTCCATCGTTAAGTCCACCCCTCAGTCATGAACTCATCTGTATTGTTGCATCTCTTCCCTGATGACCTGAAGCATCATGGGCCCAATGAGCCAGAAATAATTTGCCCTTTTTTTGCCAGTCTAGATCCACCTGAGACACTTTATTCTTGGCAGTCCAATCCCCCTGTCTGTGTGATGTTGTGGTGTTCTTCAGTAGCCCAGCTCACAAGGTGTGTGTGCATCTACCTATTGTGCTTGTACAGCCAGCTTCTCTACATAGGCAGGGATGTCTTGTCAAACTTCAGCAGCCCAGATGGGTTTGCCTCAGTGCTGCTAATTTATCTTTTTCCATTGATCCAGCTTCCCCTACAGAGCATTTGCTACTGTTCAGTGGTATCAAGTGCAGAGGCAGGGCACTGGCCATTTCTCTCGTACGGTGGTATCTAAAGCCATCTGGATGGCTTTCAGGTCTGCAAATTGACTTGATCCACCTTGTCCTGCTGTAGCTACTGCAACTTGCCAGGTAGTAAGTACTCCACATAGGAGCTTCCCATTTTTGATTTATCCCTATGATATGGCAGGAACCGCCAATGTTGAGGGCATGTTGCTTTCCTTTTTCTGCTAGCTGATTATATGGTGGGGCCTCCTCAGCACAGGTCACCTTTTTGTTCTCCTCTCTCTCTGATGACAGGCAAAAATGTTTGTCTTCCTTGATCTCTAAGATCCATGTGTGATTGGTATTTCCTATTTGAGCTTGCTGTGTGATCAGCACAACTCACTAACTCCATGTAGCATCAGTGGCATGATGTGTGGGACTTTCCCTTTGAACGTCCAGTCCAGCACTGACAGCTGGGGTGCCAGGAGGAGCTGTGCTTTGGTGCCCAAAGCAGCTCAGAACCCTTCATAAGCTGCCAGAATCTCTTTTTCAGGTGAGGTGTAACAGGTCTTGTACAGAGATCTCTTGTATCTTTCTAGAATCCCACTGGTCATCCTGAAGTCTCCCTGGGTAATTTTTGCCAGTCTCCAGGAAGGACTACTCACCCCATTTGCAATGTAGAGCAAATTTTTCACACGGGCTCCTATCCTGACTGGCCCAAAGATTACTGCATGAAGAATCTCCTGTTTAGTTCATTCAAAAGCCTGTTACTGTTCAGTACCCCACTTGAAATTATGCTTCTTCCATATCACATGATATAGAGAGGGTTTACAATCTGACTGTAATGTGTAACATGCATCCTCCAGAAACCCGCAATGGCTATGAAGACCTGTGCTTCCTTCTTGCTGATTGGTGAGGACACAGCTGCTTGTTTATTGACCACATCCATTTGAATCTGATGACATCCCTTTTGCCATTTTACTTCTAAAAGCTGAATTTCCTGGGCAGATCCCTTGCATTTGCTTTGCTTTATGGCAAAACTGGCCTTCAGGAGGATCTGGATTATCTTCTCCCCCTTCTCAAAAACTTCTTTTGCTGTGTTGCCCCATACAATATCATCAACGTACTGCAAGTGTTCTGGAGCCTTGCCTTTTTCTAGTGCAGTCTGGATCGGCCCATGGCAAACAGTGAGGCTGTGTTTCCACCCTGGAGCAGCCAGTTCCAGGTGTACTGGATGCTCCTCCAGGTGAAAGCAAACTATGGCCTGCACTCTGCTCCTAAAGGAATGGAAAAAAACACATTAGCAATATCAGTGGTGGTACCACTTTGCTGCCCTGGACTCCAGTTCATACTGAAGTTCCAGCATGTCCAGCACAGCAGCAGTCAGAGGTGGTATGACCTCATTCAGGCCACTGACAGTCTACTGTCAGTCTCCACTCTCCACTGAACTTGCACATTGGCCATATAAGACTACTAAAGTGAATCCTGCTGACCACTTTTTGTCTCTCCAGATCTCAAATCATCTCCTGGATGGGGTTCACAGAGTCCCAGTTGGTGTGATATTGCCAACACTGCACTGTTGTAGCCATCAGTACCTGTTTTTCTTCAACTCTCAGCAGTCCCACAGCAGAGGGGTCCTCTGAAAGACCAGGAAAGATCATCCTTGAGAGAATACCTTTCCCCACCCTTGGCACTGCCTCTAGAGGCTGTGAGTTTCTGTGCTCTTCCCAATTCTCTTGTCAATGCCTACGTTCCAGGACAGAGATCCCAGCTGCTTGGCTTTACCGCCATCCAGTTTCATATCATGGGCCACAACACCCCAGAATTAGAGCAGCCAGGTCACCTGGGGCACTCCTGACTGGTGATTGAAATCTACTTTTATATTTCACAGCTCAGCTGGGGATCAGGTGATTTTGTCTGGCCCTGCCTCTTCCTCCTGTTCTGAGGGCTCTGCTTCCTCTTCATCCCTCATGAAGTGAATTGACTACATGTTGGATTTGTTTTTCTTCAGAGTAGTGACTGCTACTGGCAGGGGTTGTTCCTCTGGTTCAGCAGCAGTTTGAGTGGCCATGGTGCCTGTTGGTCTGCTTTCTTTCTCCTCCCCCTGGGGGTGATGTCTACTGTTGAGCAGTGTCCAGTAAACAGTAGCCAGGACAGAGCACATTGCAGAAGTTCATGTCCATCTGGAGCTACTACAGCATTTTTCTTTGACATATTTCATCACTTTAACAGGTTCATGTAGTTGTTCGTGGGTGAACTGCTAAACCATTGGAGAAGTCCTCAAAACACTGGCCTGTGTTCTCCTATGTTCTATGCCACTCATTACTGTCCCACTTCAATACAGATCTCCGGAAAACCTCTCTAGAAATCTTTCTTGGCTCTAAATATGGCGTACACTGCAATGGCAGACCTAGCAACAAGAACATACTTTCCTTAACGTCTAAAGGGAATTCAGAATTATTAAAAGCTCTTGTAATCAGCCTGATTACAATCAGAGGGAAAAGGAGGTGAAAGGCTGGGTAAAATCATCCTTGTCTTTTCCCCCCATAGACTAGATTCTTTTAATAATGGACTCCCAAGGGTAGCACCTTAGTTAAGGGTGGGAAAGCAACACTGAATACACATCCCAAATGACCCTTGACTTTATCACGATATCATGAGCTGATATCAGACAGTACAAGAGTAATTCTGATCCCTCTCCATTCTCTGAAAAAGAGAAATACAGTGGGCATACAGTACATATACAGAAATGTATTGAGTTTCTATTGGCCAGATTTTGGTACTAAGGGGCTACAGGGATAGCTTCTATGAGAGGCTGCTGGAACCTTCCCTACTGTCTGGCAGAGCCAATGCCAGCTAGATCCAGGACAGATGTGTCACTGGCCAAGGCTGGACCAATCTCAGTAATGATGATAATGCCTCTGTAACAACATATTTAAGAAGAATGAAAAAAAAAAAAAAGTTATTGCATAGATATAACTATGGCTAGAGAATAAGAAGAGCAGAAGAATATTTGAGAGGAACAACTCTGCAGACACCAAGGTTAGTGGGGAAGGAGGGCGGGAGTTGAGATTCAGCTGCAGTCCGTGGAGGAGAGCCACTCTCAGGTGAATGCCGAGAAGAGGCTGTGAATTCATGGGAAGTATGTGCTGAAGCAGGCTCCTGGCAGGGACCTGTGGACCTATGGAGAGAGAAGCCCATGCTGAAGCAGGTTTCCTGGTAAGACTTGTGAGTCTTTGGGGGACCTATGCTGGAGCAGTCTGCTCTTGAAGCACACAGTGGAAGAGTGATCCCTGTTGCAGCATTTTGTGAAGAACTGTTCTTTCTTTCCTCTGGGAGCTGGCACAGGTAGGACCTTGTCCCACCACTGAATCTGTACCTCCTCTGGCAGCTATGTAGCAACTGCAGTTCCTCTTGCAATGGCTGTAACCATAAAAACTTACTGTGACTTCAGTCTTTCTTCGCGTACTCAGTGAACTCTTAAATGCATGCATGAACAAGTGTCCTAGGTTACAATGTAAGATAAGCCCAAAGGATGTATTCTATCTTCATGAGCTGTTGAAACCAGGTGGGGCAGTGTTTTCCCTGCCCCCTCCCTCCAGTCTATCTTCTGTTAATGAGCCATCAATGCCTTGCTGCATGACTCAAAGGTAACTCCCTCCAGGAGCTCTCTCTGTTTAATGGGCAGCCAAGGACCCACTGCATGACTGGTGGAATGATATCAGCCCATTGTGAGATGCTCTCCCCAGAGGGAGGAGCCAAGCATTCTCACCTGGATATAATCTGGGATTTTGGACAGCACAGCAGCCTTTACCCACTGGATTCCCAGAGGACGAGCTACCAGATCTTTCTACAGGATGACTGCTTCAACAAGACCACTTTATCTGGGCTGCTACCACCACCCTAACCAACAGTTAGGTTGTATTATTGCATTTATTTTATTTTACTATTTTTTCCTCTTTTCTTCTATTAATTTGTATTTCTGACTTGGAGTTTCACTGGTTTTGCTTTCAAACCAGCACAAGAAGACATAGAGAAAATGATCATTTTTGCACTCCTACCAGAAGGCACACAAGAACATTTCCAGCAGCAATATGTGTGGCAGCTTCAGAAAGAAGATATTTCATTGGTTGTCTCCCTTATACTCTTGAAATAAATCCCTAATCTTAAGTGGCAATGCTATAGGAAATGTATCTGTAACTTGACAAAAAGTTAGAAGTTATTAATAATCATACTTTTTTACTGCTTATAAAGGTTAATTTTCTGTATATTGTTTCCAGTATAAAATAGTTCTGCCTTAACAGAATTAATTAGATTGACTGCCTTGTTAATGTTTTCCCCCTTATATTATCTTTGGGTATCTGATCTGGACCTTCTAAAGGTCATAATATAACTGTATCCAGTGTTTTCAGGAAAAAAGCAAGCATAAACACACTCCTAACAGCGCTAATCTCCCTAAAGATTACACAACTCTTGTTAAAACCTTAAAACTAACGTGACATGCAATTTAGCCCTCTAAAAGTACATTTTAGTTCCCAGCACTTACTTTCCTGTTCTTTTTTTTTCTTTAAACGCTTTGTCCGGTCAATGGCAGCCAACTCTGCTTTCAACAACTGGTAACGTTTCCGAATTTCCTGCATTTTTGCTTGGAGAACTGTTACGCGCTCTGTGCTACTCAAATTTTGCAAGTCAGCTGCAATTTAAACAATTTCTGTTACTTATTGCATTGCAGCATTTCCCAAGCCTTCTGAATTTTGACTAAATCTTAGTGATGTGCTTTGAGGTAACAGGCAGAAAAGCTGAGAAACAGTAGCTGCTGTTTATTATCACTGTCTTGACTGACACAAACACACTGAAACTTCTTCTTATGAGAAATACTAAACAAGTCCTGGTTCATTAAGGCAAAATAGAAGGGGAAGACTTAAAAATTAATAATCTAAGAGGTTGAACAAGAAACAGAGAACACGGAGTAAAACAGCTAGAAAGATGAACTATCAGGATATATGACAAATAAAGCAAACTGAGGATGGAGTAATTTTAAAGGAAAAAAACCTTCAAAACCAGAAAATTTCAAAAGCCTTCTTAGAATATATAGCAAGACCACAAGAGGCATATTTCAAAGAAGATACTTACACACTTGAAAACTCCATTTGCAACCTTTGGGCAAATGATTATTGTGTTCTTTTAGATCAGACTCCCTCTCTCCACTTTGCCCATATTTTCCTGTGGGAAAGTAGATTGTTACAAAACAAAGCAACTTTCCCACCCAACCCAAAGCTTACCAGGAGCTGTCTCACTCTAACATGACAGAATCCATCCTGGTGTAGCAGCTTGGCACACAGCTCTCTGCACCACGGGTGCATAGGTGCAGGACCATAATTACCAGGTCTGTAATGGGACCCCTCTAATTCTGGCATGCTGGGAAAGGGAAACCTTGCACTGGAAACACCGGCCAGTTAGTTGTTGTGCACGTAGACTCAGATCTGTTCTGTGGCTTTATGGGAACCAAAGTCCTACAGACCTAGAAGGCTGATAAAAGTAGCAGACTGTGGCTCCACAATCCATCCCCAAAACTGCCAAGTATTTAACTGAAAGCGTGTGTGCATCAACATAAGGAGGGTAGGGTAGGGACACACTTCCTGGAAGGAGATTCTTGAATACGATCCAGCTGCTCAAGGTTCGTATAGCCACAGTCCACTCTACTCTCCAACTGGATCACGACAGCAGTGCACTTATTGCTTTAGAACCACAGCCATAAATAAATTGCCTGCATCAGAAAATAAGGCAAAAAGGCACTGTAATGTGTTCATGTAGGTGCCAAAATTATCCACATCTTTCAAATTATGGAGCTATATAGTCTTTAAAAGATTTTGCAAGACTGATTATTACATCCTAGCTCCTCTTCACCTTTCTTAATATTAATTTCAAACAAATGACATGGTACTTTCACACACTTAATTTCACATTGAACTACTGTACTTACTGCTTTTATTCCTCTTTTTGATGTTCACAGATGTTTTAAGGCTTGTTTTCTGCTTTTTGGAGGAGCTGTCTCTTCCATGAGCATCTTGAAGGTTTTTTTGGCCTCTAAACACTATAAAGGAGGAAAAAAAACCCCAAAAGTAGAAAGAAGCACAACTATCAACAAAAACAAAACAAAAAAGCCTGAAGTTCTGTGTGTTTTTCTCAAAGTATGTGCATCTGTGATTAACAAAGCAATAGATATATATTTATTGAGGCCTGCCTATTGACCTCTTCCAAACTCTCATCTTTGTTGAAGGAAACACATTTTGTTGCATTTTTTTTAAACAACACTTCCTGTTGAATCATGATAGTAACACACCTTAAGAAGATTTTGAGGAAATTCAGTTAATTGTTAACTAAAATCTGTTGCAATGAAAAAAACAATTCTGTCATCTCAGGAATATAGTTAGACATGTATTTTCTTCCTCAGTATTAGAACTTCTTTAGGCACTACAGCACAGTGAAAGCAGCTGTATTTTTGATGAACTGCAAAAGACCCAGTCATTTTCACAAAAAAGCTTTTGGATCCAGCCTTGCCAACAGTTAAAAAGCAAGCAGCAATACACTGACATCATATGCACAAGTGTTGGCTATGTTTATTATCCTCTGTTCTCTGGTGGTCTCAGGATGAATCTCAAAATCATATCTTAATGTGAAACCCAGCTAAGAAGATCAGTGTTTGATTATCTGCTTGACTTCCAGTTTTCAGAACATTAGCTTCACAAGGGGCAATGGTTGCCCAAACATGCAATAACTGGCACTTTCTCCCCTGCATTAAATTGCTCACAGAGAATGAAGTTTTATGCAAGAAACAGCATCTTCTGCTTGTAAGCAGGGCACTCAATATGCTTTCATCTTGCTACAGTAAATATTCCTTACACAATGCATTACAGCTTGGTTTTGGCCCTTCTTGTCAGGTCTAGTATAAACATAATTCTTACATACTTTTTTCCTCATTGAAATTATCACAACTCCTAGCAAAAAGCCAAGAAGCTTCCTGTCAGTTGTATTTTATTCACTAGATGACTACAGCATATCCACACACTTGAAGTAGACAGTAGGCTACTATTTCCTAAAAAAATTCACTTCCCAGCAGCAAAACTATAAGAGAATGAGGATACATCCTCAGTGGTAAAATGACAATTGCTTAAGTTGAAGGCAGCTCTTTTTACTCTTTTCTTTACCATTTTCAGCATGCTCTGGCTGTGATTGATTACCACAACTGGAGCTGACACTGGCATCAAAACCTTTTGAAGAAATATTTTGCTCAGACTGGAGATCTTGCATCTGTCCTGCAGTATTCTGTGCCTCTGCTGTGCCGTCCCTTTCACTTGTGATGCTTTGTATCTCTTCTTGACTTGGTGGCAGACTCCCAGAGACAATGACAGTGGATTGATGGTTACTGTACTCTGCTACAGCTACAGTGGAAGGTGACTCAGGAGTTGGAGGAGTATTTTGCACTAAAAACTCTTCTTCCTTCTCTCTGTCAGTTTTATTCTAGGTGAAAAAACAGATGAAAAACCCTTCTCATTTGAGCAGCTACAAGACTGTAATCTTAAAATTACGCAGCGCTTACAATTATGTTAAACATTTGATGTGTAGAGGAAAGCCCTCCTCTTCATTTGAAGGACTACAAGTACCTTCCTACAGTCCATGCTGAGACCTTTCTGCTGAAGACACGAACTTTGTCAACACCAAAACAAATGTGAAAGCAAACACAGGCTGTGCTGTGGAAGCAGTGGGGCCGCAGGCGACAGGCACAGCCCCCAGCCGTTGGGCAGTTGGGCAGTTTGTGGCCGTTGGGCAGTTGGGCTGTTCCTTGGCACAGAGCTTCCAGAGGTTCCACCATGCTACGCTGCAGGGGAAGCAGTGGCAGAAGGAGGGGGCAGCAGGAGTACTGACTCCTGTGGCAGAAGGAAAGTCTTCCTTGCAGGCCGTTGTCTGAGGAACCTAACCTACGCCTGAACACCAGTTAAAAAAAAAAATAAAAATAAAAGGCGCTATGAAGGAAATGCTCTGAAATAAAATTATACGGATACACGAGTCCTGTTTGCTCTCCAGAATCAGCAGAGGGAGCTCTCAAATTTCACCTCATCAAGTTGGCTTCCAACAGTGATGAAATTGATTCTTCTCATTTGTTTTCTATTAAGTCATACATAAATTTAATTAACCAAAACCAAAACAAACCAAAAACCTGAACAACAACAGCAACATCAAAAACCCACTGAAAACTCCAAAATGTTTATGGGAAAAGTTTTCATTTTTAAAAGGCTGGGAAGTCACTTTTCCTGTCATGTCATATGCCAATCAAAGGGAAGCAGAATTGGGCATACTTAAGGATGTATCAAGCCTAAGTTGGGGGTAACAAGGGAAAAAAAGGGAGCAAAACTACCTTTATTTTCTTTTTTTCTAAATCTTGGTACTTTCCTTCGGTCTGCCTTTATCTATTCATCATATCTAAGCACAAAAGTAAATTGTACATGTTTATGGTTTTTAGCAGCAAATTACATTATTTGTAAGAGAAACTACTGGGAAAAAATCAGAAGCCATATAAAATGGAACTGGGATTTGAATAAAGAAATAATTTTTATACTTTTCAATTTGCTAAGTTTCAGCTAGGGTTAAATTCTCCGTGTATTGGGACACAGAGGATGAAGGCTTTTTTACACTGACAAGAGCAAAAGGTGCAGTTTTTCCAGTCAGCAGTGAATAATATAGGGTCACAGGTAAAACACACCACTCAAATTCAGTATGGATCTCTAGCAGGTTTACTTCATATATATCCTATAAAAATTTAACAGTAAGATCAATTCTAGATAAAATGTGACCAGGTAATAAAAATAAACACTTCTAAGCCTGAGTGTCTGCAAAGGAGGTATTTGGAGTGACTAACCCACTTGGAATCACTGACTTTCAAGTCAAGATTTTCTGACTTTCAAGACTTTGCACTAAGACTTTTAAATTCTTTTTCAGTTCAAGGCTTCAATTTTATATCAGAATGATACAAAGCAAACACTACATCCTAAGCACCAATATATTAACAATAGGCATCTTAGGATCTAAGGTTGGGCCTGTTCAATCCAAAACCAAAGAGGTACATTCTCTGAGATTGCCTTGTAGATCCTCCACAGAATTCCTAGAGGGAAAACAAGGAAGAAAAAGTATTTTTCCAGCTGCTAGATTTCCACTAGCAAAGGTATCACAATTTCACGAAGACGAAGGACCTCAAGGAAGTAGCAAGCCTTGGCAAATTCACTGAAAAGTTCCAGTACTCCTCTGTGTGGCTCAAACCTGAAAGAAACAAATTGTATTTTTGGCTATGATCAAAGAAAGGAAGAGAGTCTCAAATCCAAAAACTCGAATATTGAATGTTGGCTCAATTTTTAAATTTAATTTGTTTTTAAATAATTTCCCTTCTTTCCCTTCTCCCCTACCCAACATGCACTACTCTTCAGAATTTGAAATTTCATCATATGTGTTCCTTTTTTATTTCAGTGGCTGACTGTAAGGTACAAAACTTGTATATTGGTAAAGCTTTAACAAACTGAGAATGAAATTAGTACTTGGACATGTAGCTTTTTGAAGGGAAGAAAGAGAAGTCTGGACAAGAATAAGTTTTAAATGTCTGAAACACTCAAATGTTTTGTGATATTGTACCATATGTTACACACAGTTAAAACAACCACAACTCATTAGTATCTGGACTTCATTGCCCACTATGCTTAGAAATGTGGCTTGAAGACATTTCATGTCAAAGATCTGGTTCCTGTAGATCACTGTAGATATAGATCAAAATCCTACAGAAAAATCAATGTCAAAACCAGCAATAGTGAGACTTTTCTCTTTGGCAGTGGCTTAGGTGCCTCTGGAAATCACCAGGCCTGGACAAAAAGATGTGTATTCAGGGAGGAAGAGAAGCATCATGCTTAGCTCTAACTATGACCTCTGCTAGCAGGTCTTACTAGAAGTTAATAAATTACATTTGTCCTGCTCTTAGCCAGAGCCAGGATAGGAATCAAAGTCTAGGTGACAGAGGAAAGTCACAAGGCCCTCAGCCTTTCCAGAAGAGGAAAAACACAAAGTACAGTGAATTTACCTCACGTTTAAAAGCCTTTTTTACAGCTCTACAGACAAGTGATGAAGTTTAAAAGATGACAGCCATGGACAATCAACAGATATGCTGAAACTGAGTGAAGAGGAAGGAGACTTGCAAATTAACTTAAAAGATGCACAGCAAGCTTCTCTACTTTTTCAGTTACTTCAAGTTTTAAGTGGCAAAATGTACGAGTACTTCAACTTACTTCTATTAATTCTGGAAAAAAGACAATCAAAAATCTGTGCTCCTGCTTACATTAAGTAAAGCACAAGAAGCCATTAGATTAAGAAAAATTGTGCTTAAGAAAGCTGAAGCAGCCTTAGGGATAGGAGGACTGGGAAGATGTGGAAATCAGGCCTGTGGGCACCATTCAAGGAGCATCCAGTCCATGAGCAGCCACTGCTGTGGGTGTCCCAGCAGATGGAGTCAAAATGGAGCCACAGCTTGGTGGGGAAAGTACCGGGGTAGTGAGCTGTGGGTAGCAGGGGCTCCTCCATGAAACTGGTCTCTGATAGGTGTGACACGTTGTGTGTGTGTCCAACACCCAGCAACAGCGGCCTGGCCTGGCTGTGGGAAGAGGCCAAGGATGCAGCAGAGTGAGACCGGGACTATGCAGGAAGCCCTGGTGGCTGCATACACCTGTGGGGGATGAGGGTGGCCCAGAGGGTACCTGAGGTGGGTCTGGGTTGAAAAAAGGAGAAATGAGAAGCAGGGAGGAAGGGCTGGATGTCCTTACGAGAATGCCATTGCATCCTACAGATGACATATTGACAGGGGGACAGGAACAAAATGGTGATTCCTGATGATCACCCTGACATCTCCAGGACAAGAAGCCCAAGAAAGACTGCACATATGTCTGCTGGTGTTGTCCTGAATGTGAGCTCATTACCTGAGGTACATTGCCTGGGAGTCTCTCTCAGTGGTCCATGGGCATTCCACAGTTCAGGTGAGCAAATCTGCTCACCTCAGCATGTTTTTTGGGCCTACGACAGGGACTGTCCAGCTTACCGACAACACAGCAAGCAACATGAGTCTTCCAGCAGTCTGGATATTTTAGACATTTATTGCCAGACCAGATGAAAAAAAATATCCTATAGCTACTTGGAAATGTTCATCTTCATCCTGATCTCTGGGTGGCCTGTTCAGGCTGACAGCTCGGAGCACATGCCTGGTCCACTTCTGCTGAGTCACAGCTTCTTCTTTGATGGCCTCATTCTTAGGATGATAATTTCTCCTTCAAGGATACTTCTGACCTTCCCTATGTCAACAGCCTCCCTACGTCTTCTCGTAGCCGACAATGAAACTTCCTACAGTCTATAGTCCTAACTAGAAACTAAGCTAAGAAAATCTAACTAAGAAACTTAGCTAAGCTAAGAAAATCACACAACACTGAATTTCCTCTCTATGGGACAGCTCCTCATCAAATGCAGGGGATGGCTGAGTCTCTGCCTAAACACCATACATCCCCCTTTCACTCTTCTGAGCTGGCAGGGCACCAAGTCTTCCTCAGGCGCAAGCATCTCCTCTCCAGTCTTTCTGCACTTGCTTGGCTGAGATGATCAGAGCAGCCAGGCTGGAGGCAGGCTCACCTAAGGTCACAAACAGATGCTGCCCAGAGGAAAACCAAAACAGAAAGGGACCGTTACTTTCCAAGGTCACATCCTCAGGGGCTCAAGCAGCATGCCTCAGCTACCACAAAGACGCACAAAGCGGACCAAGAGCACCATCTGCCCCTCCGCCTTCCTGTCCTGGACCTGTCTCAGCCAGGCCCATGTGGCCCACAATCCTCTTCATCCCATCATGCAGCTGTCCTCAGATCACAGGGCTTTCTGCTACTTTGCTTCTTCTTACCTGCAGGAGTTCCTGGTCAGACCAGAGCCCGTCCTCGTCTGCCTGCAGGCAGCAGTGGAGAAAGTTGTGCAGGAGAGCTGAGTGGTGCCTGGGGTTTTGCAGTTTTGGGGGCCCTTTCCTTTTGACCAGTTCAAAAACCTACCCCAAGAAAGAAAAAAAAAAAGCAAAAATGCAGAAGGACACTGCCAGCTGCTTTCCTAGCCACAACAGCTCTGTCCACACAGAACCCCTCTTTTTAAGCTTATCCTGAGACGGGGTTCCCTCTGGTAAGGAGCTTCCCCTTCCACCATTTCCAGCCCCATGATCCCCAGGGATCAGACGTCCACTTTGGGGCCGTAGGCTTCTCCTCTCACCATTTCCAGTGCCATCCAGCTGGGAGTGCTGACGCTGGAGCTGTGCTTGCTGTGCTCAGGGCTGAGCTG
Source organism: Phylloscopus collybita (assembly GCA_027886175.1). Classification (NCBI taxonomy): domain Eukaryota; kingdom Metazoa; phylum Chordata; class Aves; order Passeriformes; family Phylloscopidae; genus Phylloscopus; species Phylloscopus collybita. The sequence goes on along the minus strand of JAJNNQ010000086.1, from coordinate 7,238,511 downwards.
AGCACAGAGACCAAAGTCAGCTGAGGAGAAAAACAAACCCTGTCAAAGGCAGCTAGCACCTGCAAACCAGGCAAAAGCATGGCCCACTCCAAGCCTGACCAGGCCATTGTGAATCTGCCTAGAAAAGCAGCAGTGCTCTGCTTCCACGTGGCTGTAGCCAGGGAAAGTAGGCACTGGCCACTTCAAAAACGCTTTCACGATTTCGCGCACTGGCCAAGCAGCACTTCTGGGTGACTGGTGATCACCCCAAACATTCCCACAGCACGTGCTGGCAACACTGCGCCTGACCAGGGATACCCACCCAATTTGACAGGTCCGTCCATGCCCATGAGAACATTGCCGCTTTTGACGTCTCTGTGGATGACTTGGCAGGAATGAAGGAAATGCAGTCCTTGCAGGCACTGAGAGAGAAGGGAGGGAGGGAAGGGTAAAAGTCTAGGACCTGATTTCATTGCACAAGAAAGGAAAGGGCTCGACGAGGTTGACAGCTTTCTCAGGGAGTTGCAAGCGCAGCATTATGGTGCTGTCAAGAGGAAGAGCTTGCTGGAAACGAATGAAACCAAGTGAGTGAGCAAGCAGAAGCTCTGTCAGAGGACAGAGGGTATGCAAGAGTGCCAGAACCTAAGAGGTGCGGGAACAACGGCAGGCAGTTCACTTCAGATGTTCTTTTTTCTTCTTGTGTCATGACAGCAGCATCAAATCAAAGCCGTGAGCAAGAAATCTCTGCTCTTCTTACCCACCAGCTGACAAGGACCATCCTGTGCGGGCCAGGGGAAGCACAAGTGGGATCCCTCACCTCCCGACAGACAGCACCTATCTGTCCTTCCTCCAGGTACACTGCCCTGAGTACATCGAACAACGTGCTGCCATCCATGAACTCCATCGCCAAGCAGACTTCCGCACCCACCAGGTAGCTGAAAGATGCGGCATGGAGAGAGAGGAATGGGCACACAGCTCACTCACCCCAGGGCCTGAGCCAGCTTTTTGCAACTGCTCTCCAAGCTACATATGCCAGAAGAGATTATTGCACGTGTGTGTGACCTCCCCCCGTCTACGGGGCACGAGTAGAGAAATCAGAAGCAGATCCATTTTCTGCTGCTGACCAAAGGGGTTTGTCATTTCTGGCTTGCACTGTCTAAAGGAACATTGACGTGAGACTACCCCAACCTGTCTAAGTAGGTAACAATATTGTGATTCCTGTTGTCCCTCATGACCAGGATTTCATTGACAGCCAGCTCCTCAGACTTCTCCTCTTTAAGTGCCATTTTCTTGATGGCCACCTAAAAGGACATTAAAGACCCTCAACTTGACAAGTCGCTCCTTGCACGAGATCACAAGGAAGATGGAGCCAGCGCCCGTGCAATGATGTGGTTGAGCTGTGCCAAACTGCCTTGTTAACTAGGCAGCAGAGCTTAGGAGCAGACCAAAGGCTGTCCCAAATGCATTCTGCACACTGAGCCTAGTCTGAGCTTCAGAGGAGCAGCCTCTGCTGCAGAGATGGAGAGGCCTCCCAAAGCTCCAGCCACGGCTCGCAGCAGCAGAGAAAGCGCTCCAAAGCGACACAACAGCGCTGGCACTGTTGGCACTTTATCTGTTGTCCTGTGCTGGCATCGAGGGCTTTATAAACAGCTCCAAACTCCCTAGAAAGAAAATGGCAGCAGAAAAAGCCCTTTAGTCCCTGGCAGAGAAAGCAAGCCTAAGCAGGAGATCTCCCCGGGCTGCCTGCAGTCTTTAGAAAATGCCTGGCTGCAGCGTCTGCAGGGCTGGCTGTAGCTGTGCAGCGTGGTGTGGGCACCTGACTCGGGATCCGGCACGGCAGCTACACTCTAGCTCGCTTGGTCCATCGCTCACAGACACCAATATGGTGGATAGCAAAATAGTGTTTATTGTTGTTTACACAGAGTTTTTGTAACTTTCGCCAGGGAAGTCCCACCTGTCTGCTTGTGTCATCCTTCAGATGTGATTGGCTGACTCAGCAAACTTACCAATAAAAGAGCATAAACTTATCTACCCGTACACCCAAAATCTTCCCAGCACCTGTCCCTATCTGCTGGCCCACCAGCCCTCTGCCATGCAGGGTGCCCAAGAGAACACACCCAGGTGCAACAGGAAGACCAAGGGCTGCTGCAAATCTCCAAGGCTCACGCTCAGTTAGTTCCTTACCCAGCCCAAGTGGGGCTCTGTGTTTCTGTGTGTCTGTGTGCGCATGTAGGTGTAAAAAACTGGAGAAGACTAACTTTGAAAGCACTGTCTTCAAGAGCTGTTTTCTGGCAGCTCTTGCATGGCAAGTTGCTCTTCTAGGCCATGACGCTGCAGAGGCAGGAAATCTTCCAGGTCCTGCTCCTTGCCACAAGCAAGACATTGCCAGTATCAAGTTGTCTTGGATAATGCCTTCTGAGTGCTCTGGACTGAGCAGCCCCGAGAGGTGGCAGGAGGTAAAGCCAGAGCCTGACCAAGTGTTTGGAACTTGCCTGACTTTCTGCTTGATATTGCACCAGTGAAAGGCCCACGCTGTTGCTTGAGGAGCAGGTGTCACACTTACCCTCGTCCAAGTTCTTCAAGCAGCGTGTATTTGCTCCTTGCTTGCCCAGACTCACAGTGCTCCCTGAAAGACAAAAGCAGTGCATGGCGCTCACTTTCAAACAGAGACACCGCTGTGCAGACCGTCTGAAGTGCAGCCCCACTGTGGGGAGCTTGAGAGCCCCCTGGGGCCTGCTCACTCGCTGAGTGCCGGCCTTCTGCTCAAGCAAAAACATCTCTGCTTTTGTCTTTGGCACAGAAGGCAGAGCCCAGGCAGAGCCAAGCCAGTCCTAGCTGCCCTCAGAGGCAGCAGAAACACCCCGAGCGCTCTCCCCCTGCCTGAAAGAACAACAGCTCCTGTAGAGAGGCCCAAGTGCCTCTGAGACACTAAAGCCAGGAGGAACTTCTGGCACGGCCTACACCGAGACACGCAGACAACACACCGCTCTAGCAGACCAGAAATACACCAGATGACTCGGTCTCTTGAGGCTCTGCTCCCCTCTCCTCTGGGGCTGCTGGGCTGAGCTGCTGACCGAGGCGCCGGCAGCTGGGGGAGTGCCGGCTGCTTCAGGCGATGCTGAACTGCAGAGTGTGTGTGCAGCTGGGACAAGAAAGCATTTAAAAACTCTATGTTCATACGTACTTTTGCAATAAAAGGTATTAATTTACTTCACTTTAAATACTGTCATATATTCTTAGTTGTTTCTCAATACATTTATGCACATTTGGGTCCAAATAAATCCTATTAAAATACAATTTTTAGAATATATTTTTCAGCAAATGTAAAGACCAGAATTATTATGACGTCTCAGTAACTATGGAAAACAAGATGATGTAAGGATAGAACAGAGGATGTACAGCCATTCATTGATTTAGCAAGAGTAGAAAAGAGATTTGGGAGTCCTTTGTGCTTTTTTTGCCTTGTGATTAAATCTTCAATTTCACATGAAAAATATAACTGATATAAGAGGTACTTAACTTTATGTTAATGTTCTTTCTTTGGGTATTATGTCGCAGGTTTCTTCTTATCTAAAAATAACATCAAAAAAGTATAAGACTTCACCTATTTTATTTTAAAATTCACAAAAGTATAAAGTAGCAACATTCTGTAGTTCATACTATATGAAAAAATTACTTTCAATTCCAGACAAAAAACAACTGGGCATCCAATTTAGCAGTGTGAAAAGGACTTTGCACTTTTCATTCAAACAGCTGGTTAAGTTGTTATTGAATTATTCAACACGGCAAATTAAGGAAACTGATGTTTAAAAGACAATTATGTTTAGGACACCATCTATTTTTAGCATACTACATAGCAGTAAATTAAGAAATATTACATACCTACAAGTAAATGGCAATGACAATCATAAAGTAGGTATATTTTGGAATGTGGATTGATTGCAGAAAAGAAAATATATGGAAAAATCTTTCTTTTAACATGTCACAAGGTAGAGAAAGAATAACCTCTGAAGAAGATCAAAAGAGGCAGGTTTAAAAGCAGTAAAATTTATATTACTCCGTGGAATAAGAATATGCTAAACCAAGAAAAGACTAATGTAAGGAAAGCTGAAAAAATAGAATAATAGTGTACAAATCAGAAAAAAGCAACAAGATAAATTATTTCAGAATCTATCTAGCATACTAAAAAGAAATACATTGGACTCATCCTGTGTAAATAATGGTAAATCACCTGTAATATGTAGGAAGTAAACCCAAGAAAGAAATTAGGACTGTAGAAGAAATCAGAGCATCATGTCTCAACTCTTCAATCAATTAAATTTCAACATTAACTTTCTGATTACTGAAAGCCAGATGCTTTTGATTAAATTAAACTTTGTAATGAGCAGTGCCAAATCAGTAGAAATGGAGTACTTCCAACAGCCTTTAGAATGCCTTCAGCTACTGAAATAGGCAGTGTTTATGAATTTGATTTACAAAATCTTGATACCAAAAGGTCTGGTCACTTTAGATAAATTTCAAACTGCAGATATTACTTAGAAAATATAGCATTTTAATCCCAGATTCTTTAATATAATATTCAAATTAGGAACAGTTGCTGAATAAACATAGGCGTCTCTAAAATGAATGATCACCATTTTCAATTTACACAGTCACTTTTGCCAATTTCATACATAAATAGTCCTAACAGATAGTGAACTGAAATAAAAGCTCATTATGAGATGATACAACTACATATCCTAATCCATACTTCTAATGATAGGATTTTGTTCTCTAAGTGTAACTGTAAGTCACACATTGTTATAATTTAAGAACCAGTTCTTTCAGAATCAGTGAGGAGCTCTGGCCTTGTTCACTGTGCAGCTGAAGATATTCCTTAAATTGTCAATGACTTCAGTGATCTCTCTTTCCATTCAGTGCTACCAGACTTCTTAGGGATGACCCATGAGTCACTGTAGCCCTTGTATTCACTCCAATTATTGTCAAGAGATGAGATTATTCCCCAGATAAAGAACCATCATCTTCTCTGGCCAGCAATTTAAGCCCTAAACTCAGTAGGGCTGGGCCTGTTTGAGCGGATATTGGCTTATTTACAACCAGCCTTCACAGGATGGATTCTGGCACTAGGCTGTCTTCAAGGATTGTGTCTTCTGGCTATCTCTGCTCTAGAGAGTAGTGCCAATACAGTCTCTTTTGATGAAGAGCAAAACCAAAATGATTCTTCATTAAAGCAAGCTATTTTGAGCAAATGAAACAAAGAGGGACATACTGGAAATAGCTTACATGGGGGAACTTTTCTAAGTGTTGTCCCCAGTAAGCTGGACATTCTAACTGAGCAGCAAATTCTTGACAAGGTTAGTAATTTCATTACAATCAAATAGCTTTTCAGTATTCTTTAACCAGCTATGTCTCTGCCTATAAAGAAATATACAGGATGATTGTGAGTCTGCAAAAAATAATTTGCAGGCCTTAGCTGTGAATATAGTATGAAGGGTTTTATTGTTAAGTATTAGCATAGCTTGCACAACTCTAGAAAGCCCTTTTGTTTTAGGATGTATTTCTTGTATTAGTATGTAACTTTCTTGTAGTTTGATAAGAGTTTCTAGGACAGCTTTGCCTGCCTAGAACCCCTTTTTTTATTGGTTCTTTCCTGTCTCACCCCCTCTGTCATGCATAATTTCTCTCTTCCATCATAGCATCCTTATCTTTGAAGTACAGTAATGTTAGCCACTAACTTTGCTGGACTGCCTTCAGGCCACCCCCTAACTTGTGTTGGATTTGTTAGAACTTAAGTGACTTAGTTTGGCATGATGTATTTGGATTGCTTTATTGGTATCTGTAATTGTATTGGTATCCAGAATTGTAGTATTAATCTGCCCACCACCCCAGGCTCGGGGTCTCTCTCCAGAGGCACCAGCCTGGTGGCTGGGGGGATTTCCCTGACTCCTTTTCCCCCAAATAAAGCCTCTGTTCCCTGGAAACTTTGAGAGAGTCCCCTCTTTCTTCGAACCAGCCATAGCAGTGTTACCCAGCTGTGTGAACCGAGCCCCCACAAAGTGACTTGCTGAGGCGTGCCAGAGCTGTCGGGGAGGCCCAGGCTGAACACCGAGCCGGGGCCAGAGCAGGCACGCATCGCAACAGATGATCCCACAAATGCAGATATTGCTTTGTTCTGTTTGAATAATCTCAAAACCCAGCAACAGTTCAGTTGCTCAGATTTCCTCCATGAACTTAAAGGTCGTGTTCTCGTACAAGGCCAAATAAATGTCAAAGTGTTAATGAGTTTTCTCCATGATTATGGTCAAATTATTAATCTTCTACGAGTCCTATGTAAATGGCATCAGGAATACCCTATTTTAAAGAAGCTCATGAAGTTACGTGTTAGAGAATGCTCAGTGGTTGGAGAACCCTGGTATGTTTCAAAACCTCATTCAAACTAGTGTGGTAACTGATTGTTGGCTGTCTTGTGCATATTCATATAGAAGCAAACAATATTCTGCCCTGATGACTTTCATTTACCTGTGTGAGTGTCTAAAGCTGTGTAGTCCCTAGGATCTGAGGTTTTAAAAGCAGGGCTCAATAATGTAATGAGGAAATTTTGTCTGGCCTCACAGCTGATTAAACTGGAGTTTGATCTAGAAACATTTTTAGACCCTTACCAAGCTTATCTTTTGATATCATCATCCTAGGATCTTTGTTGATATCAAGTGAGTTACCATCAGTTCTCTGGTGAGTCAACCTTGACTTCCAGGTGTCCACCCATTCTTTTTCACTCACCTTCCTCAACTGGCCAGAGGCAGAAAATATGATGAAAATCTAATAGGTCAAGGTAAGAACAGGACATCTTTTAGCAATTAGTGTCCTGGGCAAAACAGCCTTGGGGCTTATTGATTTAATGATTTGCCAATTAAAAATAGAGTAGCATGATGAGAAACAAAGACAATACCTGAGACCCCTGTCCAACTTCTTCCTAGGCTCAACTGCTCTCCTTCAGTTCAACACTTCTACTTCTGTCTCCAGCAGCACAGGGATATGAGTAATAGGGGCTGGGGTCAGTGCATAGCAGTTCTTTCATGTTTCTCCTGCTTCCTCATTTTCTGCTGCTCCAGCATGTCCCTCCTGTGGGATACAGGCCTTCGTGAACTGTGTGTGTCCTTGCTGCAGGATGCAGATCTTCACTACTGCTCCACCTGTTCCCTTTCCACTGTCCTAGGGTGACTTTATGATGCTTGTATCCCTAATTGTCTGTTCTGTTTATATTGGATATTGTGTTCTCTACGTTTAAGACTGGTTCCAAGAATGAAGTGAGAAAAAAGAGAAGCACTGAGTTTGTTTTCAGAAATTGCACTCACTCCTCCACATTCCACTCCTGAGCTGTGTTGTCTGCAGTGTGGAGAGAAAGTGAGACAGAGATCTCCTTTGCTTTTAGTTGGTTTTAGCTAGCTGAGGCAGAGAACTTCCCTGGACTGTTTTTTTTGGAGGGGTTTTGTTTTGTTGTTTTTGTTTGTTGGTTTGGTTTTTTTCTTTCTTTTTTTCTTTTCTTTTGTTTTCTTTTTCTTTTCCTTTTTCTTGGAACTATTTAAACCCATCCTGGACTGAAAAACCCATAAAAACACCTGGATCTTGCACCTGTGGCCCACTGGGGCCCTGGAAGCATTTTCCAGTGCCGGAGTGACTGATGAGAGACCGATTGAGCCAAGCTACACTCCACAACAAAGACTTTCTGGGTTTTGTAATCTCTTCAAACAGCAAGAGGTTTTATTGTTTTGTATTATTCATTTTTTATGCTTGTGGATACTTTGCTTGTTAAATAAATAGTTTTTTCCACTTTTCTCCAAGGAAATTTTTTCCCAAACCAGTTGGGGGAGGGGCCACTTGAATTCGCTGTTCTGGAGGAACCCCATTCAGAGGTTTTCTCCCAAATTTGCCCTAAACCAGGAGATCCATGTGGTCAGTCCTTCAGGAACCAATTGCTTCAGTGTGCGTTCCCCACAGGGTCACAATCCTGCCACCAAACCTGCTCCAGTGTGGGCTGCTCTTCACTGGCAACAAGCCCTCTGCCGTGGGCTGCAGTTTCCTTCCTGGGACCTTCTGCATCATCTGTGTGGGTTCATCCATGGGTACAGTGCTGATCTCTGCTCCCCTGTGCCCTCCATGGGCTGCAGGGGCACAGCTGCCACACCATGGTCTCCACCAAGGTGAGCAGAGGAATCTCAGCTCTGGCAGTGTAGCACCTCCTACCCCACCTTCTTCATTGGCCTTGGGTCTGCAGGGCTGTTCCTCAGATTTTTCTCAGTCCTCGCTCACAGTTATTGTGCAGCATTTCCCCATGTTGTTAAATGTGTTATTACAGAGTCACCACCACCTTGGCTGAGGGATTGGCTGTGGCCCACAGTGGGTCTGCTGTGGGTCCATGTCTGGGGTTGATCCATCATCCCTCTCCAGTGGCCATTCCTGCAGCTCATCCTGCCAAGATCTGGACACCTGTACCTGGTACAAGTTCTGCTCAATAGCATTCTAAACTTGGTTGGTCCATGTGGAGGTCCCAGGGCCTGTCACCAAGGTGTTTACACCTCAGCCCTGGAGGGGCTGAGGCAAAAAGAGAGAAACACCCCTCTAGGTTAGGGTGAGAAGAGCCTCTCTCCCATGGGCCTTTCTGCTAACATGCCAATGGCTTGTAGGTTCTGTTATTCTGTTGGTTCATCAAGTTGGTATCACCTCTGTTCAGCCCCTGTTTACCACTTTTGTACCCTTCCTAGAATGTTCTTCCTTCCCTCAGTCCCCATTGGCTCAATTTTGCTGCATTGCTCCACCCCTGTTGGCCTTTGGTTCTCCAGGTTCTTAACCACTCCTCTGCACTACTTTCCCTTATCCCTGTTGTACCTTGACCCTCAAATCCACCCCTTTTGTCCCGTATTTAACCCTGTGCCCTCAGCCCAAATCTGTTCTCATCCCTGGACCCCTCCGAGGCTATACCCTGATCCAAATAAACAGCTCTTGGATTATCATACGAGGGCCCGGCCCTGCACCTTTATCATCAGCTACTCTTAGCAGTGTGCTCTGGGCTTAGAAAGTGCAGGTTGCTCTCAAGGCCACGTTGTTGCACACTGCAACAGCTCCAAGGGCAGAAGGATCATGCAGGAGGGAACAAGAAGTGGATGAATTTTTTGTATTATTTCCCAAAATAGGATCCTTGCCCTGAAATGTCATGCTGATTCCAAGCTGAGAATGCGTTCTTTGAAAGCTTCAAAGTAGTAGATGAAACAATCAATTTAGAAGACCCAAGCGTTTTTCTGAAAAGGTCAAAATTGTTTCAGTCAGCTATCTGCCTCTTCTGCCAATCCTTACATCTTTTACAAAAAGCCTTGAATCACTATGATTATTATACAGTCAATACTGCCTTCTGGTTTTCTTTATAACTCTATTGAGAGAGCAGTATAAATAAAATACTTCTACTTACTTTTTGATGATACAGACAGAAGCAAACAAGTACAACATTGGTTTTTAACTGGTAAACTTAGTAGCATTATAGTGTGTACAAACACCTGTTTATAAATATGCAAGGAATGGTGCAGAACTCAGCTACAACCGTCACTTGGGTTAATAGACTTCAAGGCATAAATACACAGCCATTCAAAATGGTATTTCAGGTATGCTGTTCTGGCAATGAATTAGGATCGTAGGAATGCAGACCCTATCAAAACAGCGTGAATATGATATAAAATATATGTACAAGCAAATTAAAAATTCACTGTGGTTATTCAGTGCTAGCAACAATGGAAATTATCAGTGAACTTGGTATTATGAATTTGAAACTCTATAAATTTGTAAAGGAAAAGCATATCTGCAGATACATTAATAGGGAGGAATGGCTTAATCTCATTAATCTTCTCTTCACAGATGTTGTGCACAGGGCCCTTATATCCTTGGAGCACTGCTGTATCAGTCCCTGGCAATCTGTGGTATTCTGTAATGTGGTGGGTTTGAGAATATGCGTATATTAGAATAGTACTGCATTGTACATGCTGTGTAAGCTGTAACATTTCTACGTCTGTGTCCTAGAAAATAAATGGTCAATTATGTAATCAATTCGTACATAATGCTTAGCTTGCTAAAAAGTTGTGTACAGCTTGATTTGTTCAGGATCACCTATGAATTTCTAATGTGGGACACATTGTTCTCCAAGACTGACAAAATCCCATTTTTATTTTCAGGGTATAGAAACATACTTGGCTTCATGAGCAATTGCTTCATTTGTTATGTTCAGGTGCAGAGGAAAAGAACCTCCAAACACTGAAAAACCCAAAAACCATATTGTATGAGCAACCCAGCATATGCCTGCTGTTTAACCCATGTGCTTAGGAGGAGTTACAGTGAGACAGGTTACCAGTTCCCTGCTGGAAATAGCAGAAGCTCACCTTTAAAAATTGTTTTATGATGCAGCAATGTAGGAAACTAGGCCACAAGCACACCTGGGGTTTTTGACAAGCAAAGGAGGTCTGCAGATGGTGGAAAGCAGGTGGAAGTGGTGCAAAGGTGGAAGCAGATGAAGGGGAGGAACACCCATGGCGCTTAGACCACATTCCTGTTGCCTTCAAGGCAAAATATTACATCTGAGGATAAGATCTGTGTAAGCAGCATTTGCACTTCAATTCCATCAAAGTTTTTTGCATTTTCGTGACCTCATCTGATACTCACCGAGCTCCTACAGAAGAAATTCTGATTAGAGCATTTTTATAATACTTTTGTCTTCTTTCTCTTTTTCAGTTTATACGCTCTTTTCCTCCACTTTTCATTTTATTTCTCTCTTCTCTGATGTGCCTCTCATAGCTGCTTTTATTTTCCTAGCTTTCACCTCTGTATGGTATAATTACTTTTCAGTTCTTTTTATCCCAGCAACAAACAGATGCTCTTTCTCCTCTTCCTCCTCTTCCTCCTCTTTCTCCTGCACTTTTCTTGTATACTCCCCTCTCCTTCCCTATGCTGGAAATTGAGTTTTTCCTTTTTTGTTTCAGCCAGCTGAATGTTAGTATGGCCAAGTAATTTGAACTTAGAAGTGGGGTGGCAGTAAATCAGACTATTATACAGAATGATGAGGAGCAGTAGATAATAGTTGTACTGTTAAAGCTTAAGTAAAAGACATACACTATGAGAATGTGAAAGAATATGAAAGGCAGGACTTTCAAATGCTTTGAACCTCTTATTTATCTCATCCATTTCTTTGAAAAACACTGGGTGCTGATAACTTTTATTCTGAATGCAAGATGAGTTCTGTAATTTCCTTGCTTTATTAAGGGACTTCCTGTCCCATGCAGGTCCCGTTTACGTGGTGGTTGGGGTTTTGTTTTGGTTTGGCTTTCGGTTTTTTGTTTGCTTTTTTTTTTTCCCCTTGGTTTTCTTTGTTTGTTCCGTGGTTTTATTTGTCGTTGTTGTTGTTGTTGTTTGGGGCGTTTTTTTGTTTTGTCTTTTGGGTTTTTTTAATAACTCTTAAGGAGAGAATCAAAGGCTAAAAAAGATCCACACAGAAATATGTCAGGTGTAATGATGCTTAGAAATTCCCAGAAAAGGGGAAAACTTTCCAGATTGTCCTGTTGTTCAGCCTGACTTAATAATTCCAGAAAATATGCTTTATCAGAGTGAGTTTCTGGCTTCTACAGCAGGAAATCTCCCCCATATTGAAGGGAATGTGATAAACATTCAGTTAGGCAGTTTAGCTGCCCTGACTGACTTTGAACTGGAGCAATCCCTCTGCAGGTTCAGCATCACTCAGAACCAGAGGCTGATGTTGGAGCTTGAGGGAATCCTTTTCATCTATCTGCTACCAAAAGGAAATTTGAAAGAAGGACACAGCAGGCTACATGTGACATGTTTTAGCCTGTATCTTCTCATATTAATTATCTGAGTTTACAAGATACAAGACAACCTGGTTATTTCCTTAATCAGTGTCAGGGAGGTATTTAAATCTGTTTGTTTTTGAAATCAACATAGGTAAGTGTAGTCACAGAAAAAAAGATTTATTTCATCCAATTTCCTGCAGCATCCCATCACCACCCTCTCATCATAGCTCATAGTAGGTGATGTTCTCTGGACAGCAACTGTGTTTTCTGCTTTCAAGGTTCAGCTAAACAGCACTTTATCCAGAAAGGGCAATTCTTCACACAAATTGCATTAGAAAATCCCTAGATTTTCAGATTGTCCAAAGCTTGAAATGTTGCTGCGTACTACAGCTGATACTATTTTAGTATGCATCTCACAATAGTAGAAATTGAGATTAGCTACATGAGAATCACAGGTTTAAATTACAGACTACCATTAAATTTGAAATTAGCTTTGAAGATCTCAATTGAGAATGTGGCTTTAACATCCAAACATCAGAAGATAGAATAAATGAAGATCTAATACCTGTAAAAAATAGACCTGAATTTATAAAAATTAAGGCCCACAGTAGTAAGTTTATTAAGCATAAAAGTAGTCAGCTGTTTCCTCCATCAGAACTTCCTGCTGATGGCTTGTGTATATAAACATTTTCTTTTATGTGTGGGAAAAGCTTCCTATATAAAATGTTTGTCTTAATTGACATCTATGTCACTCTTAATGAGGTCTTGACTGGTTGCCTCTGTGATCTGACTTGGAGTTCTGGCTGAGAGGAGTCCTCTCAGTCTGTGTTTGCCTTGCCTAGGTTATTGCTTAGGATTATTGTGTCCCTGGGTTTATTGTCATGGCATTTATAGACCTCTGTCTAATTAATCTCAGTGGAATAGTATTGAGGATCTCCAAAACTCCAAAAGAAAGTGGCAGAGAGGAAAAGAAGAGGTGATGGTTACAAACAAAGTGGTTTCTGTTGTGTTTGAACAATGTGGGGCATAAAAGGCAACAGACTGGTTACCTGAGCCCTGTCATTTGCCAGCCAGCGTGGCCAGGCTGTCTTTGGGATAAAAATTCCTTCACTAAATGTCTTAAGAGCAACTGCTTTCTACAAGAATATCAGAGTATATCTGGTGCCTTGGAACAAGCATAGCACCAGCTCCCTGAGACGTAGGTTTTGGCTTACCATTGTTCATTGTCTTACCCCAAAGACGCACATCTGGAGCTATTCTAATGGGATAGGAAAAAGTGTAGTGTTTGGAGACAATAATTTTTTTGTGCTTAAGCATAGATCTACTCAGTTGTGCTTTATTAAGAAAAATGACTGTTTATCCACTAGGTAGTATTCTTTTAAAAACTCTTCTCTATAAGAAGATCACATCCCAACATCCACAGCCCTTCACAGCCTCTGTTTTTTTCTGCAGATTGGGGCTACAAGGTACTGGTTTAAATTGCAAGAGCATGACTTGAAGTTGTGAAGAGAATGCTTGGTTTTGTTTCCTATTGGTTAGTTTGTCACATCTTGCCACGCAATTACCTCACTATTAAAACTTAAATAAGTTCTGCTGAGGAAGCTAAGCATAAGCAAAATGAAACAGGATCATCTGGTTCTTCTTTGCATAGGTGTAACTTGTCAAAGTCTTGACAGACACTTTGCAAAACCACATCACACACAAAATTAGGTTCAATAAACAGTAGTTAAAATGAGATTTTTTTTTCTTGCTTTGATAAAAGTGTACAGAATTTTCAGTTTCTAATTTTAGCTCTATCGTTATTATACAATAAATATCCTGAAAGCTTTATTTTATATTTTTTGGGGTGGAGGAGGTATAGTTAATGTCATGTTTTCTTCTTAAAAAATCAGCAAATCAGAGATGCTTATTATTTCCTTGATTGTTAAGTGTATGTCTGCAGTGTTGCAATCTTCTGGGGTCTTGTAAAAGTGTGAAGAAAAGCAGAATGGATTGTCACTCAGTCCCATGTCAGTTCAGAGGACCTCAAGGTATTTATTGCTATAGAATTACTAATAAATGTTCAAGTTTACTTTGTGGCTTTCTAAGATTGTTTTGTTTGCTTGTGTGGTTCTTTTATGTTATCCTTGTGCTGTATATCTGAACTTTGGCCTTTCTGTAACATTTCTTGTAATTAAGTGGTCTCAACTGGCATGTCTTACTTTAAAGACTCTAAATGTATTGTGTAGAGCATGTTTTATATTTCCTGCAAAAATGTTGACAAAAAAGTCAACATTTCTGTCAGAAATATAAAACTGATGAATATCTGAATAAATTCATTTTCACAGTGGTTTTGACCATAGATTCTAATGGTGCAGTGGGTGCATACATGTCTAATGTGTAGTCATAACACAGAATCCAGATGTAGCAGTAGTTAACAATGTTTTAACTAAAGCCTTTCATTAGTGAAATGAGAAATGTCAATTCATGCACCATTGTAACAAACTTTTCTCTCTGAATACTGTAACATGCTGTGTGGGAAGTCTTCTTTTTCCCCTGCCTGCATTGCTCCTCTTTTTGGGTGGAAGACCCACAAATAAGTAGAGTTTTTAATGGCCTATTGAAGCTCTGGAGAACCCCTGTGGCAGGACTGAGGACAGGTGTGTCTCAGCAGGTGGGCAGTGCCAAACCAGAGCAGTGCAGCGCTGCTGAGAGTGCTGTACCTCATCTTTCCTGTAAAAACCAGAGACCCTGCTGAACAATAACTATTAAACAATTGTCTCAGTGATAATTTTTTCTTTAATGGAAGATGCAGTCAGGGTTGTACATGTAGCCCAGAGACTATGTGCTGTTTCTCGGTGTTGTCATTTTCATCTTCTTGCATTAGACCTCATTTTTTTTCTCTGCTCATTGTTAGAGCAGGGAACTGCATCCAGGAGACTTGTTTTTATATGTAAAGAAAAATGAAGAGCTTGCTTTGTGCCTCCTTTAAATTTTTCCCTCATTCCCTGGAAGCCCACATGGATAAGATGCAGGAATTGCATCCTTTCATATCAATGGTGATAGGTAAATGGTACTGGTAACAGCTAAAACAAGTCATCATATCTCTTACTACATGATCAACTTCCTGACAGCAAATGTTTGGGAGCAAAACTGTGTAAAAAATAGGGAGAAAGCAGATATGCCACCCTGTGTCCTTTGGGCAGTCTGATTGCTGGTATGTTAGAATGTAGATATAGGTTACTTCATGTACAAGAGTCCTTGTGGTGTCATTGTGGTGCCTTGCTTAAACAAGCTCATTAAAAATACTGCATTACAGTTAAACCGGAACATTTTATTGAGGGTGTACTGAATAACAGAGGCTGCAGTGAGTTCTACTGGATACTTCATCAAACAGGCACTAGACAAAAATGCCTTTATGCCCTGGTCCTGTACTTACATGCCTGAATTAAACATGTCCATAAGTGTTTGTGTGATGAGAGCTTACGTCAACCAGTTTCCCTCTGCAGTGTTTTTTCTTGTAGAGAGAAGTAAAACTGAGCTGTTTCCTATTGGATTTGGAAAACAGATCAGGATCGTCAGAAGTTGTGAGCTGGTCTTGATACTTGAAATACCGAGGCAGGCTGGTCTTCTGTAATATGGAGCTCCAAGGAAAGGCTGGGCCCTACGTTTTTGCCCCCTGGTTGTTTTGATTTCCTGAGCTTTTCAGGGCTCATACTGGTTCATAGTATAGATCCCATCTATTCCATCCCCTCTTCCTCTGCTCCCCTGGCTGATTTTCTTACTTCTTAAGTTCAGAATCCCCTGCCAGGTTTTCACCTCAAGTAGCAGGTTCTGGTACTGCTGCTTTATCAAGTACTTAGCTGTCAGTAGTAGCTGGCTAGGAGACAAGTTCATGAGTTAACTTCTCTGTGCTCTAAACACTGGCATTAGCTCAATATGGCTGCATATTTTGTATTTTCCCCATGGACCAATCAGCTAATGTGCAGCACAAAATGGATCTTCAAATAGTTCACTTGGACATCTTATAAGCAGCATATAACCCAGAGTAGTAATGATAAAACTTTGGGATTGCGATTGTAGCTATATGAACACTTAAAATTATAATTAAAGATTTTGAAGCAGTTTTGAGTTCATTGAGCCCTTCCTCTCACTTGATTAATCAGTGATTTACACATCTATAATGACTTTAACTGACTTAGGGGGTAATTTATGTCACAATGCACATGATATATGAATCTAAATGGACTAAAGAGAGGGGAAAAGAGCCATTTGCTCTCTAGAAAATTGTCTGTTGTCAGAAGGGCTCAAGAACTGTTTGAAAAATGTGTTTAGAAAGCCATTAGTAAATTTCCTAAGTTTTCTGTGCTTTCTGGATGTCATTCTCATAAGGTACATATTGCCCAGGAAAAATGTTTAGGAACTTGAATTTTTAAACTTCTAGTCTTCGTAAGTCTTTGTAGGTCCTTCAAAAGGCTTTATTTTTATGAACGTATATAGTGGATTTTGTCCTGATCTTCCCAGTGCCCATGGAGTATTGTTTTTGCAGCTACAGGATGGATATGGAGATCCTGAGTCTCCAAGGTCCAAGTTCAGACATGCAAATGAGAGTGGTATTTCTTGGGAGCAGCAGGGTTATATTTAGGACAGGTGTTTAAAAGCAGGGCTATACACCTATACCTATACACCTAGCAGGGCTTGTCAACATAATTTTCCTGTGTCCCTCTCTTACGTCACATGAACAAGTTAATAACCATAAGAAAAACACTTCCACGTGTTCCTAAATTCACACATGTGAAATTTTCCAATAAGACTCATGCAGCATCAGGGCTTAACTTGTGTGATCCCTCTTCCACTTGAGAGGGGAAAATCCTGAAGTATTGGTGTGTGCAGCAACACCAAGTGCAGAGGTGGATTGTTGTGTGCTTCAGAAGCTGTAGACAGCAACCGCAGAGGCAGTTGGAGGTTCTCTCGTGTTCCTCCTTTTCTTTCTTTGTTGGGTTTTGTTTCAATTTTTTAAATCGGTTTTATGAATTTTATTTATTTGTTTTTAATACTACAGAGCCTTTGCTTTGTAATTTGAATGTAACTGTAGCAAGCTCAGTACTTAACAGCATGATGGAGGACTTCCGACCTAGGGCAGGGCACTTTCGAAAATTCAGCCTCTGCTGGACCCTTCACTCGTGGTGCCTCATGAAGCGCTTTTTTGTCAAGTGCCAAGACAAAACACGCTTCCAGAGCTGACGCCCGCCGGAGCGGCCCGCCAGGGGTCAGTGCTGCCGCGGAGACCGGAGCCACAGCCGCCGGGACGGGCAGCGGTGCCCGGCGGCGACGGGGACAGCCGAGGGGGGCGGGCCGGGGCAGGGATCATCGCCCCCGCCCCACGGCAGAGAGCAGCGAGGGCGCGGCCCCGGACCTGGAGCGCCGGTGAGGTCCGTCCCATGCGATGATGCGGCGCGGTGCTGGTGCCCGGCAGGTGCTGTGCGCCGCTCTCCGCCCCAAAGGCGCCCCGGGGAGCCCTGCCCGTCGGCCGGCAGGAGGCGGCCTCAGCTGCCTGGCCGCCGGGTCTCTTCTCTCCATCCCTCCGCCTCCGACGGGGAGGAGACGAGCACTGGCGGCTCCCCTGCGCACGGCCGTGGTCAGCCGGCGGAGGCAGTCTCACCGCCCCGCTCCGCCCGCAGGCTCCGCGGCCGGAGGTAACGCGCTGGCCGGGCGGGGACCACCCTCACACCCCGGCTGCGGCGGCCAAGAGCGCTCTCGCGGCCCCGCTCCTGCATACAAAGGGGTGGCGCGGAATAGTGCGCGGACGGGGCGGAGGACGAGGAGGGTGGGTGGGTCGGTACTAACCCAGGGTCAGCGGCGGGGGAGCCGCCGTGACAGGCGGGCGAGGGCTGTGCCCTGGGATCCTTCCTGAAAAAGCCGGTCTTTTCCTGTCCTTTCCCGCAGAGAGAGCGCGGCAGCCCCGTCCAGGCTGTTGGGCGGGATGGCGGCGGGCCGCCCCCTGGGGCTGGGCGCTGCTCCCTAGCAGCCGCCAGGCTCCATCCCCGCAGCCGGGGCGCGGAGCTCAGCCCCTCTCCGCCGCCGCCTGGGGCTCTTCTCGCCTCCTCGCCCCGCTCCCGGCCGCCGCAGCAGGCATGGGCTGTTTCTGCGCGGTCCCGGAGGAATTTTACTGCGAAGTTTTGCTCCTGGACGAGTCCAAGCTGACCCTGACCACACAGCAGCAGGGCATCAAGGTAAGAGCCGGCCGGGCTGCGGAATGCGATGCTGGAGAGCCCGCGGGGCTGCCCGGCAGCGGCTGCCTCCCGACTGCGCTGCAGTAGCCGTGAAGGCAGCGGCGACAGGAAAAAAGGGGTTTCGGGAGGCGAAGGAATAACGTCGTAACTTTGCTTGCGGTTGATGGATCAGGGTGACGCGCGCCGGTGGGGCAGACCTGGCTCTGGGCGGCTTCACATCGAGATAGCGACTTAAAGCGAGCAGGTGCCGACCACCCCGTGGCACTCGGGACGCTCGGCGCAGAGGTATTGTTCTGTACCTGCCCCAGCAAAAAAAGAAGGCGGCTCTGTGCACGGGATGTTGCGTACCTGTGTTCAGTCACTCTGATTTGGGCCGTGCCCGCCCTGGGACGCGCTCTCCCGGGAACAGGCCGGCGGCAGCAGCTCCCAGCATAGGGCTGAAAGTCCAGCCGCCTCCCCAGCCCGGTGTCCCGTCGCCCGGCCGGTGAGAACAGCTCCTGCGCCGCTGCAGCACGCTCGGCGCGGATGGACTCTTCAAAGCAGTCATTTGCCAAGCGGTAATGAGCCCTGACAGAGCATGTGAAAACTGAGATTTTTCTGAGGGCCCTTACCTTTGGTCCTGTTTGCTTAAGCCTGATGA
Source organism: Phylloscopus collybita (assembly GCA_027886175.1). Taxonomy (NCBI): domain Eukaryota; kingdom Metazoa; phylum Chordata; class Aves; order Passeriformes; family Phylloscopidae; genus Phylloscopus; species Phylloscopus collybita. Next base: position 7,219,843 of record JAJNNQ010000086.1, on the reverse strand, counting down.
CAGCTGATGGCATGTCAGAGACACTTGAAGTTCTTGAAGTTCTTTTTCGAAGAGCCGGGAATTTATTAGCAATGTAAGAACGTGGTTTCAGTGTTAGATAAGGGGAAAAAAAAAAAAAAAAGAGAGAGAGAGAGAGAGAACACAATGAAAGAAAGTAGTCCAAAATTTATTGTTGGAAAGCACTGACGAATTTTTCCTAAGATATTCAAAGAATAAAAATCTGTATGCCTTTATGTTTTAGCTTGAATGATTGAAGTCTGGTGAAGCAACTGGGGAAAGGAGAATCTAAAGTACGGTAGTGGGAAAGGGAGTTTGCATTTAACAATATATTTTCAACTGTAATCAGTGGTATTACCAGGTCTACATTATTCAGAATTGCCAAGCTTTGCTGAATCAACTGCTTGCAGACAGGCTCATAAATCCATACTTAGCACAGAGGAGTAGGCAAATCACGTTGACGCTGGAATTCGGTACCTGGGTAGGGTCTTTGAAGTCTAAGTTTAGACACTTCTGAAAAACTTTAACTTTCTATGTGCAGATGTGGGTGTGTATATCATGCATGCATATGTGCTTTTGTGTAGTAAATGTGCAGTCACAGAAGTATATTAAAAGAATAATCTGCAAAGATAATCCTTTGGTAAGCCTAATGAATCTAAAACCTGGAAGTGAAGGGTTTGTCTAATAAAAATTAATGTCCCATGGGAAAGAAAGAGTCTGAAGATGTAACTTCTTTCCAAGAATGCATAACTTGCAGTGTTGGGAACTGTCTAGTTTGGCATGAGGGTGTGGTTTCCTGCCATTCTTAGTGTGATCTGAATGTGGTATAATGCTGAATATTTCATTCCTTCCACCTGCTCCTTTTCTGTCTTGAACCTACCCACAGAGCAGTCATGGAATTGGTTGGGAGAGTGTCTCAATCTGACAAGAAGAGTAGTAGTTTGTTAACATTTTGGCATAAGCACTCACACTGCAGAGTGGGAAACTTTAAGAAAGGGAGAATCTCCCTTTTTGTTTTCTGTGTTTTCTTTTTCTTTCCTTGAAGATTAAGTTTGTACACGGTGAGGCCAAGTGCCAGTGTTTGAAAATCCAAAGCAAGGAACTGCAGAGCTCTCTCCTAGCCAGTGGTTTCCACCATGGTGCCCTCTCCTGCCTTTATACCTGCACGAGTGTTTGTGCAGCTGTGCATGAAGAGCAGCTCCTGCCCAGCTGAAGGGTAGACACTGGTTTGCCTTTTGCTGCGTGAGCCTTCAGCTAGACCTCTGTGCCCTGGTCCACTTCACAGCTGAGGGATGGCAGAAATGGCTTTTTCAACTCACTCCTGGCTTCTGTAATTTTAAACTGCTCAGGGTACATTCATGTTGTTATTGTTCTACAGTTTTCCAGGGATGCTATATTATTAATTCATAGTGAAACAGAACATAAAATTTATCACGTTCTGTCATGCTTTGCATTTGGCACTTTAACCTTGAAATACAAAGGTTTTATTTTAAATATTTATAAATGTAGTTGTGTAAATGCAGAGACTTGTAATTTTTTATTATTATTTTTTAATTTTTAAATTTCTTTTAAATTAGTGTTTCATCTTTGTCACCTAGGTATAGTTTGTAAAAGTTCATAGGTGTTTTATTTGAAAACAAACATTTCATTAGAACTACAGATTGTGGATAGGATGTTCCTTTTGTCATCTTCACTTTTAATTTGGTTCAGAGCTACATGGGGAAACAAGCTTTTGGTACTCTTTTACAGATCTTGAATTGTTACAGGAGCAGGGTTTTTAAATGATTATACAAGCAGCTTTGTTCCCCTATTTTCCCCCAAGCAGATGCATGTCTGTTAGAAAGAAAAGCCACAGTTCAGCAACTTTTTTGCTATCTGTGTACTCGCTTGATATTAGTGGATATAATCCGACTTGCTCTGAAGGGTGGAAGGCGTGGCCTGTAGGAATCTGAGGCAAGTTTGTTTCTTCAGGGAATTTGATATGAAGTAGATTGCCTGGAGACTTTTGTCTGGAGAGTTTTGCAGATGCATTGCTTAGTTTGTTTAGTGGTTATTTCTGGCTTGCTATGCTTGGCAGCAGCTCTACTTATCAGAAAGAGATGTTTTTTAATTATAATTTCATTGATACATTCTTCATACTGCAGTGGGCTTCAAATTGTAGTTCACATTGAAACAATGAGTAGAGGTAACAAGACTGAGACTTTGAGTGCAACCTAGTGCTACTTTTCTCAGTGGACTTCAAAGGGCTTGCTGGAGAAAGGAAAGGATTTGTTTTCTTCTGGCTCCCAAGTGGGGAAGCTGAGATGGAAGGAGGTCCAACCAGCCTTTTCAAGGTCGTATGTCAAGGAAAAAACTTCCATTCCCTATTAGGCTGATAGCAACTGACCATTCTGCCATGGGCCATGCTGTCTGAGGGTTTTGTGAGGATCTCTTCCTCATAGCTCCTCAGACTAATTTTTGCTTCTTAGGGTTTTTTTTTGTTTTGTTTTGTTTTGTTTTTAATTTTTTAATTTTTTTTGTGTGTTTTTTTTTTTCATTTTTTTACCATTGTCAGTGCTACATTGCTCTTCTCCCTTTCTGTCTTTATGGTTCAAGGTTAGAGCACTGCTCTATGAAAATGTGGAAGCTGGTTCTCCAGCACTGAGGCTGATAAGAGTTCAGTAATCAGAAAAGGCCATCAGGTATCTCATAATATGTTTTTTTTTTTTTTGTTTTTTTTTTGTTTTTTTTTTGTTTAATCTCCTTATAGTACATTAACAGAGATGTTCTGGAGTGTACATGCATTGAGATAATAAAGTGATGGCAGTTGTTAGTCCCAACAACTTTGGGATGAAAGAGGCTGTTCACCAGGTTCTGGGCACAGCTTTTCCTCTTAAAAGGATGTTCAACTTTCCAGTTAGGAAATGGGTTTTTACTAAAGATAAAAAGTAAGAATCAGCTGCCAGCTGAAAAATAACCACCTTCCTGGACTGCTGCTTTGTCTTCTCTTCACGCAGACTAAGCAATAACTTAGCAAGTTGTAGTTCATCTGTTGACATCACAAGACACGTCAGTGGTCTTTTGATATGATACCTGCCTGAGGGGTTGTGGACATTACATATTTTGGTACTGTTAAGAACTGAGCTAATTTTCCTTGTAAGCAATGGTGTGCCTTATTGAACAAACTTGTTTTTGGAGGTTAAGGAAAACCTCTGTAGGCCCTTACCTTAAAGAAATAATGCCTTGAAAACCCATTTGTGATCAGCTGTTCCAGAAAGAGGGCTCATGTTGTAATATGTATGTTCCAGGAATCTAAGAACCCTTTCTTTCCCTTTTTTTTCCTGGAGAAGCTAAAAATATTATGAAGCATCTGTATTTCATGTTTGCATCTCCTTGATTGGAATAAAGATCTCAAATAAATATAAGCTATTTCTGCAGTGAAGAAGCTTTCTAATTAGTCTTAAGCCATCTGATCATTGTACTTTTGAAATACTCCTTGAAATTCCTCTCTGAGCACAGTTTGTATGTTCTGTTTAGATTGACATGTGTGATGGGTCAACAGAAGTATTTAATTAGAAGAGAAGTGATGAAAAGGAAAGATACACAAGGTCTTCCTGGGAGAAGTATATATTCTGTAATATTATTTTATTAGGTAGTACCATTTAATAGTGATAATCTGGCCACCATACCACTTACTTGATTTACTGAGAACTTAGCAAAGGATGGTTTAAAAAAGCCCAAACCCTTGGGAAAAAAAAAAAAAGAAAAAAAAAAAGAAAAAAGAAAAAAAAAAAAAAGCCTGAAATAGAGAGTGACTGATAATAGGAACTGCATTAAATAACTGGATATGTAAACGCCATGAGTGGGTTCATCAGAATATGGTACATATTGTTAGGATACTTATGGGATAATTGATTCAGTGTGATCCATAGAAGTAGGTAAACACACCATTTCTTAGAAAATTTTCTATGGATTATCCTGGTATTTTTCCTTCCCCACCCCCGTGCGCCACCCCCGCCCCCCCCCTTTTTTATTTTCTCCCATTTGTTTGGCTTCGGTTTTGTTTGGGTTTTTTTGTTTGCTCGTTTTGTCTTTGGTTTTGTTTTGTTTGACATTTTTTTTTTTTTACAGTCCACAGTGAAGCTAAGCAGTTCCAGACTTCATATCTTTAAAATATAGTGTATAGAGAAAATGTGCATTTTGCATCAAGCTGTTTTAGCTCTAGGTACACCAAGGAGTCAGTCTGGGAATAACAGGGATCTGGTTTTTTTTCCCCAGTGAAAATGCTTAATGAATGCATTTGATAGCAGGAAATAGAATCCTATGAGTAGAAAGAATTTACATTGTGTTAATTATTTTGAGAGTTAGCATTAAAAGTCAAATTGGTAGTCGTTTGCTATGACTATGGAATGTAATCTTTATGAAAGTGATTTCTGCTGGTTTATTCTTCTACATTTTACTAGGAAGGGAAAGAGTCTTTTTCTGAGTTTTTTTTAAATTTTCTAGTAATACTACGTCAGAAATCTGAAAAAACTTTTTAAAGGTAGATTGCAGTTGCTTTCCACCTATGGTAGTTCACCACCTACACTAATTACTAAACTGTAGTATCGAAGTTCAAGCATATTTAATCATATTTCCCTCTGCCCTCTTTGGTACTGGTTAATAAAGGCTTTCAAGGCAGATTCCTCTAGATATTTAGCATGTTAACTTGAAAAGAATAGTTAATAAAAAGTGAATTGATTAAAAGGACACAATCTCAGTCTCTTTTCAACCTCGTAATTCAATTTCTTTCTAAAGCAGCAGTTTTCTGTTACGTGTACGTATTTTCCATAGCAGCAGGAAAACTACACAGACAGTTATCATCAGGTTCCAAGTGTGAATAAAGACTCACCTTCTCCGTTAATGTTGTAGACACCATACATCTACATTGCCTGTAGGAAAAGTAACCAAAAATAATGTTAACAAAAAAGGAAGTTATTGATAATCCCTTCCATATCAGAAAGGTGCTGGTGTTTCTTAAATTTCTGTTCTGGGTGTAAGATGGTCATCTGATTGCACACTGAGGACTAGATGGTTTATGTGCAATTTTGCACTCTTTCAGTCTTCTGAAAATGGATGGAAATAGTGCATAGTGGATGGAAATAAAATTCCAGTTTACTGAAAATGAAAGGAACAGAAAGTCTCATGAACATTTTTATTAATTGCTCTGCAAAAATTACTGTTACAAATTTGAAGTAGATTACTAATTTCACCAGTATCCTTACAGATGAGGCCAGCAATTTTGAATACCCCATGGAATAACCATAAAATTAATGAACACTGAGACACTTTATTTTCCCTAGGTGCACTTAACTAAATTAATGAAACCAGCATGACACCAAGAAGGAAATTCATTAACTTCTAAATGAAGTTATGTCTTAGTCAGCCTGAGATTTGAGCAATATTGTCAGAGATGTCTGTTCTTCTGTTTTCATTGAGCAGTTATTTCATAATATTACAAGGGCAAATGTAAGCTGTGTGAGGCTGCTTTTTTATTCTACATTTTTTGATTTATGTAACATGCATTGAGCATTTCTTATATTAAAATATTTAGTATAGTTAAATATCATCTCTTGATATGTTATTAATTTTATTTCATGAAAATTCTGAACTAAAATTCAGCTGCAGAATTGCAATCCTTTCCCTCTAAAAAGGAAAAGTACTGAAAATTATCACGTGATATGAGGAGAAGTCTTGAAAGACTGAATTGAAAAGGTGCTTCAGAAAGAGAATGTCTTTAAAAGCTAAAATTTTATGTCACTTCATGCTGTAAAAATACCTGTTTTCAAGGTGATATTGAACACATAGGAGAAGAGATGATATTGAACACATAGGAGAAAGAGAGAAATTATGTATTGGTCACGTTACATAATTACTAATATATGTATTTTTGGTAGAAAGCTGTGAGATGTTTTGCTGCCACCGACCGCCAGTGGCCTCACTAGTGGCCACTTCGGTGCCGCAACCGTCCCCGGTGAGACCGTCCCAGAATGGGCGTCTCAGGCTTCCAAGGGGCACAGGCACTTCTGTGATCAGCTCTTTTGTGAAAGCTGCTGGCAGCAGCCAGATCCAGCAGCTCCTTCAGGCGATGCAGGAACAGAAGCAGGAGGCAGGCGGCCAGTCTGAGAGATCCTTTATTAGGCAGGAACCGGCGACTGAAGGCCCTGGGGGCTCAGGGTGTGGGATTATATAGGGTTTGGGATAGGCGGGGCTAGCAACTTGGGCCAATCACAGGGGGGATTGAGAAAGCAACCAATGAGGGAGAGGAGCCAAAATGGGCCAATCAGGGAAGGGGAGAACAACCAATGAGGGAGAGGATCCAGTATGGATCAGTGAGGGAGAGGATCCAAAATGGACCAATCAGGGAAGGGGAAAAACTAGGAAGTGAGGAAACAACTACTGCAGGGTGACATAGAGCCTCAAGGGCTCATGGGGGTGAAACTTTACTCTCCATGACCTGAAAAGTAGTCTCCCAGGGAGACTTCCCTGTGGTGAGCCTTGCCTTTGTGAATAAACAGCTTATACACTGTGCTCCCTCCATGGGAGGGCAAGCTTCCTTGTGGTAACCTCAGGGGTTACCACATTTTGCCAGTCTTTATTTCTTTTTTTAGGTTTATTTTCCTAAAGGGGGTTTAATTTTGCAATGATAGATCAGCTATATTACCTTTAGTTTTTCACCACCGAGATATTTGCAATTGGATAATCACATTTCAGTATCTGGGTACAATTTTGCAAACTGCATTTTTAAGTGCACAATTTAGATGCTCTTTTTTTGATCAGATCTTGTGCTTGCTGCATACCAACTTAATTGCAGCATTTAAAATGAAGGTTGTCATTTCAGTATTGATTGAACTTTTGTTATCGCTTCTTCCATTGCATTCTGAGTTGTGGATGGTTGAACACTCTAGGCACTAAGGTCAAAAGGACATGCTTGGGGTCAACCTGTGCTATTATTCAGAAGGGGAAAACCAACAGAAACATTGCAAAATGAGAGCTCTGCTCCTTTGATTTTGCTGCAGCATGAAGAGGAGTACCTGCCTGTTTTGCTGAGTTGGAAAAGTGCTTTGTCTGCTCTGCTTGGCTTGTGACCACAAACATTGATTTTTTTTAAAGGGAAGAGACTTTTGTGAATGGTAATTCTAGCAGTACCTTTCCAGCGTCAGGAAAAAGACACTCGAGAACTTCCTTTGAATTGATACTGTCTTGGTTTGGGAAGACAGGTGTCTGCCAGGGAAGGCTGGAGTTTCCCTTGGAATAGAGAATGTAAACCCCTCATCCCTGCCAAATTGTTATAATTTTGCAATTAAGGGCTTTCAGGCAAAGATTTGGGAATAGGAATAACAGTTCTTTACTAGGAATATTATTAATACAAGTGTACTAGAAAAAACAAAACCACCCAACCAAACCAGCAAACAAACAAACAACAGTTTTGGAGAACCCTGAGAGTCAGAGCTACAACCTGACACCCTGTTGGTCAGGGGGTTGGGAGCAGCCCACAGTGAGTCCTCCTGGAGTGGCAGAGGTGGTTCTGGTGGAGCAGAATGGTTCTGGTGGATCCTGAGAGAAAAGGATCCAGTGATGGTGAGAAGGGTCCAGCCTTCCTCCAGAAATCCCGTGGAACCAGATCCCTGGTGTTCCTGAGTCTCAGTTTTTATCCAGGTGGGAATGGTTGGCTCCCCCTACTGGGTGGAGCATCTCCCACTGGGATGATGGAATGTGTCCTGTCCTTGGGGAGCTTTAATGGCCCATCAGCAGAAAATATCCCCCTGGAGGGAGGACAGGGGTGACAGAGATAACAAACCCTGCCCCACCTGGTTTAACAGCTGGCCCATTATCAGAAGGCATCCACCCCCCTCCTCCCAGAGTTACAAGAGATAAAGAAAAACATCTCCCCAGCTGCTTTCAACAGATGAAATAGAACACACATTTTGGTTCCATAACCCAAGAGAGATACACAAATAGTCTTTTGGAAAGTAACAACCAAAATTTAATATACCTGCATAAGCATTTTTGATCTTTGGCTGAATGTACCGTTAACCTATGGCATTAGGAGTGCTATGTTAAAGTTTGGTTATTAAAAGTCTCAGAGATCTGTAAAGATTCCTTCTTAAGAAGCCCTTCTTTCTTTTTGCCCTGTATGATTTTTTTTTAATTCTGCCTTGATGTGAGAGAAGCGCATGCAAATGGCAAATTCTCACTCCTATCAGGTGTTTGCATTAGTTATGCTTAGTAAGAGGAATCCTTTATATTCAGTGAAATCCAACTGCTCCTGCTTACATTTAAAATAAATAATGAAGTCATTACAGTAATGGCAGTTATTAGTGTGAAGGAAAAGTGGATCTCATTTGTATGGGCGATGTGTTAATTTATTTGTCAATATTTAGACCTGCAGGGTTACAACTGGCTATCCATAAAGCAGAGAAGATAATCTATCTTCCTGTATTTCTTGAAGTTTTGGGTATGTGGGTAAAATCTTTCTGTGGTTGAGAGAGCCAGTTTGGTAATAAATGGCACAGGACTTTAATATTTTTCCTCTGTTCTCAGGAGACTAAGAACTGAATGAACTGAAGAATAAATTTTCTTGTCTGTGTGGGAGACAGAATGCCTTTTAGTAATGGAAAGGAAGGATCATCTGTATCTCAATTCCATGAAAAGAATTCAGAAGGCAGAAAATGGCAGTTTCCCTATATAGTTAGTGGTAAAATTTGGCATGACTACTGATGTGGGCAAGCACATGATTTGGCACTGCAGAACTGAAGGCATTTGATCGTCTTGTAGAATTAAGCCAGAAGAAAGTTCATCCAGACAAAACCCAGTGGATCTGCTTTTTGTTTTCCACATACTATATATTTCATTGAAAGTTCTCATTTGTGTCTGTGAGGGGGTTATTTGTAGTGTTTTGGAAAATATTTTCTATCTACAGTTAACACCCGTTTGTGTATTATATTGAATATCTAGTTTATTTTATCATTAATCTTTTAAACATGTTAGATATGGGGGGGAAAGTAAAGTTCTTATTTTGGTTCATCAGTTTTATTCAGATTCTCAGTGTCACAGTGTAAAAGAGTTGTGACAAACTTCTTTCCTATTTGGTGGATGAACGGTAGCTGGGAGGAATGTAATTGTGTTTTGTTCTTCTCCCCCCTTAGAATACCAGAGCAAGCATTGTCTTTATAAGAGACTGTGAACCCTAAGGGAAAGTGAATTTTCTTTTTATGCTGTTTGTAAGTTCCACAGTAAACTGGTGGAACTAGCAGTTCAGAATTATAAAAATGAGGAGGAATGCATAGGAGACTAACGAGGAGTGAGTTCAACACTGATGTGGCAGTTGAAGCAAATGCCTGGATACCCCTTGTGAAAAGAGGTAATCTGACAATGCTTGTGTGACATGTAACATGAAAGGAGATTCTCCACATCTCTCACTTGTGGGTGCCTCAAACTGTCTGTAAAACTTGCTGTTTTGAAATGAGTTTTGCTTTGTTTGTCTTTGTTTGTATCAGCACCAGATACAGAAGAATGCTGCTTTAGGCCCTGCCTCTGCTCTGGTTGTGTGGTGGAGTTTGCTGTGGTGTAGAAGGTGGCTGTGATTTATAAAGTGGTGTACTCTCATCACGGGCATCAAAGCGAAAGAAAGTTACTTGTCAGAACCAGGTGGGACTGGAAGAACTGCCAGAACTTCTTCAGTATTTGTTCCCACTGAGGAGCCATCAGATCCTCATTCCCTGTGGTTCCTCTGGCTGTGGGAAGTGAGAGGGAGTGCAAGGAGCTTGTTGCAGCCTGACACTTCCACGCTGTGTCACACAGAGCCCAGACCTCCCCCACCGGGGTCCTTTCAAGTGTGCTTCAGGCTGACAGGCAATCTTTTCTCTTTGTGGTTGGTTTACTTAATATGCCAGAACAAAAGAAAGCTGAATGTCAGACTCATGTAATTCTGATTGTCATACCATGACTGTAAGGGGTAGGTCATATGTATTGTGGTGCCTTGGAGGAGACTAGGCAACAAATAATCATGTTTTGTGGAAGAAGGGGAGAAAGCCACAAGACTTTGTAGAGGAGCCTTTTGATTAGATGTGTGAATATCCTGATTTGCCCTTGGCTTTTTAGGTTATTTCCATTGGCTACTTTGGGTAGGGGAGGAGAGACTGGGCCTAAAAATGTTATTTTCATAATATTTTCAGGATGGAATAAAGCCCTTAAGTTCAAAAGATCAAATATTTTTCCCGTTTTGAAGTGATGTCAGATTCTTCAGCCATATTCTTCCCTCTATTATTTTTTACTCTCTAAAAGTACCGTCTTTTCTTTTTGTGTACAACTCGTAAGTTGGCTGAACACTTCAGTTCTCTTTTCAGTGTGAGCCGTCTTCTTCTGGAACATAGCAGACCCTAAAGCTGTGGGAAACAAAAGCTTCTGGTATCCTTCAAAGGGTATCTACCACATTTATTCTGCGCTATTTGAGGAGTCTTTTGTTCTTCTAAACAAATGTATTTCCGTTTACAAAATATAATGCCTTTATATATAATATAAAAAATATGATGCCTTTAAAATCACCTCTGATTGAACCATCTTTCTCCAAAAAGGGGGAGTATTCTGGAGCTCTCTTCAATGCTCCAGGTTGGGATGGAGGAGGTTTACTAAGACAATGTTCTTGGCCTTGAGGTTCCTTTATCTACATCCTCAGTGTCTCAAAGGAGTCCCTGCAAAAGCCAGTTCTCTTTCTTGGGCAATCATTTAGTAATAATGTTTCTGTTTTTTTCCTGAGAAAGCAATAGTGAGTTACCAAGGTCTTTCCTGATTGGAGAATACTTGAAATTGTCTACCTGGTTGCAATTCCAATGTCGATGACCTGTTTTGGAGTGCTTTGGCACCAACTTCAACAGGAGTGTCCTGGGGTGATTTTGTGATGTTTGTATCCCCAGCTGTCTGTTCTGTTTATGCTGGATATTAAGTTCTGCACCTTTAAGACTGGTTCTGAGAGCAAAGTGGGGAAAGAAGAAATGCAGTTTGTTATCAGGAACTGCAGTTGCTCCCCGGCATTCTGCTCCCAGACTGTGCTGTCTGCAGCATGGACTGCGAGAGAGAGCTCGCTCTCCTTTGCTTTCAGTTGGTGTTTAGCCAGCCGAGGTGAAGTTTCCTGGACTGGTTTTACCTCTCCTTTTTTTATGGAACTGTTTAAACCTGTTCTGGATTGAAAACTCAGAAAAACTCCTGTATGCCATGCCTGGGGCTCAGGATGGCATTTTCCAGCACCGGAGGGACTCAGTCTCTTATGGCTGAGTGAGCTGAACTACAACCCACGGCAGGGACTTTCTCGATTTTTACATCTATCTTCAGAACGGCAAGAAGTTTTCTTGTTTGATATTTTTTTATTGTTTTTGTGCTTGTGGGCAGTCTGCTTGTTGAATAAACAGTTTTTCCTACTTTTCTCTCAGGAATTTTTTTTCCTGGACCAGTTGAGGGAGGGACCACTTGAATTTGCTTTCTAGAGGGACCCCATTTGGAGGTTTTTCTCCCAAATTTGCTCTAAACTGGGGCAAGGAGCCAAACTGAACCAAATTTTCCTGTGAGCAGGTTCAATTAGTAAATGAAAATTTACTGGAAAGAAAAAGTGTTATTTCCTGGATTAAGGTGACAGATGTTATTCATGTAAAATAAACATAAAATTTTTACCTTTTTACAGAAGTCAAGTATTTTTCTTAATCATCTTTGGCCTTTCATCAATATTCAGATCTTGAGTCTGACTGTTTTATTCAAGCTATTTATTTATGCTAATTTTTGGTTTTGTTCATGAGTTTTAGAAAGATCAGGGTTGAAGACTTGCAGTTGGGCAACATACAGAAATATTTTTGCTGCTGTGTGTGACACACACATAGTATGCTTATAGAACCCTCCCTCCAAAAATATTAACCCAGAACTTTCCATAAGCAAATAGTCCCTCCAGAGAAACTTCAAAATTGAAAGGGTAAGTGGTTTTTTCTTCAGTATTAGTTAATCCTACTGTGTGTCTTACCTTGAAGACAGTTTAAACCAGGCAGATTTTTATGTGCCTGCTGTACTAAGGTACAAGCATTCACTTGAAATGTTACAGAAGTACAACTTGGTGTTCATTATCAGAGCATTCACCACTCTTTGAAAGTTACATAAATATGTTCTCTTCCCATCGCCATGCCCAGCCTGAGGTGATTCTACTGTGTTTGTATCTAATCCACCAGTGGATTCATGCAATTCTATTGGAAGTGGTGGAGCTTCTTTGCCTACAGCAGATTAAAGGTTCTTCATCTTAATATGCATTTTTTCCTATGTGGTCTAACCACATAGAGCAGATGGACTTGGTATTAGTGTCTATGAGATGAAGAGCATCTAACAGAATGCTGCTTATTATCTTGTTTTTCAAGCTTGCTGTGATTCATATTCCCTTTCTTGCATACAGAAGGTATATGGGATAAGAAAAATCACTTAAACTGAAGAAATTGCAGTGTAATTGAATTTTTAACATTGATTTCTGAGTGTACAGAAAATGAAGTGAAAGAATGTACTTGAGCAGCAAGTTACAGGAGGTAGGAGAGTATACATTACCTTTAAGAAGCAGGTGTTTTCTGTGGAGTTCACTGTGCATACAAATGTGCTTGCATTTTGAATTTGGGTAGGAACAGTTACAGGGGAACAGGAAACCTGACTGGCCTAATACAGACTTTTTCTATTCTATTCAGCACAGGCTTGAAAAAAGGGGGGAAATATAATAATGCAGGGAAAAGCTGGGTTTGGTTTGCACTTTAAAGTCTGAAGCAGGAGGGGAGAACCAGAAATACAATTTAAAAAAAATCGGAAATTGCAGTAGTGGTTGTTGGAAGTATACACAGAGGAAACCTTGCACCATTTTCAATCTTAAAGGAGGAACTGAACATTTAATTAAACAATGCCTTTGACTCAATTAGTTTATACTCCAGCATTCTTAATACATATAGTTTTAGGTTATTTTTCAAGTGTACAGCTGTTTCCTCCTGCATAGCATCTGGGAGGGAGGTATTCTGTGGTTCCAGGAGGAGAGTGAATGAAAGAAGTTTTTTCGGCCCAAAAATTTTAAGCATCTCTAACTCTAAGCTGCAAAGGTAGCTCATCTGACAAAGGCCTAACAGGTAATTACACAGTGAGCATTGACTTTATCAAAATCTACCCAAAATCTATTGAATGCCTTTGATCATCACCCCTGCCAGACTGTTGAGCTCTAAACCTCAAGACTTTTTCTGCATGCAGAAATTTCTGGTATTTCTGATTAACTGGATCTGCCTCATGGGGAAAATAAAAGCGCACTCTACCTGCACTCTGTTGGAGTATACATTATGATAATGTTTGTGCAACATAGGTTATTCACTTGTGGGCAAAGGAATATGTTGGAGAAGGTTACAATACCTTGAAACACATTTATATATATAATTATGCTAAAAATTAGCAGAAACAGTATTTTGGTGAAATAACAGACTCATTGAACCATGTCACAACAGATGATTTTTTTCCTTGATCTATCTCATTTAGATAGAAGGCTGGATCTGCTTAAAAGGACGCATGATTTTAAATAAGGATTTTTTCTAGTTTTCAGCTCTTGTTTCAGAGGGGAATTACATCCTCTAATGACACTTGTTTAGACCAAAATAAGTCAAGTCAGTTGTTGGAGTTTAGTCGTCTCACACGTGTTCTGTTACAAAAGGAGGAAAGAACACTCTCCTGTTTTGAATTATCTCAAATTTCATTTAAGCAATAGTATATCATCACAAATAAAGTGCAGATCAGACAGAAAATGATACATAACAAAACTAAGAAATTGAAAGGATCTGACCTTGGTGAGGAAGAGGCCTGTCAGTTTCAGTGGGAATTGTCATGTATCATATAATCATAGGCAGGATTGCAATTGTGCATGGAAGACACAGGCATTGGAACTTATTTTCAGAACTATTCAGGTGCTTGCATAAGAGTCTTTCAAAAGTCTTTTCTAAAGGTTGTACTGAGTACTCAGGCAACTCTGAAAATCTCTCAGGACTGAATTACTGGTTACATCAAGGTACCTTGTGTATGAGAGCTTGACCCAAGAGCTGAGCCTAGGAAGCAGCATCTCAGTCTTATGAGCTGGCATTTTCTTAATCATTGCTAGAAACAGAAGATAAAGAATTTTATGCAGTTCAGCCTGTGGACTTAAAAGTTTTAAGGAACAGCTGCTGCTGAGACAAAGAAATGTTTGCCCCACAGCAATTCTTCTCACAGGAAGATATTAACTGTACTTCAAAACGAAGGTTTAGCTGTCGTAGAGTAATTTAGGTGGTGACATTGAGCTGAAAGTTCTGTGATTCAGGTCACTGTGTTATCCTATCTGAAATTCAGTTCTCCAGAGGAACTACAGTATCTAAATATTTTTCTTGTGTGTATCATTTGTGAGCCCTGCTGATCTTACAAGTTTCAGTGCAAAGGTTAGGACATATGATCAATCTGGCAAGTGTTCAGTCTGGTAGCTGTCCATATGCATGAATAGCAAATATTTTGCAATTCAGTTTATTTTAGATTGCAGTAAGACTAATGCATTTAGTTACATTACCTTTTATCTGGCTAAGAGGCCTCTCTCATTGTGGTGGTGGTGGTTCAGCTTTCGTATCTTGAAGGGCTCTGATTTCTCTGAGAGGTTCAAATCTGCAATGTTTCGGTCTGACTCTTATAGTAGATTTCACTTTGTTTTTTTGTCAATGCAAAGTCTTGAATTTCTTTCTTGCTTTCATTTGACATAAACTTTCTGTTGTCATGGTTGCAGAGAGGAACTCAAAAGATTGAACCCTGCTGACTCCTAAAACCAGTAAGCCTGCATATTTCTGTGAGGAAGCTTGGAACCAAAGCAAATGCTATGTTTTCTTTTTCCCTTTGAAGGTAAAGTTATCATTTCTCAATGGCCAGGATTGCTTCTATAGAATAGCAGGGACTGGAGGGAATTAGATGAGTAGAATATATAGTCAATGTATAGTGAATTACATTACATGAAGGCATGGTCACAAATACGTGGCTCATTCTTTTAGTGTGATCTGTTTTTCAAAAGCCCAACTAAAGGAGTCTCCCAGGAGCTCAGCTGCAGTCCTTTGTTACTCTTGTAGTAGAAAGCTTTCCCTGACATCTCGCCAGGGTAATTTTTTTTCAGTTAAGCTACTTTCATGTTTTCCTAACTTAGGTGAATCTGTGCACAGAGTACATTTGATCCTTAACCTTTTTTCACTTGTTTTTTTATAGAATGTTAGGAGACTTGATGCTTGGAAATGCTGGAAGGTTTGACTTTGAGCAGAGACAGACACCCAGGCAATTGTCTGACAGGCAGGATGGGGGATGTCACCTGAATATGGGGCATTAAGTTGTGTGCAGACCTCTCCCACCACCATTTCTCCTACTCATGGAGAGTCCTAACTGCCTTAGGACATGTAAGGGAAATATCAGGATTTGAGTTTGTTTTACCTTAGCTGTTTCTCTGATGCTCAGTGTTTCTGAGTTCTCCTAGGAACCTTCCTCTTTGTCCCTATGTGAACAGTATGTTCTCACTGTTTTGCAGTTTCCCCTTGCCTTTCTTGAATAGTTCCTCTTGTTCTATTATTTCCTTGCTGGTCGCATTGGTCTGCTTGCCCAAGGCTTGAGATGGCATGTAAATGAGCAGAGTGCAGTTCTTGTTTCTACCAGGCTTTGGAAGAACCTGGGCTTCATATCTCTGCACTTAAAAAAAGTGGGAACTGGGGAAATGTTTGTTTGTTTGATTGGTTTGTTTAATTATTTTGACTTTATGTTTTGGGAGTCAGGGATTAGTAATTGTCTTTTTTATAGTCCATACCACAAGGAACTACAGTATTTTAGCATTCCTTTTTGTGTCTCATCTCTAAATCATGGTGACAGTAATAAAGCAGGAGGGGCAAGTAAGTGCTTGGGGAGGGGAAATAAGCACTGAAGTGTGAAACATATGTTCTAATTAAAATTGATCTTGTCAGATATAGGTCCTTCTACAAGATACAAGTTCTCGTACAGTTCTTTGTTAGAAGATCTGAGAGTACCCTGAAGACTGGAAATGTGTTGAAGCAAAAATCTGGGATTTTATTTAAACTAAAAGAAAAAGAGTTGTCTTAAAACAAACCCACAAAACTGGAGCAGAGCAAAAAAATATGCAAACAAACCTCACTCATCAGCTCTGCCAACTTCCTTGCCCCTCTCCCCCTAAAACATGTCTACAGCTGTGGACAGATTTGTCTCTGCAGAATTAATTTTGAAATTTAAGTTTGCTGGTTTATGCATCTGATCTTTATAATTTCCACTACATTGTTGCATGCAGTGCGCCTTTCCATTTTTAAATGTTTATGCATTTACTTCCCAGAAGTAAACCCCACAGTTTTAGAAAGGTTTTAGAAAACTCATGGTTTCTAGAAGAGCCTTCTGCTTCCACGCATCCAGCAATTAGGACAACAGGACATAGCCTCAAGCTGTCCCAGGGTTGGACATCATGAAGAATTTCTTCATGGAAATGTTGTTCAAAGATTGGAATGGGCTGTCCAGGGATGTGGTGGAGTCACCATCCCTATAGGTATTGAAGAAATGATTGGACAGGGCAGTAAGTGGTATGATCTAGATTTGTCAGAGTTTGAACTTGATAATCTTGGAGAGCTTTTCCAGCCTAAAAGATCTGTGACTCCAGGAAGTTCCTTGAAGTGAACTCATTGCTATTTGTATTCTGGTCTCAGGCTTTGAAGAAGCCATTTTTAATGGCTTCTTACTAGATTAGCTCTGACCTTTCATATTTGAAAAGTGCTCTGTATTGTTTGTGGTCATGTTGTTGTTCTGACAATGACGCATTAGACTGAAACTGTAAATGGTATTAACCACCTTTCTTGACAACTGCTGTGCAGACAGCAAAATCCTAGAAGCAGAAAAAGTACATTTTACTCAATGTACTTTTCAATAGAATCAATGTCCTCTATTGTTGCTGAAGCTGTTGCTTCAGTTTTACAGTAGGGCTGTAGAACTTTAGGGTAGCAGTTGGTCTGTCTCCAGTTTGGCACTTGGCTTGCTGAGATTCGTAGTGTCAGGAGCACCCTGTTTTGAGTTACACACCTGATGCACCTTCTGGGCTGGAGGAGAGGGATAGGAGCATTGGTATTGCAGTTGAATTTTTAACTCTGGTGCCTTTTTTTAAGATCCACAAATCCTGAATATAGTAGAAATAGGAATGACACAGCAGAGGTGATGTGCCTTCCCATTTATGCTTCTTCCAGCCTAGAATTGTTGCTGTTTGTAAGGGTGGCTGTGGAGACAGGTAGGATGGAAATAGGCTAAGCAGACCTTTGTAATGCTTAATGAAATTAGGAGGAAAAATGTTTTTGATTATGAGAGTGCTTCTTGAAGCCTATCCTGATTGCAGCTGCGTGTTTCTCCTCTCCTGACTTGTCCCAGCCCTATGTAAGATAGCCTGAGGTCTGCTTTAATTTACTCCAGTTGGCAGTGGTCCCTGAAGAGTTGTGTGCCGCCTGCCCATGGCAAAAACAGGGCTGGTCCCAGACCACTCCCTTTCCCCATCCTGCCAAGGTGCTGTGGGCAGGAGGGTGTGGGAGCTGGCTCTCTTGGATCAAAGCCCGCCAGGTTCCTTCCAAGTGAGGAACTCCCAGTGGGGAATTTGCTGAGACTTTCCTGTTTAAACTGTGTGGGGTGCAGAGAAGGAGTGAACCTGCTGACTTCCTTCAAATACTCCCTCATCCCCACAGTGAGAAGTTTGAATGCTGCAGTGCAATGACCTGTAATTTGAAAGACAGGCACAACGACCTCTGGCTGAAGTCAGTGGGTTTTATCAAGGACCTTCCCTAAAGGCCCTCTCAGAACAACTCTGGAGTTTGTTAGAGATACTAATGTCTCTGCATCTTTTGCAAAAATGTTACTTGGATGAGCAAAATAGGAATATTTCAAAGAAAAATTAGTTGCCTTTGTTAACTTACAAAAGATGAGGTTTTTTTTGTCTTGCTGGAAAGAGTTTTATCATCCTGTTTCACTTAACAGAGTGTATATGAGTAGTAAATGTAATAAATAATTGCAGAATATAGTGTAATATGAAAAACTGAGGTTATAATTCATTCAACCTGTTGATTTTTTTTCTTTTCCCAATCCTCTGCATCAGAAATATTTTAATAATTGCTTTTAAATCTACCCTTCTTACCTCACTCCCTTAATATATGCCATATTTTGGGAGCTGTTATTAACAATGTTTGTGCTGAAGTGTAGGAATTGATTCCTTGTCCAGAGTAGAGATGGTGTTTCTTTAAATAAAAAGGCACATCCATGGATTATGTGCTATCATCAATACATTTCTGGTGTTACTTGCCTGCTTCATGAATTTGTTTAACTTTGTGATTTATAGCCAGGCTCAGTATTGACTTTTCATCTTTGTTGATTGCAGCTTTAATGCAACCACCATTACCTTAGGAACTGGGATGTGTATTCGTCCTGGTTTAGGGCAAATTTGGGAGGAAACTTCCAAAGGGATCCCTCTAGAAAGCAGATTCAAGCGGCCCCTTGCCCTACTGGTTCAGGAGAAGACTGCCTTGGAGAAAAGTGGATAAAACTGTTTATTTAACCAGCACAGTATTCACAAGCATGAAAAAATGAACACTACTAAGCAATGAAACCTCTTGCTGCTCTGAAGAGATGGAAAATTCAGGAAGTGCTTTTAGTGGGGTGTAGCTTGGCTCACTCAGTCTCTCAGTCCCCCCTCCACTGGAAAATGCCACATCCTGGGTCCTGCTGGGCCACAGGTGTGAGCTCCCGGTGGTTTTCTGGGTTCTCACTCCAGAGCAGGGCTGGTCAGTTCCAAGAGAAAGAAAAGCCCCAGTCTGGGGAACTTCTCTGCCTAGCTAGCTAGAAACTAACTGAAAAGCAAAGGAGAGCTCTCTCCCACTGCCGTGCTGCAGACAACACAGTCCAGGAGCAGGAATACAGGGGGGCAAGTGCAATTTTTAAAAACAAACTTTGTGCTTCTTTTTTCCTCCCTTCACTCTTGGAACCAGTCTTAAAGGTACAGAACTTAAGAGAGCAGAACAGCATAAACAGAACAGATGACTGGGGATGTAATTCAGCATTGTGAAGTCACCCTAGGACAGGATGTCGTTGTAATACTTTACAAATAAAAAGTGTTGCTCCAATGCATTGTACCTGTTCTAGGAGCACTTTTTTTTTTATTACATGGGGAATTATTCTCTGCAGCCTTCTGAACAGGCTTATCATCCCTCATAGAAGATGCATGCTAAAATGTGTAGTGTTGTTTTGACATAATGTTGTCAGATAGTAGAAAAAGGTATGTTTTTTCTTTTTCCCATATTAACCTTTAATTTTACCTTCATGTTGCAGTAGCCTGTTTTCAGCAAGAACAAGTTTCACTTTAAAGTTAAGCAGACTAATTAGTTGCCAAAAATTTTCAGTATCTCTGTGGTTTACAGCACCTGAGTGGGTTTGAGATTATAGTGAACTAGAGTGTATTAAAGTGCATAACTGGAAATCTAAGACCTTGAGTAAATAATAATGGTGAAAATGAATTTTTAGGATTTTTGAGCATCTTGGTATGCTCCATGCAATTCACCTGCATAGTTCTGTAACTATTTGGTTTTACAGAAAAGAGTATTTACTGAAAAGATTAGCCTTAAATAGGATTAAAAAAAAACACAGTGTAAAAATGCCTTTCAAATTTTTTTTAAAAAATATAAATGTAATTTATGTTGGGGTCTCTCTATCTATCTGTCTACCTAAAAAGTATTTGAAAGACCAGAGCCTTTATCTAGGAGACTGGTGGCTAGAAAGTGCAAGTGTCCTAAAGAGCTACTGAGCTGCCATTCCTAAAAGTCTGCAAGAGGGTTTTGAACCCCTTGTGAAAGAGCAGAAAGTACTCAGAATTCTTGTGAGCTGGTTGGAGATGGGAAGAAATTCAAAGATGTGTTGTCCATGTACAATATCAGTCACCTTTGCTGACTGAGATGATATAAATTTAAAGAATTGGAATTGGATCTTTATACACACAGCTTAGTTAAATGTCTCATTTTGCACTGATTTCAAAAGACTAAAGGTCAACTTTTATTACTTTCTCCTCCTTTAAAAAAGACCTTGACAAGGGTCTGGAAAAATGTGTACATGTGTGTAATTTTCTCAGGATGTTGAGACAGTTTAAAAAACAACATAAATGTTCTAGCAGAATTGAATTGGTGATAAAAGTTTCAAAACATTGGTGTTCAGTGGAATCTTTTAATTTTAGAGGCGATTTTGGCATACACACATACCATAATGTTTACTTCCTGTATCAATAATTTTTGTCAAGGGATTTAACATGTAAATACACTATTAACATAAAACCACACAATTTAATATGTTATCATATGAACTCATATTCTAGTCTACATTTTTAAATCCTAAAAATAGTGTATTTTTTCAGATTTCCTGGTATATTTTCCTGAAAACTTAGGTCCAGGATTTTCGGGTATGGTTTCCTGGTGGCACATGGCTTTGCAGATTTCCATTGGCTGTGCATTAAACTTAAGGAGTCTGAAAATGTTCCAAGAAGTTCCACCTGCATATGAGGAAGAACTTCTTCCCTGTGCAGTGACCAAGCACTAAACAGATTGCCCAGAGAGGCTGTGGAGTCTCCCTCACTGGGGCTGTTCCAGAACCTGGGCACAATCCTGGGATGACCCTGCTAGAACAGGGCAGCTGGACCAGATGGCCCCATTGTGGTTCCTTCCAGCCTCACCCTTCTGTGATTCTGTGATTCTGTGATTCCAGCTGTGCATTGCTAATGTTGACCTGCATTTCCAGTGGTTTCTGCCTGTGACATGGGACAGCAAGGTATCAGGGAAATCAGGTCAGTGGAGACAGAGTTGGTTGTCCCAGTGACACAATAGAAGGGAGTAGGAAATCTCCCTGGAAGCAAAGAGCTAGTTTAATTTTAGTTTTCTGAGGGATGTTTGCAGTGCATTGTCTGAGTAAGACAGGTGTGGTTTTTTGTGTTATTTGTGTATGGTGCTGTGTTCTGAGATGAAGTGAGGCCAGACTAGGAAACCTTTGGATATGATCTGAATATTCCCATTCCACTAGCACAGTGTTTAGAAGTGGGTTTATTGCTGTTGTCTGGACTTTTAAGTAGTTTGTGGGCTTGTGAAGAGAATAGCAGTATTATGGTTCTGGTTCATGACAGGTTTTGTAAAGCATCACTGTGGAAATAATCTGTCTTGACATGACTGTGGGGTGCCAGTCATGGTTTCATAAAGCCAGGTATGCTTCTCACAGTGCCACAAACGAACACAGAATTAGACAATTTTTAGAAGTGAATAAACAACAAATCTCAACAGAGTGTCTGGGTCTGTTTCAGAGAATTTTCGAGATTAAGTGTGGTTACTGGCATGTTAGTAACTTTCTGGCCGAGCAATTAATTTTTTTTCTTTATCTCTAGTTGGGCTAACTGGGACTGCCACCTGCATCTGTTTCTAGATCCCTGCTCACAAACCACTCTGCCCTGTATTCTGTTTGTGAAAGACTAAGACATCCTTTCACCTGTGTAACAGCAGAAAACCTTGGAGTAGGCAGGGATGGCAGAAGACATGGGATTATTGCCTTGTAGGTGATAAATAGTATGATGGGAATATAAAACCAATCCAGGCTGTGTTCTGTATACTTCACCTGCCCGTGAGTGATCTGTAAATAGCTTTACATGCAGTAACCAAGGGGAGGTAAAAATTATGCTTTAAAACCAGATATGGATAAACCTGCATAATAAATTGATGCCTGACAGGCAATTCTCTGAACTTTCTTAGCAGCTCACTTTGATTGCCTTTTGGTTCCTATTTCACCCTTGCTCTCTTTTTACCTTTTCCCTTTTATTCTGTTTTTATGAGGTGTAAGTGTAGGGCTTTTTTTGTCCTCTCTCTCTGTGGTTGCTAGTACAGGCTTGTTAGGCAGGCACTTTCTCACCACGTCATGATCAGGTGATGGTTCCTCAGAACCAACAGCTCACAGCTGGAGTCTCACAAGAAGGTGAGAGTGGGTGGATGGGGCACAGAGGACATGCAAAGCTCATGTGCTGCTCCCTGAAGGCAGATGTTAGTGCTGCCCTCCCTGTTAGGCAGGAGAAGGCAGAGCTCTGAGTGTGTTTAGAGAGGGTGTTTGTTTCTTTCACACAGGTGTAAGGAAGAAAGGATCTGTGCTGTCTCTCCTTCTACCCCTTTCTGCTCTTATGCTCTGCCTCCATGTATTTTTGGCTGTCTCTTTCCTGACTGGAGTTCCAGGGACATCCTTCCAATTGCTACCGACCTTATTTCTGTTTTGCAGCAGGTAAAAAAAAAAAAAAAAAAAAAAAGCTTATTTTAGAGAAAATAGACTGTAGGGCTGAATTTTTTTGTTGTTGTTGCTCAACTGCATTGAAAGTAGACCTTTTTTCCTGTGTCTTATGTTGCATATGAGTACAGGAAGCCTAATGCACTAAAACACTGAAACTGCTTTCAGTACAGCTAGGGATGTTTTGGTCTCAGGCATGTGGCTTCTTTGAAGCAAGAGCTCATTTTCTCTCTCACTCAGCCAGAAAGATCCAGAAGAAGGGTATTCTCTGAGTCCTTTCAAAATTTGGAACCAAATTTCGAGCTGATAACTGTTGACACAGCCACCCCTGCTAATGAATCCAAATAGTATTTGTACAGTTGGTTTCCATTGAGTTTTAAACAAAATCTGTTCTCTTCCTGGGAGTTCTTCCTGCACTTCCTCTTGAAATGAAGAACTGAAATGCAGTCTTTAGGTACCCATTATCTATTTTTGGTATAGATCACATCAGCTGTGACAAGGTAAGTTGCATATGTGGTTTGCATATGGAAGTCAAAGTGTGACAGTGGAGATCTCAGAGTGCTTTGTGTCTGACTTACAAAAATTACCATGAATAAGGAATTTTTAGTTTCAGATAGTAACAGACAAATAAATGTGAATGGAATACAGACACTAAAATTTGTCAGAGAAGATAAAAGTCTGAGAATGTCAGCTCAGAAATTGTGCCTGTTTATTTAATCTTAGTAATTCAGTATTGCTTTTCATTCTTTAAAAAGCAGCATCCATAAGAAGGGGAGGTAGTGCCTTTTTTGGCAGATTGTGCCAATGGAAGCAAAGCCCACCCATCATTTGTGAAGGAAAAGGATTTTGTTTCTGTTAATTTCAATGCAGCTTCAAATTTGGAGCAATCATAATGTAAAACTACCCATACTTTAGCTCATTTTTACTATCTTATACAGGTTCATAAACCTGCAGAGACAGATATGGCAGAGCAGCCTGTCTGGCAAAAGCACAACAAGAAAGCTAAGTGCTTAAAAATTGACATTCATCTTCTTTTAGACAAAATACATTAGAATATTCCATTATACCTGAAATGAAATTACTGCTTTCTTGAGCTGCTGCCATGTTTGTTCTATTTTATCTTTCACTTAATGAATCCCAGAGCTTCAGGATTGCTATTGACATAGGGATTGCAACTGAATATAGAAGTAATTTTTCCAACTCTTTCATGTTGTATCTGCTTGCTTGAGAGCACTTTTTATCCATCAGTGTTTGAATTCAGTACTGCTTTCTTGCTGTAAACAAAAAGACTAGTGAAGGGGTGTATCTTCTTGGAAATAGAGAATGGTAACTGGTATTGAAGTGGCAGAGGGGGGAAAAGGGGCCTAGTGTATTTACTAAGTAATCATCCCTACTTTGTCTGATATTATGCAGTCTGCCTGTAAGATAAAGCCCAACAGGTGTGATATGTTTTGTGTAGAATTTAGCATAAGTTTTCTCATGAGAAGACCATGGAGGTTTCTTGTAGCAATGGGGAACAAAGTGACACAAACTGCCTTATGCATCCAAAGATGACTTTATCATAGAAACTGCCCCCTTTTTATACCTTTAATCTTCACTGCACAGAACCAGAACTGAGCAGAAGGAGGGCACCCACTGGCTGTTCAGCTGCAGTGCTGCTGTCCACACATTCTGTCACCAGTCAGTTTCCCCTTCATGTGCTCTCCACGTGTTTCTCCTTGTAGCTGCCTCTTGCCCCCCCGCCAGCTTCCAACCATCCAGCCTGCAGCTGTGCCTTCTCCACAGGGCCTTCTGCTGAATATAAGCCTTAACAAATATAACCCCATATCCCACAGTTTTATAGATTTTTGTTTCTGCTTGATACAGTGAGAAAATCTGAGTGCCACCAGAGGCAATACTTTAATTTAGGGCGAGTCGAGTTTTACCAGCCAGTAGTGTCTTTTCACACCTCTGGACAGGAAAAAAACCAACCAACCAAACAAAACCCCCCCCCAAACTCCTCCATTACAGTCATCTTTGGCTTCAGAATTGCACTGCCCTGAGCCATCCCCCTCCAACATGACAATCTGGATCCTTAGCATGCCTATTCATAAAGGAGGGTTACGTAGAGCTTCAATGGCAGTGAACCCTTCTGCTGGCAGAACCCTGAACTGGAAAGATGAGCATGTGAGTCAAGTGTCCAGGCTTTGAAATATACATTCTTCTGATGTGTTTGGAGGGAGCCACACATCCTACACAGCAGCTGTGATTGGCCACTACAGTGAATGTTTAATTTCGGTGATATCCTGTTAACAGTCCTGACCCAGAAATCATTCTGTTTTCCTTAGCTGGTGATAATTTAGATATATGCAGTATTGCCTCTCCAGAAATCTGTGCTCAATTTCTAAAAAGGCAGCGATGAGAATGTAAGGTTTAAAATTGTTACTGTATCACCTGTTAGGTTGTTTGATGTGTTATTTTTGTTACTGTCACTGTTAATTTTTTTTAATGTTTACTTCAAATTTGTGTAGCTATCTTTTATCCATTTCAGCTTATTCTGTCTTTTGTTCTTAAAAGCCCTCTGTCAGAGGCCTTCCTTGTGTTGATACTGGGAGGCACAGACAAAACCACCTTTAATCTCTTTCTGGTATACTGAGTATTTCAACATTCTTTGACCTCTCACAAGTGACAAGATTTCTAGACTTTATCTGTTTGTTTTTTAAAAATCCCCATCTGAATGCGTTTTAATTTCTTGAAGCCCAGAACCAAAGAACTAGTTACATTTCTTCAATTATGTGAAAGTATTGCCAGCTTCTTACAGGGATACCTGGAACAGAAGCTCTTGGGGTTGTTTTATTCTCTCCCTGCCCTTGCTTAATAACTGCTTAGTTACTGTGATCTCAGGTTCACTTGTTTATTCCTGGTGATGCCCAAATTCCATACAGAGCTACAGCTTGTCAGGACACAAACCTTACTTCATAAAATTGGTGTATTTTCTTGCTATAGATGATCTTGCCCTTTGCAGTTCTAGATTGCATGTTTTCAGAGAGCTTGGCTTACCAAGAGGCTCAGGTTATTTCACCAATAACTGGCTTTTCTCAATAGTTGTCACTTCAGTGATTTTTGGAATGTCTACAAAATTTTCTAGGGGGGTCTTATATTGCAGGTCATAGAAAAACTCTTGCAAAGCCCTCCTTTGATCTTGGAAGACAGTTCTCTACTAAAAATTGTATTTTAGGATCTATAATTCACAGCATTTATTTAATTTAATTAATAGTTCATTGGTATTTTTGTATTATTACTTTTAAACATTATTTAGGGTGGATTTACTTATAACTGCCAGATATCTCCAGTAAAGTGTTGCCGTTAGAGCAGGCTCCAAAATTTGAGTGTGTGTGGGGGGAAAAGAGACCCTTGTCATAATACATATGTATTTTGCACAAAGGAAATTGTTGATTTTACTTTTTTTCTTTCACTGACTGTGGTTAATTATTTTGGGGAAGGAAATTTTAATATGATATTTCTGGTGCTGGATCTAAATTTTATGAAACCTATATACAGGGGTTTTCCCCTTCCAACCCTGCAGAATAATATCATTATGGAACACTATTATCAGGTTCTCGAAGGCTTATTCTGTAGTCTATTTACACAATTGCTTTGTGTTTACATGGTAAGGTTTTTGTAGGGGGGTCTGCAGGGGCGGCCTCTGTGAGGGGAATGGGGAGAAATGGAAAGGATGGAGCAGCAGTGAGGGGCAGTTGTGGATTGAGCACAACTCCTGTTACACATCCCTCTGCACTGCTTGGGGAGTGGAGGGGATACAGGACTCAGAAATGAAGTGAAATTGAGCCTGGGAAGAAGAAATCAAAAGCATTTTAAGTTTTGCTTCTGTTTCTCACCATCCTTTGTGTAATTGTCAGCAAATTAAATCATCCTTCCCCAAGCTGAGTCTCTTCTGCCCATGACAGTAACTGATGAAGCAATGTCTCTGTCCTTGACCCGTGAGCTTTCAGTATTGTTCTCTGCCTTTGTCAAGCCGAAGTGGGGAAGTGAGGGAGTAACTGGGTGGACATCTGGAAGCTAGCCAAGTCTACTCACAATAACAATAAAGATTTGGGACACAAAATGTTATCAGCCTAGTTTCCTTGAATTAGAACAAGAATATATTATTGTAAAGGGTTATGATAATGCTGTTCATAGTTATGATGAAGGGTATTGGATACATTGAAATATTAAGAAAATACTAAGTTTTGCTTGGCAATAGTCATGGTGGATGATTGTTCTCCCTTCCCAGTTGTAGCACTGAGTTGATGCCTTAAGTTTTATTCTATCACTAAATGTAGTTCAAACATATTTAGCTGTATTTTAAAAAGGTACTGATTATAAGAGCTATTTATGCTTGTTTTAGTCATCCTTTGTTTTGTTTTGTAGCTTTTAATGCTTTTTCAAATACAATTCCTGTTAGTTTGGCTGTAGAAGGAATAGATTTTTGACATTTTTGATAATTTAATTTTTTAGGGGTTTTTTAGGTACTTTAGGCTTGGTGTAAAACACCCACTCTTGTGTTTTTTATTGCTGGTACATATTATTACTATTCTTCCTGTAAAGAAAATGAAAAAAAATGAAGAAAGGAGAAAAAAGTGCCAATGTTAATGGAAGATCTTTGCAATTGTTTTTTACTGCAAGCTCCACTCAGCAGATTTTGAAACAGCATATGAGAAAGTAATGATGATCATTAATTTCTGGTGGTTTATTTTTGTATGTGACCAACATGAAAGTTCCACAATTAAATTGCATATGTTGAGATATGTTCTGCTGCCAAATTGTATAAATAATTTATAGTGAAAAAGAATGCTTTTATTATTATTGTGTGTTTAGAGGGGAGCAGGAAGAAGACATCTCCAGGTCTCTCCAAGGGGTTTGAGGAATATGCAGCTGTGAACACATTTCCTGTTCCACAGAGCATGTTTCATTTTTGTATTTTCTTTAATACCAGGTATGTTGTGTCTCATGTTGGAGATTCCTGCTCAGCTGCTCTCCTAGCATGGGTTAGCAGAAGGAGATGTGGTATTGTGGCTTTGGTTTCATACACTATGGAGACTTTTTTCTATTGTGCTGGTTGAAGGCCAGAAGATTAGGAATCAGTTTGACTTTTACATAATGTTTACTTATTTCTCTACGAAACTAAAAGTTTTTGATTGAAAAATACATTACTGGGTCCTGGAAGGTCCAGCGGTGGTCGTTTTTTCCTTTTTAATTTCAAAGAAATGAAATGGCCTGGGATCAATTCACCTGTCCTTCTGGGTGGATAAGGAGAGCACTGGCTGAAGTTAAACCAGATGTTGCATACTAAGAATAGAATTTCTTTTTCCCTGCTTGCAACACACTTTGCTAGCAGTCCCAGAACTTCCCATGCCAGAGGCTCCTGGCAGGCAGAGGTGCATGGCCACGGCCTGCTCCATCTGGCAGCAGGTCTGCTGCATGTCGTTCAGCCTCAGAGTAGCTCTGTAGTGCTGCAGGGTCTGGATGTGAGGACGTGGGGGACTGGTGCATCCCAAGGTGCCACTGAGATGAGACTGCATGGACTCGATTTCAAAGAATTTGGGAGGCCTGAACAAGACAGTAGCAGAGTGTCACCACATGGATGAATAGTCAAACAATGTTAATAATCTTTGCTAATGACAGTCTCCTGTATTCTTCAACTGGGTTGGTTTGTAACACCTGGAAATAAGTTCTTGTGTTTAAAATGTGTTGCTCTAGAGGAACCTGCCCATGAAAATGGTGTAACTAACAGGTGACCTTCTCATCCACAGCATAATTTTTTGATTGAGACCTGATTTGGTTCTCCTGTTTTATAGAGGAATTGGACCAATGCCTAATGCAACAGCTTTGAATCAAGATTTTCTGGCATATCTGTGTGGGATCCAATTATCGCAGTATTCCTTTCCAAAACAGAGCCTGGGGCTGCAGTACTGCAGATTTGGGCTGAAATTTTGAGTTCATTTATTTTCTTTCCAACAGCTTTATAAAGATAAGAAAATGAAGGACCAGTAGGATAAGTATCTTCCCCTGTGCATTATTAACACAAATGTCTTGCATGCTAATTGATTGCACCTGTTTAAACCAGTGTACAGGTGTAATCTGAAGAAGCCATCAGTTATCTATCTGCCTATACAGTAGAAGTTATGAAATAGCATTTTGCCCTGGGAGACTATCTTAGTATCTTGGGTCATGAAATTACGTAAGATCAGAATGTTTCCTTTCATTCTTCTGCATAAGGCAGAAGTGTTAGAAATGTTTCCTGAAAGGTATTTAGTGTAAAATTCTAAGGAGTACGCTGGCAGGAAAAGAACTTTCCTTTTAAATGCTAAACTTACCCAGTTCTGATGGTGCCTAGCCCATGATGAGCTAGGACTCTGCTTGTTACAAGAAACATCTTGCTCCTGAAACAACCAGCTTTTAATGCATTTGTGGTTTAAAATTTTAATAATAATTAAATCACTTGCAACTGTTGTTTTGGAGATGACTTTTGAACTGTGAGATGCTATATAGTCTGCCTGAGCTTTATAGGCAGATAGCACTTGTTTTTCCTGTGCAGGAAGTAAAGGAAAAGGAAAAAGAAAAAAATTCAGATGAAGACCCTTGGAATTTGGTATTCAGTGCTGCATTTTTTCAGATGCTGTCTTTCTCATTACCATACAAAAATGAAGAATGAAGTTTAAGAGAAACAAGTCATAGCTGCAGATTTGGCTGTGACCTGCTGGAGTTACAAAGCTCTAGTAAAAAAATTGTCTATGTCTTTTAATTCTAAGTTGTGCATAAGAAACATTTTTCTCTATCAACATAATGTTTCAAAAACATAGCAGATTTCACTCTGTGACATAGATGGCAGAAATTACATGCATAGGTTCAGTGCTAAGTTCTGAGATACCAGCTTTGTGTAATGGCAAGGCTCTGTTTTAATTTTTGCCATTTAGTAAGCAGTGATCACTGAAGAGTGAGGGATTGATTTCCAGTTTCTGTTGGGACTGGACTTCTTTCCTCATAGAGTTGGTAAATGTAAGCAAATTCAGTTCGGTGTAATGTCTTGGGTTGTGGAGCCAGGGGTGTGTATTCTATTTCATTTGTTGAAAGCGGTTGGGAGATGTTTTTCTTTATCTCTTGTAACTCTGGGGAGAGCAGTGGATGCCTTCTGATAACGGGCCAATAACACCTCCCTGGACTATGCCCTTCCCAGAGTGGTGCATCCACATTCCATCATCCTATTGTGAGAGGAATCACATCCCCCTGGCAGTGGGAGGGTGTGGGCAGGCATTCCTGCCTGGATAAAACTGAGACACAGGAACAGGAAAGCTGCTGCCTTCACCCGATCCCTGGGAGGAAGACTGGACCTCATCTCACCACCCCTGGACCCTTTTTCCTACAGGATCATCTCTGCGCCACCAGAGCCACCTCTGCCACTCCAGGAGGACTCACTTTGGGACTGCTCCCAACCCCCTGACCAACAGGGTGTCAGGTTGTAGCTCTGACTCTGTCAGGGTTCTCCAAAATTGTTGTTTGTTTGTTTGCTGGTTTGGTTGGGTGGTTTTGTTTTCTACTACATTTGTATTGTTAATATTCCTAGTAAAGAGCTGTTATTCCTATTCCCAAATCTTTGCCTGAAAGCCCTTGATTGCAAAATTATAACAATTTGGCAGGGGTGAGGGGTTTACATTCTCCATTCTAAGGGAAACCCCAGTTTCCCTGGCAGATACCTGTCCCTCCAAACCAAGACAATTGCCTTTCCCAGAGAAAAGTCAAGGCATTGTCCTGTTACGATAGAGGTGACTATAGCTGGCCCTGTTTGAGCTAAAATTTTCTCTTTTCAAAAGTAATAATTTATAGTAGTACGTGGAGCTAAGGTGGTTGAATAAAATCATGAAAGACAAAAATAAATGTAAGAGTTGCAAAGTCAGTTGTCCCATGATTAATGCTAAGCTATCAGATCGTGCTGTGACTGAAATGCCTTTAAGTGGGTCACTGAGATGCCAGTGCCATTGTTTCAAAGTGGCCCTGCTAGCAGCACAGTAATTTACTGAAAATAGTCTGCTTGAACTAAGAGTCTTCTGTTAATAATTACTGGAAAGAACTCATGACAAGTGCTGCTGGTCTCGAGTTTTTAACAGTTCTCTTCAGAAACTCCTCAGAGCCAGCTTTTCTGGAAATCTTGCTATAGGTAAACAGAACTGAGTTGTTTAATTGACTTTATGTATAACTTATCTTCTGGCATGTTTACCTTTAATGTTAAGCTGACCTGATGGTTAACACTAGAATATCACACTGCAGTTAAGAGTTGTAGTTAATATCTAAGAGACTTGTGTAACTTCTTTTAACTCTTGCTTTCCTTTAATATAAATATAAGCAGTATAAAAATGAACATAAAGTACTTTTGTGGGAATAGTTATTATGAAAGTGTCCACTACGAGTTAATCGCATGCTGTCACAAGAATATTTTCCAGTTTGTGTATTTATACCTTCAAAATATTTTCGAAGTTAAAGTGAGTAGCATTTAAATAAACAATACTCTATTGTTTTGAAACAGTAAGTGAACTGTTTATAACCATTTCAATTACAAAGTACTGATAATGCTTGTTGACTAGAGGTCTGTACCACCTCTGTTGGGAGTTGGGAGTTTTACAGACTACCTCCCATTCCCCCTTTGTTTTTATAGTTGTATCAATTATAAACATTTATTTTAATAATTTCTCTATAAGAAAGGTTTCTTACAACGTCCTTGGAAGACGGGGATATGGGCATCCTTACCCCAAACTACTATTTCCAGATATTCACATTCAAGTCTAATTTCAGACAAATGCAGATAAAGTGGTGCAGCATTAATTGGCTCTCTTCTGTGGGCTGTGTTAAGGGATGTGTGATGGGATCATTAAAGCTGCAAGGAGCCTCTGGAGGTTATCTTCCTTCCAAGTTGTGCAGAAACTTTCCCAGGTGAGTTTGGGACTCTTTGATGGCTGAAGCTCCATAATCTGTGGCTGTGGGCAGCCTGTTTCTGCACTTAGTCTTTCTGCAGTGAGGGATTTGCTTTGCTGCATCTTGTGATTGTTTAATTTTCTTGCTGTGCATCTGTGATGAGAGTCTGGCTCTGTTGTTTCTTGCTGTAACTACATCCTCCCTTGACTTCTCTGCTGTGTAGATAAGTTCTCCAAGATACCTGTATGTCCATGTGCTGCACCCCACTAGCCTTTGTGGCTTTGTGGCTCTGCAGAACTTAATCCTGGTTTATCTTTGTGTAGGACTTGGATAAACTCATATTTTTACATAAAGGAGGCTTAATCAATGTGATCTAACTCAGGCAACCAGGAGAGAGTGAGGAATAAACATGAATTTTCTCATGTCGGTCTGTAAACAATATAAAAAAAGTTGTACTTCATCCCTGTCTAGATATGGTGACTATAAATTAACAAGATTTTTGATGTGTAACTTCTGATTCTAATTAGCCCAGACCTTTCCCAGGATGGTAAGAATGTGGATATACCAGATTAACTGCAACTGATCTTAGCTTCTTTGGGTCTGGTTTCTGAAAGCAGGCAAAACCAGGAATTAAAATGGCTATAAAATAACTTAGAAGGAAATATTTACTCTCTTCATAGCTATAGTGGCAATGTATTCTGCTTGCTATTTTAAATAAGCATCTGTTTCTCAAGAAAACTACTGAAACAATTGGAGTCCAAAAGTTGCCTTTTCCGTAAAACAGAAATCTTAAACTTCCCTGTTTGTTTGTTAGGTCTTAAATTTGTGCTTATTTCAGTAAATGTTATGTATATAGGCCCTTCTGTGAAATAGAGTTTTTCTGAATAGTATCTTGCTTGTGCAGTGAATGCAGGATTAGGACACAATGAGTTGAGTGCTGCCAACACGGCCGTGTCACCGGCTGACTTGTCAAACACTGATGTGTTTGGAGCCTACTTATGGCACTTGGTTTTGACAGTGGAGTTGCACACCTTTTCTCCTTTGTGACAGATTTGAGAGCAAATGTATAGGGGAACATAGTAAGGCCTACAATATTCTGCTGTTTGGTGAACCAACAATGTCTTGGATTTTGACTTTCAACAGCTGTGCATATAACTTATTCAAACATTTTCTTTAGTTTTGTCACCTGGAACAACACAGCCAACTGCTTTGTAACAGTTGTTTGAGCACCAGGTGTTTACAGATCTTGTGAATTGCCCTGTGAACCCAACTGAGGCTCTTCTACTTGTATCAGCTGAAGATCTTGAAAAGTCTGGGGTCTCTAAGACTTGTTGCACCCATAAAATTAACTAGATGGAGATTTTAATTTTTTTTTTATGATTGTCAAATGTGCAATGCATTTATCATCTCCAGGGAAAGAACTTAAAACTGGCTTTCATGGCTAGGATTGTAATTTTTTTTTCTTCTATTCACAATGAACGTAAAGTTTCACTGGTGTATATTTGAAGTGTAGGCTTCATCAGTAGGATTTTGGTAATTAAACTGTTTTAGCTACTTGGATCTTGGAATGGTGTGATGATATTAGGTTTAGAATAAAATGCTGAAGTTTCCTTGAGCATATCTCAGTTGTATTGATTTTAGTGGATTTATGCAAAAAAATAAGAAGAGGAGATAAATATACAAATAAGCATTTTGGTAAGTAGCATTTAGTTTCTTATAACAGAAAGGATGCATGATCATGCTTGCAAGTGTGGAGGTGAAAAATTGGAAAAAATGGATTCTTCTTGTGGGAATAAGTACAGAGAAGACTTTCCTATCAGAACAGGAAGAGCTTTAATAGTACTAAAAATACTTATGGACAAAACTAAGTCAATACAAATTTGCAAACATGTCAATTCTTGAATATTAATATACTTTTGCCTTCTTACATTTAGTGCTAGGTGTAGTCTAGTTTCTGTAAAAACATGTAATGATTTTCTTCTTGCTAGTTGTTAGGTCTTTTTTAAAACCAAGATTTAGACCTGTAATGATGGACTAAAGCAGAGTGATACAGAGGACACCTCAGGGCTACAGTAATGAGAAACTGCCTCTCCTCTCCGAAAACTATTAGCCAAAAAATTTAGCCTAAGTGATAACTGTCTCCCTACCAAGATGGAAGCTCCAGCATTGTTTGGATTATTGCAGCTCTGAATGGGATAACGGATGGGTTCCCCTCATCTAGCAAAACAGTAAGATTTTTTCTGCTTCAGCCAACAACTCTGAGTTGAGCAAAATGTGTTTCTTGGCAGCCTTCATGGACCATTCTCAATCTAGCTGTGCACGTGGGGGTGATGGTTTCTGTTATCTCACTTGCTTTCTATTGCCTGCACTTGATTTTAACACTGTGCCGCTTCTGTCTCAAAATGTGACATGCCCAAATCCATCAACTGCCTTTTTTGAGGAAACATCAGCAGCTTCTTTCAGATTATGATAATATTCAAAATCCTGTGTTCAGCTTCGAGTCCCTCACAACAGGAAAGTCACTGGGGTGCTGGAGCATGTCCAGAGAAGGGAAACTTCTCTGGGAGCTGGGAAAGGGTCTGGAACACAAGTCTGATGAGAGGGGTTGTTTAGTCTGAATAAAAGGAGGCTCTGGGAAGGCCGTATTGCTCTACAGCCACATGGAAGGAGAGTGGTGGTTGCTTGTCCCATGGAAAAGTGATGGGACAAGAAGAAATGGCCTCAGGTACTGCTGGGGAGTTTTATATTGGATAATAGGGAAAATTTCTTTATGGAGGAGTTGTCAAACAACGGAAGAGGCTGCCCAGGGAAGTGCTTAAGTCACCACCCTGGAACTATCTAAAAGATGTGGACATGTCACACTTAGGCACATGGTTTAGTGTTACGAATTTGGCAGTGGTAGGTCAGTGGTGGGCCTCAATGATCTTAAAGGTCTTTTCCAACTTTGGGTTTTCTATGATTCTCTAATGGAATCAGTGTCACCTTTCTTCTCCGTTCCCAGGAGAAGTTTTTTTCTCTTGGGGAGTGACAGCTAGGTAATAGCTGAATTTGTAGAAGCTGTCAGACAACTGTAAAGGAGTGAACAGTTTGACTGTAAAGAAGTGAGAACTACTTCACTCTGGAAGGAAGTGCAGGCAAACCTTCAGCATCCAACTTCAGTATTTTCCATGTTTTCTTAGCTAGCCTGGATAATCTTTGATCATCCTTCTATCAGTGAGAGTTTGTTGCCTGTTCTGTGATTTTACTTGCTCTTAAAATTCATATTAGAATACAGGGAAGATACTGGAGTAGTGTTGTCCACTCAGCCATGAATGACCTCAGTCACTGGCTTTGGTGGAGTGTTGCATGGCAGCAGGTCCAGACTGGGCCATGAAAGTGTCAAAGCCACTGGCATTATTCCTCCCTAATTAACAGGATGAATGCCATGTACATCACTGGCATAATGTTGTAGTCACCCCCGGCCCCAGCTAGATATAAGTCATGTATTTTAACAGCATAACTCTGTCTGGGAGATGGCCAATTTCTAGTTAAAATTCCATATGTTTTGCATAACTGGATATACCAAATGCCCTTTAGCTGTGTGCTGTGGCTGGGATAACTGATCACTATTCCAGTGCCAGTCCTGCAACCTGGGGGACTTGTTCATTTTCATACTGATTGGATACCTGCCTAAAATCCCCAGCAGGTTCTGACTGAGACATCAGCAGGCTGTGGCAAGTCAAATCCTTTAGATTTGTGAATTTTAACTGAGACATTTGTGCTATCCTGGTTTGTTTTTATTGAAGGCAGATAAGTAATGCTCCCTCCCCGTGTAGGCTGGCATGCACCCTCTCTTCAGCAGAGGGATGGGGATGTCAAGCACCTTTGGCATCTTGGTGAGAGCTGCTGGACTTGTTAAAACTGGAAAGTTTTACAAGACTGTCCTTAAGAACATTTGTGTCTTGGTTTGGAAAGACAGGTATCTGCTAGTGGAAGCTGGAGTTTCCCTTGGAATGGAGAATGTAAACCCCTCACACCTGCCAAATTGTTATAATTTTGCAATTAAGGGCTTTCAGGCAAAGATTTGGGAATAGGAATAACAGTTCTTTACTAGGAATATTAACAATACAAATGTAGTAGTTGAAAAAAAGAAACCAAAAACAAACTAGCAAACAAACCAACAACAATCCTAGAAACCCTGACAGAGTCAGAGCAACAACCTGACACCCTGTTGGTCAGGGGGTTGGAAGCAGCCCCACAGTGAGTCCTCCTGGAGTGGCAGATGTGGTTCTGTTGGGGCAGAGATGTCCTGAGAGAAAAGGGTCCAGTGATGGTGAGAAGGGTCCAGTCTTCCTCCAGGAATCCAGTGGAACCAGATCCCTGGTGTTCCTGTGTCTCAGTTTTATCCAGGTAGGAATGGGTGGCTGTCCTTGGTGAGCCTTCATGGTCCATCAGCAGAAAATATCCCCCTGGAGGGAGGACAGGTGGTGACAGAGATAACAAACACTGCCCTGGTTTAACACCTGGTTTAACAGTTGACCCTTTATCAGAAGGCATCTGCCCCCCTCCCCCCAGAGTTACAAGAGAGAAAGAAAAAAACATTTCCCCAGCTGCTTTCAACAGGTGAAATAGAATACACATTTTCCATTCCATAACCCGAGACAATTCATTATATGGGTAATTCAGCTAGAGCTAATAGGCCAAATAAATGAATGCACTGATCCTTAGTCATGGCTGAGACACTGTAGTACAGTGTGGTGGCTGAGGAGCAGAGCCTGGGAGAAATAATGCTGGGATGAACCTTTAACATGGTGGATACTGGACCAACACCTGTTATGAAATGAAATATTTGGTTTAGGCTTTTATGGTGAAAAAGATTTACTGAAACCTACTTTGGCTCATATAGAACTGCACCTTTCAGTGGGAAGACACAATCTTGCAGTTTAGGTGTCTGTCTTCCTTTTATTAGCTACCTGGGATGAAGTTTCAAATCTCACCTTGGCTGGGAAGCATCAGTATTTTGGAGGATGCTCTAAATAATAAAACAGCCTCCTCCACTTCTAAACAAATATGGTTATTTAAAAATCATTTTACATACATGTACATAGATACATATTCTAGTATGGTTTTGGGTTTTGTCTCTTGTAACAGTCCTGATGTGGGTATTGTCAGCAGAGAAGTTTTGTGAACAGGAATTCGTATCACCAGAAAAAAAAAAAAAGAAGGAAAAATGAAAACCTTACATTTTACAAGGAAGTCACGATTAATTCTGGAAAATGACAGTCACTGACTTTGCAAGAGGACTTCAAGAAGCACTATTTTGGTAGTGCTAGGGGAAGCCTAGGGGCTAGTACTTTATTAACTTCTGCTGAATATGCTGCTGGTTTTACTCTAAGCAAACCACATTATTTTATCCTCAAACAACCAGATCAAAACTGAAGGGTGTGAACCTCCTGTCTTTAAGCAAAAGGTTTAGTGGGTTGGTTGGTTGGTTGTTTTTTTTTTGTTTTGTTTTTTACTTTTAGATTTCATTGTGAATAGGATTTTGTCCAAATCGCCAAGTAAGCGAAATTTACTGTAAACGAAAGTAATGCTGCCAAAAGTCTTCTATTCAACACAGACCAGAGATGAGTAATTTTACCTTCAAGATTTGGACATAACCAAGTACATTTTGAGCAAGTTAAAAATGAAAGTAGTGGTCTTTTGTTTGAAATGTAATGGTGAAGTCTGCAGAACATGTCATGACTTGCCTACAGTGAAAGAATTGTGTTGGGCATATGCAGTATTTAAAATAATTCTTCTAAAACATGATCATTTGAGGTTCATCTAGTGCTCTGTAGCAGAGTACAGCTGTAACAGAGCTGGAGATTCTCTGCTGCAGACTCCTGACTATACAACCTTGGCTTGCCTGCAAGCTCGGGATTCAAACAGAAGAGTTTTTACAATCAGCCGTCTGTTTCATAGTTTATTTTGCTTTTGTTGTAATCATCAGTCTTTTGCTTTGATTATTGGGATGTAGCTGGGACCTGTGTGCTATTGAGTCAAAAGAAAGGTGATTAAGCTCATGAGTCCACTAGCTCCACTGTGAGGAAATTTTAGGCTGGAGGCTTAAAATCTTATTTCTAATCTTATTAATCTAAAATTCTCTGCCTTAAAAGTCAGTAATAAATCTCACATTTATTTAAATGTAAATGAGTTATTTTCATATCACCAGTGAAAAATCTAAACAGATTTTTTTTCTCTTCTGGTAATAATCAACTCCTTTTTTCCCCTAATGTGAAATGTGTTTGTGATTTTGTGTCTATAGTCAGCAAGCTTTTTAAAAAACTGTTTTCCTTCTTGCTTGAGATGTGTAAGTGGGCTCAGAGAGTATAGCAGATAGGAAATGGTGGTATGCCCAGGGCATTTCATTAACTAACCTCTTGAGTCTGGTAATGTAGATGCTGCAAGGATGCCTTTTTTCGGTCACAATATGGAGACTATGAGCACTAAGAGGTCAACTGCTTACATCTCTGCAACTTCTGTTAATGCATAGACATCTTTGGTAGTTTTGTACTAAATGTAATGAAAGAAGGATCTGGTTCTGCAAATTTATGTGTGCCATGTTTGCATATAGATCCTCATGCTGTGCTTATCACTAATCTGCCTGTCAGCTGTCAGTAAAGAAACTAAGCCAGATTTACACAGGTATATAATTGCTTTATATTCTTCTTCATGGCCATGTATTGTAGAGATGCTAATTAAGTTGATGGTTTTTTAATTATTATTTTTTTTTTTTTTCATTATACGGAATGTTCTTGTTAACTTGCATAGGTAAGCTGTCACCATGTATAAAAATATAACTCTCATATATATGTCATACATATCATATTATACCATGTATAAGATGTTCAGTTTCTTGAGTAAAGAATAAAGAAAGAATAAAAACCTTCTGCAGGAATAGGTTTCAAATCAAGGTATAGCAGTTAATTGGTTTGTGGCCTCATGTTAAAAACCTCTTTCCCCAAGAACATTGGTATGTTAAACGTCTCTTAAAGAGATTGTGGTAATTTTATTTATGAATAGATGAACATGCAAATTGTGTTCTCTGGTTTGTGCAGTTTTCCCATATCACATAAAGGCATTTCAAAATATACTACCCATTTTAGGGATCCAGTGAAGAGTAAGCAGTGAGAAAGTAGTGTCCGTGCCAGAATCACTCTAATTAACATCACTACTTGAGAGGTTTAATTGCTAAAAGGGAAAAAGAATGGAGGTCACAGGGAAAGAAAATCTCAGTAAAATATGCCATAGTTTCCCTTAAAACCACACAGCATATTTTGTGCATCTTTTCATACAGAGATGGATGTGTTATTGTCGCTGTTGGACACGAAAGAAAGACACAGACTCGTGATTTCAACAGGCTGATGCTCCAAAAAAGGGGCTGGTTTATTCTCAGAAGCTATTTGTATACCTTTTTACAATGTGCCCACCTAAGAGGTGGGATCCTTTGAACCATTGGTCACACCAAGGGTCAACAAGCAAAGTCCCTCCTTAGGAGAGAAATGTGAAAAACAAGAGAGTTTACAGAGTGTGACCTTGTTCACCAGTTTAGGATCCTGGGAAAGAACTTGAGAAAAACCCAAACATGGCATACAGTGACTACATGTTATCACTACAGTTCCTTGCCCAGGAACTTGTTCAGAGTAATACTGACTTTTTAATGAAATCTCTGAGGAAATAGCTGTAAATTCAGTATGAGAAGCTTGTGGGACTTTCCTGAAGGGAAAGTGCAAGGGAGAGGATTGTTAGCCCTGCTGGAGTTGGTTGTTCTCTTTGTAGGTTTTCTACTCATCAGCTTTCAAACTCTGCAATTGTGAAATACGAAGTTCACTTTCTTAGTAAAATTTATAAGTTTAATAAAAATAATAATAATAAAAAAAATCAATTATGAAACAGAAAAGCAAGGGAATCTCGGCCCGCCAAGTGTCGAGTGCACACCGTACCCTTTCAGAACACGGTTTAAAAGGATCAGCATGTTACATATTCGGTAGACCTTAATGCATTGTTCAAACATGCCTTTGAGTTCAGATGCCCTCCTAGTTTCAACCACCCCCAAGCTGCCCCATTTCACTAATTTAGCATTTTATTATTCCTTGTTCTTGGTGGTACCTCTTAGTCATCTCATGTCCCATTTTTTGATAACAGAAGATCAATAAATTCTTTCTTGGAGTTTTGGTTCACCACTATCTTCATCTGGATAATTCAGGAATGCAGGAGGACCCCCTCTATCTTCTGGTTTGCCTGGTTTAGATGTTACAAAAACAGTTTTGTAGTTTTGTACTTTTAACACTATGTTATAACCCCAAAAATATACATATTCATCATATCACCATTTCTAAACCCTGTTAAAAAGAAACTAGAAAAACCTTCCCATGTTATACATATAGTAATCATTTCAATATTTGCAAAAATCCAACTTTATAATATGCATTTATAACAGCAATTAATTATTTCACAAAGTTTTATTCAAATCAGTTTAGCTATTTCCTAGAGTGAAACAAGGAAAAAAAAGGGCTGCCAAAGAAGAAGAAAACTAGGCAACTTTTGGCTGAGAACTCCTGGAGCAAAGACTACAATTGGTGTCAGCATGGCCAGAGATGTGTTGTTCTCTGTCTTTTTTTAAAGATATGTCTAAAATAAGCCCATTTAAGGTGCTGTAGTCTTTCAGGAGAGATTTCTTCATTCTTTATCAGTTAAGTCCTGTTAAGTATGCTATTTTACACTGGCCCTGTCAGGTCCAGGTGTTTCTGATGCTTGAGTTTGGGCACCAAAACTGGAAACAATTTTCTTGCATTTGGAGCCATCAAACTCCGTGTCACCTGTCCCACAATATGAGAGTGTGGAGAAATTTCCTGTCTTGATTCATGTGGGGACAAGGGCAAAGTCGGCAGGGGAGAGTGAAGAAACCGATTGGAGGTGGATCAGAGTAGTGGAGGGAAAATCCAGTGCAATCTGCAGGAACCAGAGGGGATGGCTGGCTGGGGAAGCAGCAGTGTCTGTGACAAGGGAGTGTGAGCATGGAGGGTGCTGGTAGTGCTCTGTGGAATGAGGCAGCATGTGGGAAAGGGCAATGTTATAAATGGAATTAGCCAGATTATCAATAAAATAATTTAAATTGGAAAATAGCGTGGAACAATCGGGAAATGCCACAATCAAAGTCAGTGTGGAGCCTGGGGTCGCCACTGGGTGAACACGAGGTAGGGCCTCTAAGGCACCCTACCACCCTCCCTTCATAACAT
Source organism: Phylloscopus collybita (assembly GCA_027886175.1). NCBI lineage: Eukaryota > Metazoa > Chordata > Aves > Passeriformes > Phylloscopidae > Phylloscopus > Phylloscopus collybita. Next base: position 7,179,263 of record JAJNNQ010000086.1, on the reverse strand, counting down.
GTGCTCGGCCCACTTCTATACAGTGTTTCAGCTGCACAGAACCTGATCTCACTCTGTTTTGTCCTAGAATACATATTCATGTATTCTTGATTTTCTGCTGCCGGCTGAATGAATTTCGAGAAGAGAGCAGTCCATGATTAGATTTACTGGAATTCACTAGTGATAGTGTGGATAAGGTACATACCAGTTGTTAAGGGGTGGGTTGGCAGGCCCATCAAGGATGAACACCCATCTCTGTCCAGCTGCACCCTTCTTTCTCTTGTTAATTTCATTTGGTTGGCTGCCAGCAGCGAGGATACAATCTTGGATGGTGGCTCCAGGCAGGGCTTGAGGGATGTGGTTTCTGAGATGAGTGGGGAGGTTTGATTTAAAGGCACAGTGTGGATTCATTGCATTATTCCATAAACATATTTACAATAAAACCAAGTTATATACAGCATTTATTACAGGCAAGGAACTGGGAAGTGGTTCGGGAAAGCACAGAAAGACTCCAGGTTACACCATTGGTAAATCTAATTAAGGAGCACGGACAGCCAGGTAAGAGCAATGGTGCCAGAGAGGAGACACTGATAGTTCTGTGTGAGTTGCAGGGGGAGAGGAAAAAACTGCTGGTGACACTAGCACATACACAAAAAAGAATGAATTAATGGTTTGCAGGTTTTGTCAATGCTTTAAATTTAAATTAGGTGTGTTGCTATTTTAACTTAACACTTGCGTTTTGTGTTTATTTATGTGCTGGGGTATTGCTGTAAAATAACACCAAAAACAACAACCAAATAATACCAAAAAAACCACACACACACAAAAAAACCCAAACAAAAACAAAAGAAACCAAGAAACCAAGAAACCAACAAACAAACAAAAAAAAACACACAAAAACCCCCACCAACACACCACCCCAGGCTGACTCAGATCCTGTTTTATCTGCATATGCAGGGCTGGAATCTGCAGCTATTCGGGAGCTGATTGACAGCTGAATGATTCGGGAATTGATTGAGAGATGAATGAGGCACTCTGGCTGTGAGTGTGGGTGTGAAGGGCCAGACGGTCCTAGCAGAGAGTGACAAGGGCTGCAAGCTGTGATGGATACCTCTTTTTCATTCCCCTCTGCTGCCGGCTCCGTAAGCATCCTTCCTTTCCCATGTAAGGGCTTTTATGTTGGGGTTTTTTTTCTTTTTTTTTTTTTTTAGTCAAGCTTGTTAAAGTTGAATGCAGCCCAGCATCTGTAAAATGAGCCCATGCAGTGTGTGACACTGGATAGCATCTCTTCAGGACAGCCAGAAATTCTAGAAGGGGAAGGGGAGAATGCAGATGTATAGAGTTCCCCATTAGCAGCCATTATGGCCTAATGGATAACTTATTCTTGTCCTGGTGCAAACATGTTGAGTGGTCTTTTTTGTGTGTGTGGCATTTGTTATTGAGAATATCTGGAAAACTTATTTTTAGAACAAAAATGCTTGCAGTGTATCCACCATTGCTCTAATGGGAAACGTCTCTTAAACAAAAAAATGAAGGCATTTTTTAAAATGTCAGTCTTCTTCTTCTTCTTTTTTTTTTTTTTTAAATATGAATTTCCAGATGTTTATTATGAGAAATGTAAATGAGAATTAAGTTCCCAGTAGAATGAAATCAGTTTTCTGGGAAGCACCATAGTAATCAAATTATCAAAGACGTACATATGTTTTCCAGGATAATATATGTAATCCTTTGCCTTCTGTCTGTCACCACTGCAGAAGTAACTAACTTGGTGTTGTCAGCCTAAATGACAAATTGAACTTCATCAAACTGGAAATAAAACTTTCAAATATTAAATATTATAAAGTGTTTGGGAAAGGCTTTTTGGGATGGTGAGTGGCTCTGTGGTGGGACAGGATTCCCTTGGGTTTGTGGGGGAAGAGGAAACTTCCAAAGATCTGTGTACTTTGAAAGGCTTGTTGACTGGAGAGAGCTACTGGGTGTTTTTGTACTTCCCCCTCTCTTTCTTCCCTGAGTCACCCATGGGGGAGCTAGGGAGAAAAGGTGTCTCTGTCCTTTCAAGAAATATATCCTCTCTTTGTCTTTCCCATTAGTTTTGCATCTGAGAAGGTTCCACTGTTTTTCTTATAACTTTTCCTCTTGTAATATCTCCTGACTGATAATGAGTTCAATCAACAGAATCAGATGATAAACAAAATCGTGCTAGCACCATTGTTTTTGAAGAAGGAAAATGTAAGAATTTTTTAAAAAAAAATTTAACTGAGCTTGATAGAGGTTTCTAAGGTGTGAATTGACTTGAAGAAGAAGACTTAAGCCTCCATGTTCTATACATTTTAGCCCTTACTCTTGAACATGGGGATTTAGAAAGAAAAGGTTAAAAATAAATTGAGAATTTACTTGGGAATTACCATAATAAATTGGTGATTTCATGTCCAGAACATTGATGAGACCTTGAGAAATGGAGTCTAAAGGAGGGGGAAGAAAAGTGAAGGGATGACACAGGTAAAAGTCAGAGAGCAGCAGAAATAATTATTCTAAGAGAAGAAGAAGCAACTTGAAGGCAAAGAGGTTAACAAGGCTGAGAGCAGGTGGTGAGCAGGGCACTAAATTTGAGCGTTTGAGAGAGAGCATGAGAAGGTGATTTGTTTTTTGCTCAGTCTAGTGGAGCTCTGTACAAGCAAGCTTCTGCAGGTATGCTCGGCTCTGACAGTACAGCTATTCATTTTGAATGAAAAAATGGCAAAACAAAGGACTGGCAAGATGTACACTGACCTTTTCTTCTTCCCATTCTTATTGCTCCTAATCAAACTTCCCAAACAATCTAACACAAAAAACCTTCTAACCTTTCTGCCAGCTAATAATTGGAGCCAACTTCTTATAATGAGAATATTACATCATTACTTCTTTAACAGCTGAAGGAATAGTAAAATCCCTGAGTAGTTTGTTAGAGTGTCCAGTCTTTAATTTTAATATTTCTCTTTCTGAAAGCCTTTTAGAGTTCAACTCTTTCCTGACACTCTCTCTTGTCAGTCTTGCACATAAAGCATTTAAGCAAAGCAAGTGATATATTTGAATTTTAAGTCCCTTTGCCCTGAAACTGATATGCATAATCAGTTTAATATGCTCCATTGTTAAAAATGACCCTATAAGATTGGCTTTCACATTTGTGTGTTAGTCTTTACATGTTGTTATTGGTTGTAAGTATAGCACAATTTATAACCCCTTTTAGCTGTGTCATGGCTGCTTGCTAGGATAACCTGATTTCTCATTTTAAATATGCCCATAGAAATAGTAGTGTGATAAATATATTATGTTAATATATACACCTCATAGCTTATAGAAATAACAGTGTGATAAATGTACTGAACTGTAGGCCTTAGCAAAATATAAAATATTAAAATTTCGGTCTATGTTACTGACAAAACCGTAGAAAGCAATTAAGTTGCTTCCCACATCTGCTGACTGACCTCTCTAAGTGATAAGATAACTGTGACACAAACCAGAGCACTGGGGGAGAATTAGAGAAGAACTTGCTAACTCCCCGTTATCATAGAAGTGTGAAACAACAGGATGAAGCCACAAGAAGGAATAAAATTTATTGACCTGATCTGCAGGATGTCATGTAGATAAGTCAGGGCTGAAAACCAAAATGAAGGAAAGTTTCTTCAACATCAAAAGCTACCAAGAATATTTGAATAATGCATGAAACTTATGAATATGTATTTACCTTTGTAAGATAACATTATATAGATACCATTGCCTTAATGTACCAGTGTGTTCATTGGCTGAAAACCAGGAACACCCCAGCGCTGGACATTGTCTTTTTTTATTCCCTTATTAAACCTTTGAAAACTATTTTAAGGGTGAACTTTCATATTTCACATCCATGAAAATGCATGCAACACCTAATTTAAAAGAGATGTTTAAGTGGATGGCCATAGGAAAAGATAGTTAGAACAAAGCATAGTTAGAACTGATGCTTTGGTATCTCAAGAGCCTCCCTTTGGCACAAAGGCAGAAATCACAAAATCACAAATAGGAGGAATAGAACCAAACATACCAGGACTAGATGACTGATACAAAAAAGATTATACCTATGTATTTATTATTCAATTGATATTTTGTATGTATGTTGACAGAACTAACATGAGAAATATTGCTGTAATAAAACATAAGAAATAAAGAAAGATGAAAGAAAAAACAAATAAGGCAAAAATGACTGAAAAGGGGGCAAAACGCAAACCAAGAATGCCAAAATAAGCAGCAGCAAAAATAGGCTTTTGAAATTGCAACGAGTTTGTATGAGAAAGATTTCAAGAGAGATTTCAATGACTGGGAAAAAATATTGCAGAAACCATGTCATGAAAATCACCTAGAAAACAGGGGATGCTTACTTTATTTAGAAGGAATGTGCCAAAAGTAAGTACATCATCCTTTTTCTGCCAGGGTTACACTTCCACCAAGTGCTCTACTGTGGAGCTGCTCACCTCCCAGAGAAAAGGGCCCTCTCCTGACAAGAAGGTACGCCAGGTCACACAACTGAGAGTGAAGAGCAGTTTCAAAAGGTAGAAAAACAACAGTAACCTACATATTCACCATTCCAAATGAGTGGTTGTATTCTGCATTTTTAAATTCATTATTATTGTCATAGTTCCTTTCTTAGGTATAGAGTTATTTGAAGTACATGAGAATGATGGAAATGTTCATTGGTATTCAGTTCTTCAGAAAAGCTCTTTTCTGTGAAAACTTGAAATGCATTATTGTTGGTAGCTTAACTCATCTGTCATATGGTGAATGTAGATGCTAATGAACTGGATAATGTTAATATCAGGGGATGGATTGGTGAATAGATTTTAAAATAAAATTTATACGGCTAGAATTCCTCTAAAGAGAACCAGTTGCTGCCATTTTGTAAAATGTCATTCATTGCAGAGGAGAAATCAATTTTAGAGCACTTGTAAGTATTTAATTACATTTGCAAAATTTTGTTGTCTTCCCATGATTTGTTTGCTCTACTTGTCCTTTGTTGTCTTCATTGATTCCTGGTTAGAGCATTCCTTGTAACGTGTGTGCAAATCCAAATTGCATTGCTATACCATGGAAATATAAATACACTTGCTTCCATCTTCTCCCCAAAAAGACCCCCACTAAACTGAAATAATCTCGCATAAGCCAAACATTTTTAGTGTTATTTCTTAACTTTTTTTCTTCTGTGTTTCAGAGTCAAGTAAATTAGTTACACCTATTTGTGTGGCAGTGCCTCAAAGTGCACTCCAGCCAAGAGTTACAAGGGGAGATGTTTAACTGTCTGGAGCCCGCGCTCCTAGGAGTGTATCCCTCTCAAGGAGTTTGCCCCTGAGCAGATAAATTTGACAGATACAATAATAAACCAGAAAAATACGGTGCATCAAAAAATACAGATATTTTTAAACAATAGTGTTTTATGTCTGGAATGCAATGGATTGACCACTAGTGAAAGCTAAGCTGGTCTACAGGTATCCTAATATACAGCACTTAGAATTCAGTGTGCTCTGAGTCCAGGCAGGTCAGGCACCGTGTCAAGTTCTTGGGAACAGTGATAGGGAGGTCTGTGCCTGCATCCATGAATCCTAGGACTTCTCACACAAAAACCTCTGAAAATATGTTGGTACGTCTGCTACCACTGAAGTACAAGATGAGAGGCAGGGCTGGAATAGTACATTTTGGATGGTTCATTTTAATGATGTATACTTAGGGTAACCTGTGATATTTCATTTGTATTTGTTAAACTCTCAGTTTCTGAAAGTATTTCCTTCTGTTATATGATCGTTCTGGGGAATATCTTGCATGTAAAAAAAAAAGCACTAATGTAAATTCATCTCTGTTTGGACATGCATTCTGGAAATTAAGGTTAAGCTGTTTGTCTGGGTGAATATTTGTAAACGTTTAGCATTTTTAATTTCAAGAGTTTTCTCTGCTTGAAAATGTGGTATGCAAATTGAGGCCTGGGTGGCACACTGCCTTGGGTCCTTAGTCTTCATTGTTGAAAACCAGGAACTTTGATTGCAGAGCTTCATGCCTTGCTGCTTTTGTCAGGGGAAGGTGATGAAAAATTGCAATGTGTCTAGTCTTTTCTGAGCTTGAGATAAGGAGGAAGAATAGCCCAAAAAGAAAAGTGAGAAAATCCTATTTGGAGACACCTATTTCTGCTCTGTGTCTGCTCACTCTCATACATGATTGTGTGCTGCAATTGTGCATAATTTTATTCTCCCCTGAGTAACCTTTACCTAGGGAAAATGCTGCAATTTTGTCTCCAAGCATGCTGCATCGGGGGGACGCTTTGATGGGCATCTCAAAAGGCAACGGTTATGCTCAACCTGAGTTCTGAGCCCTTTTTTCTGAGCAAAGGCACATGAATTCTTCTCCATCTTCCTTAGTTTTTTTTGTTGTAAGAGGTAGAGTATGTGGATTGAATTATTTTCAGGACAGAAGTATCATGATGTCTGCTTGATCTAAAAGAGACAATGCATTACTCTGTTTTAATAGCAAGAGGCTTCACTACCTGTAGCACTTTTCCTCCAATAGAGGGACTAGCATCCTACCGAGGCAGAGATTTTGTCTTTAAATTCAGTTAATGTCAGTAAAAATTCTGATGTGGCCTCAAATGCTCTGTAAAACACAAGAGAGAAAATTATCCTCTCTAGATCTAAAAAGCAGTGAGCTCTGTGAAAGGTAGGCATTTCTGGTGTCCAAATATAGAGTAATATGAATATGTTAAAGCACAGTACTGTATGTATTGCTCTTAAAAGAATAATTTCAACTTGATGAAGAAAACTAATTTTAAATCAGCCTTCTCCTGAATGTTCTGGTTGTCATTTTCTTTAGCTAGTATAAACCTGCCTTTCTGGTTTATGGAGCTGAGGTGCCAACATGTAAAGCAAGATGTTATGACTCATTGAAACAATTCTTTGTTCTCTCTTGAAAGCATTGTTGATTGGGTTTACCCCTAAGAATGCAAATCTTTCGCAAGTCTGAGCCTAATGCAAGGCAGATTATGTAATTTTGCAATGCCATATGATGTGAATGTTATCCTGATAATGTCTTTGATAGTTTTGGTTTCCAGCTTTGCAGAATTTTGGTGTAATTTTATCAGGGGAAATAAGATGGCTTCTCTTAGTTTGCAAAACTTTGAGCAAATGTAGTTAAAATGTGTTTCAGGACAGAGAAGTAATTACTAAGGGATTCACCAGCAAAACTTCTTTCTTGACTCAACTTGAGGATGCAAATTACTTGCATGAAACCCTGAAATCACCTGGCTAAAAATAAGAACTTCAATTGAAAATTAGTCTGCAGTTCTTTCATCAAGAGTCAGTATTTTACCTGGACAGTGCTCCCTAGTGCTGGGAAAATATGAGGTTAAGGAAGGTGAGGTTTGAAGGGTGTGAGGAGAGGTCCTGACTCACATCCTGGCTGTTCCCTTGCAAAGCACTTCTCTGTGTTCAGCAGGCTTTGCTGAAAGACATGGAAGGGATTGGCAAAGAGGGCTGTGGAGACCACAACATGCAGTCTGTTTTGGGTGAGGGTGACCAAAGCAATGAGCATCTCGCTGCAGTAGAGGTGGGGAGCCACCAGCCATTGTAAGCTGGATGGATTTGCTCAGCCTTTCCTCACAGCCCGACCACGTGTTTCTGCAGGACCTGCAGTTCTTGAAGTGTTTACTGAGCTGCATCAAAAGAGAATAAATTAATAGGCATTTGTTTTCTCTCTGCCTAGCAGTATAAAGCAGTTTAAAAGCCTTTTATCTCAGAAAGGAAAGAAAGGGTGCTTTAATTTTAACCAAACCCGGTCTGAAATGTGCTTCTTGGAGATAGTAAACCAGCTTTAGGGTCCATGGAAGGAAAGCTGTCCCAAAAACTGCTTCTGCTGTCCTCAACTGAATGAAGCAGAAGACTTCCAACCAAGAAGAGCAGTTGCATTCTAAACTGGTCCAGTTATGTAAGTTGAACTCCTGTAAGGCTTAAGCTTCTTTGATTATTCCCAGGATTGTGTTCTATTATTGTAGATGCCTGAATGGGAAATTGACAGCTTCATCTTGGTGGCTCAATCAGTATTTCTTACTCCTGTTAATAAAAGCAGCTGATGCTGTGAACAGTGGTACTGGTCAGACAAGGAGTGGAAAGCTTGTTGAAAGCAAACAGACTTGAACTTCCCGTTATCACAGAAGCTGGGTAAGGTAAGGTGGGCACCACTTGATGTGTCCAGTGAGCCACGGTGCAGGCAACTCTTTTTATACCTTCTTGCAAGGGTTTACTGACCTCACAGTGGCTGATGGTGGAGATCCTTTAGTCTAAAATGTTCTCTGAATGTTTAGTGCCCAGCTGGAAGTGTTGCCATCATTTATCTGCATGGGTCATTTGAAGTCAGGGCTGCTTGTTTACTTTGAACTTTTCTTGTGTCTGTTTTAAAGAGGCCTGTCCAGTCCTAGGCTCCCAAGACATTGCTGTACTATTTAAATGATGGAAGTAGTTACCAATGCTGAAGGTAATTTGCCTTGTATGACATAGAACCATGGAACATGCTAGTGGAAGGGGCTGGTCGGGATAATCACGCCTAATATATGAATGATGAGATAATGATGTCCATTTTAGTGGGGTGTCTCCGCTGCTTCTTTTGAATGACAACTCATTCAAAAATAAAACTAGCAAGGACAATTACTACTGCAGTCTTAAGTCCCTACTATCTAGTAATCAAAGCTGTATTTTTAGTATTTTTAAGGTGTGTTTTGTTTTGTTCTTTTGTCTGCAGTGCTCCTGATAGTCACTCTACAGATTGTCTTGCTTTGTTTTCACAACCTGAGTTCAGCTTCTTGTTGATGACACTGATGATAAAATCACTCTACTGCTTTGCTTTATCCAGCTTGATAAATTGGGATTTAGTGAATTTCTGCTTACCTTAATCATGTTTCCCCCCAGATTACCCTCTGTTTTGTGGGTGATCACTAAGGCTCACTGTGCACACTGAGAAAATATGTAATTGCAGTTGCTTGATGTAAACAACCAGTCTGATGGATTTAGGCAAAGAGGACCTTTCAAGTAAATCTCCTGCTTTAAGCAAATATATAGTAAATCTGGTGAATAGAATGGATATGCAATTTCCAGCCTAGAAGAGATGTTTACCTTGTCATGGCTTGTTTGGTGTGTGAGTGGCCACCTGAAATTGTTGTATTGTCTCTGCTCATGGGATTAGATATTAATCATGACTAAATGCGCCTGATGAAAAAAAAAATAGATCTTCACTGTTGTGATGTGATTGATACTTCACCAGGAGAAATAAATTAAAGGATTTTTTAATCAGTATTATTTGCCATTTTAATTTTGACATTTTCTGTTCATAGGTTAGAAATATCCCACAGCTTCTACTTTCTCTTTCTTTCCTCTGTGGCAATTTTACTACAGTTTAGTAGTTTATAAAATATGAAGCAGCAAAGCAAAACCTACTTATGAGTTATGTCCATATTTTCTTGTGGAATTTAGGACTGTAATCATCAAAGGCTCTGACTGATTTGAGGGGGGATCATTCTGTGTAATTATTCTTCATCTTCCTCATCTGTTTGTTGTTGGCTGCCAGGTGAACCAACAAATATGAGGCATTCAGGTGAAGTGAGCTTTTTATACTGCATTCTCAACACTACAATGTTGTTTGCAATATTGTCTCCAGCATTGTTTGCAAATACTGTCGTAGACAATGAAGTGTTATTCAAGTAAACAGTGGATTATTTTAATTCAGGGTGTTGGACTGCTCCACCCTTCCACTCTCAAAAATATTTTACAAGAAAACAAATAAAACCTAACCTTTACAAAGATTAGTAACAGAGAAGCTAATGATGCAAATTTAGGTCTTAAGGGCAGTTTTGCCTCCTGATCTTCATTGTCAGAGGTTGAGTGACAGGTCTGTTCTGGAAGGGCGAGTGGAACTTGAAAAATGCTGCGTTCACCAGAATTGTGGGGGTTTGTGTGTTTGTTTGTTTTTTCTTTTGGTATTATGTAACTGCTATTTTGCCAGCTTCCTAATAGTATTTTACAGAATTATTTTTTAAACACGTAAAATATTTTCATCTGTACTGTTGAAGTATTTGTTAGAGGCACTGGGAATTACCTCATATTTTTTCTTTTTCAGACAAAGCTAATTGAATGCATGAATGCCACTGCAGATAGCTGACAAAGGCAGAGCATCTTTGTGAATAGACTCTGTAAATTCTTTCCCACAGAAGTCAACGAAGGGGTCGGTTGTCCTGGGCTACGTCTTTCGTCACTTGAATTTGGTGGAAATAGATTACTTTGGGCTGCGCTACTGCGACCGGAGTCACCAAACGGTGAGTGAAAGACACAGCAGATGGGATTTGCCATATATAAAATTTACCCTGTTGTGCTGTTTGCCTGTAAAGAATTAGATTGTCGTACTTCCCCTAACTTTCACTGTTTCTTGGCTCAGGTTTCCAGTAATAATTTCTTTTGTTTGCTTGCAATACAGTTTTGGAATAGCGGTTAACATTAGGATGGGAATGGAATGGAATGGAATGGAATGGAATGGAATCAAATGCTAAATGTTGTTGAAAACTAAATTAAGAAAGCACGAATAGTAAAAAATTATATGAAAGTAGTATTGATATCTTTTCCTCTTTAGTATTGTGCCTGGAAATCAGTGCTTGGTGCTCTGTGCTGCTCAGCCTTGCTTGGCCATGCAGAAGGGCCTGGGAAGCAGTGTCCCTGAGTGCATCACAGCCTGCTTCACTGGCTGTAACACCAGCTGAACACCTCTTTCAGGGTGTGTTGAGCAATGCCATTTTCACTCTGCCTGAACCATCTCTGTGTCCCTGAGCCCATGGTCTCTAGAACCTCTTTGACAGGGACTCACCCTACTTCTGAGGCTTTTTCCATTGGGATGTTACCATCCTAAATAGACAAGAAGATGTTCCAGCCAGGCTGAGATGTTTCAGCCAAAGCAGGTGGTGTCTTGGAATTGCACTATCTGCCCTGCCAAAGGCTTGTGCAGGATTGCTGCAGGCAGAGGTGAGGAGCAGGGGATGCTCAGCAAGAGGAAACAGTGCTGTATTCACAGGATGGTCTTCTGAAATACTGCCTTGAAATTATGAACAGAATAGTGCCTGGCCTATGGTTAAATTAAGTCAAGCCATTACAGTTTTGAAGCCAGTGTTTTGTGATGATAGCACTGCACAAGACCCTGTTTCATCTATATATAGTAATAAATTATTGGATTGGCTAAATATTTACCAATTTCTTCTGTTAACCAGGAGCTGATCGTGTAAAGATTGAATTTAGAACAGTATTAAGCAGAAGATTACTGATTGCTATTGAGAGCTACAGACTGTCCCACTCTCTGTGTTTTAACTTCTGTGCCGTAGTCCAGAAATTCATGAATTCAGTTTCTTGATAAGATTCTAACCATTTCATTCAATGAAGATGAAAGCCAGATTCAGCTGTGAACTAAAGGTAGACTATTAAAAAGGGTGGGTTTGATTTCCTGAGGAATTTGAGGCATGAATAAAGAGCAAGTAAGTATTTTTTGCCCTCCAAAGTACTTTCCTTTTTGCAGTGGTTGCAAATAAAATAAAAATGGCTGTTCCTGGGAATATTTCCAGAAGCATACACAGGGTGTATTTAGTGGTGTATATGAAAATATGAGTATAAAAGGGGATTGCACCTCTGTGGTGAAAGGGACACATAAAAGCACATTTTAGGGCATATTTTTTTGTTTTACTTTTTCTCTTACGTGGTGTTCCAGTGGTGTAAATTTAATGTTAGCTTTGGGCTTTATCCTCTGGCCAGCCCAATGTCAGGAAGCCACCAAGGTTCTTGATTTTCCCATGGATTAGGAAGGTGTTTATCCCACTTCTGTCATTCGCCTGGTCTTGCACCAGCACTGGCCTTGTCATGTGGATGCAGGACCTCAGCTGTGTGCAAGCCTGTGGAGTACTCCTGCCCTGCCATGTGGATCCTGCCACAGCAACTGGCTGCTGCCTTTGCACCTGGGCTGTCTTGTTACAAAAGATTGTGAAAAGACTGTGTTGTTTGTCTGTGTAAGGATAACAAAAAAGTTCATGCTCCTTCATCTGAAAAGTTCATAAAAGAGCCAAACAGTACTACTGTATATAGTTCTATGTGTTTTATGATGTGTGGCTTTGTGCTGCTAGCCTGCTATTTTTAGTGAAATCTTGTAAGCTCTTAAGAATAGGCAGTATAATGGAAAGTTTTCACACAACAAACAGCACCTTGTGTGTCGCTGTGGGACACAAGGAAGGAGACGAGGGATCACCAGAAGGCTGTGGACTCCTCAGAGGAGCAGTTTATTGTCCAAACCTCTTTTATACCTTTTGCAAATGTGCCCACCTCAGAGGTGGGACCCCTGGAACCATTGGTCACCTGCAGAGACCATCACACAAAGTCCCTCCCATGGGAAAGCGTGTGGAAAAACATCTTAAGTTTACAAACAGCCTGACCTTCTGTTCCCAGTTGTGTCCTGAGAACAGAATTTCCCAAAACCAAAACATGGCAGGCACGAACTGTAGCAACACCTTGTGCTTTAGCTGTAAACATATATTTAGTTGCATGCTAACTATGGCTAAAAATCTCTAGGCTGCGTGGGAATTTGTCCTGTAATGGCTGGCAAGAAGCCTAGATCTGAATTTTGGATTGGGTACTTTTTGGGTCGACCACAGCAGATTTCCTAAGGGAAGAGGAAAAAGGTCACCTTGCTAATTAGTTTTAAAACCATGGTCCTGAGATAGTCTCAGGAAGAAAAGTGTTTGGGCATTGGGCTAGCTATTAATACATTGCTTGTGGTGGGGAAAGTTTTATTATCTGCACAGTCAGGTTTTTTTGTCACACTATGTATTTAACTGAATGATGAATAAAGCAGTGTAGACAAAATGATGTATTTTAAACAACACAAGCCAATCACAAATGAAACATTTTTCTTATTAGGGGTTTGAAAGGGCTTGTTTAGTTATTTTCCCCATTGCTCTTGCATGTCTCAGCACTTCCAGGTGGTCTTTTAAGTGCTGTGTTGGTGAGCTGCCTCTTATGTGGGTGGTATCATAATTGTTTTAGTACTACCAGTAGGGCTCTGATGAGTGAACAAGGTTTCATTGTGCTATGTAGTGTATATGAATGTGTAGCATTAAAATGGTCTCTTCCTGAACAGCCAACAAACTAATTAGCCTGTGAGAAGAGCTGAATGCAGCAAACAGATGGACAGAACTGGGTGGCACTGGCAGAGGCACACACAGTAGGATAAAGCATAATTTGGATGACCCTGTCTCTAGGGTAGTAATTTGGTCTTATTACACAGATTTTGCTTTACTGACATTCTAGGCTTCCCCAGACTCTCCACAGTAAAAGGACAGTATTCAAATGGAAAAATCAAGCTCAAGAGGACTGCAAGTTGCTGTCAGAATAGCATTACCTATATGTACTTAGTGCTCTGAACAAGGCAAGTCTCCAAGGGAGCAACAACATGTATCTTCTAACAATTAGTTAAAATACAACATTTAATAATGAATTAAAAAATCCATGGTATAAAACCCCACCCCAGCGAACAGATGGATTCAGATAGTGCCGTGTGTTGTCAATAGTGTTTCTTAATCTCTTAGTGCCTCTGTTGACAAACTACATGGTGGTATTTGAGTACCTTTCTTTGTGGTGCAATTTCTTTAAAAGAAAGACCAATTTTCTTTGAGTGCCACCAAATCCCTTACTATGCTTTATCATCTAACCTTTGCCTGAGTCTTTTGCATTGCTGTAAAGAATGCTGACACCCAAATTAGTATAAGCTGATGCCAGATACTGTCCTCATGGTTCTCAATGTGGATAGTCAGCTGGGTCTTCCTGGAGAGGGCATTTGTGTCTTCTGCTTCATCTTCCAGGACTTTGTGCCCCATCCACTATTTTTAGGTGAGACACAATCATCAGAATATGTGTAGCAGAGGCTGAGGGTGGCTTAGGAAACTCTGTCCAGAAACACAGAATCATTAGGGTTGGAAGGGACCTCTGGAGATCTCCCAGTCCAACCCCCTGACAAAGCAGAGTCACCTGGAGCAGACAACACAGGAACACATCCAGGTGAGTTAGAGATGTCTCCAGGGTGGGAAACTCTATGCTCTCCCTGTTCCTGTGCAGCTGTTCCTGTGCTCTGCCACCCTCTATGGAAAGAAGTTCTTCCTCATATTGAGGAGGAACTTCTTGTGTTTTAGTTTATGGCCATTGCTCCTTGTCCTATCACTCTACACCACTAGAAAGAGTCTGGCGCCATCCTCTTGGCATTCACTTTGGAGATATTTATTTGCCTTAATGAGATCCTCTCTGAGTCTTCTCCAAACTAAACAGGCCCAGTTCTTACCTGCCCTCATAAAAGAAATGCTCCAGACCTCTCATATATCTGTGACCCTTTGCTGGACCCTATCCCAGCAGCTGCTTGTCTCTCTTGCACTAAGGAGCCAAGAACTGGCTCCTTAGTGCAAAGTTTTCCAGATGTAGCCTCACTAGGGCTGAGCAGAGGAGCAGGATTACCTCCCTCGACTTTCTGTCCATGCTCTTCTCACTACAGTCTCTCACTGCTTTAGTATTTAGGGAAAACAGTGGCCCAGGGTGTATTTCTCCAGGGGCTGGGTGAACTGGTGCTGGGAGGGCTATGCTGCCACCCTCACTGCTGGTTCCTGCTGTGCTGCGGCTCCCAATTGCTCTGCACCCAGCCCCTTTGCTACTGCTTTTTTGGCTTGGCCAGGGGTGTGTAAGATAGCCAAGCTAGTTACGCTAGTTACTGGTCTGGATGAGGCTAGTGTTTTCTTGAGGTACACAAAAGGCAGAGGTAGCAATTTCAATACATGGTATGTCAGGAAAGGCTGAGCAGAATTTGATGAGAGAAAGGGTATTTCTGAAGCCCTTGGGAAATGCCAAAACAATCATGCTATATACAAAAAAATTTACAGTTGGCTGTGATGTAAATATTCTTCTTGCCTGATAGTGCTAATCTGAGCAATTATAATCAGAAGGTATCCTGATGCCCTCCTAGGGGTCTAAGAGGAGAAATACTGTGGGAGCAGCGCAGGCAGGAGCTGGGCTTGATTGCTGTGAGAGCTGTTTTCTTTGTAATGAAGCATCAGTCTCATCGCAGAATTTAGAGCAAGGTGGCAGTTTACAGCACTCATGTACAGCACAGCAGTAGCAACAGCAGCAGCTCCAATAGACCCCAGCAGCTGTTTTCAAAAGCTCTTTGCAATAGCTGTTTACAATCGCCCCCCATTTCTCCGTTACAAGGCATCTTAAGGACTTTTCAGCCAATAGTATATTACTAAAACTTACAGACAGTTGTTTTCACCAACCAAATTAAGCACACATACACCTATTTCAAACAACAGTTGTTTGTTTGCTTCTCTATTAACAATACACAATACTTCTATTAAGTTTAAAACCTTCTCCTATCTTGTCTGGCATGTATTTTCTGCAGTGTTATGATTTATCCAAGCCAAACCTAAAACCTCAGCCTTTGTTTTCCATGTCCTTGTTTGCTATACTATTATATACTACTGCATCTTTCTTAGTTCCAAATTTTTCTCAGTTGCTGCAAATTCTGAGATCTCAGCTTTTTCTGTTTGAGGCCTTCATTTTTCAGCTCCTAAAAGTCTTGTTTTGCTTTTAGTGTTTCCCACAAAATACAAATACAAAAGGACATACAATGATATTCATTCATACTGGACCAGACCTTGCAGTATAGGTATGTTTTCCTCCCCTGCTAGGAGGAAGCTCTGTTTGAGCACACAGCTCTGGGAGCACAGCAGGTAGGAGGTAACCCATGGCAATAGAGGGAATACATGTCATACAATGTAGAGCATATTTTGTCCTCCAGATCTTAGAAAAAAGTTAAGTTGTACTTAGCTTGTGTTTTCTTGAATGGATTTGTTTTTCTTTTTATGGATTTTTAGACTCATCCCCAAGCATGGTATAGTAAATTATCTAGGAGGAAAGAGAATTGTTGTGTGTGTTAAATTAAATGTCATAACCAGTGGAAAGAAAATGGAGATTGGTAATGTTGAGTAGTAACAGGAAATTTTAGAGGAATATTAATGGATTAAAACAACAGACGCAAAGCTGACACTCAGATGAGTTAGAGGTAGTAAGAATAAACTTTTATAGTGCAGCAGGATCAGTTCACTGATACGATTCTAAATATAACCTATATAACTTCAGATTCTGAAAACAAAGACAGAAGCATTAAATACGTATTTGTATGTAGGAATTGCCTGAAAATGTTTACATTTCTTATATAATAGAGACGTCCTGAACTCAGCAGATTGATGTTCTTTGCACTGAACATTTGTAGGAAAAATCTGACACTGCAGTTCCAATTCCTAGTGTTGTCTTAGGTTGTGGGAAAATCTTGATAATTTCAGATTATAATTTAAAAATGACACATTTTCTCTTCAAAATTGTGTTGCTTCCTGTTGCAAATGTGATCAAAAACTGACACATGTGGCAGGGTAGGTACAGGTTTGTAAAAATCTAATTAAGACAGTCCAGCATTTAGTTTGAAGTTGATAGATTTTTCTGCACCAGACATTTAATTGATTGATACTACAGCAAACATTCCAACCTAGTTAATATTTTGTTTCAAGCAGGCTTGTGGAATTTAACCCAAGTTTAACCTTAATGCAGATACAAAAAATTAAGACTGCAGGTTTGTGGTAAAGTTCTTGCAGGCACTTAAAAGGGCTAAATATGAAATACTGCATGGAGCTTGGATGGATGCTGCTTACGTATCTGGCTTGGATTGGTAGCCAGATTTGTATAAGTACAAAGGATGAAAGAGCCCATTTATTCTTTATGCTGTACTTAAAAACATATATATTTTAAAATGTAATTTAAAAGGGAGTTATTTTCTTTAATAGCATTGTACCTTTTTAATCAGTCTTAGTAAATAAAACATTATTAACGTAATACTCTATGTGTCTGTAAACTACAGTTAGTAAACTAGTCCCTGTAGTAACTGGATAGTTGCATTGGTTAGGTCTATTAAAAAATATTTTTCCCCCATTTCTTCTGTAGGTGTTAAATAGTTATTTTAGATTTGCAGGATTGATCCCGTGCAGTTAGGTGAGGAAGGAGGTGCTGGGGCCTCCAGCTTTCTGCAGCAGTGGTGAGCTGTTGGCAAGGCTGTGCAGGGAGGGCACAGGTGAGGGGGCCCAGGTGAGTGGGCACTGGGGAGTGTCCCAGTGGCTGCCAGGAGGTGGAAAGGGCGAAGGCAGCCTGGTGGAGCTGCCTTGGAGTCCGCCACCCTGGGCTTTGTTGTCAGCAACTGCAGCTGCGAGTACACTGGATTAATGAAACTGCTTCTTTGTTCCGTTTGTCTTGGCACTTCAGCCTATCGGCTTGGTAGTATAACTGTACCTGACACTGTTTACCCATCCGTACACGCATTTAACAAGTATCTAACACACGTCATTGTGTAGCTGTGCCTGGGTGTGCTCGCAGGACCCCGGTGTCGGGTTCTTGGATCTCTAAATATTTTCATCTTCACTCTCTGAC
This sequence comes from Phylloscopus collybita, assembly GCA_027886175.1. Classification (NCBI taxonomy): domain Eukaryota; kingdom Metazoa; phylum Chordata; class Aves; order Passeriformes; family Phylloscopidae; genus Phylloscopus; species Phylloscopus collybita. The sequence continues at coordinate 7,161,711 of JAJNNQ010000086.1, read as the reverse complement.
TTTGACTTGAGAAATGCCTTTGCGTTATCCATGAAATTCCATTCATCTTTGCTTGCAAATAAAATGTTAGAAATCTCCTGCTCCTCCCCCCACCTCTTGCATTCTTCATGAAAATTTTGGCAGCCTTTGAAACAATAAATAGGTGCGCGGTGATTTTAAGTGTGGGTTTGTGCCATGGCTACGGTGCTGAATACTCACTGGAGAAATGAAAAGGAAGATGAGATTCTTGTCTCTTCTCCACCACATTCGAGTGTTTAATCTCACCTGTGCTGATCTCAAGACCTGTGGCATTCACAGGAAAACATGTTTTCTCATGCCAGCTGATAATTATTTTTTACTGGCACAAGCAGCAGCACTCTCTCTTCCAGGGATGGGAGTGCACTTCCTCCTGTCTGCTCAGTATGAGGGAAGGAGAAGAAATGTTAAGTGATATGAATAGCCAATTGTTCTGTGTTAATTTTCAAATCAAGTTACTAATTTCCATAATTATCTGTCTCGCAGTACTGGCTGGATCCTGCAAAGACCCTCGCTGAACATAAAGAATTGATAAACAGTATGTATTTCATTGGAACTTAAAGATGAAGTTACAGTGTTCCATCTACACAGTGTGCACAATATCTCTATTCTAGCCACAAGAGATTTATAGTTCTTAACAAATTCTTTATTGCAGTTCTTCGCTGTATCAAAATTTCACACATGGATTGCACCAAGTATCATTTAACAGTGTTATTATTGTCCAAGGACTTTGGTGTGTGCTTAAATTTTCTTTTAGGCTAATAATGGTGTTATTCCTAATTTGTACCATTTATTTTATAGTAGCTGTGATGCCGCTATCATGCTTAGTGTACCATAACTAACTTAGATTCTCTTTTGCTTCTTACAGTAAAAGTTATGCCTCCTACTGATAATAGATTTTCTTCTATTACTGTCAGTCTTCAGATATGGCAGATGCTATATCTGTTGTATTTATTACAATTAAAGATTGGTATTTAGGGATCTTTTAAAAAAAGATGCAAAAGTGGAGCGTGTCTGAAATAAATACAACTGTAAGAATTTTGCTACGGATTTACCTGAATAACAGGAGAGTAATGTTTTTACAAGGTGTAAAAGAAGACCTTTTCAAATTAATGATGCTCCATAAGATACTTGGAAGTATGGAAGGGATTAGTATTCAGCATTATTAGTTATGACAGAGAATCACATTTCATACACAATTACATTTTTCAAAAAGCTTCAGTGGAAAAAATATTTAATAATCAAAATCAAGCAGCAAAAAATGATCTTAGAGAAATAGCAATTTATCAATAAAAGCTAAATTGAAATATTCAAAATAAGCAAAAATTCCAAGTAGATAGACAAGGTGTAAATAATTAGAAGACTAAGAAATAATAATAAGAATGGTTTGTTTCCCCTTATGTGTAATGAGTGTTGATGTAAGGATTAGCTGTGTGAATGTAACATTTTTTCTGAAAATTTCAAGTTTCATAAAATGTTAAGACAAGCTTCTTAGTAGCTGTTCTGTAATCAACTAGAAACAATTCATACCAACTGGCAATTCATGACAACTCACTTTTACACCAATTTTCTTTTCCTGCAGCTGGACCACCATACACTCTGTATTTTGGCATTAAATTTTATGCAGAGGATCCATGTAAACTTAAGGAAGAAATAACAAGGTACAGTATTTAATAAAAGCATACTTTGTTGATCTCAGGCTAGCAATACATTTCAGTCAGGTGCATATTGTGGAGTGCCTGGATTTTTTTCTTTTTTTTTTTTCCTTTTTTTTTTTTCCTTGACCATCTGAATGTTTTTGCTTCAACTTTGGTGTGCAGGAAGAAAATTGTGATCAACTTCACAGTGGTTGATAGTGATAACTGTTAGGAAGCCCAAGAAGAAAAGATATTCTTTGGTCCATCAAAAATCAAAAAGCCATGATGTGCATTCTTGGGAGGTGTTTTTTTTTTCTTATTTTCAGTAATGCATTGCTACAACTGCATTTATACTATGGTGTAACCAAGTTTACAATTTACTTGGATATCAGATATAAATACAGGGAATTTTTGTCTTTATTTGCCATAGCTTAAATTCCAGAACTGTTTTTCAAGGGGATTTCTTTTATCTGACTAAAAATATGTGAAGGAAATTGAAGAGTTGCATGCCTCTGGTTCTTTTACCTAAGCTTGTCCTCTGCAAGGTATGAGGATGCACACAGTAATGACACATGAACATGCAGGTGCTTGCACACAGACACACACACATGGTTGTCTGAACCCTCTCACAGTTTTGGGGTTTTCTGATTATTTTATTTATTAAATGCCTTGGAAAATTAGTTTTAGGTTCAAAAGGAAATTAGGGTAGGTAGGCAGACAAAATTAGTGTGCTGGCTTACAAAATTAGTGTGCTGGCTTGCCTTAACAAGTGCTGAAATACTTTTGATGTCCTAAGAATGTGACATATGAGGATTCATTAGAATGTATGCAAGATTTTTAATTTTCCTGAATCAAAGGTTGCAGCACAGGCAGAGTATTTTTCTTATTCCAAAGTGAGAAAATTCTTTTGTTTCTGTACTGGCACAACAGGAATGGAAGTCTCCAGTGTAACAAGATCCAGGCTGTCCTGGTAAAAATAATAAAGTTCTGCTGTGACTTGGCAGGTAAAAGAGCATAAGCTGGCAGCAATGGGATGCCCCAGTACAATGGAAAAATTTGGGCCATTTTCTTGTACTTTCCCAGAAGAGCTTTAAATCCTCCTCTAGGGAAAGACAGGGAAAGGGAGCTTTGGCCACAGAACCTCTTGTGATTGCTCTCAGGAGGCAGGGTGGAAGAAAGAGGCAAAATTTTTCACAGGTTCATCCTTTGCCCTGTGATAAGGCCAGCTGGTGATCTGCATGACTGATCAGGTGTGCAAATTCAGTCAAGAAATGTTGCAGAAATGTCATTAGGAAGCCTCTGGTCATGACTTGACAGTGGTCATGCAGAGCTGGAACGCTGGGTGGTACCGAGGGACAGCCTAGGAAAGTGATATGATGGCATTGTCAGTGTTCTAAAATGAGGAATTCTGAAATGAAACACACTGAATAGCCAGCTGCCTTCAATATCTATGGACACTTATTCCCATAGGCTTTTAAATCTTCGAAGGAAGGGGGTTGTTTTGTTTTGTTTGTTTTGTTTTGTTCTGTTTTGTTTTGTTTTTCCAGGAAAATAACAGTAGTAGTAGTAATACCAACATCTCTTTATAATAATTTGAGTTGGAAGGGACTCTTAAAGGTCCTTCCAGGTAAGAGGCATTAAAGACCCTCTTTTCCATAATAATAATAATAATAATAATAATAATAATAATAATAACAACAACGATAACAATGTTCTGCCTAATTGCGTAATTCCAGTGATCTGTTAATGCTTCATGCTAATCAATGTGTTTCTTTAGAGCCGTATTTGTTAGTTTAATGGACGTGAGAGCTAACTCTGGTTATTAGATCCTGATTATCTGTGCCATTACGTGATTTCTCTTTGGAAATAGTGAAAACCTGTCAAATTTGTAATTGCTTAGCAGCAGAATCCTGGCTTGTTGGCAAAAGCTGACACTGCAGTGTTTGCTGGATGCGTTTGCTGGAGAAAACTTGCAGTAGGCACTCTGACACATGCATGACAAACATGACAGCAGCCAAGATGAGACTGCTTTAGCTGTGGGTGTGGGCAAGAGCCATGGTTTTCCAAAGAGCTCAGGGGCTTCAGTGGGAATTGAGATTGTTCACTTTACTGGAGTCACTTAAGCAATTAACAGTGCAGGATGCAGAGGTATTTTGAAGGTTCCTATGCTGCTTTATTTTTAAGCTACAAAAATATCCTGCTCCAAGGATAATGGATTTCTAGCATCCTCTGCTTCCAAGTTCTGCTTTGTAGGCTAGGTGGAGGAATGCTAACAGAAGTATGGGTGTGCATCAGAAAAGCATTTCATGTTAGAAAAGATGATGCTGTGTACTTCACAGAGGATGTACATCATCTTGGTCATCATCAGATTTCATACAGGGAAGATTTGTCCAGGTAGGATTGCAAGCATAAACTGGAAGCAGGACTGAGGTATTGCTTAGAGTGAGGAAACACTGAGTGTCTGTGCTTTTTGTGCCCAGTGATATTCCCAGGAAATTCTTCTGCAAATGCCCTGTCCCTCTAAGGTAGAGAACATTAACCATTTCTTAGAGGATGGACATTCCTGCTGTGACATCTGTCACAGCACAAATTCTAGGGGAAATCATTAATCAGAAAGTCATGGGTCTCTTTATTCAAAGGCTCATCTGATAAAGTCTAGAAAATTTGGTTGGACAGTAAGTTTTCTGAGTCTGCTATCATGTAACCTGCAGTTTGCAGACTTCCCTGAAATCAGCGTAGGGGTACCTTGAACTTACAGATCATTCCATGGTGCTTTCATAAATTACTAGTGAAATTTATAAATTCCATAAATTGACTTTATGATGCTTGTATCCCCAATTGTCTGTTGTTTGTGCTGTATATTGAGTTCTGTAACTTTGAAATGGTTCTGGAAGCAAAGGGGGAGAAAGAAGCAGCAGTTTGTGCAGTTTGTTTTGAGAAAACTGCCTGAGTGCCACATGGCCTGGCTCTGGTGTTGGTCTGAGGCACAGACAGAGGTGGGACAGAGATCTCCTGTGCTCTGAGTCAGTTTGAGCTGCCTGAGGCAGAGAAATGGTACACTTCTATTGACACTGCCAATGCCTTATCCATCAGGCATTTTATTGTTTCATACCATTCATTCTTTATGCTTGTGGGCAGCTTGTTTGTTAAATAAATAGTTTTTTCCACTTTTCTCTGAGGAAGTTCTTTTTTCCTGGACTGGCTGAGGGGAGGAGCCATTTGGGTTTGCTTTCCAGAGGAACCCCCTTCGGAGGTTTCCTCCCAAATTTTCCCTAAACCAGGACATACTAACACAAAATAAATTATTTGCAGAGTAGCTGAATGGCTCTGTATAGGTAAAATTGAACTAGTGAATAATGGAAAGCCTATATGCTTCTATGGAAAACCTTTTTTTCTGTAAAAAATTACCTTTGTGTTTTTACAATTCGTAGGAAATCAGTGCAAGAAATTAACTTAGTATGATGTGAAACACTACATAAATCTGTTGTGATAAAACCAGCCAAAATACAAATAGTGTTTAAAAGATTTCTTATAAATCATGATGGGAAGTTGCCAAGCTGCAGGCCCTTTATGTAATGGCTTGATATCTTGTCTGTTTGTCTGCTTTGTGCATGTTGATTCATTCTAAGTGGTCTCATCTTTATCAAGTGTGGAAAAAGGTTATGCCTCTGAAAATTACATTTTCACCCCTGCTAGCACTATTCCAAGTAGGAGAGTACCCTGTGCTATGACAGTGTGATGGTTTAAGGCCAACTTGGGAGGAGAACTCCTGGGGAAACCCCACTCGGTTCGGGAGGAAGACTCCTCAGAGAGAGAATGGAAAGAAACCTGTTTATTAGACCAGCAGAGCACTCCCCCAGCACAATAAATTGAACAATACTGGATGATGAATGAGGGAAAAGCAAGGTCCCTTCTGCAGGTGGTTTTTGCTCTCAGCTCTTTCCAGCGCTGGTGGACGTTGCTGCGCCGGATCGGTCCCGGTGGGTCCTGGTGCCAGCTCCCCCGGCGCCCCCGGGTCCTCAGGCTGGGGGGAGGTTTGAACAGTTCCAAAAAACAGGCAGAAAAAAGAGGAAGAAAAAGAAAAAGAAAAAAAAAAAAAAAAGAAAAAAGAAAAAAAAAAAAAAAAAAAAAGGCAAAGCTTCTCAGCCCTAACTAAGCTAAACTAGCTACAAGCAAAGCAAAACAAAAGTGAGTGCTGCAAGGAAAAAAAAAAACAACTGCCTCTCAGTGCCAGTGACTCAGTTCTCAAGGCCAGTCTGTGAGATTCCTGAAAACAAACTGTGCACTTTCTCCCCATTTACTCCCAGACCCAACATAAACCAAACAGAGGATTGGGGATACGGTGTAACATCAACCCAGGGCAGACAGCAATCAGTCGATTGCTGATGGCACACCCACCCATCTTTTCATGGGCTCCATCAAACCTACCTGCTGCCTTTCAGTTGTTGCTCTGTTATGGGCAGAGAAAATATTTGAGTAAGGAAGCATCCAATACCCAGTCCTCCTTTACACTCATGCAGTGATAAGGTTAAACTTTTGCCCTTTGGTAGGTTTCTTGTTCCATTTTTCTGATTCCTATCCCTCTTCCCCACTTCCTGACTGCTCTGTGAAAGTCAAAAGAGGGAAATGACATTTTAGGGAGATAATTCATTGCATCTTCACAGTATGAGCAGATATTGGGGAAGCAGGGAGTGCTCTCTTTCCTAGGTTCTTTCATTGGATTCATCTTAGTTGTTACTTCAGGGTCAATAGTGGAAGTCATTTGGAGAGGAATACAGGCATTTACTGTCCCATAGTTATGGTACATGGTATGTGCACAGTAAATGGGATGATTTTGAAATACTAATTGGACTTGGAATAACCACTTTGTTCTATCTCTGTGTTTTAGGTATCAGTTTTTCTTGCAAGTAAAGCAAGATGTTCTACAGGGCCGTTTGCCTTGTCCAATCAACACTGCAGCACAGCTGGGAGCATACATAATTCAGTGTAAGTTCTCCTGCATCACTGAGAACTTATTTCCTTCAATCTTGCATTGGGATTAATTTTAAGTGATGAGTGAAGACATAATTAACAGGTTATGCATTCATTTACAAACAGAAGTAGCGTGACTGATTTCACTTAAAAACTGTAAATAAATGACCATTCTGAATAGGTAATGCAGACACAACATGGAAGTTCATGTAAAGAATAAACTTTAAAGTCAGTCTGAAGACTGCTAAACATTCTTTGCTTTTCTGGGGAATGTTTTTACAAGTGCTCAAGACTTTATGACCTTGGATTACATGTAGAGTATGACAAAACCTTAATCAGATTTGTAGATTTCAAAAGTGATTGACAGCCTCAAATCACAAAATCTGGAAAATATCTCAAAAATTACATTATGTCAGTACGAATTCCTGTTTACTTAACAGGAGGATATGATTTGACCTGAAGTGAAGAATTTCAATTTTATTTTGTATTTATCTACCTACATTAATTTATCAGTAGAGATCTTTTCAGAATTGGATGTTATATCCTGCATGCTTAATAGAACTAGCAATCAATTAGAAAGGAGTTGTCTGTCTACTGGAGCTGTTTGTCTTTTTCCATTACAGCTCAAGATCTATATTCAAACACAACTGGTAACCAAAAATTGTGTGAAGAGCCATGCTGGGACCTCTATCTGCAATTTCTTCTGTGTTAAATTTAGATTTGTTTGAAGTGATATATATCAATCAAATACAAAGGAAAGATACAAAGGAAAAGATTCTTTGTATTATTGGTGTTACAAGTATGACTCAACAACACTTCATATAACATAAAAATAATCCTCCTTTTACATTGATTTTAGAATGACAAGGCAGAATAATTTGTGTGTGAAATGGGAATGGGCATAATACAGGATTTCATGGTGGATTGTATGTGTATCTGAAAAGCTACAACTTCAGGCAGTATTTATTTGTGTACAATTCTTTTTTACTTAATTTTGCCATCTAAGAAATATGACATCATCCTCTGAAAAATTGCTTGCAATGCACATTTCACTTTACTGGCAGACATGCCTTCCCTGAAAAAATACTGCAAGTGTGAAGCAGGAAAATATGCAATGATGGTAGGATCTTCATTTTATTATGAGAAATGAGTAACAAGAGTAAATTCATGCCCTTTTGTAATTTTGTAAGGTGGTGAGAGCTGTTGTTTTGGTAGTGTCCTGTTCCTGTAATTCTAACCTCAAATATTCTGTTGAAAAACAATGAGAAAGTTTATGGGAGAGAAAAGAGTTAGAGCATGGCCAAGGTTACATACAGTGAGTTAAAGATAGTCCAGGCACTAGGAGGCATGCATTTCCATGGGCTCTGTAAAATAATTCATCCTTGTATTTGGGGGTTGCAGTGGTTCCAAATATGTAAAAACACCTGAGAAATATCTGTCTCAGACACTGAACACATAATTTTTATGGAGATTTTCCAATGAGACTTGTCAACATCCCTACTGAGCAGATCACTGTCTTTTTCTAGCAATGCCATTTCAACATTTTGGAAAGAAACATCAGTAATTAGATGAGTCTTTTCCTTCTTGAAGCCTCTTTGTGGCTACGCTTTTGGCTTAGTGGGCATTGGATAGAAAGCTCCTGTGAAGTCTTTCTCAGAGAAAACCCAGTGTACAGATAATACGCAGGGTTATAAAAAAGTTAAATACTAACCTTTGCAGTTTCTCAGATAGATGTAATGATAGTTAAGATCAGTAGATGTAAGCTCTGGCCGAGATGCATATTTGTTTTATAATTATTTTACAACATATGAACAGGCATGACTAATGTCATGTCACAAATTTAGGGTTGCTTCAAAGAAAATTACATTGGCTATTGATCATGTTCTTTTCTTTAAGAAAAGTCTTCTGAAAGCTGTTTCTGTTTTAAAAGTGAATTTGATATCCAGGAAATACACTGATATTTTATTGAAAAAGGAAAGCTTTTGATTCCTCATAAGAAACAGTTACCATTAGAAGACCTTCCCCCTAGGACTCTCAGGATATTTACCTCCATCTGAATTCCCAGCTTATGCTGAAGTCCCAGCAATAATATGGATCAGTTCTGCCAGTAACATTGCAGTTTATCATTAGAGAGATATTACAAAACTGGCCTTTTCCTCTACACATCTTTTGCATATGCTGCCAGATAATCAATGTCATTGAATTTAAACTTTGCTGGCTTGGTCCAGATTTTGTCTGGCCTGTAGAAGCAGTGGGTTTCCTGTCAAAGCTTCTAGCTATTTCTAGCTCTAACCTCCTATGTATCTTTTGAAATGTGTGAAGAAAGTTTTGTCTTGGATGAGTGTTGATGAGAATAGTTCTCAATTCTCTTCCATTTTTCTTTATCTGACTGCCAATTAAATCGGCCGTCAGGTGGAAGACAGTGGCTGGGCACCAGCAGGTGGGTTATATAAGACATCTTTTGAGAAGAAGCAGAGGTGATCCTTGCTTTCTCCTTGTGTCCTGTAGCTGAGCTGGGGGACTATGACCCGTACAAGCACACGGCAGGCTACGTCTCCGAGTACCGCTTCGTTCCGGACCAGAGGGAGGAGCTGGAAGAGGCCATCGAGCGGATACACAAGACCCTGATGTAAGAACTCAGTGCTGTTGGGAACTTGGCAGGTAGTACCAGACCCAGGGATGCTAGGGAGCTGGGGAGGAACAGCCTGTGGTGCAGAGTGGAGGTTTCTAGCCTTAAGGAAAGGGCACGGGGAATCCAGTTACACCCCTCAGAAGCAGAAAAGGTTTTACATCTTGAAGCTGTTCTTTTAGGGACTGAGTAGGACAATAACTGGAGGTTTGTCAGACCTAGGTATGGGTGTTTCAGAGCCAGCAGTTTTAATGAAACATGTGCCAGAAATTCAACCATGCATAGAGCCAAAATAAACATTTACTTGCTTATCTCCAAGTTCATGTTCCTGGTAGGTGTAAAGAGGCTTGTTCTAACAAATCCAAGTTAGGTGCAATTGTGATATAACCATTTAGAAGATAAGAGCAGTAAGGACCCTTTCATGAGGGTGGTCATCATAGCCTTTGTCAAAGTAATGCAAAGATAATCAATTACCTACCTTGTAGCAGGTCTAAATTTCTTGATTCTCTTGCTATAATGAAGCCACAGTCTAGATAAAGGTTAAGTAATTTTTGCCTGTAGCATTGTGTGTTAATGTTATATGTGTCTTGTTTAATGAGAATAGCTATTAACTCAGGGTCACAGCTGTTCTCTGAAAAGTTTTCCAGTAATTGGAGTCTGTGCCAGTTGCCACATTGACCTAGGCTTTCTCTTCCAGGCCGGAGTCTGTTGTCAGTAATTATTTCTGTGGCTGCATGATAGCCTTACACTAGCTGATGCATTTCTGTGAACTAGCTACATATAGTTCTATGAAGTAAAAAAAATATTGATTTTTCCATTCCAGAGAGAGGAAACTGAGTCACAGCTAGTTAGTTTGGTTCAACATTGCAGAAGGGGTTTGTGAGAAATGAGACTTGAGATGCATTACTGTGAACTAAGCAGCCTTCATTTCTCTCTCTCAAGTTTCTCTAGTCACTAGATACAGAAGCCAGTGGTTGTGAAGGGAAGTGATCACTGTCATCACATTTATTGATCTGGAGCTCTGGTATTGTTGTGCTGCTTGGCTGCAGTTGGGTGTCAGGGACTTGGCAGCATAAGAACAGAGAGGAAAGCCGTGGTATTCTCATTGCTACTTCAGCCCAGCTGTCACCACCAGCACCGCCAGCTTGGACTTTGACCACAGTCTCTTCAGCTAAGAAATGTGAAGCTATAATGGATGAGGGCATCCCAAATTGTCTCATTGACCAGAGATGTTTTAGGCACAGGTTTGTGATAAGATTTGGAAGAACTGTTTTATTCTTTCTGGATCCCAGCATGGAAACACAGGCTTTTTTTGGTGGTGGTGGGTTGTTTGTTTGTGTCTTGGTTTGGAAAGACAGGTATCTGCCAGGGAAAGCTGGAGTTTCCCTTGGAATGGGGAATGTAAACCCCTCACCCCCTCCAAATTACAATTTTACAATTCAGGGCTTTCAGGCAAAGATTTGGGAATAGGAATAACAGCTCTTTACTAAGAATACTTATAATACAAATGTACTAGAAAAAACAAAACCACCCAACCAAACCAGCAAACAAACAAACAACAATTTTGGAGAATCCTGACAGAGTCAGAGCTACAACCTGACACCCTGTTGGTCAGGGGGTTGGAAGCAGTCCCACAGTGAGTCCTCCTGGAGTGGCAAAGGTGTAAGCTTATCTCCAAGTTCACGTTCCTGGTAAGAGGTGGTTCTGGTGGGGCAGAGATGATCCTGAGAGAAAAGGGTCCAGTGGTGGTGAGAAGGGTCCGGGGGTGGTGAGAAGGGTCCGGGGGTGGTGAGAAGGGTCCAGTCTTCCTCCAGGAATCAGATGAAGCTGGATCCCTTCTCGTTCCTGTGTCTCAGTTTTATCCAGGTAGGAATGGTTGGCTCCCCCCACTGGGTGGAGCATCTCACACTGGGATGATGGAATGTGGATGTGCTGCTTTGGGGAGGGTGTAGTTTGGGGATGTGTCAGTTTGGGGAGGTGTTCATGGCCCATCAGCAGACAACTCTCCCCCTGGAGGGAAGAGCAGTGGTGAAACAGATAAGAAACAAAGCCCCACAGTTGGCCCAGTGACAAAAGGCACCCGCCCTCCTCCTCCCAGAGTAAAGAAGAACAGTGCTTTCAGGAGATGAAAATAGAATACACATTTTTGTTTTCCATAACCCAGAACAGTTTGTTTGTTTGCTTTGGGTTTTTGTTGTTTGTTTTTGGTGTTGGTGGTGTTGTTTTTTGGGTTTTTTTCTTTGTTCTTCAGCACAGCTGTGGTACTGTATATACCTCTCTTCTCCTGGTTATGTCAAGAAAAACTGGGTTTAGTTGCATGTTTCCTCTCAGGTTTGTTTCTTTTACACAGCACAATAGCTGTTTGGAGATTCAGTAAGGAAGAAGTTTTTTGAGAAAGTAAAGGAAGCAAGGAAGGTGAGAGAAGAGGCCAGAGGGGTTTCTGACTCTGCAGCATGCCTGCTGTGATGGTTGTCCCATCTGTACACCAACGTGACAGCTCCAAGGTCAGAGAGCAGTGTGAGGTGACCTGATGTTGTCAGGCACGTCTGGAGGATCAAGCAGTGACTTTGGGGCTCACACATGAGGGAGCAAACATTTGGTGCTGGAGGAGAGAGAGAATCCCTCAGTGCAGACAAGAGAGCTGGTGCTGCACTCCTGACAGTGCCTGTTTCAGACTGTGGGAGATCTGTCACTGGCTGGTGCTTGGCAAGTCAGCTGCTGCTGTGTTTTGAATCAACATTTCGTGCTGCCAGTGGGGCACAAGCAAAGCAAAAATGCCCCTGATATTTAGCTTTAAAAGTAGCTTTAGATGTTGTTTAGGGCTTCAGGTGTCACTCAGGCACCCTTTGTCCGTGCAAAGGAGTGTGTGTGTGTGCCAGCTGCATGGCTGTCACTTTGGCAGCCCTGTCATTCCCACTGGCAAAGACTGCTTTAGTTTTGGGATGTGTGATGCTGAGGAGAGTTTGTGCTTTTACACATGATAAAAATGAAACACCCTTTGTACTGCTGGGAGTTCCTTCATCCCTTCACACGCTGGCTTCTCCATCTGCTTTTGAGATGACTTCTACCTCTGGCTTCCATCTGCTTCCTTCAGAAGCTGCAGTTCACATCTCTGCTTTCTTCAATATTTTTTGCAAATTCAGTTTCTAAAACATGATGTATTACTGTGGAAGTATTTATAAAAACACACTCAATGGTTTATTTGAGCCATTTGGACTCTTCGGAGGTGGGTGAGAATAGAGGAATAAGTGCATCAGCATTTTTCTAAACCTGGTCAGTAAGGAAAGACTAACAGCAGGATTTAAATTGGTGATGTATTCTAGCACCAATTCAGTAATGGGGTAATCCACTTTGCTCAGGACTGGTATTTTGCCTGCCTGTGAACCCAGGGAGAAAATACAGCCCCTGTAAAAATTTTGCTTACATTTCTGAGAGCTACTTGCAAGACTTTAAATTAAAAATCGAGCTACAGAGTAAATTTTTACAGGAAAAAAATATATTAGAATGTGATATTACTGATGTGGCGGATATCCAGTGTTCTGCATGTTCTGAATACAGATAATGAATGGCACATCTACTGGGATTTGAGGAAAGGAATTCCTCTTACAAGCTTCAGTTCTGCTGCTTTTCCAGGAGTCCTTGGAGAGAAGAGCACCTGGAAAAGTGGCAGTGCTGCTACATGGATGAGCTGAGCTGAAGCAGTCATCTCCCAGATACAAAGAAGTCATTTTAAATACTTTGAATACCTTTAAATACCTATTGTATTCATGCTAGCACTGCTGTTTCATGTCTTTTACCTTGGAAGTTCCTTTCTCTTTGTCAACCATAACACAAAGTTGGGAAAACCTGGATGGTAGCTTCTAGGCTAGAGAGAATGGAGACACAAGAAGCAAGAATGTGCATATTGCAGGGCTTTTCCAGATTTTTGGTTAAAATGTTGAATGTAGAATGCTCTACTTCACACCTTGGATTCGGAAAGTAGAACATCCAGTGAAGCATTTCCCCAGGAAAGCCAACAGAATGAAGCAGGATATGCATCTTTTTGAGGTCATATTTTTACAAGATGTGCTGTACTTGCCCAATAACAGTCCAGTTGCTTTCAGAGAATTATTGGAAAGAAGTGAAAATGAAAACATGGCTTCACCTATTTCAAGCTTACAAAAGAGAATCTTGTTCTTGCATCAGTGACAGATATTAAGGGAAGAGCAAATTAAATTCTGAGAACAAGGCTTTAAATTTATTTAGCTGTTTTGTTCTTTTTGAAAATAAATCCATTGTCAGTAATGTAAAATGTGTTTCTGCTAGCCAGGATTTTTCCCTCACCAGTCTCCCCAGTTGTTTCCTGCCAGTGGTACTTTTCAACTGATGCATTGATGTCTGTAGCTAGGAAGGCAGGCAGAATCTTTGAAATGGCTGGTCTTATGAGACAGACTCCAAATATTGTTGTCAGTGCAGCAGACCTGGGTACCACCAGCTGGTGTGACTTACTGTAGGCAAGATTTTATGGAGAAAGTAATAATTATCTGAAGTTATTGCTTTCAGGAGTTTCAATACTGCTACGGGGAGGTAGTACCCCCACCAGTCATACTATTCCTGCTTTATCAATAATAATGTAGTTATGGGGTAAAAAAGTTATTTTGCATATTGAAGCCTAAAAATGAAATGTGTGAAGTGTGTTTTTGACAGCAAGGAAAAAGTTAGCCACTGCATTAGACAAACTTTATGTGTATGATAGCATATATGTCTGTGGTAGGAGACCACTAGAGATCCAGTCTTACCTGGAATAAGAAGTTCAGTGTTGAAAAGACAAAAGGCAGCCTAAAAGACTGTGAAGAAGGGCTGCGTCCAGAAAACTGTACTTATTAATATGATCTGTTTTGATATGTTGATTGGAATTGCAAGATTCTTAGAAATAATTGTGTTTACAGGGGTCAAGTTCCTGCTGAGGCAGAAGTGAACTACTTAGGTGTGGCCAAATCTCTGGAAATGTATGGAGTGGATCTCCATCCTGTTTATGTAAGTGTTAACTGTGAAAAATAATTACTGCACTAATGTGTGAAACAGTACTTAGATAGTTTTGTTGCCACAGGATAGCTGGAAAAGGTACACTACTTAAGAAATGCAAAGGAATTCTTATTTACAGATGGAGAGGATTTGGCTATTCATGCATACGAAAGCCTAATGATTTTCAGATTAAATGCTGTGATTATGTTATGCCTATAAAAACCAATCCATTTTACTCGGGATAAAAACAATTTAGATAGAAAAGAAGTAATTGTGCAACTGTCAGGAGACATGAGGATTATCACCTTTGTCTTTAACAGAAGAATTTGCACTTTATTTTTGTTGAAATAAGAAAAAGTGTGTCTTGAAACTTTTTTAATACCATTGCAAAAATTAGGGTGGAGTAGCAGTAGCATGTCTGGCTTTTAAAAATGTTTGTTGTCAAGGTTTTACTAAAGCTCCAGACTGTGTTTCCATTTTTTCCCATGTTGTATCATGTAGCATCACAAGTTGTCTGTATTGCCTCAGAAAACCCATCCATTTCTTTTGTCTGTCGGCATGAATGTTGGGATTGGATCCAAGTCATCACCTGGAGGCTATGTGCTACTAGTGGAAACATCATTCTATCTTGTTTGAATTATTTTGCTTGTGGCAGGTTTGTTTTTTTTAGTTAAAAAATCAGGAGTTCAAACGAGGAGTTGCCGTATAGATAGTTCACCGAGTTAGATGTCAGTACTTTGTAAAATTACTTGAAAGAAGATAAAGAAATCAAGACACTACCTGAAGATTAAATATGTATTTTTTCTGAAAAATGTGTAGCCTGAAATATAAAGTACCTTTTAATGCACCCTGTGGCTTAATTGTATTCATATCCCAGGCTTTGTTCCCCTCCCACCCATGGAAAGCTGGGGAGTTACTGGAACAAGATCCAACATGAACAAACAAAATCATGTTACATTCGTACAGTCTGGAATTTTTTCTTTGCCTCATAACTTGCTTTTGTTGTGCAATGAAATCTCTGCCTGGGTAACCTGTGAGCATCATTGTTCCTACTTGAATTACAACAGCAGCAGAAGCCCTCATTGAGACCGAGGCTGCGCACATGACAAAATGCAGTTATTTTCCTCCTTTGGTTATATTAAAAATAAAGCTGCCTTTAGCAATTAATTCACTGAGGAGCAGAGGCAGAGCTTGCTAGGTGTGCTCGACCTTTGTCAGCCCTGTTATCACACAGGAGACTTGCTCAGTGTCTCAAGTCAGTCCCTCTCACAGTTCATCATTTTGCTGTTCATGCTCCGCTGGTTGAGAGCTTTCACCTGAGGCTCTTCCTCATTGCCTCAAGTAGGAAGGTGACTGAGCTTTTCCAGCTGACTTTCTTTTAACCTCATGCACTAGGGTTTGCACTCTTTCAGCTGTAAGCTGCTTCTGATTTTGGTTATTGACTGTAAATAGCGGAGGTGGGGACCTTCTGCCACTTAGCAGCAGGGCTTTCACCCTGTTCTCTCCCAGTGCAGTTTGAGATTTGTATCCTGACTCCCAGAATGGTTTCCTTCAGAGGAGTTGATGCATGTGGCTGTTCCCTGCACACCATTGTCCTTTCTGAACAACAGAAAAAGAAGCTTGACTCTCCCAAAGGAGCTACTTCACTTGGAGGCAGCATCTGACACTATTTTAGAAGGGGAAGGACAGCTATGTGGTTGTATTATAGGTCAGAAAATCACCATTTACTTTCAGCTGAAAGTTGGGATAACTGTTGCATTCATGCCTGAATAAGAGTTCAGTCTCTGACTTGTGGCCATTTGCCAAATAGCAAACATTAATTCAGGAAGAAAAAAAAAAAGGTATTCTTGTTTTTTACCATGGCATAAAATTCCCATTCTTTCCCTCACTGCCATTCTTTCTTGCCTCTTTCCCCCCAGAACTGCAGATTTTCATACAGCAGTTTTCATCAGTAGGTCAAGTACTATTTTCTCATTTGTATGGAGAGTGAAACAGTATATTCAAGTCACCGGGATGAATTTCTCACTGGATCTCACTGATACTGTGATTCTACTTGCAACTGTACAAATGACATAGATTTTTATTTTCCAGGGTGAAAACAAATCTGAATACTTTTTAGGATTAACACCCATAGGAGTTGTTGTCTACAAGAATAAAAAACAAGTAGGAAAGTATTTCTGGTATGTATTATTTAAATGTGCAGTCTGCACTAAAATGATAACAATGTTGCATGGAAGTCTATGATTTGTGATATCTATTTGAAAGGTTAATCATAGCAATATTAAAAAAGTATACACAGAATTCTTAATATTTCTCTGGATTACACAGATTTTTAAGTCTTTGATAATCCAATTATTGAAAAAAGTAGATTTTACCATACTCTTGCTAAAATGTTTACATATCACTGATTTTCTGCTGACATCTGGGGCATACCTGAAAAGTAAACCTACCTGTGAAATTTTTTTTTGCCTTTGTATGCAAATGTGTACAACTTTATATTTTATTATGCATGAAAGTAAAAGCTCATGAAGTTCTTTCTGTCTTTTTTTCTCAATATTACAGGCCCAGGATTACGAAAGTTCACTTCAAGGAAACACAGTTCGAACTCCGAGTCCTGGGAAAAGATGTAAGCCTGAAAAGATAAAAAAAAAAAAAAAAAAATTAGGTCTAATGAAGATGGAAATTTAGTATCTCTGTCAACATCTAATTGGTTTTATTGAAATTTACTGTACAAAACAAAATGTAGGTGCAAGGAACTTCACAAAGCTGTCAGGCACAAAACAGGCACATTACACAGCTTGAAACCCGTTTGTCAGAGTTTAACATCATTTTGCTCTTACACCATTTGAGAGAAAGCAGTGTTGGTTCCAGTGGGGCAAGGACAGCAGGATGATAGAAAGATACAAGGCTTTAAGATGCAGTAAGTAAAAAAATATATATATATTTATCTCCTATAACACATGTGGAGTAGGGAGAGGAGGAGACCACCGAGAATGTAGGAAAAAATAATAAAATAATAAAAAACATAGTTGCAATCAGTTTGTGGTTTTGCTGTTTGGTTTAGTTATAAGTTTAGTTGGCTGAATTATTTTTTGAAAATACTTTGTGTGTCTTTTTGGAACATGAAAGTTTATAGTTTCATAAAGGACTGATAGTTTATAGTTTTAAACAGTATTAACCTGCTGGCAAACACACCCTTTACTGTTTATCTATGTGTCTTTGTTCATCTTTGCAATGGTGGTCAGTCTCATCCATGGTTTTTCCATGAGGACATTTGATTTGTTCCTGTTGTGGACAGCATTGCTTGTGTCTTTGCAGATGTCTTGGCAAATCTTTCTTTTGTTACTCCCAAGTGGCTTATTTATATTTGGTGTCGTAATATATGGGAATTTTATTTCTGAAGGTGTGTTTGTTGAAATGGGAGAGTTATTTAAAGGCTGGGGGAAGGTTGAGAAAACTTTTCACCATGTTTTATGTAAAGGGTGAGTGATAGTTCATGTAGCTGTAGCTTCTGTTTGATGCCACATTTCCAGTGATTTTGTTTTAACCATGTGCAATTGCAAAGGCTTAACATGCTGATCAGAAAACCTGGAAGGTTTTGGGAAAGCTGAGGCTGTGAATATTGAGGGCTAGTGAACTCTTACCGTTGTGATCATAAGGCAAATATTTTAACAGAACTTGGTAGTTTCAAGCCTGGACAGGTATTTCTAGGAAATTGTTGAAGAGAACAGTAAGTACAGGGGTGTGTACCATAATTAAATTCGCCTTTGCAACTAATACTAATCTGAAGTATTTCTACAGCATTTCATATCCTAAAAAGATCAGGAAAGACCAAAATGGCACAGAAAAATCTTTTTCTCCTTTTTTTTAACAGTCTGGGGTTACTTTGAACAAAATTATATATTGGAATAAGCAGACAATAACCTCAGTCTCTGGATTAAAATTGTCACAACAATTTATGCTGGTTTACACAGAGGAGGAAAAGCTCATCTGTGTATTTGTATGAATGTATGTTCCAATAATCTTAAAAAATCTGATTCACAAGTTTATTTTATTCCTTTTGGGGTTTTTTTTGGAATAAATGCTATCACTTTGTCCTCCCAAGTGACACATGAATACATTATAGGAGAGTAAATATGCCATTTTCACTCCATCCTGCCTCCTGGGATATCACTTTATGGCCCAGGGAATCAACACTTTCCTTGTATCAGATGTGGTATACCAAGTCTGGGATGTTTTCTGTGTTTCCAGTTAGTTGTAGAGAGCTCCAGAAAAGATTCAGGAGGAGTAGAAATACTGGGGACTTTCCCATGTCTTTAAATTGAACTTTATAGCACAAAGTGAAGGAGCTGCTGTGTAACAGAGCAGATCCTTTCTGAGTGAACCAAGTACTTTGTGTGAATCATGTTTTCCACAGCTGTAAAAACCCTCTGCAGGGTGGGTTTCAATACATGTTTCCACACACACCAGCTACCGTTATTAACAGTGATTGTCACCTTTCACTGCTTGTGAAGAGGAAGCTGTTGATGCCTTTAGCACCAGAGAAGTGCTGCCCTTCCCCTGGATGGAGTTACTTGTGGTGACTTTTTATTGCTGCTTGCTGAGATTGGTGTGAGTTTTTTTCATCCATGCCAGAGGAATCTGTTTATTTCCCACTCAAGGGGTGGAAATGGACATCCTGGTCTTCTTGACAGATTAGTGTCTAAAACAAGTCCATGTCTTCAGACTACCTAAACTCCATGATGTTGCATGTCTGCGTCAGCCAAACCTATGGCTGCTCATTTTTTTGTTTACATTGCTTCACTTTACATAAACTTGATGTTTATTGGGCAGAAGATGTTACTACTTAGTGTCTTATAATAAAGTAAGTTGCTTTGGCGTTTCTATTTTGTAGTGTAACCTCTTGTATTTTTCATATCCTTTCCATGAGAATAATTCTTGTATATTTATCTGCCTTGTATTTTTTTTTCCTGCACACCTGTTGCTATTGTGTACAAGCATAGCCATCAGTATTTTGTTTCTATTTTTCATTACTTTGCTTGTATTACATGTTTTCTCCTGAAGGCCATTGCTGTTGCCCGTTCATAAACAAAATACTGCATTTAATATCGGGCCATCCATGGACATGTGAGACTGAAGCTCTTTTCAGTGGTGTTAATCATTGAATCAGTATTTCATTGTCCCCTGCATGAACCCATGCTGTGAATTCTGAGCTATAAATGCATCAGGTCTTCCCTGGCACCTCAACGTATCAGCATGAAATTAGGAACCCTTACCATGCAAGGACTGCACATGTTCACATTCCCTGAACGTGACAAAAAATTGCCAAGAATTTTTGAAGATTGAAGAAGTTTATTTCTCAGGAAACTGAGAAATTCATCTAATGTTCCTGGCAGCATGTCTGTTGAGCAACCTTGCTGGACACAACCCAGTGGCACAGGTGGCTGCCAAAGCCCTCCCCTCTCCAGCAGCAGAACAGAGCTTGGTCACAATGGATGCTCTATGTGGAAGTGAGCACTGGGAGTGGGCAGCATGCCTCCTGTGCTTCCCCATGTGAGGAGCACAGCCTGCTTCCTAGATTCCTCTCTCAGCTAGGGACATGAAAGAAAACAGAGGAAAACACACTTTATTTGACTGTGTAGGCTGGGAATGTGAATGTAATAATAGGTAGGAGTGAGAGATTTGGAGCTTTTTTGCCTGTAGGTACCAAGCACTATTGTGCTGTTCCCTGCACCCCAGTGCTGTTTTGTGTGACTGTGCCTTTTACTTTAGTTGCTCTGTGTCTGAACATGCATGTGAATGATTTCACTCCGTAGTAGGGTTTATGCAAAACTTCTGTTCTTACTTTTCCTGTTTCACAAACCAGAAAGAATTCAGTGTGCAAAACAAATGTTTGCACATTGCTTATGCTTTACACAAATCTTTGCTTTCATTGTTTCTGCTGTAAGAGAAGGGTCTTTTTGA
The DNA here is from genome assembly GCA_027886175.1 of Phylloscopus collybita. Classification (NCBI taxonomy): domain Eukaryota; kingdom Metazoa; phylum Chordata; class Aves; order Passeriformes; family Phylloscopidae; genus Phylloscopus; species Phylloscopus collybita. Next base: position 7,141,491 of record JAJNNQ010000086.1, on the reverse strand, counting down.
AACCTGAAATTTTTATTTCAAGAGATCTTGAAATTTGGTTATTTTCAAGTCAGAACAATCCCCCAGTGTGTGCAGTTAAAAATTATTTACACGTTTTTGTGCATTCCTTTGCAATCTGTCATATTCAAATGAAGAGGCTTCCCCCAGTTGAATTCACTGGGGGAAGGCAAAATTGGTAATGACTCTTCAGGAGCAATACCAACCACTGATGCAAGTGCAAAGCACTAATCCTCCCCATTCTGCATGGCAGAAACTTGCATAAATACAATATTCTTTTGTTCTTTTAAATTGTCCAGAAAACACTGTAAATATGTTTTTTAATCTGCTTTTCGTGAGTCTGTCCTAAGTCTGAAAAATAATTATGTTAATAGGGTGGTTCTGCTACATCCCTTCTTTTCCTATCAAATGCTATATTCCATCTTGAATTACAAGTTCTGCAGCCAGAAACTCCTAATTTGATGTATTGTTCCTGCAATTTCTTGGGAAGATTGTACAAGATTTGAAGACCAGTCTTAGATCCAATTTATGGCGTGTGTAGTTTCCAGACAAAAATAGCACTTTGATCTTACAGTTTAAGAATTGCAAATTACTTTTGTATAATTTGCATTTGCACCCACTTAACTCATAGTGATAGTAGATAGTGGAGGTGAGCAAGCACAATGATATTAATGTGTCATATTAAATAGTTTTGGTTCCTTGGGGGTTTTCTTGTCTTTTCTCAAACTTTTTGAGCCATCATAGAAGGACTGTAAGATCAGATCAAGGTCTGCGTAAAATTAAATTCCCTGACACTAAGGTGATACTGTCAGCTTTCTTTTTTTCTAATTCTTCCTTACTAATTTTGGATTGCTGTAATATAAAGCTGAGATATGTTTGTTTCAATACTGACGTGCAACTGGCACAGCTTTATCAGTTTTAATTGCCAGCTTGGTATAATGTTCCTAAAGATTGACCTTCAGTAACAAGTAATAGCACATTGTTTGTTACACAAGCTGTGATTTGTCTGCATATGTCAATATATAAAGACAGAAGGCTTCCTATTGGAATTAACAGCTGACGGTACCCAGGTTTTGTTCCTAACCTGGCAAAGAGTAATGTTCTGAAGCAGTAGCTTCAGCGCCAGTGCTAATGATTCTGTTAGATGTGTAGGTGTTGTATGTGTCCATGCAGTGTGTCCTGAAATGGGGCAGGATCCCTCCTTATGCAGCATGAGCACTCATTAGCTGTGATTGGGAAGAGTGTCCTCTGTGCTGGCACAGTTCCTACTCTGGTTTTGGGGTTTTCTCCTTTTTCTGAGCCTGCATTGCTGGGAGCTCATAAATGTCTTGTAAATTAGGGTAGCTAAAGCATGCTCTGAATCAGTGGTTCTCAAATAATTTTTGCTCTGTTTGGCTCTGGGCAGGTTCAATGCTCCCTGGAAGGGGTGTAAATCTACTGACAATGGCCTCTTATCCAGAGACTAAAACATGAGCTCCAAGAACAAGGGATCTTCTAGCCTCCAGAGAGAAGAGCTCTTATTTTGTGTCTTCGCTTCCAGGTGGAGCTGAGCTTGCCCGACCTGGGAAATGAGCCTAGCTGGTGCAAAGCAGCTCTGAGCCTGAGAGCTGTGTGACCAGGCTGGCATGCCAAAGCAAGCAAGAGGCTGTTTGCCAAGCACTCCTGAATCGTGGGCTAGTTTCAGGGGTGTTCTGTGCTTAGGCAGAGCAATGACCCCTCTGACTTGTTCCCTTTTGTGCTGGTTTGAAAGCAAAACCAGTGAGACTCCCAGTCAGAGATACAATGTAATAGGAGAAGAGAGGAAAAAAAAAAAAAAAAAAAGGTAAAATAAAATAAATGGAACAATACAACCTGACACCCTGTTGGTCAGGGGGTTTGCAGCAGTCCAAAAGTGAGTCCTCCTGGAGTGGCAGAGGTGGTTCTGTTGGAGTAGAGATGATCCTGAGAGAGAAGGGTCCAGTGATGGTGAGAAGGGTCCAGTGATGGTGAGAAGGATCCAGTCTTCCTCCAGGAATCCAGTGGAACCAGATGAGATGTTCTTGTCAAAGCAGTCATTCCATCTGGTAGCTCTTGTCTCCTCTGGGAGTCCAGTGGATAGAAGCTCCCTGTGATGTCTCAAACCCTGGATTATATCCAGGTGGGAATGCTTGGCTCCTCCCCCTGGGCAGAGCATCTCCCAATGGGATGATCTCACTCCATGAGTCATGCAGTGGGTCCTTGATGGCCCATTAACCAGAGATAACTCCCGGGGGAAGTTATCTATGAGTCACGTGGCAAGGCATTGTTGGGCTCGTTAACAGGAGATCAGGAAAACACTGCCCCACCTTGGCTCCAAGGGCTCGTGGGGACAGAATACAGACCTTGGGCACAATTTTACATTAGAACCTAGGACACCTTTGAAGGGTTTTAGAGCACACTTTCAAGCTTTCACTGGAGAGGTGTGGATAACTAGGGTGTAGCCCTGTTTGGATTCCAGCTCTCTACTGGAGGTCCTAAAGGCCCTGCTAAATCAGTCTCCGGGCTGGTTGGGAGCCAGCATAAAACAGAAGGGCTTCAGTGTGTGAGAAATGATGCCCACTTGTAAAAATTGCAAAGGTTTATTAAATCTTAACAAAATACAACAAAATGACTGAATAAGGAAGAAATTGCAGTGCAGGGAGCACAGGATGAAACCTCCATGTGCTCATCTACAAAATGGATGCTCTGCCTTTTATACCCCTGACCCTCCTAAGACTTGTCAGTCAACTCCTCCTTCACTGTCCCTCGGTGGAGATTACTTTCCTACAACTTGACTGGAGGTCAGCTGTTGCCATATGTGCTTCCTAGTTACCAGCCTTCCCTCCCCTCAAATGCCCTGACTTCCCAGGCTGTCCAGTGACAGCAATACAAGAGGAAGGGGAAAGAGGGCTGTGGGGAGAACATATCACAATAACTTAACTATACATCAACAAAACTTCTCTTAACATACACATAATATTCATCCCTTAATTGTGAAAACCAACCATCACGTTACCCATCTATAACAAGTGTCCATCTGTGAATAAGCTTGTGTTCTAGACAAGCTGTCTACATCCACTGTGTTGGAGAGGATGAAGTAGCTCGGCCCTGCAGAGATGATTTATTAGTGAAAGATTCTAAGAGTATGAAACCTACAAGAGGAATAGAATTGAAAGCAAAATTTGAACTGTAGGGTGCTGGCAGGAAGAGGGTGATTAAACCAGCTGAAAAGACTGAGCTGGGTGAGTCAGTGACACCCCTGCCAAGACAAAAGGATGAATAAGGAGTTGGACCTTCTCAGGTATCAGGGATAAGGTGGTTTTTCAGGTTTTTGGTCTGTAGAGTAGTATTGTAATGCTGTAGTTCCCATAGGCTGTATGTAGATTCTGTAGGGTTTGTATCTTGAGGTGATTGGTTGATGCTCATTAGAATATTCATGATAGAAAGGGTTCAAATGGAATGTAACAGGTAACTCGGTCTCTTGCTCCCCTGGATCCCTGTCCCTTTAGACCTTTGGACTCTTCCCCAGTCAGGCTGCCTTCCCACGACCAATAAACCACGTGTCCCAAAGAGTATCCTGGTCTGCAGATCATCTCTCTCACCAGACACCACCAGCGGGATACCAATACACTGTGCTAGTCTCTCTCTCCTCCTGTGGGTAAAAATGGTGTGAGGTTCTAGCAGTATGAGCTGTAGCATGTTTTGGAGACTGCAGGATAAGTTTTCAAAGCACCTAAAAGGAGAGGGATATGTAATGCTTGTCTTCACGTTTTTTCAGTATGTGTTTTTTTCAGAGCCAGGACGAGGCAGTCCCACACTTGTTGGGTGGTTATTGCTGCAAGAGTCTTTTTGCAGCCTCTGGTCCCATCATCCTGCCCCTCCCTTGTCCCTGCAAGTCACAGATGGGATTGAAAATAACCATACAAAAAAAGTGGTTTTATACTTGTTTGATCAGCAAAATGAGCTCCCTGAGAAAACAGACAAACACCAAGATGGTTCAAAGGAGAGGAATCTCCAGAGCTGCAGACAGCCAAGACTGCTCTGGAAACAGTTCATGATTTACAGTGCCTCACCTTTAGCACACTGGACACTTTAAAAGCAGCAGGATGAGTAGCCAGGAGAAGCTCATGAGGCACCAAAGAGCACTGAATGACTTTGGAAGAGTAATTTGCTATAAATCATTAGTAAAATTACAATAGCTCTTTGTTTCTTTTGGTTCAGATATATGAGAATAATAAGCAAAACACCCAGCTAACACTAACTACCTGTAGGAAATGGCAATGTTCAAAATGCTAAAAATGTCTTTTATTGGAAACAAAAGGTCATGGTCTTAACAGGTAAGGCCATCCTTGCTTTACGTATATAAATCAATTAATTCCTTGTGGTAGAAATGTTAAACCAGAAAGGTATTGGTGTTTTCAGTACTACTTACCTTTTATATAAGCATTTATAAATTGTCAGGGTAATCACTACTCTTAAAAGCCTTAAATAGTCCTAAAAGGAATGTGGAGGAAGACCTAAACATGGCTGTGCTGAAAGCAGTGTCATACTGGACTTGGTTAAAATAAGTTACAGAATCCTTCCCAGATAAGCTGAGACATGGTGAAAGAACTATGAATTGTTTCCCCTTTGATGTTTAGGCTTTTTTTTTCCTCTCTAGTAAAATCTGATTGTGATGTTGAGTTATTTGCAGGCATCAGTTTTGAGGCCACTGTTTTCAGATGTGATTTTCCTTCAAATTCCAGTACATAAGTCTGGGTGTGATGTCAGAGGGCTTGTTGGTCTGTCCCATGATTTTTAGGCAATTCCTGTTTCATTTTCAAGATCTGAGTTCCATAACATTTTGGTAAATCGGATTTATAGGGTTAGTCCTGCCCACCTCCCCCTCTTTTTTTTTTTTTTTTTTTACCCTCCCTGGGTGCTGAATACTTTGTGTAGATGTTCCAGCATCATCAACATTTTTCTTACCAGCTACGGTGAACTTTCTTACACCTTAGAAAATTATGCCTTCATATGAGGGAATCAGTGATTTCTGCTGCTCAGATCTTTATATGATCTAGCAGTGTAACTATATGGTCCCTCTTACTGTCACTTACTGATTTTCATATTTTTCATGCTGTTTGTTCTGTGTATGGGAAAGTTCTAAAACTGTGACTTAAAGAAGACAAGATGGATAAATAGAACTTTTTCCCCAACAGGAATCCTTCATTGAATGCCAGTGGCATTCAAACTGGTCTAACAGTAAGATATGGCAGAAACTCCTTATTTTAAAAATTCTCTTAAAAAAAAAAGTCAAAAAATCATACCTGTCTTCTCTCTACCCCTCTCTTCCCACATCCCAGAAACTCCTTCCTTTGAGATTATGTAATTAAATAAATTTAAGTGCAACAGAGGATTCTTTGCCTAAAAGTTGGAGTGAGCAAGGAAGGAGCAAGTCCCCACATATTAAAAGTGAGTTATTGAATTTTTTCTAACAGAAGCTAAACTGACTCATCATATTGCATCAAGTTTGCAATATTACAGTCCAGTTTGATATTACCCTTTTGAAGATAAGTATAGTTGTGTGGGTTTATATGAAATCATATTAGATGACAGTCTGACATAGAAATTATAACTTAAATCAAATAATGACATCCAAAGCTACTTTTCTACTATGTGAAAAACAAGCAAATCTAAAATACCACTTGACATGTTTTCTTTAAAAGTTTTAAAATGTAAAATGCATTATGATTCTTCAGTGAGCAGACTCTTGTTTCTAGCCATCAGAGGAGAAAGAGCAATGTTGTTATTCTGGAGGAGTCCAAGATAATTTGATTTTTCTCCTTAACAATTTTCAGGATGCCTTTACTTTTCATGAATTAAACTTATTTTTGCAGTAAGTTAAATCACTTGTGAATCCTGCAGAGAGATGATGATCCCTATCAAACCTAAGGGACTTCGGGAATATAATTATGGGACCAATGTACCACAAAGTAATTTAATGATATATAAAGAGTATCAAATGAATCCTAGGTCTGAGCATTCTTGGTAGTCGTTATGTGTTACTGTACTACCTGTGTTCTTCTCCCTTGTCATGGAGAGTAAAATGTGCTTTTGATGGAGGACCAGAGAATTATTTTAATTCTTTGCCTATTTCATTGGACTGTTCCAGCCAGACATTTAAATAAAATAAGGCATGGGAGAAATAAGCTTATGTGTATGTTTTCAGTATTTATTTTTTTTTTGTCAGGGAATGAAATCTCTATTATTCTAACCAGAGGCAAAATTCTGTCAATTTTACTGTTATTTGTTTCAAGGTGAAAGAAAAGCTGCTTGAGGAGGTAATTTGTGGTTTTGTGAGGCTGCTTGGTATAACAGACATGAAACTGGGTTTTTGTTATAGGTGAAATTTTGAATTCTAGAGAACATAGAGAGTTAATTCACAGTTTGCAAGGTGTTTGGAGATAATAATAAACAAAAATAAAAGAGGAGGGGGAGAAACTTGCCTGAGCTCTTTTGTTGTGTATGCAGTTGTCACTGCAGAAGTGTAACTAATGCAAGGGCATAGGTTGTTTGAAGTCAGGTGCTGAGGGTGGTGTAAATCACACCTGGTTTGTCACTCACATGTTGGTGAAATGGTTTTAGACTCAGTTTTGTTGCAGGGGGTGTCACACCGTGCTGAGCTCTGGCACTGGCATTGCTGGGACTGCACATTCTGTCTGTGAAACACCAAGCACTTGAATGCACCAAGTGAAAAATACAGGGAAGGGTATTTCTTGTGAACACGTCTGAGTGTTCAGCTTGTTGAAGACAAGCAGTGTGATGTGTCTGTTGCTTCTCCTTTTCTGTTGGAAGTGTGTTATACTTTGTACGTGTCCCACTTCTCTTTTCCCTGGCAGTTTCCAGAGATCAGCTTTTAAGCTTTGACTGTTCTTTTGTTGTGGCTGTTGTTGTCTTCCTTAAGAGACTTTAAGGTGGATTTTAAGACTTTCATTTTTTTCCTAGCATTTTGAATTATTCTAAAGTTAGAGTTTAAAAAAATAAAACCCTTCCCTTCTTCTGGTTTTTTTTTTCTTCAGATTTACCCTTTATCCTTTTCTACATGTATGTTTTGTGCTTCCTGTGTCATTGCTTCATATTAGTTTTTAACAGATCTTGAGTTCCTTTCTTTCCCTTATTCTTGCCTTTTTTATACAGTTAACCAGAATATTTTTGATTAACATCTGAACTGCAGTTTGAGAAACATCAGAAACATAATTTTTGATAAAAGAAGACTTGTGTTGTTTTACTTAGGAAAAAAGTTGATGTGTATGAACAAGAATGGAGGAACAGAAGTGTTTCAATAATCTCTTTTCTCTGTTTTTCAATAAGAAAAGCACTTTCAAATGAAGAATTCTACAGAATTATAGAACCTGATTTTCTTCATGCTGATTTCTTTTCTTGCATGGACTGACATGGGATGGTTGGTCCTTGTGTTCAGTAAATGAGATTCAATCCAATGGCAGGATACCCCATAAGAATATTCATTTCTTTTGTTTTGTCTTCAGTGCAATGAAACTTCCTTCTTTTTTGAAGCACGTAACAAGGTCACATGCAAACATCTCTGGAAATGCTGTGTAGAGCATCATACATTTTTCAGGTGAGTGATGCAGAAGTTAGGTTGTGTTTTCCTAGGGCCACTACACTGAGTGGGAGCCTTGTTATACCTGCAGAGTGGTATAAAATAGGCTTGCTGTCTGGAAACACTTTGTTTGTTTGTGCTCTTGGTTATAGAATGCCTTTAAAAGCCAACACCTTTTCTTACAGTCATATGAAACAATGTTTTTAAAATTGGGTAGTTTGGTGGTTTCTTTTGTCTTAGCATTTTTTTGTAAACAGTACTTCAGGTTGTGTGTAGTAGGCTTTATCAGCAATATTCACAAATGTATATGGCAGGATTTAAGTTGCCATATAGATTTTGATGTATTTAACCATCAGATTTTCTGTAGCAGCATTTGCTTGATAGAGGCTGTTGGAATTCAGACATTACTATTTTCTACAGTGGACAGAATTTTTTAATAGAAATTCATTGAATTTCCATACTTTTGCTTACTTACTGAAGTGTATAAAATCTTCCAGTACTGCACATCTCAGAGTACTTCATTTTACCGTTGCAAAAACACCAAGAGAAATATGCTAAGGTGTCTAATTGGGAGCTGGTGGGTAGAACCCTCTGGGCTGCCTTTAGCAGTGCTGTAAATGAGTGAACTGAGAATCTCTCCTGCAGTCTCACTATTGTGACAGGGTTTGCCTTCGCCCAAAATTATGTGAAAGGCTGTTGGTGCCAGCAATTTACACTGGACTCTGAAAGGAAGAGGTGTGTAGTCAAAACAGGGGGGGACAAACAGGTGGCTTTGGGAGACTCTCAACCCCATAAGAGTCTGTCTGGAGGCAGGGATGAAGAGGAACGTGCAGAAAAACTTTTTTTTTTGCCCAAATTTGTATTCTTTTACACTTGGGAAGGGGACTATAATTCAGACCTCTCTATGCAACTTACTCTGTTATTTTATTTTTTAAACTACACAGGGTGCCAGAGAATGAATCAAACTCGCTGTCAAGAAAAGTCAGCAAGTTTGGATCCATAGGTTATAAACATCGGTACAGGTGAATTTTGTTCATTGTTTAAACTTCAGTTCATTTTTTCTTCATTCCTCTTCTCTTCTTTCCTTCCAGTGAAAGAAAACCCCCACTCAGAATACGACCCAGAATAGTTCTGAAGACAAAGGATGAATCAGGGCCATTTTAACAGACTCTCCTTAGGGGTTTGGCAGTTTGGGGACAAATATAAGTTTCTTCTTCAGATCCCCAGAATTGATTGATGCCTGCTATAGGCTGTAGTCAAAGTGGGAGCAGCTTTGACATTTTTATTAAATCATTATATCCTTTTAAATCCTGAAATTATGTTAATGTCCCAAAGAGGTTTTCCTGACAATGGAGAAATACCAAAATGAGGGTGTGTCTTTTCTGGCTTGAATAGGTGACAACATTGAATGAATGTTCAAGGCTGTAAAACTTGAAAGTTGCTGTAAACTTGAAATTAAGGTTGAATAAGGAGCACTGTTTCCACTATCATGCAAGAAATAAATGGATCATAATGAGTAAAGTTGATAATCATTAGTTAGGCAGATCTTGTCACTTTGCCTATTTCATAATCCAGATTATGAGAGTTATCACACTCTCTGGCATGATCTATATTATTCTTGCTGTGGACAGCAGAGCAATGATTGTCCTGCCTTTTGTGTTTGTGGTGGATCTGGCCTGCCTTACCCCATCTGGGATGGTGGGTTCACTGGATTCCTACCAGAGCACTGCAGATGAGTTTTTTCTGTTGGACCACTTTAGCAGATTGGAGCTGGGCACTGCTGCTGGGGAGGAGAAAGCTTTGTGCTGGCAAGAACTTCCCAATCAATTGAAAAACAACTGCCAGGAAGCAATTAACTATGTCTGAGCTATTGCTGTTGGTTGTAGTTCAGTTCACCTTCCCTATTTTAATAAATGCCATGTGTGATCAGTGATCAGGCTTGCCATGCTGGGGTAACTGAGCACTTTGTTTGTCTTCTTTTTGCCTTTGGTCCCCATTGTAGCAGCAAAAGCCTTGGCAAATGTTGTGTATCCACACAAATCATTAGCTCAGTGCAGAAACCATAATCCCTCTGTTTTTCTGTGTAAGTGGGGGGACCATAATATTTTCATTTGCCTTGTGGTATTGTGGTTCTTTATGTTGTTTTTGGTTTTGTTTTGTTTGTTTTGGTAAAGTTTCTAGATACTTCTCATTGTGTGTCAGACAGTTTTCAGGAAGGAAATTTTCTTGTCTTAACATCAGGTGCTTTGGAGGTCTTAGTGGGGGTGGAAGGTCCTGTTTCCAGATGTTTTGTTAAAATTGCTTCTGGAATTTACAGGACTGCCATGGTTGCCAAACTTAAAAGTTGAGCAGAACAGTTTTGTGGCTAACTTGAGAGCATGCTTTAAGCAACTAAATAAAAAAACCCACAGTACTGTAATGTAAGGTTAGGATTTGAGAATTTTTTTGTCATTTAATTCATTTATATTTTTGAAAATATTAAAATTCTGCAGTGCTGACTATCTGTGAAGGGCTACTGGTGAAAATACTATCAGGATTTCATGAAGTCTATTCACATAATTCATAGAAACTACCTATGTAATTCCTCTATAATTGCTTGATGCTTTCTAGTACAATAGCTTTTCCTTCAAAATCATCAAACTTCAGGTGTTAAGGAATTAATTAATTACTTCTTTTGTGTAGTAAGTTTCCAGGATCAAATATAGAGTTTTGGGGAGGAATAGGAATTTTTGATTTTTGTTATGACCACAATATTCTGCTTAGTCATACTGAGAGAAACATTAAAAAGAGTATAAAAAATTTATTTGAACTTAATAATTTACTTCAATTGTGCAGTAAAGAAAAACCTTACTGTAAACAAGAATCAAGGCTTTTACTCAATTTGTTGTCATCTGGGGCCGTGTTAGTGAGAGGCCTTTCTTATAGTTTGTTTTGTAGTCTTTTAGGCTGTCATTCCACATGCCAGAGGAGTAGCCCCTGACTGACTGGAACTGAACAATATTAAATATGTGTAAACAATATTAAATTATCTGAGAGGAAAACTTACAGAAAAAGCTCAGGAAGAAATAATATTACTTAAGAAAGTCATATGTTAGAATATTCTAGGTTAGAAAAAGTCGTGCTATCTTAAGATATTCCTAACAAACCAACATTTTGTATTAGTGGCTTATCTCCACTTGAAAATGCCAAGGAGTAGTTGGCACAATCTGTTGATGATTTTGCCAGTGACTGATTCAAAACCAAATTCAGGGTAGTGCTGCTCAACAGAGAACCAGAGGTGGGATGACAAGGTAACAGCATTTTTTTTTTCAGTCTAATGATCCTCCTTGATAACTATTCCAAGTACTTTCTCATGGTTTTATTGTGTTTTGAAGTGGCAAAACATCTTTGGGAATGACCAGAGACCCTTCTGTGCAGCTTCCAAGGCCCGACCAGAGCATTGAAAGAAGTCGCAGCAAGACTTACCCCAAAAGAACACAACAGAAAGGTAGGTCCTCCTCTGCTGACCTGGGGGCAGGTGTCTTCTTTTTTTGCTTAATTTTCTTATTCTGAGGTCACTCAGAACTGCTGCAGTGTCCTGGAGGATCTCTCAGAATGGATTCTGTGTTTTGCCTTAGGTCAGTATTTATATCTGAGCTTGACAGGATATGAAACCTCCAGCTTTCTGAAGAAAAAAGTTGCTGTGGATTAAAGAGGGTAAACCCCCATGTGTGTATGTCTAATGTAAAGGTTGACAGGGAAGTTTGAAAACAGGCAGGAGAGAGAGAACATGTTTTATTCTCAGGAGTCCTTGCAAGCTCATTTTATACCAATTTGTCTTGGTTAGTATCCCATTGTTTGGTTTGTTTGACCCAAGGTGCCACCTTTGTGCATCCTCTTCCCATTTCAAGGAGGACATCCCTTTCTTTTGATATTAAGTGGAACAAAAGTTAGTGCCATGCATTTTTAACATGCTCCAGATGTGTGAGCTGGAAATCTGTTCTGTACACGAAAGCTGTCATGGCAAGCTGGAAGGTTTTACAGGTGTTAGAGGAGAGAGGATTAATCTTGGATCACAGAAGTCATGCCCTAGAAAACAGATGCTTCCTGAAATTTGATAATAGAGATGTCAGGCTCCAGGTCCACATATGATTACATGAGTGTTATTTAGCTTCAGCTATGTTAGAAGGCACACACAGTTCAGTCAAACTTGTGCATGGAGCTAGGCACGTGTGTGTGTGTGTGTGTTTGCTACTTCAGAAAAAACTTGTCCGGGCTTTAAAATGTAAACAATATCTCTCTTTTATTGGGATTTAATATGCCACTATAGAATTTGAGAACCTATTTTTAGACAGAGCGCTGACATACACCTCTGGAAACCTCCAGTGTTTATCCTGAATGCAATCTTTTGTCTTTTGATTTAGAAACAAAACTGGTGTGCTCTGCCTTTTAGCTGTGGGGGCCCTTGGAATGTAACATAATTACAAATATAGCCTTGGAAAATAGAGCCAGTTTACAATATTTTATTTTATTTTATTTTATTTTGTTTTGTTTCATTTTATTTTATTTTATTTTATTTTATTTTATTTTATTTTATTTTATTTTATTTTATTTTATTTTGTATAAAAAGAGAAGCGTTGCTTTGCTTTCTGATTCTGGTATGTTTCCCTGTGTGTGCAGTTCTAAGTGGGTGTCTGAGAGGACAAGAAGCATTCACCCTTGAATCTAATGACTTAAACTTTTTGTTCAGCTGGACTGTCATGTTCTTAGGGCAGCAGTTCAAGCCAAACAGCATTTCCTACCTCATTAGTTCCTGGTTCTGTTTCAGGAAATTTGTGTGGCTATTTGTCACCTAAAACTCAGCTCTTGGTTTAGAACAATGTTTGCTTTAGCCCAGGCAGCAAAGGTCAGCCAGTGTTGCTGCAAGGCTGTGCATGTGTTATGTTCATTTTGTTTTCATTGTCTTTGGCTGGAAACCCAAGGAAAAACTGAAACCTTCCTGTAGCCTCTTCTGCTGGTGTAATGTGATGCAGAATTCTCTGGACAACACGTTTGTTGTTTCGGTGGCTTTAAACACTTTCTGCCACTTTAAAATAAAATGCCTGCTTTCCCACCATTTTACTTACATGTAGTTGTGCTATCTCTATCATCCATCTGTTTTCTTTTTAAATTAAAGCTTAATTGATTACCCATGTGTTCCAAGTGTGCAGTCATGTTCCACTGGGGCAAATGTATTAACTTAGATGATATTAATGTTAAATGAATTTGTTTCATTTCCCGCTCAAAATGTGAACTGAAGAAAGAGCTGTGCCTTTCAAATGCCATCTTTCCCTGTGGATAGGCATACTGTCTCTCTTTGTTTTTTAAGTTTGTCTTTGCTGTTCACAGTGATAAACACTGAATGCAGTTCCTCCACTTAAGCAGGCTTTCAGAAGCTGAATGAAGGCTCATGCTGCTTCTCCTCCCTGTGTCAGACATCTGATAGTCTATTGCATAAAACAAATCTACCTTTTTTCCTAATCTACCTGCTTTTAACCTAAAGTTATTCTTAGATATAGCAAAGTCCATTTCACACAATAAATCAAGACTATTTGGAATTTTGTAAGCTTCATTTGCTTAAATACATTATCCCAATACATATTTTATCTTGTGGAGTATTTTTTTATTTTGGAAACTAACCTGCTAGTCTAATATGTTTTATGAGTTATGTAGAAGTTTTCCAGACTAAAATGTTTGAGAAAATTGATGACATTTCTTCTCAAAATAAAGATTCCTTTTGCATAATGACATTATGCAGATGGTCATCATTGATGGCTAGGCCTTTGCTCTTAATTTCTTAATTAATTGTAGTGTGGTGTATTAAGGTTAAAATGACTTGTCCGACATTTTAAACAGGGTGATTTCATTTGGATGTATTATATCTTAAGGTATTTTCTGTCAAATACCACTTTAGTTGGAATCCAGATGGACAAAGGCTTATAATTTGTTTTTGAATGAAAGTCAAGTTTTCATTTACTTCCCCAAATGCAACAACAGCTCACAAATAGCTCATATGAAATTACTTCCTTCCACCTTCTCTGAGTTCAGTTCATCTTTCCTCATCTGCTTCTTTCCCTTTTTATCTTTTCCTAAGACTGCAAGGTGAAATGTATTAAAGACTTCATTTTTTCAGCCACTGCAGTTAGCTGTTTTGATTTTGTTTAAACTTTTTTTTTTTTTTTTAATCTATTGGTACCAGTGACGGGACCAGCCACAGCAGTGGTTTTGGGGCAGTTAGAACAAAAGCATGACTGCAACATATAAAATTGGCATTGCCTCCATCAGATAAGTGTCTCTGAAGTGCTAAAACCTCTAACCTCTGACATCTAACTAAAACTCTTTCCCTTGTTATTTATTTTTGCATATACATTCTGGTGTTATAAACATAGTATGTGCTTTTTATGTATTTTTTTTCTGACACCTGAAGGTAGAGGTTAGTAATCTCTAGCAGAGCTGAGCAATATTGTTTCTTTGTCTCATTGGTCCACTAAAGTACACTGAAGTCCTTAGGACTTGGTGAACTCTGGGTTAAGACCTGGAGCAGGTGACAGCCAAGGCAATGATAGAAAATATTATTTCTCTTTTCAATAAAAATATTTATGGTTTAACAGCAAGATTGAGGGATATGATACCATCAAGAGAGAGAAACTGTTTTTGTGTATAAAAGCCACTGCCATTGATGAACACAGCCCCTGACAGGATGAACAGTGCAGACCTTGTGGCTTTTGCATGGCAGATTATTTTCCTGGAATACACATTGCAGTGGTTTAAAATGCAGTAACCTCCATTTTGACACTTGTTTGATACATTTCATGTCTCAAATGTTCTAGGGCTAGTGGAAAAAATCGTATCAGGAAACTTTAATGGCTATGATTTTATATTAGATTTAGATTAGATTAGTGTTTTTATATTACTGCATGGGGGTTTTTCTCCTGTATGTTTAGGGTGGTATTTAAGTTGGTGTTCATTTAGAGAAAGAGGGTTTTTTTTTTGTTTTGTTCTGTCAATCTTTATGAGTGAGATAAGTGTAACTTGTTTCATTTGCTTATTTTTCCTGTTTCAGCTGAGAGAGAATTACAGTTGCATTTTGCTCTGCTTGCAAATAATAAACTCAAATATAGAGCAGGATCTCTCACTGTTCTTTCTTATTGTCACAGGGCCAGACTGATAATGTTCAGCTTTCACAACATAAGGTGAAAGTGTTCATTATCCTTTTGGCTGAATGCTGAACATTAAAAGCTTGGGAGCATCCTCTCAGGACAAACATTGCTGTGACCAAACCTGTTGCTCTGGGTCTGAGTTTATTCAGTGGTGGAGAGCACATTGCTTATGGTTTGTTGTTGTTTGGTAGCTGAGGACTTGGTTTGTCCCTGCCTTTGCATGTGGGGTTGTGTAACACAGTGTAAAATAAGTGCTGCCATTCTGATTTAGAAGCCAGGTGGAGAGCTGGGTGTGGGTATTACAATTACAGTACTGTCTGTAATGTGATAATCCCTAAGCAATCACACTTTACCACAGATGCAGTCCCTGCCCTACTAGTAGCCATGGTAGGTAGAACTGTTGGTCTGCCCCAGTCAAAGTCTTTTCCCAGAAAACTGTAAGATTGGGTTTGAAAGTTAGATTTTTGAGAAAATGGATTTTTGGGTGATTTTAGCTATTTCCTAATTTATGTACTTTGAGCTTTATACTTCAAAGTTTACTTAAAATCCAATGTTTGGTAAAAGAACTAGTGTGACTGCTTCCACATTTCAGTCATGGGGCATGAGAGGCATGAGATGAAGAGACTCTTGAGGCTACAGGCTTAGAAACTAATAGGAAAAATGGCCATTATCATGGAGTAGGCTGTGCTGGTGTAGACATAAAGTCCATTTGTTTTTGTAGGCTCACAGTAGCCCAGGGTGCAAAGCATGAGCTCTTACTGCATGTTTTCTGTTTGGTCACACTGTCTGCTGCTCTCATGATTTGGTTTAAACACAAACACTGCTTCCAGATAAACCCAAGTGACTTTACCTGGTAAGAAACAGGCATGCCAAGCTAACTACCTTGCCATGCTGATATGGTTTTGGACACTTGAGTTTTCAAAAATGGAATAGTTGGCTTGAATTGAATGGACAAATCAGTATCAAGATGGCTGTAAAAGGGAATTAAGTGTGTGCATTCAGCTCATTGGAAAAGTTCAGTGCAGTTCATTTAATCCTGAGTGTACCTTATCCAGCCAAATGTGAACAACCAGGGCAACCATCCAGAAATGAGACGTTCAAGATTTCTGACTGTCTAAGGTATTTTGCCTCAGCAAGGAAGAAACAGTGATATACCTAAGTTTTTGCAATGGGGTTACTACTTGGACAGTGTTTTTGGAGTCTGCTCTTTTATTTTAGGTAAGTATCTTATGCAGGGTATAAGTTGATAGAGCAGTACTGTAGTCAGTAGAAGATACACCAGGTGGAACATACTTGGAGACAATCATTACAGTTTCTTTAGGTGTGGACAGAAAGCTCCATAGTGATTAACCCACCATGGCCTGACACCCAGAGGTGACTGGCTGCCTGCAGAATGGTAAAGATATTACCAAATATAGCAAATGAGCACTCCTGGAGTCTGTTACTTTTACCTCATCTGACCCTTGGCTGTTTTTCTGGCAGTTGTTTCACTATGATATGTTTTAGAGCAGAAGTTTCTGTAACTCCATTAATTGACAAGGACTTTCTGTGACTTAATTGAAAACTTCCTCACAGAGGAATATGTGAAGCACTGAGGTCAGTTCCTTTGTTTGAAAAAGTCATATATTTGCTGGTTTCTGCAGGAGACAGGCAAATCTAACCTGTAAGAGAACCAACTGATAAGCAGACAAAGTGCCTTAGAAAATCTCAAGTATTTGTGTTGGGGCAGGGTCCAGGTCAAAAGGGTGTTATGGGAGGTTGAGGGAGATTGTGAAGAAATCCCTTCTCTGAGGCTGAGTAGAAAATTTACCATGCAAAATCTTTTCACAGCTTAAATTAAGACATCACATTTTTAGTTTAGCCAGTGAAAATGACTTGGGGTTTGTACCACTGTATTAACAACACTGTGATGCTGTTGCTTGTGTCCAAAGGACATTGTATTATAATTTCAATCTATTTAATTATCTTGAATGAACAAGTTCAGAATCCTGTCCAGAGGAGATCTACAGCAATAATGATATTGAACATGTTTCTATAGATGGTAATAGTTTTGTAAGAAATGTCTGAAACTGTCAATTAGGTGGAAACACAATGTGTGAACTGAAGGAAAATTACAGATTAATATTAATAGCAAAGCATGGAAACTGAAATCATAGCAACAGCAGGAACCAAACTGTATTCTCCTCACCTTTATTGTTGGCTGAGGAGGGGATTTCCTTCTGTTGACAGTGGCAGAGTATCCCTTTGAGAACCACAGCTTCAGGCTTCTCTGTCTTATGTGGAAGAGTAATAAATGTGCTTCATGTAAACTTTATTGTGCCCTGGTACAACTAGAAATAAGGATAAGACACAAAGGTGTGATCCTTACACACCCTTAATGAGAAGAGCATGCACCAGATATCTTGTGTATCATTTTCTCTCTCATGCTGCCCTGGAGGTAATTATGCTGAATAGGTGTGCAAATATTTATGCTGCAAGACTCATCTCTTTTGGGCTTTTGTTTCCCAGGTTCTAAGAACATGAGCCAGATTACAACAAATGGGGAAAATGAAGGAACTACCAAAATTATTGCACCTTCTCCAGTGAAAAGGTATGTAGACCTGCAGCTTCCTTACAGATTGTAAGAGGCTGCACCACACATTGGATAGAGGAACACATTTAGTAATGATTAGTGTCAGTTTATCCTGCCCTTGTCCAGGACCATCTGATCAGCTGCTGACAAAATTAGAGAGTGTTGCCAAGTAATTCAGTCTCTACTCCCCTGGTCTTCCCATCAGTGCAGAACAGGGATTTCAGGCAACACATGGTTTGAAAAATCTCAGGTTTAAACAGGAAAAACACAGGTAATGACCCAAAGGGTAGTGGTCAGGATAGTCCTGTGAAGTCTTATTTATTACTCTCTCCCCCGGGAGATGTGGGCTGGCTGTCAGAACCCTCAGGGCATGGATCTTCTGTCCCTGAACAGGGCAAGCGTGGGATGTGTGGGCAGGGAGGAGCATGGGCTCTCTCCCAGCAGGTTTGTTAATCTTGCAACGATTGCCCATTACTCTGTTCAAATTGTAATAAAAATCAGGAATGTTTGTTCCTGATCTGTAGGAATAGTGAATTACCAGGGCTCCTCTGGACTTCTGTGTTCTGCTGTGTTGAATTTATCAGTGCTGAAGTGCACACCTCTGGTTATTAAACATATTTGAAAGGAAGAGGTAAGGCTCAGATTCAGAAAGAGGCTTATATCCCCACCCCTAATTTTAGGTTGAATTTATGTGCCTGAATCAGAAAAAGAGTGATCAGACAAAAGAATTAGTCAAAAACACAGCACTTCTGTTTAATTGCCTGGATATCTGTCTCTGCATGCTTGGCAATCTGGACACTTGGGTTTCCTTCTTGACTGAGTAATCCTTAACTGGGCTCACCTATGCATTGAAGCTGTGAGCTTCACAAGCTAGCTGTCTGGACTGACCTCTGGAAAAGGATCTAAAAGATTTACTGCATATACTTGCTGGGTAGTGTTCTCTATTGCCTAACATTTGGAACAGTTGACCTCCAAATTAAAAGCTGAGTTAAATGGCTTTCTCATTTCGAGGGAAATTGAATCCACTATTCTAGCCTTTAGAAAATAATGCTGATTGTGTGTTAAAAGAAAGTTTATGATTTTGTCACTTGGCCATGCTGAAGATAAACCCTTAAGTAGAATACAATAGAGAGGTAAAAATATACATGGAGGGAAGGCACAAAGAGGATGGATCCAGGCTCCTTCCAGTGGTGCCCAGTGACAGCACCAGGCAGGCACACTCTGAAAGGCAGGGGGTTCCTTCTGAATGTCAGGAAACAATCTTTCCCTGTGCAGACGACTGAGCACTGGCAAAGGTTGTCCAGAAATGTGGTGGAGTCTCCATCTTTAGAGATAGTTCCACAGCTGTTTGGGAATAGTTCTGGGCAACTGAATCTGGAGCAGGCAGCTGGAGCAGATGACATCCAGAGGACCCTGACAACCTCACCATTGGGTTGTTCTGTGATTTGTTAGGAGAAAGAAAGATATAAAGCAAAAGGTACCATTGTTCCATAGTGCAGAGATCATAGTTTTGGGAGGCATGGGAGTCCTTCACTACACAATTTTTAATGATGAGCTGTTAAAAAGAAATGAATAGGCAGGTTTTAGGCAGAGGAAGAACCAGAATAAGTGGCTCTCATTATGATAGCATCAAGGTTTCTAAGTTTAGTTTCTTACCTTGACAGTTTAAAAGCAGTTCACAGGCAGATTCTTACTGAGTCATGTTTTAGACAGTGTTAGTCACTTCCAGGGTAAAAAAAAAAAAAAAAAAAAAAAAAAGGTGTTGGAAGTTGTTTTTCTGTTTAGGATTTGGTTTTCTCTGTGTCCCTGTCTGCACATGAAAAACATCTTTTGGGTCTGTCAGGCTTCTTGTATGTGAGGCAGCACTTACGTTTTGGAGATTTGCTCCATCCTGTGTAATTCTTGCATTAGTTGTCCATGATGCCTGCAGAGCATCTTTCAGTAATGTTGGCAAGCTGAGTTTTCATATTTAACATTTTGTTCACTGTTGAGATCTGTAGTTAATCACTTCTGTGTAAAGTAGTATAAACTCAAATCATAAAACCCCCCCAATGAAATCTCATGAAATTCAGATCCTAACCCTTTCAGATACTTTGTATGAACTCAGTACCTTTTGTAACTGAATTCCTGGAGATACCGTTGGTATTTGAAGAGTTGCCATGCACTAGATTTCTGTATGTAAAGTGTGTATCTGCTCCAAATGAATAATGACTAGGGAATTTAATGCAGTAAATTCACCTCCCACATACTTTTTCTTTCTCTTTTTAAGATTTGAAAGCAGTATTCACAGTTGTTTAAGTTCAGCCTAGGTATTGTTCAGTAGTTCATGTTGTGCAAATCAATTCCTTTTCTGCAATATGGGAAAGAAATGTATTTATCTGAGTTACTTGCTCAGTCTGTAATAAGCACATATTTTTAAGTCTGGGAATAGATTGCATGCACTTATGAGTCAATAATTAATGGGTGCAGTATTAAGAACATTAGTTACCTGATAAGGTGTAATTTAATTTCTTTTCCTGCTGACTTACTGTAGCTTTGCATTTTGTTCACTCTGTGAGAATTAAATGATTAAACTCGGTGACCTGTAGTAGCCAAAGGCTGAGGTTAAAAGTGGATTAGTGAGTTAAGGAGGCACAATTCCTTCATAAAGCTGTCTGTCACCTCCTGCTCTGGGGAAAGAACTCCCAGATTATATACTTATCTCTGTAAGCAACTGCAAAGCTTTTATTTTTTTCTGCTTGAGTTGCACTCTATAAATGTATGATGTATTAATGATTGTACGGGGTTGCTGTCATTAATAGTTCTTGATGACCTCAGTGGAAATCAGTGTGGCTGCCTTATTCTGTCTCAGGTGAACTGCTTGTCCATGCAGGAAAAGAGCTCTAGAGATGATGCTGCAGGAACAGCTCTGCCCAGCCACTGGCAAGGACAGGGGTGTGCTTCAGCTAAAAGCCGTTTCCCAATATTTGAAGTAGCAATTAACTGGAAGCTCTAATGGGTCAGAAACTGTAAAACCTGACACTGTGAGAATGATAGGAATAAAGGAAGAACTGTAGCATGCTGTTTTTTCCCTCCATCCCCATAGGCATGGTGGAAGACTGGTTACTGTGATGGTTTAAGGCCAACTTGGGAGGAGAACTCCTGGGGAAACCCCACTCGGTTGGGGAGAAAGACTCCTCAGAGAGAGAATGGAAAGAAACCTGTTTATTAGACCAGCAGAGCACTCCCCCAGCACAATAAATTGAACAATACTGGATGATGAATTAGGGAAAAGCAAAGTCCCTCCTGCAGGTGGTTTTTGCTCTCAGCTCTTTCCAGCGCTGGTGGACGTTGCTGCGCCGGATCGGTCCCGGTGGGTCCTGGTGCCAGCTCCCCCGGCGCCCCCGGGTCCTCAGGCTGGGGGCAGGTTTGAACAGTTCCAAAAAACAGGCAGAAAATAGGGAAAAAAAAAAACCAAAAAAAAAAAAACAAAACCCAAAAAAAAACAAAAACCACCAAAAACAACAACAACAACAACAACAACAACAACAACAACAAAAAAAAAAAAAAAAGGCAAAGCTTCTCAGCCCTAACTAAGCTAAACTAGCTACAAGCAAAGCAAAGCCGAAATGAATGCTGGCCAGAGAAAAAACCCCAAAAAACAACCTGCATCTGGGTGCCAGTGCTCACACACTTCAAGGCCAGCCTGCGAGGTTTCTGAAAACAAACCGTGCACTTTCTCCCCGTTTACTCTCAGGTCCAAATTAGAGGTACAGCGTGTAATATCCAACATAAACCCGACAGGTGATTGGGGACACAGCGTAACGTCCCCCCAGCACGGTTACAAAGGCTGATGTGTCTCTCAAGCCAGGTGACTGTCCTGGTGTTTTGCCTTGCAGCAGTCAGTGAAGCCAGGTCTTTCACAAAAATGTCTTTCTGACAAAAATGAAACCCAAGGCTGGGGTATGAGAAGGATGTGTTCCTCTGTGAACTATGAACATGTGATCTGTCATGTTTGAACAGTTCTCATCACCCCTGCCTTTGATGCTCCCATTTTAAAGTAGGTACTGTAGATAGTGTGCACCTGGAAAATGGTAGAGAAAGATGATAAGGATAATCTAAGGTATGTGGTGACTCCTGTACTGGGTGAGATGAAGTAGTCTGTGGTTCTTTCACTTGGAAAATAGATTAGACAGTAAAAAACGTGCAAAGAAAATTAAGGGGTGGGGTTTTTGATTATGGAGCCATCATTTACAGCTGTTTGTTTTTCTTTATTTCTTTCTGTAGTCACAGAAACAGTCAGGAACAAGGGATGGAAGTTTTGAAATACCATTAAACAATTGTTTAAGTCATAGCCAGATACTGGAACATACTCCCTCCCACAAGGCAATATATATGACAAAAATTAAAAAGTGTTTGAAAGGTATTTAGGTAAATCCATGGAAGAAAGTTTCATTAGGAGCTTTGTAAAATAAAAATGAGGTAAACCCTCTGATTCAGTAATCTCTTAACTGCATATTATGGAAGACTATGAGATCATATTATGTGTCTGCCCTACTGCAGGACTCATCACTTAAGTATCTGGTTTTGTTTATTTGGAGACAGGATTGCCTGTTTCTCTGACTCACTGCTGCCAGAATTATGAGCTTGCAGAGAGATGATTTTTCCCTTCCCCTTCCCCTTCCCCTTCCCCTTCCCCTTCCCCTTCCTTTTCCTTTTCCTTTTCCTTTTCCTTTTCCTTTTCCTTTTCCTTTTCCTTTTCCTTTTCCTTTTCCTTTTCCTTTTCCTTTTCCTTTTCCTTTTCCTTTTCCTTCTCCTTCTCCTTCTCCTTCTCCTTCTCCTTCTCCTTCTCCTTTTCCTTCTCCTTTTCCTTTTCCTTTTCCTTCTTTCTTTCTTTCTCTTTCTCTTTTTCTCTTTTTTCTTCTTCTTCTTCTTCTTCTTCTTCTTCTTCTTCTTCTTCTTCTTCTTCTTCTTCTTCTTCTTCTTCTTCTTCTTCTTCTTCTTCTTCTTCTTTCCTTTTCCTTCTTTCTCCTTCCCTTCATGATTACTCTTTTTAGGAGAGATTTTTCAATACAGCATCTCTTTGCCCTCTTTCACTTAACAAATGAATAACTGTATGCCAGGGTGGATCTTTGTAATTAAATTAAATGTTAAGTGGTCAGCATAAAAGAAAATGTGAACTGTGTACATTTTTTTAAAATAAATATATACATATGTATGTATCTGTACTCTTATTTAGCTTTAAAAAGATGAAAAATGAAAACAGTCCACAAACACAAAGAAGTAAAACAAGTGCTCCGTGGGAAGAAAATGGCCCACAGAGGTAAGGCAAGACTTGATGTCTTAGGTATTGTGCAATGGTAAATATCATACCACAACAGAAGGTTGGAGGTTATTAATGTAATTTATTAATGTGTTATTTGATTCATAATACATGTATGTATGTATGTATTGTGTGTAAGCAGATAGGTTTTTTCATAGGATAAATAAATAGTTAAAAATTAGGAAAGTATGTAGGAGGAGGTAGCCAGTGAATGAGTATCAGCAGTGACTTCCTACAGAGATCTTTTCACGGACCTCTGATATTTAGTGTATTTGTCAAAGAACTTGGAAAAGGGCTAATAAAGTTTTGTGATGATACGAAATTGTTTAGGTTAATGATAAATTTGTCTGTGAAGAGTGGCAGAAAGACTCCTAAAGTGTGACTGATCAGTAGATTCTGCTGAGTCAAAAAATGTGAGGAGAGGTACATGAGGGCAAAAAAAATCCTTAAAAACCTTAGATTTCTGATCAATATGAAGTGCTGTGGAATTATGATGGATAACAAAGAAAACATCAGGTGTGTAGCAGTCAGAAAAACAATGAGCAATTATTAGTAAAGCAAGAGAACAGCTTTATGCCATTATACAAACTGGTAGATCACATATGTGCTTCATGAATTTTGGAAGCAGCTCTGATGTCTTTTTCTCAGGAAAATGAATAGACTTTGAGAGGGGCAGCAAAGGTGATCAAAAATGTGAAAGGCTCTGCAGTAAATCTGTACAAGGAGCAGGGGCAGAGGCAGACAGGAACTTCCTTCAGACTGTAAGAAAGGCACTTTCAGGGGATGACATCGAGAAAATCATAAATCATACTGAGAAATGAGAAAGCAATCAGGGCTCTGTTTTTCCAGCAGAAGAACTAAGGATCTTCAGGTGGAGTTCCTGAAGGTGGTGTAAAAGTGCTGATAAAGGCAGTCAGTAGGGACTCACCATGAGTGGGAGACCTGAGGTCCAACTTTGCAAGGAGGGGAATTCCTGGGGGAAGCTGGGTGAGCCATGGAACAAAGTCCTGAAGGGCTTCTGAAGACAGAGGTGCAGCAGCTGGCTCAGAAAGTCCCCTGGACTGGGGATTGTAGTCACTGTTTGCCATGTTTGGGTTTTTCTTCTTTCCCAGGGATTTAAGATGGTAAACAAGGTCACTCTCTGTAAACGCTTGTTTTTCACTTTTCCCTCTCCTAAGGAGGGACTGTGCTTGTTGACCTTTGATGTGGCCAATGAGTCCAAGGATCCCACCTCTTAGGTGGGCACATTGTAAAAAGGTATAAAAATAGCTTCTGACATTAAACCAGCCCCTTTTCGGAGCATCAGCCTCCTGAATCACAAGTGTGCCTCTCATTCCTTGTGTCCCACGGTGACAGGGGATGGTGTGGGACTCAGGGAGCACTGGGGAGCTGTCTTCAGGGTTTTGCTTCCTGTAGTTGATTGTTTACAGCTACTGCTGGAAACAGGCTACTGAATCAGGTAGCATGTGAAGTGTGATCCAGAAGAATGGTCCTGCTTTTCTGTGACAACTCAGATCGATACCTGAGGTGTCATTTGGGCACCCTGATGATTTACCCTTTGTACTCCTGTAAACAGCAGTAGTTTCAAGAGTAAGAACAAAGCAGCAAGCAAATATTCTCTGGCTAT
This sequence comes from Phylloscopus collybita, assembly GCA_027886175.1. Classification (NCBI taxonomy): domain Eukaryota; kingdom Metazoa; phylum Chordata; class Aves; order Passeriformes; family Phylloscopidae; genus Phylloscopus; species Phylloscopus collybita. Next base: position 7,117,218 of record JAJNNQ010000086.1, on the reverse strand, counting down.
GACAGACCTTTGGTTATTTTTAGAAAAGTGGTCACTTTATATCTCCAGTGTTTCAATTGCTCTCAGAACAGCAGGAGGTTTGATCTTGCAGGAGCCGAACAATGGTAGAATTGAGTTTTTGCAATCTATTAATTCTATTTAAAGCACTATGCAGGTTTAGACACATAAGTAGGCTGGATGTTGCACAGAGGCTCTCACAGCTCTTAATAATAATTCTCATTGAGATGAGCTGTGGGAATTTTTCACCAGTGCAGAGCAGTGCTGTAATCAGCTGTCCACAGAAGCAGATGAAGAAGAATGTATTCAATTTAGAGGCCAGAGGCTTTTAGGAAAGCAGAAAGAAAGCTGGAGCTTGCAACACCTTCACACCATTGTCAGAGGTTTGTGTGGATGAACAGAAGAGAAATGGAGATAGAATTGTTTCATGTTCCCAAGCATCAGCTCTGTGATGAAGACATATGTAATGACAAAACTTGGGAAGTTTTCATAGCTACATCCATGGAAATCATGAAGAATACCTAGCTCTGGGTTGGATGTGCCGTACTAAAGCACAGAAATTTATTATGGTGAAAGAATTTTAATAAACTAAAATCTGTATTTTGTAAGCTTGGAGTTGTTGACTTGGCAATGCTAAGCAGTCTCTCCCCTACATTTCAAGGTTTAGTGTGAAAAATTTATTGCTAGAAAGCAGTACTATCTGCATTTGCATGGAACACCCACTAACACCCAGAAAAATGTCTGTAGCTGAATGTGCATGTGTGTGTGCTTGCATGAATCTTTACATTTCTGAAAGCTGAATCTCAGTTAGCTGGCCTAACTGCCCTGGAAGTTTTAGAGCTGACTCTTTGCTCTTCCTTTTTCAACCTTAGTGGGCTGTATAATTCTGCCAGTGACCGCAATAAATCACCAAAGTTTCCTTACTCTTGCCGAAGGAACCCATCTGGTGGCAGTGAGAATGAGTCTGGGCAGCCAGTTCGGAGGAGGTAAGAGCCTCAGGATTAATTGCTGTCAGCTTCTCTCTGTAGAAACTTGAGATCTTGCATGCTCAGCATTCAGCTCATGGAGGCACAGCTGGGTCCTGGGAAAGGGGGTGTTCCAGGGGCCAGCTGTGAGTCAAAAAAACCACCTGAGCAAGAATAACACAGCTGTTTTTGAAAAGAAAGCTTTGTTCAGGTGGTTTGCTTCTGTGCTGTTGTGGGAAAATGATGCTAAAAATGTGAAAATTTCATTATTGGCATGTGCAAGATTCCTTAGTTACTGGAGCTCTTTTTACCTGGTGAATGAAATCACTGATGGATTTGCTTGCTTGACAGTGAGCTTCCAAAGCAGTGTTATAAGTACATTTCTTTGCTTTAACTGCCCCAAGGATTACACAAATGAGTCATAAAGCTGTCTTCAACACTACCATTTGTGAGAGGTAATTTGCATTAGAGAGGATGCTAGCAAAAATACAACCGTGTGACACTTTCAATTGGTACAAGCTGAGTTGAATGACTTACAGTTAAATAGAATGTATGGGGATTCTGTGCTGTGTCTCCTTGGGCATGTCCAAAAAGCAAATTACAGGGACAGTTCTGAAGGAATAAAGTATTGAGAGACTGTGTGTTACCTGGGATGATTTGTCCTGCTGAGAAGCTGCTTTCATTGCTGGGGCAGCCTGCCTGGTGCTGTGATCTGTTATGAAGTATAAACAAGCACAGATACCGTGCCATACTCATTGCAGTCTTCCAGAACTGCCTTAGGAGCCAGCACATGAGAGTTGTCTCTTTCTGACAGCTCTGAAATGAGTACCTATTTGGCCTTCAAAGCCAGAGCTTGCAAAGGGGTCTCTGACAGTGCAGACACATTGATGAGGAAATCTCATTTGATGTGGAGCTTTTATCATTGTCAGGTCTCTGAACTTTGTCAGACCTTTTATCTGCCATTAGCTGTCTGAGACAGGAGAGAAGAAACTCACCCATAGTGCATGCTTAGTGACCTCAAATAAATCAGTATAACTCTTGGGCAATGGAATTACGTTTATTTGGTCTGTTGGATAGAGTTTTTGTAGGTGTTAACAGCAGTGTGTTCCCTGAATGGGTTTTTCATGTTTCAACCTCAGCTGAGCCCCAGGCAGGCCCTCACTCACTCCCCCACCAGCAGGGAGAGATCAGAAGGGTAGGAAGGAGAAACTTTGTCAGTTGAGAAACAGTTTAATAGGGAAAGCAAAAGCTGTGCAAACCAGCAGAGCAAACCAAGGAATGAATTCCCTGCTTCCCATGGGTGGGCAGGTGTTCAGCCATTTCCAGCAGAGCAGGGCTCCATCACATTAATGGTGACTTGGGAGGACAAATGCCATCAGTCCAAACATCCCCTCCTTCCTCCTTGCCCCACTTTGTACAGAGCCTGATGCCACGTGGTCTGGGATATCTCTTTGGTCAGTTTGGGTCACCTCTCCTGGCTGTGTCCTCTCCCAGTACCCCAGGCACCCCCGGTCTCCTCCCAAGTGTGCCCTTGGCTCTGTGCAATCCCTGCTCAGCAATAACAAAAGCGTGTCTATATTATCAACCCTGTGTTCAGCACAACCTCAAAACACAGCCCCATGCCTGCCACTGTGAAGAACACTAACTCTACTGCAGACAAAACCAGCACAGGTTTTCTGATACATTGCTGGCTTAGCTGTCAGAAGGACTTGTTTGGCTTTGTAAAAACAAAAGAGTAGAGATGTGCAATGCAAAACTCACTCATATCAAGAAAAGTGATTGTGCACTGTGCAGCAGGAAATTGTTTTTATCATCAGGGATCTGCACTGGGCTGATCTAGTCCGTGGACAGACAGTCATGCCAATAGCAAGTTTTCTCTCGGCTCCCACGTGAACAAAATGTTTTTAAATGTCCTATGTGTAAGGCTGTGAGGTCTGACAATACTCAGTAGATTTTAACTTAATTATGCCTTCCTGAATCTTGGTTTTATTTTCCTTTTCCAACTGTTAATAGCAATAGCTGTGCTGTATATGAACTCTTTACTAGAGTTAAGAGGAAACCATCAGGCTCTGCTGTGCTGGAAACAGTAGGAAACTCTAAAGGCCAGCACACTTAATTTTGCAAATCAGGGGTTTGCAATGAGAGCTTGAATGGAATCATGCCTCCAAAACTTACTGTAAAGGTGTCCTGAAAAAAACACATGCCCTATTTTCTCTACCTGACATCATACTGGAATAAAAAAATACATCAAAAAACTAAAACACTGTGAGGTTTTCTTTTATGGGTAGTTCTGTGTAGTTGTATTAAGTAACTCTATGAAATTTCATAAAACTTCTTTAATGTCACAGGAAAAATCAAAACAGTGGTGAAGATTCAGATTTAAAGCAAAGGAGAAGGTAAATATATGATCTATAGCAGCTATAAAATGATACTGGTCATATCTTGGTTCACTGCATCTCCTTTCCTTCCTTCTCCCTCATCCTCCTAAATGCATAAAAGGTTTGTTGTGTTATGACCTTTTTAATTTTTATTTCTGTCTTGGGTTGTGGAGCCAGGGGTGTGTGTTCTATTTCATTTGTTAAAAGCAGCTGGGGAGATGTTTTTCTTTATCTCTTGTAACTCTGGGGGGAGGTGGGGTGGATGCCTTCTGATAATGGGCCAGCTGTTAAACCAGGTGGAGCAGTGTTTGTTATCTCTGTCACCACCCATCCTCCCTCCAGGGGGATATTTTCTGCTAAGGGACCATTAAGACACCCCTATAATAGCACACATCCCCAAATAGACCATCCACATTCCATCATTCTATTGTGAGATGCTCCACCCAGTGGGGGGAGCCAACCATTCCTACCTGGATAAAACTGAGACACAGGAACGAGAAGGGATCCAGCTTCACCCGATTCCTGGAGGAAGACTGGACCCTTCTCACCATCCCTGGACCCTTCTCACCACCCCTGGACCCTTTTCTCTCAGGATCATCTCTGCCCCACCAGAACCACCTCTGCCACTCCAGCAGGACTCACTTTGGGACTGCTCCCAACACCCTGACCAACAGGGTGTCAGGTTGGAGCTCTGACTCTGTCAGGATTTTCCTGGATTGTTGTTTGTTTGTTTGCTGGCTTGGTTGGGTGGTTTTGTTTTCTACTACATTTGCATTGTTAATATTCCCAGTAAAGAACTGTTATTCCTATTCCCAAATCTTTGCCTGAAAGCCCTGAATTGTAAAATTATAATTTGGCAGGGGGTGAGGGGTTTGCATTCTCCATTCCAAGGGAAACTCCAGCTTTCCCTGTCAGATACCTGTCTTTCCAAACCAAGACAATTTCTTACCTTTTGCTGAAATGCTCTGTGGCACAGCCTCTTCACAGCAGAGCCTTGCAGCCCATTCTTACTGCCCCATGTTAGAAGCGGCTTATGAAATTTCCTAAGGGCTTATCTTATCTGCAACTTGAAAGTTGCAGAAACTTTCCAGTTGCAGATAACTTCAGTTCCAGAAGTTTTAGTGTTTGGATTTTGAATCTGCAGATTTGTTTTTACTTCTCCAGCCTCCCTACCCACTTTCAATTAATCTGTTTTGCAAGATTGTGTTTGCAAGTGTGCTATCATCTGAGATGAATTGTCCTGCCAGAGGTAAGGGCAAAGATGTATATAACTCCTGATGGTCCTCTTGCTGTCTTGCACATTTTTGCTGATCTTTAATTAAGCTTGTCCTCCCTGCCCCTATCTCCCATTTCAGACTTGACTGGTTGTCACATTTCAAATGAAATGCAGGTGTGAATTTGGGTGTGCCCTTCAAGAACTTCAGCTTTCCACAGATTTTTGCCACATCTTGCTTGTGATGACTCTGTTTAGTGCTTCTCGCTCTTGTGCTCCTGCTGGCACTGCTGGAATAAGAGGATAGTGGAGCACATTTCAGTGTCAGAGGCTCCTGGAGTTTGGATCTGAAGCACTCCCAGGATCTGAATCATTGCTGCAGCACTGCAGGGGAGCTCTGGCAGAGATGCAAACATCTCAGACAATCACAGGAAGGCAGAAAGTGCTCACATACTTTGTACTTACTATGAGATAACAGAATAATTATTGGAAGGATGTTAGCATTTCAGGCTGCCAGTGCTAGTCCTGTGATAGAAGTCCAGCACATGGAACTGGCAAGATTCAGTTAAGCATCTTAGGTGGAAAGCCTCAGTGCTCCAAAGAGAATTCTTGCCTCAAGTTTATTGTGCATTGCAAAAGACCTTCTCCACTTCCTCACAATTTGGCTATTCTCTTCTCATTTTAATCAGGAAAAGACCATGCCAGAATGTGAGCTTTCCTTGGCCCTCCAAGCCCTGTCCTAGGCAGTGTTTGTTTTGTCTCTTGTAAAACTGACTATGACTTCTTTCCTTCTCCTTATGCCAGAGTACATAGCTATTCCACCTGCAAAATATCAAATATATTGCATGACAAGGAAAACAGGGGAATAAAGGACAAAAGGTACCTAAAAATTGTTAGAGATCAGGATGATCTCCTGTGTTCTTGCACCTTATTTAGGAAACCATCTTTTTTTCCACCCATATTTGGTATTTTATTCAGTTCAGTAAACGATGATATTTAATATTCAGAGAAAGATAATGTTCTGACAACAAGCATGAACAGCTGCCACTCAGCTGACAGCTCAGGAGCCCTTCTGTGTCCCCACAAGTGCTTTCCTGACAGGGAACACAAGGTAATTTGATGTGCAGTATCCAAAAGGTGGGCCTGATTTCCATTCCTGAAAATTTAGGGAAAGGCTTATCTTGAGTTTGCTCAAACTGGATGTTTTATCTTGTACTTTGCCTGCCATGCTGTGATTTTTGGCTGTTTTGTACCTTATGAGATAAACTGCTGAAATCACAGTAAGAGACTTCTTGTCATACAGAGAGATGTAGAGGAAAAACGTCATGCTAATGACCTGGAAGTCTGAAAGAATTGTGTTGCTCAAATGACTTATTAATTTTGATGTTAGTGGTACATTTATTAAATATCTGATAAGACTGGGGTGGAGATAGGTACACTTTTGGCTATGTAGGTCTGGTGCAGTTCTAGAGCACTTATTGCTCTTAATTCTTCCATTGTGCCTGAGTGACTCTTTCTGACGCCGTCTGATAATCCTCCTTCTTCCTTTGTGTTACAGTTTTCTAGAGCAACAGACTGATTTTTTATCCCCACTTCCAGCTTCATCCAGGAAAGTGTATTTTTAGCTGACAACATGGATAACCTGGCTTTAAATTATGAACATGACGTTTGGGGATGGGTTTGTCACCAAAACTGCAGGAAAAACAAAACCCCTCCAATAACATTTTCAGCATTAGAGAATCAAGGAATTACTTTATTCTGGCCAGGGTGTTGTTCTGACCAGGGTATGCAACAGAAATAATTTCATCCACACATAGCCTGAATGTATACAGAGGAAATAATTCCATGACACATACATTTTACCAGATAATTCACCAGGTTTATATATTTGAAACACATATAGATTCATTTGCTTAATGTTCATTGATTTCAAGTTACGTAGTTCCTAGTATTTGACTTTCTGTTGGATATGAATTTGTTAAATATGTTAAATTCATCATGCCTTGCCTAGTGGAACAATGCCCTCAAAAAAAACTTCAGTACCCTTTCCTGGGGGCAAGGGGAAACAAACATGGCTAAAAATTTAAAAAAAAATTTAAAAAATAAATAATTTAATAAATATATAAATAATAATTTAATAAAATTTAAAAAAACCCCATATATATATATATATATATGTATATATATTTAACCTCCTTGGTATCTTTTCCAACAGGGAGAGGCTTCTCCTCTGGGGGAAATTTCACTTTGCCAAATTTATTCCCTTCAGGCAAGCTGGGTTGAACTGATTTTCCTAGACTTTAGCTGTCATATTATTCTAAGATGTGTTTGTTTGAATGGGAGCTATTTGAGCTAATGATTTCCTAATTTAGGAGAGAGGGGACAACAGACTCCATGGACGTTTAGGCTCAGCAGTTTGATGATGGCAACCCTAATTCACTGGTATTATGGAGAATTTAATGAGGCTCTCAGGTGTGTCAGAATGACATCTGTAACAGTGGCCTGATTATTTAGTCATGGTTCTCTAGAAAGCAGAGTGGTGTGTGCCTGCTCCATGCTGCATCTGTGCTGTTCCCTGGGAACAATCTTCTCTCATCCTGTTTGGGCTCCTCTTCCTGAGCCATTAAAACCTGCAGTGAGCAGGTGCTGGTCAGCAGCTTCCCACCTTGTCATGAAATGTTACATCCCCTTCCCTGTTACTTACACCTGAGGAACTGCTTTCTCTCCTTGGCTTGTTTGAGGTGTACTTTAACAAATCTGTCCTCCTATGAATGTCAGCTATCAAAGAGCAAAAGAAATGCCAGGAGGCATATGAAAATATGTGTCTCTGCCAGCAGCATCAGGAGTTATCCCCTTATAGCTCCTATTTCATGGCCAGAGACCTCAGAAGAAAAATGCTGGTTTCCAGTGCAGCAAAGCCATCACTGATTCCAGCTCCATACTGTTATAAATGAAATTAGCCCATTTATCAATAAAAGAATGTATTGAAAAGTTGAGATAGTGAAGTCCTCATGAGCTACAAGCAGCAGCCAGTGCTGAGCCCGGGGCTGGCAGTGGGTGAACCTCAGACACGGCCTCTGTCTCACCCCACACTGAGACCCCACAGTTCACAAAGTCTGCACTGTGCAGCAGGTTTTTATACAGCTTCTCAGCTGCACAGTATGTTGCTACAGTCTTATCGTCTTTGTGTTAAATACATATTTATGTATCCTTGTTTTCCTGCTTCGTGTCTGTTTTGTGGATTTCCCAGAAGGAAGATGCCCGTGAGTGGATTTACAGGAACCCTGTATTGGGATGCAGATAAGACTCATATCAGTTGTGAAGCACTGAGTCCTTGGCAGACCCATCTGTGGTGAAGGCCCATCTCCTCTCCATGCCACCCTTCTTTCTTCTGCTAATGCAGCCTCCTTGGGTGTTTCACAATTCCAGGGTGCCTTTAGTTTTTTAAGCTTACATTACTTTATAATATACACTTATCATAAAACTGAGTTATTTTACAGCATTTATTATAATACTGTTGTCTTGGTTTGGAAAGACAGGTTTCTGCCAGGGAAACTGGGGTTCCCCTGGAATGGAGAATGCAAACCCCTCACACCCTGCCAAATTATAATTTTGCAATCAAGGGCTCTCAGGCAAAAATGTTGGGGATAGGAATAACAGTTCTTTACTAGGAATATTAACAATACAAATGTAATAGGAAACAAAACCACCCAACCAAACAAGCAAATAAACAAATAAACAACAATTTTGGAAAGCCCTGACAGAGTCAGAGCTGCAACCTGACCCTGTGATTCAGAGTGTTGAAAGCAATCCAAAAGTGAGTCCTTCTGACGTGGCAGATGTGATTCTGTTGGAGCAGAGATGATCCTGTAGAAAAACGGGTCCAGGGGTGGTGAGGAGGGGATCTGGTGATGGTGAGGAGGGGGTCTGGGATGGTGAGATGAGGTCTGGTCTTCCTCCCAGGAAATCGGGTGAAAAACCAGCAGCTCTCGTGTCTGTGAGTCTGAGTTTATCCAGGTAGAAACTGCCTGCTCCCCACTGCCAGGGGATGAGATGTATCTCACAATGGGGTGATGGAAATGCAGATGCTCTGCTCTGGGCAGGGGTACAGCCTGGGGAGGTGCTCATGGCCCATTATCTGAAGGTGTCAGGCCTCTTCCCCCTTGAGTTACCAGAGATAAAGAAAAGCATCTCCCCAGCTGCTTTTTTAACAGATGAAAATAGAATATACAACCCCTGGCTCCACAAGCCAGGAGAACTGTCTATGTCCTTGTAGACAAGCTCCTGTTAGTATCAGTTGGCTTTCCTCATTAATCAGCTGGGCTGTCAGTTTAGCAGAGAAACACTTCTGTTTTCGGGGGCATTCATGGAATCACAGAAATGTTCAGGTTGGGAAGAACCTTTTTCGGATCATCAAATCCAACCATCCCAAGACCATCCTCACATTCAAGAGTGAACGGCCCAAATCAGATTTTGATGAGAGTGTCAGTCATTAGAACCTAGCCAATGGCTCAGTGGCAGAGTGCTGGTTTCTGGGAGCAAAGCCCTGACAGTTGGTCTGTCTGCTCCAAAATGCAATCACGGATTTAAGGGTCTCAGGTAGTAGAGAGGAGTTTGCCTGTAGGTAGTGCAGCTTTCTCTTTTCCATAAAGAGCATCAGAATCCTAGTGCTACTGGTGTTTCTTCCATGCTGCCTAACATTCCCTTCAGACAGGCTGAGCTGATTTTCCTAGACTTCAGCTGTCCTATTATTCTAACACATTTTTGTTTGAGTGGAAGGTATTTGAACTAATGATTTTCTAATTTAGGAGAGAGAGGAGAACAGACTGAGGACTTAGGAACTTACAGGATGGAAGTTGAGGGGAAGAGAAAATAGAAATCTATGAGCATTTTTTTGCCTGCAAACCCAGAATTCTGTATTATTTCTGTTGAGTGCACCACAACGTGCAAGAAGGAAAGAGCCATACAGATTAGAGATGAAACATTTCACACCTCCAAGAAAACACCTTGATATGTCATATACAAAAAGAATGCTGAATGATAAAATAATAATTTTTTTTAAAAAAATGAAAGAGTGAAATTATTCAGAATTAAAATAGCACTCACTGATACTACACTCTGGGTGCACTACTTTTGAAGCAGTTCTTCCTAATCAATTAATGAGAAAAAAGATAATATGTCTTGCAGGTGTCGACAAGCGCTCCAGAGTCTTTAATTCTGATTTTCTGAGTAATGTCTTTGCAGTGCTGTTCTTCCCTCATTTGGCACTGCAATAATTTTGGTGTTAGTAGATAAATTTGTCCTGAGATGTTGCTTTTCTCTTCTCCAGGTCACGGTCTCGCTGCAACACCAGTAGTGGCAGTGAATCCGAAAATTCCAACAGAGAACATAGGAAGAAGAGAAACCGGTAACAACATATTAAATATTTTAGACAGGGAGGCATGGAACACAGACAAATGGAGAGGACTTTTCTCAGATAAACCTAGTAAGAAGGGATCTAACATATTTTATGTGTTTGGAGTCCTCCTGAGGCAGCTAAAGACCCTTTACTGAATAAGAAGAGTGATAATTTCCAGAACACATCATTATAGTTGTGTGCAAGGAATGCCTGCCAGCCTTTTGCTTGAGAAGAGCTCAGTAATGAACCTCAAGATCAAGTATGGGGCACACTTACAGAGGACTTGCAATATAAATGCAAACAAAGTGGATAATGTCCTGATAATTATATTACCAGCATATACTTTTACCACACAAATTCAAGTGCAGATTTTTTCAAGCAGAAAATAAACTGTCGAGAAGTAAAAATACTTTAGTGGATATGAATCTCAGTGTTGTTTTTAAATTTATGTATTTAATTGTATAACAATTTTGTTTTCCAAAATGTCAGGTGTGGGCCCAAACCCAAAGTGTGTACAGCATCAAGTTTTGACAGGACAGCAATAGTTCATATCAAGAGATGCTAGCAAGTCCTGTGTTACATATTCCATTTTTCTTGTTGCTGGTATGAAAAAGATGGCATAATTACTGATTTCCTATTAATTCCCTCCAAAGCTGTATATCTAATGTTGTGCTGGAGTTAACAACAACCTAGAGGTATTTCTGAAAATACACTTTTTAGAAGCACATAGAATTTCCTCATACTGCATAAAAATGGTGCAAGGGCAATGTAACTGGTTAAAGGAGGAAGTGTTTAAAGGCAAAGTTTCTAAGTTACTGTCTGCATGAGCTGCCAGCATTTCTTCATGTCTTATATGCAGTGATAAATGGTTTTCAGATCTCTGGAAGCTCTTAGAAATAATTGCATGCTAGATGGTGCTGCAGGAGTATGCAGTATAATTACATTCTCAGCACGACTTGCAGTAGTTAAAGAAATGTTAAAAAATCATTGTGACACTCACATGGGATGACATAAAGCACATCTGAGACATAAGATTTCCTAAATTGGAGCACAGTTTTGTAAGGTACTTTGCTAACAGTAACCTAGTGTGCATGGAAGGTTTGCTTTCCAGCTGAAGTTTAAATGACATACTGAGTGTAGTTTCAGTGATCAGCAGTAAATGGTATTTTGTATCCCTTTCTTCCAGAACACTCTTGCCAGGCTTTTTTTTTCCTCCTGTGAAACTCCTTGTGCAAGGAGCTCCACAAGCAAGTGAAAGAAATTAGAGACTGACCACAAGAATGTTTTTAAGAATTCCTGGCAACATAAAGACTGAATTGTATGAAGTATTAAGTACTGCTTATCATTTTGTGAAGAATGAAAGGGCCTTTAGCAACCCTTCCTCACCTCATGGAAAGAAATCAAAAACAAAAATACAAATAAATCAATTTTTTGGGGTTGTTTCTAGGTTTTTCACATGTTCAGAAATGTCAAATACAGCAAAAACGTTAATTTTTCTACATCTCTTGTTCTTAGGTGATCACTTGAAATCCGACCAGATAAAAAAAATCATTATCAGTGTTACATTAAACAAGTAGTAAATGAGCGGGAAGTCTGAGGCTTGTTCCTTGTGAGCAGGTGCAGGAAAACAACCAGTCATAATGAATTTCTGCATTTTGTTAGCAGACACAGCAGGAACATAACAAGCTGAAAGGTCAGAGGCACTGAGTAGCTTTCCTGTTTATGATGAGGCTTGCAACTGCTGTTATTCAAGTTTCTGCTGTTGCACAGACTAATAGAATTTATTTCCCAGTACAATAATCAGGTCCCTGATACAAGCAGAAACAAACCTGCTATATTTTATTGGAATAAAATGAGTGAGTATTCACATTAACTGTAGAAATCTGCTTCTGGTCATAGTGAGTAGAATATATTGTTCACGTGCCAAGAGTTGACTGTGAATTATTTTCCAGAAGAAAACAAATTATCAGAGAAAACCAGAAATGTGTATGTGAGTGTCTGAAGGTAGAACACTAGGAAAATCTTAGGGAAAATCTTATTTCCTGATCTCAGTCTTTCAGGTTTCACTCCATTATATGAATGTTTTCTCTGAAGCAGATGTTCATATGAAAGTGAAGAGGAACCTGCAATGAGCATATTTCAATCACAGAGGAAATGCATTTGCATTTTCAGTCCTGTGGTCAAAATTTGTTGTGTGGATAAAAATACATTAAAGGAGCAGACACTGTGTACTGAAGCACAGTTTCCTTCCTGACTACACCTAGAAGATGCATCTGACCAGGATCAGAGAGTTCCTGAATGGTTGAGGCTGGAGGGACCTCTGGGTGCCACTTGCTCCAAGCAGTGCTCCAGCAGGGCCACCAAGAGCCAGGTGTCCAGACCATTCCCATGCAGCTTTTCAGTATCTCCGAGGATGGAGATGCCACCACGTCTCTGGGCAGCCTGTGCCAGTGCTCAGTGAAAGGAATGACAGGAAAACTGTAATGGGCTTCCAGTACAAGGGCAACGGGTTTTATTCAAAAGTACCATTAAATACAAATTTAGGATTTGAGCTAAACTTCTTTCAGCTTTTTTTTTTTTTTTTCTAAATTTCATTTTATTCTGTCACCAAAAAGCTAAAACATTTGCCCCAAAATGATTTGAACATTGAGTTTGAACATTGCATTCAAATAATGTATTTCATGTAGGGATTGCGGCACCTTGATCGTATTTTACCTTGTTAAATGTGAGCATACTACCTTTCTTTAAAGCTGCAAAATGTATGTTTTGTTTCATCCAGTCTCCATCTAGTAGAGTTCTGCTGTGGTGCAGCAGTACTTGAGGTGTGCTGACACTGCCTGCTTTGGTAGCTGTGATGCTAACTTTACATATTCAGATTTTCAGTACTTTTGTGCAAGTGGCTGCTGTGTGTGGGAGGCAGTTGGTGGTGTTTGTACCATATGGGATGATTGCTGTTTGCACAAATCGGATTATTTGGGATGAAAATCACAAGTCATTACTTGTTGCTGTGTGAGTCCTTCTACTAAATCCTTAGATAGAAGTTAATACCTGTCAGCAGATTACAGATTTTAGAAGATTTGCTTAGAATCAAAACCTGAGCTTGCAGTCTTCTCCAGATGCCTCATACCACATTGTAGAGTTGTGGCTGTTTACAGTCGTTGTGGATTGAGTTCAAAATTCATTATGCATGTGTGAGAAGACCTGATTAAAGGAAAAGCGGACGCCTGTGTAGCTGGTTTAGCCTGATACCATTCAAAACTCAAAGAGAAAAGTACATCTGAAGTGAAGAGTAGCAACAACATACTCTGCATTGCCTTCATCTCCAGTGTAATCCCTTTATCTCCATTGGCTTCTTTCTTTGTTTTACCTGTCAGTCTTCCCCTCTGGTTTCTCCAGTCATACCATCTGAGCAGACAGTCCACACTTGGGGGATATTTTCCAGGGATGTTTGGCAATCCCTGCTGAATTGTAAATTCCCTGCTGTAACCACGCATATCCATTTGCTCCACCACCTTAGCACTCACCCCAGCAGTCATGTGTGCAGCTTTGAAACTGTGGGAAGCATCTGTGGTACTGTGGTCCAACACTGCCTGGCTCCCTGGAGGGCTGTGGCACTGTGGGGTGTGCAGCCTGCTCATGGATGTGCTGAGCTCACAGCATTTTTATATTTGTCTCAATCCCTAATGCATTCCATTAATGAATTAATGGATTTTAAAGAAACCAAACTTTAAAAAGAAGAAATAAAAGGCATAGCATGTCATTTAGATCCACACAAGCCATGGCAGGGACCAAAGCCTCAGGAGACAGAGCAGAAGGATTGCCATGGAGATCCACATGCATCCTGAGCTTTGTTGCAGGTTAGGATGAAGGGATGATTCATCTGAGTGGGGACACACCTAGGGGATTTTTCTCTGGATCCTAGGAAGGTGCATGCTGCAGTAAAGTACTTGTGAAAGTTGTAATAGTAGGTCTCCTATTTGGTGTAGATGAGGTAGAGTGGAATATATAAACAGGGAAAAAAATTCCAGATGTTTGGCTTGGGCTGGGAAGAAGAATTCAAGTTGTGGGTCTGTCCTTAAAGGCATGGATTGTTACATTTTTGGCTTGTACTATTTCTAAATAACAAATCAGCAAGTTTCCCTTTATATAGTTCTTACACTTTAATGTAGTTTGGGAGCATTAGGTAAAATTTAGCAAGATGAAAGTTTAAGTACAGCACTGCAAGAGCTGGATTTTTTGGGCCGGAGGCAGAGAAATACCCCATTGCTTCTCAGAGCATCCTCTCGGAGCCCTCAGACTAAACTCTTGGTACCTCTTTCTCAGGTTACGGCAGGAAAGTGACATGGTTGACTCGGCTCCTCAGTGGGAAGCTGTGCTGCGGCGCCAGAAGGGGAAAACCCCGGCAGACCCAAACTACCGGCGCTCCAGGCACAGATCCCGATCGTATGTAATGCTGCTTGCACCCCTTGATGTGTAAATTGAGGCTGTTGAATCGTGTTAAAGAGCAGGAGGAGTATCTCCAGTGTGGTGGTGGCCTCAGTGCTGAGGAGCACAGATGTTCACATGGTGTACTCCCAAATTAGCAGATTTGTCTTTGTGGTCAAATTGCCTTTGCTTAGTGATTTCAATTTTAGGGCACAAATAACGCAGAAAGGGCTTTGTAAAAAAGCTGCTGAGAAACTCTGTCCATCACCTGGGAAGAAGTCCTGGATGGTTCTGTGGCTCATTGAACATTAGCTCTGTACTAAGTACATTGATTCTTCTTTTCTGGGCAGCAAGCCTCTGGATGAGATTTTACTTGACAGCTGCAAACATTTTTATGAAATGCATGCACACCTGTTTAATCATGTAATATCTGAAGTGGTGTTACAGATGAAAGCAGCTGCTCATGTTTCCTTGTTAAATTATCCCTGACAAGCAGCAGTCAGTGGCACACAGCATCCCAGTGTCAGGATTTCCATGATGGAGCCATGCTGCTAAGGCACTGCTGTTCCTGCTTACAGCCTCTTCTGACATGGTGAACTTATTACCTTTTGAAATCCATTTTCTCAAGCTAATGAAAATATTGGTTTCCTTTAATTTACATTTTTCTTCTAAAATGACCTGGTTTGGGGGCATAGATACCCTGGTATCACTGAAACCACAGTCAGCATTGAAGTTTCCAGCATTAAAATCCACTTGAGTTCTGTTCTCAGTGGTCCGTGTTGCTAGAACTCATTGCTGTCTCCAGTTTTATACTGCAGAGTTTTATTTCTTTATGAAGAATAGAATTTACCTTTAAAGGTCCAAATAGTGGATTTTCTACTTTAACAGGCTTTGTACAGATTTGTTAACTTTCAGCTGCACAAAAGTCATGTGTTATTAGGTGGAATTTTATAATGATTTATTTCTAAAAATCAGGAATATTAAAGCTCACTTGCATGGAATCCAGAAAATACAGCTGATCAAATTTGGTTTCTGTTTGTTTTATTATATACAGAAAGTGCTGCAGACTAGGAAATGTACTCAGTTAATAATGATTACATTAAATTTGTAGCCAATTTTTCTTTTTTACCCAGAGGCCAGGTAAATTTCACTGTTTGGACATCATGGGTTCCCTCTTGTGGTTAACTTATGAAATGGCTTTGATTTTCCAGCACAGTGGCATTCTGAGTTAAACTACTTTTAGTAAAATAACCCTGTAGATGTTAAACATCTAACTTAAAAAGCAAAGGTCCTAGAGGAAGCAAAGAAATGAGGAAGTCCTGCAGATTTCAGAAGATTGCTATTCTTTTAGTTATTCATTTGTTTCTCCTTTTTATCACACTCTCCAGTAAAAAACAACAAACAAACAAACAAACAAACAAACAAACAAACCCACAAAGACAAACAAACCCACAATGAAATAAGCCCAAACTAATTTTTGAAAAAGATTAGTAGAAGATATTTAACTGTTAACATGTAGTACATTGTAAGAGAATGTATTTAATTTAGTTTGGCTCAGCTGTTTGTTCACTTGACTGGATACAGATCAGAGGAAAAGGAATCATATTTCCAGAGATTATGGTTGTTTTGGTTTGAAATATTGTCAAATGGTCACCTCAACTTGCCCATTTAAAAATTGGTACAAAACCTAAAATTTAGTAGAGCAGGTAATTCTTTCACTGCAAGTCCATAATTACATTTGTAACTAGAGCTTCCCTTTGGTTATGTGAAGGAGTGCCTGAAATGCTGCTGTGCCTGCCACAGTGCATTTCATTTGTTTAATAATGACTAATATTAATCATTCATGGTGGCGAGGTGGTGTCTCCTTGGTCTTGGGAATAAAAGACAGGAATTTGGCCTTTCTTTCTCCTCAAGGAATCAGCAAATGCAGAGAGCTCCCTATTCTAGTTCCACAGGGTTTATTTTCAACAGTGCCTGTAAAACATCTGTGTAGCCAAAGGGCTTTTTCTAATTAAGCAGAATGGCCATAAAATTCCACAGCTATTTAAATTTACCATTTGTGACTCAAATTGAAATATTAATAAGGGTGCAGATGCAGGCAGAAAAAATAATGTAGGCCTTATTAATGTCTAGAGCTGTTCCAGGTTGTGCAAACAAAATTAAAAAAAATTAAAAAAAGAAACCAACAAGAAACCCCCCATGAGATTCATCACTTACCAGGCATTCCCATGATGTTTTTCATGCATTAGAGAAACTGATTAGCATGCAAATTGTACAGAAGGTGTATTGATCCAGATACTGAGATAGGACAATCTGAATCCTATATATAAAAACTGTGAGTTCTAAAAAAATTCACAGTAAAAAAAATGAAAACAAAGTAAAAGAGGGATTGTGATCTGGCTTTAAAGATTTAACAGAATGGATTTGTTGCAGGCTCTTAAGAACCATACAAACATGAATTTCCTATGCAGTATATGCAATACCTACATTTCATCTTATATTTCACCTTTCTTTTTGTAAGCTTTCTGTCATTTGGCTTTCAAAGGAAGTGGGAACAGGCCTTTGGAAAGAAAATGCCTTAATTAAGTTACTTTATCTGCATCATATTTCTTCGTATTCTTCAGTGGGGAGCTAACCTGAATACATTCTGTAAGGTTATCCCAGTATGGTAACACTTCTTAAATAGATGGAAAAATAACTAGCTGCAGGATGTGAAGTCTAAGAGAAGTTTGCTCTGAGGAATCATTGTATTTAGCCCTTTTTCCTTTTTTATTATGGGATGCCATACTTCTAAATTGGTATTGTACAGCAAAGTCTTTGTTACTAGTGTAATTGCAGGGACAGAAAGAGGGAAAATGGCAGAGATCAGAGAGCAAAGCACCTGGAGCTGGTCACAGAAAGCAGGAAGCACAGTTCCTAAAAAGTGGAGAAATTAAGATTTTAAATTACAATTCTTATTTAAACACTCTCTTTTCATGCTGCCCCAAAAATTAATATTTCTTTCTGTCGGTGAGGCTTCACACGATGTGATACTTGAGATTTAAAGCCAGGTCCTGAACTGCTGTATTTCCATGAATAAGTAAAAGCCATGAGCTGATCAAATGGGCCGGTGGTGTGTACAATACCCTGCTTTGTGCAGGTCCTGGGTTAGGGAGCAACCTTGGGGTTTTGCTTCCTCAGGCAAACTGGAGCTTGCAAGCATGACAAAGCCTCCTTGGAGAAGCTGGCATTTTCCAGGGAGCTCTCACATCCCCCACTGTCTGATTATTCAGCCCCTGAGGAGGATGCCTATCTTTCCAGCCCCAGGGCAGGGTTTGCAGCTGCTATTTTCCAGTGAGCAGGAAGATTCATGGGGTTCAAAAGAAGCAGTTCAAAACTAAGGGGTGAAAAAGGCTGTTAAATGCCACTGCATTTATTGCATCAGGGAGTTAAAAGCAGCATGGACAGATGTAATGAGAAGAAAATGCAAGAAAGGAGAAGGAGTATTAGGAGTATTGTATTTAGCCCTTTTTTTCTTTTCCCCCCATGGGATGCCACACTGCTAAATTGGTATTGTACCAAAAAGTCTTTATTGTTAGTGTAATTGCAGGGATGGAAAGAGGGAAAATGCCAGAGATCACGAGCAAAATACCTGGAGCTGGTCACAGAAAGCAGCAGGCACTGATAGAAGTAAAAATCCGAGAAAACTAAATCAATTATACTAAACAGAAACACACAAAGCTTTAAAAAGCTCTGAACACAAATGGACTGCAAACTACTCATGCTGTAGTTGTAGCCATCATGGGAACCTGAGGAGCTGGAAGGGACAGTAGTTTGTCAAGGATGGGAATCACCCTGCCTGGAGAGCCTTGGAGCCTGGGGTGCTAATGGATTAATTAATTTTAGCCCTACTATGGAAACACAAATGGTGGGTTGTTTTTCACCCTTTGGTCTTTCTCTGGTGCTTATAAACCAGTCAAGAGTATCTCCTAGTACTTCTGCTCCTATAAAATCTAAAAAGCACCCCAAAACATAACCAACACAAAATATTCCACCTTTACATCAGCTGTATAGTATTTACTGCAATATAGGTGTCTCTGAACTTTATTCCTAGGCTGAAGTCTGGAAATAGCTGAACATAGTATTGGTGAAATCAGAAAACAGTTAAATTGCTAATGGTAGAGAGCAGTTTGGAATTGTTTGTGATACATCTCTGTCTCTGGCCAGGGAAGAGGTCATTTGGAAGTGCAAAAAATGGAGACCTCTGCTGTCCTCCTTGAACTGCATCTAAATTTGGATTATATCCCTCCTAAAGTATCTTTGAATATGATAGGCCTTTTTGTCTAAGAGAATAAAAGATCAGGCTGTATGACCTGATGGTGTAAAACTCAGTATTTGAGAAATTTTGGACGTATTTATTTATGTGTGCTGTGTGTGTCTGAAAGTTGCATCCCTCACATCTTAGACGGTGTGGAACAGTCTAAGTGCTGATGCTGAGCTTATATAACGACAGTGAGGAGTTATCTCTCCATGCAAATGTAGAGATAACTGTGTCACTGTCTAAAACTTTTACTTAATATGTCACTCTGAATGGGTTTGGGTGAATTCTGGGTGAGGTTTAAACAACAGCGGTGAGTTTGCACTAACCTTGCAAATGAAAAAGAAAAGTAAAAATAAAGATGTTTCCAGTTAGAAACATCTATTCTGTGATTCAGTATAAAATGTGAGACATGCCCCTAAGGCTTGCTTTGCTACATCTCTATGTCTGCAATAGGGAGATTACCATTCTGCATGTGAATTAAATACCTGCTAAAATATTTAGGTGCATAAGCAGACATAGTTGCTGGTTTGGTTAGTTTGTTGGTGGGTTCTTTTTTGTACTGGACACCAAAAATAAATAAATGGAGCAGAAACCCTTTGTGGAGATGATGAGAAAGGGAGAGGCTGCACTGAGATTGCAGTAGAGCCACAGGTCTTTGCTGGTGTCCAGTGGGAGTGGCTGGGAACACTGATCTGTGGCTGTGACCTGTCCCTCTTTCTGCCCACCAAGGGCTCTGTGGGCCACAGGACATTTCTCAGGGCCTTTTTCAGAAATGTTATTCTAAAATGTGTTGTTCTTGGAGGGGTATGTGTTGGCAGCAACTGGGCAGTGATTTGGCTTGGGGAATTCTGCTGTTTGTATTTTATGTACACTTTGCTGAAGGCTGCTGGAGGTCAAATTGTGATGGAGAGTCTTGTTCAAGAAATGACTTTTCAGTTGAAATAAAGCAATGAAGTTTGATGCATTTCCTGCATCAAACAACAAACCTTAAAATTGAAGTCACTGCTGGATTACATTTATCATGATTCCTGTGCAGGGTCTATGCTGTTAAAAGTTATTTGAACAGCAACATGTCAGACTATGGTTTTCACAGCTGAGCCTTTGTTGTCTTTGTTGATATTTATAGGAGAAGCCCAGATGTCCAAGCTAAGGAAGAGCTGTGGAAACATATTCAGTAAGTATGGCCTTTGCAGTGTCTGAGAGCTGCTTGGTTTGCCTTTAATGTGGTTACTCAAATCCCCTCCACTCTGGCACTACACTGATTTAGTTTCAGTAAATTATGTATATTTAGTAAGTCAATTATGTAATAATTTAGTAATAATTATGTAAGTTAATAACGTCCTGTGTGTAGGAGATACTGCAGGTCATTGAGTGCACTGAATAAAGATTACCATAATATGTAAATAAATTAAAGAACAATACATCATTTGAGAGATTTATTCCCATGTGGCTTCCAAAATGTCAGTATCAACACTTCTAACACGACACCCCATTACCCCTTAGGAAGATATTTAGCATTTCCAAAGCACACATAATGTTCATGATATTGTGAAGCAACAAGGTCAGATCTGCAGGGTGGTGAGAGGAAGGTGAACAGGATGCAACATGCAGTTGAATCAATCAAGGTGCAATTACACTTATTTCAAAATAGGTGTCCTATTTTGATGTCAAGATAGCTTCAGGGCTGATAATAACTTGTTTTAGTAAATCTTTTTGGTGCAATATACTAAATTTTTTTGTACTTCACAGTTACTGTCGCATTTTTTACTTTTCCTAATCCTTTATAGGAAGGAGCTTGTGGATCCATCTGGCCTGTCTGAGGAGCAATTGAAAGAAATTCCATACACTAAAGTAGAGTGAGTTTATGGTTGTTTGGGTTTTTTTTGTGAATATAAAAGCCCACTTTTCTTACTTTACTGTGAACTCTGTCCTACTGAAATAGGAATGGGTATACATATAAC
The DNA here is from genome assembly GCA_027886175.1 of Phylloscopus collybita. NCBI lineage: Eukaryota > Metazoa > Chordata > Aves > Passeriformes > Phylloscopidae > Phylloscopus > Phylloscopus collybita. The sequence goes on along the minus strand of JAJNNQ010000086.1, from coordinate 7,096,581 downwards.
CTACAAGCTCATATCTACTCCAAATACTCCCCTAGGATGGGCTGGGTGGGGATACTTAATCTTAAAATCGAATATTTTTCCTTTTCAAAATAAGAAAAAGAATCATCTTAATCTCTCTTAATCTCTCCCACACACTCATGAACTTGTCTGTATGTTCTGTGTGTCTCCCTACGCTAGCCATGAATCTTTCTTATAAACTGCAGAACCAGAAACAAGTGAATGTAAACAAGAAAATCAATTTTTTCCTAAACTTTTTCTTTGTTTTAAATATTCTGATCATCCAAGGCACTCTTTGACCTCTGCAATGCCTTCCCTGGCTTGTCATGGGCAGCTGCCAGGGCATGGCTATTTCCTTAAGAACCAACCAGGCTATAACTGCCTGTTTGGGATTCCACTGACCAGTGCAAGCAGCTGAATCTGGCACAAATGGGATCCTGGTTTGCATTATAAAGTGCTTCCAAACACCACTAGGCAGAAAAGGCTGATGTTATGGACATATAAATTAATGCATTCTTTATTAAAGTTTCATTCTCAAGTATGGGCATGCCAGTTTGTGACCTCTGCTCTCTTAAAGCATTGAATTCCAGGAACAGACTTCTAAAAATAAGTTTAAATTCAAAAATTTAAATTTAAAAAAATTAAAAAAATTAAATTTAAAAAATGCAAAAAAATTTTAAAAAATTGCAATAAAAATTTTAATTTAACAAAAAAATTCAAAAATTTAAAGTTAAAAACTTTAAATTCAGCCAGTGCAAGAAGCTATCTGTTACACTTTAGTAAGAAATAGGAGGACCTCTCAGTCTGCAGCTGTCTCGGGGTCTCTGGTGCCCGAGATCAGGGTGGGCACTGCCCTTTGTCCTTCGGAGAGCCCCGAGCCACCCACAGAAAAGATGAGGAGTCTTCAGATGTTCTTTTTCAAGGTTTTCCTCCTTGTTTATTTTATCTTTACACTTTTCTCTGAGCTCTGCCGAGGTCTGGACAGCACCTGGGGGCAGCAGGTGATGACTGCCCCGCCTGCCCACGGCTCATTATCTCATATACAGATAATTACCTGCACGTTATTTACAATTATGAACCAATATCTATACCCTACACTAAACAGGTGTTTTCTACTCTGACCCAATCCCTCTATAAGCAAATCTGCTTCATGTCATCACCACTGCACAATATGGAGATGAAGAAGAAGAAGACTCTGGGGTAATGCCCAGAATCCTCCATCTTGTCTCTGGTTATTCCTATCCTAAAACCCCAAATGTGAAAATATAATTACTATCTACTACCTTTGAGGCCTTGCAATTCCTCCCATAGCGTTGGCAGCTTTTCCCATGGACTGTAATCGAGGCCCTTGCCTGTCTGGGGTCTATGCCAGGGTCCACAACCCCCTGTACAAATCTCAGACCCCCCTGTACAGGTTCTAAACTCCCCTGTAAAGGTCTCTGTTCGTCCAGGGTTTCCAAAGGAATGCCCTGGACTCCCACACAGCTGAATTTATGTTTTGTGCCAAAGGTCTGGTTTACCAGCCCTCTGCTGTGAATTCTGTGTCTCCCTCAGGACTCAGGGCGACCCCGTCCGCATCCGGCACTCGCACTCCCCCCGCAGCCACCGGCAGCACCGCCGCTCCCAGTGCTCCGATGGGGAGAGATCCATCCTCTCTGAAGTCAAGTAAGTCAATGTGCTGCTTAGCACTGAACTAGCCTAGTGCAGCCCAGAAGTTGTTCAGAGATCATGGTGGTAAGAAGCAGCATAAATGTGCCTTGTTGATGGCACAGGGTTCAGACAACTCCCTAAGTAATATGTCTTCAGAGGTAAACATGAATGGAACAACTCCAAAACCATTCATGGTCTATTCTCAGCCACAGTGGCTTTCCTGATCCATTTGGAAGGAGGAAAAACTGAAAAGGCTGAAATAAACCTCTATTATTCTTTAGTGGTAAGTCATAAAGTTGCTTCGGGCATGAGAATTCATGAGTTGCTTTCCAGATAATTTCATCCTTGATAGTGTGGAGATGTTATCTGTGTTAGCTCTGTATTTTGTTTTATGGGAATTCTAGTACAACCCTCTTTGTCAATAGGTGTATCAGTCTTTCCTAGATGACTGAAGAGTACTTATGAATGGAAAAGGAACAGCCCCCCTCTCAGCTGCAGCAAGGCCATAAAAATATGAAGAACATTCCCCACCTGGAAGGCTAATTTTAGCTGGATTGCACCCTGAAGGAGGTGTAGCACACCCATGATTTACTTGTCTTTGCAATGAGGGTGGCTAGGCCCTGGCAGAGGTTGTCCAGAGAAGTTGTGGCTGCCCCATCCCTAGAGGTGTTCAAGGCTGGGTTGGCTGGAGCTCTGAGCAAAATGGGACAGTGGAAGGAGTGCTTCCCCATGCAGGAGGTGGAACTGGATGATCTCTTAGGTCACTCCCAAACAAACCATTCTGTAATTCAATGATGTTGTATCAATTTGGGCTGCTTCTGAAGATCAGGAAAAAACAGGGATGGGATGGGCTATGCCCTGAAGGTGCCCACAGAGGATCAGCATAACAGCTTTCAGATGTCCAAAGTCAGGTGATAAAAGATCTAGATCTTTCAGATCTATAGATCAGCCTGGGTCAGTTCCATTGTTCTTCTTCTGTACAGTTATAGTTTACTTAATTAAAGCAGTATCTATTTTATGATATCATAATTCCAGTATCAAAACTGATCTGGTCCCTCCACTGCCTGTTACACGATCTTCAGATGGGAAAGGTCCCAGCATCCAGCTGACTCAGCAGGTTAGTGATTGTACATCCTTTGCATCCTTTTTCCTTTCTATTGGAAGGCCAAGTGGGGCTCTAGTGCTTTATTTAAGATGGTCTTTGTTTTTCAGTGAAGAATAAAGATGAGATTTTTTTCAGCAGCAGTGTGAGTTGAATTTTAGTATTTTACTTATACTCACACTTTCTTTGTATTCCAAAATACACGGAGTTCTGCAGTATATGCCCCTGTGAACACCTGCTTCTGCTTCTGGAGAATTCTTTCCCTAATCTGATGCATCCCTAAGATACATCTCTGCTCCTCACAGAAGGAAAAGTGACTTTTATAACTTCCTGAATTATGCAGATGTGGTTGTGATGCAGTTGCAATCACATAATTTATTCACCTCTTTTAAAAGTAGTCTGAAGAGTTCTGTTGCTTGGGCTTGAAACAGTGCTTCTCCTTTCTCCTTTCTCCCTTCCCCCTTCCCTTCCCTTCCCTTCCCTTCCCTTCCCTTCCCTTCCCTTCCCTTCCCTTCCCTTCCCTTCCCTTCCCTTCCCTTCCCTTCCCTTCCCTTCCCTTCCCTTCCCTTCCCTTCCCTTCCCTTCCCTTCCCTTCCCTTCCCTTCCCTTCCCTTCCCTTCCCTTCCCTTCCCTTCCCATTTTTCTCCCCCCAAATACTGAATATTTTTTAGGCTATTGACATCTAAAAAGGACAGAACTTGCCTTTTGTTAATCTAACTTAATTACTGTCTTTCATCATATATTACACTACAATATCTCTCAGTTTTGATTGTTTTATTGAGTTCAAAATGTCAGAAGCAAATTCTGTTCAAAAGCACTTGCAGGTCTTTTGTACAAACACACAAAAGGAGAACCAAAAGGTGGAAGGAAGAATTCCAGGTACCTAACTTACCATACCAGTCCTGTAAAAATGTTCAGTGTCTACGAACAGCTCTCTTTTCCCCCTGTCCCAGCCTCCCTCACAGCAGTGGCCATTAACTCCTTGTGAGTGTTTGCTTGCAGTGTTTTGCTAAATATCATGTAATTAATTGTAACATTTCCTGAATAGGCAATAGCACAAAGGGGCAGTAGCTGGCCAGAGGCAAGAGGGGAAAAAAGTCCTGTTTGATCAAATAAATGCAGAGATTTTAATATTCCTGATGCATGTATATGTAAATTGCCATCCCCATAGCCCAAGGCTTTCGTAGCAACAGTTAGCAAAACACAGTGTTTAAATCTGCTGTATCTTTTCAACAACATGTTTAATTTATTCTCTTCAGAGGCAGGATGGATCTAAAGAGAGCTTAATAGAAGAACCATCTCTGCTATGCACTGACAATGCTGATGGAAAACCTGCCACTAAGATTGTAAAAACTGTACAGGTGTCACGCTTCAAGGTGGAGACTTGACTGATGAGTTGAAGATGGTGAATGGATTTTGGTCGTTGGAAAGCCAGCATTTGTTTATGTGTACAAAGGAAGAAACTGAAGTTGACGTGGTGGTCTTTCCTTCAGGATGGCTGGCAGTGCAGCCTGCTTGGTGGGAAGACCAAGGAATGGTTTTATCACCAACACCATTCTGATGGTGTGACAGATGGAGGACATGCTGCCTGATGGACAACCAAAACCAAAAGTCTTTGCAAAACTGAAAAATCAGCAGTTACATTTTCAAAAAATGAACAACAAAAAAATTGCTGCAACAAAACAGGCTTCATGGTCTGCTCTGTAACTGAATAGCCTTGTTCCAAGAAGTGACTGTTAACTGACATGATCAGGAGCAGATGCTTCAAGATAAGTAAAACAGTCATATTTTTGTCAATTGTGCAATACAGTGTGATATGGGGAAATTATCTTCACAGTTTCTATGGGGATCAACTTATGTCCTGAGACATAAGGGCAGATAGCTTAAGGACAGATAACTCTTACAAGGGTTATTTTAGCCTAGCACAGTAACAAATGCTCCTGTTGTTGATACAAATTCTGAGTCATTTTAGCTCAAAAACAATAGACTTGGTAACATGCTGCAGCAGTGAGTTCCAGAGGTGATACAGACTTTGCTTTGGGCAGGTTTAAGTGTTCTAAATTTTGAATGTCCTTTTGTGTAGAGGCACTATTTAAATGAACATTCCATACCACAGAAAGATATTTACTAACTTGTAGTCAAGCACACTGGAAACTGGAAAATATAAATTGACCCACTGTGTTAAGATTGCTTAGCAAGGCACTTCAGTGCTGGTTAAATGAAACTTGTGGAGTAGTATTTAATATAGCACTAGATTAGCAAAATCTGACTTAATATCTCATATAAAATAATCTGACACTTTTCTCTGAGCCATTTCTACAATGTTAAAATTACAAAGGAAGTATTTTGGGTATGATAACTATAAGTTTTTTTTTCTATCGTCATGGTAGGAATACTAAGTTATAATGATGCTGCACATTGAGTGGGCTATCCTCTAATATGTATATCTGAAGTGATGCCTCTCCTCTTGTCCTATCACTTCTTACAAATATCTGAAAGTCTCTTCTCAGCCTTCCATTTGTCCACAGTCAGCACAGGGATGAGCCTTCAGGTGTTCCTTACTTGCTAGGGAACTTAGCAACGTCTTTGTGTAGTGGAAGTGATTTTTGCTAAGTGTAGTCATTAACTAAGTATTGAGTTTGACAAATAGCATTGTAAGCAGCTGTAGCAGCTCACGTGCCTTTCTGCATCTGTCCTCTCTACACTGAACCCCCACAACCCGCAGATCTGCAGTGATCTGTGTCTTCCAATCCAAAGCAACACCAGGGAATTGCAGCCCTGTCAGAAAAGCAGCACTGCTTGAGAGGTGGATAAGTGAAAATACACATTTAAACTGACTAAACTGGTAAGCAAAGTGTTGTACAATGTGTTTTATTTTCCAATTCATTTTTTTGATTCTTGTTTCATGATCTGAGGTGGTCAGGTGGGTGTCACTAGCCAGGGCAGCAGCCATAGAGTTTGTATATCCCTGTCACAGTACGGAGATGGGAAGTGCTGTGTCCTGCCAGGGAACACAGATTCACTTAACAAGTACTTTGGTGATTTACTTGGGACAGCTCTGCTTCTACAGTCTTAGTGAACAAATCTAAGGGAAGGAAAGAGTAACAATCCCTCTGTAGTGAAAATTCAGTTTTCATTAGTGTCTTCAGAATTTTTTGAATTTACTATGGATTTAATTCTAGGACATTGTTGGGCTTGGCTTAAAGTATGTATTTGCTCATTAAGTTTTTTAAATGGTTTGTTAAATGGTTTGTCATTGCTCCAATTTAAAGCAATCCTTTAGGATCTGTTTATGACCTTGTGTAGTAGTGTCATGAGCAACAGTTTTAAAAAAAAAAATCCAAACCACAACAAAAAATCCCGACCAGCCCCTAGGAAAAGAAAATCACTATGGCAAAATGGCCTAATGGAGAGCATCTTTTGGGAGACAACTGAAAAATGAACTGGTTAGTGTCTGCAATGAAAGCTGCTCCTTGCTCCTTTGAGGTGTTCCAACTTGGAGCATTACATACTTGCTTTCTAAATCATTACCATTAGTTTGTTATCCCTACTCAGGCACAGATAAGTAGCAGGTATCTACCACTGCAGGATGATTTGTGTTATTATTTGAGAATTATCTGTACATAGTGTATCTACCTTGCCAGTCTTTCAATATGGATCAAGGTTTATATCCAACCTTATGTTCTCCTGTATGCTTTCAGCTTCCTGTGGCCTTTTGTGTGTTATTGCTGGATACCATCAGCCAAGTGCATGGTATTTTACTTACTGCACCACATCAGAAAATAGGCTTCTATCAAGTCTAATGGTGCAAGTTTTCAATTCTCAAGTCACTGGAAAATTGTTTTGTAATCAAGCCAACATTTTAGCCATTTAAATGAGAAATTCACAGAATGAGTCCTAGATTTGAGTTAGTGGTTTCCTTCCTCATGAGACTATCTGGGAAGCAGGTTTTTAATCAAGTCTGATGTTAGCCTGGGCCACTACAATCCAGTTTTGTGTCCACAAGACTAAAGATATAATGCCCCTATTGCACATTTTCCACGTTTTGTTGTGCTAAAACACAAAACTTGCAACAATGACATCACTCTCAGTTAATAGTACAGAAAAGCAAATTTCTTTCATATTTGTGATTTTCCTTTCCCTTCAAGCTGCTTTTCCTCAATCACTTGAGGAAAAGCACCTTTCCTTATAATCTTTTTATTTTTATGGTAGACACACACAAGTGGCCAATGACTGAAAGCACTTACTGTGTCACAGCTGAGATATGTAGAGCTGGTTTAGGTCTGGAAGGCAAAGTGACCAGGCTCTTTCAGCTCTGAGCTGCACCCTGCCCTCTCCACTGTTGCTACCCTTCCCCAGCTCTCCTGAGGCATTCACTGCCTAGAGGCAGTTGCATTTTCAGATCTGGAGTCTGGACTGTCAGTTTAAAATACTTGTCCATCCTGATGAGTCAGGGAAAAGACATGAGATGTGCAACGGTGTCAGGAAGTTTACCCTGGGGTTGAATGCCATACAGACTTGTGCTCACTTGGACAAAGGATTGGTATTTGATGCATTCTCATCTTATTTCTCCTGAACTGATCTCAGGTGAACGATTTTAACTTTGTGCCTCTGCCTCTATCTCTTCTGAGACTTCTGCAAGTGCTAAACATTGGTAAATTTACAGAACACTCACTGATTTGCAACAATTACAACATGGTTCTACAACATTTTGCAAAACATGTATTTTTTACAATAAAGAGGACTTGCTAACCACAGAACTAAAGCATTGTTGTATATCCTGTACAGGTTCCCTTGCTTAGTTGGCTGGTTTTTTCATTAGGAACTAGCCTTGACCTGCTGTTTTCTACACTGGGCCTCTTACCAGTATCCCTAACTCCACAACTTGTATTCTGACCAAGCTTATGATATTGATGATGTTTGTTGAAAATTCATTAACCATTTCAGTTGCCAAATTCATTCCCCTTATACAGGTGGATAATAAACTGAAGAGACAGCATGTTTTCTTTTGGGAAGATTTGTTTAATTCAAAATTCCCTAGAAAGGTGTTTGAAGACAACATACATGAACATACCAATGTAATACATTTGTTCCATGTACATTTGGTATTCATGAAGCAACTGTGTGCTTCCTTTTAAAATGAGTTTGATAGATGGCTGTGTCAATACTTGTGTCCAGGTTATTTAAAAGTCAAGTAAAACTTGAATTTTTAGGGCATTGCATGGTTGCCTGTGTGTCTTATTTACATTACACAAAGGAGCAAAGCCTTCAGAAACATAGATCCATTTGACATCACCACCTGGTAAACACAGGTGTAGTAACAATTAAAATCCCCTTGAGGATACACCTTCTCCAGATTAAGTATTTTATCTTGTAGCAGGAAGTTGTCAGTGTAAGCTTTGCATTTCCAGTGCACATCTATACCAGTTTCCTTTCTCACCTAAAAATCACCAGAGAGCAACAGCAGACTGTCAAAAATACGGATACAGCACCAGTGTGGCAGACACTCTCTCCTTAATGTGTTTGTTTTTATTCCTTATTTGTTCTCCTAAGAGCTGTGGTGTGGCTGGACACCAGGTGCTCACCAAGCTGCTCAATCACTCCCCTCCTCAACAGGATGGGAGAGGGAATTAGAAGGAAAAAGTCCTTGTGAGTCAAGATAAACAAGTTTAATAAAGCAGAAGCAAAAGAAAACAAAAACAAAACAAAAAACCCCACCAAAATAAACAAAAACAAACAAACAAACCCCAAACTCCAGAATATTTACTTTTCTACTTCCCAGGAGCACATGGTGTCCACCCAGTTCCTGCAAAGTAGGGCTTCAGTACACACAGCAGGTTGTTCCAGAATACAAATTCCTTATCCCTTCTCTTCAGTTTTTATTGCTGAACAGATTCTTATAGTCTGATTTTTTTCAAGGGTGCAATTCAGTTAGCCAGTCATACAAAATAAAAGACAGCCTAATGTTTAACATCATACTTCACATTTACCAGCATTATTATTTAAGTAATCTGTGACCCTTGCACTCACCTGTTGCTCCCTCTACCTCACTTTTCCCTTGTTCTACCCCACTATAACACCTGCATTACACATCAAAAACTTGGGATTCTACACTTCTTTTAGCTGAAAAGTAATTAACATTTTAGATACCAGTCATCATATCCTGGCACTAGCTGCTGTTCTTGAGATTTTTTTAAAGTTTTAAAGCTACTCCTGTCAGTCTTGCACTTCAAGAACAAAGGCCCATGAGCAGAACTCCTGAACAGATGGTATCTTCAGGGAATGTCATGCCTAGTAAAAACCCTAAACTTTCAAGTACATCCCTTAATTACATGCTGGATCACTAAAAATTAATTACTCTTGCCTAAACCTCTTTGTCTCGACAAATGAAAAACAACCTTACAGTTAGAACATGCTTACCTTCAGTACTGAAAAGTCAGACATTGCAAGACATGTGATTTAAGCATTTTTTCTTGTGATAAATCATGTTAAGTCTTCCTAGAAAAATAAGCAGCAACTCCAATTATCTCAAGAGTATTTCACTCCAAGTTATGCTGAAGTACCACATGGTGTAGCTAGTCAAGGTGATAATAAACCAAGCTAGCCATTCTCCATGTTGGATAAAGACCTTTCCTGCTATTTTTAAACCCAGGTCTGCTGAGTTTCTGCTTTTTAAATTTATACTTTTACTCACCACGAAACAAATTTCAGCCAACCCTATCTCCAAATACTACAGGAGACCATGGTTTAAGTCACCACATCCCAACCACTCCTAGGCTTTGTTTCATCCAAAGAGGTGCATTGGGATCCCAACAATAACACAGAGGAAGTCCAAACTCCGAAACAGAAGCAATTGTTACTAAAGCTTGGGAAAGACATAAATTCTGAGAACAGAAACATAAAACTTTATTTTTCATCTATATAAACATCACTGGACACTGCCACAATGCAGTTAAATGCAGTTTATCTTACTACATGGAGGCTTAATAGTCCATCTTTTAAACAGCTTTTTGTTTCTTAGTGAGGAGTGTTTATATAGGCAGGCATTGGTCTCAGGCTGGTTCTGACAATTCTTCATAAGGAAAAAAAAACCAAACCACACAATGTGAGATTGGACACAAGTAGCACACAGCTCTTTTTAATAGCATCCTCTAAATTCCCAAGATTCCCAAAGATGAGCTTCCCCTCACCCCTTGGGCAAAAAGCAAAAAGGTAAAATTTGCAAATCTAATTTTTAAGAAGCCTGCCTGCAAGAGAGGCCTTTTGCCCAGCTAAGCAAGAATGCAGATGGTAACTACAAGCTGGTGGCATTAAAAACACCTTCTGGCTAATGGGAATCAACAGAAATTTCTGTAGTACTAACTCATGCATACAACTGTGCATTGGAAAACCTCTGAGCACAGTAAGTCAGTAATATATGATTTAAAATTTTTATGTTGGAAACCAAGCAGCAGCACTGTTACTGGACACATTACTAATAATGGATTACACAAACATTTCTCTTCCCAGTGTTCAACAGGCTCTCCAAGGGCGCTCCAAAGAGTGCCTGTCTTACCCTACAGCCCTGCACAAGCCCCCACTGCCAGGGGTGCAGAAGGTGTGGATGGATTGCACAGGCTCATTTCCTTCCAGCAATGGTGAAGAATTCAGTACATCTGTGTTGCTCAAGCAGATTTTCACATCTTGTGGATGAAACTTTCTGACATTACTATTTTCAAGAGCATCATGGACAACCTGAAGGAGTTTCATCACTTCACTGAAGGCAGATTTCCAGTATTGACCTGGACATTCCTGGCTTCAGAGACTTGGATGACACATCACACCCTTGGGTATGTACATTACACAAATCACCGTCTCAACAACAAAGAAAGTTTTGACAGTGCATGCAATTTTTATTAATACCTTGTTTGTACTAATGAATTTTGGGCTGACTTGCACTAGTCAGCTTTTCAATAGTGTTGGCTTTTCCAAGGCTTCACAGTGAAGCAGTGTCTGGCATATGAGATTCCAAAGTTTAATGTTTTGCCAGCCTTTTTAACATTTTCAGTTCCTGTGTTCTGAACTGCTCCACAGTATCACACCCATAAAAGCAAACATGAGAAAGCATGTTCTTGGTCTTGGGCACACTGGCAGCCACATGTTGATTTAACATGCCACCCACACCAAACCTTTTATTTTACAGCTTCCCCTTGGCTCTTGTTGATAAGAGTACAGTCAGCAGGCTGACCTCACTCTCACTGTTTCAGTTCTAATTTCTGCTCTGAACTCCTTGTGCCAAACCTCCTTCTCAGCAGAAAGCCTCCTTCATTTTAAGAGAAGGCTACAAGACAGCTGCACAAGGAATTATTGTTACTCACAGCTGTGCAATTAGCACTGGATGCTTTCTGCCCACATGCCCTTCTGAGTATTGGAGGCTTTCACCACACAAGGATATCCTGAATTTCCAACAAAACACACTAGAAACTTGTAAGAAGCATCCCTAGCATTAAGCATTCTGGCAGGAATCTGACAATATCAAGGTACATTTTGCACTTTCAAAAGGGCATCAAGGAAAGCCCATCAAAAGAGCAGACAACATATGATTCAATACTGAGTAACATCCACAAATCCACAAAAACAAAACACGTTTTTCCCCCTTTAGGAAGATTTAAATCTTTTCTACCCCTGAGTATTAAGTTGTAAATATATTTTTACAATAGACAACTAGAGGCCACAGCTGGAAACCTGGAGAGTTAAGTACTAATTATTTGCAGATGTAAAGTTCATGTGAGACAGGACAGGTAAACAATGCTAAAAGTGGCCTCTTCCCAGCATGTGGAAAGAGGAGGCAGCCTCTGTTCACACTGCAAGCTGTGGTAGTCCTTGATATTTGAGGCTTGAAGGCTGGCAGAAGCTCAGCCCTGACTGCACAGTTCCCATATTTCCTGCCTCTGCAAGTGTGGCACTTGCCACAGTTCACACACCTGAAATCCTGTGAGGAGAGGGAACCAGAGCAGGCAGGTACACCAGGAGGATAAACTGTCATTGTGTCTAGGGAAGAGAAGGATGAGGTTGATGCCAGCTGTAGGGAATCCTGTACAGCTTTCCTACCTGCTTTGCTCTGCTTCTGGGGCTGCTGTGCTCTGCTTGCTTCCTTTGGCTCCTCCTTACCTCGGAGTGTTGGAAGAAGCACTTACACAGTGTCCAGAAGGCAGAATTGCCAAGTGACTTCTGCAGAACAGCCTGGAGTGTGATGCCTGAGCTAAATTAGAGGAGGTCATGAAAAGGCTGCCTAATGCCCAGGCAAAGAGGCATGATTCATTGCAGCCAAGGCAGTTAGGAGGAATAAAGATAAATAAAAGGAAAAGTTCAGGGCAAGCAGGTGTCCACACTTAAAGCTTCTGGGGGAAAGTTCTACATACCTTCAGGAGTGCAGCATTAGTTTGCTTTACAGAAATTAGTTTTTGTGTCATTATGCTTAGACATGTCTAAAACAGGGTATATTAGTGCTCTTTTTATAGCACTAACTAAAACAACACAACATTAATTTTAAGCAGATTCACCTGCAATAGGTTTGGCTTGTCATTTGAACTTTGTATTCCACGAGGAGGATTATCTTAGGCATTGCCTCAAGTCAAACTTTAGCATGCATAAAGGTCAGCACTTTGAGTAAAGTGATACTTAATAATTCACAAGCAGTGATCTTGGGGGGACTGTGATGATGAGATTGGTGCTGACAGTCGAGCTACTAAATCAGTGGAGATCTGTTACTCCGTGTTGCTGATACAATCACGTGTTGATTTGCAGCTCAGGGACAGCTGCCTGGACAGAACTTTAAGTCAAACGTAACCAGGTTTTGATTATCTAATGTCACAGCTACAGCTGATCTGTAGCTGCAAAGATAAACCTGGCCATAGCAAATCCCCAAATTCGACCAGACTAGAAGTAAAGAAGTTCCTGGATGAAGAATGATAGGATAGATTTGAACCCAAGCATGGAACCCCAGCCAATCCCATGCAGCCCTGAATGCAGACATCACTGGCCAGAGAGCTGGACGGTGCTTAAACCCTAACCAACCACTTGTCTAAGCCTGGGAGTTTTGAACCCTCTATAAAAGGGGACTCTGGACAATAAACCAGGCTGTTTGTCTCATGATCATGGGTGAGTCCTGGTGTAATTATGCCTCCAATCTACAATGTATCATCATAATTTAAGTGAACAGTATAGGGAAGAAAAAGATTTAAATATCTGTGACACTTACTATTTATGCCTGGGTATACTGGAGAACTTGAATAGCTAAATAGAAAACGTTCTATCTGTTCTGTGTGAAAAATGTGGTCATTTCAGGTGATCCAGAATGGTCTGGGTTGGAAAGCACTTGCTAGTCCAAAGTCCCTGCTGTTGGCAAGGACATCTCCCACCAGACCAGGTTGCACAAAGTCCTCCCTTACCAACCTGGCTTTGAAGGCTTCCAGTAATAGGGGCATCCACAGCTTCTCTGGGCAATCTGACTGTCTTGGGTTATGGAACCAAAAAGGTGTTTTCTATTTCATTTGCTGAAAGCCGTCGGGGAGATGTTTTTCTTTATCTCTTGTAACTCTGGGGGCAGAGGGGTGGATGCCTTCTGATAATGGGCCAGCTGTTAAACCAGGTGGGGCAGGGTTTGTTATCTCTGTCACCACCTGTCCTCCCTCCAGGGGGACATCTGCTGATGGGCCATGAAGGCTCACCAAGGACAGGACACATTTCATCATCCCACTGGGAGATGCTCCACCCAGTGTGGGGAGCCAACCATTCCTACCTGGATAAAAACTGAGACACAGGAACACCAGGGATCTGGTTCCACTGGATTCCAGGAGGAAGGCTGGACCCTTCTCACCATCACTGGACCCTTTTCTCTCAGGATCAGAACCTGCCCCAACAGACCCACCTCTGCCACTCCAGGAGGACTCACTGTGGGGCTGCTTCCAACCCTCTGACCAACAGGGTGTCAGGTTGGAGCTCTGACTCTGTCAGGGTTCTAGGATTGTTGTGTTTGTTTGCTTGTTTGGTTGGTTGGGTTTTTTTCTACTACATTTGTATTGTTAATATTCCCAGTAAAGAACTGTTATTCCCATTCCCAAATCTTTGCCTGAAAGCCCTTAATTGCAAACTTATAATTTGGAGGGGGTGAGGGGTTTAAATTTCTCATTCCAAGCAAAACTCCAGCTTTCCCTGGCAGATACCTGTCTTTCCAAACCAAGACACTGACTGATTTACTCTGAGGTCTCACCATCCTCAAAGAATTTCTTCCTTGTGTCCAATCCAAAGCTCTCCTCTTTTAGTTTCAGACCATTGTTCATTGTTCTGTTACTACAGGCCCTTGTAAAAAGCCTGTCTGTATTGTTGTATTCCCTTTGGTATCCCCTCCCCCTGTGAAACCTTAGCTGTCCCTTGACTCTGACCTATGGCCTTTGGCCATAGGTAACTCCGCCCCCTACCCTGAAAGGGATAAAACCCCCTTTCCCTTCGGGGTCGTCCTCTTTGGCCTCGGGATCCCTTCAGGAAATAAACCTTGGAACCACATCTCGGGGTAAGAGCCTCCTTTGGTTTTATGTCCCTATCTTGGAGTTTCCCCCCACCCTAACCTCCCTAAATCTGAGCTGGCAACGGGTCTCGGGGGGCTGAGGGAAAGGGGTTAACTTCACTGTATCTTTGCTATAACCCCCCTTTAAGTATTGAAAGGCTGCTTTAAAATCTGTCTGTAGCCTTCTCTTCTCCAGGCTGAACAACACCAAGTCTTACAAACCCACCTCTCAAACCTGTCAAAGTCTCTGAAGAGAATCTCCTCCCTCAGGCCTTTCAGTTTGATGTTATCTGTAAACCTGCTGAAGCAATCATATACCACCAGGAAACAGTGGTCAAGGCTTTTTAGATCATAAACACAGGTTAGGGACATTGGTCATACATCTGTGTTTCTTTTCTTGCTGAACTTTCAAGACACTAAAAATAAGCAGTGGCACAATTTACAGAGGACAGGAGCTGATACTGCACAGCTGGATTTATATACTTTTTCAAACTGATTCATTTAGTTCTGTCAGGGTTAGAATTTTCTGGAAAGAGGCAACATAATTCAAATTGGAAGGACTTAATGTGACCTCTCCTCTAGATGATCACAGTGAATCTGAATTCCTAATCTGAATCTGCAATCATTTTATTTGTTACAAATGTTCCCACAAACCCAGGACATGCTAAATTGAAGGCATAACTAACTCTTAGTTCTCTAGTAGATAAGAACAACTTCTTGAGGTGGAAACAGATACCACATTTCAACATGTGGGAGGTTTAACAGAAGGTTAAAGTGTGAGTCCTGCTTTGCCAGGTCAGGACACTTCTGCCCCAGCAGTTGGCCCTGTTGTTCAGATTATTTATTGTACGTTTTGCGTGGTTAGCAGCTGTGTATTAGCTGCTCTGATACAAAGCCCTGCTGTAGCTTTGTGGCCCCTTACAGGGAATCCAAGCTAAACCACTGTCCAGCAGCATGCAGGGGTTGATGTATTCCAGTTTGTCAATTTAGCCACAGGCACAAGAGTACAACTGTGACCCTACAGTGATTAAGAAAGAAAAGCTGAACTTACCTAGTGAAAGGCATGAGACTCTAAGCCTTTTTGCCTTTTAGGTAAATGGTGAGATACTACCTTCTCTTTTGCTTCCTAAACTTGTGATCAATTATTTAATCACTGGAATCATTTCAGTGTCAGTTTGCAATATTTTTTATGCCAAATTGTGAAAGGGCTAAAGAATATAAAGTTTTTGAAAGTTTTCTGAAAAGTCATCCTTTGGCTGGCTGAACATGCTGTGTGCACTACTTGTCATCTGCCAAATTGAGAAAGCATGGGAGGGAGCAGTGATAATGCCCACCCTCACTAGTGTATGCCTTCTTTTCTACAATTTTCTTTTCAATCTATTAAACCAGCTTGCAAGTGGAACTGCAGACTTCCAGCATACAGTCTCTGAGTACTTGTGGACTCAGCATCTGTGTTTTCAAGCTCTGCTGAGCTGCTTCAAACCCAGCATTGAAGTGAGTCTGCTATTAACAGCTACATAAGCTGAGATTTTCCTTTCTGTTAAAATATTCTTTGACACTTCCTGAGCATGCACAAAAGGCCTTTTTTATCACTGATGTATTCTGTCAAACTTGAGAATACTTGGGACAAGTTAGTGCTGAAAGAGCCTATTTAAGCTTTAAATGACATTAACTTTAGTTCTAAAAACTACTGCGTATGATCAGATCAGGTGCATGAAAATCTGCAGAAATGATCTCTTCATTCACTCTTGCTTCTTATTTTCAAAGTAGAATTCAACAGCTGGAAACTGACATAGTTAGAAGAAGGCTCCCTGCACCACCTCTCACCAGGAAATATAATGTCAAACCTAGTTAGTTTTTTATAAATTTATCATTATGTGCAAGGGAGAGTGAATATTCAGTCTTACTCTACAAGTGAAATAAGCACATTTCTGGCTCCTCATCCTTCTCATTAGTAATTGATTTCCTGTGAACCTTAATAAGCAGTCAAAATTTGAATCTGCAATAAACAACTTGTTTTGTTCCTGTCTGGGTGTGTCCTGAGTTTTCCTGAGTGAATTCCAACACTAACTTGTAAGGCTAAAATTCCCTGTTGTGCTTTCATCAGGAAGAAAACTGGTTCCTGCCTTTTTTGGCTAGTGGCCTCATTTTCTGTTCCCAATAGCAATTAACTGCTCCATGAATTTTGTCAGTGCTGGTATTTGTGGCAGCATGCCACAAAACCGGTCACTGAAACGGTCAGACTCCTATAAAAGCAAGAAATTTGCCTTCAGGCACACTAGAATGTGCAGTAGAAGATAATAAAATAAACAATAATAGTTAAATATAGCCTGAGAAGAGTCAAGAAAGGTTAATCTTATGCACTTCGGTTTAAGGTGTATGTTGCAGAGAAAGCTTGCAGATCTACCCATTCTTTGCTTCCTTATCTTCATAAAGGGCTGCTATGTGCACAATGTTTTAGTGGTATTACAGGAAATCCTAACACAACAGAGTAGAGTGTTTGGAGAGAGCATTGTGTGTAAAAGCTGAAATAGCTCTGCAGGGATTTGTCAGCAGTGAGGCTTTAGTGAGGCCCTGTTCCTACCAGGCTTTCAAAGTCAGGCTTTCTGCCTGCCCTGCTGAACTCCCACCGAAGCTGCAGGATGTAATTTCCTCGGCTTTTTAACCACTTTATTTCTCGGCGTCTTGTTTTCCTGCAACCCACCAGAGGTCAGTGTAATGCCAAGAATGGTGAGCAGTGTGACCAGGACAGCAATGCCAAGATCCTTCGAGCTGCTGGGTTTGTAGGAGCCCAGAAACGATCTGTCAACAGCGTACCTCGACTTTTGTCAGTACCAGCTGAATTAGGGAAAGGGTATGAAGCTGTCAATAAGTCACTGTGAATTCATCTGTAGATGGTGAGCTTGTCAGAGGCTGGCAAGCTTCCAGAAGCATGAAGATGGCTATATCTTTCAGAGTGCTAATGTCAATTAACAGTTTTCCAGACATTCTGAAGAGCCAAAGAATGGCCTGATCTTATTGTCTCAGTGGCTCATTCCCGTCCTTTTCTAGAAACACTTTTTCATTGAATAAAGCTCCTCACTGGACTACAATGACATGTCAGTTTCCCTCAAAAGTTGTAATCTCAATGGGAAACATTTTAGGATTCCTAGTTTTTTTTCCTGCTTTACATTTTATTTGTTGTTACTGACTTTGCCACTCTATTTCCCTATTCAGATTTGTGCAGGCCCTCTGCAAGTTCCTCTCAGCTTCTGTTGGTAGCCTCACTTGCTAAGTATGTTAAATTATAAAACCCACTAAAATACTGGCACACTAAGAATTTTGTTAAACGTGGAAGAATTTTTTTTTTAGCCTCTCTGTATCACAGGTCTCTTCATCTGGTGCATTGCATTTGAAGCTGGTTTGCCAAAGTGAAGAGCTTTTCCTACCTATTCTGTGATTTTTTTTCACTAGTAACAAGACAATAGGCTAGGTTATCCTGGTCATAAAAAATGTTTTGAGCAAGTGTCTTTTTTCTCTGTGACTTGAACCCAGCAACTGACTCTTTATTTTGTGGTAGTTCTAGGACTGAGTATTTGGTAGAATCAGGTAAATCAGTTCCTAAAGCAGATTTTCATGCACCTGAGCATCCCCAGGAGAGAACTCATTTACTAATGTGTGAATTGGGGCGTCAGTGGCAAATAACAGACTTCTCCCTTACCTATACTTTTAGTGTAACATGTTTCCATTATTATATAAGTAATTCTCACAGTTACTGATAAAGCCATGAAAAATCAGTATGGGAATTGCTTGGTGCAGAGATCTGCAGAGCAGCATATGTCTGTTTACTCTTGAATTAAGAGGACAACTTGAAACTGGTGCAGGAATGTCATTCTGGTGACAGAAACAGGAGTGACAAGCACTCACTGAGATCATGCAGCCACAGCCACCATTTCCTGAAGGGCAGCCCCTTACATGGCCACTTCAGGTGTCCCATCCTTACAGACCTGATTGGTTGTGACCTTGGGGTTGCCCGGCTCACTTGACCCCTGACGTGTGCATCCATGATTCTTGGGGATGGCTGTGGTCCCCTTGCTGGAGCTTGAATTCAGCCTATCACTTTCACACCTGGGGACTTGTTTACCTCTAACTTCTAAAGAACTGGGCTGGCTGAGTTGGTGACTATTTGTCCTGGGTTGTGGAGCCGGGGTTTGTGTATTCTATTTCCATTTGTTTGAAGGCCTGACACCTCATCTTGATAGGCCATGAGCACCTTCCCAGGCTGTACCTTCCCCCCAGAGCTGCATCTGCATTTCCATCACCCCATTGTGAGATACATCTCATCCCCTGGCAGTGGGGAGCAGGCAGTTTGTCTGGATAAACTCAGACTCACAGACAGAGAGCTGCTGGTTTCTCACCCGATTTCCTGGGAGGAAGACCAGATCTCATCTCACCATCCCTGGACCCCCTCCTCACCATCACCAGATCCCCTCTTCACCACCCCTGGACCCGTTTTTCTACAGGATCATCTCTGCTCCAACAGAATCACATCTGCCACGTCAGAAGGACTCACTGTTGGACTGCTTCCAACACCCTGACTCACAGGGTCAGGTTGTGGCTCTGACTCTGTCAGGGGTTTCCAAAATTGTTGTTTATTTGTTTATTTGCTTGTTTGGTTGGGTGGTTTTGTTTCCTATCACATTTGTATTGTTAATATTCCTAGTAAAGAACTGTTATTCCTATCCCAAACATCTTTGCCTGAGAGCCCTTGATTGCAAAATTATAATTTGGCGGGGGGTGAGGGGTTTGCATTCTCCATTCCAGGGGAACCCCAGTTTCCCTGGCAGAAACCTGTCTTTCCAAACCAAGACACTGTTACACTGAATTATCTGTGCAGTGGTAGTGCTGGTAGTTTTTTAGGGCTGTTTGTAAAAGTAGTTTTTTTGGCACTTTGCACATTAGCCAGGAGTAGCATGTTCAGTTAATTTGATGCTGGGCACTTTAGAATAAGGCTTCTAGGTTTAGTTTGTATAATTCTTTCTGTTTCTTGGAACAAGGTTCTTCTAGTCCTGTGGAAATGGACAGAACAACAGTGAGAAAGATTACAGTATCCTTGCTTTTCTTCAGGATCTATTCTCTTCGTAGAGTCTCTTGGATAGGTCACAGGCTCTTTCCTTTTTCCCTGTTCTTTAATTTCTAGTGGAAAGGAGTGAAAGAGATCCAAGAACATTTGTTGCACAGAAAAGGGCTTGTTTATTTTTGTCCAGATAATCAGGAGCTGTCACCTAGCTACTCAGATTACTGATACATTTTCTTTGTAAATATGTTCTGTAATTGCAGCTTCTCTGGCTTTGTAAGAATGGAGGCTGTGGCTCTGTTGCAGTGATGTATCACTATTCTGGCTTTCAGTTCTGTATATATTTAAAAAGTTGTAACAAATTCCCTGTGCACTGACTGTGTTGCCAGCATTTCTCATTCTGGAAAGGGTACTGGCATTTCTTTACTGTAAGTTCTGCTATCTGTATACAAATGACATATCTTGAAAACCACCGTGTCTCTGGGTCACTGGAAAGCAGGGGAATTGGAAGGAGAGAGATGTGGTGACAAATACACAAATTTTCTGGTGAGAGGAGTGTTTTAAAATGGCCACCTTTGAAAAAGTTAACAGCTGATGTCTTTCATCTGGCCTTTTCTGTACTCTTCCGACATTTCCATGTCCCTGCTAGACATTCCTAGTCCTGATGTGCTTAGCAATTACCTAATTTGGACTAATAAAGAAAAAGAGGTGCCCCTTTAAATAGATGTGACACATATCTACGTTTGCCTGATGACCAGTTTTTCTAGTCAGTGAGCAGTGTTTTTTCACCTATTGGTGGCAATGGCCTCTATTTATCCCTGAACCAGAAAAGCAGTTGTGAATATAGTACAGTTCTCTGGTGCTTAAATGGTAGACCTGAGGCTTCCTAACCACATGGAATAGTCTGTGACAAATCTTGAGGGATCCTTTGAAGGGAGGCAGCTAGCTGCAAGCTAGGTGAAGATGATGTGAAAATTTGTGCTCCTTGTGACTTGCTTCCATAGAGTCCTCAAGAAAAAGGGTACCTGGAAGGAAACTGCAGGCTGGAAAAATTGCCTTGGCTTGCTGCAAACTGACCACAGAACTGGAAATCATTTAAATCCATGTATTTTTCTGCCTTCTTTCCCCATCCACTTCTTCTGCCATACACCTCTATAATGTTATTTGAATGACTATTGATCTTTTGCATGGTTCAGTGTATTTTAATATATCCTTTCTGAGTAGGATGTAAAATTCCAGATTTTTCTTTTGAAACCACAGCACAGTGTGATTTAGAGAAGGAAATACTCAGTTGTGGAACTGTGCTTATAGCTGAGAAATAATGCTATCTGCTGGTGCTAATATGCAGAATAAATGTTACTTTACACTAATGCTGCTCATTAACCCTCAACATTGTAGTTTGACTGTGAAAATGTGTTGGCTTGACATAGGCTAAAATAATCAGAGCTTTTTTTTCATTCTGTGATTGCACACACCTTCTTTCATTAGTAAATTGCAGAGTAGAAAATCCTTTCAGGCTGCAGTATGAAAAATGTCAGTATTAATCTACAACATTTGTCCCATTTACTATGAGCAGTTATGAGTGATGCATTATAAATAATAAATTATACACTGTAGTATTCATTTGTACACACAGATAGGTTTGCAATTCTTGTCCTGTGCATAAGAAAACCACCATAGCTTTATTCACCATGGAAACAGGATACAAGTTTTCACTTCTCCTTGAGAGCTGTTGGCTTTAACTTAATCTAGAGCAGCTGCTGATCACAGGTGTCCATTCCACAGGAGAAGTTTGCGTTCAGGGTCCTCTGAGGACATACCCAGCTGCAATGGCAGGAATGCACAATGACTGCAGACCAGGCTGAGCCAGCTGAGGCACTGGATACCTCACATACCTGTTCCTCCTTGCAGCCTTGCCCTCTTGCTGGGGCAAAGGCAATGCCAAACTATGGAACAGGCAGAGTAAATCTCTGGTAGCAGGCTTCCTATTGACCCTTATAGGTAGCACCTGCTCAAAATGCTTGTGGTTTTTTCTCATGCTTGTTATGAAATACTCAACTCTCCCTTTGCAGGGTAGAGAGAGATAGACTTCAAAGCCAAGGCAACATGGGATCACCATAGTACACTCAGGATTGTGAAGGCTGTATTCCTCTATGGATCTGATCCCAGAGCAGCCAAGTCCTGCTTCTGCACTGCAGTACACGTGTACATACGATTCAATATGGGCAGGAAGGTGGAAGCCTTTCACAGCTCCCTGCTATCCATTTGAAAACAGTTTTCAAACATAGATGTCACTATTTCACTGTGCTCATCATCTATTTATCGCTGTGTAGTGCTGGCTTTGCTTATCAATACATACTTGCTGTTTCACTCAGACTTCTAAATGGAAGATTGCTGCTACCTGGCCAGGTTCAAACTTGTCATTTAGGTGACTGGAATATATGCAGATTTCCAAATCTAATATGTAATTTCCTAGTGTTTAACATCTCAACTAGTTAAAATCCAGAACAAGAAGCAGGGAACCCCTTTTATAACATGGGAAAGATGGACAGAGCAACGCAGATAGAACCAATGTGGTCAACATATGTTCTCCATTTATTCTCCCTAAAATGGCAGGTTATATACAGTTCCACATGGTTTACAATCACAGACATTCTCTCATTGGCATTCAGCATGAAGAAAAATGCAAACAAACATTGTTTATTTCAGTCTTAAGGTGGCTAACATGTTCACACTATAATTATACCAATTAATACCTAAGAACATCACTGTCCTGTGCCCCACACCTTCACATGATTTCTAACTGCACCACAAGCTTTGCACCTCCACACAAGCCTGAACCTGAGGCCCAGTCTGGGGTAGTTCAAACCTCATTCCAAAAACACATCATGCCCACATTCTCTAAGAAATTCTGCTACAAGTCCCCCTTTTCTTTTTGAGCTACCCAGACTGACTCAAAGGCATGGCTAATTATTTTTCACATGCACTGTAGCAAACAAGGCACAAGAACTAACTACAATAACAATAAAAATTACAATACTAAAGCAGATCAATCAAATCAAAATGAGTAATGCCCTATCAATTGAGCCATTTGTCAAATGCCATGTCCACAACTACAAGTTTTCCCATGTTGCTCTTCAGCTGTGAAAGCTGCTTGTAGATGGATTGAGAATGGTCTGTCAAGTTCATACAACACATGCCTTCAAACCCCTCACATCCGTGTCCTTGGGCGAGAAGAAGGAAGTCAGTGGTGGCTCTGTTTTGCCATTAACATCCGTGGCAAGCTCACTCAACATATTAGATGTTATATTAATTTGTTTTCCTGTCCAGCAGGCCAAGGTCCACAACTGTGTGAGAGCTTGCACTGAAACAACTCCTGGGGAAAAAATTGTTGCCAGTATTACAGCTGGACTCCCCCATAATGATGTCTGGTCTTTACAATCGGGGCATAGTTGAAGAACACTGCATCTGGCTCGTCTGGTCTTCTGAGACAATCCAAAAACCTGATTGTCTCGGGTTATGGAAGCAAAAATGTGTATTCTATTTCATTTGCTGAAAGCAGTTGAGGAGATGTTTATCTCTTGTAACTTGGGGGGGGGGGGGGGGGGGGCGGGGCAGGGTGGAGTGGATACCTTCTGATAATAGCCCAACAGTTAAAACCAGGTGGGGCAGTGTTTGTTATCTCTTTCACCACCTGTCCTCCCTCCTGGGGGATATTTTCTGCTAATGGGCCATTAAGGCTCATGGGCTTACCAAGGACATGACATTGTGAGATGCTCCACCCAGTGCAGGGAGCCAACCATTCCTACCTGGAAAAAAACAGGAACACAAGGTATCTGGTTCCACTGGATTCCCAGAGGAAGACTGAATCCTTCTCACCATCACTGGACCCTTTTCTCTCAGGATCATCTCTGCTCCAACAGAACCCCATCTGCCACTCCAGGAGGACTCACTTTTGGACTGCTACTACCACCTTAACCAACAGAATGTTAAGTCATATTATTCCATTTATTTTATTTTACCTTTTTTCTCTCCTCTCCTATTAAATTGTATTTCTGACTTGGAGTCTCACTGGTTTTGCTTTCAAACCAGTACATTTTTTGGCACCCAATGTGGGGCAAGAAGTACTGAGAAAAGTCAGAGTTACAATTTTGTACTGGAAAAGGCACCTGTTAGCTATGTTGCTCAACATACTTACATGTGTCTTATACCTAGCTCTCTATTTTTCTGCACATGGGGCACTGTCTGCTGACCTTAATACTCCTGTGTAGACCAGGGTATGGTATTAGGATTGCTTTGTTGGTTTATTATATGCTAACCTCTGAGGCAATTAACATCATTCGGAATATATACTTGATTTTGTTTTCTTGTCCTAGTCTAGGATGCTATGTCTGGAGCTTCAGCAAGCCCCTGTGGGAAGGGGTAAAGAATGATTTTTTCCAGCCTTTCAGGCCTGGCACAGCAGTTTTAGAAGATATTGAGTTCTCTCTGGATGCCAAGGTCAACATAATGCTGTTGTTAGTTCTGCTTTGTCTTCTCTGCACGGCTTGCACCATGCTTAGAAACAAAACACCACATGGTGTGATGCAGTGTCTTCTTGAGGAAGAGGGAAAAAGAAGTGAGGCCGCGCCTATTCCGCTTCGTGGACCGAGCCCTGCCTGCTTCCGGCTAGCCCTGGCGTCGGCTTCAGGCAGACGGTACAGCCCAGTTGGCTGACCAACCGAGCTGATCCGATGGGCTCTTTTCAGCCCAGCCGCTTGGTGTTGGTTGTGACGACGGCGAGGACAGAAGGAGGACTCTGCCAAGGGGGTTATCACAGGAGTTTATTGAGGGGTCTAGGGAGACAACCTCACTCCAGGAAGCCTGCCTAAGCAGAGCGAAATCTGCTCAGTGACAGCTCCTTTTACCCGGGGGAGGAGTGAGGGGAGGTGACAAGGTGGAAACCAATGAGGGAAGTCGAGGGAGTGGTTGCCAGGATGATTGACTCCTCCGGGAGCCAATCCTCGTGGGGGAGGACGAACTTCCTTGGATTTTGGCCTATCACTCGACGCCCTCCTAGGAACTTTCCAGAACTAAGGAGAGGCCTGGAGGAGATAGACAGATCCTTGGGGGTAGGGAATACAGGATTGACAGGTAACTGAAACTGGGTAAACAAGTAGGGTAAAAACCAATTGGGGTTTGAACGGGGGTACATGGAACAAACCAAATAACAACATGAATGAACGTTTAACACATAAATTTAAACACACCACTACAAAGAAGCAAAGCAACAGCATCCATGTCCACACAGACTGTCACAGAAGAAGAAGGAGCTGAAAGCAAAGCAACAGCATCCACATCTACACAGGCTGTCACAGAGGAGGAAGGAACCAAAGGCGCCGTCAGCACCTCCACACAAACCATCACTGAATCAGAACAGCCTAAACCAGTAGCAGTTGCCCCTGTTCAGAAAAAGAAATCAAAGGGCAAATCAGTCTGCATAGTGACTGACAAGGATGCAGCAGGACCTTCACACCCAGCAGAGGAGAAAGAGCCAGAGATCATCACTCGCTCTCTGTCCCTGGGTCAGCTGCGTGACCTGTGAAAAGAATTCACCCATCAGCCAAACGAGTCCATCCTGACCTGGCTGCTCCTCATCTGGGACGCTGCAGCCAATGACACCATTCTGGATGGAAGTGAGGCCAGGCAACTGGGATCTCTGTCCCGGGATGTGGTCATTGACCAGGGCATTGGAAGGACCCAAGGAACCCTCAGCCTCTGGCGGTCACTGCTGACAAGTGTGAAGGACAGGTACCTTTGTAAAGAAGACCTCCAGGTGCACCAAGAAAAATGGAGCACAATGGAACAAGGTATCCGATGCCTGAGGGAATTGGCCGTGCTGGAGATCATTTTCTCAGAGGACGAGAGATTTCCTAAAAGCCCAGATGAAGTTCAGTGCACATCACAGATGTGGTTGAGATTCGCACGACTGGGACCAGAGATGTACTCCCGTTACCTGGCAACGCTGCAATGGAGGGCAGGTGAGGACAGGGTGGGCGTCTTGGGCAACAAACTAAGAATTTATGAGGACACTGTCACTGCCCCGTTTTGTACCCATGTCTCATCCGTGGAAACAAGGTTGGCTGAGCAAGTCCAGAGCTTGATTGAAGAAGGCCATCAGAAACTGAAAAAGGAATTTAAGGAAGAAATTTACCACATCTCACCAGAACCAACAAGAGTCTCTGCCATTAGGAGCAGGCGTCCCCCAGCCAGAGAGAGAACATACACTCCACAAGGTAACCTCTGGTCTTTTCTTCGAGAACATAGAGAAGACATGAAGAAGTAGGATGGACAACCCACCTCCTCCTTAGCAGCCTGGGTACGTGAACTGAAAAGAAGGACACCTACCACGAGGAGCTCATCTAGAGTCAATGCTGCTCCAGTCTCTCGTGCACGGAACTCCAGACAGTATAGGAATGATGATGTGACTGATCCTCTCGAAGGGACCTCAGGAACGTATTTACAGGAAGATAGCAACGTGCATCGTGAGCAGGAATAGAGGGGCCCTGCCTCTAGCCAGGTAGAGAAAAGGGACAATCGGATCTATTGGACTGTGTGGATCCGATGGCCTGGCACATCTGACCCACAAGAGTACACGGCTTTGATTGACACTGGCTCTCAATGTACCCTGATGCCATCAAGGTATGTAGGAACAGAATCTGTTTCTATTTCTGGAGTGACAGGAGGGTCCCAGCAGCTGACCGTAGTGGAGGCCGAAGTGAGTTTAACTGGGAATGGGTGGCAGAAACACCCCATTGTGACTGGCCCAGAGGCCCCGTGCATCCTTGGCATAGACTATCTCAGAAATGGATATTTCAGAGACCCAAAAGGATATCGCTGGGCTTTTGGGATAGCTGCTGTAGAGAAAAAAGGCATCAGACAACTGAACACCTTGCCTGGTCTCTCAGATGACCCCTTTGCTGTGGGACTGCTGAGGGTTGAGGAACAACAAACACCAATCACCACTGCAACAGTGCACCGACCGCACTGACAGAGACTCAGTGACCCCGATCCATGAGATGATTCGTAAACTGGAGAGCCAAGGGGTGGTCAACAAGGCTCATTCACCTTTCAACAGCCCCATCTGGACTGTGCATAAGCCCAGTGGGGAATGGAGACTGACTGTAGATTATCGTGGTCTGAATGAGGTCACGCCACCACTGAGCGCTGCTGTGCCAGACATGTTGGAGCTTCAGTATGAGCTGGAGTCCAAGGCAGCAAAGTGGTACGCGACCATCGACATTGCCAATGCCTTCTTCTCCATTCCTGTGGCAGCAGAGTGCAGACCCCAGTTTGCTTTCACCTGGAGGGGTGTGCAGTACACCTGGAACTGACTGCCCCAGGGGTGGAAGCACAGCCCCACCATCTGCCATGGACTGATCCAGGATGCACTGGAAAAGGGTGAGGCTCCGGACCATCTACAGTACATAGATGACATCATTGTGTGGGGGAACACGGCAATGGAAGTCTTCGAAAAAGAAGAGAAAATTATCCAGATTCTACTGAAAGCTGGTTTTGCCATTAAGGGAAATAAGGTAAAGGGGCCCACTCAAAAATACCAGTTCCTGGGAGTCAAGTGGCAAGATGGACGTTGCCAGATCCCCACAGAAGTAATCAACAAGATCACCGCAATGTCTCCACCGACCAACAAGAAAGAAACACAAGCTTTTCTAAGTGCTGTAGGCTTTTGGAGAATGTACGTTCCCGAGTACAGCCAGATTGTGAGCCCTCTCTACCTGGTTACTCACAAGAAGAACGATTTCTGGGGCCCTGAACAGCAGCAAGCCTTTGCCCAGATCAAGCAGGAGATCGCTCATGCAGTAGCCCTTGGCCCAGTCAGGACAGGACCAGAGGTAAAGAATGTGCTCTACTCGGCAGCCGGGAGCCATGGTCTGTCCTGGAGCCTGTGGCAGAAGGTGCCAGGTGAGACTCGAGGCCGGCCACTGGGATTCTGGAGCCGAAGCTACAGAGGGTCTGAAGCCAATTACACTCCCACAGAGAAGGAGATCTTGGCCGCCTACGAAGGAGTTCAAGCCGCCTCAGAGGTGATTGGCACTGAAGCACAACTCCTCCTGGCACCCCGACTACTGGTGCTGGGGTGGATGTTTAAAGGAAAGGTTCTCTACACCCACCATGCCACCGATGCTACATGGAGCAAATGGATCGCCCTCATCACTCAGCGCGCCCGTATTGGTAACCCAAATCGCCCTGGGATTTTGGAAGTAATCACCAACTGGCTGGAAGCTGAAAACCTCAGTCTCACTGACGAAGAGGAACAAGAGCAAGTAACCCGGGCTGAAGAAGCTCCACCGTATAACCAACTTCCAGCAGAAGAAACACACTCTGCTCCTTTCACTGATGGTTCCTGTCGCATCGTAGGGATGAACCGGAAGTGGAAAGCAGCCATATGGAGCCCCACAAGACAAGTTGCACAAGCCACTGAAGGAGAAGGTGGGTCAAGCCAGCTTGCTGAACTCAAAGCTGTTCAATTGGCCCTGGACATTGCTGAAAAAGGGAAGTGGCCAAAGCTCTACCTCTACACTGATTCGTGGATGGTAGCTAATGCTCTGTGGGGCTGGTTGGAAAGGTGGAAAAAAGCCAACTGGCAGCGTAGGGGAAAACCAATCTGGGCTGCTGATGAGTGGAAGGACATCGCCACCAGCGTAGGGAAACTACCTGTGAAAGTCTGCCATATGGATGCCCATGTCCCCAAGAGTCAGGCTAATGAGGAGC
This sequence comes from Phylloscopus collybita, assembly GCA_027886175.1. Classification (NCBI taxonomy): domain Eukaryota; kingdom Metazoa; phylum Chordata; class Aves; order Passeriformes; family Phylloscopidae; genus Phylloscopus; species Phylloscopus collybita. The sequence continues at coordinate 7,068,459 of JAJNNQ010000086.1, read as the reverse complement.
ACTGGAATAATGAGCAGGTAGATCAGGCTGCAAAGATAGAAGTGTCCAAGATAGACTTGGATTGGCAACACCAGGGAGAGTTGTTCCTAGGTCAATGGGCCCATGATGCCTCAGATCATCAGGGCAGAGATGCCACCTATAAGTGGGCACAGGACCAAGGGGTGGATCTAACCATGGACAGTATTTCACAGGTTATCCATGACTGTGAGATGTGTGCTGCCATCAAGCAGGCCAAGCGGGTGAAGCCCCTCTGGTACCGTGGACGGTGGTCCAAGTACAAGTATGGGGAGGCCTGGCAGATTGATTACATCACACTGCCCCAAACCCGCCAAGGCAAGCGCTACGTGCTGACCATGGTGGAAGCCACCACTGGGTGGTTGGAGACCTATCCTGTGCGTCATGCCACTGCCCAGAACACCATCCTGGGCCTGGAAAAACAAGTCCTGTGGAGACATGGTACACCTGAGAGAATTGAGTAGGACAATGGGACCCATTTCAAGAACAGCCTTATAAACACCTGGGCTAAAGAACATGGCATTGAATGGACATATCACATCCCTTATCATGCACCAGCTGCCGGGAAAGTTGAACGGTGCAATGGACTACTTAAGACCACCCTGAAGGCACTTGGCGGGGGAACCTTCAAAAATTGGGAAGTGAACTTAGCAAAGGCCACCTGGATGGGCAACACGCAAGGCTCCATCAATCGAGCTGGTCCTGCCCAGTCTGCCCCTTTGCACACAGTAGATGGAGATAAAGTCCCTGTGGTACATATGAGAGGTATCTTAGGAAAGACTGTTTGGGTAAACCCCGCCTTAGGCAAAGGTGAACCCACCCGTGGGATTGTTTTTGCTCAAGGACCTGGTTACACATGGTGGGTGATGCAGAAAGATGGGAAAACCAGTTGTGTACCATAGGAAAACCTAATCCTAAGAAAGAACTGAGTGTAAGGGTTCATTCTGTATAGCAGATTTTATTGATGTAGGTATGATGCAGATGATGGTAGAATAAGGGGTGGATAATGTATTGGGTTATGGAACCAAAAATGTGTATTCTATTTCATTTGTTGAAAGCAGTTGGGGAGATGTTTTTCTTTATCTCCTGTAACTCTGGGGGGAGGGGCGGCGGATGTCTTCTAATAATGGCCCAACTGTTAAAACCAGGTGGCAGTTTCTTATCTCTTTCACCACCTGGCCTCCCTCCGGGGGATATCTTCTGCTAATGGGCCATTAAGGCTCACCAAGGACTCAACATATTCCATCATCCCATTGTGAGATGCTCCACCCAGTGCAGGGAGCCAACCATTCCTACCTGGATAAAAACTGAGATGTAGGAACACGAGGTATCTGGTTCCACCTGATTCCCAGAGGAAGACTGGACCCTTCTCACCATCACTGGACCCTTTTCTCTCAGGATCATCTGTGCTCCAACAGAACCACATCTGCCACTCCAGGAGGACTTACTTTTAGACTGCTACTACCACCTTAACCAGCAGAGTGTTATTATATTATGGTTGTATTATTCCATTTATTTTATTTTACCTTTTTTTCTCTCTTCTCCTATTAAATTGTGTTTCTGACTTGGAGTCTCACTGGTTTTGCTTTCAAACGAGTACACTGATGAATGGTGGGACCAAACAGTGTCAATTTGCCAAAGTAACATGAACCTCCTGTAACTTCTTGAGGTACAGGCTTGATCCTGACAAATGAGGAAGATTCCTGGTGGCAATTTTCTTGCAGTGGCTTTTAATGGTGTTACAGATTCAGTCCAATTGTTACAGTATTTGGAATAATTGTAATACAATGGGGATTTGGGAGACAGCCAAGTGTTGCCATCTTTTGGCTGCTTCTCTTTCACAAACAACAAACCTGATTTTACAGCAAAGTGTTAAAAATATTAAACAATAGTTGCCTGGCATAGAACCCAAAAGGTCAAGTCCTTGGGGCTCAGTACCAGTGACTCCAAGATTTTGTGCAATGACAACAGATTGTGCTCCCGAAGTATTCTCTGGATTAATTCTTGCTTGAGTCCAAGTTTGGAACTCTGCCATGAAATTCACCGGGACTCCATTTAGACAGGTTCAAAAAGGATTGGGTGGTGTAGTTAAAGACAGACAAAATGAATCTTGCCCAGTTTGATTGGCCCAACTGACCCAACATATTTTGCCTTTTGATCAATGTCAAGCACTCCTGATATCTTTCTCACCAAGACGCTAATTAAAACAAACATTCCGACTCCCAACATTCTGCTCATCTTTTTGGCTGTCTCTTCCAGTTCTGATTCATGGGAAACAGTAGCTCGTTATTACTTAATTCTAAATACGAATTTGTTGCCAGCCAGGGAATCCGCAGGGAAGATATCGCGGTGTAGGCGCAGATAGGACCCCTGCCTCTCCAGCCGTTCCGTTCAGTAACGTTATAGCTCGCAGCCCCGCAGCGGTGACGTCAGCATGCTGTGTCTATTTAAGGGCTGTGCGCGGTTAATAAACGCATTCCACGTTGATCATATTGATGTCTGTGAGTAGTCTGTCCGGACGGTCGGTGTAGTCAGTGAGTAGACCTCCGTGGCCCTTCCGCAACCAGGCTGCACTAACCTGCCGCGCTGCGCCCCGCGCAGTCCCAGTTACATAGTGGTGCTGAAACCTGACCTGCTCCCCACGACTGGGTCAGAGCGGCGGGATTTTGGGGAACATGCTGGTCAGAGAGAGGCGACTGGAGCGGCCGGTTCGACTCCAGTGAACGGGGACACCCGTGGTACCACCAACGATGGATGCACTTGGAGAGGTAGTGTCAGAACTTTATAATCAGTGGAAAATTGACTGTAAAGTCAAACATTTCAAGTGTGTAGTCATCCGTCTAATGAAATTACGTGCTATTGATAGTCCCGTTGTTATCCTACATTCAGGATGCTGGGACCGGTGTACCAAGGCTCTTGCCAATGACGTTTTAGTCACTGAAACGAGCAAAAGTCTAAAAAGTTGGGGTAAAGTTACACAAGCACTCCGCAAAGCGCTCGACGAGCAAGCAGCGTGGAAAGCCGCCCAGGCGTGTTTAAAGATCACGCCGAAATCGGGGTTGGCGCTGCCACCCAGACGCGGTTCAGGGACTGTTCAGCGGGTCTTGAATCGCACCGGGGACACAACGGAGCTTTCTCACACTCGTTGCTGTCCCTCAGCCCTGCATGCCCTCCACCATCGTCCGTGGAGCCGGCGACGGTGCCGGGCGAGCAAGCTGCCCACCTGCCTGTCACGGTGCCGCCAGAGCAGCCTGTGCTGACCGCTGAACACGGCTGGCAGCAGGAAAACAGTAATGTTGGTGACTTGGATTATAATTTCGACTGTGCAAGCCTAGATAAATTTCGGGAAAAGCCGCCACCGTATGCGCCACAAAATGAAGAAGAAGGGCGGAACAGGGAGCTGCTTCCCACCATTGACATGGGCAGTGGGACACTTGAGGGGAGAGGGGTGGAGACCTCAAGCAGTGAGGGAGAGGAGAGTCCAGAACCCGAGCAGAGGGCACGCCCACAGCACAAGATGAATGCTCCAAAAGGTCCACTTGCTACAATGTAAGCTCCCCAGCAGGGAGACAGAGACAGGGGAGAGGGAAGCCTGCCCATGGAAAGAAAAAAGGGCAGAGCCAGGCTAGAAAGCTCTTCAAGTTAAAAACCTCTTTCTACTCCACTTCCTCCTCTGAGTCAGAGGAATGGAGTGATGACTATGGGCACTTGCTACACCGTGATCGCCACGCCCTGCACATTTCAAAGGACACAAAAAGACAAAAATCACACCGATACCTATCCAGTTCAGACTCAGACACAGACATAGAAAGAGCACCAGCTCTTCTCACCAAGCATGACAGTTCACTCACATCACCTGCAGTCACCAGAAAGTCACAGAAGTCCATGCCACGCACAGACTGGAGGGAGATCCAGATGGCATGTGCAGATCTAACCACATGTGCAGTGCAAGCCTTCCCAGTCAGAAGGGTTGATAACAATCTGCCAACCTATTCTCCTGTTAACCCGAAAGATGTACAAGCAGTGGTAAAAGCCATTGCAGAAAAGGGAATCAATTTAGCCATGGTCTCTACTCTGATCGATGGCATCTTCGGCAACGATGACATGCTGCCCTTTGACATCAAGCAGATGTGCCGAATGATCTTTGATGGTGCAGCAATGATCGTGTTCAAACAGGAGTGGGAAGATAATTGTTTAAACATGCTTGCCAGAGCCACAGGTGATCAACATCCACTGTGCAACTCCAACATACAACAGCTGATGGGCAAGGATCCCCAGATGGTCAGTCCGCAAGCACAAGCCCAAAGCCTGCGAGCATCAGAGGTCACGGCCACAACTTGAGCAGCCAGAGAAGCCATCCGTGCAGCATGCAGGATCATTGCCAAGCCGGCACCATGGTCTACCATGAGGCAGACGAGAGCAAAAGCTTTACACAGTTTGTAGACTGACTTCAAGCTGCTGTGGACGCCTCAGACTTACCAGCAGAGGCAAAGGGACCAGTTGTGGCAGGATGCCTGCGGCAGCAATGTAACCGAGCCACAAAAGAGATCTTGCGCTCCGTGCTGCCAGGTGCCAGCATTGCGGCAATGATTAAGCATGTTGCAAGGGAAGAGAACGTAGTCCCGGTCCAAGCTGCAGTGGGTGCCGCCCTGGCTCCAATCCCAGCTGCAGTCCGTGCTGCTGTAGCCAAAGTGATGGCTGCCCAAAGCTGTCCAGAGCAACCAGTGCTGCCAGGTCCTCTGCTCCAAGGTAGACCGAAAGGCCCATGTTGGACATGTGGCAGGAGGGGCCACATCGCCAGGGAGTGCAGATCCAGAAGGCAGGGAAACGGGCGAGGGAGGGGGCAGACGGGCCACATGCAGCTTCCTCCCAGTGGACACATCCAGCGGCCCAACCAGACGATCCAGCAGCCTGTAAATCCCTTGCCCTCCCAAGAGCCCACCAGCTTCATGGCTCAGTCTTGGCCTCCACAACTGGCATTCCCCCAACTGGTGACTCATCCAGGCTCGATTGCTCCGGTGCCAAGACGAACAGTTCAGAAGACAGAACCCTCGGGTGACCCTGGCAATCCGATGCAGAACTAGCAACCCCCCATTAGCTTGGGGAATTTGTCGGGAAGTTATCTCCAGCACCAGTCCATGGAATAACTTCCCTCATTGCTACTGAGAGGATGCAGCCGTCAGTCTTCTCTTTGTCCTGGACACCGGTGTGGACGTGACCGTGTTCCCAGAAGACTCCTGGCCACTGAGTTGGAAACTAGAAGATGCCTCAGACGTGAGCGGAATCGGAGGAGTCGTCACCGCAAGAAGGAGTGTAAGACCAATATCAATCATCGTATATGATGAGGCGGGACATAAGTTTGAAGGAGAGGTCCGACTTCATTCCTATGTCCTCTTGGACTCACGACAGCCGCCACTGCTTGGAAGAGACGCCCTAGCCCAGTTGAACAAAGGCAACAGGTCACTTTGTTATCACTGATTTGCCCACTGGTTCTGTACATGGCTCGTTTACAGCTTTTGGGCCAAAAGGTAACCCCCAGGTTACCTTTGTGTAGTCAGTGAGTAGACCTCCGTGGCCCTTCCGCAACCAGGCTGCACTAACCTGCCGCGCCGCGCCCCGTGCGGTCCCGGTTACACATTACATTGTAACAATGTAATTACAACTTATAACTAAACTTTATCTTATAACTATAATTGTATAACTATTTTTCTGTACTCTATAAAGTCAATTTTCAACAGTTTCAGAGTTATCACAAGGTGCTCCAGGTAAGTCCATTGTTATCACTGTTAGCTGTTATCTCTGACTGGGGACATGCATGGGTGAATCGACTTGGCCCCCAAACAGGTCCTGCTCCTGTGGTCTTTCCTCCTTCACTGCATGGTGATGTATCATGATTGCAGGTTCTTCTCTTCCTTCTGACAAACACAAGTAATTTAAAGTGAACAATACCTTTGACAATCTGCTAGCTACATCAGTCTCACCATTCTGCTTTTGTTTTGCTAAAGGTTCTTTCAGGATGCAATTGGTTCTTTCCACAATAGCTTGACCTGTAAAAGAGTGAGGGATTCTGGTGGTATGTTTCACCCTCCACTTTTGCATAAATCTAGCAATTCGCTGACCGACATAAACTGGACCATTGTAGGTCTTAATTTCTCCAGGCACACCCATCACTGCAAAACAGACAGATAAGTCTCTCAACATGCAAGGCTTTTCCCCCTGGTTGTTCTGTGGCCCAAATAAATTTTGAATAGTGACATGGACATAATTCAATCTTCCAAATTCTGGAACATGAGTTCCATCCATCTGCCACAATTCTAAAGTTTTCATTCCCCTTGGGTTTGTACCCAGGCCAAGGCCAGGCCCATGATGACTACATTGAGGGCAGGCACGCACAATCCCTTGTGCATCATTCAGGACAATCTGAGATTGTCAGTACAGGGCCCCCCTTGTTGCTGCATGGCATCATGCATGGCTGCTGTGAACACTGCTGTCTGGTTGTTTTGTTTAGCTCTGGTGGCTCACACTAGCATTTCATCAACTGGACAGCAGCCTTGAGGAAGAGTGGCCAAGATGGTTCTCATGCATGAATTGGCATTTTCAAAGGCAAGGAAATGAAACAAAGGTTCTTGCACCTCTGTTAATATGTCTGGTGCATCCTTTAAAGCAGCTGACAGTCTATCAATAAATTGTCCATATGGTTCTGTGGCCCCCTGCTTGATGGTAGCATATGGTGCAGGTTTCTCTTTGTCTGGAACTAGAAGCAAAGCTTTGTGGGCTAGTGATTGAGACAGCTGATGGATCTCAATGGGGTAGGTGAGCTGGACCTTGGTTGTAACATACGGTCCTTGTCCTGTCAGCATATCTGGCTGGAGCCCATAGAAAGGGTCTCCCATACTTGATGTTTGTTGGCCTCTTTAATTGCCAAATGCTTCCACTCTCTTTCAAAAATGAGTGAAGGTGTCTGCAGCAGAGAAGCAATACCAGAAAAATCAGCAGGGCAAAGTACATCTGCTGTGAAAATATATTGAATTATATTTCTGGCTGCCTCTGATCTCACTCCGTAGTTAGTGACTCTTTGTTTTGCTGAACTCAACACTTTCCACTTGTGGGGCTCCCATTGATCTTGGGCACCTTGAACAATGACAGGACAGAACACGGAGCTTGCAGCTTGTCAATCTCTTTCTAGATCAGCATCTTTTAGCACCCAGCCCCGCGTCTCTGAGAAGGATTTTTTGCACGGCTGGCAGTGCCACCTGCTGTGCAGAGGGTGGAAAGGACAGCACAGGAGGAGCTGTCGGCAAGGGTGGGAGAACGCCGTGCTCTCCTCGCAATAAAGGCTGAGAAGCCACAGCTGTTTGTTTTTCTGATTGATCTTGGCAGTTTGACAGCTCAGCAAGCTTGATTATTATTTGTTGTAGTTCGCTTGCAGGCTGTGATTTTTTTCTGTGATTCCTGTGTGCCGTGGGAACTGCCGCTGTCTGAATTTTCAGAATCAGAGTCTGGGGGGAGAGGACAGAAACCCTCCAGGGTGGCAAAGTTTTTTGGTGTTCATAGCATCTGTCTAGTGAGAGGGACCACGGCCCCAGTCAGCCCCACTCCAGTGCTGCTGCTGTGGTGTGCTGTCAGCAGGCTGCTGTGTGATGCGGGGCTGCCCCTGCCCGCACTCCTACCTCCCTGGTCGTGGCATTAGTGGGCACCATTGTTGTTTTGCAGGGCCGGGCTTAGTCTCCAGGTAGGGGGGTGCTGCACCGCCTTGCTCTTGTCTCTGCCTCGGTCTCTGCCCCTTTGTTTCATCCCTTGTGCCAGCCCCGTTCCGCCCTCGGCCCCGCCTGGCTCCTCATCTTTCACCACGCCTCCAGACTCTGGCGGCTGTACAACTTCCTGTTCTGTCTCAGTCTGTCTGGGCACCAGCAGGGAAGCTTCTGGTGCCTGAGACACGTGGTCCATAACATCCTGCAGAGTGGGGCTGACTGGGGCCGTGGTCCCTCTCACTAGACAGATGCTATGAACACCAAAAAACTTTGCCACCCTGGAGGGTTTCAGCACCTCTCTTTATTCGTCCACCACCAGCTCAAGAGCCTGGGTCTCAGCCTCGGCAGCCTTTTTCTTGGCGGGGACATCTTGCAAGGTAACTAAAACTTTTTTCCAAACCGCGCCAAGCTCTTGCACGACTTTGCTGTCTCTCCCACCTGCAATCCAACAACATTTCTCCCATCTCTCGCCACTCTGTCTCAGTGAACACCAGTGACGGTCTGCTTAGATTTCCTTTCTTCCCGGCCCACAGGGCCAACTGTTCTAACTAATTTTAATTTTTTCACCTCTCTTAGAGATAATATTCAAGAGGAGCCGCGTGGCTGCTCGTAACTCTCTATCCATTTTGCTTTCCCTTTCTTTCTTTCGCACCACGGCTTACCTCTTCCTCCACTGCGGGTTGCTGTATAGGAAACGAGCTGCAATGGGGTCTGATGAGAGATTTACGGGATGCTCTTAGAACACGTGGTTTATTGGTCGTGGGGACAGGCAACCTGAGCAGCACTGACTGAAGAGTGATCAGCAAAAGGAAGGGCAGGGAGCAGCAGAAGGGAGAATCCGAGGGAGAGAGCGTATCCAAGAGAGCCAGTTTCCTGTTACATTCCATTTTATCCCTTTCTATGCTGAATATTCTGGTCAGCACCAACCAACCAGTACAGGATACAAAACCTACAGAATTTACATACAACCTATGAGAACTACTACATCACCATACTACTCTACATACTAAAAACCTGAAAACCACCTTTTTCCTGCTACCTGGCAGGGCCCAACCCCCTTTTGCATCCCTTTGTCTGGGGAGGAGCATTGCTCAATTACCAGGGTCCTGGCCCTCAGCTAACTTAATCACCATCTTCCTGCTTAACATTCTATAGCTCAAATCTTGCTTTTAACTCTATCTCTCCTGCAGGTTTTACACTCTTAGAATCTTTCACCAATAAACCATCTCTGTAGGGCCTTCCTGCTTCATCCTCCCCAACATTGCTGCTTCTCTCTGGATGAAACAAGACGATCCCTGTCGCTGTTGGACACGAAAAAAAGACACGGATTCGTGAATTCAGAAGGCTGATGCTCCAAAAATGGGGCTGGTTTATTCTCAGAACCTATTTGTATACCTTTTTACAATGTGCCCACCTAAGAGGTCACACCAAGGGTCAACAAGCAAAGTCCCTCCTTAGGAGAGAAATGTGAAAAACAAGAGAGTTTACAAAGTGTGACCTTGTTTATCAGTTTAGGTCCCTGAGAAAGAACTTCAAAAAATCCAAACATGACAAGCAGTGACTACAAATCCCCACTTTCCAGCTCCCCAGCTCTGAAAAAGCCTGCTCCTGGCTCCGTCCACTTGGTCCCAAACTCAGTCTGTGTCTCAGGGACAAGCATGGAGTCTTCCCGTATTTAAACAAATCACCGCATTTAAGCAAATCACTGCATTTAAGTGCATAAAATGACATTAAAACATAGCAAAACCACATTTAGGGAAATAAAAAACTGTATTTAAATGAAAAAAACCCCACATTTAAGCAAGGGGATCCCTGTTCCGGACGCCAGAAGAAGCAGCAGAGAACCCCTTTTATAACATGGGAAAGATGGACAGAGAAACGCAGATAGAACCAATGTGGTCAACATATGTTCTCCATTTATTCTCCCTAAAATGGCAGGTTATACCACATGGTTTACAATCACAGACATTCTCTCATTGGCATTCAGCATGAAGAAAAATGCAAACAAACATTGTTTATTTCAGTCTTAAGGTGGCTAACATGTTCACACTATAATTATACCAATTAATACCTAAGAACATCACTGTCCTGTGCCCCACACCTTCACATGATTTCTAACTGCACCACAGGCTTTGCACCTCCACACAAGCCTGAACCTGAGGCCCGGTCTGGGGTAGTTCAAACCTCATTCCAAAAACACATCATGCCCACATTCTCTAAGAAATTCTGCTACAAGAATACATGCAGCTACTCTGGAAGTTTGCCTTTAGACTGGCAACCAGATACGATTTTATCTAAAATTTCATTTACTTAGAACTTAAAAACTGCTCTGTGTCAGGAAGTGACTGCAGGAAAGGCTCTTGTTTCTCAAAAGATCTGTTCACTAGACTCAGGAGGACAGGATAAACAAGCAATAACCAGCTTTTCCTCCTGTTACCTTAGAGTTCACTCATCTAAAAGGAATACACTGAGTATTCTTTCTGTATATTCTTCATGAAGTTGCTTACTGAATGTCAGCTTTTGTATGTCCCTTGAAAACAATGGGTTTCCCTCTTCCTGCTGAGTGTTCTCATGATCATATGCAAACAGGAATTAACTCACCTTGACTTTCAAATTCCATGCTAAATTTAGGCTTGTCAGAAATTACTTCATTTTAATTTGAACATACTGATATGAATGTTACAGAAAATTAATAAATGCAGAATGTCCAGAATGCCTGAGAGGCATCAGTATTTCAGTTAAAAAAAGAAGAGGTTTTTGTTTTAATACGAATGTAGAGTATACAAGTTGGAGTGTCTTAGTTAAAACTGACACACTTCAGCTGTGAATGCTTCACCAGCCATGGACGCCAGTGGTGCTTCTTTGTGACGTGTTTGAACACCACATGTTGTCTTAGTGTACTTCTCAGGTTCCTCCTGCTGTATTCAGTCTGTCATCCTGGCAATTGTGAGCTCATGGTGTCCTTTCTTCCTACCAACAGACTGGCACATGTGTCACTGGGAGTGGTGTCAGAGGAGCATATGGTATTGCTGCAGCTGAGGAGGGATTCCTTGTGGAACTGTGAGTGCTGGAAGTTTTACGTCACCTGGAAGCCTTTTTGTTCTTGACAATTGTTGTTTTTCTTTTATTGAAATGGACAAGTCTGTCCATAAGAAGGCACCTTGCCACTGCAACAGATGGGCAGGAACAGAAGTAGCCAGGAGAATAGATCTGTGTATCTCAAATGTGTAATGATCTGACTCTCAGAAAGCTGTCACTGTAGTGCTTCATAGGGAACTTCCTTGGCATATGGCTGTGAGTGAGATAGTCTGTTATTACTCAGTTACTTAAAAATACCCCGACTAGCAAATGTAACGTGCTCTGTTTCTCTCTCTAATGAATAGGAAGCAGAATGTTTGGAGATAACAAAAAATCTTCAGGTTTCTCTGTTTATGTGAAGAAGAGATTCTAAGGACAGCAATTCTTGAAACCTCTATCTGTATGTGCTAATATTTGGTAAATACTGGTTGGTAGTCCTGTATTCCATGAAGTGTTCACAACCCAGAAGCAGATAAAAGGTAACTGGTGCTTGAGCAATCAAGCAGCTGGAATGCAGGCATAGCTAACACAGAGATTAATATTACAGTGCCTATGGTAGTATGTTTTCTTCATTCCGGGTTAGTATTACAGATTTTACACTTAAAATAATTTTTTAGAAACTTTCCTCCTACAGATCTAATGAAAACTACTGACTTTTTATAAGCAAAAGCTGTCACTGAAAGAAATAACACAGACAACTCAGGTGTTAAATGTTGTGTTTGGCAGCACATTAACCAGCTGGCATCTGGATGTTAGCAGCTGTGTGTTCTGCTTTTTGCCTTTGTGAGGGTGTTGTCTGAAGGTCGAGAACAAAGGACACATTCAGACATGTCGTGGTTTGGAAAGACAGGTAAATGCCAGGGAAACATGGGCTTTCCCTTGCAATGGAGAATTCCAAATTATAAGTTTGTAATTGAGGGCTTTCAGGCAAAGGTTTGGGAATAGGAGTAACTGTTCTTTACTAGGAATATTAACAATACAAATGTAGTAGAAAAAACAACCAAACAAACAAGCAAACAAACAAACAAAAATCCTAGAAACCCTGACAGAGTCAGAGCTACACCCTGACACCCTGCTGGTCAGGGGGTTGGGAGCAGTCCAAAAGTGAGTCCTCCTGGAGTGGCAGAGGTGGTTGTGGTGGAGCAGAGATGATCCTGTAGAACAAGGGTCCAGTGATGGTGAGATGGGTCCAGTCTTCCTCTGGGAATCCAGTGGAACCAGATCCCTGGTGTTCCTGTGTCTCAGTTTTATCCAGGTAGGAATGGTTGGCTCCCCACACTGGGTGGAGCATCTCACACTGGGATGATGGAATGTGTGCTGTCCTTGGTGAGCCTTCATGGCCCATCAGCAGAGGATGTCCCCCTGGAGGGAGGATGGGTGGTGACAGAGATAACAAACACTGCCCCACCTGGTTTAACAGCTGCCCCATTATCAGAAGGCATCCACCCCTCTGCCCCCAGAGTTACAAAAGATAAAGAAAAACATCTCCCCAGCTGCTTTCGACAAATAGAATACACATTTTGGTTCCATAACCCAAGACAACCTGTCATGCTTGTATGGTGCTGCAATATTGAGGTGTTTTTCAGGTAAAACCTAAAGAGAGAGGCTGGCCCATGCTCCATTCCATGTCTCCAACATAAATATTTATACAAATGCAGGATTAGTAATCTTTCTGATCCCCTACAATTTATCTGGTGACTGTGATCATGATAATGTGCATTTCCTATTAATTTATCACCTATGAGATTAATTCTAAATTTTGAAATTTTTAAACACAACAAATTATTAAAGGAAGAAGAGAGCAAGACAAGAAAACATCTTCACTTGTCTAAAAATTAGTTATCTCAAAAATAACCTATGTTCATGAGCCATTATTAATACAATTTAATCCAGTATTTGTTCTAGCTTTGGAATTTTTAAGCAAAGATATGCTTTAAAACTGCAATCTTTAGTATATCTGACAACTGTAATATTTTAAAAGACTAAAACCATCAAATCCATCATTTTTTTAGAATAGGTAGCCTGTATAATTTATTGATGGCTTTAAAATTTCTTTAGTACAGTAATTTGAATACAAGATATACAAGTAAAAATGCTGTAAGAGAAGAGAATTGCAGATGCTATACAGCATTGTCATGTTTTAGTGTTCACAAATCCTATTTTTATACATATGGTGTGTATATATAAATGACATGTATGTAAGTAGTATATACATATATATATACACACACACACACTATATATGTGTGTAATATGTAGTATATAGGATGACCTGAAGAATTACATAAGCCTTCAGCTGGTATTTTTTAGTAATTGGAATTTTCCTAATACTTTTTTTTTCTTTCTTCCCCATAAATTACCATTGATATAACTGTGTATCAATGGTAACTGACAACTGGTATCAAGAACAACTGACAACTGGGCTTGCCTTTGAAATACTAGAACTGGCTATTCAAGACTCAACTGTGCTCTGTCTTCTTCATACTGTGGTTTTTGTTTTTTTTTTGTTGCCATTGGTCAACACAGTTCCAAATTGGGATTTCATCTCACTGTTGTGACTTTGACCCTTGTGAGTGAATCAGCCATTCTAAACATCACTTGAGGAATCCTGTCTATAGACTGTCAAGCACGATCCTTCTATGGCACAAATGTGATGTGACAAACATACATTTTATCTTAGATTCTAGCATCTTAATATCTCTGGGAGAAGGGCAAAAGATAACAGAAGCTGATTAAGTGTACTTAAAGATGCATTCTTTCACAAGTAATGGTCAAATGTACTCCTCAGGCAAACACTCTGAAATACCTGAAATCAGCATTTCTCTGCAACAGATTGAAGTAGTTCCTGGTGATGATCTTTTGTGAGTAAACACTATTAGCACAAGGTGACAAAAAACAGATCACCTATGCAGGTTCAGAAAGCAAAGGGCTATGCACAAGATCTTTGTCATAGATGAAAATGTTACTGACTAATGCAGGGCAGAAGTATTTGCACATGAGCTGTATTTTCAGTAACTTAGAGGGATGAGAAGTCTCAGTACAATTGGTGGGAGATGTGGAGTGATGCTCCAGAGCAGTAAACAAAGGACTTTTCTGGGAAGAGCTGACAATGTTCTTCACCTTGCAGGTCCTCTGAAAAGTACTCTGGTAGAGGTGCCTTTTATTCCCAGCCTTAGCCTGTTGAGACTAGGCCTAGTTTTCATAGTTAGAAATAATACATGAAACTTCAGATTGAAAACCAGTGACCATGCCCAGTCTTTTCAAATGTGAGCCCAGCAAACTCAGATGAGGAGCTCTGTTCCTGGGATTCGATGTAGCTGATGCTTAAATGTGGGCAGCTCTAAAGCTCGTGCTGAGCTTCAAAAATTTGTGACAAGCAGAACAAACCCCTGAAGCTGAAATCCTGTCTGTGAGTGCCATTTTTATGGACAGACACAAAAGGTGAGTAAGTTTCCTCTGACTACACTTAAAGATGCCTAGAACTGTGCCAGCTTTGACCTGCAGATCGTACTGATTCATTACCATGACTCTGAGCCTGAGTTAATAAGCTGTGCTGAGCAAGCTCATGTGTCTCTGCACTTGTTTCCAGAGCTCCTTGAGGCAGTAGAAAAAGATATGTATCCTTTGGGAAAAGCTGAATACTTCTTTTGTGATAATTACAAATTCTGTCTTTTAAACCTGCCCTGTTGATTCTATGGAGGTTTTCAAATTGATAAACCCAGAGAACGGAGCTTGTGTAAGAAGAATTTATCCTGAAAAAGAAGTCCAGCTCATTTATTTATGTGGTAATGCTCTTTGCTTCATTTATTTTAATCATGTTGTCCTCAAAATTTGGGGTGTTTTTGATTACAAAGTTACCCCCAAACTATAATTTTATTTAAACTAGTTTGATGACATCACAGTCACTGGAAGGTACTTCACCATATTTTTTTCCTTCCATTTAACACTCCACTCACATGAGAATCTTGCTCTTTCTACTGCCAGTTATTCAGACAGTGACACCTTGAAGTTAAGAGGAATTTGACTTCCTGTGCAGTTTGCATGATTAAACCTAGTAAATGTGGAGACACTTCAGTTGCAAACAAAACTTGTTCATATTTGAAATAAATTCGACTAGCCTCATTTATGATAATTAAATGTTTTGTAGGCATAGGCTTTCAGTATGTGCCACTACTGCTAGCACTCAGGAGTTAAATCTAAATAATTACCATCACATCACTGTTGTGGAGTCTTTTGTAGTGCACACTCAGGTATTTTGTAAAATGAATGCAATAAGCATGTATTTTCTCTTTACTAGGGATCTTGCTTGACAAACTCAAATAAAATATAGAGTACATTTGAATCATACTTTGATAGTACTTCAAACCTGCTATTCATGAGTAAAGAAAAGTTGTCATGGAAACTTGAACTGCAAGATGCAAGACAATAATTTTATTCAAATCCTTTATTCAATGAACACGTTCTCTTGCTGTTAATTAAGTATGAATTACTTACAGTTTCTTTGTATTTTTCTGTTATTTGATATAAATTGCTAAGCAATTTCTCTTAATGTAATTTCTGAGTACTTTTCATGTATTTAATATATGACTTTGAAAAGGTTTATTACTTTTGGTTGAGAAAAGTTGTCACATGATAGAGTGTATTGCTTTTCCCTATGCATCAGGTATGTTTCCCTTAAAAAACATCCTTTTTTCCCTTAAGTTCATGTTTTTGAATATTTGTAATTTTTGGATGTTCACGTAACAGACCATCTTCAGGGAGTCATTCCTGTCTGTGCACCCAGTTAATGTAATAGTTGTTGAATATAAGAGGACAAAAGGGATTGAGTTTGCCACTTGGCATGCTGTAGTAGGTTTTCTTGGAGAACTTTTTCCGAGGCTGATTGATTAATTAGGAAGCAATTTATCTGACAATATATGACCTTAGTGTTTCAAACAGAATCTATGCAGTGAAATACTTTTTTGTCATGAGTAGAATATTGTACACTTGGGAATAGTCATTAAGATAGTATTTGTTTTTTTCCCTAGTCAATTTAAAATTTTTAAGCAATTTTTACAGTGTATTATGTTGATACTTTTTTTTTCAGGTAGGTGTAAAAATTCTTCTGGTATATGAACAAGTTAGTGTACAAGTGGCTGTTTTTATTAAGACTGAAGCTGAAATGCAGGCAGGTATTTTTTTTATAAATTGATGAAATATGAGTAATTCAGGGTGCTTGATTTTGTAGTCTGTTTTCATGATGACCACAGTAATTGGTTTAATATTACATTTAAAAATTTTAACATTTTTTCCCTAACAGTTAGTAAGTATTACATATACTGGACTGAAAGTCGTGGAAACTAAATTTCTCTGTGAATTCACTGTTTTAATCTAGGCTGCAGATTCACTTCTCCAAGTGAATTTCTTCAAACTTAACTGTTCTCATGGGCAAGTTACATTTAAGAGTGGAAAAATGCCTGTTTGTGCTCTGCAGGGCTCTGCAGTCACTTGTCTGACTTTTTATGTGACTTTGTGCTCATTTACCCCCATATTCATGCTGCTTTTTATTCCCCAGTGTGTGCTATTCTAATTTACATGAATTTTTGAAATGTTTTTCCACTAAGGCTGTTCCTTGGTGCTGACATGGTGTGTACCAGATCACTGCTGCCAGGTGTGGTGTGAACAAGTGCTGCCCTGAAGAGGTGTGGCTGACAAGTAGCTGGGTGGCTCTGGCCACCAGTAGCCTGACTGCCTTTTCAGCAGTTTCAGACTCCTGGGAAATGCCTTGGTGTGCTGGTTTGAAAGCAAAACTAGTGAGACTCCCCAGTCAGAGATACAATTTAATAGGAGAAGAGAGAGGAAAAAAAAAAAGGTCAAATAAATGGAATAATACAACCTAACATCCTGTTGGTCAGGGGGTTTGCAGCAGTCCAAAAGTGAGTCCTCCTGGAGTGGCAGAGGTGGTTCTGTTGGAGTAGAGATGATCCTGAGAGAGAGAGAGAGAGAGGGTCCACTGATGGTGAGAAGGGTCCAGTGATGATGAGAAGGGTCCAGGGATGGTGAGAAGGGCCCAATCTTCCTCCAGGACTCCAGTGGAACCAGATGAGATGTTCTTGTCAAAGCAGTGATTCCGTCTGGTAGCTCTTGTCTCCTCTGGGAGTCCAGTGGATAAAAGCTCCCTGTGATGTCTCCAACCCTGGATTATATCCAGGTGGGAATGCTTGGCTCCTCCCCCTGGGCAGAGCATCTCACCATGGGATGATCTCATTCCATGAGTCCTGCAGTGGGTCCTTGATGGCCCATTAACCAGAGATAACTCCCGGGGTAAGTTATCCATGAGTCACGTGGCAAGGCATTGTTGGGCTCATTAACAGGAGATCAGGAAAACACTGCCCCACCTTGGCTCCAAGGGCTCATGGGGATAGAATACAGACCATGGGCACAATTTTACATTGGAACCTAGAACAGTTGGTTTTACTATCTCCCATTCCTGTATAAGCTATTCTGGAAATAGGACCAATAGAAAGGTTTTGCCCGTATCATGTTCATGAGTTCAGCTGAGTAAGAGATTCGCCTAGCAGAGCTGGAACTTTATGTGCAAATTTACTAATGTACACTAACAAAAGCCTTGTGGTTTTGTTGCTGTTGTTTTTGTTTGGGTTTTTTTTCTTGATGAAGTATGTCTCTGGCAATTTTTGACACTGTGACACTGACCAGCATTTCTGGACATGTAGTTGCAGGGCTAACAGCAACGGGCTTGAAGATTTGAACTTCAAGAGATGGAAATGGAGATGCTGATTGATAAGCAAAAGTTAATGACAGGGACTGTCTTTTCTCTCCCTGATGTGCCTGTCAGCTGTTCACTTTTTTACCTGCTCCAAGACTGAGACAAAAAATCATGTAGTTTCAGTTGATAAAAGCATGAATAGAACTTGCCTTCTTATGTAAAAACCTTGTCTGTTGTTCATTTTGGGGCTGTGTTCTCTTACCCACAGCAAGATCTGGCTTGACTTCAGAATCATATGAGTAATTGCTAATTGATTCTCTCTAATCTTTTGGCAGGTGACCTGTGAAACTACCAGTTCAATCCCTACCTTACAGAAAGCTTTGTCAAAATCACTGTTTGTGCTTGGACAGACTTTGGAAAAACATTGTCTGAAAAAGATCTCATTCAGGCAGCATTTCAGATCCTGAAAATGCTCATAGCACAAACAAAACAAATCCTTTTCCTTTTTCAGAACCTGATGTTTGGGAGACCTTGCTTGGAAGACTAGTAGTTTATTCATAAGAAAAGTTAGTGTAAAGAGAGTTAAAGACAATTATCTTCCTCAGAGGCTTTGCTTTACTTGTTTAGAAGACTAGCAACAGCATGTTTAAATAGACCACAAAAAACTCTGTTCAGCAGCAAGAATCCAGTACACTTTAAGGGAGAAAGGAAGAATTAGTTCTCCATTGTTTCTTTGTAGAACCTATTTGTGCAAGAAGAGAACAACTTTATGAAATATCTTGAAATAAATTTTGTTTAAATAGGAGTACACAATAGGACACCAGCTCTTATAATGAAAAGAAATTACCACAGTGAGCCATTATATGAGCAGACTAGAAGAAATATTCCATGGTGTACTACACCTTTCAAACTGCTAGCAAAAATCAGTGTCCAATTTACTAGTGTTTGTTCAGAGAAAAGTAGCACTTCAGAGGAACAGTAGCAAAACATCATTGAAAAACATCATTTAAACTAGCGTTAATTTCAATGTTTGATCTAGTTTCTAACTGCAGGCTATTTTGGAAATAACCATTCTTTTATGTACGCTGTGAGGATTGGAGGCTTGAGGTTAGAACACACTTTTGAAATAACAAGACTTCTGTGTTTCGTGGCTTAAGTGTTTGTGATATTTGATTTGGACATCTACCTTTATTCTGCTCATGAGATGACCTCTGTAGAGGCATTTTATTTAACACCTCTTTAATATTTTTTTTTAAAGGAGTGATAGCATAGATTTCAGTTGGGCTGTACACAAAATCAAGGTTTTGGTCTGGTTGGAACCTGTGAGCCCGTAGAGACAAATATTAAGTGCCAGCAGCACAGTGAGTGTTGGAGTCCAGGGCAGGTGGAAAATCCCTGGAGCTGCCCTGGGGGTTCTGAGACCCCGGCTGGGACCCCAGGAGAGCACTGCCTTGACCTCAGTCCATGGGAAAAGCTTCCAACACTTAGAGATGAGTTGAAAGCAACGAAGGTGTGAAATAAATAGTAGTTTAGTTTGTCACAGGGTGAAAATTTGTAGTTTTGGGTTTTTAGTATAGAGACAGATGAGAGCAAGATGGAGAATTTTGGGCGGTGTCTCCTTCTTCTTCTTCTGCTTCTTCTTCTGCTTCTTCTTCTGATGGTGGCACAGAGACATTGGTAGAATGGGTTTGACACAGAGGTTGTGTGTTTAGAACAGGTGGTGATTATTGGTACAGAACAATAAACATGGCAGGTGTGAGGAGTTAGTTGGACTAGAAACTTTGAAATCCTCTGTTTGGGGAGCTTTCAGCTGTGTTTCTGGTCCGTTAAGCCAGGTTTCAGCAGTGTGCAGAACTTGAGATAAGAAATAAACAGCTCTGAAGACCAAAGCTGCCAGTCTCATTTATCTTTTTAACCTTGGTACTAGGCTTTTGGAGGAAAAAGATCACCTCCAACAGGGGACCCCCGAAAGGGAGTTTCCTGCAGGTAAGATGGGCATCGTGTATGAAAGATGGGCTTCATTAGCCAGAATTCATTTACCAGTGATTTTTCACTTTTTACACTTCCAAGACCACATCTGGAGTACTGTATCCCATTTGGGACCCCAGTACAGGAAATTTCTTGCCAAAACCCAGGTGAAGCAGTAGATGCTTTTGATATTTTGATTGAGGGCGGTAGGTTTGTTTGGCTCACTTTTCAAAAGACTTAATTCTTCAGCTGCAAAATGAGGGCTGTTTACAAGATGAAATCCCACTGCTCCCAGGGGTGTGAGCTTGAAGGACAAAAGACAACAGTCCCAACTTGCAGAAAATGAGGTGGTAAGTAGGTATAAGGGAAAAAACTGTAGATTGTGGATGTGATTAAACACTGGCACAGGTGCCCTATGAAGATGTTTAATCCCTGGAGATTTCTAATTGTAGGCCAGACATTGAGCAACCTAATCCAACTTGGACACTCCTTGGAGACCTGCTTTGGATAAGAGCTTGGACCAGTCACCATGCAGGGACACCTAAGTGATTCCACTTACATAAAGGATAAATGTGAACAAGATGAGGGGACAGACACATCAAAAATTTCCCAAGTTTCTTTGGGTTTTGTGTTATTAAAAACTTTTTCTTGTATTTGTTAGTGCTAAAGATCAAATGTTTCAGGTGGTACTTTGGATAAAACCTAATCCATCAATAATGGATGTCTTTGAAGAAAAGCTTAATTTTTGAGATTTTAAGTTTTCTCTTTTTTTTTTTTTCCTATAAGTAGAAAGAGATAGAATATATTGAAGTAAAACATCAATGTAACATTTTATGTCTTGTCATCTGTTTATTGCATTTCAGACATGCATTGCAATTATCACAACATTTGAGTCTGGGAACATCAGTGATAAACAATTAAACTTATTAGTTAGCTAGCTCTAAAAATAACACTCTCTATCTTTATCAGTCAACAACACCTGTGATGGAATTCTAGCTTCATTTCCGCCTTCAAGTGCAGAAACCATAAAATTACCCAGAAGAGTAAGATACAGAGAAGAGAATTTGTCATGAAAAATAAAAGCTGGAAAGTGTAAGACAATTGTGTTCCATGCACCATCTATAGTAATTATATCCTTCACTCTCCCCTCCTGTAAGAAAGGAAGAGGCTCTTTTGCTGACACTAAACAGGTGGCCAACCCACCATGTGTGGAGATAAGATCGATGGAAAGGAATCAAAGTATCATTTTGATAATGACAGTTGCATTTATTTTTAAACAAAGATGTTTAGTTTCAAACAGGTCAGGTAGGAGTCAATAATTGGCAATGCAGAAAGCTAAAATTACTTCTAAGCTTTTCCTGTGAAGTTATTTTAATTATGTTTGATTTATTTTTCCTTTGAATTTGGACCTTTGAATTTATTTACAAAAAAGTCTTATGTGGGGGTGTGTTGAAGGGAAAAAGCTTTTGGTCTTTTGGATGGACTGTAAGATGTGCTGTCTTGTTCATTTCCTCCCTGCTTTTCTTTTGTAAAAAGCTTCCAGATGTTTCCAAGTAATGATTAGGTGTTGGTTATAGTAAGAGAGATAAATTCAGATAATTCAAGAAAAGGTATAATTGAGGTCAAGTTATGGAATGCCACACATCTTCTTGGGGGTGGGGGGAAGGAGAAGGAAAATGGGAGAAAAATATAACACTGGACTAAAATTGTTCCATGGACAACTATGCTCTTTCTTTTTTCTGTCTGTTTCCAGATCTAGACTCTACTATTACTTGAGAATTAAATAATTTAGCAATTATTTAAATAACAAATTATGTAAAGCTTAATTAACCATAACACACCCATTAGAAACATGAACAAATGTAGAACAGCAGGGGCTAGATCTACCCACACAAATTCTCTTTCTTCCCAAAAGACCTAGCACAGAAAATTGCATTCTTTTTTGTCCAAGTGACTAGAAAACATTTGTGGCTTTTAAGGATATTCCAGTGAGGAAAAAAAACCAAGCAGTGAGCTGTGTTAGTTTGTTCTGGTTTGTTTGTTTGTTTGCAATAACACAGAAATTTTGGATTTTTTTAATATTTTGGGGGGGCAGGGGGGTGCAGAAGTGTAATCTAATATCCTCCTCATAGTCTTTTGGTTTAGGACCAACCCTGGTTTTGCATGTCCTTCTATGCCCAAGAAAATCTGATTTTCTTTTTTTTGTCCTGCTGCATCATCTAACGTCTCACTTTTTTTTCTAACTTAAGTGCCCAGCATCCATTCAAACCTCAAATAAAAACATAAAACCCCTTTTGCCTATAGCAACATTTGGCTGTTCAATGAGAGGAGATGTCTGAACCAGGCTCGATGAGATTTAATGAAGTGCCTAAGAATACCCATTGCACTCGTCTAAAAAATCCCAGGCAGGTTTTATTGAAAGATGAAGATGCCCCAGAGCTAGGCCATGGAAGAAAATACCTGCCATCACTCCCTTTCTTTTATTTTTCAGAGATCTAGAGTGGACCAGCACCTTTGGCAGATGCATTGACACCATCCCATGAGGAAAGAGTAATTTTTCCAAATGGGCAGCTCTCACACTATTCAGATCAGAGCTTATGCTGTTAAATGTCACCTAGAATCCAACAGACAACTTACTAAGGCCAGACATTGTCAGTAACCACTCTCAGGAAGGGGTATGATTGAAAATCAAATCCATTGTCACCTTTTCAAGTCTGGAAGAGCAAACCTCATTAAGACCACACTGCAGTAAATAAGGTGAGTAAGGTGTGGAAAACACTCAGTCTGAACTCAAAATCCCTGTCCTAGGACCATGACCAGAATTAAATGGGAAGGAGCTGCCTTGGCTATTGAAACATTATGATTATCTTAACCAATTGGGAAACTAGACAAGGTATTTTTAATAAGGTAAAGAAGCATAAAAATGTGAGAAGGCATTATTGCTAGGTGGCAGTGAAATTCAATTGAGTAGGTGAGCTTTTTATAGCGGGGCTGGAACAGCAGGTGTGAGTCCCAGTGTTGAAGTCATATTGTCATGCTGTTTTTCCAGCTTTCCCCTCCTGGAGATCACCACCTTTATGGCAAACATCTGGGTGATGACCAGTGAAGCAAATTTAGCCACTGCTGTTGCAGTGATCACTGCAACTCACAAACTGGAATAGGAGTTGAAGCAGCTGCACTTGGTCTTAAAATCCCTACCCACACCCCATGGAGGATGGCTGAGCAGGTAGGGGAGGATGAAGCAAGGTTGCAATGGAAAAATAGTTTGCAACAGAATAATAGTTTGCAACAGCACCAAGTTTAGCTGTCAGAAAGTCATAAAAATTCTATCAAATATCTGGAAAGATGAAATGGAAGCCTGCCAAGACATAACCTGTCTAGGGCCTGGAGAATTCAAATGTTTTGTTTTTACAAACCTGCATAGCCACTACACAATTATTTGTGAATTTCACCCAAACTGGAAATAAATGATTTTTTGCATTCCCTCAGCCATGTGGAAGGCTTCTATACCACAGGAAATGTTCTTTGAGCATGCAGCACTGATGAAGCCTTAAAAATGTATGATGATGGAGTATTAAAATGTGCTTTAAATCAAATGTAAGGGAGAGCAAAAAAAAAAGAAATACAGATTGTAAAGGAAGCAGGTGTAATTTGATGTGATCTAGTTCAAACTTGTAGTTGTTTCACTCCTGTAGAGTTTTAGCAGAGGCCTTCAGAATTAATAGAAACCCAAATGCTGATATGTTTTTACTGTCTTAATAATGTTCTTTCTGAGTGATGGTTGAGACCCTCAGAATACATAAACCAAAATATTTGTACTGTGTCCATGCCCGCTGTATAGCTATATAATTACTAATTTTACACTGCTTTGGTGACTATGAGCAAAAATTGACTAAAAACCAATGCTGTTTCTTTGATGTTGTGTTTGATTTTGCTGTTGTTGTTTTGATTTGGTTTTGGTTTGGTGGGGGTTTTTTAAGGTGCTTGCTGTTTCAAGCATCATATTTCAGTCTATATCCCAGTAACAATCCCACAGCAAATCCACACTGTAGGTTTGTGTTCAGTGTACTATAAACCAATGTCAGGAGCATAGATGTTGGCAAGGTGTCCTTTATTATGTGCACATTTCTTGGAGATAATTTAAGGGGATATTTAGATATTTGCCAGCAAACCAGTCCTGCAGTATTCTAAGATAGGTCCAGCAGTAGGAATATGGCTATCTGAGCTCTTAGTCAGGCTCCCTTTTGGTTTTAGCTGGTCTAGGTGCAGCAGTTTCCATCAGAAATCTTGTGAGAGATTGTCCTGTATCCCAGCTGTGAGCACCCCAAATGCTTACCGGATCAAATCAAAGCTCTGGATGTGAATTGCTGTTGCTCAAGGGGGACTTGCTGCCTTTTTTGCCACTCTTGCTTGGTGGCAGCAGAGTTATCAGTTTTTAAACTGTGACATTTGTCATCTAACATCGACAATATCCATGAGTCAGAGTGTTTGGCACAGCATGTTGTCCTGGGTCATGGAAAACAAAAATGTGTATTCTATTTTCATCTCCTGAAAGCACTGTTCTTCTTTACTCTGGGAGGAGTAGGGCAGGTGCCTTTTGTCAATGGGCCAACTGTGGGGCTTTGTTTCTTATCTGTTTCACCACTGCTCTTCCCTCCAGGGGGAGAGTTGTCTGCTGATGGGCCATGAACACCTCCCCAAACCAACACATCCCCAAACTACACCCTCCCCAAAGCAGCACATCCACATTCCATCATCCCAGTGTGAGATGCTCCACCCAGTGGGGGGAGCCAACCATTCCTACCTGGATAAAACTGAGACACAGGAACGAGAAGGGATCCAGCCTCACCTGATTCCTGGAGGAAGACTGGACCCTTCTCACCATCACTGGACCCTTCTCACCATCACGGGACCCTTCTCACCATCCCTGGACCCTTGTTCTACAGGATCATCTCTGCCCCACCAGAACCACCACTCCACTCCAGGAGGACTCACTTTTGGACTGCTTCCAACCCCCTGACCAACAGGGTGTCAGGCTGTAGCTCTGACTCTGTCAGGGTTCTCCAAAATTGTTGTTTGTTTGTTTGCTGGTTTGGTTGGGTGGTTTTATTTTCTACTACATTTGTATTGTTATTATTCCCAGTAAAGAACTGTTATTCCTATTCCGAAACTCTTTGCCTGAAAGCCCTGGATTGCAAAATTATAATTTGGAGGGGGTGAGGGGTTTGCATTCCCCATTCTAAGGGAAAATCCAGCTTTCCCTGTCAGATCCCTGTCTGTCCAAACCAAGACACACATGCACAACACAATGTCACATGAGTTCTTGAGATGACCTGCCTATGGCTTGCCAAGTCATTGTTTTAGGCAGAGCTTGTCCTGGACTGTGCCCAAGTCCCACATCTCTCTTTCTATACACCTCACACATTTATCCTTTTATTTCTGGAGTTGGATCTAAGGAAATCAGCTTAGCACACCTCAGAGCACAGTGGGGCATTGCTTTAAGTGACTGATGTCTTGCACATGAGTAGTGAACAAAAGTCAGATAAACATAATGCATGAATGCAATGCCCCTGTTGAAGCAAAGAACTCAAGTAAGCCAGGCTTGATAAATTATCTAGTGCAGCATTTTTGCTGGTAGCACAGCTCTGTCTCTTCTGAGTGTTGTCATCAGTGCATTTGTCCGTACAATCATTATTAACATCATAAAAGCCTCATGAGGCCCCAATCCTCAGTACTTTACCAGTGCCACTCTACAATCAAGAGCTCATCCCCACAGACCTAGACTGCTCTCCAGGACTACAATACTTCCTTTGTCTAGGTTCAATAGCACAGCAGAGCCAAGAAGATTCACATATGCCTGTGTGAAAGGAGAAGACTTATTCCTCTTATTTGCCTGCTCTGTTTTGTTTTATAGGTGCAACTGAATTCTCAAGCAAGATTGGATTTTTATGTCTGAAATTGTTTGTTATACATTTATACTGAAATAATACATCTACATACTGCTGTTGTAAACAGCATTGTTTTGTGTCATACAGAAATTTGTGAACCTGCTTTATTGGCTTCTTGACATAATAAAATCCATCTGTACTTGAAGCAAAGAGATAAGGCCTGGCTGAATACAGAACTATTCCTCTTTGTAAATTCTTACTCTCTTTCCATGAATTAAGAGTTGTTCTTTACCCCTGTCTGTTATCTTGTCTCCATGGTCTGGATAAGTTTTTGGAGTGTAAGAACTGAGTCAACATTAACCTCTGTTCTTCTGCTTCACTTGGCTTAAGACTGTTTCTGCCACAGCAGGAAATGAATTTTTTGAAGAAAAGTATTCAGCTCTGGAGGTTTTCTTGAAGATTTATTGTTATCTCCCATAAAATGAGAACGAATACAGTCAATTATTTTGTTGAACCTTTCTGTACTGCAATTCTGTTCATGTATGTACAGTTACTGTCTAATTGGATAAGCACTTGTCCTCTTGGTTTTACACAGACCAAACATTGCATTGCTGCGTCCACAAATGAAGTTTTATGCTTTGCTTTATACCAGACTTATGTCAGGATGTATACCAATAAACAGGTAGTCATATATACATGTATAAAAAATTGCAGAAATTAAACTCTTTCCTACATTTACGGGAGGAGAGGGCAAATATGATTTCTGGTAAGTCATGCTGAGCAGCAGCTAACACTGCAGCATCCGTTGTACACTTAATTTCTTTGTCTCTAGAGTTGACCCTGCCCTAGATGAGACAGTGTTGGTCACAGAGGAGAAAATGGGCCCACAGTCTATTTCTAAACTACATCTCTGCAGTGGAAAGGATAGAATCTTTTTGTCCACGGCTTATGTTGGTGTTTGAGTTGCTGAAATACTGACAGCACTATCTATAATTCAGTGATAAAAACTGTAATATTATACACATGAATGGCTGCTGTTCAAATACCAGGACATCCTCAGGCCAGACTGCTGATATCAACAAGTATTTTTATCACCATCTGACAGATTCTGAAATTGAGGAAGGGAGTGACTATCTCACCTTGTCACACTGCAACTTATAAAGCACCCATGAGTGTTTAACATATGTTTAGCACATGTATTTAATATATATTAAGCATTCACTGGTATTTTCTGACTTGCTGTGTGATTGCAACTGTGTGAATCCCTCCTTCAGCTTCTGAATATATAAATAGTAAACCTATTGGTGTTTATATTTTAATATTTTGTTCTTCTGTCATTTTTTTTTCTATTCTTCCCTCTGGCTATTCTTTCCCTGCACCTGGTAGCTGCCATATTTTAAAAAGTATTTTCTTTAGCTCCATCAGACTATCTTCTGTGGGCACTTAGGAAACAAATTTCTGAGAATTCCTGAAAATCTTCTGTAAGTTCTACTTGAAATTACAGTGCCTTTGGATTTGATCTATGAATTAAGTAAAGCATTTTAATCTGTAAATTAATCAAAAGCCTATGGTCCCTGACAATTCCATGTGGCTAATATTTCATTCTAGAATTTATAAACATATAACAAAGAAGCCACTAAAACCAGCCAGCTAGCAAAATGATGTGGTGCTCATTCTAACTGAAATAGTTATACCACAAGTGTAAACAGATGAGAGGATGCTTAATTCTTTGGGTTTAGATTTTAGGTGGGACATATCCAAAGTAAAACGTGAATACAAGAATAAATTGTTTGCATCTTTGAAAACAAAGGCTGTGGAGTCAGGCATAACACATTTATTTACCATGGGGAGAGAGAATAATTGCTTCCAACTCATTTATGAAATTCTTCCCTTCAGCAATATGGAAGCAATTTTGTGGTCAGTGGGATGGGTTGGATGTCCTTTCCTGGTTTAAGTGTTAGATATTGTACGTGCTGCATGCAGTCCTTTGTGTAATGTACTCCATCTGTTACAAGGCCAAAAGGCACATTTGGTGCATGTGCCTGCCAGATGAACTGCTGTGAGCTGCCAAAAGTGTAAGATGTTAAAAGGGAGAGAAGGTTCAATTTCCTGATTGTCTAATGCCTGCGAATGTAGCAACTGGAAAATAATTTCTAGTGTGGCATACAGTGGAAGAATACAAAATTATTTATATTCTACTACCTTTGGTGTTTCCAGTCATTTCCCTACCCTCCTGCCTTGTCCACAGTTGTCTCTCAGCAGTGAGACACCGGGCATTACTCAGTGTCTCCCTGAGGTGCACAATCAGGCATCCTGTTTCTCCTTTGGAATCTGCTAGCCTTCTATTTCAAAAATATCACTTCTCTGCTAAAAGTCATGGCTACCCAGCAGAGCTGGGATTTTTTAAGCCTAGGAACCAGACCAATGAGAAGATTCTGGGTGTATGATGTGTCTAGTTAAAGCAAGGGAAACTTGAAACAGCTCCAAGCTTCCTACTGTGTTAAGGTAGAAAGTGTGCCCACAGTAACAGAAAAATGCATCTCTGTGCTTTTCCCCCATTCCTCCTGCTCTGTGCAAGGGTGGCTTGCAGCAGACAGGAGGAGGTGGCACTCAGATATCTGCAGGCTGCAGTGCCATGGTGTGTTCCCCCTGCTCAGCTCAGAGCCCTGCTATTGCTGCTTCTCAGCTTTCCTCTGCAGAGGAGTTAGTCCCTGACCAGAGGAGGAGTGAAGAGAGGACAGAAGGATTTGGGGGTATGGCGTGGCCTCAGTTTCCTCCTATGGCCTGCAGGGCATAAAAGATGCTCCCTTCTCACTCTTGCAATAAGGAGGGGGCTGTGGAAGCCTTTGAATTGTGCAGTTTGGGTGCTGCCTGCATCAGCATTGTCCATCATAATTCTCAAATTAGAGAAAGGGAGACTGACCTAAAGCCCTGTGTCCCCATAGCCTGTGGAAAAGAGGTCTAAAGCTTGAGTGAAAACCTGCTTCTGTCCAGTGGTGGGGCCATGCCCTACCACACAGTGACTGGGTGCAAATCTGAATATCTGATATTTAGAGTGCTTTGCTATTTAATTCCCTGAGGGTCATGTTTGTGAACAGAGGACATATGGTGATGGATAATAGATGCAAAAGGACAAAACACACTGATGTCAGTGAAACAGCAGCAAGGAGTGAGTAGGTGTACAGTGAAATCTGCAACAACTATCTCTCTTTCCTGCTCTCTCTGTTTCTTCCATGAATAAAAGATAAGTCTGTCAAGGCTATGGTCTAGACTGCATATTGGAGCAATTTTTACTGAAACAATGGGACCACAAAACAGATTGTGTTGAAACGTGAAGATTTTACAAGTTTTAAATTCTGGTTTCCCTTTCAAGAATGTTTGCTTTTGGACATTCTGCTTCAATGGGTAGTTCTTGGTTATGTTGAAAAGGTTGAGATTTCCTTTTGCCTGTGCAAACAAAGCTGAAAGCTCTGATTTGGAACAGAGCTATTGTGTGTGTTAATTTAATTGAGCAAACACAATCAGCTATAATGCAGGAAAAGCATTCCTGTGCTGTACTGCAAGCAGGTGTTGCACTTCCCAGGGATGGTATATGATGTTGACAGGATCTGCCCTAACACAGTTTGGTATTGTCCTTCTTTTTGCTGCTTCTCGTGGGGATTCATGTTGGTAAAAAAAAAAACCCAACCAACATTACAAACCCAAGACAAAGTAATGATGCATGAAATATAATAACAGGGCAGTATTACATCTGACCCAAAACTCTTTCTAGATGGTCAGTGAGGTCACCTGTGAGTAATGGTGGCACAGCTCAGAAAATGATGTTGTGTAATAGACCAGAATTTTTTTGTGTGTAGTCTAGCACAAACTAAATTTCAGGCACCCGTTCTGTCCCTGAGTACTCAGTTTGCAGTTGTCTGGTAACAGGTGGTTTCACCTGGTTCTTGTCTCTTGACTCCTTCTGGAGGGAAGGCACATCATGGGAAAAGACTGAAGCATTACAGCAGCTCCCTGCTCCTTGGAAAGCTGCACCACAGCTGTTGAAGCTCAGAATAATTTCACATCAGCAGAAATGCTGATCCACCTTAGGCAAAGAACTAGAATGGCTCCAGAGTTGGCTGACCCCCCTCTAGCTCAAGTACATCTTTTTGGTATCTAGTGATGAAACCAACTTTTATACCCTAGCCAGGAAATGTGAGGCCACGGTGTTATTAGCTGCTCTCTTTATCACAGCTTTGTGCACGAGTGGGAGAAGCACAATGACACAGGCAGGTGTCATTGTCACATAAGGACCTAACAGCAAAAATGACAGAGCAAAGGAGGAATTTTTCCAGTTGATAAAATAGGGTGTCATTCACATAGGCTCAGACAGGGGCTGAAAGCACAATTAGTATCATAAAACCAGACAAAGTAAGAACTTGTCTAAATCAAAAATTTTAATGAAAACCATGAAATGTAAACTCACAGGTGTAGTGTGAGAATTTGTCTAAATTTCAGGTTGTACAAGTATTTTTCAGCTAAACACAAGATATCAACTCCCTGATTCCATAGTCTTAACTCTTAAAAGGTTTATTGAAGACTCCCAAGGGATTCAGCAGGAGGTAACCTTCTTGTTATTAGGCTCCTGGACCCAGAGGCCAAGCTTTGCACATTGAAATAACTGCAACTGCCTCAGCAACCATGTGGTGTGGGAGAGATCTTTCAAGATCTGCTGCCTGGGGACAAGAGTTATTAACACTGCAGTAAGCAATGATGCAACATTCTGTAGCCCATCACAAACAAAAAAACCCCAGACTTTGTGTACAAGTTTAGTTTTCTGTGAGTTGCAACTGAGGGAGGCTTGCCATTTGTACAGTTGTCTACTCTTTTCTTCCATTTTCAACTCATCTGTCACTGATGTAGGTAAACATAACTAATTTCTTCCAGTTCACAGTGAAATCCACTTCATTTCAGACTCCTTTGCAGCTGACTAGGATAAATAAATAGATATCTCATTTTTCTCAGTGCAGTTTATGTGCTGAAATGTAGAGGGGTGTATATTTCCTGGGTTCAGAAGGCATTGAGAAGTGTGGGAAGAGGAAAACCATGGGAAGTTAAGAATTAAGTGCCCCTAATTTCTAGAAGCACTTCTAGAAGTTCTGAGAGTAATAAACAATCCATAATCATAGGCATTGTAGGAGAGTAGGGTGAAGGTGAAAGAAATAGCCCCAGATTATGCGCTCCCAAGTTGTACTGTTATACTGTTTTGCTGTAAAATTAAAGTTGCACTGTTACTTACCTGTTTTAAACTGTTCATGTTGAATCTGTACCCTGAATTTCTGCTTGTTATGTCCAAGTTCTGTACTCTTTCTCCCTAAATTCAGGGTTTTCACCTCTCCACCGGGTAAAAGCCCGCCGGCACTTCCTGCTACCCCCCTGCTGCTTCCTGCTGCCCCCTGCTGCCTCCTGCTACTTCCTGCTGCTCCCTGCTGCTCCCTGCTGCTCCCTGCTGCTCCCTGCTGCTTCCTGCTGCTCCCTGCTGCTCCCTGCTGCTCCCTGCTGCTTCCTGCTGCTTCCTGCTGCCCCCTGCTGCTCCCTGCTGCCTCCTGCTGCTCCCTGCTGCTTCCTGCTGCTCCCTGCTGCTTCCTGCTGCTTCCTGCTGCTTCCTGCTGCCCCCTGCTGCTCCCTGCTGCCCCCTGCTGCTCCCTGCTGCTTCCTGCTGCTCCCTGCTGCTCCCTGCTGCTTCCTGCTGCTTCCTGCTACTTCCTGCTGCTTCCTGCTGCCCCCTGCTGCTCCCTGCTGCCCCCTGCTGCTCCCTGCTGCTCCCTGCTGCTTCCTGCTACTTCCTGCTGCTTCCTGCTACTTCCTGCTGCTTCCTGCTGCCCCCTGCTGCTCCCTGCTGCCCCCTGCTGCTCCCTGCTGCTTCCTGCTGCTCCCTGCTGCTTCCTGCTGCCCCCTGCTGCTCCCTGCTGCCCCCTGCTGCTCCCTGCTGCTTCCTGCTGCTCCCTGCTGCTCCCTGCTGCTTCCTGCTGCTTCCTGCTACTTCCTGCTGCTCCCTGCTGCCCCCTGCTGCTCCCTGCTGCTTCCTGCTGCTTCCTGCTACTTCCTGCTGCTTCCTGCTACTTCCTGCTGCTTCCTGCTGCCCCCTGCTGCTCCCTGCTGCCCCCTGCTGCTCCCTGCTGCTTCCTGCTGCCCCCTGCTGCTTCCTGCTGCTCCCTGCCGCCTGCCGTCGAGCTGTGGACACCGCCCAATATGGAGATGAGGAAGCTCCCATGGTGCCTGGCTGCGACCGGGAGTCCAGTTGGAGCTAGAAAAGCCCCTGGGACAGCGAGCCGACACAGAAACTGGACCTAAGAAGGACAAAGCTGTGCGAGGCACACGTCCAGCTACCTGCAGGCAGCAGGTATTTTTTTGTTACTTTCTCGCCATGACCTCAAAGGAACTGGAGAGAGGTGACCCCCCTGGACCACACGAGCCAAAGTGATTCTATGGAAACCCCCGTGAGGAAGGAATCCCGACTCTGCAGCAGCAGCAGCAGCAGCAGATTCGACTGCACCTCCTCCTCCGTGGTGTCCACTGGGAGCAGCGGCGGCGTGCGCGGCCCCCGGGCCCCCTACCCAGAGCTGATTTCTAATAAAGGCCTTTTCAAAGGAGCTGGTCTCCTGGCCCATTTATAACAAAGGGTGATCCAAGTACTGGGTAGGCTCAGAAGAATTAATTCCAGAAAGAAAAAGAGACAAGTGAAGGAAAGCTAGAGGCAGAAAGTGATTAGCACCCCTTTGTAAAGTCATCTGTGTGTAGAGATGGCAGCTGACCTTAAGCTGCTGGGAGCCCCTGGCTGAGTGAGGAGGAGGCTCACCTGGTCAGCAGTGGCTGTTCAGTGTAGCTGGCTCCCTGCAGCCCATCCCCTTTCCCCCAGGATGATGAGCTCATAGCAGATTCTCTTCCATTTGGCCATGTGCCACAGACTGAAATGGATTTGGAATGTGATCTGCATTAGCAACAAGCTTGTGCTATACTGAGACAGCTCTTGGTATATTGCTTCTGCTGTAATGCTTCTCAAATAATTATGATTTAATTGTGATACAGTCATTCAGGCTAACCTATGGCTCCATTATCTCATGCTTTTTTGTGGACAGATTTTACTCAGCCTGCTTGGCAACTCTCTCAGGAACAGGACATGTTCAAAATTCTTCTTCCATTTGCCTGTTCACATTATATTCCTGTCTGATAGTGTAACGTTACACATGGTTCTCAAAAGGTCACACTGGCCTTTTTGCCCTGTACTTTCTGTAATTCTACCTGCCTGTATCTCAAGCAGCACTGAAGCATACATACCTCCCTTGTACCTAACCACAGACTGCAACGTGCCCAAAACATGCAAACATTTCCTTCCCTTGACGATAAATAACTTTTCTCTTTGTAAATGATGTTGTATATACTGCACACAAAATGCAGACCAAAAGAACAACTGAGATGCAATGAAGGGAGAGAAAAATGCAAAGTTAATTCTCTTATTGTGGCCCAGTAAAAATCTTTGCACATTATTGAAAGCTGCAGGTGGGATTGTCCTGGGGCCAGGGTGTGGGCTGTCCTGATACTCCTGTGGCAGACAAAATGGTCACACTCCTGTTTTCACACTCAGACCGCAGCAAGGATTGTAGCAGCATGTCATGAAAAAAGAGTAAAATTTAACTGTAGCAATTTGCCATAAGTAGTAATCACTGCTGGCTACCTTTGTAAGAAGAAGAAAGATTTATTCAAGTCTGTGGATACAGTTGTATAGGTACTCCAATACATACACAGATGTTTGCTACCCACTAGCAAAGCTGTTGTTAAGAGAGGGATTGTTGAAATTGGGCTGCAAGAGGCCTTTTGTGTAGAGATTGCTGCTGCTAACTTAGTGGAGTACATGCTGAGTGGTTTTTAAAGTACCTTTCAATCGATTTTACAGTTGTAATGCAGGCACACATTTATAAGTGTATGTGAAATAAAAGTCTGTAAGTCAACAAGAACAAATGAATAATGCAGGTGCAGATTAGAGAATTTTTTGAAGCAATAACCTCTGACAGTCTAGGTGGTACCAGAAAAGCCATAAATGGCAAGGTAGAAACCAATGATTTTATATTGGCTGCAGTGGTAAGTAATGGAAGGAAATCTTTCTGTCCTTCCCTGACTTTAATTTCCACCCCAGATTAAATTTTGTTCCCTGCTATTCTGAGTATTTAAATTACTATCTTCCAGCAAGGTGACCTGACACAGCTGTAGATTTACTGTGTGCAGTAAGGCTCAAGGACAGGCAGTATAGATCATAACAGCATCTCCTGCTCTGGTCCCAGTACAATTGTGGGTTGAAAATAAGAAAAAATAGATGAGGAGGTGGTGTACTGTCATTTGCTATGACCCACAGTTTTTAGGAAACCTTGTTAAACAATATTTCCAGGTACTGCATCTATTTTCTAGAACTTTTTTTTTCAAATATGTTTTTCCCTTCAGCCCAAATGAAGTGTTTTCAGAGATATGATACTCCTTCCCCAAATTCAGGTAACACACAATAGGGAGAAAAATAAGATATGGTTTTATAATTGAAAAAACCTTAGCAGAAAAGTCCTTGGGTTTTTGTTGTTTTTTTTTTTTTTTTTACTTGTGTCAAGGCCTGAGAAGATGGATAGAAGTATATAGCCAAAAGAGTGGCTTTTGTAAGTGTTTTTGTACTTCAACTAAAAGAGGCTTCTACCAGCCTCACTAAGTCAAATATTTCCACTCTGACAGAGAGGACATATTTTCAGAAATCAGGTAACATGTCAACACCTTGGCCTAAGTCACTGTGAGGGGCCCAGGGTTCTGCCTTGAGCTCCAGGAAAATGCAAAATTCAATTTCAGTGAATACAATAAGCCTGAGTCTTAGGTCCTAGATGTGTCCACCAACTGCTGAGTGCATGCTTTGCTTTCTGTGTTTGGGGTTTTTTCTTGTTTTGTTTATTTGTTGGGGGTTTTATGTTTGGGGGTTTTGTTTTGCTTTGAGTTTTTGTTTGTTTGTTTTGATTATTTTGTTTTCTTGGGTTTTTTTGGTTTGGGTTGTTACGTTGTTGGTTTGGGGGGGTTTTTGTGTATGGTTGGTTGGTTGGTGTTTTAGTGTTGGGTTTGGTTTTTGTGGGTTTTGTGGATTTTGTTTGTTTGTTTGGGGTTTTTGTTTGGTTGGTTGGTTTCTGTTTGTTTGTTTTTTCTTTTTTCTTTTTTAATTTGGTCATTTATTCCTTTAGGATTCCCCACCACTCTCTTTGTACTCTTCCTGATTTTGGCATTTCTTAGACTCACTACTGGAAGACAAATTTATAATGACAGAAAGAGTAGAAAAGGACTATTGACAATTAAACTTCACTTTTAATTGCTAATCAGCATTAGAAAAAGAATAATTTTGTTTGCAGATTGCAGTGGAACTGAACTTTATCACTTGTATTTGTCATTTAGAAGTGCACTTAAGTCCCAAGCAGTACTGCAACCTAAGGATACAAGACAGTAAATAAACCCAGATCGTGTTAGGAACATCCCTCAGGACTTTAAAAGTAAATTCAATCTACTCTCATCAGACACATTCAGTTGGAAGGAAAAAAAAACATTGGAGGGAGTAGGGAAAGTCTTCATAATAAAAATATTTTAATAACTGTTTGAGAAGCACAGGAAAAGGTTTTTGACTTAGAGGAGCCAGATTTGAGGAGAAAATGACTCACACATGAGGAGCACGAAGGGATAGTTGGAAGTGAACTGAACAGGAAAAGAGAAACCTAAATTTCCAGCTACTTTTTCCTAGGCATGTTAACAGGCAGCATGAAGGAGAAGAGGAAAGGCCAACACTAAAATGGGGTTAACTGTAGGGGTCTACACCAAGCAGGGCAGCCAGATACTGTAGGGGACTTATGGAAATGTGTGAAGATGTGGAGAAGGAGGAGAAGTGTGAATACAGAAGAGATGATTAAGCAGTAAACCATGGAAGAACAGAGATGGCAGTAAGGTAGGAAAATGTGCCAAAGGTTGAGCAAGACAAATGGCTAGGAGGAGGCAAGAAAATCTTGCTTGCAATAGAGGAAGAACAGAAAGGTGGTGAGACTAGTGCTGTGAGAAAGAGAAGAAGGAACAGACATGAGGTGAGGAGGAGGAAGATACAATAAAGAAGGCAAGAGAGTGCAATCCACCAGGAGGAAGAAGGAAGAGGCAAAGTTCTGGAAGTATGGTGGAACAGTGGAGAAGTGATGCCCAACAAGCACTGGATCGCTTGGAGAAGAAGAAAATAGCACAGAGAGTAACCACTGCAAACAGGAGGTGAACTGTGTACAGAAGGGAGCCTGGGCATACAGCTCCTGAGTGAGCCAGTCAGGTGCTGAGAATCAGGCTCATGAGCAGTTTGGAGCAGAGGAACAGCTGGCTACTGTGCCCGTGGCTGACCCTGCAGGTCTGACAGCAGCCTGACAAAAGGTGGGCTATTGGCAAGGGCAGATTGTGCTGTGTCTAGATACTTCTAAGGATGAGGGCTAAACTGATCTGGCTTTGATGTTGGGAAGGGGTGACGTTTGCTCCAGGAGTCTAGCCGGATTGACACTGTGGGGAAAATCAAGGAAGGAGAATGCAGAACTGCCTTTTCAGCTGCTTCCATGTCCCTATTGTTGGAAGTTCCTTATGTGTGGGGTAGGCAGGTTGGTAGCAGAGCACTATTCTGCTACTCAAAATCTCTAGAAGGTATCAAGAAGGTACCAGTTATGCTCACTTTTAATCCCTTGCCAGGTCTCTCTCAAGTGGTAAAGGAAGAGCCCGAAGTGGATACCACATTTTCTAAATACCCCTAAAATGGTTTAGCTTTTAGTAGCAGTGTGATGTGACAGGTATCTGCCAGGGAAACTGGGGTTCCCCTGGAATGGAGAATGTAAACCTCACACCCCACCAAATTATAATTTTGCAATTAAGGGCTCTCAGGCAAAGATTTGGGAATAGGAATAACAGTTCTTTACCAGGAATGTTACCAATACAAATGTAGAAGAAAACAAAACCACCCAACCAAACCAGCAAACAAACAAACAACAATTTTGGAGAACCCTCTGACAGAGTCAGAGCTCCAACCTGACACCCTGTTGGTCAGGGGGTTGGGAGCAGCCCACAGTGAGTCCTCATGGAGTGGCAGAGGTGGGTCTGGTGAGGTGAAGATGATCCTGTAGAAAAGGGTCCAGTGATGGTGAGAAGGGTCCAGTGGGGGTAAAAGGGGTCCAGTGGTGAAAAAGGAATCCAGTGGACGAGAAGGGGTCCAGTCTTCCTCCCAGAGAATCAGGTGAAGCTAGAAGCTTTCCTGTTCTGTGTCTGAGTTTTTTATCCAGGTAGAAACTGCCTGCCCCCCCACCCCCACTGCCAGGGGATGTGATCCATCTCACAATGGGATGATGGAAATGCAGATGCTCTGCTCTGGGCAGGGGTACAGCCTGGGAAGGTGCTCATGGCCCATTATCTGAAGGTGTCAGGCCTCTTCCCCCTTGAGTTACCAGAGATAAAGATAAAGCATCTCCCCAGCTGCTTTAAAACAGATGGAAATAGAATATACAACCCCTGGCTCCACAACCCAGGACAGGAACTGATTCAAAAGATTTGACTGAAGCAGTGGTTGTTTAGACACAGCCCCAACTTTAAATAAGCCTGCAACTACTGTAGTATCTGCAGTATCTGCACACACTTACCAGCACAAGGCATCAAATCAGGGATTGATTTATCTTAATAAGATGATTTATGGAGACTTGATTAGAAAGGGTGACTGAAAAATGAAAATACTAGATTTGAAATGTCATAACATCAACCTAATATACTTCTGAATTATTCAGTGGGACAATGC
The DNA here is from genome assembly GCA_027886175.1 of Phylloscopus collybita. Classification (NCBI taxonomy): domain Eukaryota; kingdom Metazoa; phylum Chordata; class Aves; order Passeriformes; family Phylloscopidae; genus Phylloscopus; species Phylloscopus collybita. Next base: position 7,031,205 of record JAJNNQ010000086.1, on the reverse strand, counting down.
AATATTGGTAGATGATGTTTAAATTACTAAAAACATAATTTTCTACTTCACAAGCAAAACAGTTTTTACAGGAACCTTCCCATTTAATGAGATCAGACTGAATGTATTTATTAAGAATGCCAAACGGTTTACTGTAGTATGGTATTTATTGGTAAGAAACAAAAACAAGCAGAGGTGTTACTCTGTAATTTACTCAAGGCATTCTAGTTCCTGGGTTTTAATTATTTTAAGAAAAGGATTAGGATAGTACTTGTGCCATAATTTTTGTGTGATTTTTCTTTTTTTTCCTGTTAGTTAGGAGTTATTGCCTGAAGTGTATTACTTACACAGTACCACAAAAACACATGAGTATACCCGATCCTGTGCTGAAGGATGTGTCATTTCACCAAAATAGATATAGGCATAATATTTTGTATCTCAAAATCCACATATCTGTTTGCCTACCTCTGCTTAGTTGCTTGATTTATCACAGATTATTTACCCAGCATTATTTTTAATGCTTGCATGACTGTAGTATCTGGCCAGCCTACAAATGGATGATATTCTACATTTCTTTGTCATTTTGGACAGAAAACAGATCAGGCTCTATAACTATAGTGATGATCAGCGTTGGACAACATGCCAGATTGATTATTGCATGATTACAGCAAACATGGATGCTTCATACTGCTTTTCACAGCACGAGCCAGTTTCAGCAGGAAATGTCCCTCCTCCCCTTGCAGAGTCCTCAGAGGCAGCCTAGATTTGCCATCAGGATGGGCTGCAAACAGATGTCACCCACTGATGCAGACCCTGAGTCCTGATCTGCTAATGGGTGCAAAGCACAGGCTGATGTCACAAGGTGTCCTGTCAGGCACCTTTGGGCTGCTGCACTGACATGGCCTGCCAGGGCTTCACACAGCTCCCCTCTCACTCACCACTGATGGACACACATCCTCCCCAGGACATCCCAGAACTTCACTCTTTTGGAATTTTGTCTTCAGACACCACTGGAGGTCACTGGAGGTGACAGAAAGCCTCACAGAATCCAGCAGCTACTGTGTGACCTGAAGAAAACTGAATTTCCCAGTGAGAAGTGTTTTCATGCTGTAAGGTTTTCCTGTAGTGCTTTTTTAGCTGCCTGCTTGGAAAAGGTTGATGAGAAATCAATTAAGGCACTGGCCCTGGAAATGTTTCATAATCCAAAATTCCCACTCAGGTAATTTCTCTGAGGATTTTTTCCCAGTCAGGTATGTGTTGGCCCAGAGCCTGAGATGCCAGAGCTTGTCCTTTCAGCTTGAGGGAGAACCTTCCTCAAGGTTCCTCTCTACATTTGAGAGAGAAAGCTGAGCAACCTCTATGGCTTTCACACTTCTGAAGGATGAGCAATGTCTGAACAATGACTCTCAGCCTCTAACATTAATAGTTGATAGCCATAGATTAATTTGAAAATTCTGTTTTGTGCCCGTTCACTGTGACTTTAACAAAATCAAACCTATTGTGCCCAGTAGGATGGTGCATAAATAAATAACTAACTCATAGCAGCTGTGAAGTCAGTGCTTGCCAGAACTCTATATAGCAGTTCCCAGAGACCACTGGGAGGCTGTAAAAGAAAAACAGTTTTAAATAACATTTTTAAGTAGAAGTTTTAATCAAACTAATAACTTACAGCCTAACTGTATCTGTGGACTTGTTTAAGTAGAATAAATGTGGAATAAATGTAATATTGACATCAAGCAAACATATAATGGGATTATCCATCTTCTAAACACTAAAAATTTGAGGAAGTGATTCAGACATCATCCTGCTCCTTGAAATTTAATACTAATTCATTTCCACCCTATTCCTGATTTGTAACATGAAGGACTGTCAATCATGGGATCATAAGCCTGGTTGAAGAAAGAGAAACTAATGGCTTCTGAGTATTGTCTGCTTAATCTTTTGAAGAAATGAAAAGTATGCAATAATAAATGCTTTAAATTCCCATTGCACTTACCAGTTTACGGCCTTTTTTTTAATGCTCATTGTTTAGCATTCCCATTGTTACCCTACTGACTGGACACCCAAGAACCTGGAGCTTGATATATCTGTCTGTTCTGAAAATCTGGCCTCAGCTGTGGAAGCTAAGAAGTTTTGAAAGTCTGTCCATTTTTTCGGTTGTTAAACTTACAAATGAACATAGAATAATAAAAGAGTCACATATTTCTTTAAAAATATAGACAAGTCCTAAGGAGACCACCAAGGTGATCAGAGGGAGGGAGCACCTGTCCTGTGAGAAAAGGCTGGGAGAATTGGGGTTGTTCAGCCTGGAGGAGAGGAGGCTTTGGCTTTCCAGTACCTGAGGAGAGCCTACAAGAAGGATGGAGAGCAGGTATTTATGAAGAAATGGAGTGACACAATGGAGAATGGCTTCAAACTGAAGGAGAGTAGGTTTAGATCAGATGTCAGGAGGAAGCTCTTTGCTGTGAGTGAGAAGGTGGTGAGGCTCTGGCACAGGTTGCCCAGAGAAGTTGTGGCTGCCCCATCTCCAGAGGTGCTCACCTCTGGGTTGAAAGGGGCCCTGAGCAAACTGGTCTTCTGGAAGGTGTTGCTGTCAATGGCAGGAGGGGTTGTAACTTGGTTGGAAGACCTTTAAGGTTCCTTTCAACCCAAACCATTCTATGAATTTATGATCACTCCCCTCGCGTGTCCCCGACCCCCCCGGTCCTGCGAAGCATTTCTCCTGTACCCCCTGCATACCAAATAGTGTGTTCAGTCCCTCTATTGGGTCCCTCCCTAACTTCAAAGTCTCAAACTAATTGTGTAAATACCCTTGTGTCGGGAAGTCCTCTTTTATGTTCCTCAAAACAAACCTCTGTCTCTGTCAGTTCTTTACAACCCTCCACGATCAATCTGGGTGCTCCTGCAGCCTCTCCCCCCACCAAGGCCACAGGGCACAGCTCTGCAATCCCCCCTCTCCCCTCCTTCACTGACAGCCTTTCAAACCATTCCTCCTGCTGCAGACACAGTTTCACTGCTCGGGTCTCAGGGTGTCTCTGTCTCCCAGCTCGGGTACCCTGTGACTGCGTCCCCTCCACCTGCTGTGACCAGCCCCTCTCATTTCTCATTGCCCCCAGCTGTCACCACAGCTGCTCTGGTTTCTTCTATTCCCCAACAGAGCCTTTTAGTCTCCCACAACCCTCTCTCCAGTTCTAATCCTGTGGCACAGCCACACATTAACTTTGCAAACTCAGTGCAACCCCGGATGTTTATCTTCACCAGTGTTTCCTACAGTTAATCCATTTTCCCAGCCTGTGTGTTCACAGTTGCTGCTTCCCCACTGATGCCCAGGCAGTTTGCAGCTTCCCAGGCTCCTTGCCAGCCTCTGCCCGTGGCTGTAGCACCAGCTCACCCTCCCACTGCCTCATCTGGAACAAGAGCAGCCTGTTCCTGGACAGAGCCTGCCTTCACAGAGCCAAGGGGAAAGAGTTTCTGTTGTTAACAAGATGGGAAGTTTTCAAACTTTGTCCAATCCTCAGCAGCTTGGACAGCCAGCCCAAGTGCCTCAACCTGAAGCTACACCCCAGGTGCCTCAGGCTGCAGTCACAGCACAGACACAGCCAATGCTTACAACACAAATGCCTGTCACTGCTCCTAGCTCAAGAAAAGTTAAAACAACAGTCATTTGTATGCTTCTCTATTAACAATACACAATACCCTTATTAAGCTTAAGACCTTCTCCTATCTTGTCTGGCATGTATTTTCTGCAGTGTTATGATTTATCCAAGCCAAACTAAAACCTCAGCCTTTGTTTTCCATGTCCTTGTTTGCTATACTATTATATACTACTGTGTCTTTCCTAGTTCCAAACTTTTCTCAGTTGCTGCAGATTCTGAGATCTCAGCTTTTTCTGTTTGAGGCCTGCTTTTTCAGCTCCTAAAACTCCTTTTTTGCATTTAGTGTTTCCCACAGCTAACTGTTAGTCTTCAGGAGGAGCAGGAGCTCTCTTTCTGGTGTCAGCAGTGATCTGCCTCAGCCCCCACATCCAAGAGACTCCTGGTACTGCCCGAAATGGCAGAGTGCACCTGCAGCTCTGCTGCCACGGAAGGACGAGACTCCTGAGCCTGCAGGCTCTCTGAGAAGATCCCACCACTGTCTCCCTCATCCTCCTCAGTGCTGCACAGCCTGCTCATGTCCTCACATGAGAAACTGCTGACAGTCAATTTGATTTTAAGCAACACCATTTGATTTATTTGATGTTATTGAACATGGTTATAAAAAGAAGTTAATTTGATTTCTGGAAGTAACTGGTGAAACTGAGTTGTGAATTTGAGCCTTGTGTCCCCTCCTCTTGATAATTTTAAAGAGAGTTTTTTAGACAGTGAAGTTTTCTTAATGCATCTAAACTTGATACACAAAAAATGTAGTCAAATTCGAAAATATCTACCCCTTAGTAAGGCAAGCAATATACACAGTACTCATAAAATGGCAAAATACTGCAACAGTCGGGGCCAATTTCTTTAAAAAGGAAAACAATTCTAAATTGTACTAATAATTTCAAAAGAATTTACAATCCAGATTATATAGCCATTAAAATTGTGATGTAGGAATGTTATTGTGATATTCTGAAGACAAGGAAGAAAATCATTTTGCAAAGATACAGGTCTCAGAGTATATGAAATGAGTGACTAAGTAGGGGTCCTAGGCTGGTATATAAAGCTACTGGAGTTCTTGGAAAGGACTAATAGCAGCTAAGTCACCTCATGTTCTCTTTTTTTCTTGGTAGCATAAAAATCAAATTCATACAAAAATTATTTTGATTAATTGGATTAAATTATCCCATGAGTTATAATTATGCATTTCCTGACTATAATCGTACAGCTCCTCAGAGTAGCTGTTGTGATGGAGAGCAGAACTGACCTTTAGTTTCTGATTTAAAGACCTGGTTTTAGAATAAGTGAAAGATCTCTGTCTGTATTATTATATTAGTAATAAGATAAACTATAGATTTGCTTTTCATTAGGACTACAGAACATCAATTATTCATTACACTCTGTTATGTGGTATAGTCGTTCCTTAGTCACTGTTTACAGGGATGATTCGTGTGATATTTGAAATGCTGATCTCACTATTTATCATTGCCATGAAATGTGGGTAATTTCATGTACAGCCTGTATGATGGTATTAAATGCTGTCTAATGTAAATATGTTACAGCCTGATATTTTCTGATCCTCTTTATGGCAGAGTCTTTAAAATATTTATTTGTAAGTTATTACCATCATTGATTTTCAGTGAATATTTTTTTTTTTCTTTTTAGTTTACTAATTTATATGTGTGATTTGTTTGTGGAGCTGGGGGAAGACAAGGTTTTTCCATAGAAAGCTACAGTGACTGATGGAAATTTGAGAGACAGAGGGTAAGAATTCAGATGGCAGAGCAGTTGTAATAGCCAGTGTACACATTTGAAAACCAAGTTTTCATTTTTGGAGATCCAGATTTGTGGTTTCTTTCAGAATTTAATTTTGAAAGACAAAACTTCTGTCCAGACCTCACGGTGCTAGTGCCCTTTTTATCCTTTCTGGAGCCAACAAAAGTATTTAGTGTATCGTAAAAGAATGTTGTAAACTACTTATTTTAGGAGCTGTGTATCCTATTCTTGGCAAGTGAAATCAAAATATGCCAGTAGACATGTACTGGGTGTGCTGCTGTTAGATACACATGCTGTTACCAGCTTTCTCTTGGCTGGCCAGTTCTGAACAAGCAGTTGGGGTGTGCTGGATGTGATTTGTGGATGCCTGCTAAACTCAGCACCTTTGCACTGAGGTGGGAAACATCCATGGGCCTTGGTGGTCCATGCACTGCAGTGAATCCAGCAGAGGCTTTTTTATCTGCAGAGATGCTGAGCTGGACAAGATGCTCCCATTAAATTGCCTGCTTCAGATCTGAGGTGTTTCCAGGATTTACTCAGCACTGTGGTTAGACAGAGGTCACAAGGCTTGAATGTTTTGACTGAAGTCCTGCTGGTGATTTATTTCAGGGATTTAAATCCTTTCATGGGTCCCAGTCATAGGCTTGGATCTGTAACATGAGAGTTGAGAGCAGACTGCTACATCTTTGTGGGGACAAGGTTCTGGACTGACACTCATTGTCAGATTCATGACTTGTCACTCTCTGATGGGAAGGGTTAAACATTAGTTTTCTGCTAACTCCCTGCTGTGGACTAAAATGTTGCATAGGTCTGGAGCAGATCCTCCTCCCCCCTCTTCCCCACCCATTGAAGATGAATTTCACCCACAGGGACTGGGAGCTCACTGAGAAACAGCAATGGTATTAATAATTTTCTAATATTATGTGAGCTAAGATCAACATCTCTTCTGTGTTACACAAGGAAAGAAAATTCACTATTTCTAGTGAATCAGAGAATGAATTAAATGCCATGGATATAAACAAAGTAAATAAAAATGTAAAGGAAGGCAAACATTTTGTACCTTTCAAATATAGAGAAATCAGTGACATCCACATTGTGTTCTGCTGTTCTTTTTTTTTTTTTTTTTTTTTTTTTGTTAGATTAAGCAGTGACATTTACTCACAAGTTTATACTGAATGAATACATGATATTCATGAGTTGTTGAACTTAGTGTGGTATTGGGAATGAAAATCTAATTCTTATCAACACCAATCTTCAAGTAAGAAAAGGCACTAGCTAGCCAAGCTGGGTGGCTTCAGTTGACTTTGAAGAAGTAATAACAGGAAAAGTAATAATGCAGATCTTAATTAAGCAAATCTGAGAAAAGATGTACAAGAATAAACACACATCATAAACACCTGTTATGTTGTAATTGCTTTGTAACACCAAACACCTAGCCAGAGGGCTGAAGATCAGACTACACGATGTGTCTCCTTTTGTGAAAAATGTGATAAAATGAAATAGGAGAGAGAAAGTTCTTGTACACAGGTGTTGCACAGTCTGTATAAGGACATTTGCAAGACCCTTAGGGCTGGTCAGAAAGACAAGGCTCCATTATTCACTATCTCTTATGCCAGTGGCATTTGGCATGTCTGGAGTATTCTGCCCATGGTTATGCTTGTAAGCACAACCCAGCAGCTTCCCTTCATCTCTGTGATGGTCTGCCAGACCAACTCCATGTAGTCCATGGCCCTGAGCTAGTGGGCTTTGGGTAGTGTGCTGGTTTGAAAGCAAAACCAATGAGACTCCCAGTCAGAGATACAATTTAATAGGAGAAGAGAGGGAAAAAAGGGTAAAATAAAATAAATGGAACAATACAGCCTGACACCCTGTTGGTCAGGGTGTTTGAAGCAGTCCAAAAGTGAGTCCTCCTGGAGTGGCAGAGGTGGTGCTGTTGGAGTAGAGATGATCCTGAGAGAGAAGCGTCCAGTGATGGTGAGAAGGGTCCAGGGATGGTGAGAAGGGTCCAGTCTTCCTCCAGGAATCCAGTGGAACCAGATGAGATGTTCTTGTCCAAGCAGTGATTCTGTCTGGTAGCTCTTGTCTCCTCTGGGAGTCCAGTGGATAAAAGCTCCCTGTGATGTCTCAAACCCTGGATTATATCCAGGTGGGAATGCTTGGCTCCTCCCCCTGGGTGGAGCATCTCACCATGGGATGATCTCATTCCATGAGTCCTGCAGTGGGTCCTTGATGGCCCATTAACCAGAGATAACTCCCGGAGGAAGTTATCCATGAGTCATGTGGCAAGGCATTGTTGGGCTCGTTAACAGGAGATCAGGAAAACACTGCCCCACCTTGGCTCCAAGGGCTCATGGGGACAGAATACAGACCTTGGGCACAATTTTACATTGTAACCTAGGACAGGTAGAAAGAGCCAAAGTGAAAGAAAAGGTGAAACTTTCCACACCTTGCTCTTCCTAGCTGTCACACACAATTTGGATCCTATGGCTTCACTATGTTGTGCTTTGTGAGTGGTGCTAGAAAAAACTGTGAGCAGCACTAGGAGTGACTCCTCTTCCCAACCCACACCACTGCTGCCCTGGCTGCCCACAGGCAGGCCATGGGGAGCTTGTCAGCTCTAAGGTGCATGTTCAGATGTCCAGCAACCACCCAAGGTTTTATACATACATGGGCATGTGGTGTTCCATAAAGTGGCCTCTGGCTGTACTTTCTGTCTGTAGGAATTGTGTATTTGGTCTTGAACCTTGCTTTGGGCACCCCTCTTGTATGCAGGATACACACAGCTTTTGTACCTGCAGGTAGAAGACAAGGTCTATTGCCACAGAGCAGCAGAGGTCTGCACTTTCAACAGCTTCATTTTATAAAAATGTATAAATAAATAATCATATGTATAAATATTTTCATTTGAGACTAGCATATTCTTCATGAAGGATGCTTAAAATCCTGTACCTTTTTTTTTTTTTTCTGTTCTGTAAGTAATACAGTGGAAGAGATCAGCATCTAATATGAAAAGCCCACATGAGTTTTTGCTTAAGATGATCTGCAGATCTTCTGTGGTATGAAAAGACACTATTTTTATCTTTTTTTTTTTCCTTCCTTTTTTTCTTGTTGTAGTGTTCTTAACTGATTTTATCTTGGCCCAGGATCAGTGTTTTTAGGACATAATGTATTTTTGGAACTTATGTACTAAAGATGTACAATTTGTTCTTTAAAATTTGTTTCCCCTTTTATTCTTCACTTATAAACCCAGATAAATAAAAGAATACATGTCTGGCTGAAATGCACAATCCTTGCAGTTCTGACTAATTGCTTCCTCATTGCAGTCCTGCTTCAACACTTCAACACTCCCTCTGGTTTTGTTTCAAGACTGTGAAGAATTTTTGCCTGCTTTTGTGTTTGGCAGAAGATTGAAGACAATTGTTAGATAAACTTGTTCATCACTCTGGGGCTTATCAAACCAATAGCTACCCAGCCTTCTGCATAATGTCAAGACAAGAACTTGGCCAGAATAAATTGTGTTCCCATTAAGCCCAATCTTTTAGGTGGAATATTTTTGATAAGTCAGTAGGATTTTTTTATTTTTTTTTTAAATAACACTCTCAAAGTACCCCAGCCAAGAATCTGGGGAATAACTTCAGGCCAAATGGCAGGTTTATGCAGGTAGACTAGCATGCTTACCAGAGGAGGGGAATGCTGAAGTAGCAGTTACCTGCTGGCAGGTGTTGCCAGCACCAGCACTATTTTTTGGAGACAGATAAATGGCAACCATCAAACCTTTCCAAGACATGGGAATCAGTCTTGTTAACTATCAGAGAACATGGTCAATTGTTTTCCTATAGTTCTGATTTATTAACTTCTACTCTGAAGCTTAAAAATCTGAACCACAAGCATGTTCAAGTTACTTATGTGTTTTCCATGCAGTAATTAATATATATCCTACTCACATTTGAATGTGGTTGTTCTAAAATACTGCCTTCAAAAGGTAATGCTCTGGCCATGCCAAAAGAATTTTGCCTGGATGACAACCTCAGAAATGCACAGAGCCTATCCAATTTTATCTGAAAGGTGACTTATAAAAAATAGAAGTCTAGCAAGAAAAGGCTGAACTTTAGCCTGTGTTTGTTTGCATAAGGAGTGCTCTCCTGGAATGTAGATACCTAGATGTTGTATATTAGCAGTAGAGCTATAAAGGCAAAGATTTGCAATTCACACATATAGCAAACATAAAGCCACTGTGGCCCCCTCCCACTCACCTGCTGCCAGAGGAAACAACCTATTATTCAGAAAAAATGTTGTTTTTCCAGTAAGGTCTTTTATCAGTACAGCTGTGCTGGGTAGGGCTTCATATTCTTAGCCTCACAATCTTATCAAATAAATTCCTTGTAGTAAACCTACCTGTAGTAAACCTACCTGTAGTAAACCTACTCATGTAGTAAACATAAATGACTATTGGATTTTTATTTGTAATATATGCACTTGGAGGACATTTTCCTGTGTCGGACTTCAGTGCATTAAGGAAACTTTGCTGTCTGAGCATCCAGGGGCCACTCTGTCAGCCACACTGGCACCACCTGCCTGGGACCCAAGTCCCTCCTGGTGGCTGCTCCTGGGAGGTGAATGAATGCCCTGCTCAGCTCCCTGCACACCCCACACACCCACTTCCCTTACTGCCTGGATTTCAGGTTTCCCACAGCAGAGTCTCAGACCTCTGGGTCCTTAAAGTAATGTAGTCATTGTGCAACAACGGAATAACAGCTCAAGCTGGTGCCGAGGAGGAGGAGGAGGGACCCCCAAAAGTAGACCCCATGGCTTTGTTTTTACTCTGACAGTCTGCACAGAGACATCTGGGTCTCCCTGCTGAGTCCTTGGCTCCTGTGCCAGAGATCCCTGTGCATTTGTTTCACAAAAGGTTGGCAGTTCATGGATGCTTGCCTCGGGCTCTGCCACCCAGACCTCAATCTGCACAGTGATCTACCTGCACTAAATATATTCCTCAACATCTGAGACATTCTTCATCCTAGTTTCCTAGCAAATGCTCATCCTTGAGTATGATCTCTTGACTCAAATTGCTTGCTGAAATGTTTTATTCAAACTGATTTCTCTCCTTAGCCTCTTCATGTAGTCAATTACAAATTTTCTGGAAGACTCCTGCCACAGATAACATCATATGGTGAAGAGGAACTGCCTAAAATACCTTACTAATATAATGTGACTCATCATTTGCTTGATATTGCTCTGGTTGCTATACAATTGCCTGCTGGAATGAATTCTCGGCTGCTTCTAATAGTTTATCTCATCACTTACTAGCCATGGCACTTACTTGAACTTTGCCTGTGTGCTGAGGTCGGCATGGCACAGAGATATGGAGTGGGAGATGGAATAAGGCCCTTTTGTAGGGTTTAATAAAACCTCTGAAGAATGATAGAAGTGAAAACTTTTTGCTGAGCACATCATACACAAGGCTCTTTTTCTGGTTTTGAACCAGCCCATTATTTGTCTCAAGCTGAAGTTGCCTGAAAAATATAAGGACCCAATAATTGATTGTCAATTAGATAAACCTTTATTAAGGCAAGAAGTCAAAGCAAGCAGCGTGCTGGGAAAGCCTGAGAGCACAAGTCTCACCTCGTGCTCCACACACAGCTTTCAGGATTTTCCCCACAATTTCCCATTTTTATAACTTTTTGGTTTATACCCTCCCCTTGGTCCCTCCCCAGTCCATGTTTTCCCATATTTGGTCACAGTTGAGTTCTCTAATCCTGGACTCTGGGGTCTCCTGCCCTCTCAGGGTGGTCAGTGGATGAAGTCTCTCCTCCTCCTCACAGCACATCCCTGGGAACTTTCCACTGTGGTCACCATGGTTTGACCAAATCTCCCGTTTTCTCTCTTCCTTCATCTCTTATGATACAAAGTTACATTGCATTATCCTGCACCAAGGCAGGGCTCTAATTTCTTTACTTCTGTGGTTCCTGCAACCAGCAATTATTGCTTAACAGCTTCTACATATTTACAATATCTGCAGTTTGCTTAATAGCCCCTACATATTTATAATTATTAACTATAACATTTAACACAAATTACCTAAACCATTAATTTTATCTATAACATTGCCCATGCAGTCTTTTAGGAGAATCTTCATCAAAACTTTGATAAACATTGGCTTTCCTTGGCAAGTTCTGGAAGCAGTTTGTGAGTCTAGGAATTGTTCCAAGTACACAGTGTGGCCTTTTAAAGGTGAGGAGGGGGACAAGGGTGGGTGAGGAGCTCTGCCATAATTTGTTCAGCAATAAAAAGGTACTGGGGACTGGGTTTGTCTGGGAAAGACAGGAGCACAGACCTTTCATTGCCTTGATTCTGATTACTGGTAGTGTTTCCTCTCTGCTGAGGGAGCTGTGTTCCCTCCCTTGGAGACTCACAGCACGGGCCCAGCATGGCTATGCTGGCAGAGTAGGCCCCAGTTAAAATGGCATTTTGTCCCAGGTTCCAATGTAAAATTGTGCCCAAGGTCTGTATTCTATCCCCATGAGCCCTTGGAGCCAAGGTGGGGCAGTGTTTTCCTTATCTCCTGTTAACGAGCCCAACAATGCCTTGCCACATGACTCATGGATAACTTACCCTGGGAGTTATCTCTGGTTAATGGGCCATCAAGGACCCACTGCATGACTCATGGAATGAGATCATCCCATTGGGAGATGCTCCACCCAGGGGGAGGAGCCAAGCATTCCCACCTGGATAGAATCCAGGGTTTGAGACATCACAGGGAGCTTCTATCCACTGGACTCCCAGAGGAGACAAGAGCTACCAGACGGAATCACTGCTTGGACAAGAACATCTCATCTGGTTCCACTGGATTCCTGGAGGAAGACTGGACCCTTCTCACCATCCCTGGACCCTTCTCACCATCACTGGACCCTTCTCTCTCAGGATCATCTCTACTCCAACAGAACCACATCTGCCACTCCTGGAGATCTTACTTTTGGACTGCTGCAAACACCCTGACCAACAGGGTGTCAGGTAGTATTGTTCCATTTATTTTATTTTACCTTTTTTCCCTCTCTTCTCCTATTAAATTGTATCTCTGACTGGGAATCTCACTGGTTTTGCTTTCAAACCAGCACATTTTTTGACCTCCCACTTTTTGTTCCGTGAATGAAATCCTGGATACACCTGCTGGTACCACATGTCAGGCAACTTGCTGAGCAGCTGTGAGTAGAATGCTTCAGGTGGAGGTAGCCAAATCAGCTGTCTGCTCCTGGTTCTTCTGGCCTGAATTACAAGCTCTGCAATGTTGAGCTGGTCTGCAAGGCAAAATTAAAAACCTTGTTGTGCCTAATCTTCTAAAAAAACATGTGAACAGGCTTTGATCAGGGGAGAGGCTGGAACTAGAGGGTAATGTGGACTTGAGGAGGTTTAACTACAGTTTCTGTGCTTCCTGTTTGGTAACATTTTGGTAAAAACAGATATTAAAATGAAAAATAATGTAGAAAAGTGATTTTAAACATGGTTAGAAAATATTTGTATAGAAAATGTTAAATTCACTTTAAAAAAAAACAAAAAAAAAAATAGTTTTGGCATGTTCTCTGGAGATCATCTAGTTCAATGTCATACCCAAGCTCTCTCAAGTCACTCAGGGCCTGGTCTGACTGAGGACAAGACATCTCCTCCAAGGATGGAGTATCTATTTAAGGCACCTGTGCTGGTGCTTAATCTCTCCCACATTTTTCTATGGAAATCTAGTTAAAATTGCATTTGCTGCAAGCTGGGACTGTTGGCTCTTTTCCCTTCACTGTGCATCAGAGAAGAGTCTGTCTTCATATTTCTTATAATCCTTTCTATTTTAGTGGTGAATATTCTCTGTACATGGGTTCTCTAGTTTAGTCTAGTTGTTCCCTGGATGCAAGCAGGAGTGAGGCATCTCCAACAGCACAATTGCCCATGGTGGCTGTGGTTTTTCTACAGGTCTTGCAGTTGAATGGATGACAGAATCAGAGCTCAGTAGAATTCAACTTAGCTTGCTCATACAGGCTGATCTTAATTCAGCCTGACTGATGACACATATTGAATATTTCCATAAGGCAAATACAGTTCCATTGGTCTGGTAGTGATGTCACCTATTTGAAATGACTGAATTATAATTTTAGGCTAATACTACACTGTAGAAAATGATTGTGCACCTTTTTGGTATTTCCAGCTCCATTCTCCACACTGGTGGAGTTCAGTAACATCTCCATATCCAGACAGGAATGGGGCAGGCCTAGGAGCTGTCTGCTTTATTCAGCATTTTCTTTGCAAAACCTACAGGTAGCCAAGGCAGTCTCCCTGCAAGGCTTCTTATCACATATTATGTTGTGTAGTTTCCCTATGGAAAACATGGCTGGAAGGAATGTCTTGTGTTGAACCACTAGAATGTGAAGAATTGGGAATCTGTTTTTCTTACATAGATCTGTACTCATTCTTCAAAAGAAAAGCAACAGAAAGGAAAGTCTCTTTGTCATATAGTGGGGTTACTATCTCCTTTATTCACTGTTTACTGAGGGAGGCTGTGACAGCCTTGTGCTATTCTAAAGGTTATTTTACTGTGGAAGAAAGATGGAAGAAGAGGAAAAAACAGGCAAGAGAGGAAGGGAGTGAGTGGTCATACCAAGGGGAACTTACTGCTAGATTCTAGTAGAAAGAAGCAAAGAGAACAAAGCAAAGGATGATACAGTTTTGTCCCATTTAATGGCATGGATTTTGTTAGCAGTGTAACCACCCCACAGGAACCTCCAGCAGTGAGAGTTAAAGTGAGGCTGAGAAGAAACTCTGATGTACATGACTCACTTTGCTCTTTGGTATGTGCTAGTTCCTAATGGTATTCCTGTCATATTTCAGTGATCTCCAGTACCTGCTGCTTTTATTGGGGTTACAGGACTACATCCTAACACTGCAATCTTTTCTAATATTCTACAAGTTTTCAGTAATTTTTCTTAAGAAAGGAATTGCTGTAGAATATGAATGTCAAAATGAAAACTTCCATGTAAATAGATTCCATTTTGTATTTTTTTTTTAATTTATAAAATCATGAGATGCATCTCAGAAAAGATGACATTTTCCTTCTTTGATAATGTAATAGTGTACATGGAGGTCACAAAGGATTGAAGGGGAAACCATTGAAATAATTTATCTCCCAATTAAATTAGTTTTATCATTCTGAAATTAACATTTTTACTTAGTTTACTCTGTGAATTCTTCTGCAAATCCTTGATTCTTTTTTAGTTTCCCAGGAAACTAAAAATGTCTGACAAGAGTATGACTGACATGTACAAGCAATAAATAATATGGTTTCAAAATAAAGTATCCAAGGAAAGTACTTGAATTAGTAGGATATTAGTATTCTTTGCCAGTGGTTCTGTGTTTTGGCAAGATACTTTCTTGGATGCTGGAAATCAGCAACTACAGATGGACTGAAATAGTCAAAGAGGAAACATCTGAAGTGATTTTTTACACATTGCTGTAAGTCACTCTTCTGTTTTAAATTAGTAAGATCTAAAACATCATGGTAACAGATGTTGTATTTGAGGGTAAACATTTCAGAATGGAAATCTCTTTGTGTGTATTCTGCTCTGCATACATAATATTAACAACATACAAACATATCTTGTCATTCCAAGGGAAGTTTTCACCTACATTGAAGAGTTGGCTTAGTTAGACAAAAGTTAGTAATACTAAAAGGGTCAATAATCTTCTTGTGCCTGACTGGAGTATATACTAAGGGTCTATGAATATGCATGATACTCAAAAGAATCACTCCTTATCTTTTTTTGTTTTGCTATCCATATTAATTTTAAAAGAGGAACATGACTTACCCTTTGAACCTTTGAAAGTTCTCCTGTCTGGAATAGGCATCAAGAGTAAATCTAGTTATTTTAATGTGTATATCTTCCAGCTTTCACTTCCCCTGATACTGTTAACATTTTGTGAAACCTAGGCTTTCATGCAAAAAATTAGAAGCTTTTGTCCAAAGGATATTGATTATTAGATTATTGGATAACTTCTATTTCAACAACACAAAATATACTGCTTTTACAAATAAGCTGTATTTCTTAATTTATCCTTAGCATTGAAAATAATCACTTTATCCCACTGCCAAATATAATATATTTTGTGTGTAGGATCATACAAAAATACTTTTAATTTCCAAAAAAACCTTGTACTCCCCTCAGGTAAGGTGAGTTTAGTGTCTGGTAGTGGCACTTAATTGTGATAAAAAATGGTAAATTATTAAACTTATCACAAGATGAAGGTTCTCATTTGCTAATTAGAAATTAAACAGAAGTGTTAATCAGACCCATGATCTTAATTTTCTCTTACCTTGCATTTTCTAAAGATCAAGTAAGAACCTGGAAAACAGTACAGAAGCATACATGGACTCTTCCTTTCCTTCCTTTCCTTCCTTTCCTTCCTTTCCTTCCTTTCCTTCCTTTCCTTCCTTTCCTTCCTTTCCTTCCTTTCCTTCCTTTCCTTCCTTTCCTTCCTTCCATAAATATTTTAAATATGTCAGTTTTATCATTTGCTTTGAACAACACCAAAATGCAGCACACTTGAGAAGAATGACTGTCTCAATAATGAGGCTTAGGCGAGCTAACTTCAGACAGTGGCCTAAAAGCTTGTACAGTACCACAAGCCTTTATTTCGTTTGCATTCATTGCAGCATTCATTTGTGGGAACTGCCTAAGAGAAGCAGTTTTAAGGAGTCTCTGTAGCTAGTGATAGTCTGCTTTTTTCAGCCCAGATGTTCAGCTGGTGTGTGGAATCCTGAGGACTACGGGGAGCAAGAGGGTGAGTGACACACTTTTAAAAATCAGAGCAAGGTGTTGACATATTATGTGTCTGGATACAGAAGAACCAGGAGGGAGTTGTAAAATTTCTTCCATGAAGTATCATTCATTCTTAGAGGTTTGTTTTTCTGAATACCTGTTCGTACTTTTTGACATCTTCTCCACATTTTCATCTCTTCTAATACTAGAAGCACTGCACTGTAGACTAAGTCCCTCCATCTTTTTCCCTGTTCTCTCCAGCTGCACATAAGTGTCTTTGAGTCATCCCATAGGCACCTGGCTGTACCATGCATCCCGTTGCCCTCTCCTCCACTCCTTTAGAGACATGCCCACATTCTTCATCCTGGCAGGCAGCCCAGTCCCATTCTGTGAATGGCCCATAAAATTCTTCTAAAGGACTCATGTAAACCCACTTCTTTTGCTGTTCATGTGGAATTCCTACACTGCATTTTTCTCCTGTCTGCATATCATTCTATGATTTGGCCTGATTTCGTGTTTATTTCTGTCTATCATCCTTATGCCACCTTCTATTTTTGTTATTTCTTCTTCACCACCCTTTTTTGGGAAGAGCTGCTTTATAGTTCTTATTTTCTGTTTTCCCTTACTGCAACCAAACACTTCCTTGGGAATATCTTTGCTCTGGTAGCTTTCTTCCTCCCTTTCTTCTGTCCTCTTCCACAGGCAACCTATCTAAAAAGGGGGTTTCTTGTGCTACTTTTCTCTGTGAGGTACCCCTCAGTCTTGGGCTAGCTATCAATTTTCTGCTCCATCACAGTGATGTATCTATAGCAAACTGTTTTTCTCTAAAGTTGCATTTAAGTCTGAGGTCTCATCATGTGTTGCCTTCATTAGGCCAAACCTTGCACAACAATGGCTTGTGCCAGGTAGCCCTCTGCAGAGAGACATTCTTCTGCCTCTGCATGCTCTCATTTATGTCATGCCAAGCTTTCAGCCATTTCCAGCTGCCTCTCTCTGTGTTTTATCACTGACAACATTTTCCATTTCACTGGCCTTAAAAAAGAAAGAACAATACATCTCAATGTGTCTGTTTCGGTCTTTGCTTTATTAGTGTGGTGGGTTGACTCTGAGACTGGGCGCCAGGCACCCATCAAAGCCACTCTGTCACTCCCCTCCACAGCTGGACAGGGGAGAGAAAATACCAGGAAAGGCTTATGTGTTGAGACAACAACAGGGAGAGATCACTTGATTATCATCAGAGGCAAAACAGACCTGACCTGGGGAAATTAGTTGAATTTATCGCCAACAAAAATCAGAGCAGGATAATTAGAAGTAAAAAGACATTAGCAACAACTTCCCCCCACTCCTGTCTCTTTTCTGGACTCTACCTCCTCTCCCAGAGGCCCATGGAGAAAGGGAATGGGGTTATGGTCAGTTCATCATACATTGTTCCTGGTGCTGCTCATGGAGAGGAGTGTAACCCCTGTTCCAGTGTGGATTCCCTCTCAAAGGAGACAGTTCTCTATGAACTTCTTCATCATGAGTCCTTTCCATGGGCTACAGTTCTTCATGAACTACTCCAGCACAGGGTGGCAGTGCTTCAGGAACAGACTGCTCCAGTTTGGGTTCCCCACAGAGTTCCAAGTCCTTCCAGGAAACCCACTCCAGTGTGGGCCCCTCTCTCCACAGGGCCTCAGGTTCTGCCAGGAGCCTGTTCCAGCATGGACTTCCCATGGCATCACAGCCTTTCTTGGCCTTCTCCCTGCTCCAGTTGGGTCCTCCATGGGCTGCAGGGGGATCTCTGCATCCCCATGGATCCCCACGGATCTCCATGGGCTACAGGGGCTTCACCACAGGCTGCACCACAGGCTGCAGGGGAATCTCAGCTCTGGCACCTACAACACCTCTTGTCCCTCCTTCTCCACTGACCAGGTGTCTGCAGAGCCGCTTCTCTCACATATTCTCACTCCTTTCTTCTCTGAGCACAATCACATCTGCACAATAACTCTTCTTCCCTCTTACATTTGTTCTCACAGAGGCCTTACCACCATTGCTGATGGGCTCGGCCTTGGCCAGGGTGGGATTTGTCCTGGAGCCAGCTGGCACTCTGTGTTGGCCATGGGGGGAGCTTCTGGCAGCTTCTCACAGAAACCACCCAGTAACCCACCACTACCAAAACCTGGCCATATAAACCCAATACAACAAGTCACTTTCTGAAAGTGGAGGACGAATGCCATGATTATGAAACTTACGCTTCTTTCCTCCTGCATAACAAAAGTGGCTGAATTCCTGCTTTAAATGTAAAATTTGTTGGTGTTAACTGTGGAAATCAAGCTGTATAATTTGTTGGCAATCTTTGCAAAATTCAAAGCAAGTGTATGGGATTTTATGCAGAAGTCAGTGACTGGCATCTGCTTCAATGCTGTATTGTAGGGGAACAAAAGGAGAAGGATGGATTCAGAAAGATCCACAGCTAGGTGTACTGATTAATGCAACTCCTCTGCTAGGGAAATGTTCCTCTACTCAGGGCATTACCATTAGGATTAGAAAGACTTTTTGAAAAAAACCCCAGGTTTTGTCATCAGCAACATCTAAATGCTATCAGAAACAAACACCTGTAACCATTAAATTGTAATACTCAGAAGAAAATGAACAGGACAGTGTCTTGGGTTGTGGAGCCAGGGGTGTGCAATCTATTTCATTTGTTAAAAGCAGCTGGGGAGATGTTTTTCTTTATCTCTGGGAGGGAGAGGGGCAGATGCCTTCTGATAATGGGCCAAGCTGTTCAAACCAGGTGGGGCAGTGTTTGTTATCTCTGTCACCGCCCGGGGAATATTTTCTGCTAATGGACCATTAAGACACCCCTAAAAGCACACATCCCCAAATAGACCATCCACATTCCATCATCCCAGTGTGAGATGCTCCACCCAGTGGGGGGAGCCAACCATTCCTACCTGGATAAAACTGAGACACAGGAACGAGAAGGGATCCAGCTTCACCTGATTCCTGGAGGAAGACTGGACCCTTCTCACCATCCCTGGACCCTTCTCACCATCCCTGGTCCCTTGTTCTACAGGATCATCTCTGCTCCACCAGAACCACATCTGCCACTCCAGGAGGACTCACTTTTGGACTGCTTCCAACCCCCTGACCAACAGGGTGTCAGGTTGGAGCTCTGACTCTGTCAGGGTTCTCCAAAATTGTTTGTTTGTTTGTTTGCTGGTTTGGTTGGGTGGTTTTGTTTTCTACTACATTTGTATTGTTAATATTCCTAGTAAAGAACTGTTATTCCTATTCCCAAATCTTTGCCTGAAAGCCCTGAATTGCAAAATTATAATTTGGTGGGGGTGAGGGGTTTACATTCCCCATTCTAAGGGAAACTCCAGCTTTCCCTGTCTGATACCTGTCTTTCCAAACCAAGACAGGATAGTCAACAGTTTTCAGGAAGTTACAGTTTCTGTCCTTTAACTACCAAAAATTTCAGATTTTTGGGCATGCTCAGAATCTGACAGCCACTCATAGTTCCCAGTGACAGGACACTATTTTGTCCTCATTGAATCTGGATGAAAGAGGTTGTATACTTGGCCAGACAGAAACTGGTGATCCAGAAATAATATCTGGTTTCATGAAAGCCAAAGGCCCAGATTTTCACACAGTAACTGTGATTTGAAAGCTACTTCAAAATTATAATTCCAGGTGTCAGTTCTCATAAATCTGTTTCTGAATTTTAGGCCAGATAATCCAAAATGACCACCCTTAGAAGGCAGGTAAAGTAGCTATTTTTTCCTGCAGGGCATTAGAACTCGGCTGCATGATTTGTTTCAATTGATCAGTTCTACCACTGCTTAATAACAGCAGCATTGGACCAGGCTCCCCAGGGCAATAGTCCCAGCACCACACTGTCTGAGCTCAATAAGCCTTTAGACAACACTTCCAGGTAATGTGGTGTGGGTCTGGGGGGTGTCTGGCACAGGGCCATTGTTGGAGAGGAGGAAGCAGGAGGACCCTGCAGAGATAGTTTATTAGTGAAAGATTCTAAGAGTATGAAACCTACAAAAGAGATGGAATTGAAAGCAAGATTTGACCTGTAAGGTGCTGGGCAGGAAGAGGGTGATTAAACCAGCTGAAAAGACTGGGCTGGGTGATTCAGTGACACCCCTGCCAAGACAAAAGGATGAATAAGGGGTTGGACCTTCTCAGGTAGCAGGAAAAAGGTGGGTTTCACAGGTTTCTGGTATGTAGATAATGTATGGTATGTAGGTAATGTAATAGTTTTCATAGGCTGTATGTAGATTCTGTAGGTTTTGTATCTTGAGGTGATTGGTTGATGTTCATTAGAATATTCACGGTAGAAAGGGTTAAAATGGAATGTAACAGGTAGCTCTTGCTCTCTTGCCCTACTGGATCCCTGTCCCCTTAGACTTATGGACTCTTCCCCAGTCAGGCTGCCTTCCCACGACCAATAAACCACATGTCCCAAAGAGCATCCTGCTCTTCAGATCATCTCTCTCATCGGACACCCAGTGTGATTTCCAATAGGCCATGAGCTGGGCTCAGTGATCCTGATGGGTGTCGCTGTTGGACACGAAGGAAAGACACAGAATCACAATTCAGAAGGCTGATGGCTCCAAGGTTTATTCAAAGCACCTTTATACCTTTGTACCTTTTTACAGTGAGCCCACCTAAGAGGTGGGATCCTTGGACCCATTGGTCACATCAAAGGTCCATCAAGCAAATTCCTTCCTTAAGAAAGGAATGTAGAAAACAGGATAGTTTATAACAACATGTTCTTGTTTACCACAAGATTCCCTGGGAAAAGAATTTCAGAAAACCAAAACATGACAGCAGTGACTACAGATGGGTCCCTTTGAACTCAGCTTTTTCTATGAATCCATAAATCTACAAACTGTTAAACTGCATTACAGCTACCAAGCAACAGAATTTGTTGCATTCCTTTTATTGAAAATCATGCAGTTTATGGTTTCAAACTTCTCTCTTTTCTGTTCTATTGCAGTAAGACATGGCTCTCTTTTGTAGGCAGTGAAGAATTTTCAATTTTATGACTGAATGTGAAAATGGTTATCAACTCTCTGGTTTTGTCTGTTTTCTTCTCATCTTGCTGAGCAATCTGCACCTGCTGCCGCAGAGAGCTCTCTTGTGTCAACCTTATGTTTGACCTTACAGCACAGGTTGCTCATGCCAGCTAGGAATTCTTCTGTGGATAGCACTTTAAGTCATCACTGAAGCATCTCACAAAGATTCCTGGACTGATGAGAGAAGAGGTGTACATCTGCTAGAGAGTAAGCAGAATGACAAAGTCTCTGAGCCGGTTGTGCTGCTCATGGGAAGGAGAAGCAGTGTCACAGGATGAGGAGCTGACCTTGGTGATTTGCCATCATTTTCAGATCACATTTCTAGCAAATCATGTGCATTCTCCTTTTCTAGCACTTCCATCCCTTTTGTCCAGGGAAGAAATTCAGACACTTCCTGGATTGCTACACAAGGACTTTCACATTTATTTTCTTCTCTTCTGTGAGCTTTTTACCTTGGAATACAATTCTGAGAGGAACTGAGAGGAGAGAGGGCTGCTGTGGACATGGACATGGACATTGATGACAGGACTAAGTCTTTCAGTGAGGTTTCTGGTTTGTTCATCCACAGAGTGATACAGAAACTCTCTTGGATTCATGGATGGTACAGATGGAAAAGTCATATTCGGTCATCTGGTTCATCCCTGTCAGAGCACAAGGTTATTCAGCAGGACATATGTTTCTAATATTTTGTCCAACCTATTTTTATAGGGTGGGTGATGAATCATGGGGTTTACACCACCCCCAAAGGACAAGTACTCTATTTCTAATCAAATTTCAATGCTGGGAAGTTTGGTTTTTTTCTGCTATAGGTTTTCAATTTTTTAATTTTATTTTGTTACGCTTGCTTATCTCTTCTAAACACTTCCTCTCATTTTTCATATTTGAGTTCTTCATCTGCATCTTTGTGCCTATCAGATTTTAAATAGGGCAAGTTGCTGAAGCCTATCTTTATTTTTGCCTGGCAAGTTGCCTTATAAAACTCTCTGTACATTAATGTATCGTTTAACCTTCAGACTCAAACATTTTGGGAAGTTCAGCTGTATCTGAAGACTGTATGAGGCAAGAACACCCATGCTCCCTTCCATGGCAACATAAGCAATACAGTCATTCAGCTGCAGCTCTGCACACCCATGGTTTGAAGAAGGGCTGGGAGTTTGGGCAGGAAGGGTGGCTGCTTACAACCAAAATGTGTCTCTTGACATCACTGAAAAATGTATTTTAGACAAATGATGAGTCCAAAAAAATAAGTCAATTCTCAGGAGTGCAGTGGGAACTTGTCAGAGCCTCATTGTTGGCTTTTGAGCAAGGAAGACTCTCTGTGGCTGCTGTGGGATGAGGAGATTGTGACTGGGCCAGCTCCTTGCCCTGGGGGTGGGCTGAGAAGCCCCCCAGCAGGCAGAGCCCCACCTTGCCTGAGGGTATAAGGCTCCCTTTGTAGTGCTGGCACAAAGCTGACACCAGGTAAGCAGGAGAGGAAAGCAAGCATAGAATTCAGCTGAAGAGAAAGAAAGGGAGATGTCCAAGCTGGGAAGAAGAGGTGAGAGCAGTCAAGGAAAACACTACACACTAGGCACAGGAAGCAGTACAGGACTCCCTGTCATATGGTCTGTCTTGGTTTGGAAAGACAGGTTTCTGCCAGGGAAACTGGGGTTCCCCTGGAATGGAGAATGCAAACCCCTCACCCCCCGCCAAATTATAATTTTGCAATCAAGGGCTCTCAGGCAAAGATGTTGGAGATAGGAATAACAGTTCTTTACTAGGAATATTAACAATACAAATGTAATAGGAAACAAAACCACCCAACCAAACAAGCAAATAAATAAACAACAATTTTGGAAAGCCCTGACAGAGTCAGAGCTGCAACCTGACCCTGTGATTCAGGGTGTTGAAAGCAGTCCAACAGTGAGTCCTTCTGACGTGGCAGATGTGATTCTGTTGGAGCAGAGATGATCCTGTAGAAAAATGGGTCCAGGGGTGGTGAAGAGGGGATCTGGTGATGGTGAGGAGGGGGTCCAGGAATGGTGAGATGGAGTCTGGTGTTGGTGAGATGAGGTCTGGTCTTCCTCCCAGGAAATCGGGTGAGAAACCAGCAGCTCTCTGTCTGTGAGTCTGAGTTTATCCAGACAAACTGCCTGCTCCTTCCCCCCACTGCCAGGGGATGAGATGTATCTCACAATGGGGTGATGGAAATGCAGATGCAGCTCTGGGGGGAAGGTACAGCCTGGGGAGGTGCTCATGGCCTATCAAGATGAGGCATCAGGCCTTCAAACAAATGGAAATAGAATACACAAACCTGGCTCCACAACCCAGGACATGGTCCCCTGCAGAGCTGGTGTATGATAACAGGTAGAAAGGCATGTGTTTCTGTATCCTATGGATATAAGCACCTGTATTTTCAGTCCTATTTTTACAGACTTAGTTTTCAGTTCCAGGCTCTTTTTTTGCCTTACTTGGACCCTTAAGTAGCTCAATTCCCATTTCTCACCTCCTGTCCCATGTTCTCCTGAACACCTTTCTACCCAAAGGTCCTCCCTGTTTTCCTCATCTCCTAGATCCCCATCTTCTCAGCTTGCACTGCCTTTCCACAGCAACCAATAGTATGTGTTAACAAATTTAGAGCTGTATTCTTTTATTAGGTACTATGAAGTGCAGTGAAATACGCAGGACAATAGGAATCATGTCTACTGTCATTTCAGTAACTATTAACACAGCATGAAGAATCTCTCAACAAAAAATACCATCTAACCCTTCTCATTTCAATGGCCATTTCAGTATTATATTTAATAGTAGTTCTGGGTTTTGATAAAAATCAAGATTTCGTCAAACTACGTAAACAGATATTCTCTTGACCTAGGTGAGATGAAGGAAAAATAAACATTACTTTATGGTTTAAGAGAGGAAGCTAGTTTTGCCTGCAGGGATTTTCCTTCAGTAAGAGACTGAAAGGATTCCAGATATTAAGGACAAACTTGTGGATTACAATACTGAAGTAACTTCCACTGCACTGAACATGACTAGGCCAATCATAAAGCAATATGAATTTGAATTTATTAACCTCCTTGCTGTCATTGTCAAAGCTGCTTTTTAAGATCATGGCTTAAGAACTGAGGTCACTGAAAAATCACCTACAGTGTCATAAAGAAACCTTTTATTACTGAACTAAGGGTGTTGATGCTACTGCAGTAGAGATGGCATGTAGGGAAATTTACTCAGTACTTTTGGAACTCTTAATGGTTTATCATCTAATTCCTAATGTATGAAATTATTCTACTCTTTAGTTCCTTCCATTACTTGTATTCTTTGATTCCTTTGCATGCACTCATTTTGAGGAACAAATATTGCTAACATCACCACGGAGGATAAAGATAAACCAGTTGCTGCTGATAACCCAGTAAACAGTTCCCAAATCCAGACTATTGTATCTTCTTTAGTATGATTTACTTTGTTTTCTGAATACAAACTTGATTTGTTGTCTTGTTAATGAATGAATAGAAGACCTCTCCTTTTCAGAAAATATTGTATTTAACCAGATGTGTTTCAGGATTTAATGGGCCAGGATTTATTTTGACCTATCACTAACAAAGCTATTTATGATTGTGTCAAATACAAGGTGTTACATTTCAGAAAGAAGCTCTACATAGTGATCTGGTGCTAAGGAGTAACTTGAATCCTCTAAAATATTGGAGAGCATTCTATCTCCAAGGTCTACTCATAGTAAAATAATATTAAGAAAATTGTTATTGACAAAGCGATAGGTTTCTTTTCAGAGTCTATTTGAAAAGAATATATTTTTATATTGAACTTTCAAGACTACCTTTGCCAAAAAATTGGTTATTCTGGCAGATATCTTTGTGAATTACTTTTGCTATTGTGGTAGATTTATGTAGCTACCATTATATTAATGTTGAAAATTTTAATAAATTAAAAAATGGGACAATTTTTAAAATATACTTATGAGAACTAAATAAACTTGTTCTCACCGAAACAGAGATCTGTATTTACAAACAGATGAACTCCTTTCACCTCTGTTTGCCCTTGAAGGAAGTATTGCAGTTAATTATCTCCATCACGTGTACTCCAATACACATTGTACCCATTCATTTACTGAAGCAATTCAATTGTATATATAAAGAAAAAAGAGACTTTTATTTGTTGCCAGAATTAGAATGGCAATTCTATCTTCATGCAGCCCAGCAATCTGTAGTACAGGAATGCCAGCCCTTCTTGTTTTGAGTCCCTGCTGTGGGAAGGGTGCTGAAAGCTGTGTGATGAGGAATGAAACTGACACAATGCCTGAGTGAATTACTCACCACCAAGGGCACAAGGATTCCCTTGAAAGATTGCAGCATCTTGAACTGCACTTCACTTTACATAGAGTGATGACATAAAAGCCAGCATCTAATGCTAATTACACAGGCTGAGTCACTGCAACTGTACAATCCTACTCACTTGTGTTCCCTCCCTGTTCTTCCTGCTTGTGACTTGTTTGAAGCCTACAACAAGTACCTCTGGACAGGACTGTCTGCTCTGATTTTATTAACTAATTGCAACATGGTTCAGTCTTCATTTGGGAGGCTGGGAAGCACTGGGATGCTACTGGTAAACTAAAAAGAGAACATTAATTACAGAGGTGGGACTTTCCATGTAAGAAATCCGTCAAAAGAATATGACTGCATTAGACTTCAAAATGTAGGACCTGGTAAAGTAATTAACAGTTGCATTGGAAAGTAAGATTTGGCTAAGGGACTGGTCAGGAATTAATAGACTACCTGCAGACTTCTCTGGTATTTGTATATGCCTTTACAGCTTGTCTTTTCTTTCTGCTCAAACATCAAGACTATCCAGAATGAACTTGTTTTATCACTACATCTTTCTCCTTGAACAGGAAAGGAGAAACCAGCAGGAAATGCACTTGTTTAATTTAAGGGTTAAGCAGGAATTACACCTTTCAGCTCTGGTAGTCTCTCATTCCTTTGGAAAGACAGCACAGGCTTGGCCTGGCTGCAGTGCACGTGACTAAGTCTCTAAATCTGTATTTCCAGAGTTAACAGAGGATGACCTGGTTAGATATCACCTGTCAGAGGGGACAAGCAGGTCAGTCTAGAAGCCAAGTCTGGAGAAAAGACTATAGAAGGCTCTGGAAGACCATTACAAGACATTCACAGAAGAGGCAAAGAGTGGTCAGGTAAGGAACTGGTCAGACTTAAGAAGCTTGAGAGTGCTACTGACCCTTAGGTTTGGGACCAGAAAGGTGCTTGATGGATTTCTCGGTGAGAAGAACAGATGGAATAGTAAGGTGACTGTTGAGTTCCTTTGTCCACCCAGAACTCTAAAGGTGATTCTTCAGTCTGAAAATCTTGCAAATTTAAGATGGCTGTAGTGCAGCTGGAGAAGATTGTCACATTCAAAACTGCACTCCTATAAGCCCCCACTGTTGATCTCTTTCTTGTTGTTCTTCCCCCTGCAAGAGTTTGCCTCTTTACAGATACACAGGAGCCCCAGATTGTCACAGCAGAGGAATTCAATGCCCAGCTCATACCTACTCATGCATAGCACTGGTTTAGATTTTTGAATGAACCAGTATGCTTAAACCTCCTGAGATCCTGGTCCCAGAGATACTTGAGAAGTCATTTCTGCACAGATCACTGCCCAAAGGTCTTTACTACAGATGGCAACACACATGAGGACTCCCTGTTTCTAGACAGAGCTGGCCAGAGCTGACAGAGTGAGACATGGACAGTTCCTGATTGAGATACTGAATTCACTGATGACAAATTGATCACTGAGCTTTGGAAATACATATGCATGGAAAGACCACATAAGAACATTAATTTTGATCCTGGTATCTCCAATAGCAAAGGAACAACAAGGACTGGGACAACATTCAGTGTCATGAGTACTGCACCTCTGGACCCAGGAGGAACTGCATCCTATCAGCCTCAGGCTGCTTTATTAAAAGTGCTGTATTATTTGCAATTGCTAGTCAACTTCTGGTGATCCCAAAAAATGTGGCCTTTAACAGGTTGGTTAATTTCTAATCAAGATATGGATAAATGAAACCACCTATTCAGTGACTAATAAGCAAAGAAGCAGTATTTTTTTAGTCTTCATTACCTCAGGTTTCCTGCCATATTCTCCAGCTGCTACTTCAAAAATTTTCTTGTGTTATTACCAAATTGCATATTTAAAAAAAAAAAAAAAAAAAATCCTGCAAAAGCTGGGTGATTAAAAGCAAGTTACTCATCCAAATCATTACAGCTTTCATGAGTATCTGTCTCATAGCAGCCGGAAGAGTTATTTTGCTATAGTGGCATTTTCATTAAATCTATTTTAATTTCTGTTTATCAAGCCTCATTTCTCCAAGTTGTCTTACAAAGGTATCCAATATTCTTTTGATTTTGCCAACCAATTTCTTTGAGGAGGAAGAGTAGTACGAAAACTCTCCTAATGACCATCAACTTGTCCCTTTAAAGTTTGCATTTAATTTCTGAGTTTTCACTGCATAGATTTGCACTCCTATTGATCAAAACCCCCTCTGTTTTGTACTTGATTTGCCAGAGCAATTAATTATCTCTAACACGTTGCTATTTGACTTGTATTTTGTTACTTGACTTTTTTTTCTTTTCCACCTATATATGATTATAAAAACCTGTCATGGTTCTGAAAGAAAGAATATTGCAATGTTGTTTTGAAATGAGATGTTCAAAGCTTCAGTGGTTTTTCTTTGGGATGAAATAGAGCTCACAGATATCTGTGTCGTCCCTGACCTGAATTGTGTAAGATTCAATCCATTTTGGGGACTTCAGAAGATTTTGAAATGTCAATTACAACTGACACTTCTCTTTTCTATAACTATTTACTATCAATGGAGTGGGTGAACAGCAAATTTTCTTTCGACAGCTCCAGAATAAATTCTTAGTAAAGGGTGTTATTTTTAGAAAATTAAACTCATATAGTCAGCCTTGTGTTTTGAGCAAAAATTCAATACTCTTTCGAGAGATAGATGGCACAATGCTGTTAAAATTGTACTAAACTTTGACATGTGTAGTGTGTTCATGATCAGTGTTATCAAGATTGGAGACAGTAGAAGTAATCACAACAAATTAAAATAATACCACTTAGTTTGTTCCATAAACCTTTGATCAACACACAAGAAGCTTATCTGCAAACAAATCCAGTCTTATTTTAGCATGGCACTGGGAAGAGCTGTTTGAAGTGAGTGGGGGTTACATCTTCAGAAACATTGTTCTCCTTCCTTTTTAACTTTTCCAAAAAAGAATATTTTTCCACAAACCTAAATCAGTTTGAGAATCTGTGATGGACTGTTTTCAGCTGCAAAACAGCACTGTGTACTCTGATACAATCAGATAACTGCAATCCAGAGATAAAATAATCATCTCCAAGAAGCAGGCCTAGACAGAACAAACATCGTGACAGCAACAGGGGAATTATTTTCACTCCCAAATACTTTCCTTTACAGATTATTAGGAAAAGCAGTTGTCATCTAGTATTCACGTGGAAACACTGTCATGAAGAGGATCTATATTTTATCTTAAAACAACGCTGGCTACAAGTGCTCCAATGTTGAGTTTTGTAAGCTAGCTAAGCAGAAGATGAGAAGTCTGCTGCTGCTGCTGCAGATCTGCCTACATTCTGTGTCCCCAGCATCCAGATTACAAGCCAAAGACAGAGAAACAGCTCTTCTAGATAATTTTGCCATGTTGATTAAAGCAAGCAAACAAACAAACAAACTAGCAAAACCCCACAAAACACACACACACACACAAAGAACAACTTGTGGGGTCTTTTTCTCTGTTGGGTCTACCTTAGAGTGGCAAGCATTGTCATCAGTCCTTTTCCAGTTCCAACAAGCCATGGGGCACAGTGGAAGTGCTAGAATAGCACAAGTCTTTGCACTCAGGGTGGCAGAGGGCACAAACAGCCACGCAAAACAGTGCTACCTCCTTTCAGCTGTGAATGTTGGGTCCTCAGTCTTTGTCATGGAGACCATGGTGCCTACAGACGTGCCAGGAGATAGCTCTGTGAAGGAACATGTGGCTCCAGCAATGGTAAAACACTTTCAACTCAGAGCAGACAAAGGCACTGCTGTCAGGAGCTTTTGAACTTGTGGCACCAATAATTTCTCACACTGTCAATCCTATGTACCCCCTGGTTACTTAATTAAAAGAATAGAAGATGAAAACAAGGCCCAGCTTCTATCCACTCAGTGGCAGACTTGTTATCACAAGGTAAGATATTTGATAAAGATATTTGTCATCTCTAGGGCACTCATGGACCGTGGCTGGGAGCAGACCATGGAGAACTGCCAGGCATGTTCCAATAAACATAATGTAACAAATGCAAAATTGGTGGAAGATACAAGCGAGTTAGCCATAATTTCCAGTAAAAAAAAAGTTATAGATAAATAACATTTGATAAATATCCATCAAGTATGAAACAGATTAAATCAGCCAGTTTTCTTTGCAGCAAAATTCATGATGATTGTTTTACAGCGACTAGTTATTCTGTTTTCTGTTGGTTATTTTCTACTCCCTTCCTTTTGAAAGTAGCAGTTGTGTATAGTAGTGTTTCTAGCTGTTTCATGGGATTTGTAGTCAGAAATAGACCTTGATAGAGATGTTTTAAAACTGCAATATGTTTAATTAACAGAACGGGGGTAGGCTTAGAAGAAACAAAAGCAGAATTTCCATAGCAGCTGAACCTGATATTGCTCAGGTTTTCTCATACAAATCAACGTTAAAGTATTCATCTTTTCCTCTGTCTTGGTTTGGACAGGCAGGTGTCTGCCAGGGAAACCTGGACTTTCCCTTAGAATGGAGAATGTAATCCCCTCACCCCCACCAATTTATAATTTTGCAATCAAGGGCTTTCAGGCAAAGATTTGGGAATAGGAATAACAGTTCTTTACTAGGAATACAAATGTAGTAGGAAAAGAAACAAAACCACCCAACCAAACCAGCAAACAAACAAACAACAATCCTGGAGAACCCTGGCAGAGTCAGAGCTCCAACCTGACACCCTGTTGGTCAGGGGGTTGGGAGCAGCCCACAGTGAGTCCTCCTGGAGTGGCAGATGTGGGTCTGGTGGGGCAGAGATGATCCTGTAGAACAAGAGTCCAGGTAGTGATGAGAAGGGTCCAGGGATGATGAGAAGGGTCCAGGGATGGTGAGAAGGAGTCCAGGGATGGTGAGAAGGAGTCCAGTGATGGTGAGAAGGGTCCAGTGGTGGTGAGAAGGGTCCAGGGATGGTGAAAAGGGTCCAGGGATGGTGAGAAGGGTCCAGGGATGGTGAAAAGGGTCCAGGGATGGTGAGAAGGGTCCAGTCTTCCTCCAGGAATCAGGTGAAGCTGGATCCCTTCTCGTTCCTGTGTCTCAGTTTTATCCAGGTAGGAATGGTTGGCTCCCCCCACTGGGTGGAGCATCTCACACTGGGATGATGGAATGTGGATGTGCTGCTTTGGGGAGGGTGTAGTTTGGGGATGTGTTAGTTTGGGGAGGTGTTCATGGCCCATCAGCAGACAACTCTCCCCCTGGAGGGAAGAGCAGTGGTGAAGCAGATAAGAAACAAAGCCCTACAGTTGGCCCAGTGACAAAAGGCACCTGCCCTACTCCTCCCAGAGTAAAGAAGAACAGTGCTTTCAGGAGATGAAAATAGAATACACATTTTTGTTTTTCATAACCCAGGACGTCCTCAAAATAACTTTTCAGGTTCATAACCAGAACACAGACAAGCACAGACAATATGCTAAGCATGGAGTTAATGCTGGTGACACTAGTCCTTAGTCAGCCCAAGAAAAACAGGAAAGAGACTGAGATAGAAACTCTTATGGTCATTTACATTTTTAATACTTTAGAGATATCACTGTCAATCTGTTATTACATAGTGCAACGTAATAAATACATTGTTACTCATTAAAATGAATTAAACCCATTCAGATCAGGTATGCCATAGAATGGAACTACTTCAGTTAGACTCAGTTATATAAAAATTTTTTAGAATTTCCTAATCTCTTCTGCAAAAACTTCTTAGGCCTCTTTCTGTTGTTTTCCTTTTCTTCGTTGTTGCTGTTGGATTTTTTTGTGTGCCTGTGCATGAAGTCAGTATATCTCTGTATAAAATTTAATAATTGCTGCCCATAAAGGGAATAAGGCATTCAAAGCTGGAGCTGCTTTTCTTCACTGAAACAAACTTACCAAGCATCAGACTAATTTAATCATATCTTAATTCAGTCTTTCTTGCTATTATATTCAAACATGCAGCTCATGAAAATTTTTTAGACAATGAGTTTCTAAGAGTGAAGGGAAAGTGGATTCTTTTCTCTATTTTGATGTTCCCAAGTGGATCCCCAAATGTAGACAACCAACCTGATGCTCAGAAGAAAATGATACCCCATGTCTCAGAAAAAAAACAAAAAATACAAGATCCTTCTTTCTAAGGATGGCATCCTAAACCTCTGTAATTCAATTCAAAACTTCCTGATCACCTCTTTACAGTGGCACTGGGACCATTTTGTCTGAAATGCACTTTGCCTGTGACTTAGAGCTGGTTCTGGATTTATATGTAGCAGATCAACCCACAGAGTGCCATTCCAATGGATATGCTCTGCTTACCTGGGAATTGCCATTTCAGAGCCTGCTACAGGCACATGCAGGAAAAGGGATATTTTGTGTGGGGAAGCCTCAGAGCCTTTCCACAGTCTGAAGTGCAGCAGGGATGCTGAAGCCCATGTGATAAACCCCATCCCCTCCTCTGCCAGACAAAGTTATCAGACACTGCTTGGCTCTCCTCTCCTAGTCTGTGTCCTGGACACTGCCCTGCTCTGCCCCACAGTGAGTTGGCAAAATTTGGTTTTATCTTCCCTGTTGAGAGGTTTTTATGATGGCTTTTTTTCAATGTAAGTCAGAATTTGTGTACAAGAGAACAGAGGATTTAGGAGGATCTATCTGTTCTCTCTTAACCAAACTGAGGTAGAAAGAAGTACTAAATATCTTTATTTGTCTTTGGGTGGCATCCCTTTCACCTTCAGAAAACCTTGGGGTGTCTGAGTTACAAAAAAAGAGCAACAAGAAGTATATTTAGTTATTATGCAACAGCTCTCAAATTACTTTGGAAGTAGAAAAAAATGTGAGAATGAAAAAGAAAACAAAAGAAGATAAAATCATTATTAAAAAGCCCTTTGTCTGGAATGGTAGTATTCCAGAAAGGGTTTCTTCTTTCTATCTCTTGTGATGTTAAACATTTGTCTTGCATCATATATTTCTTATAGAGCAAGTTGCTGAGGTCAATGCAACACTTTTTTTCATAAGGCATTTTTTAAGGAAGTAGGTGTAGAAGGTACACGAATGAAGTGTATACGTGAGGTTTAGGAATTGTCAGCCTGGAAAAAATATCATTCTGCAGAATATGATTTTGTGTTCTCAGGGAATCCAAGTCTTCAGATTACAAGTCAAAACTGAGACAATTTTTTGTTTTTCAAGATAAAGCATTGCTATAGTGTTTAGAGAACCACTTAGAAAGTGCCAGCTAGAGGGAGTAATAGAAAACACATTTCCTTTGAGTTCTTTTGACCAAAGTAGGCTCCAAAGACATCTTAATTTCCTAGACTTCCTGTGCAAATTTTATTCACGCAGGAAGTGCAATCATATGTCAAATTACTTTTACCACTGAAAGACCTATATAGAGCAATTTTATTTCAGATTGTCTTTCCTTATTCTTTCTGTGAGGTATTTAGTGAGTCCTTCTGGGGCACAGTCAACCAGGGGATATTTCCAATGGATGTCAATGTAATGACACCAAGAGTGATACTATATTTCTGTATCAGGGCATTTCTTCCTCTAACAGCAGAAGCCACATACATTTATTTGTCATGGACTGTGAAACATTAGGATGCCTTGTAATCAAAGCATCACAATAATTATGATCTGAAGTGATGTGCCTTTTTAACAAAAAAAAAAAAAAAAAAAAATTGGCCGGATTGCTGTAGTAACAAGCAGAGGCTAAAAAGGAATTACAGTTCATCTCACTACAATGTTATCAAAGATTGCAAAAAAGCCCAGCTTCTAAAGATCATCCTTCAGTGAAGTGCTTATAAAGGGGTGGTCTCTATGTCTGTGCTGTCTGCTGGTTTTCAGCAAGGTGCCACTTTGTTTTCCACTGTTCAGCCTGGATAACATGAGTCACAGTGGAAAAAGATTAAATTAGTTGATTTACTTTTTTATGCACTGCTTGTCACGTCTTGTGGGGAGACCAAAGGAGATGCTGCTGAGGGCAGTCTCCCCTCTGGTATCTTACACCTGTGTTAATTATCCTAGAGAGCAAACGGCCTTGGCCTCACAGCCATGGGATGATAAAGAGTGAGTTAATTGGGAAGAGTCAGTTGGAGTCTGCTGGCTGTGCTGTGCAGACCCAGGGACAGGAGGTGGTGCCAGGGGCAGAAAAGGTGAGCTGCTGTAGGTGGGACAGGATTAGGTGGCCGTGCTGGGGCAGGAAGGAGCGAGCCAGCACTGAAGAAGTGAGACAGAGCCAGAGCTGTGTGGAGCTGCTCTTAGAAGATACAGAGGAAAGGTGTGGGAGACTTTTTGAATTACAAGGTGCTGATACTTGAAGCCTTCTGATGATTTTTATGGAGCACCCTGAGTGCAGTGTCCATGTTGACTGCCGCATATCAACTGTGACAATGCCTCACTTCAGAACATTCAACATGCATCAATAAACAACATGCTTCCATGTCTTTCAAAGTACAGTGTGTGCACTTTGCATGTGTTCTAGTTGAGACATTTTCTTTGCACATTAGCAGGTACTTAAAAAATGAAGAGTATTCCATTCCCTTACTGAACCAGATGTTGCTATAACTTCTTATGGTTTCATGAGCAAGCATTCAGGATTTCACTCTAAAGCCTCTAATTATTCCATCTGAACTTACACTTATATAACTTTCATTTGTAATTAAAATCTATTTCTGTCTTAATTGTTGACATGATTTTCTTAACCAGTGATATCAATGCAAATGCCATTTATGCACTCACAGCCACATGGTGCTAAAGCTATGCATTACATGACTAAGCACCCATAACCACAAATTAGAAAAGCTTGGTATGATATCTTTTCCTCTTACAACTTCAAGACAATCTTACAAAAATCTCTCTGTGAATTTTTTTCATATATTCTGACTATATATCTGCAATTGCTGGCTTCTAAGTTTTGCTGAACACCATACCACCATACCAATGTGGCTTTGATGTAAATTCAGCAGAAAAAAAAAATTCACAGTGAAAAGAAAAGTACACCTCATAATTCGATCCCTATTTTCTCTGTCCCCTCAAAGATGTAGCATGTAATTTTGAAAACAACTGTTTATATTGAAGATAAATAAGATAATCAGACTCATCTAAAAGTTTAATCATCTCAGTTCATCCACTCCTGACAAGATCACATTTAGAATGGCTAACCCCTGAACATAGAATATGTAGTTTTGACAATGCACTTCTGTTTCCTTGCTTGACAGGGTTGATTAAATAAGGGTTTAATGAAGTACCTTGATAGCCTGTCAAGTGTCTCATGATAATTGTAATTATTGAGGTGATGTGGAGCTGGGACAAGAGGTCTTCTGAAAGAACATAGGACTGTCAAACCTTCCTGCTATTTTACACAGCTGCACAGCCATAGATGGTCCTTCAATTTGTCCTCTGGCCTGTGGAAAAGTTTGACATGCATTTGCTTTTTTTACATTTGCAAGGATTATTTGTGCAGAGGCAGATTATACAAGAACATTGCTTTCCAAAATTCCCCTGACTGTTTCGTAGTAACTGCAGTACTTCTGTCAGCCTTTATGTCAGCACAGGCATTTAGAATGAAAAATGGATCAGAAAGCAGTAAACTTTCTGAAATATCTTTTATAGGACAATATATGAGCACAGTGGGAATGTAAACTTTTTTTTTTTTTTTTTGTGTGCATGTGTGTGTGTGCCACCCTGCTGTTGGTCACATTGGCACTTAGTATGTAAAGACATTGATCTTACAGAAGAAGAGTGCTGTCCTTCAGCCTGCAAGAGCAAGTTCAGCAGCCAGCCTGCCACCCCTCACTATGCTATTACATTCTGCCAGGTGGTCATTTGGTCATTTTTGATTGGTAAAATACCAGGTGTTATTAGAGGGTAAATGAGGTTTTCTAAAGTAGGAGAGGGCAGGTATTAAAATGGGAAATGCCTTAGGTGAAGTAAATAAGAGTTCTGCCTCTCTAAAGAGGTAAATGGAAAATGTGTGCCCCACCTTGATACTTTGGTGTGTGCATATGTGTGAGCCTGGCTCTGTAATCTAGGACTTTGGACTTGTTTCCTCTTGGGTTCCTGCACGTCTTGTGATAAGGAAAATACAGGTATGACCACCAATGCACCCAATGGTCCACAGGTGCCTGAAAGGGCCATTGTCTTGAGCCACTTTCCATCTCAACTGCTAATGGTTACTTCAACAATGGTTATCTTCAAAATGGTTATCTTCAGTCTGAACAGTTGTTTTCAAAATTGCAGGCCATGTCCTTGAGGAGACAGAGAAAACAGTGGTTATTAATGCACACCACTTTTGAGTAAAACACTGCTAGCACTAGCAGCTGACACTCTAAAGCAAGGGGCATGCACTTGTTTGGGCTGCCCAGCCTTGCAAAGCTGTGAACTGTGTCTGAAGGAGTTACTTCCCTTCTTCACTTGTCTTAGCATTTAAAGACCAGGATGAGTTTTTAATAGGTAAGGTTTTCAGCTATTCTTCGTAGATTCAGATCTGAGAGAGTATGATTTCCTCCTCACTGTGCCTCCAGGGAGCTAGTTATATCAGCTACAATAAAGCCTGTGCTTCTGAAATGAAGATGTGGCAGTGCTCTGTACCTGAGCCATGTGAAATAGCCCTGAGCTGACAGAGGTGTCAGCCTACACC
The DNA here is from genome assembly GCA_027886175.1 of Phylloscopus collybita. Taxonomy (NCBI): domain Eukaryota; kingdom Metazoa; phylum Chordata; class Aves; order Passeriformes; family Phylloscopidae; genus Phylloscopus; species Phylloscopus collybita. The sequence continues at coordinate 6,995,007 of JAJNNQ010000086.1, read as the reverse complement.
TCCTGCAATGACAGACTGAGTGTGCCAGAATTGAGACTGCTCTGTCTGGCTGGATGGCACATAGAAGAGTTATCCCAAAGTTTTATGAATCAGGGGAGATGGACTGTGAACATCATTTTCAAGTTGTGTTGCTGCAACGTTTTACTCTTTTGCAATGCTTGTGTGCTGGCCTGTGCTGTGTGTCCCCTGTTTACATCAGAGCATGACCTGTGACTCAGCTCTGGAAAATCAACTTTTAGAGAAAAACTGAGAGCTTTACCAGCAAATTCTTTACAAATGAGAAAGGTTTCATTTCAAGTAGCCCTGCTCTGTACAGCCAAGGAAAAAGATCTTGAAGATATGTGACATGAACCACTGCCTTATTCAATCTTACAAAGGCTTCCAGGGAAACCTGAAGTAAAAAAAGCTGGTGTCTATTTAATAAATAAATACATTAAAAAAAACCCCAGCTACTTTGGTGTTGGGGAGGATGAAGTAGCTAGGCCCTGCAGAGATAATTTAATAGTAAAAGATTCTAAAAGTATGAAACCCACAAGAGGAATAGAATTAAAAGCAAAGTTTGAACTGTAAGTTGCTGGACAGGAAGAAGGTGATTAGACAGCTGAAAAGGGCTTGGCTGGGTGAGTCAGTGACACCCCTGCCAAGACAAGGATGAATAAAAGGTTGGACCTTCTCAGGTATCAGGGATAAGGTGGGTTTCACAGGTTTTGGGTATGTAGAGTAGTATTGTAATGTTGTAGTTCCCATAGGCTGTATGTAGATTCTGTAGGTTTTGTATCTTGAGGTGATTGGTTAATGTTCATTAGAATATTCACGACAGAAAGGGTTAAAATGGAATGTAACAAGGAGCTCGGCCTCTTTGAGCGCCTTCCCTTGGACCCTCTTGCCTCTTGCCCTCTTGGACTTTGCACTGGATCCCTGGACCCTTCCCCAGTCAGGCTGCCTCCCCACGACCAACAAAGCACGTGTTCCAGAGTATCCTGATCTTCAGATCATCTCTCTCGCCGGACAACCAGCGTGCGCTCTAATGCTTTGGCACATTGGTCTGTATGCAACCACTAAGAAATCTCTTCAAATACAAAAAATGCAGACAGAACTTTGACCCAAGCACCAGAATAATGATGCAAATGAGCAGAGCTTCCTTTAGTCACTGAAGAGTCCTCAAGAAACCAGATTTGTTTCTGGCTTCTCCTACAGTCTGATTTTACTTCCTAACAATACTTTCTTTTTCCTCAGACTGAAATTGTTTATGAAAATACTGCAATATTGAAGAAAAATACTGTTGAGAATTTACAACATTGTATTTGGAACATGGACTTTTGAACAGACAGGGGAAAAAAAAAAGAAAAAATACCAAAAATGGGTATTAATTTAATGAGGGGCCTTTGCCCTGAAGCTGTGCTGCTTCTATACCCAGAGATAAAGGAAACTGCCCAGAAGCCAGAAGTTTGAAATTTTTGGTAACACCATGAAATGTTCAGCTTCTCCTTCAAAAGTTTGCTCTGCTTCTCCAGTAATTACAACATTTCAGAGGGAGGAAAAAAAACAGTGCTAAAAATAGAATGAAAATCTCAGTGGGGGGAAAATGATAATTTTATCACTTTTTCTTCAAGAGTTCTGTAATACTTTCATCAAGTTCTTTGTAATATCAGCCAGCATTATGACTTTATTTTTAGACTGGACTTACAAAAGCTACAGAGTCTAAGGCAAAACTGAATGTTGTAAATGAGATTCCCGCTCCTTCAGCATTGCTGTGGGTGGCTATGTGTGTATGTATGTATGCACTTTGGTTCACATTTTTCTCTTCTGTGAATAGTTCCTCACAGCAACACTTATGGTGGCATCAAGAAGTGCAGTGCTAGTGGTGGGATGCACATTAAATAGCTTCTCAAGGTGCCTCCTAGTCCTGTTTTCCTGTATTTGTATGATTTTTTTATGGTTTTGCAGCAGTTTGCTTCCTAGGATAGTGGCCAGGACTAATGAGACTCGTTCCTTGCCTTTTTTCAGCCAGAGAGTAGTGAAGAAGAGTCCCTCTATCCCAGCTGGTGTTGCAGATGAATCAGAGCACCACCCCAGACAGCTTGTGTAAGTCCCCTGCTACTGAATCAGTCTTGCTTCTGGCAAAATTGAAGGTTTGTTTAGCTACATCACTCCATACAGATGATGGCCTGTTGGACGGAGTCTTTTGGCAAATTGTTCCACCCAAGTAGGTCAGCAGACCAAACTGCTGCAGCATGTCCAGAAAAAAGGCAAGCCTTGGCTGTCTCCTGATACAGGAGCAGGCAGTCAGGAAGCCCCTTTCTGCTCATTAGTTCCTATTGATTTGCTTATCTCAGGGACGTGCTTTAAACTTCAAACTATTTCTCATCAAGCAGCTTGACAGAGGTTTATCTGCAATCTCTTACATGTTTTCTTTCTCAGTATAAATAGTTTTATAACTATGTTTCCTTGCATCAGGCAGAGTCTACTTCTGCCATCACTCACATCCGTTTACTTTTCCAAAGCTTCCCCCACTATGAACTTTGATAGTTGTATCTTCTGCATTCATCTCTTTCATTATCCTTTTCTTTTGAATTTAAGCCTTATTAAAGGTGCTAACAACAGAATGTTATAATTAAGGTGCAGATTCCTACAGGAGATACAGAAGTCAAACATGTTTTTTTCTTTTTTTTTCTGCCACTCTGAGCCATTAGAAACACAGCTTAGGATAACAACAAATTTAACTGATTATCACATGGCAGCTACTTTACCTTTTTGCATGCTTACATATATTTATTTATTTACATATATTTACTCATGCTAGACCTACCTCCAGGTGGGACTTTCTTGTCCAAGGAATACACAAAGACCAAGATGGTTCAATTACAGTGAGAGGGAATGGTCATCTGGTCTGTGGCTGAGGTGAAGCCCTTATGAAGGGGAAATCAGCTTCACTCACACCACACCTGAGGGCTGGGGATAAGCAGTATTTGGAATGCCTGCTGAAGTGACATTTCCAGCCCTCTGTGTTAAGGTAGAGGGTCACACAGTGACTATTTTCTGACCAGCACTTTGGTCTACAATGGGTCTGTAGACTCTTTGCTGGTGTTGCCCCTGATGTTTGAAACACTTCAAATGGGTAATTGAAGTTTTGTGGCTTCTCTCTTGGCTAACTCCTCCTATCTTGCTGTGTGAATTTTGCTGGAATCAAGGGTTCACACTGCCTTTCAAGTGATTTCTGTTTTCCTTCTCCAATATTAAAAGGTGTTATGATGCTTAGAAAAACACAGAAGCTTTGTGCAGAGTAGAAACTTCAGCTCATTGTGAAATGTGCACATTAACCTTCTCATTGCAAACATGAGGAAAATTTTTTTTAAAAATCTTCCACAGCTACTGTTCCAGGCCTACAGTAGGACTGTAAACACCTTGCTGAAGAGATTAGCAGCTAACTTCTAACCAGGCACATTTTGCTGCCAGGGAAAGAAGACGTGTTTGTGTCTGGCTCTGAGCCCACCTCCAGTAGCAGGCAGTTACTGGTGAGTGTTAAGTCTTTACTGCCTCTTACCTAAATTATACATGATTACATTTTTTCTGTGGTTTGTTTCCAGTCTAACCATGGCTCTAGAACCCTTAAGAATAAGAGCACAGAGTACCACTTTGTGGTGTTTTTCTCCAACCTCTCTTGAGTGTTTGAAGCAAACAGAATCACATTTCTGCCATCACCCCAGAGCACCTCAGGAACACAGAGTATGAGTCAGAGTCTATCATTCTGCTATCCAACAGGCTCACATTTTTGCAACAACTCAGCAGGAAAACACCAACTGTGCCTGTTCAGCTGGACTCTCAGTGTGTCAGGGAGGCAGAGTCAAGGTTTCCCTCTGACGTTATACAACTGCTTCTGTGGGGAAAACAAGTGAAAACTGGGCTTTTGTGTTCAGATTGTGCATTTATTTTCAGATGCATTAAACCAGGCTTTAGTGATTCAAGGGTTTAAATGTGATTCTTCTCTTCTGTTGGCAAACAATTGTTGTATCTAATTAATTAATGATGTGCATGGTCTGACTGGTACTTAAGTGTGTGTTGTTGGTGGAACAATGACACGGCTAATACACAATAAAATATTAATTTAACTGGAAAGACCTGAAGTGAGAGGGCTGTGACATAACCTGTCAGGGCCATGAAATGGTAAAATGACAGTTTTGCTGATGGGACTAAATGAACAGTATTATACTAATTCCTTTTCATTATGAGCTTTTAAACAAGATTTTAAGTTGATGACCATAACTAAGTTCATGCAATCTGCTCAAGCTTGAATGTCCAACATTTCCAGACTCAAATTTTTTCTCAAATTGTTTCATGTGAAGTTCTTTTGTTTTAGGTCAGTCTTAGTGTTTCCATTGTCAACAGTTTATTCATCAGCCTGACTAGACTAAATCAATTCAGGTCTAAATTAAATGGTGTCACTCTTACTGTTTGGGACAAGCTAGCCTAGTGATTACAACAGTGCAGAAAATTTTCTTCTATGTGATAATTCACTGACATTATGTTCCACACTGTTAGAGAAAGATCAATGATAAAAATGGGCATTCAAAAAGCAATATTCTTTTTTGGATGCTGACTTTCCACAAAAAATATTTTATTGTTTTAAGATATTTTCTGCTGAAAGGTTTCTAGTTTATAATTTAAATACAAAAAGCCAAAGGAACAAAGCCAGTTTTCAACACATAAAACCTTACCAAAATTTTTCATTCTCCATAGTTTCAATGGAATAAAGAACTTTGAGAAATGATGACTGATTTAAAACATTCAGATATGTCTTGGTATGGAAAGACAGGTATCTGACAGGGAAAGCTGGAGTTTCCCTTGGAATGGAGACCTTGGAATGGGTAAACCCCTCACCCCCTCCAAATTATTTTCAGTTTGCAATCAAGGGCTTTCAGGCAAAGATTTGGGAATAGGAATAACAGGTTTTTACTAGGAATATTAACAATACAAATGTAGTAGTAAAAAAAAAAAAAAAAACAAGCAAAAAACAAACAAACAAAAATCCTAGAAACCCTGACAAAGTCAGAGCTACAACCTGACACCCTGTTGGTCAGGGGGTTGGAAGCAGTCCCAAAGTGAGTCCTCCTGGAGTGGCAGAGGTGGTTCTGGTGGAGCAGAGATGTCCTGAGAGAAAAGGGTCCAGTGATGGTGAGAAGGGTCCAGCCTTCCTCCAGGAATCCAGTGGAACCAGATCCCTGGTGTTCCTGTGTCTCAGTTTTTATCCAGGTAGGAATGGTTGGCTCCTCCCACACTGGGTGGAGCATCTCCCACTGGGATGATGGAATGTGTCCTGTCCTTGGTGAGCCTTCATGGCCCATCAGCAGAGGATGTCCCCCTGGAGGGAGGATGGGTGGTGACAGAGATAACAAACACTGCCCCACCTGGTTTAACAGCTGGCCCATTATCAGAACTCTCCCCCCAGAGTTACAAGAGAGAAAAAAAAAAACAACACCATCTCCCCAACTGCTTTCGACAAATGAAATAGAATACACATTTTTCGTTCCACAACCCAAGACAAGACAAGGTATTCCCTTGACAGGCCCTCCTGCTCCCATAATTTAATGTATGCTTTGACTAGCCCTGCTTTTGAGGAGCTTTTTGAGCAAATTGAAGGGAGAAAGAATAAAAAAAAGAAAGAATATCTGTATTCCTCCCAGATATATAGTTATGTACTATAATTTGTAAACCTTTTATTTATGTTTACAACTACATTTTATGTACATCTCTGGCTCCTATTTTCTCAGTCTGCAGAGAAAAAGCTAAATAAGCCACAGGCACCATAGATTTTGGACAAATGTTTTCCTAAGATACATGCTTGCTTTCAATAGGATACTGAAGTCTATCTGTGGGAGATAGTGCAGTTTTCTCTCCACAAGAAAAACCTCTAAAGTTGTGTAAAAGTTGTGTTTTGGAGAGCAGGAAAAAAAAAAGCAAAGTACCAAAATCCTTACAGTAATTTTCTTGGGTGTGCCTTTTAGAGATCAGTCCCTGGGAAAACCTACCATCTGTACAATCTACCAAGAGCTGATAACCTCTCCTTACCGATCCTAAGAATATCTCTATATATTAATTTTGTGTTTAGATTGATAGGATTTTTTCTCACCTTCATGAATGTGAATCTCAATCAGTGATGTACAGAGCTCTCTGCTCTCCAACCTGACAGCAGCAAGGGGGAAGTTTAGATTTTGTGGAGGTGTTGCCTCCATCATGTTTCATTCACAGTGTTAGACACCTTTGAATGTAAAATATGGATCAGACAGTTGATAAATGAGTACTATGGGAAGGCTTGTTTGGCAAGGTGAACAATGGAGCAATTGTCCCAAAAATCTTCCCCAGCTGACACTTTGCCTTAGCGCTATCTTCTGGATGCTCCTTGGAGAATTAAGTGCCAAATAAGATTTTTTTCCAAATGAGAACTAGCCAGTCTGAAGGAATTCTTATCAGGGCAGCAAACAGCTAATTAACTTGTACAGTAACTATTGTTCACTGTATGCAAGTGAAGGTGTTTACTGTACATAGCCAATGTGATCATCTCATACTCACTGTGCTTGGCTTGTTCATAACCAGCACCATACACTCACCTTTAAAAACTGAGGAATTCACCACAGCAATAGAGATGTCTCACCAGGTTTTGCCATGATCACAGGGTTTCTGGTTTTTGTAGTTGATGTTCCCCTTTCTCATTGGCCAGTACAAAAGGGGAGTAAGTACAATTGAGCCCTGGATTCTGGTTAGCCCTGAGAAAAACAAGAATGAGAAGTGCAAGGTCTGAAGGTATAGGAATTGTGGCTCCTCTCCATTTGAAGGAGCCTGATTTTCTTCATAAAGGCTATTCCAACTGCAGTACACCTGCCCTTGATGCTCAAGTCAGACCCTGGCTATCAAGAGAGCAGTGCTGGAGCTTCTGACCCAAAGTTTGTTTCAGGATTAGGTGTTTGAAAATTGTGTGAGAGTGCTGCAGATGCAGGAATGGGGATAGAAAATGGGTAGGGTGGAGTCAGGGGAGTGAGAAGCCTTGTTAGATCTTGTCCCTGAACTGCACTGATGAAGCTTCTTCTTGCTCAAGCCTCACGAGAGACACACCACAATGCAGGTATTTTAATACAGATCTCTTTCTGCATAAGTAATAGTGAGGCAGCTCTGTGAAAAATACACACTCTTTTGCTTAAAATTAGAAAATGGTGATTAGAGGCTTGGGATTAGATGCTTCATCCTTTGGTAAATTTCTCTGCAGTCGTTTACCCTCCGCCAGGGTGTTGAGTGGGAAAGAAAGTACACACAAATTAGGTGTAAGATACTTGGTGCAGTGAGCTGGGAGTGTACATCCTGCTTTTTAAAGTGTCTAGGCATTTGGAAGCTTACATCGAGACATTTCAACATTTCTGAAGGTTTTTATACTCTGTCTGCCAGTAGTATGGTTTGTGAACCATATTTCATCTATTTAATCTATTTAGTTAGATTAATTACAAATTCCTTGACTGACTCTTTATATATCTTTTTTCTCACTCTCTTCTCTACCCATCCTCCCATTAAAAATGATGTAGTAGAGTTGACAAAATTGACTTTGGTTGCAGTGGGAATCATATTTAAACTGGGGAAATAAATTAAGATATTCACTGTCAGACGTTTTGATAAGGCTTTCCATGCTGAATGACTAGAGACAATTAAACACAATTGCTTCATTTTAATGGCTATCCTTTGTTTAACCTCACCTAAATCTGCAGTGGCAGTGTTTGGGGACTGCTCTTTCATTATATATGACTCAGCATGAACTCGGTAACAGTGAAATATGTTTTAAAGGAAGTGCTAAACTCTGATTATGACTGGTTTAACTGACACTGATGAATACCACTCATACAGCATGATTCTGCCTGGCCTGGTATTAGCATAAGAACATTAGGCAAAAACCTGTTAGAATGCTAACATACATTTAAAAGCTACTAGGCTGAACCTCTTACGTACATACAAATACATCCATTTCACATCATCTGCAGCTACTGCTCCATTTGTCAAGGTAATTTGTTCATTTATACCTGGTTTGTGCAGCTTCAAGCCATAATTTTTGCAAGGTATTGTAGCTACTTTATAAGAATGACAGGAAGTGGGATCAGTCTGCCTGGAAGACACTGCTTTGCTTGGAACATGCTGTACTAAGTGTTCTCCTCTGAATAGCTAGACATCAGCTCTCTTATGAAGACTTTTCTCAGGCTCTAGATGACTAACCCTGCTTCACAGCCAGGAAATGCATCAGAAGGACCCTCCACCCATTATTTCACATTGTTTCTGAATGGATTCATATCCAAAGAATAGAAATTGGGTGACTCTGGAGTCAAGTGAGGAAAGCTGGTAGTGATTCATTAAGATGATAAAATTCAGATTTCCCCAGTACGGAGAGAAATTCAGCTGACTCATGAGTCAAAGACAGTTGTGTCCAAAATGTTATTTCTTAACTGAATTTATTGCTTATGGAGAAAAAGCACAACTTAAGCTCTAGAGGCTATGCAAACAGTGCAATCTCCCTTGCATGAGAGGAACAGATTTCTGCCTTCCATCTGCCTGCACTTTTCTCACTCGGGATCTAGACAATGGAGGTAAACATGAAAGTAGTATTAAATATGTTCACCCATTCTATTAATGACTTGCTTGACATAAAAGACCTTCCTGTTACTTCTCCATGGTTCCATTACAATCTGCTCAAGAAAAAATATCTGTTGATGAGACTTGACTTGAAACCACATCTTCAATGTACCAGAATGTCTCACCCCAGGTCTTGTAGATGAAGTTATTCCTCAGTCAGAATTCTCATGAGTGTTTCTGGTTTTGTAGCTTTTTATTTTAAATCTGTGTAGCTCCAGATGTAGTGGGTTGTAGTAACCAAGCAGAACATGAATCATGGTAGCAAGGCTCTAGTCCAAGAGGAAATGACACAGAGTTTTTGGCTTAAAGACAGTGGGAGGCATTTCTTGCTGCTGTTCCTGTTGATGTGCTCCTGTGTGGTAGCTAGCCTGACATACACATGCTCCCTATTGGCCCATTAATGAGAAAAAGAGCAAGTTCTGTTTCCTGACTAGCTCCCTGACATTTCTTCTCTTCAAGCCAGCACCAGCTCTGGCCTGTTTGAGCCCAGTTACATGTGGCTGCTTGGTGTGTACATGAGGTCAGTGCAGCACTGGGGTGATGACTCTGGCTCAGAACCATGATTCTGATGCTGCCCTAATCTAATGTTTAGTTCTGATAGAGTCCATCATGTCATAAAGTGCCCAATGAATCAGAATCACAGAATGGCCTGGACTGAAGGGACCTTAAAGATCATCTGGCACCAACCCTTCCTCTGCCATAGGCAGGGACAGCTTCCACTGGCCCAGGTTGCTCCAAATCCCATCCAGCCTGGCCTTGAACACTTCCAGGGATGGGGCAGCAACAGTTTCTCTGGGCAACCTACACCTCCTCACAGAAAATACCTTCCTCCTAACATCTGATCAGAACCTGTCATCCCATGCCCTTGTAAATAGTCTCTCTCCATCTTTCTTGTGAGTTCCCTTCAGGACTGGAAGGCCACAATTAAGCCACCTCAAAGCTCTCTCTTCTCCAGGCTGAAGAATTCCAATTCTTTCAGCCTGTCTTCATAGCAGAGGTGCTCCATCCCTCTGATCACCTCGGTGGCCTTCTCTGGATTCACTCTAACAGCTCCATGTTCTTCTTGTGCTGGGGATATTTTGTTGTAACTTACAGCAGTGAAGTTCTTCAGTCTGCTTAAACAATAATGCATTTTTTTTTCAGTGCACTCAAGTTCTCTCTCTCTTTTTTTTTTTTTTTTAATTCTACTGTATATATGGATTGTTAAATTTGTACTGAGCTTCCTGATAGAGACTGTTTGATGTGGAGTTTTGTGAACTAAACAGTTTGGGAAAAAAGAAATTATATGTGGTAATTTTACCTGGTTACAGCAGTTAAAAGAATGCTTTTGTGATTATATATATATAAAGATTCTGATTCTGTATATGTAAAATCACAATCTACTATAATATGTCATTTTGTTGTGTAATTGTTATCTATGTAAATATTTTAGTGCAAACATTCTGAAGAGTTTGGAAATAAGGCTGACCTCAGGCAGAAATAAAAGTTATTCTTATCCTTTGCAAAAAAAAAAAAAAAAAAAGACAGTACTAGTATCTTCTGCTGTAGTAAAATTGGACTGCTGCTGCAGCTGGGAAGCTCAAGCTGGGCTAAAAACACTATGAGGAAAAGAGATAGTTCATTCTAGAGCTGCCCTCTGGCTTGATGCTCCTTTTCCCATTCACTTCCCTCAGGGTACAACACAGCTCCTGGCTGGCATAAACCAGGAAAGAATAAAACAGAGATAGCTTGGGTTACATTCCCACTCACCACTGTTTTGTCACACACACAGGCAAGAGGGACACACAGAGAAATGATGTTTGAGAGCAGCCAGTTGTGGATAGGAAGGCAGTGCTGTGAAACAGCTTCTCTTCTGGCAACATAAAGCAGTGTAGTCAACAGAGACTTGTGGAGTAGTTTAGGGACCATGTCACTATTGTTCCAGTTATTGACACTGTTATACTGTGGTGGAGAATGGTAATTGGCTTCTTGTTTCTTACAATAATATTGCCTATGAAGGCAGGCTGAGAGAATTGGGGCTGTTCAGCTGGAGAAGGCTCTGGGAAGAACTTAGAGTCCGTTCTAGCACATGAAGTGAGTGTACACAAAGACTGGAGGTTTAGCTTAGTTATTGGGTAGTAATTCTTTACTATAAGGATGTCCAGGCACTGAAACAGGTTACCCAGACCGATCATGAACTCCCCATCTCTGGAGGTGCTCAAGCCCAGGCTGGATAGAATTATGAGTAACCCGTTCTAGTGGAACATATCTCTGCCCTCAAAGATGATCTTTTAAGATCCCTTCAGCCCAAACCATTCTATGACTGCATAAATTTTTCTCAGCAGGAAAGAGCTCTCAGCCTGCACACAGCTCACCAGGCCAAAAAAAAAAAAGTAGATATATGTACCACCCACTTCTTATTTGTGCAATAATTCGATAGCAGGTCTCTAAACAGCTTTTGTCAAAATAGGTGGTCATCCTCCAGAGCTATCTGCCACCACTTTTGATCCCGTTAATCACATTGCAGATCAAGTACAGCACCTCATCTCCTTACAAATGATGGTACTGAAGGACTGCAGGCACTCTCGCCCTGCTGGTCCTTATTTGTGGATCACCAGCGGCTTCAAATCAATGCAAACTAAATAACCTAAGAAGGAAAAATGCTTATCATGTTATTTAAAGACCCAGAGGGCAGCTACTGTGAGCATTCATTTTGGATCACCCAGTCCTAACTTCCACGTGATGACCAAAATTCCAGTAAATATGATGGAACACTAAGAAAGTCAATTTGACTGAACAGGAGACTCTGTTCTAATGGGGAGGAAACAGAAATAAGAAAGAGGAAGTATGGTTGTTTGTGGATTAGTGCTATTGTAATTGCTTGAAGGAAAAGAGAACAGGAAAGAGAAATTGTAGGGGAAAGGAGAGACTTAATAAATGAGAGAATGAAAGGATTCAGACCCTAGGCTGGCCAGGGCCAGCCTAATGGCTATTTAGCTGAAGAAACACAGAGGAAAACTGCAAAAAAATATGCTGGAGAGGACAGGTATCTTTTGAAAATTGAATTAAACTCAGAAGGCAGAGGAACACTCACAAACCCTAAAAATGAAACTGAAAGTGCATCAGAGAGTAGTCTGTGGTGGTTTTCTACTAAGAGCTGTACAGGTTACATTCTAGCACACCATAAACTTCCCATTAAGCTTTTCCAGGTTTTCCTACCAAGCTTTGCATACAAAGAACGTTCTCTTTGCTGTAAACCACACATTCCCTAAACTACAATGGTTTTGTGCCCTTGTGTTAAAACTTGAATGGCTTTTCTTTCAAGCTAAGCAGCATCAGCGAGGTTGCTTCAACTCTGTTTCCAAAGACTACCAATAGGAATTTCTTTGTACGATTTTTGGAGGTCTGTTTGCTCTTGGAAACAGCACCAGGCAGCAGCCCCCTTGGAAAGAGCCACGACAGAGCCTGGATGTTTATGCCTAAGTACACTCTCCATCAGCCTAAACAATAATTTAGAATGGGTCTATGGTAAGAGCAGGTCAGAGCCTTGGGTGAAATGTCTGGATCCACAAGGGGATGCACTTAAGGCTGCTGACTGGTGACCAAGTATTGTCAATCTTGGGTCACCTATGTGAGAGTGACAGCAGAGTACAGCAAATGGCCCATAGTAATTTAATGAGTTAAGAAGCTCATTTTCACTATCATATAAAAAAGGGGCACTACCCATTTTTTGGTCATACTCATCACGTCACCTTCTCCATTCTTAGCACACCAGTCTAAAAAAACATACCACAAATTGTTTCACAGTTGCACAGCAAAACTTGTTGAACTCCATTTTTCATTACTTCCCAGTTACCCACAGGGGCAGCAGTTTATCTGAGCAAGCTTAGCAGCATATCAAGTGACCAAAATAATTCCTGATTAAGGTACATAATTTTCTGAAGAACTACATTGAAAGTGAAATTGTTTTAAGAGTAAAGAATAAATACCCCCTCCCCACAGCCCACAAACCAGCTCCTCTGTTCATGGGTGACATTTTTAATCTATGCTCAACATTTTTACTCTTTTCACTGCTACCCCTCCCAGCATATAGATGTCTATTTTGCTTGTTAAACTGCAGTCTCTAATCTAAATGCTTGTTTGCATTTAATAGTGCCTCATTGCTGTAGGTATTCATGTTGTTGTCCACATTCTACCTTTGTTAATCTTTAGGCAGTTACTGTAAAATAGATATCCCTTTGCAGTTTTGAAATTTAAAATTACTTCACAATTGTTTTCAAATGCATGTGAAGAAAGGAATAATGAAAACTGCTTGCCTGCCCTTTTCCAAAACTTTCTGTGACAAGACTCAGCTCAGGACAAATTAATCAGTTGAATCTTGAAAATGGATGTCAAATGGAGAAGTTGACAGGCCATGACCTGCACAGTCTAATTTAAACTGTCCATAAATTCATCATTTTTTCAGTATGTAGGGTGTCTTGTTTTCTTTTCTCCCTAGCCCAAAATGACAGGTCTGCTACACGTATTTATGTTAAGTGCCTTAAAGTATTTAGACAGCCCCTTCCTGATTTTTAAGATGCAGCTATTTCATAGTTCTTGAAAACAGGCGCTGTTCATGGTTTGAGCTGTGTTTCTCTGTCTCTGCTACTGATTAACCATGAGGGGTTTGAATGATACCAGGGCAGTGTCACAGCTGCACTACCATGGAGACTGCTCTCATACTCCCCTGTCTCTCTCTCAGGGCTCTGAGAAGAAGGGAGGGACACATGTTTATAGAGTCGTTAAGCCAATATTTACTGTCAGTTATTTTGCAATCTACTCACTTACAGACTTTACTGCAGATAACTCTCTGTGCCATCTGTTTTTCACGGTATTCTCACAACGTTCTGGCGTTCCTTCCTGGTACAAAGGGGCCAGTGACTGAAACAAGAGACCTGGAGAATGTGAGAAAGTGCTGCCAGCACCCATCACTGCTATCCATTTTCCTTGCTGGTGATATCCCTAAGTGATCAAGAGCAGACACTGGTGGATGCAGCTTATCACACCAGACCTGTAGTGCTTCCTAACATCTCTGGGTAGTAGAGAATGCCCAGCTGTGTGCTACAAGGTTATGCTTGGCCTGGCAGGCACTCTTTGATGCAGAGAGGGCAGAGCTCTGAAAAGCACCTGCTTCAGCACTTCTCAAACCCACACCTGCACTGGCAACTGCCAAAAACAGTAGGAAAGGTGCTGGGTGGCACAGGAGCTGTGGCTGCAGGGTTGTATTAGACAGGTGTTGATGTGATGGCTCCATATGTTACCTTGCTGCCCAGCAAGTGAGATGCCTTGCAGCAGTCCTCCTGCACCTGAGGTGTACAAGCAGATGGCCTGAATGGCACTTCAAGGCACTGTTGACAGCATTTGTCCTTTCCCAGTCATGAAGACTGGCGCAAGGACACGGTTTGATCCACAGCACTGAGGATCCTCTACTTCTGCATCAACTGAATGTCACTGTTTTGAGTTGCTTCCTTCAGAAGTAGTTAGTCAGGAATTAATTTTTCCCCTCCTTTTAAATTTATGAACAGTTCTCTAGGAAAATGTTGTCACAGCACCTACAACTTATACATACTAAGATTTTCTAACATTTAAAATTGACACGTTGACTCTTCAGTCTTGTCATTTAACATTTCTGAAAGGAAAATAGATGGAAGTGAAAACAGGCATGTGTCAGGTCTGGTGTGGTGGTGAAGGTGCCATGACCTTCCTCGCCAGAGGCATCTTTAAAAAGACACCCAGATGGACAGAGGCAGGAGCACTCTCAGGTGGAGAGTGATTCAGCTCTTTGTGCATCCTTAGGTGCAAAGTGATCAGCTTTTAGGTGCTCTATCAAATGCAGTGGTGTGCTCTTTGTGAGGCTGCCCGAGCAGCAGAGCCACAGTTTGCCACTCCAGGTGACACAGGAGTAAAAGTGAGATGGGGCCTTTTCAATCTCCAGGAAAGCTTCTCTATTCCACAAAGTCCACAGGGAAAGAACCCTCTGGTCCCAGGGGAGAGGGACTATATAGGGTAGTTAGGGGTGGGGTTTCACAACTTAGCCAATGGGGAAAGGAATTGGGAAAGGATCAATCAGGGGAGGGATCCAAAAAGAACCAACCAGGAGGGGTGAAAACCAGGAACAAGGGGAATAACCAATGGGGTAGGAAACATTAAGGTAGAACTGCAAAGACCCATGGGTTGAAGTATTTTTTTCTCCTCTTGAGCCACAAGGAAAATTCTCCAAGGGATTTCCCAAAGGAGAGTCCCTGCAGCCTAGGGGCTGCACATGGGTTGAAGCACTTTTGCTTACCCTGAGCTACAAGGAAATCTCCTAAGGGGATTTCCCAAAGGGGAATTGCTACAATCTGAGGCAGTCTAGGGGCTGCATACTTTCCAAGAGAGTGAATTATTTTCAGTGGACAGTCCGGGGTGCACCATAGGCATGACTAAAAATAAATGGGCTTACAACATTTCTGCAGAAAAAAATTTACATGTTTGACAGCAGTGAAGTAAATTACTGAAGCAATGGTTAGCGCAGGGTATACAGCAAATGTGTAATAGAAGTATATGGAAAATGTGGACTTTCGTTAGTAGAGAGAGAATAAAATGTTTTTTCAACAACCTTCCTTTGTTCAGTAATTCTTTGCTTTCCATTTTTCATCAAGGACAATGAAACAGATGAAAAATACCATGTAACAAAGATGCCAAGTCCTTAGGGTTGTTGAAGGAAGCCTTGAAAAGTCTGTGAGTTTAACAGTGAAATTGACATGTTAATGTTTTAATTTGGTGCATTATTAAGAGCATTTCTGAGAACTTACACTAACAGCAAGCTAACAGGATTCCAGTAGAATTTCAAATGAAGGTATATTGTTTGGAAGAACATTTTATAAATCATTACACAAAAATCTGACCATTTCATCAAGACTTATGGAAAATACACTCTTAAAGTAAAGACACCACAGGAGAAATATCTCATGGATTTGTCAGTATGTCCTTTGGTATAATATCCTAATACAGCTGCTCTTAGTGCCTACTGTATTAACAGAAATATTTTTAGCAGGAGACCAATGCATACAATAATTTCCCCTCCCCATCCACCACTGTTCTGGACACACATACATCACTATTTTGGAACCCAGGAAATGGAGAAGACTTGAAGAAATATGTCCAGTTGCCCAGTTTTGGCTCATAGCCATTTTACTACAGCATTAAAGCCTGAGAACAGGCTTTAGAAGGAGAATATTAGAGACGATGAAGAATTAAGAGTTATGGCCATAGGACATTCCAAAATAATTATTTCAACACCTTTTCCCCCCTCAGCTGTAGATGTAAAACGACCTAGTGTTGTTGTTAAAGCATCCCTCAGAATATGCTGGACTTAGTCAGAAATAGCAGTGAGAAGAATATGTTCAGATCTGTTTGGGTATGTATCAATTTTTTCTAAAGGCCTCAGAAAAATAATGTGGAAATGGGTATCTTCCAAGTTCTTGAAACCAGAAAACCAGATGCACACCACATTAAAATGAGGGTCAATTCTCTCATCTATATCCAAAAAAATGTTGAATGGAAAAGTGCCTTAGAAAAAACACACTGATATGTGCAGCAGATTTTACAAGCTCTGCATCCTTCTGCAGGCTGCATAATTATTCTGTAGAGTAGCCAGCAATCATTTGGAAACGTGATATTTCTCCCTATGAAGTTCATTCCTGGAAAAGACATGATGAGAAAATGTGGACTCCTATTATTTTTGTAGGTCTATCTTTTAGTTTGAAAATGGGGATCAGGGCTAAAATCTCACTCTGTGATGCTATATGTAGTAAAAATTGCTGATAGGTGCACATCTTGAGTCAGGGTCCAGTAATACTATGTACTACTGAAAAGAATATCCTTGACATTCATCAGGACTTGAACATGAGGGCCCAGAGACAGCTTGGACTGAAAGTAATGCTCCCCAGGAGAAACCTGCTAAGCTTTTGGGTTGGAAAGAATGAGAGAGCTGCAGACTAAATGAGTAACACTGTGACTTGTATAATGATTCTTAGGCTTGCATTTGCAAGCAAGACATCTGAGAAATGTGGGAACAAGGAAGAATAGAATGGGATTGCAGTAGAAATATGGAAGGTCAGACAAGGGGATTGGTGTGCAAGAATATCAGAGTATCACAAAGTGATACAGGAGAAGAAAAGTTGAGACCAAACAAGATTTCAAGAAGATGGCTGACTTTTCATAAAGATTTCTGACAACAAAGTGAAAACAGGGTGTAAGCTTTCAAGGAAAACCTTGAAAATTATGCATGCCTTGTCTGTAGGGTCTGCCTAAGCAGTGCAGATGAGAAATTGATTAATCTGATAGTAAAGCATACACCTATCTGTGGTCAGATTGATTGCTTTCTATAGTCTTTCTACAGACTAGGACTTTACTAACTGGCACAGATATGTGCCTCAATTATGGCTAAAAACATATCTAAAGCTGTGAACCCCAATCTAGTTACCTCTTGTGTGTGTAAGAAGATCCTGTTATAAAATAAATTCTAAAATTTTAAAATTTTAAAATAAATTTTTAAATTTTGCAATCTCATTGTTATGCATACTGCAAAGAAGAGGCAATATATGCCAGATCCAAAAGAATTTGCTCACACTAGAATACATTTAGTTCTTCACTGTCCATCTGCTTTGTACTGGAGTGGCCACACCTCTAGCCCTGGGGGCAGTTTTCAGCACCACAATATGAAAAAGGCATTGTTATCAGAGACCATCCAAAGGAGGCCATGAGGGTGTTGAAGGGCCTTGAGGTGAAGCCCTATGAGGAGTGGCTGAGGGTCCTTGGTCTGTTCAGCCTGGAGGAGATGGAGGGGAGACCCCATTGGGGTCTGCAACTTCCCTGTTGGAAGGGCAAGGTGAGGGGCAGGCACTGATCTCTTCTCTGTGGTGCCCAGTGACAGCACCCAAGGGACTGGCCTAGAGTTCTGCTGGGGGAGATTTGGGCTGGATATCAGAAAAAGGCTTTTCTCCCGTACGGTGTTTGGGCACTGGAACAGACTCTTCAAGATAGTGATCACAGCACCTGCCTGACAGAGTTCAAGAAACATTTGGACATTCTCAGGCACATTATTATGACTCTTGGGGTGTCCTGTGCAGGGCCAGGAGTTGGACTGAATGATCCTGATATGTCCCTTCCAACTGAGTTTATTCTGTTGATGTGGGTGGAACCCCATAACTCCTAGTTGTATGTTGAATGCTCTGCAAATGGTTACTTTAAAAGTGTTAAAAACTCCTAGTCATACATTGAATGTTCTGTTGATGGTTATGCATATTGTTATCTTGAATAGTTTGTTGTCACCCAGGTCCCAGTTGTGTATGCCCTTGCCTGTTGCTGAGGTTTTGCTGCTCCCTGCCTGCTCTCTGTCTGCCTCTCTTCCCGCTCCCTGCTGACCCTGCCTGCTCGTCAAGCTGAAACCAACGCCCATTATGGAAATCACACAGACCCCCATGAGGCCTTGCCAGAATGTTCAACACAATTAACACCAAAAACCCCCAGCAACAACGAGTCAGCACAAAATCCAGACCCACAAAGGACACCACCTGACTGGCAAGACATCAGGCTATGTGTGGAGGCTTTTCACCTGCTCACCATAACTTGAAAGGCACTCAGAAAGAAAGACATCCCTGGACTAAAATGAGCCCAATCAGTTCTTGGGAACTTCTGTGAGGATGAACTCCCGGCTCTGCAGCATGAGCAGCAGAATTGACCCGAGCCTCCTCCCCAGCAGTGCTTGAGGGAGTAGTAGTGGCGTAGGCAATGTCTTGAATTTTCCCCTTTTAATAAAGGCATTTAAGGAGTTAATAATTGTAGTATATATTAATTCATGTTCCTGGAATATAATAATAAATTAATTTAAGTTTACCTAATGAGGTGGTATTGGTGGAGGGCGGGGGAAGATACATTCCCTATAGAAAATGTGTTTCAGAGGCTGCCAGCTCAGGCAGGAACTGAGTGGTAACCTCACAAGAAACCCTTCTTACATTATCCTGGTGTATGTTAGTTTATGTTCACAAATTGTATTTTATGCATGTAATATCCACGGGTGTGGGTGATAGTGAATTATACAGTTTTTAAGAATGTCAGAGGAACTGTCCCAGCTCAGAGAGTCCCCCCTGGGATCCGGGAAGGGGATAAAAAGAATTACAATATCAATAGAGGGAGCAAATGCTGAAACCCAATGTGATCATCTCAGAAGAGCAGGCCCTGGCTGAGCCATCAAGGACGCTTGAGGACATCATCTACGCCCAGGAAAACTCATTCAGACCATCGGATGGAGTCAGCAGCACCATCAGGAGACAAAAGAAACTGCAGAAATCCAGGACAGGGCAGAGAGCCAACCCCGGGCATTCCCAAACCCAGCAATACCGAGACCACCAGACCTGTTCAGACTTGTTCACTGAGCTCCCTGACATGTTCAGACTTGTTCAGTCAGCAAAGAGTGTAAGACTGGCGGGCAGGGGCGCAGACCCCTGTGAGACCTGGGGGTGTGGTGTCACAGGACACTTCAGGCAGGTCTCACCCAGCGCTGGCACTGACCATTTCCTTGCTCCTTGGTCAGTTTCCGTATTGGCTTTGTCCGTTTTGTGCTGGTGGGTTTCCACTGGCAATCTGGCAATAAATTCTATTTTATTATAATTGGCTTTATTAATTTATAACAATAATCATCTCCTGTCCTGCTTATTCATAACATTATGATTTTATGAAAAAAGTGTGTGGCCTCCAGAGATCCAGGCTATCACCTGCGTTAAGTGGAGCTCATCCTTCCATCTGCCATTTATTGAGTTTAAGCTTTCTCTTGCATTTTCTCTGACACCTCACTTTTGCTGGGTAGACAAAAAGAACATAAGAGGATGATTATTTGCACACGCATTCATCTGTGTATCATGAGTGTAGTTAGTTTGTACAAATTAGTGCCTTTGTTTTCTACGGTACTTAATGACAACAGCTGGATCAGAACTTTCAAGTATCAAATTAATTCGGAAATCAAGTCACTCCTTTGTGTTGCTAAGTATGATTTCAGGGCTTCTATTCTGAAATATTCACAGTTCCTTTTAAATGCCACTGAAGGAGAATAGTGTGACTATGTTTTAACAGACACAGCTGCTTTACTGTTGTCCTCAGTGCACTAGATTAGTGCACAAAACAGCCCAGTGCCCTCAAAACACACAGAAAAGGGGAGTAGATCTCATTCTCATGATTCAGATGTTTGGCTTCAGGTGTCAGTCTGTTCAGGATTTACATCGAGCCCTTTGAAATATTAGATCAGCCAAGTAGTATCTGGTCATTCATGTCTTACAGAAGAACTGGACTTTCATCATTTTACTGAATTGGCATCTGATGAAGACAACTCTTTCATAGGTGAACTGGGAACTGAGTTCTCTCAGAGCACCTAAGCTGAACTTCCTGCATACAAAACACTTAGATTAACTTTCTTTCATAATTTACTACTTCTGGCATTCATGTGGGCCTGTGAAATTCAAGTGTGTTAAGTTAATCTCAGCCAAGTTATTTTTGTCTGGTTCTGCCCCGACCAAATGCTGACATTAGACATAACAATAACACACAGTGCTGTGCCTCCAACATAGGGTAAACACAATCTGTGTAATTCATTTATGAGGAATAATAATGGGAGATTACCCAGTCCTAGTGAAATACATGTCAGGACAATTTCAAGGTCCTGCAATGCTCCAAGACTACAGCAGATACTTATGCACACAGTATTGATAAAGACCAATAATTTAAAGTTGCATGAAAATTCTCTTATTTATCTTATGATACTCTATTGCAGTAGACCCAAGGAAAATATTTCTGTCAAAGGGCAGGTAAAAAGATCAGAATCTTGTTTGTTGTCAAATTTTGGAAATTACTTAGCCTGTGGACTACATATATCTGCAGCTTTAGTACTTAAAAGGAAATAGTTTTATATAGCAATATTTTTCAGCTTTCTGAAGCAGCAGCTCTTAAGGGATGCCTTTGAGGGATTCATAAAAAACAGTTAAGGACAGTAAAGTTATTGTCAATAGTGTTCTGTCTTTAGAAGAACCACAAATCCAAGAAGGCTTGACAGTTACCAAGAGAACTTGTATGCTTACCTGGCACAAAAATAATGGAAGATAACAATACAATGAATTACAGGGGGGTGGCAAACAGAAATTTGACCAGTGAATTGTGTATATTTGGTGTCAAATGTACTCCCAAAGTAAACAAATGCACATGGACATTGTGTAAAAATGTGCAACACTCTGTCGGATTGAGTGATAATAGGTTTCATTATCATCACAACGAGTCCTTTAGTGCCAGGCTCAGACAGTTAGCTGCAGGAAACCTTTTTCAGTCCTTCCTCGGGCAAAATTTCGTTTCTCAGTAGGAGTTTGTCTAGGTAAAGAGTTTGAGATTTGACAAGCAATATTTATGAGTTATACAGGAAAACTAGCTGAAATAGCAATCTTTCCAGGCCTTCTTGATAGACTAACATGTTTTTTTTTCAAGCACCTGGAGGTTTTTCTATAATCCCTTCAGGTCCTTAATACCAGTTTTACAATTATGTCTTCTAATAAATGATGGAAATTTATTTAGTTTTGCCATCTCAACTAGGGGCCCTAATGAGCTCTGCACGGGGGTTCACACAGGTTACATCAGGAGCTGGAAGCACAATCACTGCTCTAGACACAGAACAGCTGCTTACAGAGGGTTTGTGGTGAAGAACCACTCCCCAAATCTGAGGAGACTACATGTCCAGGGCAAGGTTATACCAGGTAGAACACGGTCCCTATCCTTTCATGCCTCCCTCAATATGCCTTTCCTGCCTGCCTGCCTGCCTCCTCAGTAAGGACAGGAAGTGAGCATAGACACTTCATCTGCTGTTGGTCGGGCTGAGATGCCTGAATATGTGATCTGTACTGAAAACCTCTTTTAGGAATGATAGACTGAGTAGGAGATCTTCTCTTGCACAGTTTTGTACTGCCTACTACAAGGGATGGAAGACGGTTTCCTTCCTTGTATATGCCTGAGTGTTTTCATTAAGTTGTTTTTGTTATCAAGGGGTTTAAGGACATTTTAGTCTAGAAATGTATGTACAATTTTATTCTAGTTTGAAAAAAAAAATTTCTTCCTTTATCATAAAAATCATGATGTAATATTTTTAATACTCAGCCTTCAAAGTGCTGAGTATTTTCTCCTTTTCTGTGGCTACTGTGATATATCACATCTTCTGAAAACTTTTTTTTTTTCTCAAATATTTGATTTTAATTTATATATATGGACAAACAGAACCATGGTCTGATATGTAATCTGTGGTTCAGGTGTTTTTGTATTTAGAAGTACATAACAACAGTATAGAAGGGAATGCTTAATGTCTTTCATTTCTCTCTTGCTTTATTCCAAAAAGTTATTGTGGTATAAAATGTCACTTTTTATTTGGAACAACTGACAATCCAGTTCAAGAGACATTACTGCCTGTTTGGCAGTAAGAAGACTGCTGTAGGCAGGTGTCTTTTCTAACGTGTTTGGCATGGAGCTCAGTGCTTCTTCCTGGCTTGATGAAGGGACTGGGTGATCTTACCTGACTGTTATAAACTATATCAGCTTGCTAGTAAAAGATGCTTTCTCTCCTGTAAAGCTTAGCTTTTTATAATAGGTATACACGTTCATCTTCTGCATAATAGATATATCATCTATTATACAATAGACATACACACAAATGTGTATTAAAATTCCTTGTAAACTTGCCTTGGTGAGCCCTTTATTTTATGGACAATAACAGGGTCTGTCATAACAGCAAAAACTTTCTGCGTTTTTGTTCTAATCAATGGTTCTGTGGCAAGAGCTGATACAATTTTTACAGAACACAGAAGAACATGAGGTAATCGAGATTTATGTCAATCCACAGGAAGTCAGGGAGCACAATACACTGGCTCACCGTTAAGTTTGCCACCGTTTGGGGCTGCCTCCCAGGGGTATGCTCCCCCATCTCCAAGACAGAATGCCTGTTTTCCAGATATATACATGGCAGTAACATATTTTCAAGGCTTTCCTTACACTGTCTTCTCTGGTGGAAAGGAGAAGAGCAAGACTAAATATTAGTACTGCTTGTTTTGCTGGTAATAATATTGTGAGGAATCAATACATTTGCAGGGCTGCTTTTCTCTGACTCCCTGGCAACTCAACATTAGTATTAGGACCGAAAGTTACAAGAAGTCCTTGTACTAGGACTGCTCCATTTAGTGCATTTTGCTGCTTTTGTATTACTCTTTTTTCTTCTTACTTTTATCTGGATCTTTTGGGAGAAAATGAAGGGACTTCTGCCTGAACTCTGTGGCTGTTTTACTAAGGCAGTAATTTTTACAGCTCTACTATGAGTTCATGCTTTCTATCCGAAGGATCCTTAGATAATTTCTCACTTTTATCCTGTTTGAACAATTAAATTTTACTGTGATGTTATCTTTATCTAACATCCCCCATCTCTTAAGCATGTCTGGGAAATCAATGTGATATAGACCAGTGACTGCACCATATATTAATTTGGGAATGTGAGGAGTATCTGAGAGATGAAAGCACAGACCCATGATCTCCATTAGATCCTGTACCTCTGCTTCACTCCCAGTGAACAGCTGTAGTGCAGTGGCAGTGCAATCACATGGTAGTGCAATCTAGTGGCCTCTAAGCTGCTGCACCTCTGAAAAGAACTTTTTCTTTTTGATTTTTTCTTTCTCAACTTTGATTCTGAGGTTCTGTGATGGTTTTGGCTGGTATAGAGTTAGTTTTCTTCCCTGTGGCAGGTATGGGGCTGTGTTTTGTATTTGCACTGAGCACAGGGTTGGGTAATGCAGAGATGCTTTTGTTATTGCTGAGCAGGGATTGCACAGAGCCAAGGCCTTTTCTGCTTTTCACGCTGCCACAATGAGAAAAGGGCTAGGGACGCCTGGGAAGCTGGGAAAAGACACAAACAGGACAGGCTACCCCAGCTGACCAAAGAGATATTCCAGACCTTTTAACATCAGGCTTAATGTATAAAATGAGGAGAAGGAGGACAGAGGGTGTTTTGGTTTGGAAAGACAGGTTTGTCTTTGGTTTGTCTGCCAGGGAAAAGCTGGAGCTTCCTTTGGAATGGAGAATGTAAATCTCTTTCCTCCAAATTATTATAATTTTGCAATTAAGGGCTTTCAGGCAAAGATATGGGAAGAGGAATAACAGTTCTTTACTAGGAATATTAAAAACACAAATATAGTAGTAAAAAAAAAACAAACAAAACAAACAAACAAGCAAAAAACCAACAAAAATCCTAGAAACCCTGACAGAGTCAGAAATACAGCCTGACACCCTGTTGGTCAGGGTGTTGGAAGTAGTCCAAATAAATCCTCTTGGAGTAACAGATGAGGTGCTGTTGGAGTAGAGATGATCCTGTAAAAGGGTCCAGTGATGGTGAGATGGGTCCAGTCTTCCTCTGGGAAATCCAGTGGAAAACAGGCTGTCCTGGCATTCTGAATTGAAGGTTTTGTCCAAGTAGGAATGCCTGGTTTCTTCCACTGGGTGGAGCATCTCACAATGGGATGATGTCCTGTTATCAGTCATGGGGTGAGCCTTGATGGCCCATTAACAGAAAATATCCTCCTGAAGGGAGGGTGGGTCATGGAAGAGATGAGGAACATTGCTCCTCCTGGTTTAACAGCTGCCCCATTAGCAGAAGGCACCTGCCCCCTTCCCCCTGGAGTTATGAGGAATGGGTTATACAAGAGATAAAGAAAACACCTCCCCAACCAGTTTCAACAGATGGGAAATAGAATACACATTTTTGGTTACATATTGCAACCCAAGACAGGGGGGATATTTGGCATGATGGGGGTTTGTCTTCTGAAGTAATTAGTATGATAGAGTCCTGCTTTCCCAGAGATGGCTGAAACACCTGCCCAGCCACAGGAAGCAGTAAATTCATTCCTTGTTTTGTTTCTCTTGTATATTTGGCTTTTGCTTTCCCTATTCAACTGTCTGTATCTCAACCCATGAGTTTTGTAGCTTTTGCATTTCCCGGTTCTGCCCATGAGGGAACATCTCTGTGTGGCTTGGCTGCTGGCTAGGATTAAATCACAACAAAAAAAAAAAATCTGAGAAGGGAAAAACCCCATATGGTTGTCATTGGAAATGTGATTCCTTATTTGTTGTTGCTGTGTTCTTGGACATCTGCATTGGGGCAGCACTCAACACAAGACTTTCTTCCAGCATCTAAATTCCCCGAATGCAATTATCATCCCTGTAAAGCTGAATCAAAATTGTTCCCTAAGGCTGTATCCTGTCACACCTAGGATTTCCCTAGAAAAGATCCAATTCCCCTTGGACCTCACAAGTCCAGTTGACACTAAAAAAAGATTTAGTAGTAACGGACAGTCTTGTTGACAATATCAGTAGTAATACAGAGAAAACCGAACACCTGGGAGTGATTTGGAACGAAGTTTATTGCTGCCTGGGGAATTGTTTCTGCCTGGATATTTAGAGGTATGCTGCTTCTCCTTAGGGGATAGGTGGTAGACGGCACACTTCACAATTACTGTGTTTACCTGTCTTCAAGGTATTTAGGGCAGCTCTGACCCCTAGTTCTGTTAAATTTACATCAAACTGAGACCATCATGGGCCTGACACTCCATTTTATTGAACACCATGTACATTCTGATTACTGAGGCTCTATCTGAACCACTGGCTAAACTGATGTGTTCTGACCTATGTTTGCCAACTAACCAAAGCACAAAGTCCCCTCTGCAAATATCTCTATTAGTCAAACTATTGATAAAAAGCTTTGTTCAGAATGCTTGACTTCTGATAAGCCTAGCTTTCCAATCCCGTCTGAGGGAGTGAAGACTGTTTTTTTCTTCAGCAAAACAAGGGGCAAGCATTCATACCTTCACTATTTCTCACTGGTCTTGTGCTCCCAAGAGCCACGTTTGTCTTTGAGCCAATTTGTCTTATTATCCAAATAGGAGAAACCCCCAATTGTTATGGTACCACAAACTAACATTAAATGTAACTATTCCACAGAAGTTCAGACAACTGATTTCTCATGTCATTTAAAGAAGGAAAGAAATAGCAGAATTTATGCAAGAATGTAGATGTCAGCAACTATGTGTCACTGTATGATGGAAGATTGGCAAAAATATCCTCCAAATGAGCTCTTCTTCCCTTGCTTGTGTTTCCAGTAATAATGAAATGATCCAGATCTCCCTTACAGATTATCTCATTTGTCGGCTCCTTTCACATGGTGTTATAAAATTAGCTTCAAGAGAAGAATGTAAGGGATGTTTTTATGGGTATGTGGAGTTGCTCATAAATTCTCTACTGATACTCGTGATTAAAAGGGTGCAATATACGAAGTAATGAATGGTTGAAGCTGAGTAAGAAAGAGCTGGCAGTTCTGCAGTGCAGGAAAATTTAGAGCCTAATGGGGCATCTCCCAGTAAGGATTCATGACAGCCGTGCTGGATTCAAGGCTAGTTGCTTAAGCTGACATTCTGCTCTGGCAGCAACCCTACTGCAATCTGTAACTCTCTTCTGAGAAATTGTTTTCCTCTGAGTATTGGATCAGGCAGTATCCTGTCAGTATTGCAGATAAGAGCATGTACTGGCAATATATCTTACAGACCATTGCTCCCTTTCTTCTCTGATTCTTTTTAGGGACTGTGACAAAAAAAAAACCCCAAACAAACAAACAAACAAAACCACAAAACAAACCCCAAAACAAACAAACAAACCCTAGCAAGAAATGCAAACAAAACCCCAAGAAAACAAACAAGAAACACTCATGAGAATAGTTCAAGCAAATAATAATAATTGGTGTTGCACTCTTTGGTCTGCCTACTCAGTTGGTGGCTGTATGGGGCCACGTATATTAAGCTACAGAATTAGCAATTTGATATAGACAGAAGTCAAACATAGTTCAGGGACAATAGTCTTTGAAAGTTACATGCCCTCTTGTTACCTCCTGCTTGTTATAACAGTGAAATAAAAGTGAGGAACAAGGGGCACAGCAGCAGCAAAGAGCAACTCTGACAACTTCTTATTTGCATCGAGAGTTGGTAGAACACAACGAGATGAATTCACAACAAAATTGTTGCATATATAATAGAAAATTATGTATTTGTATCTACTGGAAGGTAAGTTCAATGGTAAAAGTGTGTTCATTTGATGCTCTTACAAAGAAATAGTCTCTCCACAAGAGAGAAGTTTTGAACAGACTGGTGTAATGTGGCTCTTACACTGAGGTGTGAGAATGTATCTAAAGCCTCACATTCAGGTCCTACTTAAGGTGGTAACTAGGTCTAACAAGATCAAAAACATTTTCCTTTCTGTCATATTGCTCATTTTTATGACTTTTCATTGCAATCTGTCACCAGAACACAATTTTTTTCAGTTAAAACCACTGTCTGAAATTCGCAGATGGTTTCATAATACTGGAAGTTATCCAAGTGTCCCTGAAGACACCTAGAAGTCTTCTGACTGGATGGAAGTCAACTTTGGGTGTTTTCTTAGGCATCTGCATATTTCAGGTGGGCAATGCTTTACTTGTGTACATTTCTGTGTTGGAAAAAGTCTCAGCATATTCAGAAGTCAGCTCAAGTATGATTTTTCCCTACTCAATTAAGAGTGCAGGGAGGAGAGCACACAAAATAGAGGTTTTTTTCCCAGTGCAGCAGCTGGCATGCATCCCCTGTGGTGTAACCCACACTGGGCCCCCAATTAGAAAGATTGAGAGTGCTGTTATGATCTCCCTGTCAGCCACCCCACTCTGCCAAAAGACAGCACAAGCTGGATGCCACAGACAATCTGATCACCCGTCTGCTAGGCTTAGAGGGCAGAATTCCAGTGAGAGAATTAACACTCAGCTAAGGTTTCAGGGGAAAAAAACCTGTTCCAATAGCAATTTTGGCTGCAGGAATCCTTGCAACTTCTCTTTAGAAAATCACGCAGGACCTCATCTCCTCATGGTTCTCTCAGGGTGTGAAGATCTGTCTGTGGAGTTTCAGGGCTAGCATTTCTTGCTGCAGAGGTGAAAGATGCTGCTGTTTCCAGGGCAGAGAGAGAGGTCTCCATCACAGCTGCCAACAGGGCTGCTTGCTTATGGTAGTCTACCTCTTTCTGTCCTTTTTTATGACCTGAGTTTATGAATCCAGTTGTTTCTTCTGCACAAGCAAATGAGGTGTAAAAACTTGTCAGCAAACACTGTTGTGTTGTATTAATTTCATCTACTGTGTCCCCTTAACAAAAAGGTCAGTGAAATATGGCATATTCCCTTTCTGAAAATCAAATACACAGAAGTTTTTGTAGCAGACTGGAAACAGACTGGAGAGAATGCTGCTTGATAAGGCTTGGACACTCTCCTTTCCTAGGTCATTTGTTTTCTGTCTCTCCCTACACTAACATATTCAAGATTCCCTGTATGTTCTATCTCAGCTTTAATACCAGTGCCTTTCACTAATATTAGACAACATGCAGTCAGACCTGAGTGCTGGTGAAATTACATTATTAGGGGTGAAGGGTACCGAGGATGTGCTACAGAACAGCACTTCTCTGAGTTATATTTCTCCTCTCTGCATCCAGCTCCTCAGTTCCCAGTACAAGACACACAGACCTCTTTGAGCAGCTCCAGAGAAGGGACACAGAGACCATCAGTGAGTTGTTCAACCTGGAGAAGGCAACGCTCTGGAAAAACACTAATGTGCCCTTTGGAAACATTGAAGGACATATAAGATAGAAAAAGTATTTTACTAGGATCTCTAGGGATAGGACAAGGGCTGATGGTTTTGATGTAAAAGTGGCAGCCCTCATACTGGGGGCAGGCAGCTACAGCCACTGTGCTCATATGTAAAAGATAAAGTTTACCTTAAAAATCTACACATGCTAAAGGGTTGGCTGCAGCTAAATACTGAACAAAGCCGGTTTCTGCTTTTCACTGCACTTGCACAGCACTTCCTCTCTTTCCCAGGATTTGTCAGGCTGTATCTTGAACCAGAATCTGACCCCAAGATTTGCCCTATGGAGGTTTTGCAGGTCTCCACCTTAGGGCAGAAACAGATACTATTTTGGTTACTTGTTAGTTACAATCCAATGGCATCCGTACCAAGTACTGTTGTGCTACTTCAGCTGGCAAAAGCAGGACATGTCGTGTTTTTACAGTTTTCATGAGCGAGTCTCACTGAGAATTGCTAAGCTAACATGCTTAGCACAACAGAGGCATAGATGAGAAACCGTATATAGTTGACTAAAGTAACAAATTAGTCTCCAAAAACTACTTTAAATACTTTGTGTTTATGCTCAGGATTGTCAGTAAAAATATAGAGGTGGGCCAAATCCTAAAATAAACTAAATAAAATAAGTAAACTCCTAGATATAGGAGTTTAGGCTAAAATAAACTCCTAGAATGCTAATAAAAAAGCATTTGTGACTTTAAGACAACTTGATAAATATTTACTTGATAAAGTACATCAGAGAAAATTTCAAAGTATGCAATGCTCCTTTCTTCCTTAGCCTAGCAGCTGTTTTAGACATTCTTTCTAGATAGGGTCTGGCAAGGTGAAAGCAGCAGTAAGTATATCAGGAGTAATAACAGCAAATGTACACCAGCATACCAGCATACATAGCATCTTGTACAGCCAAACAAGATGCTAGCTTGAAAATTCTTTGCAAATATTACAAAACTTTGCCCACTAAGGCAAAGAACATGAAACAAAAAAGATTCTGCAGAAGTAGAAGTTATCACTTTTTTATAAACATAAGTGCTAAAGCAGAGTTGTTGTTCATTTTGGTGGGTTTTTTAAAAAATTTTGTAAAGCTTTAAAAATATTGACTTCTTTGGAAATTATGACAGGGAACTGAAGAAAAATAAATTTTTTCTGCATTGCTGTAGATGTCTGCAATGTGTTTGATTTCTCTGATTTATAATAAGAAAATTTTAATAGGATCTTGTGTTTCCTTTTAAAATATGCAAACTATTTGTATTTTTACATCTTTTCAACAAATGTAATGTCCTCATTAAAGAGTGCAGGGATTGCAACTTTACTGTATAATCAAATGTATAATGGGGGTGACTGTTATTACTCATGGAGAACAGCAGTCACTACAATTCACATTTCATGTCATATGAAACAAAAAATACATTTATTAATTGATATTAAACACGAATACTCTCTAGCACTCCTTTATCAGTCCCATTGAGAAGGATGTGCTCCTCATATTCTGCAGCAAATGCTTCAATCCAGTTCAGATCCAGCAGCTCCAGCACAGAGTGACGTCAGAATCAGAGCACAGACAGCATCGAGCATGGGCAGCCCTCCTGCATGTCTGGAAGCCTGATGAGACAAGTAGCTGACAGTAGACTTTGGACATCTGGACATCATTTCTGTTTAGAAAAACAATAAACTTTCTGGATCATCTCTCTGTGTAGCAGACATCATTCTTCCGGTGTTTGAATTGTGCCTCTTCTTCTGCACTTTGTGCAAAGAGTATTCTGAATAGTTGTTTGCCTCAGAAGCAGAACTGATGCTAACCATTAAACACAGAAATCATACTCAAGCAGTGAGTTTCATCCTTTATTGAACACTGACAGTAATTTTCCTGGAGGCTATACTAACACTGAGATAAAATCCTCACTTACATGCAATCTCTCTTATGTTATATCAATTATTGGGATTCATCAGAAGTCCAGCCTCCTGATAGAAAATACTAAGCTCTTACAAGTAATGCATCAGCTTAGGCACTTGATGTCTCAGGAAGATATTTTGTTCTATCAACAGCATTTAAACAAAGGAAACTCAAGGAGTTTAAGCAGGAACCTAGCAACAGTGCCCTCATATATGCTGCTGCTCTCATTAAGCTTATCTTGGGCTTAATTGCTAACCCAAATAACACTGCTTTTTGGATAATTCAAGCATTTTCAAACAGCTACAAGTAATTAATTTGGCTGCATGAGAACGACTTTTATCATGTGGAGACTTTTAAGACTTTGGAAGAGCAGTAAGTATAAGAGATGTTCCTAAGACCAAACAATTACAATTAGTACAGTACCATAAACATGGTCAAGATGGTCAAGATCCAACCCTCACTGGCACCTAGTCTGAAATACTCTTGATGGAGCATTAAATGACAGGGATCTTCTGAGCAGAAGAAGTTTATATAAAGTGAATATTCAGCTGTGTGTTGAACATTTTGTCCAGAAGGATCCTGTGAGACAGGGTCAAAGGCCCTAGGAAATCCAGAAAGAGATGTCATCAGCTGCCTTCTCTTGATCAACTAGGTGGGTTACATTATTATGAGAAGAAACAAGGTTGGATAAGCAGGACTTTCCTGTCATGAAGCTGTTCTGGCTGTGTCTAGTGACTGCGCTGTCTCTCACGTGTTTTATTAATACCTTCCCAAATAATATTCTCCATAATTTTTCAAGGCATTTAAGTGAGACTGACAGGCCTGTATTTTCCAGTGTCCTCCTTCTTGTCCTTCTTGAAAACTGGGACATTGTTTGCCAGACTACAGCTGAGACTGTAGTTCTACTCTTCAACACTAAGGTACAATATGTAAGTGTTTTGCTTACAATTTCCTCATAGTAATGGGATGAATGAACGTGCTACAAGAATATGCCTTTTTGGAATGACTTGATGCTCCAACTTGAATCATGCTGAACCAAGAACATGGAAGAGTATAATGTAACTCTGCTGATGTTGGGGTGGGATACCGGGATGCAACATATGAACACCATATCACCTGTGAGGATGATTTTGGGGTGGCTGTAAAATGAGCAGTAGACATATGATCACCTAATATTGCTTTTGTTAAAAAGTCTCCCTTTCAGTCTTTGATCTCAACTACTCAATGTATTTCAGGAAGTGCAAACTGCAACACATTGTCCTGTGTAGACAAAATAGAGACTCAGCAGTGGGAGCTACCTGCAGTGTCTCCATAGGGACAGTATTTTCTCATTGATTGAGTAACTCTCTTTCTAGACAAAGTGGCACTGAGAATATGCTGAATATGTATCTCTACCAACAGTCCTAGCTGTCTTCTCTTCAGTGAGAGACACTCTCTTTCTGAGCAGTTCTGGCAACAAACGAGCCCCACAACACAGAAGCAGGGTGTTGCTACCACAAGCAGCTGTAAAATTAATCCCTGGCTTTTCCCAACACCTGCCAGGAGTCTGTTTGCAATCAGACCTTGCCCTTGAATTGATTCTGAACAGCTCTGTATTTCTTTGTCCCTTAGTGCCAGCTGGAAGGTTGGTACCTGTCTTGCAGAAGAACCTCTAAATGTTAATTTGAAGTGTCTTAGGGATTATCATGCATGGGAAGGGGGGGAAGGATCCCTGCCTAGATGCTCTTCCACTGTGAAATGAAGATTTTCTGTGTGAATGAAAAACACTGTGGGTGAAAATATGCATTCCTTTTATTGCACAGATGAGGCCTTGTGGCTCTCTTGGTCTACACAGGCTCAGTTGCTCCATTGTCCCTGTGGTAATTCTCCCTCCAAGGGGTCTCCCATGACAGGGCAGTGCTGGGTGCTTTATTCTATTTCCCCCAGGATCCAACCAGCAGCTCTGAATCACAGCTAAGGCTTTCCTCAGGTCCTTGCTAAGACCTGCTGACCTGGATCAGTCTCAGACACATCACTCTTCTCCATAGGAAGTATGAAATAGCTTTCTGCCCCTGAGAAATGCCTCTGCTCTGGAGTAACACGTAGGTGGTGCTGGCCTCTTACTCAGTTCAACCCAAAATCAGTCTGAAGTTCTTTCATGCACATCTATAAATGTGTGTGTGTCCTGAGAGAAGAACATGCTTTAACACTGGAAAGGCCAGGAAAGGCCTCCAGAACTAAGAATTCTTGTGTAAAGTGCGGTGATTTATGAGGTGCTTTTACTCTTTTACTCACTTCTTTTCTCTTGCCTCTATTCTTTTCACCCCACCTTCTCCACACCTGGCTACTAAAACCAGACACACATAAGCACAGATATATTTAATGCTGTCTAGACAAGCACCCTATTAGGCTGGGCTGGGGCAGCTGTTGCCATAGAGATGAACAAATACTGTTTTGTAGCTGAAAATGAGGTGGCAGGAGATTCATACCTTCTTCACAATATTGTGGCAATGTCAGAGTAAAATTGCAGCATGAGAAAACAAGTCTATGACAACTACTAGCAAAAGAGTAGTAAACAGAAAGTGATGTTGATTAAGGACTAGACTCTTCTATTGATCATGAAGGTGAAAAATTGAGTTTTGAAATAGTCTCAAAAATTCTCCTGAATGCAACAAAGGCCATTTAACATTTGCAGTATTTCAGTTTTTGTTGGTATAAAGCATAACTTTATATCTTACAGTGCTTTAAATTTAACATTTGAAGTTCATGTTGAAGTTTTAGCTTAACAGGTTGAAGTTTTCCAGTGTTAAAGGGACCCAGAAAATTCCAGTTTTTGCAACATTTCCCACTGAGGCAGTGTTGCCAGGAATTGCTGAGGCAGGCTCGGGGAGAAGCCACAAGATTTTTCTCACTGCTACAAAGATTCAAAAGAAAAAAGCTTTCTCTTTTTCACTGTATTGCATAATACAATGTCAAAATCACCTCTCACTTCATTTACTGGGCATAGTAGCATTAGGTCAAACATTGGACATGATGATCTTGGAAGTCTTTTCCAACCTTAATTGTCCCATGATTCTGGGATTAAGGTTGGAAAAGGCCCTGAAGATCATCAGATCCAGCCATTAACCCAGCACTCCAAGTCCACTGTTAAACCCTATCTCTAATTACTGTATCTAGACCTGTTCTTGAACACTTCCAGAGAAGTGCTCACTTCCAGTCCTGTGGGACCTCTCTGGTTAGCCAGGACTGCTGAGAATAATGGAAAGTGGCTTGGAGGCACTTCCACCAGCTCCCTCCGTACCACTAGGCATGTTGGAATGGAGCTGTAGGTCACTCATTATTTCCTCCTGGATTATGGGGACGCTCTTTTTTTCCCAAGAGAACAAGGGCCAGCACCTACGTGCACTGTTCAGCTGATTGTGGAGTATTTCATCCGCCTCCTCATCCTGGTTAGGTGGTCTGTAAGAGACTCCTGGTACATCTGCCTTGTTGGTCTTTCCCCTAATTCTTACTCATAAGAATTCAACCTTAATCCTTACTATCATACAGCTCTTGGCAGTCAGAACTCTCCCTTCACACACAGGGCTTCCTTGTCTCTCTTGCCTCTCTTCCTTGTCTGCCCCCTCCGAAGGGTTTGCAGCCAGCCACTGCAGCACTCTGGTCACCTGAGTCACCCTACCACAGTGCCATGCATGCCATGGATTTCCCTCTGGACAGCTTTTGCACCCATCTGAGGGATGCCAAGAGGAAGTGTCCTTAAAGCAGCAGCCCATCATAACAGCTTTCACTCCCCAGCTGCCCCTGCCACAGCAGTGCCTGGGACACAGCCCCTCCATGCTTCACTGCTCCATGCAGGGTGGCATGAGGCTGTCCTGGGTTGTGGAGCCGGGGTTTGTGTATTCTATTTCCATTTGTTTGAAGGCCTGATGCCTCATCTCGATAGGCCATGAGCACCTTCCCAGGCTGTACCTTCCCCCAGAGCTGCATCTGCATTTCCATCACCCCATTGTGAGATACATCTCATCCCCTGGCAGTGGGGAGCAGGCAGTTTGTCTGGATAAACTCAGACTCACAGACACGAGAGCTGCTGGTTTCTCACCCGATTTCCTGGGAGGAAGACCAGACCTCATCTCACCAGACTCCATCTCACCATTCCCAGACCCCCTCCTCATCCTCACCACCCCTGGACCTGTTTTTCTACAGAATCATCTCTGCTCCAACAGAATCACATCTGCCACTCCAGGAGGACTCACTGTTGGACTGCTTCCAACACCCTGAATTACAGGGTCAGGTTGTGGCTCTGACTGTGTCAGGGTTTTCCAAAATTGTTGTTTATTTGTTCATTTGCTTGTTTGGTTGGGTGGTTTTGTTTCCTATTACATTTGTATTGTTAATATTCCTAGTAAAGAACTGTTATTCCTATCCCCAACATCTTTGCCTGAGAGCCCTTGATTGCAAAATTATAATTTGGCTGGGGTGAGGGGTTTGCATTCTCCATTCCAGGGGAACCCCAGTTTCCCTGGCAGAAACCTGTCTTTCCAAACCAAAACAGAGGCCCATCATAAATCCTTTTTGGTTGTAGAGGCAGCCAAGAACAATGCTCACATGGCACATTTTCTATTAAAAAAAAAAGGTTTTATTTTTTTCTGAAGTTCCCGAAATATGTTTAATTGAAAAGTATTGCAACAGAATCGTGATCAGAGGTAATAAAGCAAGGAAGTGTCATTTCAGATGGTATTATGGCATGATTATGAGTCCTTTTCCCCTTATCCCTTTTATATCAGGCTATTAGATACAGCTGAGCTGTATATTTTAATGTATGTGTTGATGTACACAAGCCTGTCAGCTGTTAAGAGGTGGAGAAAATACTTTCCTAATAGAACAAGTTGGAACAAATATTAAATTACCACATTTATTCTCAGTTGCAAATTTTTCATTCATAGAATGTAACTTTTCTCCATTTCAAAGATAGGCAGATGTGGGCTCCAAGATTTCCATGAGCAAAAATACACACAGAAGCCCAGATGTCTTAAACTTTTCTTTCAGAGGTGTATGCTTGAGTGCAATGCTGCTTGTTCACTTCAAAAGGAGGTTAATAAGCTGACAGTTTCTAGATGGCTCACTTCAAAAGAGGAATCACAGGGATTATAAATTATCTGAAAATTCTGACAATAGTCAGACTGACTGAAATAGACTGGGCTAGACCATTCATAATTTTTTGAAAAATTTTATAGCTAGATTTTAGATTTAAAATTAGCAAAAATAATGAAGATGCTTATTAGTACAAATGGATATAACCCCATTATCTTCTCAGTCACAAATCTAGTTTCATTAATGTTTGGTTGCTGACTGGGGTGAATAGCATAGTAAATTAATGGTTTGACTTGACAGTCTAAGAGAGCTTTTCCAACATTAATAATTGTATGATCCTATGATTCAATTAGAGATTGAATGCTTTTCCCATCCATCAGGTGGCTTGTAGGTAGAGTGAGCTGTGTAGAAAGTAGGGTACCTGATGTAAGTACGGACAGCATTTTGGACTGCCTAAATCAGCTCCTAAGGAGTACAACCTGTATCCCTGCAGGAACTTTTGCAACAGGACAGCTGAATGTGTGAAGCCCTTCTGTTGCCACAGCCCTGCTGGTGAAGTGTGAGTGTTTTCCTGGGCTCCTCACCAAGGAAATGACCTGGTTAAGACTTGCTGCTTTGGTCTACATCTCAAAACTGGATACACAGAAAGAATCAAGACTCAGGTGTCCTGCTCAGACACTGCAGCATGGTTAGGCAAAGTAGGAAGGTAAAGACTTTTTTTTTTTCAGGAGTATGTAAATAAATTATTGTTAGTGTTTCCATTGTACTGTCAAAGCCCAGGTAGGTAACTTCATAATGTATGTCCCACTTGTAGCTACTTACTCTCTTGAGTAACACCACTGAGCTTTTCCAGTCAGAGCAAATGTGTGAACAGTGTGAATTTGCAGCTGAGCACCTGCCATTCTCAGGCAGCTGGAATGAGGGGCAGATGCCTTGAGTTGTTTTACTGGAGGCCTTTTTGCTGAAAGCTTCATTAAAAGCCCCAGCTTTCAAGTCAGCTGATGCTGAATCAAGCTGCATCTTGGGTGTCACCATAATGAAAAGTAATGTAGGTAAACCACCCCATGCTTTTCTCACAGGCATATATCCAAATACAGATTAAATGGGGAATGTGAGGGATGCAGCAGTGATAAATCAGTCTGTACTTGATCAGTATGAGCTTTGATGTGTTATCCTCTTACGATGTCTTATCTTATATGGTTACAACCTGTAAGGAGAAAAATCAGATGGAAAAGCTGAGTACAGTTAATTTGCTTAAAAATAAAAGTATTGAGATATTCTTGACTGTTTCTTTTTTCAGCTGTGAAATACTGCAAATAAAATTGACATTTTGGGGGGGTTGTTTATTTGGTTGGTGTTTTTAAATATAATTTCACAACTTTGAAAAATATTACCCAGAACTCCTGAGCAATCCTAAAAAGAACTTGTCTCTCATTAAAATGTAACTATACTGTTACTACTTTCAAGTTGAACTTAGAAAATACACAGATTGAGACTCACTTGTAACTTGGTATCTAAACTAATTTAATTGTAATTTTTATATTGCAATAAGCTTGATGTTTTAGTGTTCCTTATAAACCTGTGATTTAACATGCTATTTCTCCTGCTTATCCTGAAGATGTTTAACATGGTCATTAAACACACAAAAAGAGATTTTAATGTATTTTTAAATTGCTATTGTGTGGGAGTACAAATTCTGAACTTCACCATTAGCAATTTAGAGGGCAACAGACTATGATATGCAAATTCAGAGTTATGACTTTACTACAAGATCAAGCAGCAGAATCTGAACAGCTATGGAAAGCATTTATTTAAAAACAAATACTAGCCACAACGTGAAAAGAAAACATACAACAGTATGTATTCCCTGTTTGATTTGAAGTTTGAAACCAATTCCTTTATTGTGATAATACAATATTTAATGATATATGGTGGAGTAATAGGAAATGACAACAAAGTCAGGATACATAGTGAAAGATGATGCAAAACCAAAAGGCACTGGGTTACCTGTCCCTCCATACAGCTGACAATGTCACAGCGCTGACCTGAAGGGACTTTCTCAATTTATCTGCAGTGATTTTTAGTCCACCACCTTGTTACTGCATCAGGAAGTGAGAATGCCAGTTATCACTGAGTGCAGGCACTGCATGAAATAGTAGCAATTATGAACTAAGATGATCAACCAAGTCTTTCACAAGCAGTGGTTAACCTTGTGTCAGATGATAGTCTGGATAGATTAAAGAAGAGTGACCAACTGAAGATCTCCATAACCTATAAATAAATATTGCACTTTGCTGCCTTCCAAATGTCCTTTTTTTTTTTTTTTTTTTTCTTCTTTTTTTAATTTTTTTTTTCCCCAGGAGCAAAGAATTTCCTTTAAAAGATGTCTTTTTTGCCTTAGATAAAACATGACCAAATGCAGACGATCAGGTCTGCACTTCTTCTAGGCCAAGAAAAAGGGTATGTGTACATTTTTATCCATCTTTACTGAGTTTCACAGGAGCAACCTCCTGTGTTTCTACCCGTGGCCATTCTCTATGGTCCTGGCACTGGGTGCCACTGGAAAGATCCTTGCTCTGTCCTTGCACCCTCACTGCAGGTATTTATATACATTGGTGAGATGCCAAACTGAGGTCCTTCCCACAGGCAGCAGCTCTCTGCAGCACAGGTCACCCTTCCATAAAGCACAGTTCTTCAGGCACAACCTGCTCCAAAGGAGATCCCTCACGGGGTCACAGGTCCCACCAGGAAACCTGCTCCAGCATGGAATCCTGCCTCCACGGCTCTGCAGCTCCCTGACAGGAGCCTGCCCTGGCACAGTTTTCCCACAGATTTCCCACAGTTTTCCCACAGTTTTCACAGTTTTCCCACAGTTTTCCCACAGTTTTCACAGTTTCCCCACAGGTTTCCCACAGTTTTCCCACAGGTTTCCCAGTTTTCCCACAGGTTTCCCACAGTTTTCCCACAGTTTTCCCACAGTTTTCTCACAGTTTTCCCACAGTTTTCCCAGTTTTCCCACAGTTTTCCCACAGTTTTCCCACAGGTTTCCCACAGTTTTCCCAGTTTTCCCACAGTTTTCCCACAGGTTTCCCACAGCCCTCTCTCAGGCTCCCCCTGCTCTGGCCTGGGCTCCTCCCGGGCCGCAGGGGCACAGGGCCTTCCCTACAGCCTTCCCCGTGAGCTGCGGGGGAATCTTGGCCCTGCCCCTCATTCCCCACTGCCCTGGGTGTCTGCAGAGTGGTTCCTCTCACATGCTGTCACCCCTCTCTTCTCTGGCTGCAATTACAGCTACACAATTATAACTGGCGACGACACTCAGGAACGAGGCAGGGAGTGCATCAAAGGGGCTGCGTGGAGCTCTTGCAAGCAAGAGACCCCTCCTTTATTTTTCTGACTCTTTTTGTACATTTTACAGATGTGCCCACCCCAGAGGTGGGACCCTTGGGAACCACTGGTTGTTTTCCAGAGACCATCACCGAAGCCCCTCCTCTGGGAACAGATGTGGGAGCTTCAGTAGTTTACAGAACATGACCTTGTGCATCAAGACCATGCCTGGGAATAGAATTCCCCAAAACCAAAACAAGCAGGCATGAGAGCATGGCAACACACAATAACTTTTGCTTTTCTTATTCTTAAATATGTTATCAGAGAAGTATAACAGCACTGCTGATGGGTTCAGCCTTAACCAGCAGCAGATCCATCCTGGAGCCAGCTGGAACTGGCTCTGCCAGACACAGAGGAAGCTTCCAGCATCTTCTCACACAAGCCACCCCTGCAGCACCCCCACTACCGAAACCTGGCTCTGCAAACCCTCTTAGCCGAGGAGCTTGTCCTTCTCTGCACAATCCTTCAATGAGAGGCTAGTGACAGCCACGTGCAGTGCCTCTGGCAGCTCTCTGCTGCTCCAGGTCCCTGTGTGCTGCCTCTGGACTTCACCAGCAGCATAGGAATCAAGAAAGAGCCTTTAGGTATCCCAGGAAAATACTCAATGAAGAACTTCCATTCTTAGTTGCCAGCTTGCATCTCTATGGTTCTGCCTTTGTTTTTAAAATACCAATTATGATTAAAACCAGGCATTTACAAAACCAGAAGAAAAGTAAAGCTTCATGGAGTCCACAGCTGCACTGAAAATTCTGCAGTCAACATCTTGGAGATTAGTAATTATTTTGCATGACACGCCTGATGCTGACTACAGTACCCTTGTTCTTGATTCTCATGTGCAGTCTCTGACCCAAGATGCATTTCCCCAAGAAATATTGGAAATAAATTTGAAAATATGTTTTTGAGATTTTTTGAGATTTTTTGAGATTTGAGTTTGAAGGGAAACATGTTTTTCATTTGAGAGACAGTTGAATATTTTTAAGGGTTTTTTTTATTATTTAAAGGGCTTAGTTTTCAAATCTGTTTCATATTAGTTGTTCATAAAAATAACACTCAGAATAACTTCAACATTTTGGAACTCTTCACTATTGCTGCTGGAGAGAGTTCTCTGAGTACACATTTTTGCAAATGATGCAAACTCTGTAATGTGATCATAGAGTTTTCACTAAGACAGAACATTAGTCAGACATGCTTCATATGAATGATTGAGTTGGGCCAAAGGAGGAAATCTAACATCATTAACATAGATCATTTAACTTGAATCTTTCCTACTGCTTGTCAAATATTAATCCACAGTTCTGAGTCTGTTCCTTTGTATTTCTGCAGCAATTTTTTTTATAAAAGTGTTTTGGGTTTTCTTTTAAGGTGGAATTTCCCTTCCACTGTGTGTAAGTTTTTATAGTGATAATAAACTGAGCACTCATCAGAGCTCTAGGTTTGCTTCTAGAACAGCCTTACAAAACGGTAAAGCACACTTGTGGGTTAAAAAGGCAACACCAAGAGGACAATCATGAACAAAGCTCTTTTTCAATAGTGGCAGATACAAACCAATAAAGCTTCCACTAAAAACTACTTAAAAGGCATTACTAAATTCCTAACAGCCAGCAACCATTGCTATTTGCAGAGGTGAGTACCCTCTGGATTGTAACATACAACTGCCCAGTCCTCCATCTGCACATGGTTTGAATACTGCAGTTGCAGCTGTTCAAGAGGGGGAAGTTCTAGTTTTAAGAATAATTAACCACAATTTCCCTGGATGGGGGAAAAAAAAAAATGTAATTCAAAACAAGGCAGTAGGTTGAAGGAAGTGGACACTGTATATTTATGGCTGCGTTAAAACCTAAGAACAAAGGACTGATTGCAGCCTTTTGGTCCCAGAAAAAAACTTCATTGAACCCAAACTAGGTTAGGATGACACTGCCCATGCAAGAAAAGCATGTCTGACATTTTACATGGAATATCTGGCAGGTACCAAGTGGGGTAACTACCTCTTCAGGCAAGAACTGGATTTTCATTAATCACTGTAAAATACAGCATAACAGAACTAATCTTCTAAATCTAGGAAGAAGTCTGTAATTTGGAACTCATTTTAATTTATTAATTTTTTATAAATGCACTTTTTTTTTTTTTAATGACATCCTGGAATT
The DNA here is from genome assembly GCA_027886175.1 of Phylloscopus collybita. Classification (NCBI taxonomy): domain Eukaryota; kingdom Metazoa; phylum Chordata; class Aves; order Passeriformes; family Phylloscopidae; genus Phylloscopus; species Phylloscopus collybita. The sequence goes on along the minus strand of JAJNNQ010000086.1, from coordinate 6,954,091 downwards.
GCTGAATCCCAGGCTTCAGCAAAGTGGTAAAATACAAAGTGTTCTGTGAACACGCACGCAGACACACAGACTCACAGATACACAGACAGAGACACACACAAACACATCTTTAAGAAAGAAGCTCTGTTCACCAATTTAAAAGGAATCTTCTAACTTTTTCTTCTAACTTTAATCTTTTACTCCCTGTTCTTTGGCCACTGTTATGAGAAATACCAGGAAACAGAGAGAGTTATTGGATGAAGGATAATCGACTGAAGCTCAGTCTCTTCCAAATGAATGGGAGATGTGTTGTTAGTGAACAGTCATGGCCTTTTTCAGATATACCCTGCAGGCAGAAAGAGTAAATGATGATACAGTTTGTGAGAGACATCATAGTGCAATGCTTTGAAAAAAACTGAAAAAATGAGAATTTTGAGGCAAGAAGATTCTGACCATGTCTTTCTGTAGTGAGGAATTTACAAGTCATTTTGGTTAAAGGGGAAGTTTGGGGGTTTTGTTTTAAGCCCATGAAGCCAGCCAAATAATTGCAATTAGGTCCACACCCACCACTTCCACAACTTCACTTTTTTTGGTACATGTCCTGAAACACTCTAAAAGAAATGCTACAGCCTATTCCACAGGATTAAGGGGTCCCTGAGCTGTGGCAATTTAACTTCTTCCCTAGATATAGTTGGGTATATTAACTGATTCTTTTCCCCTTTATATGTTCCCCAAACACAAATATTTATCTTCCTGTCTGACCCGAACTCTGTCCCTTTTCTGATTACTTTCAAGAACCCTGCTAGGTCCAGATCTGGATTCAGAAATTTAAGGGATATTTGTTTTCTAATACAGTTACAGTTGTCATAATACAGTGTGGCCAGATCATCAACATTTCCAGCACCACAGGCAGTGTGAACCTGAGTGGCTTTGTACTCAATCTAGAATGAATTTTCCTTGACTGAATTTATTTACTTAGATTGTAGTGAAAAAAAATCCTCAAAATCCAGACATTTGAAAATAAGCCAAGAATTGATTTAAATCAAATTGTTATCTTCTACTCCTGCGTTTCCAGTATTGGTGAACTAGGAGCAATTGATCATCCGGTTTTGCAACCTGGACAAATTAAATTTAACTATAATTTGTTAATAAATAATAATTTAATGTAACTTTGCTTTATAGCCAAACTTAAATTTGACTTAAATTCATGATACGTTTACTAAGGTAATGTTGCAGGTTCTCATTAAATTGCTGAGAATAATGGAATGCACGGCCCATAATAGAAAAACTGTAGTGTGCAATTTTAATTAAGCAAATTCTCATGAATTTAAATTAAGTATACTGCATTTAGTTAATCAACTTGAATTGAAAGGCTCGTGTCTTGAACTACTGCTTGGAACAGCAATCAACACATCTGTGCAGTCACTAGTGTGAGTAAATGCTACCTCAAAAGTGAAGGTTTAAGAATTGCCCTTACACTCATGTCTCCTAAACATTCCAGGCATGGCAGAATTGCAAATATATCTATAAATATATGTATATATGTGTGTGCACATGTGTACACACACACACACACATCTATATGCAAACTGGAATGACATTCACAAAATCTGTCAGTGTAATTAGGAGAGGTCTCGTGTTGGTTTGAGCAAAGTACACACGTGCTACCTGCTTTGGTATAATTTTGGTCGGTAGTTATCAACAACAAATCCTTTGATCTGTATTTTATCTTTTCTTTTTCTTGATAACATATAAGACTTTCTCCCATCTGTTCTCCATCTCTTTCTCTTCAGGGAACATATGCCAATTCTTTATCTCAGCTGGCAGAACTAGAACTCCCCAGCCACTCATAGTCAGAATTAATTGTTTTCCCACTGTTTTCCTCACCAAAGTAGCTGAGACTGCAAGGAGACTAGCCCATACTGTACTTCCCCCCTCCCCCCACCAAGTTTCTGAATTTTTCTGTCTTGTTCAAGTAATTTATCATAATTACCTTTCAAGAAAATTAGGCGTTGCTCCATGCTCCAGTGAACCTCAGTTAATGGTGTCTGTGTCACACTCAGTCACCAGAATGGCAATGTCATACAACAAAGCAAGTTGTTGTTCTTGAGACTGACCACCCTTTAGGGTCTTCACAGAACTCAGGAGATTCCCTGTTCCCTACATGCAGATACTGCTTTAAATAATCTGGCAGTCAGGCAGCACAACTTGAAGGACTTAGTTTATAGAAAAATACAAGTTCAAGGTCAAGCCAAGTCCTAAACATTTACTTATGCAATTGTTGGTTAATATACAAAGTTTCTTCAAAATATAATCTACTGGCCATAAATAGCTCTTTTGATTTACTAGTGCTTAGCATTTTGGTACATATATTTGTATTATTGGACCTGATAACAAATACATCAGTGTAACAAATACATCAGGAAGTAACGCGCACATGCTTTGAAAAACTGTTAACAGACCAACAGGTTCTATGTTTAGTTACATGATTCAGTAATTCAGATAATTGCCCATTGCTGCATTCTGGGCCTGACTTTAGAAAAGAAACCCTAACTTCTAGAAAAACCCATGGGAACCCTGATTGGAGAATCATTATTCTGTTTCACTTCAACATAAGGACTAGGACATAATCTATCGGGTTATTAAGAGAGAGGGGACCACGGAGAAGGTCATCATAAAGCATGATTTATTGCTCTTGTCTTCTACAGTCACATGAAGGATGAGAACCTTTTCACCACATAAGTCAGAAGTCAGTAACAGTCAGTGGTCAGTGGTCATGAGATCCCTGGTTACAAGGTCTTTTAAAGGTTAAATTAACAGATAAACTAGTGCCACAAAGGATGTTTCTATTTTCACACCAATCCCTAATTAAATTGTATGACATGTCTTGCTGCAATGTGTACCTTCTTAACCAATATAATGACACACAAACCTACTTGCTATACTTTAAAACTTTTCACTATTTCTATACTTCTACATCTACATTAAAGCTTTAAAACTTTCCATTACCTAGCTTAATATGTTTCTGCTTAAACTACAAATCCACATTCTTGCTTATGGTCTCTATATCTGGAAGACTTTTCCAAGGTCTCAGGTCAAACTCTGTATTAATTTCTAAGTTTGGGCCTACATGCATAGCATTTTGAGAAGTTTCTGTGCCTTGATTGCCCACAATAATCAATTGACTTGTCAGGGAGGCAATATGAGACATAGCATTTTTTTCCATGTAGTAAAAATTGACAAAATTTTTAAAAGCCAGTGATCAATGGACCATGATTGAATTAGGACCCAGGAAGAGCACATGCAGGGTAAGAGCACCCAGCAAGAAAGACAATATTGCCACTCATTTCTGCTTCTTGTTTTGCAAAGAAGGACTTTACCTGAACTTTTAGGCACCTACTGTGGCTGCCGTTTTCCAAGTGCACAACTGCAAAGCTGGGCATTGTGAACTAATACTGATTGGGTAAAAATAAAGATAGTCAGCACCAGTATCTTCTCCTTCCCTTCAACAGCAGCTCTTTGAGCCATTTACTGTTGCTTGTGGAGCTCCACTCACTTCACTGTATCTCAGGACAGAAATTTGCTCAATTTTTTCCCTCTAAAGACCCTGGGTCATACTGGTTTTTCTCCTATAATACTCTTAAATTATTTTTCTGTCTGGTGTAAGGGAAAAGCTCACTTTATTTCAGTCCACAAAAAAAGTTCCCTTGAATTTTAGTGGATATAGAATTTCACTTTAATTTGTATAGGCTTAATCTTTGCAGGGTACTTAACTACACATGCAGGTAGCCTTACTGCACTCATGGAGACTAATCTAACTGTACACGCCTTGACACAATTCCCCTCCCTTTGCTGTATTATTTAAGTGTCCTACATATTTCAGATCACATCTTCTTGTCAAGTGTCCAGTGTCAGTCATCTTTGCAGAGGAACTACAACAGGTTAAACCAAGAATTCATTCTGGAAGTGTGAAGAACTTCAAATAGTTAAATGTGAAGCTGTTCATATGGCAGCTGATGTGTGTTCCTTCCATCCAAGTTGTCCTCTGATGGAGCATCAGTAAAAAATCCTGAACATTTGGTTTATTTAATGACAAGCTAATCTTATTTGGAAATTTTCCAGAAAACTTGATTTCTCCCATTACTTATGCATAGCTCACTTTGTTTAGTAATTAAAATAAATGAAAACAAAACTCTCATAAATTTGGAGATCATGCATGAAAAACTAACCCACTGAATCCAGCTCCCAGAAAACTAAGCTGAAAATACAACCCACAGGTTATGCCTTCTTAAAATGTCAGCTAATGGACAATCTTCCCCTCTAACTTCCATCTTGTTGCCATAAAAACACCACATATAATTTCTCATACCTAGTTTATAATCCACATTTCCCCCTTTATGGTTTTTAATACCTTTCAAAGATTTTCTATGCACTTTCTTCCTCAATTTATTTGTTGATGAATAGAACTTAAGAATAGGAATAGCACAAGTGACTGAAGAATTTGAAAGAAAGAAAAGCTGTCAATATATATTCTATCTTTATACCCACATGGTGAGTTTCTTCATGGTGGTTTTAGGATTTATCCGTGAAAGTAATGGAGTGATGCAGATACCATTAATGGAAACTGCATATTCACAAAAGCCACAAGCAAATATAACTGAATTTTGGGGTTTGGATGGGTTTACAATGAGTTGTGTGCGTGACCTGGTGCCAATTGCCAAGATATCCCCTTCACCCAGAATCTTGTGCACCTTCTAACCACCCTCCTTTTTTGGGTGCTTCAGGCAATTCAAAACCAATTCATCACAGGACCAGGGAGCTCTCAACCACCTTTAGTAGGCTTGAGTCTGATGGATTTCCAGACCAGAGTCTTGCCAGTGTTGTGTGTTATGTCCAATGTTGGAATTGGATGGCTGAAGGACAGTCATGAGAATAAGACTGGGAATTGCAGCTCATAGTTTCTCTGGTTCCTGTCAGAATTGGAAAGAACAACTTCAGAGTGATTTTTCTGGTGACTGTTTTAGCTCTATTCATTGCAAGCCATGGAGTTGCTCAGCTGCTTTATAAGAGTAAATTTTTGTTCTGCTGCTTTTACATTTTCCTCAGCCACAATGGCCTGTGGGAATTCAACTAGTTGGGATGGACAATGGCCTGGCCTCAACTGATTGCCCAGGAGGCATCAACCTGAGGCCATGGGAAATGGGAGTATAGGCAGAGAAACTTATGTCCAGGTTATGGCAGGAAGAGGGGGGTCATGGGAATTGTTATGCAGATTAGGCTGTTACAAATAAGGTTATGTTTCCAGTTCTCATTCATGATTGGTTAAGGCAGGTTTATATATAAGTTTATCATTCTCATTCCCAGTTGTGATTGGACCCCGTACCCCAAATGTTCGATATATAATGTTGTGTTTCCTCCATTTTTGGGTTCTTTTGGATTTGACCCTATACGACACACAGCTTATCCCTTTCTTATTTAACCCCTTATTAAAGCTCTTTTGTTTCTGGCAATCCAATTGACCCATCCTTTTATTTGCCACATTCTTCCTGGCTGGCCTGGTTCCAAGGCAGCGAGGCCAAAACATGAGCAGCAGCAAACCAAACAGCAGCCTGTTCTGCTCTGTCCACTTTGCAGGCCCATTTTAGGTTATTTGTGTAACAGTAATACTTTGTAGGTCAGGACTCTATTCATTTTAGGGATTACAAATCAGAAAAAAAGAAATAAAGAGAAAAGGAATCAAAGGCAATTGTCACAGATGAGAGGTAATAAAAGGAACATTTTTCTCCCTATCTATAATTGACTCCAAAACAAAGTCAGACTGGTTTTGGTAACCACAGGGTGTAACAATCAGGCTTGACGTTAAACCTATTTTCCTGAGGACAGCAGGACAATCTACCTGAGTGGCACATTTGTAATAATGAAGTTTCAGAGGACTGATCAAAGACTTGAAAAGCACTGGAATGTTGGTACTGGACTCCCAGACAAGTTGAAGGCCAGAATTGCAAATGCAAAGAGATTTCCACTACATCACAACACAGCATTTCAGAAAGGCCAATACTTTTCCCTAAAACACCTGTTGGGTGTTTCTCAGCATCCTAATGCTCTTGCCACTTTGGCAAAGACCTAATATAAAAAATTTAATTCTTAACTAATAATTCCAGTTAAGTGGTTTTTTTCAAAGATACTTTAGTTCAATATTAGCAGCTTGCTTGAATTGGTTCTTAACCTCTCTCAGTTTCTACCTCATTGTCTGAGGTCCATGTTAGGCTTCTGTGTTCCTAAATTTGGAAGCGTAATTGCATTTCCAAAACCCTTCCTGCCTCACAATGGGGCCTCCTCCTGTTCTCCCATGCAGGCTCTTGCCCTCTGACTCCTTTTAACAGCTAAACCTTTGCTCCTAGTTTCCATCAGAACTGCTGAGGGAAGCTGGCTAAGAAAAAAGAAACTGCAGACAGTATAGCCAAACTAGAGAGTGCAGACTTGGAGCAGATCCTACCAACATAGCTTGTTACAGGCAGCAAACAGATATAACTTTCCACATACAGTCACATACACGTATCACAGCAAAGTAGGTTGCTTACCTATGCTACAAAACCAGGTAATTGGAAAGAAAATGAAGGCTAAAAGGGCTCAGAAAAGTTTTTACACCTATCCACAACCATTCTTGGTGGTTTCAGAAGGAATTTTAGGATGTGAGTGCAGGGTGGAACCCCACACAGTGGGTTGGCAGAAGCTTTCTATATGATCGATTACCTTACAGTGCCACAGAATTCAAACAATCCTGTTATTTTGAACCATCACCTTTTGTTGCAGGGTTTGGACAAGGCACATCAGCTTTGAGCAAAGGTTCAGGTATAAAATTTAACCCCCAAGCAGTGGGAAGGCCCTTTTGAGCTTGTCACTTCGGGCGGTGGATATATGTGTGTCTCCACAGATACTGGGGTGCACTGGGTACTTGCCAAGTGTGTTCGTCCTGACCTGCAACTGCAAAGGCAGAACCGGGCCAACAGGCAGCCTGAAAACTGTGATCTGAGTGAAAGCCATCAAGGGGAGAAATCTTGGAGTGATGACTCAGATGCAGGTGATGTGAGTGTGTGAGTGATCACTCGGATGGCCTCCACAAGCAGACACTGAACACTTTGCATTTTTCTTTTTTTTTTTTTTTTTTTTTTTTTTTTTTTTTTTTTTTTTTTAACAGAAAAGGGTGAGATGTAGCCCTGGTTCGTGCCTGAGATGTTTTGGTTTTCTGAAATTCTCTTCGCAGGGAATTTTCTGTACACCAGAGACATGTTTTTGTAACTATAACTTTGTTTACATTCTTTCCCTAGGAGGGACTTTTCCTTGCTGTCCCTCTGCTCTGACCAATGTGATTGAAGGGGTTTGTCTTAGTTTCACCAATGGAAATGTTCTGTGTAGAATAGTATAAAAGGGAAGATATTCCCAGTAATAAACACAGTCATTTTCAGTCTTCTGAAGTCGGAGTCTGTGTCATTGTGGTGTACAACAGTGTCAACGTGAGTAGGTTCTCAAATGGGCTGCAGAGGACAGTCTAGAGACAGACTGTGGAAACTGGGCACATGTGGTTTTGAGGTAGAAGGGAATGGAGAAAGATAATGTTGTGGTGTGTTTTTATTGTGTTTCCAATTTCAGCTCAATTTTGATGGTCAGTTTTATACACCACCTGTATTTTGTATTGTTACAGTATATTTTATCCCTAATGGTTGTTGGTCTGCTGCTGTATTGTTGGCTTTGCCCTGGTTGTCTGTCTTCCCTAGACCTGCCCTTCCCTCCTCCTACAGAATTGTCAATCCTTCCCTCACCCTGCCCCTTCTTCCAGACCCTTCCCTGTCAATCCCCCAACCTTCGACGCCCCAGTGGTTGGTTTAAACTGTTCCCTCCCCTTGTGTTCTTTCATTGCTCTGTGCATTGTACTCCCCGCCTTATGTTCCTCCCCCATGTAACTCTTATTGGTTGGGAATTGTATCCTCTCCCCAGACCTCCCCCACTTATAAACCTCTGCAAGCCCAGGTTCTGTGCCTTTTTCTGTCCCTGACCCTCTGGGCCATAAACACCTTTGGAAATCACACAGGAGGCCTCTCCCTGTCCCTTGTCCCTGCCCTCGACGCGTGGCACCTGTGCTATAGAGCAGCTGTGCCCTGCAGCTGCACCCCGGATTGCCTGGCTCTGTGCCCTGCACCCCGGATTGCCTGGCTCTCTGTGCCCTGCACCCCGGATTGCCTGGCTCTGTGTGCCCTGCACCCCGGATTGCCTGGCTCTCTGTGCCCTGCACCCCGGATTGCCTGGCTCTCTGTGCCCTGCAGCTGCACCCCGGATTGCCTGGCTCTGTGCCCTGCACCCCGGATTGCCTGGCTCTCTGTGCCCTGCACCCCGGATTGCCTGGCTCTGTGTGTGCCCTGCACCCCGGATTGCCTGGCTCTGTGTGCCCTGCACCCCGGATTCCCTGGCTCTCTGTGCCCTGCACCCCGGATTCCCTGGCTCTCTGTGCCCTGCACCCCGGATTGCCTGGCTCTGTGTGCCCTGCACCCCGGATTGCCTGGCTCTCTGTGCCCTGCACCCCGGATTGCCTGGCTCTGTGTGTGCCCTGCACCCCGGATTGCCTGGCTCTGTGTGTGCCCTGCACCCCGGATTGCCTGGCTCTCTGTGCCCTGCACCCCGGATTGCCTGGCTCTGTGTGTGCCCTGCACCCCGGATTGCCTGGCTCTGTGTGCCCTGCACCCCGGATTCCCTGGCTCTCTGTGCCCTGCACCCCGGATTGCCTGGCTCTGTGTGCCCTGCACCCCGGATTCCCTGGCTCTCTGTGCCCTGCACCCCGGATTGCCTGGCTCTGTGTGCCCTGCACTCCGGATTGCCTGGCTCTGTGTGTGCCCTGCACCCCGGATTGCCTGGCTCTGTGTGTGTGCCCTGCACCCCGGATTGCCTGGCTCTCTGTGCCCTGCACCCCGGATTGCCTGGCTCTGTGTGCCCTGCACCCCGGATTGCCTGGCTCTGTGTGTGCCCCGCACCCCGGATTGCCTGGCTCTCTGTGCCCTGCACCCCGGATTGCCTGGCTCTGTGTGTGCCCTGCACCCCGGATTGCCTGGCTCTCTGTGCCCTGCACCCCGGATTGCCTGGCTCTGTGTGTGCCCTGCACCCCGGATTGCCTGGCTCTGTGTGCTCTGCACCCCGGATTGCCTGGCTCTGTGTGCCCTGCACCCCGGATTGCCTGGCTCTGTGTGCCCTGCACCCCGGATTGCCTGGCTCTGTGTGTGCCCTGCACCCCGGATTGCCTGGCTCTGTGTGTGTGCCCCGCACCCCGGATTGCCTGGCTCTGTGTGTGTGCCCCGCACCCCGGATTGCCTGGCTCTGTGTGTGCCCTGCACCCCGGATTGCCTGGCTCTGTGTGTGCCCTGCACCCCGGATTGCCTGGCTCTGTGTGCCCCTCACCCCGGATTGCCTGGCTCTGTGTGCCCTGCACCCCGGATTGCCTGGCTCTGTGTGTGCCCTGCACCCCGGATTGCCTGGCTCTGTGTGCCCCTCACCCCGGATTGCCTGGCTCTGTGTGCCCTGCACCCCGGATTGCCTGGCTCTGTGTGCCCCTCACCCCGGATTGCCTGGCTCTGTGTGCCCTGCACCCCGGATTGCCTGGCTCTGTGTGCCCTGCACCCCGGATTGCCTGGCTCTCTGTGTGCCCTGCACCCCGGATTGCCTGGCTCTCTGTGCCCTGCACCCCGGATTGCCTGGCTCTCTGTGCCCTGCACCCCGGATTGCCTGGCTCTCTGTGTGCCCTGCACCCCGGATTGCCTGGCTCTCTGTGTGCCCTGCACCCCGGATTGCCTGGCTCTGTGTGCCCTGCACCCCGGATTGCCTGGCTCTCTGTGCCCTGCACCCCGGATTGCCTGGCTCTCTGTGTGTGCCCTGCACCCCGGATTGCCTGGCTCTCTGTGTGCCCTGCACCCCGGATTGCCTGGCTCTGTGTGCCCCTCACCCCGGATTGCCTGGCTCTGTGTGTGCCCTGCACCCCGGACTGCCTGGCTCTCTGTGTGTGCCCTGCACCCCGGATTGCCTGGCTCTGTGTGCTCTGCACCCCGGATTGCCTGGCTCTGTGTGTGCCCTGCACCCCGGATTGCCTGGCTCTGTGTGTGTGCCCTGCACCCCGGATTGCCTGGCTCTGTGTGCTCTGCACCCCGGATTGCCTGGCTCTGTGTGCCCTGCACCCCGGATTGCCTGGCTCTGTGTGCCCTGCACCCCGGATTGCCTGGCTCTCTGTGCCCTGTACCCCGGATTGCCTGGCTCTCTGTGTGTGCCCTGCACCCCGGATTGCCTGGCTCTCTGTGTGCCCTGCACCCCGGATTGCCTGGCTCTGTGTGCTCTGCACCCCGGATTGCCTGGCTCTGTGTGCCCTGCACCCCGGATTGCCTGGCTCTGTGTGCCCTGCACCCCGGATTGCCTGGCTCTGTGTGTGCCCTGCACCCCGGATTGCCTGGCTCTGTGTGTGTGCCCCGCACCCCGGATTGCCTGGCTCTGTGTGTGTGCCCCGCACCCCGGATTGCCTGGCTCTGTGTGTGCCCTGCACCCCGGATTGCCTGGCTCTGTGTGTGCCCTGCACCCCGGATTGCCTGGCTCTGTGTGTGCCCTGCACCCCGGATTGCCTGGCTCTGTGTGCCCCTCACCCCGGATTGCCTGGCTCTGTGTGCCCTGCACCCCGGATTGCCTGGCTCTGTGTGTGCCCTGCACCCCGGATTGCCTGGCTCTGTGTGCCCCTCACCCCGGATTGCCTGGCTCTGTGTGCCCTGCACCCCGGATTGCCTGGCTCTGTGTGCCCCTCACCCCGGATTGCCTGGCTCTGTGTGCCCTGCACCCCGGATTGCCTGGCTCTGTGTGCCCTGCACCCCGGATTGCCTGGCTCTCTGTGCCCTGCACCCCGGATTGCCTGGCTCTCTGTGCCCTGCACCCCGGATTGCCTGGCTCTGTGTGCCCTGCACCCCGGATTGCCTGGCTCTGTGTGCCCTGCACCCCGGATTGCCTGGCTCTGTGTGCCCTGCACCCCGGATTGCCTGGCTCTCTGTGTGCCCTGCACCCCGGATTGCCTGGCTCTGTGTGCCCTGCACCCCGGACTGCCTGGCTCTCTGTGTGTGCCCTGCACCCCGGATTGCCTGGCTCTGTGTGCTCTGCACCCCGGATTGCCTGGCTCTGTGTGTGCCCTGCACCCCGGATTGCCTGGCTCTGTGTGTGCCCTGCACCCCGGATTGCCTGGCTCTGTGTGCTCTGCACCCCGGATTGCCTGGCTCTCTCTGTGCCCTGCACCCCGGATTGCCTGGCTCTGTGTGCTCTGCACCCCGGATTGCCTGGCTCTGTGTGCCCTGCACCCCGGATTGCCTGGCTCTCTGGCACTCCTGGCACCGGTGCTGGAAGCTGGCTGGGCTGAAGAACAGAGGCAGACACGACAGCTGTAGCTGGGAGTTTATATCTCTCTTCTCCACAACTTTTCAGGAAATTATCTGCAGAGGGTCCAGGCAAATAGAAATTACAAGTTAAATTCATTTCTAGGCAATGAAAAATTTTAAGTTAAGCTGTATTAGAAATTTTGTATTGCACTACCTATTGATTGTAATACATTTTCTGCTGTGAGAGTCATAATATAGAATGTTACCTTTATTCTGCTGAGAATAAAAACCTTCAATTGAAACTATGACTTAGTGCAGCCATTATTCTGCCAAGGATCCCTAAAAGAATCTGTTCATCCAGTCCTCTGTCTTGGAAGACAGCAGTGTCCACTTCAGCTTCTTGGGGGCTTCAGCAGCACAACCTTCCCATCTCCCACAACCAGGTCTTTGGTGCCTAGCTTCATTCCATGGTGTCAAATCTTTATGAGTGGCGAATCCCTGACACTTCACTAGCTAGGACACATATTTTACAGGTTAGAAGATGCACCAATGCCAAAGAGAACCCATTGCTTGTATCTGGGCATATGCCATCAGGGCCTGCTACCTGCACTGGGCCCATATTTGTTATTCAGAAAAAAACCCCAAAATCCTAAACAATCAAATCACTCTCTCAAGATAAAGTTTAAACGTTTAAGCTCTGATATGTTTCAGTCTTAACAGCTGATGGGTGAAATCTGTGGAGGAGGCAGGAAGCTGAACAGACATGAGCAGCAGTAGCTGTATCTTTGAGAGGATGATCTGATCTAATGCACTAAACTTGGAATTATTATCACAGCTTACCAGGGGTTTAAATGTCAGGGGTTGTTTATGTCCCATACTTCTCCCTTCCAGCTGCTGAATTTTCCTGAAGCTGACATGTCTGCAAAGCATACCCAGAGATGCAGTTCAGATGATGTTCAAGGAGGTGCAGAGACATGCTAGTCAACTGCTTGCACTCAACAAATGGAAATCCTATAGGGACCATAGAATAAGTCTGTTTTAGAGGGAGTCAAACACTGGCTCCCCATAAAACTGTGTTTGAAAACACAGTTAGTTGGTTAGTTGCTTATAACCTAAGCTTGATAGAGAAGCCTAATCTTCTATTAGCCTGCATTACAAACGATTTCACACCATTTTAATCACTCTTGCCCGGACATTAACTCTGAGGAAGATAACCTTCACACGCTGCGGGTAACAGGGAATTTACTTCTTACCACTCGTTTCTCTGGGTTTGTTTTTTTTTTTTTTCTTTTTGGCCGTATATCCCTGTACAGCATTTGAGGGAGAGGCACTGTGGAGCAGCACACCTCCCCTGTGCCCCTGGGCCGCATCCTTTCCCCCGTGCCTGCACAGCGGGAGCCTCCGCAGTCCTTGTACCGCGTGTCCAACATCCTGGTCTACCCACCCCCGAGCCTGCCTGCAGCGCCGGGACCGCTGGGCACGGGGGCGACCCCGCTACTGCAAACCCGGGGCAGCCCCGGTGACAGCCCCGGTGACAACCCCGGTGACAGCCCCGGTGACAGCCCCCCGGTGCAGCCCCTCGGTCACAGCCCCCCGGTGAAGCCCCGGTGACAGCCCCCCGGTGACAGCCTCGGTGACAACCCCTCGGTCACAGCCCCTCGGTGCCAGCCCCGCCACCCGCGCTGCCCCGCGCCCAGCCCCGCCCGCGCCCGCGGACACCGCCCGCGCTCCCGGCCCCGCGGGAGCGCGCCGCCCGCCCTCCCCGCCCACCCTCCCCTCACAGACGGGCACGGCCGAGGCGAAGGGGCGGGCGGGCGGCTGCCTCCGCCTCCCTCCCCCTCTCCTCAGATGCCCTCTGCAGGGTTATTATTACAGTTCGTGGCTGTGCTCTGCCTGCCCCCCCCCCGCCCCGTCCCCGCCCGCCCCTCCGCGCTGCGCAGCGCGCTGGCCCCGCTCCCCGCCCGGGGCTGCCCCGGTCCCCGCCCGGGGCTGGCCCCGCTTCCCTCCCGGGGCTGCCCCGGTCCCCGCCCGGGGCTGGCCCCGCTTCCCTCCCGGGGCTGCCCCGCTCCCCGCCCGGGGCTGCCCCGCTCCCCCCCGGGCTGGCCGCTGCCGGGGGCTGCGGGATCCCCGCGGCCCGGAGCCAGCGCGCCCCGCTCCCCGCACCATGGCCCCGCTCCATGGCCCCGTTCCCCGGCCCATGGCCCCGCTGCCCGCGCCCGGCGCCGCCCCGGCTCGGCTCGGCTCGGCTCGGCTCGGCTCGGCTCGGCTCGGCTCGGCTCGGCTCGGCTCGGCCCGGCTCGGCTCGGCCCGGCTCGGCCCGGCCCGGCTCGGCCCGGCTCGGCCCGGTTCGGCCCGGCTCGGCCCGGCTCGGCCCGGTTCGGCCCGGCTCGGCCCGGCTCGGCCCGGTTCGGCCCGGCTCGGCTCGGCCCGGCCCGGCTCGGCTCGGCTCGGCCCGGCTCGGCCCGGCCCGGCTCGGCCCGGCCCGGCCCGGCCCGGCCCGGCCCGTGTGTCCCGCAGCGCGGGGGAAGGCGGGGCTGCGGATTATTGCAGACTAAGCAGTCTGTCGCTGCAGCGCGGTGCGGGGGGAGGCGGGGGAGCCTGCGAGTGTGTGTGTGTGTGTGTGTGTGTGTGTGTGTGTGTGTGTGTAAGGGGGATGGAGCTGGCAGCTGGCCAGCCACCATCAGAATTAGCTCATTGTTCAATATAACCAGCGCTGGCAAGCAAAACCCAGCCAGAGAGAGGGAACGGGGAGGGGGGCGGGGGGGGGGAGAGAGACTTTCCCCCAGCCACCCCCACCCTTTTTTTCTTTTTTTTTTTTTTTTTTTTTTTCCTCCGAGGCTGCACTTTGGAAGAGGTGCAGTCATTCTTACCCACACCCCCTACCCTCTCTCCACTCCCCCAACTATAAATTCCCTTCTGTAGCATGCTGCCCTTTTGTAATCCACATTTGTGTTTCAGATCATGTAGAAAGGACAGAAAGTGAGCAGGGAGCGGGGGCTTTTGTCTGTAAGTATATTCAATTCCGATCCACAGAATTTTATTTTTTTTTAATTAATCCCCTTTCTCCTTCTCCCTCCCTCTGTCTCCTTTCTTCTTTCTTATCTCTGTGTTTCTCTGTTTCTTTTCATTTCTTTCTCATTTCTTTCTGTCCTTAGGCGGACTTTGCTGTATCTTGGCTTTCCCGTCTCGGTGCACGTTTCCAAACAGGCTTTTTTAAGGAAAATGACAAAACATGCAGTTATATGTGTATAACTCTTTGTGCTTTAAGGCTGGATTTCTAGGCTGAGGATTTTTCTGCACACATGCAAGGGGTGATGAGAAGTGATTTTCTAAAATGTTGTTCTGGGTTTTGCTCTCTGCAAACAGCAAAATGCATTTCTGAACCTAATGCACTTGGCTTTGTTAGCGTGTATGCAAGGCTCTAGGATAGGTTTATCATCTCCTTTCTTCTCCCTTGTAAAACGAATCTCCCTCTTCTCCGCCCTGACACTGGATTCCTCTCAGGCTGCTGGGGTTTATTTTTAGAAAGCAGTCATTCTTGCAACAGCCTTCTGCATTTTTGCATGTGCAGCAGTTAAATTTTGGGTGGTTCTTTCGAGAAAAAAAAACCAAAACAAAACAACGAAACCAAAACAAAAGATATTTTGCTGAACATGTAGCGACGTGCTGCTTTTCTCAAACATTTCTGTGTACGTTTATGGATATATGAGTTTGCAGTTTTAAATCCAGTACGTGTTTGTGTAAACATATGACTCATTCCTAATTCCATGCATACACACTACAGGTAAGAAATACGTAATGAATAGAGGAGAACTTTTAATTTTTGTTTCTATAAGAAAGCTGATAAAGGAGATATGCTACAAATTCAGTCCATTAGGAGAGTGATAATTTAAGGTAAAAGAGGACCTACTCTTCTTTTTTTTTTTTTTACTCTCCCTGTTCAAAATAAGGGATTTGTGTAGAATAGAGAGAGGGAGAAAACTGGAGGTTATGTAATGCAGTGCCATTTCCAAAAATACCTACTCTGTGGGCTGTTAGATTGTGTTATGGTTGTTCCTTGATTGCAAAACCCCACAGCTAGTAAGTAGTATGTCTGGGAGCAATGGATTGCAAATGACAGTAAACAGAGATGGACAGCTTTTTGTCATCTTGACTTATTTTTACCTGTGTTAACCATTACTGATGGGGCTCTTCAGAAAAATATCCACTGCTAAGAATAGCACAGGGTTCTACAAATCCAGGTGCCAGTGCTTCCTTTGTCCTGTGTTTAAGCTTACAGACCACTGAAGTGCAGAGATGCATGATATATGAGCATGTATATGGTCAGAATAATTTGCATGACTTCAGTCTTAACCACTGAAGCTTATACTTGGTTCACCCACTGTATGCTGGCAAAAAAAAAAACAAAAAAAAAACAAAACAACAACCTTTTAACTATTGTGACAGTGGAATTACTTTTCTTTTAACTTTTGATTTTTTAAAAATTGTTTTCAGATTGTTCTCCTTGTGCTACTTGAGAGAAACTGCAATCCCAAGACTTAACAGAACCTAAAAAATGGTAAGAATTAGTTGCTTTAGCAGAGTATCAATAATTTTTTGTGTCAGTTCAAACCTTATTTCCCTCTTCCCAATACTCATTTATAAGTAGGACCTTTATGTGACATACTTATTAAGGATATGGGGACTTGCCATACAATAACTGATGTAATCTGAAAAGCTCCTTATGTTGGATCTTTTATTTTCTTGCATTTTTTGAATAAAAATCTAAAATCCCTCTCTGTGCAGTAAGGCTTATTTAATTGAAACAAATATTTAAGTTATTGTGAAAATTACACATCATAACACATGTAGCAATGCATGCAGACAAAACAATACCCAGTAATGCCAACACTGACACGTTTCTCCCAAAAAGAAGAAATAGGTCATTGCACTCAG
This sequence comes from Phylloscopus collybita, assembly GCA_027886175.1. NCBI lineage: Eukaryota > Metazoa > Chordata > Aves > Passeriformes > Phylloscopidae > Phylloscopus > Phylloscopus collybita. The sequence continues at coordinate 6,937,793 of JAJNNQ010000086.1, read as the reverse complement.
TAAGGGGAAAAAAAAAAAAATTAATGTTAGACTGTCAGAGAAGTACATAAGATGCAAACTAAATTTTATTATTAGGGTAACCTTCTGAAAACACTACCATTCTTTGTGACACAGATCTGTTCTAGAAAAAATGTTTAGGCCTCAAACCTGACTTGAGCTTACAGGTACTTGTTTGGAATATGTTTGATGAGCAGCAATCTCTTTCCTTCAGTGCTAGTTGTGTTTGTATTTTTATTGATTAAAGCCCATTTACTGTACTCTGAGATGCCACTGCTGACAAACTCCTGATTTTTAAGGATAGGCATGTAAATGTGGTATTCTCTGAGAAGGAGTGTCTCAGGATCAGCAGGACAAAGGTAACAGCATTTTTTAAGAAAAGCTGCTCAAAGAAGGCAGATTATGTTTGGGCAGTTTTTTTTCCTATTGCACTCTTAGTTGAGGATGCAGCTATCTCAGAAGCATATCTAAATACATGTGCTGGCAAAAATGTGATTATTTTGGATGCTGCATGATGAAATCATGATCAAACCTCTGTTAATTAGTATTGAGCAAGGCTTTAAGTAGCATTGCTTAGCAGGTATATTAGAACAGAATATTTTCCCCAGGGTAAGGTTCTGAGGGACATAGTCTTATGAAGATTGGGTTAATTGCATTAATATTATCCATGTCTGGTTCTTTGGGGTTGCTTTGGTATGGGGGAGGAGTGATGATCAAGGAATGATATACTCTGCTATAAAGGCTTTGGTTTTGGTTTTGGCTCCTTGTTTTGTGTTATTCCTGTCTACAAAAATAAACTTGAAAATTCTGGATTTTTAGTCTATTCTGGAACCTACTTTCATCAAAGTGCTTTGCTCATCTGTGTGTAAATGAATAGATGGGGGTGGGGAATTACAAAGGAAGTGATTCACTTAAACTGTGAATAGAAATCATGTTAAAATACATGTTGTTCACATAACTCTGGAATACTGGAGAAGACAACTGTCACCAAGGTGACAATCAGCCCACATTTTACATGTTATGCAGACTGCTATATGCAATATATACCTATCTATGGAACAAAAGACTATTTTAAGTGTAGTTAGGCATAAAATAGCCACTGATTTCTACCAACAGATGGTTCTATAAATCCAGCAAGGTTCCTGTAGTATCCAATGAAATCAGTTTTGTAAAGTCAATCTCTGGGCCAGAACATAAAATACAACTTAAAGCTGTCCAAATGCAAAAAATAAAAGGTTGTTGTCCACCTGTTCAGTCCCATTGCTTGCTTTGCAGTGTCACATAAATACAAACCTCATTTAGCTGTTTTTAAAAGTTCCACTTCTTTTTTGTGATCAAAATGAAAATATACTATTAGATTTTACCCCAGCTTGCAAGGTTGTTTAGGGTGTGATACTTGGCAGACTCTCTCCTCCTACCACCACCATGTTTTCCCTTTCTTTCACTTCTGGCACCCTAATGCTGCATGTCACTCCAGCTCAGAGGAGTGACACACTTTCCTTGCAGTAATGGACACAGCCTTTGGCATATTTCTTCTTGTATTAACTGCAGGTATCCCTCTAACCATTCCAATTTGCAGGAAATGCTCTTTGCACATCAGCACCCCCTACACACTGAAATGCATGAGGAGGAAAGTGCTTACTTTGTTTTTGATATCACAGTGTAGGCAAAGGCTCTACCCTGCTCTCACTGGTCTGTGAAAATTTAGCTATTGTGTTTCAGTAGACTTGGACCTAAAAATGGTGGGAAATGGCCTTCTTATTCTTTTTGCCAGTCTGAAAGTTCATTAATTATTTAGCTAGGCTTACAGTAAAGTTTGGAGTGACTAGAACAAAGTTGTTAAGTGAGAACAAATAAGTTCTTGGTTTAACTTCACTGTCTTACCTTCTTATTTTCTTAATTTTCTCATAAAATGTTTCTTAAACATTTTAAACAGGAAAAGCAAGTTATTTAACACATGAGTTTTCAATGCTGCCTCTCCTTTTCCTGGACTTACAATTAGAATTACCTGATTAATTAATTAGCCTTTCTTGCCCCTGTTTAATAATAATATCCTCAATTTTAAGAGAAACAGAAAAGCAGAAGAGTGCACTTTCTATTATTCTTATAATTCTAACTCATGGACATTTTAAGCCATCTTACACAAGAACATTTGCCATTTTGAAGATCTGTCCTTACTTCTGCATAACATATTTCCTTAAGTGTCTGCCTGAAGGAAGAAAGAACATTTTATATTTATGTGCAATGTATAAAATCCTGAGGTGACTTAAGCAGTCTTTTAATTTGAAATGCTAGAACTTCTGTGTACTGCCTTCGAAGCAAGTGCTGAATGTCATAAAATATAAACTAAAATTTTAATGCTAACAAGGGGGTAAAAAAGTTCTAACTAAAAGAATTTTAAGAAAAGGATTTGTTTTGAATTTTTTCTGCCCCATCCAATCATTGAAAGTGACCCAATCATTTAAATAAAGGAAAGCACAGGAAGAGTGGGAGTAAGGAAGTCTTAATTCCTGTTTCCTGTGATCTCAGAGAAGGCTCCTACCAAAACCAGGAAAGGGTTGGGTTTCATGTTGTTTGTTTGGTTTTGTTATGGTAAGTATTAGTTTTTAAATAAAGAAATCAGACCATCATTTTAGACAGTTAGAGAAGTGGTCTGTTTTTTGCTTCCAAAATACTCAGGTGTGCTTCCAAAGTACTCCTTTTCTCTTTCCTGTGTATTTTAAGTTCTGGGAGCTCACAGTGCCTTTAAATTAAGGAATTTAAACTAACAACACTAATAAAAGTGTATATCAATAAATAGATCCTTAAGAATTTAATTTTGACTTTTCTGAAAGTAAACAGAAGATAATCTAGAGCCAATTAGCTCCTGGCTTACCACAATGAGATTGCTTTCTTGTCAGCATTTCTTGCTGGTGTGAAGTCTCTGGACTGGCTGTTGTACAGCCCAGGTTGTCATCCCAGAGTAAAAAGGCTCTGGAAGTAGGTTATTTGGGCTGGATGCTTCCTCTAGTGCATCCTTGCCTGAACTGCACCAGTTCTGAGATTACTCTGTCATACTTTGTCATTTACATTCCCTGCATTTTATAGTCTTACTTGGAGGAAAAGAGCAGTATAGGATAATTACATTTAGGGGTGGGAACAGTTTGGGAAAAGCCCTTCTTTGTCAAGTCAGAGGGAAAGAGAAGACAGCCTGCATTTGGGTGAGAAGAATCACCATCCTGTTTAATTTTTTGTTTGTGTGGGAGTTTTTCTTTCCTAGTTTTGAGAGAAATTTATAATATCATTTACATTTAGGTGAAGATATTGATGAAGAAAATTTTGTGTTTAAGATTTCATCCCAGTTTAGCCATTACTAACCTTTTCCCAGGAAGTTACAAGCAGGTGTCTTTACAGATTCTGCCATTTTCTGTGCCTCTGGGCTGCAACAGCTCTTCACAATTTTAGGGTTATTTGTGGAGAATGGAGCCTAGAATTGGTCTGTCAGAGGCAGGCATTATTTGGAACCTTTGATATGCTCTGAGAGAAAAAAAAAAAAAAAAAAAAAAAAAAAAGGCAAGGTGATGAAATGAGGCATTATGTCCAGCCTGTTACTAGACACACACACTGGACAAAAGCAGCTCTGGGTCTGGCATGAGAAAACTGATACCTCGTTGATTATTACCAAGCCTGGTACTGGAACCAGAGTTGGAGTCTCCTTTATGGTAAGTCAGAACCTGCAGGACTGCCAGATCCTCTCTCCTGTTCATGGGCAGAACTTGGTCAAAAGAAGTAATTGTGAGGGACAGAAGCCAAATAGTTTTGGCCATCTGAACATGTACATTGTGCTTTTTAATTGTGCTTATGGAAAGTGCATGTTATACATTGTGTGTGGTTTGCACAGTGCCCCTTGGTTGCTGAGAACTCGGGGAAAATTAAAGCCTTTCCAGCCTGCAGGGTTTATAAGCAGAAATACAAACCAGTTTTTGCAATACTTCTGTCAAGCCACCTGTTCAGCTGAGCATAAAACAAACCTTTACTTGATTATGAGTAGAAAAGCAGAGTTTTAAAATGAAGTAATTTTTGCCCAAAGCTATAGATACTGTGGGTATTTCAGTGGTACAGTTCATATGCACATGAAGAGACAAAAGCTTTTTATATGCTTGTTTCTACTCAGTCAGAAACATGCTCTGGGTGCTAAAACTTTGCTACTCTACCCCAGCATACTTTATCTGAACCAAACTGTGTTGACACATGGAATGGGAGGTTTATGTAATACAAGGTTCAGGAAAAGTCTTTACTATTGTTTTCCTCAAAGGCTGAAATTTTGGAAAGTCAGAGTTAAGAATATACACCTAGTAACACTACAGATATGACACTTCTTTTCTAGGACTTGGGATCTAAAGCCATCACTAGCAATATATTTACTTTTTTCCTGACCTTGCTATACTTCTGCTTCATACCTGAATTCTGATCCCTGTATAAGCTGAAGAGATGGGAAAAAATGACAGTTAATAGTTCTAGAACAAGGTCATAAACATAATTCAGTTGGCGTCATTGCCTGGGACAGGATATTCTAATAAAAAATAGTTTTAACTATTTGCATTTTGGTTTTATTTCAAATATTTATCCACTTCATTAAACCAATATTGATTGAGGGCACAATCTTCAAAGGCACAAAAAATATTATTTTCAAATGTTTAATGCAGAATGATGGTATGAATCCTTGTTTGAGTGTTACATGCAATTAGATTTGGACTTCTGGTCTGGCAAATTCACAGTAGCACTACTGAATGAATCCCTGTGTACATGTTACTGGGAGGATTCCTGATGTTTCATTCTGTAAATTCTGCGTTAAAACAAACAAGCAAAACCAACCTGCCCTCAGAATAAGCAGGACTTTCTCATACTGCAAGAATAAGTGTCTCTGGAATAATTTTGTTAGCAGTAATCTGATTATCTCCACTAGCTCAGCATACTTACGTGGGAGCAAGTTGAAAAAAGTTATAAGAAATGTGTGCATCCTCCCTGGAGGTGGTAAAAGCCTTGGCCTAAGGCACACGTCAGGAAGAGCCCCTGGCCTCTTCCAGCACTGGTGTTTAGGAGGCACACATTGACACCACAGAGCTGCTTAGAAAGGTCAAGTTAGAGAGGAATAAGTCTGCCTTTTTTGCTTTAAAATGATCTGTGATAAATCTCCATCAGGAAAGATTATGTGTTTGCTCAGTGTCCTTAATGAGTCCCAGCACCCACAGATATTTTATTACTTTTAGCCTCCAGAAGAGCCATGGTACATTTAGTGCTTTTGTGTCTGGAGTAGCACTTACCTGCATTACTATCTGCCTGGTGTAGGCTGGTAACAGGGAGGCTTCAGGTAAATGTACCACAGTGCTTTCAAGCACTTGTTAACAACCAGCTGCCCTCATTACATCTCTTTTAATGAGGTAAATGAGGGCTGGCTCTATAATGTGGTTCTCTCTCCCATTTCCAAGAGTATGGCTGGGGCTTTTTAATACTTGCCTGCAAAATGCTGCTTGGGCAAGGGGCTGGCACCTTCTGAGGGGAAAGAAGGGCTCTCGTGGCTGGGCTGCTCAGGAGAGCACTTGGCAGAGGCAGGGAGCTTGCCTGCACTTGGGGAACAGCAGCCCTGGTTGGATTTCTGTTCATCTTGTTGGTGTGTGGGAGAAAAACTCTTGTAGTCCAAAGCAATTTCTTGAGCCTTCTGTAAGTTACAGTGTTCAGTCCATTAATTTAGTAAATGTATAGGAATTTTTTAAAAAGAAATGCTTTTTTGGAGAGGCTGTTTGGTGTGTACATTTTGTGTACCCCAAAAGTGGAGGGCCAGGTCTGAGAGGGCATACAGAAGAAGTGTTAGTCTGGTCTGTCCCTGTTCCTGCTCTTGAGGATTCACTCACCAGCCTCTGTTCTTGCTGGACTTTCCCTTAAGATCAAAGCTTGATAGAGTGAGGACACTGGACTAAATAGACTTTTTAGTCAACCTCTGACCATGCTCCTTTTCTTCCTCCTCTATACCTCAAGTACTTTGTCCATGTTAGGTATGAAACTACTGAAAAGTGACTGTGCATGCTTTGGTCCAATATTTCTGCTGCCATGCTGTGTGTCCACCTGAGTCCACCTGGACAAGAGACTTGCTTATGTGTTTTGTTCTGCAGTTACCATTGGGTGTAGATGCAAATAGTTACTAATTAAGCTCTACCTTATTGCATTCCAGGAGCAAATTACAAACTCCTATGTAATTAACTGAGAATTAGAGTATTATTTCAATTCTCAGCCTTGTTGTTGTTTTCCTATGTGTTGCATGATAAGTAAAACAAAAAAAAATATAGTACAGAGACAAACAAAATAAATATGTGGGGTTATACTGGGTTCTGAGTTTGGTTTTCTGGATGGCTGATTTGCTTATTTTGATTTCATGATGTTTTGCAGTTTTGGAGAACATACACAGAAATTTACTGGAGGAACAAAGTAATTTGCAGCCATTTTATTGCTTGATGGAACTTTCCACATAATATACATTTGGTTTTTATTTTCTTTGAAATAAATGTATTCTTTCTCTTTCAAGGAGTGTAATACTCTGGTAATGAGCATCTTGGTAAAATTCATTAATTCAGTACAAAGTTGGAAGAGCATTTATGACAGTGTTCACAATGTACTGCGTGATAATTTTTCTCTTGCTCTTTGTATGCATGGTAAATATTAATTATGTTTTGCAATGATTTTTATGTATTAATGAAGTAAAAAAGCAGCATGACAAGACTTGTAGCACACAAGTGGGATTGATCCTAACTGGTGCAGAAAAGTGAAAATAGATTTCTCCCCCTAAAAATTGCATTGCATTCAGATGGTGTGGAGTGGATTCCTCCCCAGGGTAAGTTAGAAAGAGTTTTCTGTAACTAACCTCATTCAATCACATTTGTTGGAATACAGCTAAAGTTTCTGTAGAGGGTTTCTTACTGGATAAAGAATTGGACAGAAGTCTTACATGTAAGTACACATATAAAACATGCAACCTGTATGTGACTGAGGACAGGAATGAGTCCTTGGAAGAAGCTGATCCAGATAAGCCAGGGTGGGAGACTGCATGGGAGCAGTCACTTCAGTGTAACCTCAAGAACAGATGCTTTAAGAGCAACAAAGGAAACAACAGATGACAATGTATAGTAGAAGCTTTTCCATTAAAATCTTAAATAATATATATCCAAGGTCACTTCCTTATGCTGTGTAGGGAAGGAGCAAATTATATCCTATTCTGTGAAATTGACAGAAATTGCAGAAGAGATACAAAAGGACTGCAAAAATCCCCAAATACCTAATAAATAAACTTCATCATTATGTTGCAGTGTGCAGAGGGGGGTGCAAAGAAAAGCATATTTGTCTCATTTAGGCTTTTTCATCTCTATGTGGTTGTAAGTTTGAGTCATCAGATGGGGAGGAATCAAAAGCAGAAGTAATATCTTCCCCATGAAAAGGCAAGGACATCAAAGATGGTGAGAAGTCAAAGGCAAATCCAGGTGTACAGGTGTCTTGCCATGTTCTGCTGATATACTGCCAAATATTGTCATTGTAATGGCAGGTAAAATCTCACAAAAAGGTGTGCCACTTGGAGCACTCCCAGCTGCAGAATCATGATGTGATTCTTCATCAGTTCTTTCAAACAATTTATCTAACCTTCTTTACTGTGTGGAACTAACCAAGTGAAATAAATGTAAATCATTGGTTTTCCCCACTGTTTTTTTGATGATCATGGCACTGATGTGAAAACCAGGGCTGACAGAAAAATCTGGTGCCCTGACAGGATACTGAAATCATGAAGTTGTGTTATTTGGGATGACTGTCGCTGCACCTCAAGCAGGGGCTCAGACTCGTGATGCAGAGATACTCAAAAAAGCAAACAAATTCACAAAATGGATCTGTTTCACATCTGATAAATCACATGTTCACAGCATTTTTAAATTATTTAGCTAAGGCAATGAAGTTGCACTTTAGTTTGTCAAGTTTTGGTTTCTGCTGTTTCCATAGGGAAAGCTTCCCCAGTGAGCCTGTTCTGTCACAATAGCAGCATCTTGTTTCATCGTGAGTACAGCTTCTCAAATGTAACAGAGGCTCATCAGAGCTTCAAGGGCCCATTGAAATAAGGAGTCGAGATGAGTACTTTTGATGTAGCCTTGTCATTGCCCCCTCCAGAGGATCTGGAAAATAAATGCTGTGACTGTAAGAATACTGCTGCCCAACTAAACTCTTAAAAGGCAGCCACTGTTCAGCTAAAGACAGTTGCTGTATGTATTAAGTCTTGTGTGCTAAGTTAGGAACACAGTGGATATTTGTATTTATACTTTCATAATGTTCCCCTCCTTATTTAAAAATAAATTACTGAGGATAGGAGCAGTAGTTTACCCCTTGCACTGAAGCAAAGGCTTTGATCCTAGCACAAGCTTGCCCTCCAGTTTGGTTTTAAAAGAATTAGTGAATTTTTTCACTAAGTAATTAAAAATTACTTATTTAGTGTTTGAGCAGTGGTGCAGTAAGATTGTTTATGCCTTTGGACTGTGATTGTGGGATGTTGGATAGAAAGAAGATGCTTTACTGGGGTGGGAGGCATTTGGGGGAATTGAGAAGTACATGGTAGGATGTGCTGTGAAAAGTACATCTACAGCTCAAACTAGCTGGCAGCTAAGAAATTTTATAGAAATGTGGGTACCGAAATGAGGAGCAGTGTTCCTTTTTTGGCTGTACAGCCCACTCTCAGGAGGTGGCCTCTCTCCCTTTCTCTGTTCTGGGTTAGGCACAGAGGGCACTCAGTCCTCACAGCTGCATGATGTCATTTTAGTGCTGCAGAGAAAAACAAGCATGCCTCTTCCTTTCCTTCTTTTCAACACACACCTCTTATCATTCTACTCCCATGTTCCTCAGCAGGTGGCCATTTGTGTCTGCTATTACACTGCTAATCCATATAGTAAATATTGTTCTTAATAGTTTGTTTTGGTTTTTTTTTTTTCTTTCCCATTTCCTAGGTAATCTGCTGCAGAATTGTTGGACATGATCACCTTTTATTTGGAATTAGGATCTACAGTACTTGTCATAATTTCCTTTTTGGTTTCATTGCCCCCTGCCTCAAAATTGGTTTGTAAGAAAAAGAATTTACCTGAAGCTTCTCTCAAAGGTGGTTGCTGATTTCCTCAGAGCAGTTGCTCTTCAATAAACTTTTAGTTAAGAAATCAAAAGTGCAGTTGAATACCACTGTAAGTCCTGAATGAGACTTGATTACAAAAATTCAGTTGTGGTTCACATGAGGAAAAAGGAAAAAAAAAAGGAAAAAAATAGTTCCAAGGGCTTTCTCAATTGTTTCTTAACTATGAAAACTTTGGGAATGCTTAACAGGAGTATGCTCATTTTAGTAAGTTTAGCTTGCCATAAATCTGGGTTGTTTTTTTTCTCTTGATGATTTATTTGAATGTCTGAAAGATTCACTAAGCCTGAATAAGAATGAAGAGTGGGTACCAAATCGATGAGACTAATAGAGTATGTTTAGTTCAACTCTGTTTAAATTATTTAATGTATCTGTTTTAAAGCTGGGCAAAAGGTTGTGCTCCCCTGCTGCTATTTTTTATGAAAGATGGCTTAAAATTAAAAAAAAAAAACCAGGAACCAGTATTTTGAAATGGTGGTAAAACAAAGCAAGAGCAAAAGAGTTTCTCAGTCTATTGGCCAAAGGAGTGAAGTAGACTCTGCTGGCTTTTAATCCTCCTGGTTTTGAAAAAAGAAAACCAAAACCACACTGAAACAACCCAAAAAACTATCATTAGTTCTGGAATCTGAGACAACTGGTGAACAGACTAGATGTTTCTTTTCCTCCACTTTTGCTCTTCCTTTAATATTAAGTTGTGTTATTTGTATCTGTTCAGGAGACTGGAGGCTACACAATTGAAAGCAGACTCACAGAGAAGCCATAATTCCCAGTTTCCAAGCTGGCCTCAATGGTTCAGGCAGAATTGCAGGGTGCTGCACAGCAGTGTCTCAGGTAGCTCTTCCCAGATCTGATAGCTGTGGATGCAGCCTCCTGGCTGAGCTGTCTGGTGATGAGGATCAAACCCTGAGGCCATCAGTGTGAGTCAGCATTGTGCAGACTGGAAGTTCTCAATTCACCCTAAGGCTCAGTAATTCCATTCTGAATCCTGACACTTTGGTTGTTTAAGCAGAGCCTGCACTTGCACAGCAGTCACACAGGAAGTGCTAAGAAAGGAAAGTTTGGTGTGTACCAATGTAAGCATTTATCTGGAAGTGTTTGCTTGGTGCTAGCAGCTGGAATCTTGTAACCCTTACATCTCACTCTGTAATGGAGCATTGCTTTCCTCTCTCTCATAGCTCATCTTGCAACATTTATATCAGTAATCTTGAGCTGCTCTAACTGAACTAATGTTCTATATGTTTTTCTAATACCCTAATTATCAGTATATTTGAGCTTCTAAGTGGTTTCTGCATTTATAAAGCACAGCAAGATGTAATGGTTTGGTTTTTATCTTTTTTTTTCCCCCTCTTTCTAGTGAATTACAGTAAATCTTAAGTGAATTCTCTACACTGGCATCTTTTTTTCCCATGCCTGAATCTTCCTCCACTTGGGAAGATTCTAAGGAATGATTCTCCAGCCATTGCTCCTCAAAGTCCTTTGTGCATTCAGGACTCTGGTACAGTCATAGCAGAACAGTCACTTTATGTGAAATAGGTCCACGTGATTATTATCTGCCATTATGGGCCACAGCATTTGTTTTTGAAGGAAAAAAAGAGGATATTATTTAATTTTTTTTTCCCAGAGGATTACTGTGAAAGATAGTTTGGGGATTATGTGGAGTATTTTGCAAGTTGTGGTAGGTTTTGGTGTTGGTTTTTTTAACCCTGGAGCACAGTTGTGAGCTCATCTTACAATTTATACCTTTTCCCTCCTGTCTCATTCCCGAAATCCACCCTCAAACTGCAATTCCTCCAAGTTTTTATGAATTTAATTTGAGGATTCCTTTCTTTTTCAGCTAACTTCAGGTGCTTGTTTTATTCCTATTAGGTTCTTAATAGGGATAACATGGCCTATAGTCTAAGCTAAATGCATCTCAGATTCCATGGAAAATACAGAAGTTTGTATTCATGATTGTGACTAATTCTGTATTCTGATGCTTATGCCATCCTCCCATATACATTTTGTATACTTTGCTAGTGTGAACTGCATGTCCTGTGGTAGAGCTGAACTGTTGCCATTTCCTACCATGATTTTTCACACAGAAAGTATGACTACACAAGAAAATCAAGACATAATTTCAGAAAGGATAACCAGTGATTATAAACAGCAACAGAAGAGCTTAGAGATTACTTGGTGTCTTTCGTTCAAGTGTTTCAAATATTCAGAGTGAATATTAACTGAATTCACAAAATGCACTGTGTTACACATTGGTTATTTTATGTCAAACACACCCAGAGAGCAGAACTGGCTTGTCTGAGACCTCCAGTGTGAAAAAACCTGCTGCTTTAATCCAGAGAAAGCCCTGGGATTTGTACTGCAGAAGAGCATGGGGCAACGTACATACCAGGCACTGCCTTGAGCTCTGCATCCTTACTTTCTCTCTGTGTCCTGCATTATAGAAGAATTCAGTATTTTCTATTGGGAAGAGGTTTTAAATAATCTTCCAGCAATTTCTCCAGGATAGAACCAGTCAGTGACAGCTTGTAGTCAACGTGCGCATCCACAGAAATTAAAACTTTTCTCATGTTTCAATATATGCACAGGAGCAAGTGAGTGAGTAAAACTGGCCCAGCACTTACTTAAGTGACAAGGAAAGTTTTGATTCCCAAAGTGCAAACCAATCTGAATGGTCTGATTTGTAATGATTAGCTCAAAACACTGACAGTTTGACATCCCAGCATCATGCAGAAACAGTTCAATTCACCAAATACCAACAGCCCAGGAGAAAGACAGAGCAGGAAAATAAATTCAAGAATTTCAGCATTGTATGTAACTTGTACCTGACCAGTTCAGTGTTTCTGAGACTGAAATGAAGAGATGTTCTGATCTTCATCCTGAAGCTGAGAGGCATTATCTTGGTATTTATGCACTTTAACCCCCACTGTAGTCAGGGCTCAGCTTTGCATCTTACCCATTTCAAACAGAAAAATTTTCATGTAGACATAATAGGACAGCACCTTAACTGTTAAATCCTGCTGCCAGCTACTTTATTGTATGTTCTTTAATGTGTTGGAATGTCTTTAACGTGGAACACACAGGGAGCTAAGATGGAATTATAATTGTTTCAGTGGTCTTACAAAGTTATACATTCTAGTTCACTACTCATTGTGAAAGGATATCAAAGGTGTGGGGGCTCTTGGCACTTGCAGTCATCAGCAAAGATAATGAACTTCATTAAACAGCCCTTTGCCAGGAACCTCTGGCAGAAGGGGGTGGACATATTTTCTCACAATATCCTCAGCAAGTTCATTAGTACAGACATCCTCTATAAAGAAATTATTAGACATATATATATATATAAAAATCCATTGTATACTCTTTTAATTCTTTTTGTTTAAAAAGTGCCTGTTGGATGCAGATAAACGTAAAACAATATAGTTGACAGGCTCTAGGGACAGATGTTGTCATGGGTACAAAAAATATGTACTAAACATTAAACACTCTGTGCCAAGCTTTGCTAACATTAGGCATTAGACTTGTTTTAGTGATGTGGTCTGTCACATGAACACCACTGCATTTGACAATCTCTCGTTGTGAGTAAGATCTTGTACATATTTATGTCACTGCAGGTTTATCAACCAGGCTCAATGATTTGGGTAAGCCAGAAGATCTTTCCAACCAGCTGTGGGCATGGAGCATTTCCAAAGGTAAAGTGATTTATGTAATTTCTTTCATGTAATAAATGGTTTGCTAAGATGAAAGTTTGCTAAGATGAAAGCTAAGAAAGAAAAGAATTTAAAAACTGAATTGAGTTCTATGGATTTTGTTTTACAACTGCTTCAAGAAAGTAGCCAGTTCTCATGATTTCATCACGAGTCCCATGTTGTTCTGTTTTCCTTAAAGCCTTGGCTCCTTGCACCATGCAGTTAACTGAAGATCTCAGTTTTCATCTTATATTTTTAGCCTTCAGGACTGCAGAAAACATGGTCTCCTGCTGGCTGCACACCAGAAGGAAAACATACTAATTTTCAAAGGCTCATATTTCTTAAGCCTGTCTCATGATTTTACAATCTTGACATCTGAGTTTTGAAAGCTTGATTTTGGCAATGCTTTCCTAGGAATGCAGATGAAAAAATCAATGATAATGCAGCAGGAGAAAGTGGGTTATCTTTTATTAAGTATCTTGCACGTGCTTTACCTGAGTAACAAGCATAAAAAGCACGGCAGTTTTACCTGAGTTTGACAAGAAGTGCCACAACATAAAGGCAGAAGATGTGGCTCATCAGATAGCATTATTAAGATTGATTCTGTTACCATTACTGGTTTAATAAATGTGAAACTGGACATGAGATTTCCCTAGTGAAAGATAACAGATTACACAGAACCACAGGATGTACATGTTTTATTTTCATATTCCCTTTCAATTACTGGCTCAAGCAGGAAAGTAAAGAACACATGGAAAATGATTAAATTTCAGTTATTAACTAGGCTTCTCCTCCCTGTTGACAAAACTCTGCTGTTGTTCCATGTGGGTAACACTATACTTCCATCTGCACTTTTTCATCTACTAGAGAACTTCTCAAGTTTATAGGTGGGCTATTTGCAGCCTCGTGTGCCAGTCTTTACACTATGGCAGTACCACCATTCTGAGATTCATGGTATTCCCATGGTTCAGCTGAGCAGGCTGGTAGCAGTGCCAGAACATGATTAATGTGCTCCATAGGGTCATACCTGCATCAAATGAATATGCTGATTTTATGAATCAGCTGTGTGTTGACTGGATGATTTTTATCCAAAATGTTGCATTAGAAGCTTTCAGTAGATTGTCATTCATCTTTAAACAGAGTTTCTCCTGAAGCACAGGAATGAAGCTGTGCACTATGTGCAGCATAGCAACAGTGCTGCATTATATGGGATTTGTGAATAGCTGTGGGTTTATGCTGTACATAGCTTAAAAGTTTCTCAGAAGGGATAACAGTTTCTCAACCAGACAAAACATATTATAAATCTTTTTCCCTTTAAAGTTACTGGATCCTTGCTTTTAAAATACTTTTTTTTTTTTTTTTTTTTTTTTTTTTCCCCTAGCCTTTATGTAATTCTTCAGAAAATATTTGGCATGTTCTGGTACAGCAGCCTGTTTTTAGAACTAGCTCCAAATTTTATTTCACAATTGACATTCAAAAACACCTTCAATATTAATTGCACATAGTCCAGCTTCCAGCAGAGTGTCATCATTAACAGAAACTGTGCACCTTCAGATTTTTTTATCATTTTTACTATAAAAATAATTAGGATAAATTGGTGAAAAAAACTGCAGAAAGTTTTCAGTCCTCCAGCTGAGCACTTTTATCTACTCAATGCTGAACAGCTTGAACTTCTGAAAAAGTAAAGTAAAATTGATAGATTTTTAAAAACTACTATTTGAGATTAAAGTGCTGGGGCCTTTTTTAAATTTTATTTTCATGAAACCAACAAATATAAAAGGCTTCAGTTCCTAATGACAGTTTATTTTCAGACCTAGAAGGGTCACATGGGACTTTATATCTCATGATTGTATGGCAGGATTTCAGGACTGAGATTGTTTTCACAGCTGAAAAGGAACTGCCCGACACAATGCTGTTGGAAATTTGCCCAGACCTTTGGTCTGTCTGCTGTGCCTGTTTGCATGTGTAAGTTTCTAGTTTTCCCTTCATATCCTGTAATGATACACAGGTAGCAAATGAAGTAAGACAAAAATAAGTAAAAATACTATCATGAGGATGGAATTTTCTAGAGTACTATGAGGAAACATGTCTGTGCAGTAACTAAAATTTAAATGTTATTTTCTCATTTTGAAATTCTTGCAAAATATCCATATCAGCTCTAGCAAATATACATTACAACTCCTCACCCTTCTGCATATGTACTGACCAAATTCTGCTCTTTTCCTCTATTTCTTGATGCCCCAAAGGAACATGTCACCAGCTATCAATAGGAAGGGATTTTGCTCTGTGCTCAGCCTGAGCACTGCTCCTGTGTGCAGTGCAGAATCCCATGGGGAGTTCATCTACCCAAAAGCAGATTTTATCCTCTCCACTGTAATAAAGACAGTGGCAGAGCCATGGTATGGCTTCATTCCCAGCACAAGTAAATGTAGCAAGTATGAACATCCCAGAAAAATTCTGGGTTTGAGGAGCCAAGAAAGGAAAATTGCTGAAAATTGCACTTTATTGGTCATTGGGAAACTGCCATGTATCTAATTCCTAATTCAGAAATTCACCACCCTCACATCAGAAAAAAAAAAAATTAACTGGGAGAAGATAACTTTAGTTTCTCAAACAAAGAGAGGCATTCAGCTTATGGACAAACACACCCTAAACAATATGAGCAATAAAACACCTTTACAAATCTTACCACTTAAAGCAGACAAACCATTTTTTTTTTACTTTAACCTAAGATATATTACTAGCTAAACAAATTATTTTTGTTTCAGATACCACAGTGACATATCATCACCAAAGTACTTTAGGCACAGGCTTAGCCTTTATGCTTCATTCGGGGGCTTAAAATGAAACATATATTTTAATGCTGTTTAAAAACTTTGCTGAATAGGCTCAATTAATATGTATGGTTAACAAAGATCTATTTGAGGTAGCTGGCTTATATAAGGCACACCACTTCCTTACCTACTCAGAAGAAGAAAACAATGCAGTGTTTTCAGTATGCTCTTTTGGATGGATTAATACAGGGAAGTGACTAATTAGTGTGTGTTGGTTAAACAGTAAAGTTTTTAAAAAATGAGAGATCTAGCCTGGAAAAAGTTCTTTTAATATTAAGATGATCTTTCATAAGTAAGATGCACTTTTATGTGGGATGTGTTGCATTTTTTCTGCTGCTAGGACACATTCATTCATGCCCAAGTGAAATGTTTTTCTCAGATGCTGCAAGACCTGCCTGCTTTTCAAGCAACCCTTTGCTCTCTGAGGCATGTAGGTGCTTCAGTCATGTTCAGCAGATGAACTAAAGCTAGGGAACTATAGGAATATTAAGATGAGAGAAGGGAGCAAGACACCAAACAGAAGCACAGCTAATATCACTCAATTCCTCTCCACAGGGAAATCTCCCCATCTCAAAGGAAGTGAATCGCAAGAAAAGTGAGGTGGAGGGGGCAGACTTTGCTCCAGCCAGTGGCTATGGACAACATTTCACCAAAATCAATTACCTCTGCTCTTTTTAAACATAATTTCTCCATTCGTATTACATATGGTGTATGGGTTTGATAAGGTCATGGTGTCATATATTGGAAATTGTTTCTGTGTAAATCATCAAGTGTAAGAAGAAACTATGGGACTCTGAGCCTTGCTTTAGAGAATAACAGTGGACAAACGTGTACCATAAAAACTAGTTTTTAACATTCTAATTCAAGCGAAAGTTCTCCGAATTTCACACTGTGAATCCATGTTTACAAACATTACAGGTGGGCCCTCAGGCCTGGTTCTACCACAGCAACAACTTCCACTACTCAAACTCCACAGCTCACACACAACTGGTAAACCACTCTCTCTGTTTCCACCAACCCAAACTGCTTCTTGCAGAGGCTGAGAGTCCCCCTTTTTTTTCATTTAGATGTAACAAGCCTGGTAGTTTATTTTCATTGATTGTCTGTATATCTCTATATTTTATCCATGTACTCTTTTGATGTATAGAAGTAGTATGAAACTCATGGTTTCCTTGTGGTAAGTGATTGTGATGCTGCCACGGGATTTGAGACACTGATGAATGGTGCTATTTTGGACTTTAAATATGCTCCTTGGCAAGGTAGCTCTGATGGAGTTATTTTTTATTTCCATGTTCTGAGAGGGTGATGGTACTTTGTTTTTCTGAATGTTGTTCTTTAGACTGGACTGACTTGTTTACTTGTGTCTTCAGTGTGGCTTTCTTATTCAGTGCTGTAGGTGAGTAACTACTTATAGTATACAAGTGAGGAACTGATTCCCTATCAGTGTCCACTCACAAACATGCAGTTATAGTGGGAGCAATCACAAAACTGTAATTTTTGTAAAATCTCCTTTCTGACTCCTATCCACCTTATGGAGAAAGATGAGCAATAATTTTCCACCAACTTCTCAAAATCTCTTGATTTTTGTCTTTTTTTCTTACAAGCCTTTTTTAAAGAAGGGACAAGTTTTAATGTCCTCTTCAAATCCATAAACTAGGGGATATAGTAAGAAAAATACAGCAAATTTCTGGGAAGAGAAGTCCTAAAGGGGAAAGAGTACATTTCCACAGTACTGTCAACATGTGGACTTTACATTTTTGTTCTTGCTCCCAAACTACTATAAATACAAAATAACACAGACCACAAAACTAAGCAGTATCATCTACTCATGGAGTGTTGTTGTGTTAGACACAGTCTGAAAGCCCACCTTAATTTTTTATATAATTCTGTCTTTTAGCTATTCCTTTTACAGGGCAGGCCTTGTTCTGAACTGTCTTAGCTTCTGACTGTTAAATACCAATGCATGCAATGCACTTCTAGATTTCTTTCTCTACCTTCTCTATCTCTTTCCTTGTACACTTCATTTTCCAGTAGAGTAGGTACGTCTGCTGTGCTGTATATAGAGCAACAAGTAATATTCAACAGTTGTGGCATTTATGTATAGTTGCAATTGTGTACTGCTGAAAACGCAGGCTTTTGTAACAATGTGATCTTTAATAATGCAAGTACCCAATGTATTTTAGCTATTTTAGTAGGATTTGTTCAATAAATATGCAAGCTCTAAGGGTAGCTGTGATGTGTCTGTTTCCTTGATACAATAAGGGCAGGGTTCCTGTTACTGATTGTTTTCACCTGCTCTTTTCCTGATTCCTGAGGTTTGTTTCAGGAGTCTGTTGTGCTGCCTGCTAAACAATAGCTGTCCAGATCACCCAAATGCCAGAGCTGCATCTGGGGAAGGACAGCCTGCTGGGCAATGGCAGTCACAGACTTGGCTTCCCACACTGCTGAGTGCCTGGCTCAGATGTGACACCTGGTGACACTTTTAGCAGCCCCAGGAGGGCACTCTGGGGATGTGCATGGCAAATACAAGATGTTTCATTTTCCACCTCTGGTAAACTGAATTAAAAGGTAATCTCACTTGTGTGGGTAATTTGGTTTAAAACAGTATTGATACAGTCCTCTCTTAAAAACCACTTTTATTGGTGGGAAAGTAACACACACATTGCTAAGTTTTAGAACATATTTTGCTGTCATTATGGTATAGATATAGTAGAGACAAAAATTATTTAATATACACTGTGATTAATAGAAGCTTTCAGAATAAGCCAAGATGGCATACAACTCTGCATCTGCAACAGTGGCTGTGGCACATACGTAGTGTCAGTTTCATAAGATTAAAAAAAAAAGGAAAAAAGTTATAATTATTATGCATTAAAAAAAAAAAAAAAAAAAAAAAAAAAGCACGTGGCCATTTTAAAGAATGTCCCTAGGATTTAATACAGGTATTTTGAAAGCATTATGGTCAAATAAATTGACTCAGGAAACACTGGTTTCAACTTCAAACCTTTTTATAATATATAATGGACTACCTGGCAAATGAGTATTTGTCCCTCAGCAAATCAAGCAAAAAATCAAACCCCAAAGCTGAATTCTGAAAAATAGAAACAGTAATAAATACTTGCTTTCATAAAGCAATTTAAGCTGCTCAAATAAAATCACTAATTAGGAACTAACTGTTGTTACCATTGAGCATCATATTTTAAATAGGAGTAGGACAGAATGGTATGTGTTATCAATTAAACTCCAACACTAAAAAACTGCATCATTAGTTACCAAACGCAGAAAACATTAATCCTTACACTTTAGAGTTTGTGTCACCAACAGCATCCTGAGGATATGTATTTAAAAATCTGATTCATATTAGTATTTTTATTCATTGGAAGTTAGCTAAATTCTGTCTGCAAGCATATAAAACAAACAGAAAAGAATCATAAAAAAATTAAATCAATAGTACTTAGTGCCAGACTCCAATTAAATTTCTACTATTAAAGCTGTACTACCATATTACAAGAGATAAAAAATAAAATCAGTATTCTACATAAGAAGTTCAAACAGAAAAAGGAAATGGAATGAGCCCAGATCTGTCACATCAGCACCATGTTCTTGTGAGTGAAAAGAAGAACATGAGTATAACCAGCATGCCAAGTAAGATAATGGTTTAGCAGCACTCAGCAATGGCAAGGATGCAGCTGGAGTAAGACATCCTCCCTGGGCTCTCCAGCTCAGAGAACACAGGTACACAGTGGCAGGAGCCCAGGGAAAGGCAGCAGGAGGGGTGTGAGTGATGGCAGAGACTGTGGCTGATGGGGCTGACTGAAACAAACCCTCTAGTTTAGTTCAAGGTAGAGCCAAAGAGCTGCTTTTCATAGAGGTAGAGCAAGACTCAGTCATAAAAGAGGTTGTGGTAATATCTCACTCTTTGGAAAAGACTCAAAGGCTAGGAATGTGCACACAAAGTGGCCAAGGGAGAGAGTATCAATGCTCATCTGAGACATTTCAGTTCATGCTGGCTCTGTTATCATTGGCATCACCTGTAACTCAAAGCCAGACTTTCCCATAATGAAGTAAAGATAGTCCAGAATCAGAAATTTCTGTCTTTCTGTAACTTCCTAAAAAATTCCCTGGCAAACACAGTGTGGCCCCACACACTTCCAGAACTATTCACACAGGAGTTTCATTTTGCACTCACTTAACTACAGGCTGAGTCCATGAGGCCATGATATATGTGATATATGACCACATTTTATTCATTTTATGACCCTTCACTTCCCTGATTACTAAGGTTCATTTTGTGTTCCGGTGACTTAAGAGGCAGAAATACAGGAACTTTGGGCTTTGCTGCTGCAGCCATGAAAACATGGGCAACTTACATTCTAGTGCAAAGAAAAGAAAGACCAGGAGGAAGAAGAGGGAAAAAATAAAAAGAAATACACATGGAGAGAAATACAGCAAGCAATTAAAGAGAAATAAGAAATTCAGAGTTGGAGCCTTTCTGGAGCCTGTCCGAACTAGAGCTCAAGAGGTGCAAGGTTTGCAGAGAGGAAACACAGGTGTCACATTCCACTTTGGAACAGATATTTTCCTTCCCAGACACAGACCTGTGAAATGCCCTGTTGAAAACATGCAGGAAGAAACCCTGGTTTCCTGAGAGAGTAGTTAATGAGGGTTTTTTCCCACCAAATTTTGTGAGTGAGGAGGTGCAGGAAAGGGGGCAGGCTGGCATCCCCTCTGGAAAAAGACATAGCAGGACAAGAGGCTCTTGGCCAGCTGTGTCAGAGGCAGGGTGCAGGCTTATCCCAGCTTGAATCTTGAGACTCTGGAACTTTTTCTGCTCATGGACATGCTTGGCAAAGTTCAGACAGTGGCCACCACACTTAGAGCCTGTGTCCCAGTCCTGGACTAAGTAGGGGAACATGGTATAATAGAGCAGACACACTGTAGTTTGCATTACCCTGAAGAAAGAGCCCAGTATTTGGATACTGAAATGATGCCTGCTTATGCTCCAGGAAAAAAAAAAAAAAAAACAAAAAACAAAAAAAAAACAACCCCAAAAAAACCCCCCAAACAAAACCAAACTAAATTTAAAAAAAAAAAAACCAAAAAACCAAAACAAAACAAAAAAACCAACCAACCAAACAAAAAACACAACACCCCCCCCCCCCAAAAAAAAAAAACCGAGAGAGAGAGAGAGAAAGAAGAAGAAAAGACATCTTGCATTTATAGTTCAACTGCTATATAAACAGAACATAACCTAGAATCTCCAGGTATCCTACTAGCACACTGATAATCCTGCCCAGCCTAACCTATCCATATGAACCTATCCATTTCATAAATGCATCCAGTGCTACCATCCCTCTGCCAGGGTATGGCCAAAGCACAAAGTGCTGTGTAGGCTGGTAAATTATCTCAGGAAGCAGAGTAACAGCAAAATCAGCACTGCCTGGAAAAAAAAAAAAAAAAAAAAAAAAAAAAAAAAAAAAAAAACCACAAAAAAAAAGGATGCTCATGCTTTTTGTGTATTTGTTTCTATCTTGCCATTCCTGATGCTGCCTGAGTGCCTTTAGCTTGATCCCACCAGTCAATTTGTAACATTTCAGAGCAGGTTAACTCTATTCCTGCTCTGAGGGCTCTGGTTTGGTGTTTCAAGTTGTAGGTTTAAATCTCACACACTGTATGTCACTTGGTGTGTGCTGCTTTTCAGAGCTCCCAGATTCTTGTGACTCATCTAATATTCTCCAGCTGCTGATTCCAGAGGAAGAGATGTGACCCAACAGCTGATGTTTTGTAGAAAGAAAGAGTATCCTGTTTGCACAGCACTGTTTCAAATTCATATTGCACATGTCCAAAATTAAATCCATTAATCTGTCCAGACAGATAATAGTTTTATTAGAAATTTTTTTTTCTGTAACTTAGAACATGTCCCGAAGGTTCCAAAAAGTCACAGCACCTAGGACTTCTATTTTTCAGACACATCCTCAAGATGAAAGGGCTGAGCAGGTTTCTCCTACATTTTTTTCCTGTATTCTCAAGTGGTTTTTGCAGTCTCAAGTCTCTAGTTGATCTCAACAGACTCCCACTAACAAATACAAGAGCGCAGAAATACCTTTGTGGTATAATTCCTCCATTTAGCATGGCATCTTCCCCAAAGCTGCTTTTCTCAGATGCAAATTTTACTGTGTGTTCCCTTCTGTACTCATCCATTCAAGACTTGCTGTGGAGTGGGAGAAGTCAGAGAGCAGGATCAACCTTGTTGATAATGAAGACATTTTGCAAGTGATGGAACCACCATGGGAAAGGCAAACAAGGATGTAGATATGGGTTGTGGAAACAGGATAAAAGATAAAACACCCAGGACAAAAGGAGCAGAGCATGTTAGCAGATGACCAGTGCAGCATTCAGCAAACAGTAACTCAGGTAAAGAAAAGGTAGGGACATCCAGGTATGGTGAACTGTGGTGTTATTGGTTAAGCAAGAAGAACAGTATAAGAAGAACCACAGAAGGCAATGTTTAAGGTCATTGGATGATTGTAGTATTAAGAAATCCTATATAAATGCCATATTAAGCCCAACAAATTGGCTTCTGATCATCCATCAGTCATCTCTGCCTCTTGAATCCTGACAATTTATCACAGATCATCCAGCTTTCTGCAACAAAACTACTGGACAGCAAGCCCTAATGGCTGCTCTGTTTTCAGCTAAGGTGCCACAGGTTTTAGAGCTACTCTAGATTTGCTTTCCCACCAGCTGTGCAATCATTCTCCTCACTGGCTGTGGTGGCAGCTGCTGGAGCTGAGGATGTCAGCAGGCTGCCAGGGCAGCCCTGCTCTGCAGCCTTCACTCCCCTCTGAGTCATTTTGGCTGGGTCACTTTTTCCCCATTGCTCAGAGGTGAGTTTCTGCCCGTGAGTCAGCAGTGTGGCTGCAGGGCTCTGTCTGCTGGAGTCCCATGGGAGGCTCAGGAGCTGTAACATTTCCGGCACAGACTTGGCTGTGCTGATCAAAACCACCTGCATCCTCCAACAAATCCACAGGCCATTTGCTTTCTTTTCAAGTCTGACAAATTCTCAGTGTCTCCTTGGTAGCCCACCCAAGCTGACAGTGCTGTTCACAGGAAGGTTGTGTGAGGACAGGACTGCATGTGGCAAAAAAGCACCCTTAAAAAACAAAAACAAAACAAAACAAAACAAAAACAAAAACAAAACAAAACAAAACAAAACAAAAAACAAAAACACCAACCAAACAAAAACAAACAAACAAACAAGAAACAAACAACAAAAAAACAACCACCACAAGACAGGGGAGGGAGGGTACCAAAAAGGATGTCTGAACACTGTGCTTGTAAATAAACAACAGTAAGTTATCATTAACTTAACTGTAGCAGCAGGAAAGGCTGCTACAGTTAAGTTAATCAGGCTTTTCCAGATTCTGGAAAGCCAGCCATGGCAGGAATTTGTTACATATAGTGCAAAACTGCTCCTATTTAAAAGTTTACTTTGATCAACAAAGAGAGAAGAAATGCATTTCATGCTTTTCACTCTGAAGTACAGCAATATGAGCAAGTTGAGGTAGCTCTTTTCAGTGGGGAACCTCGAGTTAGCAGGCTTGCAGTTTGCTGTAACTGCTAAAGCTCACAGCACTGCCAGATCACACATGAGAATGGAGGGAAGAAACTGGGCATTGCTCCCCAAGTGTCATCTGCTGCTTGTCCTGTTACTGAAGGATCTGAAGCCAGAGGAGAGGAGACGGGAACTGGCAAGGGGGTGCAAATTGGGCATGCCACTTCCACCTTGGCCAAAGCCCCAGTGCTCCCTGGAGGTCTCTGCTCTGTTTTACTTTGCCCAAAGGCTCACAAAGAAGAATGTTTCAGCCAGAAAACCCAAGTCTAGCTGCTGTACTTACTTGCAGCCCACAGGTGCATTTGACAATCCATGATAAGGCAGCACAGATGTCCAGAGGCTGGGGAGAAACTTGCTGAAGAGAAATTAGAGGAGTGGGATGGATTACCCCAGTCCCAGAGAGCATGATAGTCAAAGACCTGGAAGGTAAGGAATGACTCCCTGTGATAGAAAAGAGGTATCTTGAACAAACCCCTTTCTATGGTTGATGGTATCTGTACAAATTTCCATTTAATTTGGTAGAAGGAGAACCCAAGGACACTGTGTGACATGCCAAACCCAGGGATTTGGAAACACTGAACCACCCAACTGATCTCATGCAGTGGTAAATGCTGAGTTATTCCACTGGAACTACCTGGCTGAATAAAGAAAATCAAAATCAGGTTCAGGCAGATGACCCAAACATTTTGAGAACTTGTGAGGCAGGCATTCCAGCTGGGTAAGGAAACTGCAGAGCTCAGCTCTTACATCCCAGACAGAGTCACTGACATTGTCTTACAGACAGGCAGAGTTGGAGCAAAAGGGCATAATTCTGCTTGGGGTAGGCCAGTCCTCCTGGGGTGGGCCTTGCCCATGCACACCACCTCTGCCTTTCTGCCCACTCTGGGATGCTGAAAGGCAAACCTCAGGTTTTCCCTCCTTCCAGGGGTGCTTGGCTGCTACTGATCAGAAACTGAAGCTCTCCATGCATTTTAAGCCCACAACTCTAATTGTGAATGGGTTTCCTTCATTACCAAGGTGATTATGCTGTGATGTTCCCTCCTGATGGACTGAACTGCTCTGATGTGGAGGAATGACATAAACCAGAGCTCACCTTCTGCTGGGAAGATTTAGGACCTGCCTAAACAACACTTAATCAGCTATAAGGTATTTTTTACATAATAATTTTGTACTGATTTAGGGATTACAGGCCACAGAAAGGGGTCACAACACAGATTTCCTGAAAACTCAGATTTCTCCAGATGCTTTAATGGGCTTTGCATTGCTCTAATGTGCTTGGAAGGTAAAGGCAACCTGGGACTGGAATCAAGAACAGGTCTTGTCCTGCTGGGCTATAAGGAAGGCACAAGGTGCACAGAAACTCTCTTTTCTTGCATTAATTCCTGTTCTGCAAAGCCAACACCCATGTGTTTTACACTCCCACCTACTGTACATGTAAGCACTCATATCAGAAATGTGAACAGCAATTCAAAATACAGATTGTGATGGAACAGACATCTTGTTTGTGGACAGTGGAGTAATGTTCTGTCCAGTGGAAGGCAAGGCAATGTTTGTTCCTACTTCTGAAAACCATAGGACTTTGTGTTTATTTCAGAGGTACAGCTGGGCCCACTTCAGGAAGCTGGGCTTCCTTGTGCTTCTTGGAATCAAACGTGAAGTACTGAACCTGTTCCCACACAGCCCATCAGAAAACCATCCCCATAAGCATAAACTCTCTTTTGAGAGGATAGAGTGCTATTAAGGAAATGGATTTTTGAAGACTGAGAGAATAATTACCAGGGTCCTTTATTTTTTTCCCTTTGGAGAAGAACATAATATTTTCTGGTTAACCTTAAAGTCTTGATCCCTAGAAAACATTATGTAATGTGTTATATTAGGAGTATCATGCAAAACCAAGAGAAATAGATCTTCAGAGGCTTCACAGCAATAACAAACTATAAGGGATAGGCAGAGATGATAATTTCAAAACTTCTCATTTCAATACTGTTAAACTACATAAGAGCTTTAGACTCTATAATGAACAAAACTAGCTATACTCAGCTATAGCTATAAACTAGCTATCTATATCTGAGAACAAGATAAATATTTAAATTGGATCATACTTGTTATGAATAAGGTGTGGTGATTGGCTCATGCAAATGAGGAGGTGTTGTTCAGTGTGGTGGGGTTAACAGTTTTTTGACATACACTTTTGTTGTTCCAGTACAGTTTTAAACCCCTTTTCTGTTCTCCCTTCAGTGCTCCCCTCCCCTTCTGCGGTTACTGCCTGGCAGCTCTGGCTGACAGGGCTGTAAAAACGTGTGGGGGTGTGAGTGTATTTGCCCCTTGTGAGAGGCAGAGGGAGCAGGGGAACACCTGCTGCTGAGAGGCCTGGCAAGGTGACACCACACCACCCGTCAGGGTACAAGAGGGGCTCCAGCAGGGAAAGGCACAGAAGGGAACCAAGCATACAATGTGGGTGTCCTGGCTTGTGGAGCCAGGGGTTGTATATTCTATTTTCATCTGTTTTAAAGCAGCTGGGGAGATGCTTTTCTCTATCTCTGGTAACTCAAGGGGGAGGAGGCCTGACACCTTCAGATAATGGGCCATGAGCACCTCCCCAGGCTGTACCCCTGCCCAGAGTGGTGCATCTGCATTTCCATCATCCCACTGTGGGATGGATCACATCCCCTGGCAGTGGAGGGCAGGCAGTTTCTACCTGGATAAAAACCTCAGACACAAGACAAAAAAGCAGCTAGCTTTCGCCCGATTTCCTGAGAGGAAGACCAGACCCCATCTCACCATCACCAGACCCTCTCCTCACCATCCCTAAACCCTCTTGCTACAGAATTATCCCTGCTCCAACAGAATCATGTCTGCCACTCCAGGAGGACTCACTTTGGGACTGCTTCCAACACCCTGAATCACAGGGTGTCAGGTTGTAGCTCTGACTCTGTCAGGGGTTTCCAAAATTGTTGTTTATTTGTTTGTTTGCTTGTTTGGTTGGGTGGTTTTGTTTCCTATTACATTTGTATTGTTAATATTCCTAGTAAAGAACTGTTATTCCTATCCCCAAACATCTTTGCCTGAGAGCCCTTGATTGCAAAATTATAATTTGGTGGGGGGTGAGGGGTTTGCATTCTCCATTCCAGGGGAACCCCAGTTTCCCTGGCAGAAACCTGTCTGTCCAAACCAAGGCAATGGGTAAAGCCACAGACTGTGGGAGGAGACAGAAGAACATGTAAGGCTGCTTATGAATATTAATGATGCTGATGCAATCTCAGGGTATAAAAGGTGGAGACACCATTTTGTGAGCTGAGCCTCTGGTGGGCAGGAGGAGTCCCATCAAGCTCCCAGCACTGTTTCCCCCCCCCACCTTTGCTCTGTAATTTTAATGGGTGCTAATTAAATTTTATTTACTCATTCCCACCCAGGTTTTGAGTAGTTTATAACAGTATTGCTACATTTTATAGAGATAATTTTTAGCACCAATGTTTTTAAAGTAAACTGCCAGAACTAGGCTAAACATCACACTTTCCTTCCTTTCAGGAAACCCCCTCTGTAGCAATGGAGACAACAGGCCCGAGTTTTGTTAGATTATAAATAACCAGATTTGGCCTGGCTCTCTTGCAGATTATGCAGGTTCAGTGGGGATGAGGGAAGCGGATTAGGGGCCTCATTGCCTATTTCTGAGCCAGGAGGTTGCTTTTACAGTACAGGCAGGAGCAAAGGAGAAGGACAAGAATAGCTGCTGTCCCCCTGCGAGTGGGCAGATAAGTGAATGGCACATCTCCCCACTTCCTTTACCATGAAACAGATCTTCCTGGTTCTTTTGGCATCTTAGAGGGCACAAACTAGCATGTTGTGCCCTCAGTGTGTCAAAGAAACCCAAGGCCACAGTAGATGTCTGTTCTTCGAGCCTGAGGGAGTGGTGGCTTCTGAACTGGCTCTGGGCAGCAATCAGCTTCTGACAGTGTTTTGGAGGTGTGTGTTCATGGCTAATTGGGACTGCACCACTCACCTTTGAGCTGGCAGGTCTCCACTAGTATTTCCTCAAAGTAACCCACTTCCATGCCAAGCCTGTGCCACTGACTGATTTTCTGTTTCATTCGTGTCTCCAGAATGATATGTGGGTTTTACTGAAAAGAAAGCAAATAAAAAAGAAAGCAGTAGGTCAGGGAAACTATTTTATCCAATGCTCATGACTCGCTTGTCTTCGGCTAGTTGCTAAAAATATTTATTTCCTCACCAGGAAACAAAAATACATATATCAATGTCTTGGACCACAGCATTTGCAGGAGTACAGCCCTCATGTTGCCAATCTGATCAGTCATGGATGTCCTGTGCTGTGATATTTTTTTGATTTACTGCTGATTTCCTAGCAGTCCTAAGAAAAAGGAGAGAGAAAATCTAAGAGTGGATGAGGTGTGTGTCCTAGCTTGGTACCAACCCACACAGCATTCTCACTCACAAAACTTACTGACTCTAATAAAAGCAAGCAGTTGTAAAAGGAGAGCTGAAATCCCCAAGGGAGAAAGGTTAATGGCTGCACCAGAAAACTCTGTTCCCCAGGGCCAGCATGACATGTGCATCCTGTGCTGCTGGATGCAGGAGAGCCAGGAGGATGCCCTGGAGCAGCAGGAGGCTGCCCTAGGTATAGCTGCAATCCTTAAAAGAGGTGCTAACTCTAAGGCCTTCTAAGCACAGCTCCTGATACACCCCCTGCTTTTGAAAAGGTAACTTTTAAGTTGTCCCTGCCTTCTTTTAACAGGTCTAAGAGGAAATAATACTGATTATTAGGTTTTGTATTGTGAGAGGGGGCAGAGCTTCCTGAGATAAAGTTAGAAATGTGCATTAAAAATAGCCCAAAGACCAGAGTGTGACACTAAAAAAAATCTGGGAAACTAGTCATGTTCACTGATTTCTTATGCCAACTACTACAAGTCACTCTGTATCAGATAAAAAAACCAAACCAAAACAAAACAAAACACACCAAAAAACCCAAAAACAAAACCGAAAACAAAGCCAAAACCAAAAAAAAAACACCAAAAAAACCAAAAAAACCCCAACAAAAACAAACCCCAAACAATCAACCATAACAACAATAAAACTACCACCAACAACATCAATAGGAAAAGAAAAACAAAATAAATCAACTATGGATTCTATGTGTACTTTCGGCACTCCAAGTGTGTAACCTACCCTCTCTTCCTTACCCATTTTCATCACAACTCCTCTATAAAGCCTTTTTCCTTCCCAGCAGTGCTGCAGGGATAATGCAGTCACTTTGAAATACTAAATGCATGGTAGTCTGATGCATGGAAGTATGAAAGTATGAAAGATACACGCAGTGGTTGTCATTATTCCTTTCTAAACACTATTACTACACTGACTTAAAGGACTGATTGCTGACACTTCAGTACTCATTTGTAAATCCTCTTGGAGTAACAGATGAGGTGCTGTTGGAGTAGAGATGATCCTGTAAAAGGGTCCAGTGATGGTGAGATGGGTCCAGTCTTCCTCTGGGAAATCCAGTGGAAAACAGGCTGTCCTGGCATTCTGAATTGAAGGTTTTGTCCAAGTAGGAATGCCTGGTTCCTTCCACTGGGTGGAGCATCTCACAATGGGATGATGTCCTGTTATCAGTCATGGGGTGAGCCTTGATGGCCCATAAACAGAAGATATCCTCCTGAAGGGAGGGTGGGTCATGGAAGAGATGAGGAACATTGCTCCTCCTGGTTTAACAGCTGCCCCATTAGCAGAAGGCACCTGCCCCCTTCCCCCTGGAGTTATGAGGAATGGGTTATACAAGAGATAAAGAAAACACCTCCCCAGCTGGTTTCAACAGATGGGAAATAGAATACACATTTTTGGTTACATATTGGGTTACATATTGCAACCTAAGACACATACCTTTTAATAACAATAGTCAGTGTTGATATTCACAACTCAAATTAAACTGACTAAAGTAACCAAGTTTTTCTAAATATTTGTAATTCACCTTGGGTGAGTTGCTTGCTAAGGCCATGAGGTTCAGACTCATTGCTGATCATACGGTATGGAATTTGGCCATTATTTTATCCCATGTCTAGGAATATATTCCTTAAAATAATTTGGATAGTCTCATCCTCCTCCAGGAGTTAGCTATGCCTTGCAACAGTAATTTACATATCCTTCTCTACATCATGGGGTACCTGTACTTTCATCAGTGCAAGATAAGAGAAGTTGGTCTTAGCCAATTAAATTAATTGGTCACGAAGGTTTTAAGACAAAATACCAAAAGTTTGAAAGAAAACTAATGATATACAAACCCTTTTTTTAGCAGTTAGCAAAAAAATTCTTTATGGAAGTTTATAATGAGGTTAAAGGCTTGTGAATAAACAATAGAAGTGATAAATCTTGTCTTTCATTATGTTTTTGATATAGGCTGATGTGATCTTTTAATAAATAAATTAGGCAAACAAAGACTGGTTTACATTTGTCTGGGAGCAAAACTGGAGAACCATACCAGAAAAGTGCCCAGCCCTTTACAAAAACACAGTTGTGAATTAAGTCCTAATCTTTGTCCAAATCAGTGTTCCCAGCAACTAGGATATTGAGCTAGGAAGAAACCCAACTGAAATGCAGAGACTGAGGTAAAAGTACAAGTTTTAACAAGCAGTTATCCCCAAGCTATACATCCACATTCCATCATCCCAGTGTGAGATGCTCCACCCAGTGGGAGGAGCCAACCATTCCCACCTGGATAAAACTGAGACACAGGAACACCAGGGATCCAACTTCACCCGATTCCTGGAGGAAGACTGGACCCTTCTCACCATCACTGGACCCTTCTCACCATCCCTGGACCCTTCTCACCATCACTGGACCCTTGTTCTACAGGATCATCTCTGCCCCAACAGAACCACCTCTGCCACTCCAGGAGGACTCACTTTTGGACTGCTTCCAACCCCCTGACCAACAGGGTGTCAGGTTGTGGCTCTGACTCTGTCAGGGTTCTCCAAAATCGTTGTTTGTTTGTTTGCTGGTTTGGTTGGGGGGTTTTGTTTTCTACTACATTTGTATTGTTAATATTCCCAGTAAAGAACTGTTATTCCTATTCCCAAATCTTTGCCTGAAAGCCCTTGATTGCAAAATTATAATTTGGAGCGGGTGAGGGGTTTACATTCCCCATTCTAAGGGAAAATCCAGCTTTCCCTCTCAGATACCTGTCTGTCCAAACCAAGACAGATGAAAATAACCTAAATCCTGGTAGGAAGCACTAGGTTTAATGTTTGAAAGTGGTTTCCTAACAGCTTGGCCTCTGCTCTAAGATGTCTTTGGCCTCAGGACATCTTAGAAAGAAAATTGCACAAATTTTTCCAAGCTGCAGAAAACCTCACAACCATGCAGGTAGCTCATACTGCTGAGGAAGGCTGAAGACCTAAAAGACCTTTCCAGGCAAGCTTGGCGAGGGGGGAGACATGTAAAGCTGTTCTAAGGGTGCTGGTGCTGTTCTTCTGGACCTGGTGGAAATGTCCTGTCCTCCACATGGTGCTGCCTTTAAGGTCAACTCCCCCTTGCCTCTCACTCTTTGTGGTCTCAAACCAGGTCTTGCAGGCTGGTTGCAACAGCAGTCTCCCAACACCTAAATCAGGAATGCAAAATCGTGTTAATAAACTGAAGACTTCAGTACTTTATACTTCCAGTATTTTTATCCTTTCCTTTCTTTTTCTGTACCCCACTTAAAACATTTAATGTGTGTTTAAGGGCACTGGTTTCCATGGGTGTAAGCAGAACAATACATAAAACTCTGAACCTTTACTGCCTTCTTGTGACACTCTGATGAGACTGTGCTAAAACCACTGGTTTCATGGTTGCATGTAATCTAATACCAGCAGAAGCAGCAGTTTCAGACTGTAGCCCCTGGCCTAATGACCCTATGCTTTAATTGATTTTATGATGCACCTACCATAACAAATGTGAGGAGGAAGCAGTGAGTGAAACACAAGCTTCTATTACTTCTGCCACCTACAGTATTTATGCTGTTTAAAAAATTATTTTAAATTTTCACTTTATCTCACAGCCTTAAGAAAACAATGAATTTAAACTAAGGAGAGTGGTTTCTTTTAAGATGCCTACTCAGGTAATAAGCCAAGTTTTCCCCCTCAAATCACCCGTCACACTGATGAGGTGCCAAGAAAAGCAGGCACCTTCACCCTTCAGCCAGGACCACCAGGTGCTGCTTCTAAAAGAGGTAAGCATGGGGCCATGGTGCTGGATTAAGCATAATAAGGTTACCTGCTCCAGGTACCCTCTAGTCCACTCTGCTCCCACCAGCTTACATAGTTGCCTAAAGAAAGCCAGATTTTAATTTATTTCTAATTATTTCTGCCTCATGAGGTGATGCAGTAGCTCAACCTGGGACATGGGCATGGGCTGTGGATGTTTGTGACCCCAGTGGATGGATCACTGTGCAGGGTTTTCTGCTGTGAGGCTGCTGAGGGGTCCCATGGACAACTTAGGTGTCCCCACAGCTGCCAAAACCCCTACTGGACCAACTTTCAGACACTGAAAATCCAGACACATGCAATTTATGCAGAAAAACTATTGCTTCTGTTGAAGCTAGAGGTCTACTCTACTTGATGACTGGAAATCACCTTTCTGCAACCTACCAGGTAGCAAAGGCTGGACATAAACTGCTGAGATTTGCAGATACCTAACGCACACCATGACACAGCTAAGGACTGTTTCCCTGGGCTCAGCTGGTAACATCCAAGCTGCCTCAAGCTTTGTCGAGGCACACATAAACACCAGGATAATTATCTGTCCAAAAGCAAGTTTTGATTTCATGTTAGCATTAGGTCTGCCCTCAGAAGTGTGTCTGTAACACCTGTGTTTTACCCATTAACTCTAGTACATCATCTGCTTAATATCATCATCATCAAGAGGATGTTTTAAAATGCATTTTAAATGTAAAGAAAAAGTAAATTCCATGTACTTTTCACGTACCTTCATGTACCTTTAAAAGGCAAAAAAATCCATTATGCATTGTAGTGAATATAGAAGTGAAAAACTGTTTCTGGGACTCACTCTTGCTTAATCTTAAGAACTGATACCATAGTAAATTTATGGGGTCTGTCAGAAATAGACAATAGCCTGCTTTTGTACAGCTGTCAAATGCCCAGTGGCATCTGGGCACTCTAAGAGATGGGGAACTCAACTGATCAGCATCAGATCCAATTTGGTACCTGCACATTAACATGGAACTAAACTTACTGGCTTCTGCTGCATTGTGAATAAATTGCTAAAAAAAAAAAAAAAAGGAAATGGGTAATTATGAAGCAAATTCTTTAAATTCTCATATGGTTCATCTTCATGAATGCTCCAATAGCATTTTATCCCAAGAGTCTGGAATAAAAAATAAGGTTATAAGAGAAACATTCCACATGGTATTTCTTTGTAATAGATAGTAATAATATATTGGGGTTTAGTACAATTCTTGGAATTAAATCTGAACTGACAAGACCTGAAAGAATGTCTGATTGGTTTCTTTCACTGCAACCTAGATCACTTCATACACTGTTGTAGCCAACAGCTGCTTAGAATATCTCAACTTCATATTTTCCCAGCAATTACACCCGAGTCACAGCAAAGGACAAATGAATATTACTTTAATTTCTGCAATTAATACATTATTTGCCTCACTTTGTTCAATGCCAGTGTTTTTACAGAGAATGGTGTAAAGATAGAAAGAGTCTGCAAGATTGACTTTTGAGGGAGAAAGTAAGCAAGGTATGGAGGAAGTAGATCTGTCTTGAATTTCTAAGAGACTCTTCTTTGACTTCAGCATGCTGCTTATCATAGGAATATAATTAGCCTGGTGTTTAAAGCTATCTCAGATTAAATGTGCATTTGTTCAGCAAGATGGCAAAGGCAAAGGTCAATTATAACTAGTGTAATTTATTGCAAAATAGGTTCTTGCTCCCTAGTTGTGTTTGTGGGAGTGCTGTCATTCTAAGGCCACTGCCAAATTTGACCCTCTTCCACAAATAATTTTGAGTCTGCTGAGAACTCATGAACTGGAAAGAGGGAAACTCATCCAGTCCTGCAATGGTCTGTCTCATAAAACTTGTCTCTGGGGAGCATCCAAAGCAAGGCCGTAACATATGGCATGTGTGCCCATTTATCAGATTGTGTCATTCACAGAGCCTGGCCTGCATACTTCAAAAAGCAATAAATTTCCCAGGGGGTGATTCGCACCAAAGTAATTATATTTTGGTTTTTTGAGTGTCTGTGCTACACATTGCCTTAATATTTATGCTTACTCACTGTTTGTATCACAATTTTGAGAGGACGGGGGAAGCCATCTCCAGCTGAGAAGCACACATCTGATGATGCTGTTCCACTAGATTGAAGATGGTGTTGATAGTCTGCCAGGGACATAATTTGTAGTTAATGTAGCAACCTGGGGTTTCGCCCATGAACTTCAGGCAGTTTATTGACTGCCTTTCCAGTGTGAGTTCAGAGAAAGGCAAAGGCTGCTTTAAACTTCTGCCATAGGTGAACATAAAGTGAAATTATTAGGACAGCCTCAGAACTGCAGCACTGTAACTCTGCAGCACCGTGGTGATGTAGGAGAGCAGTTAGTGTGCAAGCACACAGTACCTTCTCAAACCCACAGAGTGAACAAAAGGCTTTATTTGGGTTTTGTTGTTGGTTTGTTTTGTTTTGTTTTTCTGGAATACTCAAATATTCTAGTCAGCACTTTTTAAATTATTATCTTGCTGTTTTCAATACAAATCTCAAGATCTCTTAAATCTAACTTTTCAAATAATTTGGAGACATTTTGCCAAAACCTAAGAACAGCACAGTATCCAGACACTGCTGTATAAACAGTTTCTCCTCCACCCAGAAATCTGTCTATGCCAAACAAAACCAGAACAACCCTAACCTTAAAAAAACCCAAAAACATAAAAGAAATACCAATACCTACCCTAGAAGTTTTTATTCCTTATTTTATTTTCTTCTTTTTCTTTGCAGCAGGACTGCTGCTCTTTAAATCACACACTTCCCTTGCAATTCAATTAATTATAATTATCTGGGCTGTTACTGCACTCTTCCATGCAATGCACAAATGCATGGGACAGAAAGCAGCCAGCAAAGAACAAATCCAGTGGTCAGGTAAGGCAAGAACAGAAGTGCAGAGGAAAGGAGAGGTTTGTCTTCCATCAAATGTGCTGGTGGGAGAGCAGGCAAAACCCTCTTCCTTTGCCTTTGCTGCCACTATTCATGTGCATAAACACATACATGCCTTCATGTTTTGACAGACTGAGCTTTTAAACAGGAGATCAAAGAGGCTATGGAAGGGAGTGCAGAGGAGGTTTGAAAATCTCATTCATTCAAGTGAGTTTTTGCCTCAGCTTAAATTTGGCTCAGTGCTGCACATCAACCACTTTGTTGTGTGGGCAGGCTGGAGTGGGAAACACACACATGCACATGTGTACATACACAGTCACAGGGCTCTGCAGGGGCCAGGTTTACATGATACAGTCAGACAGTACAGACAATTCATACAGCAAAGTATGCTAAATAACAGGACAAAAAGCAGCCCTTCTTACCTACTCAGGTTGAGGGAATCATGCTGTGATTAAAGAGCAGTGGTGTCCTTAGTGGAGGAAGACAAGAGTGGAGCAATTCCTCTTTTTTTTTTTTTCCATTCTTTTTCCCTTTCTCTATCTTCCTGACTTTCTAGGGGTTATGATAATTCTTGACACTTCCCTGTTTTCTCCTGTGTTTTTACCACATCCAGGATTTTTACATCTGGTGTTTCTCATTCTTTGTTGTGTCTGCTGACCAGTTGTGATTTGTGCTTCAGTCTCCTGCTACTCCCTTGTGCCTATATTTAATTTTAAATTAATACCATAATTTTCTGCCACCTTTTGAGGACCTCTGAGATGTCTCAAAAGAAGAGACCTCTTGAGGATCTCTGCGACAGAGTAGGATGATTACAAAGCTCTGTTATCAGACACCCCATTTTGAGCTCCAAGATTTGTGCAGTGCATAAATATTTGGGAGATTTAAAAGACAATTCTAGAGTGCCTATTTCCTAAATGTAAATATGGATATGTAGGGCCAGGGACCTGTAAGTAGTACTGCCTTTCACTGTCTTCAGCAGGGTTTTTATTGTGTCAGGAAGGATGTTTCCATCATATTAGCAGTCTTTAGCTAGATCTCTATGAGAAGTAGGACACAACCTTCTTATGTAATAATAAATATTGTAAAACACAGAAAAAAAAAAAACAACCCTCTGCTTGACCTTCAAACACTTTCCAAGAAATAGTTTAAGCCTTTTCCAGATGAGGGAGCAGTTATGTAGGAAGTTATCCAGCATAGCAAGCCTGTGAGAAAGAGATACCAAAAGTTACACCTCATTTGCCAGCCTCAAGAGTATAGTATCTATCTGCAAGTTTTAGCTCCTCCTCTACCAGTTTTCACTAACATGTCCTGAAATGGAAGCTAAGCAGAAGTCAGAGATTTTGAATAATAGAGTTGGAAGAATTGCTCCAGCTTTTTGTCTCACTTCTAGCACGGTTTCCTAGCCAGAGAGATGTTTTTTCCTAGATTTTTTTCAAATCTTCTTGAGTTATGATGGGAGAATTAAAGTGGATGACTGCAAAAATATGTAGTTTGAGGACTAACAACCCTGCTTGCTCTCTTGATGTTCCAAAACAAGTATGCATGGCTAATGTCAATTTTCATTTGTTTTCAGGTTTTCCTACCTACAGAGTCGTGCAATGTGATTTAGAAGTGGCTGCACTCCAAGCACACTCTAGCAAAGGAACCCAATACCTCAGGGCATTCTGATCATATTTTCACAAATTAAAAATAAACACAGATATTATATATATAAGCATATATAAGCATAAGCATATATATTTTAAAAATAGGAAAGTAAGTTTTGCTATCAGAAAAAAATACTTTTTTCCCTATTTCTAAAAACAAACTAATCATAATATGTTTCAGATGGCCATAACTGGTCAAAGAACACAGAATTTTTTGTTGTTTAACATCTCATTTGAAATTTATGCATGTTTCCACATGAAGTTCTCAATCAATCCTTGACAAACTCTTATGAATATACAAGATAGCTGTTGGTTGCTTCGTATGGATCAGCTTGATTGTACTACAAACCTGCTGCACAGCTGACACATTTTTGAATTTGACAAAATATTAAACCAAAAAGAGGGGCTGAGTTTTGTAAAGCTTCAAGTGTGCTGGTCACAGTCCAGTGAAGCACTGGCTCACCTCTTCCATTTAAAATAACCAGTTCCACTGCAGATTCTTCACTTGCAGAAAGTCAGGCAGTACAGCTCTGCTGCTGAAGTGTTTGCCAGATAAAGGTCCCATCTGTCGAAAAACTGGCTTCAGGTTGTTTTCCTTGTAAACACACCTTAGGTCAAAGAGAAAACAAAAGGGGGAAAAGTTGTGTTGCTACCTGAAAGTTTGTTATCTACCCAAATAACTGGTAATCCAAAAAGTGCATCTAGGTCTGTCACATTTTCAGTGTCTTTGCAGATGTGATTTTTCATGATTTTGTTCTTCTGGGTGGGAGATCAGACTGTCTGCTTGGAGCACAAGCTATAGATGCCCAGAACACTTGGGCAAATATCTTGCATTCACATTATACAGCCCCTATCAGACAATAATATAATAATGTTGTAAGTGAGAGAAGTTAATTAACCATTTTCTGTAGAGTGTTCACTGCTGCATCTTGTTTTATCTACTTTTGCTCCAGCAGCTCAAGGTTAACAAGACCAAACTCCACAAAACCATATTAAACACACAAACTATCAGAAGTAGCATCACTAGAAACAGTCACTTTATTAACGTGTACAGGACAGACAATATAAGAAGCAGCATCTCACTCTGCCACACAGCCCACATTTAGTGTTCAGGAGGAAGGGCAGAAAATGAAATTAATGTTCAATGAATTTTCCACTCGTACAGGCAGCCTAACAAACAACACACAGAACAGGAACAGACTTGAGTCTTACCCATCCAGCTGACTCCACTTCTACTGAATGTTTTATTTTTGGTAAAAAGGCTAAAATGAAACTTTACTTTTAGTAAACAGGCTTTTTAGTTCAAAGGGCTGTTGTATAAACTTTTTGTGTTCCGGTTTAAGCCAGACATAAATCATGTTAGGCTAAAGCAATTATGACACTTACTAGCCATATGTTAAGATAACCTGTTACTTACCCTGAAATCTTAACCAGTTGAAAAGCATTCTCTATTATCATTAAAATATATTTTATACCGTTGCAGAAAGTCAGATATTTATATACCAATGTAGAGGAGAAGGTGGTGAAATTTACATATAGCGTTAGTCACCCATTCTGTTTCACTAAGTGTTTATTTAAACAGGCAATTTCTGTTGGTATTGTAACAACTGTATGGAGTTTATGAAGGCAAATACAAAATATTACGGCTGCAAGGAACTTTTCCAATTTAGACAATTTTAAATGTTTCAGGTTGTTTCCACAGCTGAGGGCTACATTCTTACTTGTGATACACAGTGCGAATAAGGGTGAAACCATCCCCCTCTGCAGGAAAATACAGCTCCTGAGAGGCATTATTCAAATCTCAAAATCTGCCTGAAGTCCTATTTAGGAAAAATACAGAAGATCAGCTGAAATAAATACAGAAAATATCTCAAGGTCAGTTCTGTATCCATTGAGATGTGCTGAAATAGAATTTATTATCTTAAATTTTTGGAAAAGAAACAGAATGCAGCACCAGTTTGCAGGTAAACAATAAAAATCTGCTTTTCATGAAAATACAATACTGAAAAATGTTAAGTGTTATCTGAGTAATATCTGGCTTAGTATGCACTGGAGGGTGAAGAGAATATTTCTGCTTACTAACAAGTTAATGTTTGATTATTCAGTAACTACTGCTGATAAACCTGGGCCAAATGCAGGCTGATTTCTTTCTTATCTGATACTAGGACTAAGAAATATCCCCAGTTTTAACCCGGAGGTATTGCTTAAGTTGGCCCCATTTTTATGTTTTCTATAAATTAGCATTTTGCAATCTGTTTTGTTGTTGTTGATGATGATGATGTTGGTTTTTGTTTGTTTGTTTTATTTGTTTGGGGCTTGGTTTGTTTTTGTTTTGTTTTATTTTAGTATTTGTAGTTACATAGATTCTTCTCTCTGAGAACTATGAGGCCTCTAGGACGTCAGTGTCCGTAAGTCACCTCCAAAACAGACATTGTAAAGCCCTTAACAAACAAGGCAATTCAAACGGGTCACACTGCCTTCAAATCAGGGGTAAGATGATGAAGGGCAATCCACAAAGCTAATTTGTCTGACAGGGGCAAACCAAGAGCTGTGCAAGCAGACACTGCAGGGAGTTTAGTCTGCCTAAATTGGAAGTGTAAGTGCTAAAGCCTCAGAAGAGAACCTGTCACTTCAAAAGGCACCTGAAAATTCATGTGTTTCAGTTCCTTGATGACTAAATCCATTCTCTTGTGCTTCACTTTGGCATCCTTTAACCTCTATACAGACTTGGAAAGACTCAGCTGCTGGGTCAATTAAAGGATAAGACATTGCTCCAGATCATGAGATACAATCTGTAGGACCTAAGATCTCAGTTCCCCGCAAGAATCCTCTTCCATCTACACAGTTAAACCTCCCTTCCTTCCCTCCTCTGCCACAGGCTAATATTCCCATAGAAAGAGCAAGTAGAAAGTGAGAGCAGCCAAGTTCTGGTGATAGAAACAATTTAGCAGGGTTGAAGAGGTTCTGGGATCTCCCAGGACCGTTTGCACTTTCTGTATTGGACAAGAGCAGCCCAAAGGTTTACCTGAGGAGGTTAAAGAAAGCAAGCCAGGTTTGATAGCAGCACAGTCTCTGCAGCATAGTTACAGCACCCTGGCCCTGACTGGTACTGAGCCCCCTCTGAACTGAACAAACTCATCCCAAATGAACAGCTTTTTTGCAACCAGTGTTTGTGGCTTCTCTTGTGTAGTGCCACCGGAGAAGGGAGAGGACACAAAGGGGCCAATGCTGAAAATCTTTGTATTATAACTTGTATTATTTATTAATATACAAAATGTGTTTGTATTATACAAACATATATGTATGTTTGTATTATTCCCAATAGAGAAGTTTTGCAATAGGGAAGATCAGCTTCTGGCAGCTTTACTACAGGAGCAGTGGTGGCATCTTGCCTGTCCTGTTGCACTGTCCAACATGTCCAGCCTGTGCTGTCTAAGGACACTCCATGCAGTCAGTGTGGATAGGGCTGGCCCTATCTGCACCCAGCTCAGAGATCTTCACTGAGCACTTAGACAGGATGTCCTCTGACTGGCACCCAGGAGCAGACAGATGTGTGTAGCTGTCACTTGCTGAGCCAAACAACAAATATTAGTTAAGCCAAACACCAAGCAAAAGAGACAAATGAACTTGAACAGCATGGCCTCAGATGCAGAAGGCAGGGTCCTACACATGGAAGATTGTCATTCTCCTTTGTATAATGGTGAATTCCATTGTAATGATGGAACTCAAAAGCTTATTCACCCGTGTGAGATGTCCCAGAACTGTGAATAAAAGATGAGGTTGGATCTGGAATCCCATGTCAGTAGGCTGCAACACCTAATCTCATTAACTCTTGGAGCAAGGCTCCGTAGCTCACGGTCAGACCAAGGATGACAGGGTCTCTGGTTGGCTGGTTTCCCGAGATTCAGGTGGTTGGGAGCCTTTTGCTCCCTGAGAGGCCCCAAGCCCGATGCAAGAACAAAACAGAGTCTTCACATTCTTGGTTTTCAAGGTTGTTTACTCTGTTTATTATTTCTTATCTTTCCATTTGCTCTGTGCCCAGCCAAGGTCTCTGCAGCTCGGGCATCAGATGACGACTCCTCCTCCAATGGAGGCTCATCATCTCTTATACTACTCATTACATCTTTATTATTTACAACTACACACCAATATCTACAATCTGTACTAAACAGGTAGAAATGACCCTGACCCAATCCCCTTAAAGCTACTTTGTGCCACAATCACAGCAGAAGATGGAGACAAAGAACAACAACTCAGGGCACCACCCAGAATCCTCCATCTTGCCCCATTCACCTCTGTTCTAAAAACCCAAACGTGATAAACTGCACCACTCTATTTCACACCTTTGTGGCTTGCAATTCCTCTCTCAGTGTTGGAAGCTTTTCCCATGGACTGAAGTCAAAGCCAGTGTCTTCCTGGGCTCTGTGCCAGGGTCTCCAACCCCCTGTACTGATCCCAGATCTCCTGTACAGGTTCCAAACCCCCCTGTACAGGTATCAAGCTCTGTGGCTCAGGTCCTAGACATTTCTGCCGAGGTCCCTGACCATCCAGGGCAACCAAAGGAATGCCCTGGATTCCCACAACAGGGTTATGAACTTTCAGGGACATATTTTTTTGGCAGCATCTAACAACTTTTTGCAACGCTTTATTCTTTGTCCAGTAGACATGCCCTAACTCAAAAATGGCAGGGCAGAGAGAAAAACCCTGTAACAGTCAATGTCCAGAGGTCAGCCAAGTGTCACCCATCTAGTTTCCAAAAGACAAGAAAAAAAGGACCTTCTACTGAAGATACAGAAGTAAGCAATTTAGAATTAGAAGGAGAAATTTAATTACGTCCTGAATCAAATAATAATCAGAGTACCTTCTATCTCACTCTATTGGAAAAACAAGGAAAAGAGGTTAGATGGATAAAAAGCAATTAAAAAATATTTAACATATTCTTAATAAATGAGATATTATTTGCTGTTAAATTAACCAGAATTAGAGTTAATACAGAATAGATTTATGGTTCATGTCAGAATTCATGACTGCAAGGGTTGTGCTGGGAACAATTTTTTCCTCTTGGCATAAACTGTATAATTGGATTTGTGAAGGTCCTACATATGTTCTTGAAGCTCATAATCTGATCAAAGTCACTGCTTAGCATTGCAAGGTTTGTGCTTTTCTGTACCTATTTGCTACTAATTAGAACATTAAACTTGAGGGTGAAGACAAGGGAGAAATGTTACAAGATGGCAAAAGCAAATTCATTATATAATTTCTGCCCTTATCATAAAAATGGAGAATACATCACATTACAGTACTATGAAGCAAGGGCAGAATATTTCACTAGATAAGATGAAATAATTTTTTCACCATGTGTGAGTGGTTACACACTACAACAGCTAATCATCATTCTCTGTACTATTTTTTTCAGAAAAGGCACTGGATGATCCTTTTCTTCAGTGAGTACATTATAAGGAAGACTAACATGCACCTTATGTGTTCAGGAGATGATCTGATGGCTTTCTGGCTAACATCTGCATTGCTGTTATAATTGCCTTCTTATTTGCCACCTCAACATCCCTGTTAGATGCGTCCTGACTCAGAACTGCCCTCAGCCACACGGAAGTTGTTGGAGGAGCTAAAAGGAAAAATCAAAGCTTTGGCTCGAGGAAGTATCTCCCACCCCTGTTATACATGAGAAACTATTAGAAGACGTTGCCATCATGCCACCTGCAGACCTGCAGGAGCAGTACAGATGGTTACGGTGTCTGTGATGTCAGCTTAAATAAAAACAA
This sequence comes from Phylloscopus collybita, assembly GCA_027886175.1. Taxonomy (NCBI): domain Eukaryota; kingdom Metazoa; phylum Chordata; class Aves; order Passeriformes; family Phylloscopidae; genus Phylloscopus; species Phylloscopus collybita. Next base: position 6,895,897 of record JAJNNQ010000086.1, on the reverse strand, counting down.
ATAAATGATCCTTACAGTGGCACGCTCGCATTCTTGCCGGTGTTGTCAGAAGCATTTCATGATGTAAAGTACAGGCATCACATTGTCTCCTCCGGGGGAGATTAAGGAAAAGTCTGATATAGGAACAGCCAAGAAAGAAAGCCAAGCTACAGTGAGACAGCTCAAAGTGTTGCTCATATACAACATGCCAGAAAAGCTCTTCCACTCATTATCTATAGAACAGTCTCATTAAGAAGACCTAGAATAGCAGAGGAAAAAGAGTGTGGTTGGGACTAAAGCTCTCAACTGCTCCAATGCCATTTCTGAGTGTGACTCCTGAAAGTGAGATGTGTGAACAGCTAGTGTTGGTGTTTAATGTAATGTCTGCATTTTGCCATGCCTCAAACATTCATTACCAAACATCTGGTTACGAAGGTGTCAACAGCTCTGAGAAGCCAAGGCTCAATTCCAGAAATAAAATCCTCCTCTAAAAAGGACTAGAGGGGCCATGGTCTCAGCTATTGTGTAGCACACTAACCAACAAACTTTCCTCTGAAAGGCAGTCTCCATTCCTTCTGGACTGGCACAGGCAGAGCTCAGCCTACTCAGTTGTGTGCAAAGTCATCACAGGCTCCTTTTGCCCAACAGTAGAGAGCAGCCTTTGGAGCACAGAGAGAAAAAAGAGGATCCCTCTCATCTGAACTCTCACTGAAATGTCGTAATCACAAAGGCAGATTGAATTTTCATTCAGCCTATTTTTTTTTCCTGGCCTTTTCAATTTTTGCTCCAAAGGAGTTGAACAGCACAAAATGCTCTCACTGAAGAGAGAGAAGTCTTCTGAAGAGAGAGAACTTCTTCTCATTAGAAGTTTAGTCAGTCTTATGGTGATAAGGATGACAAATCCATTCATGCAGAAAATAGCAAAAGGATGTGCTATCAGCCCCACCTCAGTTAGCCTGTGTCCTGAGTAGATGTGGGAGGACTTCTGTCTGGATTTCTGTACCCTCAGTGAAAGAGACATGCTGAAGTGGGTGGCAATCATTTTTGTGCTACAGTTCTAGTCCCCTGAAAAATATCAGTGTAGAAGGAGGGTTCTAGACTGGGTGGATCTGATACTCACTGTCACTGTGTTGCAAAGCTCCAGCCCCCACCTGGCATTGCTTGTCCCCAGGTTCCCCAGGGCACAATTTCCTTGGAGATCAGTGCTCCAGCAGAAGCAGCCTTGCTGTCTGCACACCTGCCTTCCTCCCCCAGGGCTCCAGTTCTATTGCTGCAACGGTGACCTCATTTTCTTCCTATCAGGAATTTTAGTGCTTATCTCCCTACCTCCTCCAGTCCCTGTCTTTCTTACTCTGTTGAATACAGGAAACTTCATCTGTAACCCATGAATGATTTTAGTCTTTTGATTTCCTGTTTATCCGTCAGTTCAATCCAGAACATTCTGTCTAATTTCAGTATTTTGCCCTTTACACCAGTTAATAAATAAGTGATCCTTTTAAAATTTATTTAAGATATCCACATAAGGAACCTCTAAATTTAGTTAAGAGATCCACCATCAGCTTGCGTAATGATCTGCAAAAAATTCAGAAAGTAGTAAGAACAAACAAAGTTTTTATGATACTATGTATAACAAAACAGGAATCAAAATGGCCATAAATCCTGCCAGCATTTTCAGTAGTGCAGTTATCATAAGACAGTTACCATACTGACAGTCAACCTGGCAGTGGGGATCTTGGAAGTGACACTGGGGTAATGCATATGTTTGTGTACACACATGCACTGCATTGAATGTGCCCAGGGTCTAAGCAGAAGTGTAAAAACACAGAGAACAAGGAAAGTTTTGCCAACTCTAATCAACCTAAAGCCTGTATCACCAGCATTGCCAGTGCTAAGAGCTTTGGCCTGGGCTGGCTGTCCTTGCCCTGTGGAAGCTTCCTGCACCCAATCCTGACTGATAATTATCTCTTGCTGGCATCAACAAACCTGGGCTTCTGCTATTTTGGTAGAGCTCCATATGCTGCAGTCACACCTGGCTGCCATGCAGACATTCTGTAGACACCAAAAATCCTTTAAATCAGGCTTGTGCACTTACTCTTGCCACCACATGTGAGCTTCACATGCTGTTTTCCAGTACCTTGTTAAATCCTCGTGCTCGTGGCAAACAAATCCTTCCATTATGGTGAAAAAGCAATGTAGAAAACTAGAAAAAATAACCAGATGAAATGTTGGGATGACACTACTATTTCAAAGCAGCAGTTAAATTGGCAGTTGAAGAATAACAATTTGATAGGTAAAGAGTGTATTAGAAGTACCATGTCTTTGACTTTCTCCCAAAAATTCCTTGCAGAGCCTCTCTTCAACAGATAGCAATTAGCAAACTTATTTTTTCAATGCAGCAAGTTTTTCTGGGGTATTTTTTGTTTGTTTGTTTGTTTGTTTGTTTGGGGTTTTTTGTTTGTTTTTGTTTTGTTTTGGGGGGTTTTTTTGGTTTTTTTTTTTTTTCCAGATGAAGAATAATATTTTTCCAGGTTTTGCAACACTTCTTTGGCATAGCTGTGGGACCCCAAGTGAGTTCACAGGTTTTTACTGCAGACTGCAAGACTCACTATGCAAAGTTCGAGCCTGGGTATGTGCACACCAAACTGCTTTACAAAGAAACACACACATTCAGTCTCATTTATGCCACCTTTAAATGTGAGGATGGGAGTGAAAACTAAGCATTTGGTAAAAAGGGAGCCACATTTGTACTATATGCAAGAGGTAGAATAGTATCCTCTTTTAAAGATATGAACACACACACACATATGCAGAGCCTTACCAAACCTCTACAAAATACCAAGGCTTAATGTTCTTACAAAATGTATGAACAAAAAAAAAAAAAAAGAAATTAATTAGGATTTTGTGACTTCCTGCCCATTCTTGGGCAGTGTTTTAATGGTCTGAAAGACCAACCTTCACTGATAGTTATGTAGAAAACAAAAGAGTCATGTGTTATTTCCTGTTAAGCCAGTGAAGCATACTCAGTATATAAGGGGACTCAAATCACCAACAGTCAAAATCAGGCATGAGAAAATTACCCAATGAATGTTAGTGCTTTTAAAAGCCATTAGGTAGCATCAAGATGAGCCAAATGTTTTCTAAACTACAATGAGGACCTCTTCACATTGGAGGAGTTCAACCTAGAAAATAGCAAACACTTAGGTTAGGAAGAAACATAAAGGATATGTCAATGTAATTACTGCTGTTTGTCAGAGTCACAATCACATGTGGAAAAAAACCCAAACCTCTTAAAAGAATGACAACATAGATAAATAAAAGGTAGAGAAAGAAGGATAATGTTTCTAGTGGTCCTTACTACATTTCTGGAAAAATGCATTAAAGATTTCACTGTCTTAGCATGTAATTGAGTAGGAAAGCAAATTGATTATTACCTGGAAAAGGGTCAGGTCAATAAACAAGTGGATGGGGAGAAGAAGACAGAGAAGCAGAAAATGTTCTGAAGAGCATGTGTTTACCATCCCTGAATAATGCAGAATAACCATTTTACATGCTGTCTGTTTAATTAATTATCCAGCCTATTAAAACTATTGCAGTAAATTGGACTCTTATCTAATTGCTCTGAAAATTGCTCTTACCATTAAAATTTTCTTTTTTTCATTTCAAGTTAAGATCCCTCCTGGTGCAACTTGTACTCATTGTCCCTTGTCTTGTCCTCATGAAGAGACAAGCTCTGTCTTCTTTGTAGCTAGCCTTTAAATATTGGAAAACTGTGGTGACATGGCCCCTAAGCTTTTTCTCTTCTCTTCTCTTCTCTTCTCTTCTCTTCTCTTCTCTTCTCTTCTCTTCTCTTCTCTTCTCTTCTCTTCTCTTCTCTTCTCTTCTCTTCTCTTCTCTTCTCTTCCCTTCCCTTCCCTTCCCTTCCCTTCCCTTCCCTTCCCTTCCCTTCCCTTCCCTTCCCTTCCCTTCCCTTCCCTTCCCTTCCCTTCCCTTCCCTTCCCTTCCTTTCCCTTCCCTGAAAAGACTGAGCTCCTTCAGTTGTTCTTCACAGAGCGGATTCTCCACCCCTTTCATTATCTGGGAACTTTCTGTTATTGTCTGCAAAAAGCTGCTGTTGGAGTTATTTTGAAGCAAATACACCTTCAAGATGAGTGAATCTTTATGATTTAATGAAAAGTAAAGACATTACCATGTTATGTAAATGTGATTGTCCAGCTGTGCCCTGCAGTGGTGCAGCCACCTTAGATACTGTGTGCAGTTTGGGGCACCACAACACAAGAAATGTTATTAAACTATTAGAGAGTGTCCAGAGGAGGGCAGTGGTGAAGGACCTTGAGGGGAAGCCCTTAGGGGAAGCTGAGGGCAGTTGATCTGCTTAGCCTGGAGGAGACTGAGGGGAGACTTTGTTGGAGGCTGCAACTTCCTCGTGAGAGGAAGAGAAGGGGCAGACAGTGACCTCTTCTCTTGAGTGACCAGTGACAGGACTGGAGGGAATGGCCTGAATTTGTGTCAGGGGAGCTTTAGCTTGGATATCAGGAAAATATTCTTTCCTCTGAGGGTGTTTGGGCACTGAACAGGCTCCCTGGGGCAGCTGTTGCAGCACCAAGCCTGACAGAACTCAATTAGCTTTTGGACAATACTCTCATGTGTGTGTGACTTTTGGGAATGGTGCTGTGCAGGGCTGGGAGTTGGACTCGATGATCCTTGTGTGTTCCTTCAGCTTAATCTGTGATTCTGTGATTCTGTAATTTGCATCCACAGTAATAATGAATTCTTTATTGTATTTACAGTGTATCCATGGATACCCTGTGTATACAGATCCAGTGATCTGTGCAAGTCAACAACTGTTATTTGTAAACACCAAAGATGATAGGGTGTTTTGGTTCAATCCCAGCCAGCAACTAAGTAGTGCACAGCTGCTGGCTCACTCCCACCCCTGGCAAGACTGGGAGGAGAATCACAAAGAACACATGGCCTGAGATAAGAACAGATTAATAGCTGAAATAAAGAAAATAATACAATAGTAGTGAGAGGTTGTCTTGGGTCATGGAACCAAAAATGTGTGTTCTATTCCATTTGTTAAAAGCAGTTGGGGAGATGTTTTTCTTTATCTCTTGTGACTCTGGGAGGAGGGGGGCAGATGCCTTCTGATAATGGGCCAGCTGTTAAACCAGGTGGGGCAGTGTTTGTTATCTCTGTCACCACCTGTCCTCCCTCCAGGGGGAGAGTTGTCTGCTGATGGGCCATGAACACCTCCCCAAACTGACACATCCCCAAACTACACCCTCCCCAAAGCAGCACATCCACATTCCATCATCCCAGTGGGAGATGCTCCACCCAGTGGGGGGAGCCAACCATTCCTACCTGGATAAAACTGAGACACAGGAACGAGAAGGGATCCAGCTTCACCTGATTCCTGGAGGAAGACTGGACCCTTCTCACCATCCCTGGACCCTTTTCACCATCCCTGGACCCTTCTCACCATCCCTGGACCCTTCTCACCATCCCTGGACCCTTTTCACCATCCCTGGACCCTTCTCACCATCACTGGACCCCTTCTCACCATCCCTGGACCCTTGTTCTACAGGATCATCTCTGCCCCACCAGACCCACCTCTGCCACTCCAGGAGGACTCACTGTGGGCTGCTCCCAACCCCCTGACCAACAGGGTGTCAGGTTGGAGCTCTGACTCTGTCAGGGTTCTGCAAAATTGTTGTTTGTTTGTTTGCTGGTTTGGTTGGGTGGTTTTGTTTTCTACTGCATTTCTATTGTTAGTATTCCTAGTAAAGAACTGTTATTCCTATTCCCAAATCCTTGCCTGAAAGCCCTTAATTGTAAAATTATAATTTGGCAGGGGTGAGGGGTTTACATTCCCCATTCCAAGGGAAACTCCAGCTTTCCCTGGCAGACACCTGCCAATCCAAACCAAGACAGAGGTGAGAAAGAGAACTAAAACACAAGGGAGACAAGTGATGCACAATAGAGTTGGTCACCAGACACGGACTGACTCTAAGCCTGCCCAGGCAGCAGTCGTTCCCTGACAGCAAACTCCCTTTTTGGCCACGCTGGGTCACCTGTCCCAATGCTTCTTCCCAGTTTCTTGCCACAGCTTCTTACTGCCAGAACATGAGGCACTGCAAAGTTTTTGATTTAAGATAAGCACTGCTCAGCAACAACAAAAACATCAGTGTGTTATCAGTATTATTCCCACACTGAATCCAAAATACAGCACTAACAGCTGCTGGGAAGGAATTTCTCTCTACTTCAGCTGAAATAAGACAGCAGGCAGCCCTTACTCCATGTAATTTTTATAATGCCAGGTCCTACTTCCCAAAACCCCATCACTTTCTTCTCTTTTGTGAGAGAAGATACATATATATATATATATATATATATATATATACACAGAGACAACATTCCCTTAAATTGTGGACCATGCCTGTAAAAGCACATTGAGTTCACTAAGTGCATGACCCTGGGCTCCATCTGTCAGAAACAGTTTTCAGGCAGGAAAGAAGGTGTGTGGTGTTGGACTGCTGTATGTGGAAAGCAGTTCTGAATCCATCACCACTGTGCTTGTCTGGTTCCATCAAAGCTCATTCCTCATTAATGTGTGATCAAAAGGGAGTCAGGGTCAGAGCCCCAAATCCAGCACAGCACAGACTAGTGAAAGCAAACTGTGGCCTGCACTCTGCTTTCAAAAGGATTGACAGAAATGCTCCAGTGATACCCACTGTGGTAGCACTGGGCTGCCTCTGACTCCAGTTCATACTGAAGTATGTCCAGTCCAGCAGCACTCAGTGATGCTGTGACTTCATTCAGGAAGTAGCCCATTGCCAGTCTCTGTTCTTCCTCAAATCTTCATACTGGCCATACTGGACTCATAAATGATGAACAGGTCCTGCTGATCCCTCCTTGCTTCCCCAGGTGATAAACCACTTAGTGGAGGAGTATCAGGGACTCTTCCACATCAGCTGTAGAAGAGATTGGCAGCTGTTGCTCTTTGACCTTCAGCAGCTCCACAACAGAAGGGTCCTCTGAGAGCCCAGACAAAGTAGACAGCTGCTTCATTTCCTCTGTCTCCAAGGCAGAGCTGAAAGCCCACTGTGTTTGGGTCTTTGAAATACCTTCTCCACAAGGGTAACTTGTTATCTTCTGACTGACCTTCCACAGGAGGTGGAGGGAGGTGTAGCAGAGCATGTACACTTCTGACAAAACTGCATTTTTTTGGTAAAAGGTGTTCAGTCTTCTAGAATTAAGCCAGAGGACAGAGGAATAGATGTCCTGAATAACCTGAAAGAATAACATTAAAAAACTCCCAAACACTGAATTCCAGACCATCTGTGTGTGAAATAGTAAAAAAAATTCCAAAGGGGAAAGTAGTCACTGATTGGGGAAGAATGTGGTTTTAGAGTGATTCATAAGGAAAATGTATAGGTCAGTGATGCAATACCAGTGTTAAAACAGAAATACCTAGTAGAAACATTAGTGTATTGGCAAGTTTAAGAATGAAAACTGATACTCTGCACTAACTGCAAAGAATTAAAATATATTGGGAGAGTTTTTACTCTGAATTGAACACTCACTGCTTGAAGGTCTCACATCATCTTTCCTCTTCATTTTTTTTTTTTTTTTGCCTTCCACTGTCTTTTATTATCATATCAATTTATAATGATAACTGCAATTCAGTCTCCCCACGTGCCCCTTGCAAAGGGCTCCTTCTCCAGAGGCAGTACTGCTGCTAAGGCACTGCAGGGTATATTTGTGTGAATGCCAAGATACCTGGGAGGTCTTGCATCAATAGCAGCAATTCCCTCATCTCTAAATGAGGGCTGACAACATGAAGAAATGTACAGAACTGCATGGCAAATTTTACACTGTAGGAAGTAGAAGTTCCAAAGCTGCACCAGGCTTTGGAACTGACCAAGCGGCATGCCATAAAGAAGGTGAGAAGATCATTAACATTTTTAGAGAAGAATGCTTAGTCTTGAGTTATGAAGAATGCACCAGTTTAGTATTACTCAGACTGGTGTCACTGTTGTCCAAGGTGATGGGTTACAAAACTCTCCATGACCACAGCAAAAGCTCCCATCACAATAGAATTATTTAATCTTCAGAGAAAAAGCTAAATTTGTGTTAAACTAGGACATCATATTTAATGTCAAGCATAATGCTACTGTTGTCATTATCTTGGGCAGGAGGGAAAAAAAGTAGACGAAAAATTCCCCAGGAATTTACTGAAATGGCTGCAGTATGACTAAGCAAGAAGATTTTAATGGACAGCAGTGAAACTCATCAAGCACCTTTTTTTTTTTCTGTTCTTACTCAAAACCACATAAAATCATTGAGAAGTAATGAAATATCATTTACCCTATGCCAACATAAACAACTCCTCCATGTTAGGCAAAGAAGACACCATCTGTCATCTTTTCTCTTCAAGTTATAGAATAAAGAACTGACTAAAATATTTTGGGGCACAATTTCAAGAGGAGCTTTACCATTGCCTTTGAGCTGTGGCGGTGAGGCTAGGTGGTGTGCTGCTGCTACCTTCCTGAAAGCCTCTCCAGAGGAAGGCATTTGGGCACTCACACAGTCCAAGCACATGCACACACAGAGAGTCAGCAAAGGAGAGGCAGGAGGGCTCTTCTGTATGGTGATCCCAGGGGGTTTATTGAGGCCACATGCCCAAGGGGGCCCAGGGACAAAAATGAGAAAAAAGGAGGGTCCAGGCTTAAGTATGGAGTAGGAGGGGGTGGAGCAGAGCATCAGGGACCAAGGATCTGAGAGCCCCAGGGTGGTACACAGCTGGGGCAAAGGGCAGGAACTGTTGTAAATGAATAAAGCCAATTATAATAAAATAGAATTTATTGCCAGATTGCCAGTGGAAACCCACCAGCACAAAACGGACAAAGCCAATACGGAAACTGACCAAGGAGCAAGGAAATGGTCAGTGCCAGCGCTGGGTGAGACCTGCCTGAAGTGTCCTGTGACACCACACCCCCAGGTCTCACAGGGGTCTGCGCCCCTGCCCGCCAGTCTTACACTCTTTGCTGACTGAACAAGTCTGAACATGTCAGGGAGCTCAGTGAACAAGTCTGAACAGGTCTGGTGGTCTCGGTATTGCTGGGTTTGGGAATGCCTGGGTTTGGCTCTCTGCCCAGTCCTGGATTTCTGCAGTTTCTTTTGTTTGTTGATGGTGCTGCTGATACCATCAGCTGGTCTGAATGAGTTTTCCTGGGCGTAGGAGATGTTCTCAAGCACCCTTGATGACTCGCCCAGGGTCTGTTCTTCTGGGGTGATCACACCGGGTTTCACGCTGCTCCTTCTATTGATATTGTAATTCCTTTTATCCCCTTCCTGGATCCGGGGCGGGGGAACTCTCTGAGCTGGGACAGTTCCTCTGACATTCTTAAGAACTGTACATTACACCATTACTCACACCAATACATGTACATAAAATATAACCCATAGACATAAGCCAATATATATCAAGATTATGTGTACAGATTCTCTTATGAAGCTGCCAGTTCAGTGCCTGCCTGAGCTCGTAGTTCCTTCTGAGGCTTTATAGACAAACTTACCACAGAGAACATATCCTTACCCTCCACCAATATCACTCTATCAGGAAATCATGAACTACTTATTGTTATTATTCTGGGAACATGAATTAATAAATACTACAGAACCAATGGGAAAACAGGGAAAGGAGAACTTCCTGGCCAACGTACATACACAGCAAACAGGGCTTGAACAGCTTATATAAACTGGACAAACTAGTGGAATAACAGAACCTAGGAGATATTAGCATGGTTCTGTAAAGCACTGTGGGGGAAGCCTTTTTGCTCACCCTGTGCTGTGGGGTGGCCCTGGAGCCAACAGTGCCCCCTTCCACTGACTGCCGACCTCTCCCCGCGGGCCTCCACAATGAGTAACCAGTGGCACAGAACTAACACCTCTGTTATGCATACAAAAACAAAGTTGAAACTTTTTAGTGGTTGTGCTTGTATATCAGCTGTATGTTTCGATTTCTGTTAGTAACTGTGTTTATTTTGCAGCTAGTTCTGAGTTGTTACAATACTCACTGTTGTAACGTTGTTCAGCAGCTGTTGGATGTCGTTACAAGTGTTCAGTTCAGATGTTTGTAAGAGCTCTGCCGGCTCCTCCCCAATGCAGCTCAAGGGACAACACCAAAGCACCGCGGGATCTTCTGCCCTTCCCCACACAGCTCAGCACTGAGAGCACCGCCCAGCGCTCTCATTGGAGGGCACGGCCAGCCAATCAAAACACGGCGGGAAGGAATGATTGGTGTAGAGAGCACCCCGCTGAGAGCCAATCAGAGCCCCAAGAATGCACCAATCAGGGAAAGGATCCAAAACGGGCCAATCCCTGAGGGGACTGAGGCTTTAAAAGGGGCTGACCACCCTCAGTGAGGGAGCTTTGCCCTCAGGAACTGGACTGTCCTGAGGGGTGGCCCCGTGCGCACGTTTTTGTTACTCTGACTGGCCGTGAGGGCCGGGACTAGCCCAGCCTCCTGTTCCTGTAGCCGGTTTTACAACAATAAACTATTGGCCTTTCCTTTTTAGCATCTTTGGATTTACGGCTTCATCATTAAACTTGCAACATTGTAACACCTCTGGTTCTGAAAAGGGTCTCTGAGCAGCTCCTGGCTGAACAGAACTGCTCAATGAGAAAACCCCACACTCTGTAAATTGGCAGTCAAAGTCTAGCAAGGTCTAATATGCACAGATGTTAGCCTGGTTTCACCTAATGTACAAATGCTAAGACACCTGAAACACGTGGCAAGATACGCAATCCATTTATCTAGCAGATGTAATCTAAATAAATGCCCCTTTTTTTTTTCACCCCCAGGAGTTACAAGCATTAGCCCGTACAGAAGCACAGGCATATTTTATGTAGGTCTGACTGAGAGGACACAGAACTGCAAAAGGCTAAGAGAAAAGCAAAGAACATGGCCCAGGTGTCTATAATTCCTTTCACACAACAAATATTTATGTGAAGACTCTTCAGTGAAGACTCTTAAGTGAGGAGTGTTCAGTCCAAAAAAAGAGAGACAATTGAATGAGGTCTGTAACAGATGTCAATAAACCCCAAGCATACAGAGAGATTGAATGGGGATTAACTGATCACTGTGTTCCAGCACCAGAGCTGGGGAGGACATCATATAAAAGTAACAGAAGGCAGATAGAAAACAAGCAAAAGGAGGCGGTTTTCCTTGCAGCATATGGTAAATTTTTGGATAGTATTATTTTACACAGATTTGAAAAGTGAGTAGGCAAATTCATAGGAGAAAAATCCATAAGCAGTCATTAATTTAATTAAATCCTAAAAAAACCCCATCTGCAAATAATTAAAAGATGAGAGAGTGTATGTGCAAATATTAATTTGTGATTAACTTGTTACATTCTTCTACAGGTAGCTGCCCTTGGTCACTACAAGAGACATTCTTATGTTCTTTGTAGTGTATTATGAAACTCTGAAAATCATTATGGATGTCTTAAATGCTATTTTAAATGTTTTACAGAAGCAGACTATAAGGCTCTAGCAATTTAAGGAACATTGTGCCATAAATGGCACAATTTCTTTATGGCATGAGTTATCTACTTCATTTTACTTTCTCCTGAAGACAATAGGAATTTATGCAAGAGGTGAAACAACATTCTGTATCTGCAGTCTCCTGTTCTGGTTGCTTAGACGATTTCAAAAAGAATGCAAACATCATTCTTAAACTTCAGCATGTTTCTATACATGTTATTAGATCTAAGGAAAAGATCCATATTGATATTACATGTTTTTCATTACTTTCAATTGTGAGCTGAAATTAGTCTCTCAAATATTCTGGATCTTCTCCAACAGTAACTTCTACTTCCTGAAGAAAAACCTCGCCAAAATTTGAAGAAATTCCAAAGTATTGTGGGAGATCAGTGAATAAGTAATGGTAATTTTTCTTCCATTAAACAGCACCAGGAAAAAAAACCAAAAACAAACAATAAACACAGTCAACCTAAAGCCAAAAGAAAAAAAAACCCAAAACAAATTCCAGAAATAAAATGAGGATAAAATAAATAATTGAAGAAAAAGGTAATGGCAGTATAGGGAAAAAATATACTTAAATATAGTTAAATAGTTAAAAATTCCCTTATCAACCCCAGATAATTCCTGTTAAAATTAACAGATAAAATTTCATCTACTGGCTTGTGTGAAGTGTGAATTTTATTCTTGAAAGGCTAAATAATGTGGGATAATAAACTCAATTTGTTGAGTGCCTTTAAATGCTAAACCCCTTTCCATTTCTCTGTAACTAACTTCAACTGCTATCTGTCATGTTGCCAGACACTTCCTGCAGAAATTAAGAGCTTCAAAATTCCTCTACTTTGACATGGCTTGAGCTCTCTTTATATGACACATAAAACCAATAGAGAGATGGCCAAGGGCTGAGAGCACAGACACGTGTGACAGGTGCACAGGTAATCACAGCCTGCTGGAGCGGGGCACAGGCACACAGAGCACTCACACAAACACAGCACAAACAGCATCATCCTGCTCCCTCCTCTGGCTGAGCAGGACAGTCAGGATGTGCTGTCCCCGGATCCCAGCCTCCCCAGTTGCTGGCACTGGATGTAGGAGCACCTGAGGTACAGGACCTCTCAGACAGAGAAAACACTGAGACAGCCCCTTTGTGCTCTCACACAGACACAGCACCTGCCTTTGCCCCAGATCCTGCCATCTCTCCAGCAGCTGGGACTTCCCTGGGCCCCAGGAGAGAGCTTCTCCCTATACCCAGGGAAGAAAAAGAGTTAGAAATTAATACGATAAGAAGATAAGGCTCTGCTAATTGGGCACATGGCAAAAGCAGGCAAGTGTACTTCTTTAAAAACAACCAGCCCTTTCTGTCATCTTATCCCCCTGTTTTCTTCCACTTGTTTCTCCCCAAGCCATCTAAATTCTTTTCCTTTCCCGTTTTTGGTTTCTCCCTAAACAGCCCATGTCTTGGTTTGGACAGACAGGTTTCTGCCAGGGAAACTGGGGTTCCCCTAGAATGGAGAATGCAAACCCCTCACCCCCTGCCAAATTATAATTTTGCAACCAAGGGCTCCCAGGCAAAGATGTTGGAGATAGGAATAACAGTTCTTTACTGGAATATTAACAATACAAATGTAATAGGAAACAAAACCACCCAACCAAACAAGCAAACAAATAAACAACAATTTTGGAAAGCCCTGACAGAGTCAGAGCCACAACCTGACCCTGTGAGTCAGGGTGTTGGAAGCAGCCCAACAGTGAGTCCTTCTGACGTGGCAGATGTGATTCTGTTGGAGCAGAGATGATCCTGTAGAAAAACGGGTCCAGGGGTGGTGAGGAGGGGATCTGGTGATGGTGAGGAGGGGGTCCAGGGATGGTGAGATGGAGTCTGGTGTTGGTGAGATGAGGTCTGGTCTTCCTCCCAGGAAATCAGGTGAGAAACCAGCAGCTCTCTGTCTGTGAGTCTGAGTTTATCCAGGCAAACTGCCTGCTCCCCACTGCCAGGGGATGAGATGTATCTCACAATGGGGTGATGGAAATGCAGATGCAGCTCTGGGGGGGAAGGTACAGCCTGGGAAGGTGCTCATGGCCTATCAAGATGAGGCGTCAGGCCTTCAAACAAATGGAAATAGAATACACAAACCCCGGCTCCACAACCCAGGACAAGCCCATTATACATCCTCTACAATCCTAAAATGCTCTTCCCCTAACACATCCTATGGCTCCAGGCAGAAAACCCCTCAGTTCAAAAGCTGCTCCAGCCTTGACTTTTTATTATAATTGATGTCACAGCTGGGCCATGGGATGGTGGGTCCCCTGGGACAGTCCTGGGAAGAGCCTGGGCAGGCTACAGTTCCCACCTGGCTTTGGGCTCCTGGTGTGCCTCTGGCTGTGTTGAGGTGGGCCTTGATGGTCTGGTTGCTCCTTGGGAGCAGCCAGGGGAGGGTGTTCCCAGGCTCTTCCCAGCCTGTGCTCCACTGTGGGGGGAGCAAGGGAGCATTTTAACATCACAGACATGGCCATGGAATCCATGGACCCCTTTGAGACCCTTTGTGTCTGGTACCTGTGCCATGTTCTCAAAATACAGCTGAGGTTATGTAACCAAAGCTGTCCTGCATATCTGGAGGTGTCAGCAGGAACCTAACTCAGAGCTGTTCACCTCCCTGAGATGTCTGTTCAGCTGCCAAACAGTGTAGCTGGAAATAGAGAATGAGGGTTTGGACCTGTGGGTCCTGGTGGTCCTGGTCAGTGCCAAGTTAGATCTGAGTCAATGCCCTGGCAGCCAGGAGGGCAACCCAATCCTGGGGGACATCAGGCACATCATCACCAGCCAGGCAAGGGAGGAGATTGTCCTGCTCTGCTCTGGGCTGGGGTGGCCCCACCTCGAGTCCTGGGGGCAGTTTGGGACACCTCAATATAACAATGACAGTGAGCTATCACAGAGTGTCCAAAGGAGCCTGTGGAGATGGTGAAGGACTTCAAGAAGAAGCCATATGAGGAGTGGCTGAGGGCACTTGTTCTGTTCAGCTCGCTGAAAAAGAGACTGAGAGAAGACCTCATTTCAGTCTGCAGCTTCCTCCTGAGGAGAAACGCAGGGGCAGGCACTGATCTCTTCTCTGTGATGCCCAGTGGCTCAGAAAAAGGCATCAACAGGACCCAAGGGAATGGCCTGAAGTTGTCTCAGGGGTATCAGGAAAAGGTTCTTCCCCCACTTCAGGGGTAAGATCAATGTTGAAATGAAAATGTCTCAAATTGTTTGTTCACCTTCTGAACTGTTGCTTAAAAATTTGGTTTACTAACGTTAAATTTAAAAGCTCTAGAAAAGCCACACATGCCTTGGCAGTGCCACTTGCCGAGAGAGAGTGAGCACCCGCGGCTCGGCGGGAGGAGGAGGTCAGAGAGGCTCTGCCTCTTGGATGGCTTCCTCCAGCAACCCCCTGGGAGCCCCCCTCGGGGCGGGGGGAACTCCCCCGGACCACCCAATGATTCCCTCGGGACCATCGCGCTGTGGGAGGGGCCGCGCTGTATATAAGGAGTGATGAACGGCACCGCAGCGCCCAGCCGCTAGCCTGGAGCCCTGAGTACTACCTCAGCTCGCCGCTGCTGCCGCTGTCCCGCCGCTGAACCGCCGCTCTCCTGCCGGTGTCCTCCTGCCGGTGTCCCGCCGCTGCCCAGCCGCTGTCCCGGCGCTGTCCAGACGCTGTCCCGCCGGTGTCCCGCCGTCCCGCCGGTGTTCCGCCGCTGTCCAGCCGCTGTCCCGCCGGTGTCCCGGTGTCCCACCGGTGTTCCGCCGGTGTCCCGGTGTCCCACCGGTGTTCCGCCGCTGCCCAGCCGCTGTCCCGGCGCTGTCCATACGCTGTCCCGCCGGTGTCCTCTTGCCGCTGTCCCGCCGGTGTCCCGGTGTCCCGCCGTCCCGCCGGTGTTCCGCCGCTGTCCAGCCGCTGTCCCGCCGGTGTCCCGCCGGTGTCCCGGTGTCCCACCGGTGTTCCGCCGCTGTCCAGCCGCTGTCCCGCCGGTGTCCCGGTGTCCCGCCGCTGTCCCGCCGGTGCTGCCCGCTGCTGCCGCCCGCCCGCCGCCGCTGCCTGCCCGCTGCCCGGCCCTGCCCTGCCCGGCCCTGCCCCGCCTGCAGCCGCGATGATCCTGACCCTGATCCTGACGCTGGCTCTCCCAACTCGGCACACGTCGCCATCCTTTGAGCAGACACGGGTCTTCCATGCCAGACAAGCTATGGGATGAAGAGAAGAGCAGAAGGGGAAAGAGAAGGAACCGGAGGTTGTCCCGATCCGGAAGATGCAGAGAGAAGATGTGTGAAAATCCAAAAAAGAAAAAAAGAAAAAAAAAAAAGAAAAAGAAAAAAAAGAAAAAAAAAAGTAACACAGGACGGTTATAATGTTTTTGGTTCTTATGATACTTTGTTAAAATAAAGAAATGCGTGAATTCTGTATCCCTTAGTAAGAGTTTCCAGAACTCCGTACCGTTTCTCTAGAAAACAAAATTCAGTCTTTTGGCATGCTCCTGATTAATTTTAACCTAAATAACAAAAGCTAATATTCTCCAGGTACAGATAACATTGTAAAAGTTTTCCAACACTAAGTACCCAGTTATACATTTCAACAAATACAGCTTTTGGTGTTGTTTCCTAGGAAAGTTGTTTTGTTTGTTTGTTTTAGATTGCAAGAATTGTTATTGTTTTGCTGCTTTTCACTTGAAATAAACCCATGAGAGTTATTACTATCTTACATCTTTGCCATCACTTCACAGCTGTAGTCACAGAAAATTTAAACCGGTTATTACCTTAAACTCCTTAACACCACTCAAAAACTTTGTCAGCCTCTATTGGGTGCACAAATGTCCAATATTACCCCCAAAACAAATGACAATAAATAATAAATATTTTCCCAATACAATAAATGAGTCTATTTTATTTAAAATAAATACAACTCTGCCTTGTATTTAAGGAAATTTTATAGACAACTTTTAAAATTCTCAGATACAGCAAAATGATCATACACTAAGCTGTATGATACTGGGTCACTGGGCAAGATGTATCATTAAAAGAGAATATATGTATCCACATCACATTCATTGTATATCAAGAGTCAATTAATCCACCCACTTCCCCCCGCTTTAATCAGAATTAATTGAGAAGCAACTATTGTAAACTGCTTCTCCTTAGGCTACCTGACAATTTTTTTGCATAGGAATACAGCAGAGAAATTTTCTATGAAAAACATACATTAACATACAGTTTATTTTCCTGAACCTCTTACAGAGAGAAGAGGTTGCTCAGGCCTTCTTATGCATTTTGCAATTTAAAATACTCTGCTGTGAAGAATATTGCTCTCTTGACCCAATTTCCACCTCTGATTTTCAGAGCATTGCATAAAAGCTTGTGGCAGAGCATCCTTAAAGAGCATATTAAAGCTCCTTGAACTCCGAGTAGGGCTTTACTGAAGTTCTTTTCTTGCTGTACACACAGGCAGTTGATGTGACTGAAGCCTCTTAGAAGTCTTGCTGGTATTTGAAACCACACAGTCCCTCTCTGACCCCTGTCGTGCAGACTTTGTTACTGCCTGACAGAATCACAACCTTTTATCAGCTCAACTACCCTCCTCAAACCATCAGCCTCCTGCTTATAGCTGGCTACATGCATGGTTTCCTTGAACTCTAACCTTGTTTTGCCTCTACATAAACTTGGCAATGTGCATACTTTCCTCACCAGTTCTCTGCTATGTCTTAGCAAAGTGCCCTAGCCACTAGAGAAGGGTGGTTTGTTTTTTTGGTGACCTTTCAGGATCCCATCCTAGGACAAAGGTGTTCTTTGTCCAGGAAATTAATTCTTTCCTAAAAATGTTCTACTAGTCATCTTTGTCTCATCCAAGGCTGCCTCAAGAAGTCCTTCTACATTGACAAACATCCTGATAACAACTGCATGCAACGAGTTTTAAGCTGTGTTCTGAATTTAAATATCTACACTGTTACTCTCCTCGCACATCAAACCCTAGAGCACATTTTAATAAGGATCATCTGAAAAGACAAAGACATGCCTCTGTGCTACAGAGGAAGAACTGTTTTATTTATAACCACTAGTTCTCCCCAAAGCTAAGAAAAGAAGTCGTCACAGGGCTAAAGAAGGCTTTGAAGGCAATCAGGTTCAGTCTTCTGCCACTGTCACATGTGAAAAGTGCTTTAGGTTTCCTGTATGTGACTGCAAGCCTCAACCAGACTATGCTGCCCTATGTCAGTCTACTCATTTAATACTCCCAATATTAATTTATAACCAGGACGAGATATAATCCAAGATATCAAGTCTGCTTTAGACTGGCTGAGAAAACTGAGGCATTTATTATGTCCATATAGTTAGCTGATTAAGACAGAATGTGTGTTAAAACAATGATGTCATGTTCTGTTCATTAATCAAAAAGGCTTATTTGCAACTCTGAATGCCATTTTCAGGAAAAGGAAATAGCTCAGACATCCAAGATAAATGTATCTTACCCTACTGAGAAGTTGCCAGCCATACTTTAAGATCTTAAAAGCTCCAAGTTGTTACCCTGAAAGTATTCTAAGTAGTTTCTATTTTGTATGGATGATAAGGAGGGTACTTTTCTAAGAAAAAAAAATGTCATCTAGGAGGACTGTGTCCCATAATGTTCTGCAACCACTCAGAAAAAAAATCATGAAAAAAACCCACACTCAGCTACAAGATAATTTCTATGAAGTGAATGTAACAGAGTTATTTCAGAGATTATGTGGTACAAAAGGCAATTACTAAGCTTAAGCATTTCCATTGACCCTGGAAATCACAGAGGTCAAAAAAGGTCATGTTCTTCTTGACAGTGACTGTGACTCACACAAAGTATTTTGGTGATGATGACAGCCCTATATGATGTATACTTAAAATGGTAAAAGGGTCAGCAAATTTTGCATATTCAAATTGACTTAGAAAATAATATAAACAGTATAGCAGCAAATGTACCAGGAACATGGTTTTGAGATCTAATGTCAGAACAATACCAAAGCAAAATGTGTGGCCATGGGGGTTTTCAGTACATATTTACTGGAAAATGGCACAAAAGCCTACAGTGCTGCCAAGGGCTTGACAGCATGGTAAACTAAATAATTAAAAGAAAAACCCACAGGAAAAGTGGATCTGTATTTACTTGTCATTGTTTCTCTCTCTCTCTCTCTCTACGTATATATATATATATATATATATTTTATTATTATTTTATTTTTTGCCATGACTTCCTCAAAACTAAAGCCCCTGAAGTAGTGAGCAGCTTGAGTGGGTAGAATGAGACTGGCACAGCTCTGCTACTGGTGTAAGACCACTAGGAGTAAATTCAGCTTCACTGTTTGCCTAGCTCCATAAAACCGTTGTCTATCTTTGGGGGAAGGGAGAAAAAAGGAAATACGGCAGCAACTGAAATTTTGAAAGTGTGATTGCAGAAATCACAACAGACTGTATTACTGCAACAATCCCAAAGTTGGAAACCAATGGATAGGTGGCAAAAATTTGACAGTGCAGCACATTTCTAAAAACCCACTAAACATTAGGCTTCTAAACAAAGAATGCTGTAGGTAATTATTGCTGTAGGTTCTCCCAGGCAAAGTGTGATATCATGGCATCTTAATATGTAGTACAGAACCCTTACTTTGATCCAACATCCACATTTCAAAGATCTGTAATCTCAACTTTCTGGTTTTGTTTTCTCATTGATGTAATAAAAGATCTGGTTTCCTAAACCTGAATGTCATCTGCTGTCTGTGACCTGAGCAATAGATCTTTTCCAGGAAAGTTTGAAAACTTGACAGATTTTATGATTGACACAAAGAAGTTACTTTTGGTACTTATTACTTCAATCCTCACCATGACTGAGATAATGAGTTGGAACAGATATATATCCAACAGCCACACCATGCTGACATTACTCCCTCATATCAGTACAAGCATGGACAATTCACAGAAAAGACAATGAAACAACTGCTTTAAATGAAAACATTGATCTAGGGTTGCTGCCTGAGTCTCCCAGGGATCAGCTCCCATAGGGACAGCTATGAATTTATCATAAACCAACATTTCAATACCAGAAAATGTGGAATCAGTAGTTCTCCCAATTAAGTGTGTTGTATGTAGAAACCAGGAGTTTCTGTGGTGGTGGGTTTTTGTTAAAAATTGAGCATGATTTGCTCCTGTTACCCCCCAGTGTCTGGTTTATCTTGGGTTTCACCCCAGGTTTTCCCCTCCCTGGTCCCTTTGTCCCTCTTTCCTGACCCTGCCCTGTGTTAACCTGGAGCCAATCACCTACTCACCCCACCCCTCTGCCCCCTGGTTTAAATGTTAAGTGCACGGGACCCCTCCCTCTCTCTCCTGGAAGAATAAACATCTGAGAGAGCCTTCTCCAATTCCTCGTTCTGAGTCTCCTCACTATAAAGACCACTGCCACGGAGACAGCCTGTTCTGCACCATCTCTTGGGCTGCTGGCATTCCAAGAGTGGTACTCCTGGCACCAGGGCTGGAGTTTGGAGCTAGCTGGGTCTCACCAGCCCATTGGTGACAGTTGGTGCCCAGCGTGGGGCAAGAGGAGCCCAAACAGAAGGACTGGGCCTCGGAAAACCGAGAAGCTTTGGCACCGGGACAGCGCCGAGCCTCGTGAGCCAGCCACGTGGGAGAGAGCTGCTGCCCTGCCACCCCAACCCGCCAGAAGAGAGACTGCATGCTGAGCCTGAGCCACGCCAGGGCTGCTCTGCAGCCCCCTGTGCAGGATGGGTTCCTCCAGAGACGGGGACATGTGAGCAGTCCAGCCTGTCTGGATAAATGAGGCCTGTAACCATTCAAGGGCAGCAAAGCCACGTACAAGAAGGAACAAAAGATGACAGAAGTCACGTCCCAAGAAGGACAAAGGATGCTAACAGCTTCAGAGTGTGAGAATGAGATAGAAGCCAGAAGAAGGACTGCATAAACCTGCTCTGTGTGCAAAAGCCATCAACCAATCCGGCTAAAAGGTAACACGTGCTTTTAGGGTACATCCAATTGCAAAGCAGCATGTGGAAAACTGTATAAAAGTTACTGTCACATTGCAATAAACGGCTCACTTTGATCATATTGATCATGGAGTGATGTCCCACTCCTGGTTCTTCCGCAGCTGTGCCTCACCACTCCATCAGCTGCAGCATGCACCGTGTGCCTGCCTGCAGGTCACACCACGGCCACGCCTGCTCACCTGTGCTGGCCACTGCCACCCACTGCCCACTGCCACTCACTGCCACCCACTGCCCACTGCCACCCACTGCCACTCACTGCCACCCACTGCCACCCACTGCCCCCCACTGCCCACTGCCACTCACTGCCACCCACTGCCACTCACTGCCACCCACTGCCACCCACTGCCCCCCACTGCCCACTGCCACTCACTGCCACCCACTGCCACTCACTGCCACCCACTGCCCACTGCCACCCACTGCCACTCACTGCCACCCACTGCCACCCACTGCCCACTGCCACTCACTGCCACCCACTGCCACTCACTGCCCCCCACTGCCCACTGCCACTCACTGCCACCCACTGCCACTCACTGCCACCCACTGCCACTCACTGCCACCCACTGCCCACTGCCACCCACTGCCACTCACTGCCACCCACTGCCACCCACTGCCCCCCACTGCCCACTGCCACTCACTGCCACCCACTGCCACTCACTGCCACCCACTGCCCACTGCCACCCACTGCCCACTGCCACCCACTGCCACTCACTGCCCACTGCCCACTGCCACCCACTGCCCACTGCCACCCACTGCCACTCACTGCCCACTGCCACTCACTGCCACTCACTGTCACCCGCTGCCCACACCAGCTGCTGCCACCTGCTCGCCTTGGGGGGCCGCCCGGCATTCATCTGCTGTGGGGGTGGGCGAGGCTCTGGTGGCTCTGCCCTGGAGGGAGGCATGCTGAAGATAAGAAGGCAAGCTTTCAGTCACAGCCTCCAGGAGATTTTATGTAGATCTGTTGTAAACTTTGTACCCTTTCCCCTCCCACCCTAGTTTCCCATAAAACCCCCTGAGTCCCCCTAGTCCCTGGGGTATTTTCATCCCTGGCTCCCTTCACTGGTACTTTGCAATAAAGCTATTTCACGTGGAATTGCTATACCCTCTCTGTCCTTCCCGGGTTGGCTAAAAGAGAAGCGACCTCGCGGGGCAGGAGCTGACCGTCACTGAGCTGGAATCACAAGAGCTGAACAATCACTGCTCTGCCCCGTGCTGAGGCGCTCTCTGCCAGCTGAGGAGCGCTCTGACCCCTCAGGAAGCTGTCTCTATCGAGACACCTTTTGGGGTGGCCCTAAGCCTCCTGGGTCCGAAACTGCGGACCCCAGAACCGGCTGGAATAATCCGCCACACCCCAGGGACACCGCCGTGTCACTCACCACAGCACCAAGGGTCATACAGTTTGTGCAGCGCCAACTGACGTGGTAACTTTTCAGTTATACTTTCTTCCTTCCATTAGCAGGGCAGCTATGTATGCACAGACCAACTGTGACTGTTTAACTTCATGGCAAAGCCATGAACTGCTTGTGGGGAGACAAAAGGAGGTGCTGCTGAAGGCAGCCTCCCCTCGGATATGTTACAGCTGTGTTAACTTGCCTTCACAGTCATGGGCAGGATAAAGAGTGAGTTAACTGGTAGGTTGGTAGTTGAAGTTAGTTGGAGTGCAGTTGGAGTCTGCTGGCCATGCTGTGAAGATCTAGGGACAGAAGGTCATGCAAGGGCCAGAAAAGGTGAGCTGCTGTTTGTATAGGACAGACAGGGTTAGGCGGCCGTGCTAGGAGAAAGCCAGAGCCAGAGCTGTGTGGAGCTGCTCATAGAAAATACAGAGGAAAGGTGTGGGAGACTTTTTGAATACCAAGATGACGATACTTGAAGCCTTCTGATGATTCTAAAGAAGCACCTCGAGTGCGAGTGCAGTGTCCATGTCAACTGCCACATGTTGACTGCAACAAGTACTCATCTCCTGTCAGCTCTGTACACTGCCTCATGGCCCTTGAGCTGTGCTTTTGACCCTTGGCCAAGGCACAGCTCTTGCAGAATGATGCCCTCCTTGACCAGCTCAGCAGAGACCTGCTCTGTCATTGGCACATCCCCAGGGCTGCCTCTTGCAGAAGGAAAAAGGTGCCCCTGTTAGAAACAGAAAGTGACAACCATAGGGATGGGAAGAGGCAATAAGTTCAAACAGATGAAACTACAGAAAGTCCTTAAGAGTGTCATTGTCCAAAACAAATTCAAAACCTTTTTTTAGACAAGCACTACTACTTATAAAGGCATTTTGGTGAACAGCTTCCTGGTTCACTAGGATGTGATGACTGTAGAGAGGCCACAGACAAGTGTATCCCGAAATCCAGATAAGGCAAAAGGT
The DNA here is from genome assembly GCA_027886175.1 of Phylloscopus collybita. NCBI lineage: Eukaryota > Metazoa > Chordata > Aves > Passeriformes > Phylloscopidae > Phylloscopus > Phylloscopus collybita. The sequence continues at coordinate 6,872,970 of JAJNNQ010000086.1, read as the reverse complement.
CAAAACCCATATCTATCTTTTACTACATTCCGCTTGCTATAGTCAGGAAAACATTTTAAGACCCCCTAAACATTATTAATTATAGTAGATAATGTATTCTCTGGTTTGCAATCAGCACCAAAGGACATTTAAGAGTGTTTGCAGGACAAGGCTATCCAAACAACTAAGAATTGCTCATAGGACTCCATGTACAGCACTCTTACAGACACTATTGCCATGTACTGCTACTGTGCATCATTGCTACTCATGCAGTATCAACAATGGCATTGTGACCACTCTTTTTGAAAAAGGAGCTAAGATATTTTGGAAGCCACTCTCTTTTAAATTTCAGAGATGGAGTATGGCATAGGGGGAACAGAATCCAGCCATTTGAAATTCTTTCATAGAAAAAGTTATAGTACTTTTTTAAAATCAGATGACACAGGCAAATAAAGCACAGAGATGATTTTAAGGCATTGTGCCTTTTACTCTCCAAATCAAGAAAAATCAACTCATCACTTGAATCTCCTACCTGGCTTTGGAGTCTGCTTTGGGAATAATGTGAAGGTAGAGTTTTTTGCAAAGGCAGAATGAGAGGTTATACTACGTAAGACAGAGAAATCAAGGATTAATCACCGTTCAGGGAAATCATGGTTCTCTTTCCAGATACAAGGAGACTTATATTCTGATTTTAATTTTGTTGCACCATTTTACACTGGGAACCAAAACTGAAATAAGCAGGGCTAGCTTTTTTACTTCCTGTCTATATGCAAAAAATAGGCATTTGTCCAGATTCATAAAGCAGAAGATAAGAGAAAGATGGTTTAGCGTAAATCACAGTTTGATAACATTAATTAAAGGAATATCTCACATATTTTAAAACTTTATATGACCTAAGCAACACTTCCATAAGGAAAATTTGCCCCCTTCTTGAATGTATTTGGTTTTAGATGTAACTTTCAAGTGCAGCTGCCTTATAAAACAGTATTTATTTTGTTTCCCTGCCATCTCGTGGCTTAACCACAAAATGCACTTTAAAAAAAGAGGTATAATTGCTGGTCTGTGAAGTGGTTGCTTCTGGGAATACTGTTTGGCCTAAGCTGTGCTCCAGACCAGCATCCCCTCTTCCCTAAACAACACTGCAGCTTTCAACAGCATGGATCTGCACTCCATTGAATTCCTTCAACTACTTGATGCCATGGAAAGAAATTGTGCCAGCTTGGCTACAAGTTGCATGGTTCTCTTATTAATTAGTAGTCTATCTTCTATAGGCTAAGTGAGTCCCTCACTTCTTATGTTAATTAGTCTGCATACTCAGTCCTTGTCTTTTGGGTCGGTGGTTGCATCTCCTGCTGCCAGAATTACTTTTTACCCAGTCATACCTGATTCAGCACAGTTGCTGAGTTCCTTTATTAGTTTCTTCCTTTTCTTGGGGATTCTGCCAGATATCGTTCTGGCTTGTAAATTTTGCATTCTTTGTGTCCATCATCAGTGGTACATCCTTCTCCCTGAGCTTTGCAAACCTCCCTTAGGTCTGAGAGCATTGAAGCCTGCCAAACCCTAAACCTTAATAAGGCAATTCTGTCAAAAAGCAGATTGTTTTTCTAATGCCTGGACATCACTTACAGCTTGTTGGCTGCTTTCTGTTTCAAGGATTAAGTCTGTCTTGTTGTAATACATTGAAGAACATCCCTTCTTAAAATTTTTTTACATTTTCCACATTTGCAATAGTACTTTCTTCTTCCAGGCTTTGTCAACTTCCCCCTAAGTCTGAGCACTGAACCTCCCTGTAAGTCCTGACAGGGAAGCTCTAAACCTTAACAAGGCCATCCTACTTACAAGAAATTGATCTTTTGAATACCTGAATAAAGATGCCATATGATGAGCGAGCAGGTCAGATCCAAAGGGTTAGAGCGACTGGGGTGACATCAACCTGGTGACCTGTCACTGGCAGGGCTCCACAGGGCTTCATCCTTGGCCCTGTGCTCTTCAATTTCTTCATAAAGAAATCTGCATGTAGGACTGGAAGGGAGACTCAGCAAACATGCCAATGATACCAGACAGGGAAGAGCTGTTGACTCCCTCAAAGGCAGGGAGGCCCTGCAGAGAGACCTCGATGAATCAAAGGGCTGGGCAATCATCAACTGTGTGGAATTCAGCACGGGAAGGTTCTGGACTCTGCAGCTGGGGTGTGCAACCCTGGATGTATGGAGAGACTGGGAAATGAGAGGTTGGAGAGCAGCACCATGGAAAGGGACCTGAAGGTCTTGGTTGATGGTAAGCTGGGTATCAGTCAACAGTGGTCTGGCAGCCTGGATGGCCAGCTGTGTCCTGGAGGGCATCAGGGCCAGCAGCTGGGAAAGGGAGGGGATTGTCCCACTCTGCTTTGGGCTGAGATGGCTTCACCCCCGTGCTGGGGGCAGTTTGGGAGACCACAATGTAAAAAAGATCTAAAGCTACTAGAGAGTGTTCAAAGAAGGGCCTTGAGGTGAAGCCCTATGAGGAGTGGCTGAGGGTCCTTGGTCTGTTCAGCCTGGAGGAGACTGAGGGGAGACCCCACTGGGGTCTGCAACTTCCCTGTTGGAAGGGCAAGGTGAGGGGCAGGCACTGATCTCTTCTCTGTGGAGCCCAGTGACAGCACCCAAGGGAATGGCCTGAAGTTGTGTCAGGGGAGTTTTAGGGTAAAGGTAAAGGTTCTTGCCCCAGAGGGTGTCTGGGCACTGGAACAGCCTCCCCAGGGCAGCGGTCACAGCACCAGCCTGAGAGAGTGCAAGAAGCATTTGGACAATGCTTTCAGGCATTCTGTGACTCCTGAGGTGTCCTGTGCAGGACCAGGAGACGGGGTTCGATGATCCTGATATATCCCTTTCAATTCAGCTGATTCTGTGATTCCCTGCGGTCAGTACAAAGCGACCCGGCCAGGCTGGCGTGCACAGAGGAGCTCCGGGGCTGAACCGAGGAGCTCCGGGGCTGAACCGAGGAGCTCCGGGGCTGAACCGAGGGACTCCGGCGCTGTCCCGGGAGGCCGGGCCGCGCTGTCCCACAGGCCCCGCGCCCAGGTGCCCCTCCCCCGCCCTCCCTCATGCCACGCCCTCCCTCATGCCACGCCCGCCATTCCCAATCCGCGCCGTGGCCCCGCCCCTGGATCGTGACGTCATGTGAGGGGGTCGCGTGACGTGTGGGGGGACCGCCTCGCGCCCTGCGGACGGCCTCGCCATTGGCTGCGCCGGAGGGTCCGTCGCGCTCTGATTGGCTGTCGGCATCGCGTGCTGTCGGGCGGGCCGCGGGTGGCCGCGGAGCCGGGGTGGCGGCGCGGCCGTGAGGGGACCGTGCCTGTGCCGCCTTCCCGGCGGGTCCCGGGACGGGCTTGGCGCTTGGGTGGCGGCTGCTGGCCCTCGGCCTGAGCCCCTGGCAACTGCTTGCTGACACCCGACCCCGGCTGGGAGATGTGCGTGTGTGCGCGCGGGGGTGTCTTCCGCATCCTCCATTCGGGTTTGGCAGATCCTCGCAGTCATTGGCTTCCGTGACTCCGTGTCTTGTTCCGCTGTGTGTCTATGTGATAAGACATTTTCGCGCGGGAGGCGAGCAAATGGATCCGCTGCCCAGTCCCGCGGCCCTGGCCGCGCAGCTGCGGAACACGCTGGTTCGGTACCACAGCGTCGGGGACGGCGAGTGGCGGATGGCAAAGAAAACAGTGAGTGCTCGGTTCCCGGTTCGTGCTCCACAGGGAGCTGCGGGCTCCACGGGGAGCTGTGGGCTCCACGGGCAGCTGTGGGCTCCACGGGCAGCTGTGGGCTCCATAGGGAGCTGTGGGCTCCACGGGCAGCTGTGGGCTCCACGGGCAGCTGTGAGCTCCACGGGGAGCTGTGGGCTCCACGGAGAGCTGTGGGCTCCACGGGGAGAGCTGTGGGCTCCACGGAGAGCTGTGGGCTCCACGGGGAGAGCTGTGGGCTCCACGGGGAGCTGTGGGCTCCACGGGCAGCTGTGGGCTCCATAGGGAGCTGTGGGCTCCACGGGCAGCTGTGGGCTCCACGGAGAGCTGTGGGCTCCACGGGCAGCTGTGGGCTCCACGGGCAGCTGTGGGCTCCACGGGCAGCTGTGAGCTCCACGGGGAGCTGTGGGCTCCACGGAGAGCTGTGGGCTCCACGGGCAGCTGTGGGCTCCATAGGGAGCTGTGGGCTCCACGGGCAGCTGTGGGCTCCACGGGCAGCTGTGAGCTCCACGGGGAGCTGTGGGCTCCACGGAGAGCTGTGGGCTCCACGGGGAGAGCTGTGGGCTCCACGGAGAGCTGTGGGCTCCACGGGGAGAGCTGTGGGCTCCACGGGCAGCTGTGGGCTCCATAGGGAGCTGTGGGCTCCACGGGGAGAGCTGTGGGCTCCACGGGGAGAGCTGTGGGCTCCACGGGGGGCTGTGGGCTCCACGGAGAGCTGTGGGCTCCACGGGCAGCTGTGGGCTCCACGGAGAGCTGTGGGCTCCACGGGGAGCTGTGGGCTCCACGGGCAGCTGTGGGCTCCACGGGGGGCTGTGGGCTCCACGGGGGGCTGTGGGCTCCACGGGCAGCTGTGGGCTCCACGGGCAGCTGTGAGCTCCACGGGCAGCTGTGGGCTCCATGGGCAGCTGTGGGCTCCACGGGCAGCTGTGGGCCCCACGGGGAGAGCTGTGGGCCCCACGGGGGGCTGTGGGCTCCACGGGCAGCTGTGGGCTCCACGGGGAGAGCTGTGGGCTCCATAGGGAGCTGTGGGCCACCGCTGCGGCGGAAGGAGCCCGCTGTACCGTGTCACACCACTGAGAAACAACTAGCCGGGCCCTGCAGGACTTTAAACTGACAGGCGCTATGAAATCATCCCTCTAGAACATCTTTAGATGGCAGGATGTGTTTTTCCTGTTCTCAGGCATACTCTGTCATTCCTTCTGTCATTTTCAGGGCAGTATCTCTCGGAAGAATCCTACCTGTGTAGGATTACAGGCTTGACTTACAACAAAATGTGAAGTACTTAGCATTAATAGAATTGCAAGAGGCTCACGTGTAGTTTCAACAAGGCAGACACAGCCTGCCGGTCTCTGGAATCTCTTGTCAGTAAATAGTTCATCATGCTTCCGTTTCCAAATGTCTTCCTCTTCAGAAATGAGATCATTCTCAAGGCTTCCTCTCATACTGTTCCACTTTTCTGTTGTTATTTAGAGACTGCACCTTACCCTAAGTTTCCTTCCATGAAAGGGAATACAGTTCCTGCTTTCTCCAAGCAGTTTGCCATCCTCTTCTTTTGAGCTGCCTTGTTTTTTTGAGTTTTTACAAGCTAAATAGCCTTTGCTTGTGTATCAGTTCTAGGCTGAGTGAATACTTTTTAGTGTTGTCCTCCACAGAAAGCAGAAGTATAGCAATGTGATAGGACTAGTGTGGTAAATTTCTTTGTCTTTTTAATGCAGTGGTTTGAGTAGGGCTTTTATTTTTTTCTTCCATCATGAGCAGGCATTGATAAGACAGAAGCAAGTGATCCAAATGTAACTTGATTATTTGCAAAATTAACAAATTCACTGTCTGGACAGGGAGGAACAGAGCACCCAAGCCTTTTACTCTCGCAATACACTTATATCACCTCTGCTCTACTAAATGTTTTATATTCCTGTATTAGCATTTCTGTATTATATTAAGTACTGCTGTATTCCTTAAAAAAATTACCTGCATCCTTGTGTTTCAAATCTTCAGATTTAACCCCTCTGTCCAGCTTTTTCTTCCTCTCTCCCTTCCTTCTTCCTTTCTTTCCATTTTGGTGCTGTGCCACGCAAAAGACATTCAGAGCTTTACCTACCACAGGGAGATAAGTTGTGCCCTAAGATATCTTAAATTATTCTGGAATTGGTACTTAACAGTACTGTGTGTTAGGACATTTGGTCCTTTGAGCTTGTATAATTTATCATGATTCCAAACAAAGTGATGCCATATGGTATTCTTTTCAACACTAAAATTCAGACATTTTGTACAGAGGTTCCATTTCATAGTTACATAAAAATCAGAAGGTAACTGGTTTCTCTATTTTCTTTGCATAACTTTAAAATAGATAGACTACTGTTTGCAAGACTCTTCTAGTCAGGCATCTAGGAAGGAAAGGTAATTGAAGGTTCTTGTCTGCACCTGCACTTCCTGCACACTTGTGTGGCTTGTGTTACAGGAGAGCAAGCAGCAGTAGTGTTGTCTTCCTGTCTGAGTGGCATCCAGCTGCTGGCTTTCAGTGGCCTTGCAGGTGGAAGGCTTTCCCTGCTGATCTTGTTCCATTATTCTGTGTGTTTCACAGCAGACTGACTTGGCCTACTGAACCCTACGTCTGCACAGACTTCTAGTATTTTACTCTGAGAAACACAATTTCCCTGATTTTTTTTTTAAATAATAAAAAATTACAAGTAAAAGGTAGCTGAAAAATCTGAAGAAAAGTGTACAGTGGTGCCGAGGTGAGACATAGCTAATGATGAAGTCAGCTGCTTTTCCTCATGAGAATTGAAGCATTTTCTGGACTTCTTGTAATTATATGCAAGTGACAATTAACATTGTGTCTTGTATTTTCTTTTAGAAAGATGCAACTGTGTGGCGTAAGCCATCAGAGGAATTCAGTGGATACCTGTAAGTTTGTCTGCACAAGAAATACATTTTTAACGTTCCACAGATGTGTACTGTAGAATTTAGAAATTAGGACTATGAATTCTGTAGCCCTCAGCAACACAGGTGCTCCAGAGGGGAAGCTAAATGGATTACCTACTGTGGCTGTACGATTTCTTTCTAGCTTTTCAGCTTGATACTTTAGCATTGCATGGTGTCTACAGCAAGAGTGAAGTCTGTGGAGCACACCACAGCACTCCCATTGGCTGAAGTGGGCAGCAGCATCTGCTCAGGAATGATGACCTATAAAGCTCAGAATCAAGCCTGGGTTCAGTAGTCCTGAAGGGTCACTGGGAGACAGCTCAGTCAGTCTTTGGACTCTTGCAGTGACTGTGGGACTTCAAAATACCAAGTGTGGGGCTGTTTGTGGGACATGAGGGCTCTTCCTGTGTGAGTTTCTCTCACTGGGTTCTTTTGCTGTCTGTAGGTTTAGGTAGAGAAATAGTTACTAGAAAACAGTAGGCTGAAAAAACAAAAAGTCTTGTGAAAAGGTAGTTTAAAATTATCTCAAAGACTGATACACCCCACAGGAATGTAAGTCCTGTTGAATCTGCAAGAGCTGATGGCCCCAAGAGTTCCACTGGCACAAACAGGTTGTGCAGTTGAGCCATTGCCAGGTGACTGGTGACACAGTGACTGCTGTGTGCAGCTGAGGACCCCACAGTTGTTTGTGCACCTGGAGAACTGGAGCACACACTCTGAGGAGCTTTGCAGACACCTGCCTGGAGTCACTGACATCTTCATGTGGTCCTCCAGTTCCAAGTATACAGCTGAGATGAGCTCCAATATGGGTGAACTGCACAGTGAGGAGCTGAATCTGTTGCTTGGCTATTTGCTATCAGTAGGAACACCTTAATGAAAACAAAGTATTTTGAAAATAATGATTTCGATGGATTCTTCCCCTTCAGGATTTAGAGGACCAGTAACTCAAGAAAACAAAATCTCTGGTGTCTACTAAAATATCTAATTACAAATGAATGTTCTATAATGTCGTGTACCAGATTATTTTGTTTGGTAAACATATGTCACTAAAGCAGAATGTAGTTTCTCATTAGCTTGGTTCTAACTCCCATGTTATGATCTGCTCTAATCACAGAGGAGTAAAGATTATTAACTCTCTGTGAATAGAGCAGAATGAACCCAGAAACATTTAAATATTTGCCAAAACTTAATTAAAACTGAACAAGACTAGATGTTGATACTGAAAAATTAATGCATTTTATTTAATGGTAAAAGGCAAAGTAAAAGGAAGAAAAGAAAGAAATAAATGGAAAAAGGGAGGTGTATTTGGGGGGGAGAGGGAGAGTGACAGAGACGGGTTCAGTAGAAACGTATTCCCCCTCTGTGGGTCCCAATGATGTCTCATTGCTCCCCTCAATCTAGTCTTGTTGGTGGTGAGGGTCCCCCACCCAAAAGTGTAGAATCCCATGGATTCATGTATATTTGGGCAGGTGGGAAAGCCCCGGTGCCTCCCCTGAGGGGGGCAGGTTTGACACTGTCCCTTCCAGGACTGGATCTGTTGCATCATTTTGCATCACGTGCAACTCTGGTGCAGGGTTTGGGGATCCCTTCTGGGGGCCTTTTGATGGGCCATGGCATCCCCTCTGCTGTCCCTTATGTGGATATTCCCTAGATGTGACCTTGCTGGGGTGAGGAGGCCTCACAGCTGAGCTGGTGTAACATCTTCTCCTCCCCACCCTTGGTGGGAGGGTCTGTTCCTGACAGCAGATAAGCCTGGGGCTGTGGCCTCCACCCCAAAGGTGCTGGCCTTAATCCTCTGAAAGTATTTTTCTCTCCCATCCCAGACCTGAGTCACTTTATCTTATCTCAAATCAACTTACAGTCCAGGGCTTTACTCAGGAGGCCCATTTAGGCTGCTAATATACAGCTTTTGTTATACAGTTTTGGTATAATAAGCAAAAGTCCTTCCTGAAACTGTTTGAGCCATAAACCATAGCATTTCACTCTCCAACATCCTGTTAATTCTGCTTTATGAAAAATGTTTTTCCAGTTATATCCCTGTTCTCCTTGTTACTTTAGTTTTACTTATCTCTGGTGAACTCCCTTGCTAGCCCAGCAACAGGAGTAAAATAACAACCTGTTACAGATATTAGGGAAATAAACAGGATAATTTTTATCCAAGGAAGGAATTTGCCATTTATAAAATATTAACTATAAAAAAAGACAAATTTTCAGAAGAAAATTTCTTGCAAAGAAGAATTGATGCACCCATTGGTCTTTACTGTTTCCCTGATGCAATCGTCCACCGACTATACTTCCTTGTACCAAGGTATTAATGTAAGTGTGCTGTTGAAAATTAATGGAATATAAAGACTTTCTTACTAATTGTAAAAACTGGTTTTCTAGCTACAAAGCTCAAGGAGTGGTGGAAGATGTTACTAACAGAATAGTGGATCATATTCGCCCTGGACCTTACAGGCTAGACTGGGACAGCCTAATGACTTCAATGGATATCTTGGAAACATTTGAAGAGGTGAAGACTTGCTTATATTTTTGAGGGAATTGTGTATTGATGAATACATGAATTTAAGATTCATTAACAATATGTAGAGCAGAGCAATTCCAACATGTATGAACCTTTTTCAGCCTTCTTTTTTGCATGCACAAGCAGCATTGTGCATACGTGCTCTGTGTGACCGCAGACCCGGCTGTCTGGCAGCACAGTCCTGTTCTGAAGCTGAACATTATCTTTCCATTAATGCTGAAAATAAAGGAGTTAGTCACAATTCTCTTGGACCTGGGAGCTCTGGCAGCCTCTAATAAAATTCACATATAGAGGGCTACAGTGTGATACTGTGTATGCCAAGCTGTATACATTCCACAACAAACAATAGTGATAGTCCACACATATGGAAGCTGCAATCTCCCCCTCTTCCTAAAGGACTGACTTGTGGGGCATGGCTTTGTGCTGAGACAAAAAATAGTTCATACTGAGCGTCAGGACTTGGTAAAACAAAGTTAGGTCTGAAGTTGGTTACAGAACAGCTTGTAGCCTTCCTTTGGTTAATGCAGACATTCGGTATGAAGTCAAAACCCTCATCTGGACACCTGGCTTGAACAGGATTGTCTTTTGTTCTGTCTCTGTAGGAAGATTTGTATGAGAAGGTATTTTGTTTATATAAAATTTATACAGACTCTACTGTATTATAAGAAAGCCTGTTTTGAAGAATTGCTCACATTCAGTTTTATTTTTCACTAAGTGGATTAGAAGTATTTGATAGAGTATCTTCAAGAGATTCCTCTTGAGATTTGTTCATGGTGCTTTTAGACTTCCCAAGTGCTCCTTGGTGAGTTAAGAGCCATGTGGCTTTCAGTTCTCAGGCATGCCAGGGTTCTCTAGCTTTAGATCTTTAAACTTTTACAGTGCTTGGTATTCTCTGCTCCCACAGCTGTCAGTTGTGGACCACAAGTCCTTCCAGCTTTTAGGCTGAGAATGGCACAGCCATTCAGACCTTGCTGAATTTGCACTGTGGTTGACAGAGGCTGTGACCTTCATGAAAAACAATGCCTACAAGCATTGTTTCCCTTTATTCATTATACTAAGATAAATTTCTTTTCTTGCCCTTATAATTCTGTCACTCAACAAGAACTGCTGTGTGATGCGCTATACTACTGCTGGCCAGCTCTGGAACATCATAGCACCAAGGGAGTTTGTTGATTTCTCTTACACTACCAGCTATGAAGATGGGCTTCTAACGTGTGGTAAGCTACCACCTGCCTCTGCTAAATTCTTATTTTGCAACAGTTGCTCGGCTTAAGATTTGATTCAGATTTAGTAGTAGTAAACATTCCAAAAATGGTCTAAGATGGTCTTCAATAAATAAACTCAAAGTGTTTTAACAAATTTAAAGGTGTTTTAACATTTTACATACTTAAAGAAGGGTACAAGCTACTGGTTTCCCCATGAACCATTCCTTAGTGCCAGGTTTCATTTATGCCAGCTGTGAGGCAGGAGTGTTAGAGACAAGTTGAGTCCTCCAGCTCGGGTCTTAAAGCAGACTGGGACGAGTAACAACTTGCTTCTAGTAAATGGGAGGAATGTTATCTTAACATCTGAATTTTTGCTTATCATGCTCTCCTGTCTGTTGCAGAGTTTGGATGAACAGCAAATTCCATGCATGATAATACCTAGAAACTTGTAGTATGTCTGTACTTTAGTACTACTACTAAATCCCCCAACCAGAAGCTTATATATTTCAAATTTACTGCACATTAATATTTTTTTTTTAATCTATCTCAAATGAATTTCCCTTCTCGTTGGTTTCATTTTCCTTCCCAGGTGTCAGCCTGGACTATGGAGAGGTGAGAGCAAGCTTTGTCCGTGGGTTCAACCACCCCTGCGGGTGGTTCTGCGTCCCTGCCAGGGACTGTCCTGGCCACAGCCTGCTGACAGGCTACATCCAGACTGAGCTGCGAGGGATGCTGCCACAGTCTGCTGTCGACACTGCCATGTCTTCCACCCTGGTCAACTTCTACTCTGACCTCAAAAAGGCACTCAAAACATAGACAGGCAGCGACTCCAAAGCTAGTGCATTCCTTGCAATCAGATGATGTTGTTTAGCTTAGCGTAGGTTACCTGCTAAATTGAGGTGAGTAACACTTCCTGAACCACACCTGAACCTTGGTGTTGAGAATCCAAACAACTTTAGCAAGTGCTTTTTGGTGTGATGTTGGCATACATTCCCAGTGCACAGTTCAAAATGCTTTTTCCTGCTCAGCACTCTGCAGCTTTGTGAGGAATAGCTTGAATCTCTAAACCCCCACTTTCCCCAGCAGAAAGCACAAGAGTGTGTGTGGGCTTGAAAAACGCAGCTCAGCTCTCTCCAGCAGTTTTTGGAGCCAGGTGCTCAGGATTTCGATGGTGCAGGTGCTGTACAGGCAGCATCTCACCAAAGATATAATTTTGTAAAATATATATATATATATTTATATTTACTTAATTTTACTTAATTCTTTTTAAGTTTGCTCTGCTGCATCTGTAATTTGTTTTTAAAATTTGCTTTGATTTATGGTATGGATATTATATGGCTAAGTTGTTAAATTATACTATTCATAAGAAAGCTGTTCATACTTGAGAGCAAAAATAAGTGTTCATTATTGGCATTTCTTCAATGTTGTTACTGTAACTTATTTACTGTTGTAAATAACAGTCTCAGTGCATAAAGAAATGCCCTTACAGCTGATCCAAAGCTCATTTAGGTCATCAGGCATCTTCTCATAGGATTTTTTTGTGGGCTTTGAATCACACAGTTGTTGAAATAGGAAACTTCCAGTGGATCTTCAGTGATACCCTGTACTTCTAAGGATTTTTTTACTTAAATTTGCATGTAATAGTGTGTGTAGGGATTTCATTTGGTTGGGTTTTTGGGAGGTTTTCTTTCTATGTATGTTTGTTTAACTGCAAACCCTGGAGTTAGAAAAGCAACAGAAAGAGCCACTCATTTTTTACATAGAGTAAAAAATTATGCTTCAGTGTTGCTGTAGCCACAACAGCAGAGATTTGCCACTGTTACAGTGCTGTGGAGTGTTCTGTGGTACTGCCCCTAGATTGATCTTTGCAATAAATTAACATCTTAAAACATGAGCAACTGAAGGCCAAAGCTCAAGCTGCAGAATTGCTTAGACCTGCTGAAGGATCTTTTTTAAGATGCAAATTTCAGGGATATTCAGCAATCTAGTAATTCTGATAGATACATAACAGAGGCATTTAAAAAATAACTCTCTCCCTGCTAGGAACATGAATTTTCTTAAAAATCTGGTGTTAAGCCTTTAATGTTGGTATATGTCATTTGCTCAGGTGACACTGGAGTTATCCCCATCCTTTGCTGGTGCTCACAATGGCAAACTTAACTGTGTACGAGTTAGGGAAAGTATCTTGGATCCCTGATACTGTGGGACATAATTGTATACATACAATCCAGGGACAGGTATCCAGGACTGTCAGAAAAACAAAAATTCAGATGAAAGTCCCCTGCAATTTTGGATTTTTTGACACTGGCCACCATAGCTGAACTCTGAATAGCGAGGACTTTCCTTTCTCATTGCTCAGTCAGAGAGGTAGCAAAAACATAATACCAAATATAGTGGGTGCTTTTTCAACCTTCTTCATGTTTTCAGGTATTTAGTACTGTTTAAAACTGTTAAAAACAATGCATCAAGCAGCCTTTGGTATATTCATGGGCAGGAAACATTAACTCCTTGTTAGGTTTTGTGTATTCTGCATTTCCCTTTAAACCCCTCAGTTAGTCTTCCCAATTTTTTTCTACTTTTCTTGGTTCTGCCAAAGTACCAAAAGTTCACAAGGTGATCATCTCCCACCAAGGACACCAAGGAATTGCTGCTAGAATCCCCTCCTTTCTAGTACTGGTGCAGAGGCAATTATGAAATCTCTGGCAGTGCTGCTATGTGGGATGAATGATGACATGATTCTAGAGGAAACTATTTGAAGTGTAGCCTGTTTTTTCTTCCCAGTTACAAAGATTACATTTGCAGTGAATCTGCATATTCATGTCTTCTCTTTTTAGAGCTGCTGGGACTGACTAATGGAGGGGTTGTGATACAGATGTACACAGAGGAAAATATTGCCTCTCTGTGTAAAAGCCCAGTTTAAATCTGCACAGAGACACTTCAGTGCTGGAGAAATGGGTCAGATGGAGTACAAGACACTTACAGGAGGGTATTTGTACAACACCAGGCACTGCAGAAGTAATTGTTCAAAACAACCATTTCAGGGGCTCTGACACATATACAGTGTCTATCCTGATTTAGTATCCAGTGAATGGTTTTTTTTTTGTGCTTTCAGTGAAGACAAGTTGGTGACGCACAGAGCAGCTGAAGAAAGAACTCGAGCTAAAATAAGAAAATTGCTAGTGTATTTTTGTATACTGATACTTCTAATGAAAATTTCAGCTATAGACTAATACAGACCTAGAAGAAAGATGTCCAATTTCAAATTTATTTATTTGAACCTGAAGTCTGTATTATTTTTATATAGCTATAGATGGAGAGGGAAGAAGAACTGTTTTGTAACCAGAGTACATCAGAACCAAGAAAGCCACAATATCAGAGCCTCTTCTCCTGCTGTTGCATTCTTCTCTTGAGATAGTGGACAATCTAGGTGGAGCCAAGAGGGTTAAAACAGGAAAGCAGTGGCAAGGACAAAGTGCAGGAACATGTTTTACTTATGCAGAAGAAATGGGAGACAAAATAAATGCTTAGTGTAGATTTCTATCACTTAGGAATATAGTTATCCAGAAGTGACTTCTGAACAAATTGCCCAAGGATAGCAGAGATCTGATTTTGCTAGACAAATAGCATGTATATAGACACATCAAGATTATTTTTACATGGATAATATTTTTTAGAAAAGACATTTTTAGAGGTTTGGGCAATGTGACACTTTACTCTTTGGCACTTTAACTAGGTGCTTTGTATGTGTATGGGAAGATAAGACTGAAGATAAGACAATTTTCATGTTTGGGTTCTGTTCCTCATCTAACACTGCCAGCATTAAACCTGGCCTGTGGCTGTGCAGAAGATGCAGAGGTGGGCTTAAGCTCAGTTTAGAGGCAGTCAAAGTACTCTACCTCAGCTGGCTGGGAGGTGGACCAACACTTCAGGGAGATAATACTCCCTGCACAGGCCCTGATCTCAAATTTGATGAATTTATAAATGTGAAACATGATGAGCTTATAAAACCCAGAGCATGTAATTCCTCCAGTAATCATAAGTAACCAGACCAGTTTTGATGGTGTGACCTGGTGGTTCAACCCACAAGGTTCACTGCTGTAAAAATAGCCAGCCCTAATTCTGGTGAAACCAGGCAACTTGTGCCTGTGTGTGGAAAGTCAAAGTCTGCTTTAACAGTGGGTTTAACTTACTCATTTAAGTGATTGTCTTTGTATTTTGAGTGCAACTGCAAAATAAAGTAATGGATTCCAACAGGCTCGTGATGTAGCGTCTTCAATACTTGTGCAGCCATATGGAGCATTTTTGGGGAGTTATGTCTGATGATGCAGTTAATTTTAGCTGCATAGTGATCTCTAATGATACCAGTTCGTCTCCTTAAATCTGAAAGCCATAAAGCCTGCCTTCACTTAAAAACTTAATTTAGACCGAGGAAAATGTCCAATTGAAATGTCTTGAAAGCTGTACAAGTAGGATTTTCTCAAGGCTTTGGTTCTAGAAATGTATGTACAAGAGGGGTTTTTGTGATGACCCGGTTATTGTTGTGGTAGAACTTTATTATTTTGGCTTAGTATTATTTACCTTTTCTATGTTTAAGAAGTGATCTATTAACCATAAACATTAAGTTAACCTGAAACACATGTGCATATAGCATCTGGCAGAAGGCACATAGATGTATATTAGGTGTAAAAAATAAGCTGCAACATGTATATTGACATGTATTTAATTAGCACCTACAGAAACTAAGAAAATCTCTGTGTTTTCTCTGGAGCCTTCCCTTATTTCCCTTGCAAAGCTAGCATAAAGAGAGTAGAGTTCTGTAGCATTTGACTTCAGTGGAAAGAGTTGTAGCCACCTTCTGTTGCTGAGAAAAGAAGCTGTCACCTCTGAGATACAGCACACTCCTGTAGGGCATGTATCCTGTAGGGATAGGCATAGAGACCACTTGGGATCTCTGGAAAATCCTTAAGGACATTAATTATTAGAATTGTTAAAAGAGAACATTGATGTTCGAAATCATTTCCTGGGGAATGATAAGAGAAAGATGGGAGAGATTTTAAGCTTACACTAAATGTTAAATGTTCTCTAGAAATTATATATCCTGAAGTCCTAAACCACAATTTAAACTTTGTAACACAGTCTGCCTTTTCCAGTCTTCGTTGGGCTGTGCTGGTGACTCAGTTTTACAGTTCAGATAGGGACTGCTTATCATGGAGTTAACTTTCCTTGGGATTGTGCCACGAGCAGGGAGACAGCAGACACAGATGTAACAGCATATGGCAGGAGATACCTGTGCATATTTCATAGCTGACCCACATAATAAGAGATGTGACATCTGGATTAAGGAGCCTCAGATACCAACACATTACCCAGAACTGCCTTCTCCAGAGTTATTTTCTTTAAAACATTTCCTTCAGTGTGGCAGGACACTAGGACAACCTAATAACCCCCAGAAGCTTTTCTTTGATACAGGTAACCGAAGTGGAACTCCTAGAAGATCAGTTACTGCCTGAGGTGTAATCAGAAACTGACCTTGTTCAAGCCCTCACTGGAGCATTTTGTCTGCCCTGGATGCACAGGGGTGAAGGCACTTCCCCAGCTCTGTACCTGGGCCTGCCTGCCCGCACAGACCCCTCTCTGAGGCAGTTTATAGCCCTTCATTTTTCCAGGAGTCCCTGGCTGTCTCAGCCTGTCAGCCTGAGTGCTGCCTGCAGTTTGGGTTCCAGTCGGGCAGCGTTGCCTCTGAGGTGTTTGTGTTACTAATTCCAGCTCCAGGGTGCCCTGGGGAGGCAGGGCAGTGCTCAAGCAGGTGCATTTCAGCAGCAGCAAACTTGAGTTCAGCCAAGCCATGTTCTTTGGATGCCATATAACCCCTCCTTGTCTGTATGCCTAATGGGGTTTCAAGCTCATCACAGTTTGAAGTGGGAAGGAAATAAATCACAGCATGCCTGTTCACTGGACCATAAGCCATGTCTCCACAAACCACCATCTCTCTTGCATGCAGAATTAAGGATGCAGCCTGTATGTGCACGGCCGTATCTGCAGAATTCCACGGTCTCCCTGTCTCAGTTAGCTAAATAAAAATAAAATTTTGTGTATGCTCAACATGGGTGAAACATCCTTCTGTTCTGCTGTGTGCCTCCCAGCCCACACCATGTGAATAGAGCTTCAGTGGGAATGAAATTGAGGAAATCTGATGCCTGCCACCAAAGAAGTAAGGAAGAAGGAGGAGACCCTTCATGCACTTGTTGTTTTGTTTTTTTTTAATGTCAAATGAAAGTATAGAGAATTCACCATGGATACTGAATCACTTCCCAAAACCACCTGCATCATTGGATATTTGAGACACAAAGTTTCTGGGATATGTACAGCACTGAAGGAAGCAAGTGCTTGAACTACTGAGGACATCATAACTACAAAAAGCCCAGGGCTTTTTAAAGAAGAAGGCTGCACCAGGCATCAACAGAAATGTAGAAATTTGGTATTTATGAGGCAGGATCATTATGTTTAACTCCTCAGCTATTCTAACTCATGAAAATTTTCTCTGTCTTGTTAGGTCTTTCTTATTTCCCATTTTCTTATTGGTCTCAAGCTCACTAGAACACCAGTGTAATGTGCTGTATCACGAGTTCCCACTCAGCTATTTGATGTACTGTTTTTAAGAGGTCAGCCAAAAGCAAACAACCCTTGAGCTCAGGGGAAGCTCAAAGCCAGTTTGATACCTGCCCTCTTCTTTCCTTTGGTCTTTCCACTGCCCTTTTCCATTCTGTTATGGAGGCATGATCAAGATGATTTCATGAAACTGCAGTAAAAATGCATTAGCATTTTTACATTAGCTTGGGAAAAGATGCAGCAACATCCATGGAAGTGCCAAATTAGACTTTTTTCTTTTTCTTTTTTTTTTCTGGAGCACTGTTGCCATGCAAAATGTCCTGTAGAATTTATAATAATTTATTTCTGACATTGTTCCAGGGTGGAGAGATTTTGTAAAATCATCATCTCAAACAAAGGTGTATGAAGGGACTTTGCATTCAAGCAGTTTGCAAGACTAAGGAATTGTAGGTGGCAAGAATAACAAGATGCACCAGTACCAGGCAAGAGGGAACACCACTGAGGGTGACAAATATGGGAACAGAGCAAAGAAAAAATGAAAAGTCCTGCCAACATGTCAGTCTTAAAATGTTCTCCATTCAGATACTATGTGGAGCATAAGAAATCTGCCTTTTCTAAAGGTGGAAAATCCATATTCAAGCATGAAGAGAAGTGTAAGACTTCTGGGGTAAAGGTTTGGTTTGTGCTGCTGAGAGAGGAGGATGCTGAATGAAGGAGCACATTAATAACCTTTGGATTAGGTTACAGAGAACAAATCATTGTGATTGATAGACAAACTGTTAACTGAAACAAAAAGACTTGAGACTTTGTAAAATGCTCCCCAGTTAAAACAGCAGTAGAACTAGAGTGCACAAAGAGGTGGTAATTTCTTAATTGCTGGAAGTAATTAACAAAATGGTATACAAGCATCTATCTCCCATAGCCCACCCTGGGGCACAGGGGGAGCCTGGCCAGCCCCTAGTTCTGTACTCCAGCACTAATAACAGATTTAGTTTGTAATTCAGCTACTAACTTTTGAGGGAAGAGGAGCAGGGAAATGCTGTGCCAAGCTGGAATTCAATCTAGACTTTGCAATATAAATGGGTAAGACCCGTGATGACTCCTCTTTATGACTATTGTTTCTTGCTCTACATTGAGCATTAGCTGTCAGCAAATAATAGATGTAACCTTTTCTAGATTTACTAGTTTATTTAACATCAGATCAGTCATGCAAGCCACTTACTGAAAACAGACATCCCAGCATCAAAGCATTTTCTTGTGGCTTATCAGAGTTCCCATGCAGACACACAAGGAGGTACACTGGTCCCACATACAATACATGCAAATAATAAAACAGTCATTTTTTTCTGGTTCAGATTTCTCTCTGGTTCACTTGCACAGTATCAGGAAAGTTACTACATAAAACAGGCTTAATCAGAAACAAAAGGGTACAGTTAAGCAGATTATAAACTGCTATTTAGTTACTTACATCTTTGCTAGTAGAAGAAAACAGTGTTGACAGTACAGGATTTCTTACACATTAAGCAGTAAAATAAGGAGTCAGGAACACAGGACATGAAGCTAATTGGAGAGTCTGCTATATCTATTTACAATATTCTTCATTGTTATTAGAAAGAGTCCAGCCTCCACTGCTCCAAGATTAGCGAGCTTCTGTAACAGCCTTATAAAATACTTTGTGTTACTAGTCAAAGGCACCATTTCTCTGTTTTGGAAACATCAGCACACACCCTAAACATCCAGCATACAGTATTCTTCAGTAAGCAAAAGGACAAAATTCCCTCCTTACAGTCCTCATCCAGCCAGGAGCCTCCCAGGCCAAGCCAGACATCCACCCTTCATGTATCATGTTTCTTCAGGTTAAAAACCAGTTCAGGCTGACGAGCTCCTGCTGTGGGTGTGGAGCAGCCAGGCAGCCTCTGCTGGGCACCCCTGGATCTTGCAAGGGTGTGGTGGTGGTGCAGCTCCTGCGGACTGACAAACTTCCCCAGAGGCCAGGTAGCCTCAATGGCTCTTCCCTCCTCCTGCTCTCTGATGGCTGGACCAGCCACCACTGCTGTTTTGCAAGAAGATCCTGTTGATGATGGACTTGGCAGTGCTGGGTTAACAGCTGGACTGCACAATCTTTCCTAAGCAATCTCTTCCAAAGGTCTTCCCCAACCTGAATGATTCTATGGTTCTGTGACTAGAGTTCACCCCTCACCTCTCCATCTTTCCTTCTCCCTGAGCAACTAACCATTTCGGAGGTAATTTTCTCATGAGCCTCACAACATCATGTATTCTAAAATAAAGCCAAGAAAACCCCAAAAAAACAACCAGACCCCAAAACAATGTCCTCTTACGGAATTTCTGCTATTTAATCAGAAGTGCTAGTGTGACATCTCACACTAGAGGATGTAGTGTGAAACAAGAAGTGGTTCTTGTGCTCAATAGCACAAAGGAACAGCTTGGGTTAGCTCTCAGCAGTTATTAGTTGTAAATGTCTTTGTTTCTAATTACTTTCAGTAAAAAGTACCTTAGTTTGTAATTATTGTCTCCTGCAGGGAGTATAATGGTAATGACTTGAGCAGAGCAAAGAAGGCACCTATCATCACACTGAAGGCAGTCACTGATGGTGGCACCAGCATTTGGATGCTCTGCAGGGTCCTTGTTCACAAAGAAAATAGTTCTCAGGGAGGGTGCTACTGCAGCAGGGTTTAGGAGATATTTCAAAGATTTTTTTTTTTCTAAATACACATACAGTCCATTTGCTTAGTTTCATGAAATGTTTCTTGACAAATTTCATTTTTCTGTAAAAATTTCAGTTTTCCGTATTTCAGGCCCCATAGCAAGCTGTGGGAGAAATTACTGGGGGATGTATTAATAGTACAAACAATACAACTTCAGTGTCTTACAAATTAAGAGTAGGGTCAGTGGTGACATTTTTCCATCTGGAGGAGGTTGTCACTGAATAGATATGTTTGCACGAGTTCCATAAACATGGCTGGTGGGGATTCAGGAAAATAACAGAAATCAAGAAACTTGAAACCTTGGAATGTACATTTATAGACAGTTTTCACTGAGTTGGCATAAAGCTAAAAAGGAGCACTTTTAGGTGTGTTCTGGAGCAGAGTTCCCTGGTGTTTTATTGTGGGCAGTTATTGTGCAGTTTTATTTGGGGATTTGTGTTGTCATGCTCATTCATGGAAATTTCACCTTTGTAAGTAACATCATCATGCTCAGGGATCTGAGGGCTGATAGGATACTGCAGACCCCTGTGCACAGTTCTGTGGATGAAATAAGTATGACTCAGTAGCTCCTAGAACATTCTGTCTCTGGGACAGATCACATGCCATTTGCAGCTGTAAATCAAACCCAAACAATGGTTTGTCCTCAGCTTTCAAGTGACCAGAATAGCTGCTTTGAGTCATTTGACATGATAATTTCAATTAGAAGAGTCACCCCAGATCTACCCAACACAGGGGTAAGAATTAGTCTTTTTTCTTGCTGATGGACTTTCCCTGTATGTACTTATGAGATAAAATTATTGGCTCCAGGGTATTTACAAAGCATATAATTATTTACAGTTCCAGGCAACAAATGGGACCAAGTGTTCCAGACTGACTTTGCAGCTTCTTGTGCCAGCACTGTAAATGGCAATGCTGCATAAAATATGATTCTAAGTATATCAACTCATATTATGTAAACAATATTAAGAAGGTCACTGGTCATAGCACACATGATTATTTTTCAGACTTCCTGACTTGTGTCCTTGGATTGACAGAAGGAAGAAGTTGTTGTTAACAAAGGAGCTTCCTGGTGCTGAGGAGCACAACCTGGCATGGTGCTGTTCTTGTGCCTCTTTGCCCTGAACCCCTCAACCTGGGCCTACAGCAGCCCAGGTGCCTTCATTTTCTTTTGGGAAAATAACCAAGGAAGCTCAGTTATCTTCTGTGAATGTCTGGCACTTGTGGCACACCACTGAGCTATTTCTGTCAGCCAGGTGTGGGCTCTTAAGAAACAAATTTGAAGGCACCAGGAAACAGCGTGAGTCTGGGAAATGGAGAGCAAAAGTAGAAACACCTTTCCCTGGCAGAGCCTGTGTACAGTTCAGGGCAGCTCCAACTCATCATGAAATGCTGTGCTTGTGTTCTCACTCCTCTTCGACCCCTGTACTGAGCACGTGGAAGGAAGGCACTGAAATAATCTTTTTCCCAGCTGTGTCTTGGAAGGAGCCATAGCTGGGCAAAACTCTGTACCACTGCATTTGTTATCGTTCATACCTTGATATGCATTACTGAATTTCATCCAGCAATGATCTATATACACCAGACTGTTAATCATTATAGTTTCATGTCCAGCTGAGTAATGCTGGCAAGGGACAAAAGATGGCTTAAATGGTTGCTGCAACTTCTAATACAGACTGGGCTCTCAGAGATTGTTCAGCACTCTCTGCTTCTTATTTGATAAATTTATATATTTATGTGTTAATGTATGTGTTCAGATCTTAATCTATAATTTTACTGCTAAATTCATATTTGGGCCACTTCAAGTATTCCATTGTATTCCTGCTTCTGTACTATGCCTATTCCCACAACATTTGAATGCCTTCCAATGATAACTAAGTTCATGACTGCATTCATGTTCTCTTTTCCACTCTGGATGGGTAGAAGAGGATGTAAGTATTAGCTGAATTTTTAGTTATATGCATGTAAATCATGCTATCCTTATATTAGTTAGAGAATTCACACTCCAAGGGGTGCTCTTCACTGCCCCTCTGACAATTTTCTGAATGACTGTGGCCAGAAATTTTACCTTCCAGATATAAAGCACCTGTAGTCTTGCCAGTAAGAGTTTATATATGTATCTTCTGGAATTAAGATCATAAAATCAGGAAATCACAGAATGGGTCAGGCTGGAAGTGACTATTGGCACGGTCATCTGGTCCAATGTCTCTGCTCAAGCCAGGTTTCCTAAAGCAGGTCACACAGGATTGTGTCCAGGTTCTGGAATATATCCAGTGAGGGAGATTCTACAGCTTCTCTGGGCAATCTGTCCCCATATATGGACAACTGCACAGTAAGGAAGTTCTTCCTCATGTTCGGGGGGAACATCCTGGACAGCAATTTCTGCCTATTTCCTCTTGTCCTACTGCTCAGCACCATGGAGCAGAACCTGGTCCATCCTCTTGCCACTCTTCTTTCAGGTATTTCCAAATATTAATGAGGTCTCCTCTCAGTCATCCCTTCTTAAGACTGAACAGGGCAGCCTCCCCTCAGCCTTTCCTCATAAGAGAGCTGCTCCTGTCCTGTCATCATCTTTGTAATCCTCTGCAAGTCTTGCTTTAGAGCTCTGTGTCTAGACTAGGCAAATATTTTAGCCCTATTTTTTTCCCTTTTCCTTCTTTATTTTCTTCTTATTCTGCAATGCAACAGATGGTTTTTGTTCAACAAAACATGGTATTGTGCAGGGGCTTATCAGGGGAGTTTATATAAATTTCTTCATACAAAAGAAGAATGAATTCTTAATTTATGTTCCAACTGAATTAACTCTGATAGGGAGTCAAGGATATCCTTTGAGCTGTTATTATTTCATAAAGTAACTTTACAGATGTTCTGCCTGTCTCTTTGTTACCTTTGTCATCTTCAGGACTTGAGTGTACCCCTGCCACTGGTCCCTTGGTCTAACTGTGCATCTTTCTTGGTCAGCCTCTGATATTTTTTGTTATGTGAATGCCATGCCTTGATAAGGTATGCACTCTTAGCCTCAGCAGCAACAAGGTTGGCCCAGCCACTGAAAAATGAGTTCCTACAGGAGAAACAGCCCCTGCACAAGCCTGGGGTCCAGGCACTGTGCTGACACTTGTGTCCATCATTCTGTAAGCAGGCAATGTGCAGGACACTGTGCAAGGATCTGCAGGGAATCCTCCAGCCCACACTTTCATGTGCTACTCTTGAAACCCCAGAGATGACACAGCACGTGCAGGAGCAGAGGGACATTTACCTAGAAACAAGGGTTTATTTTCCAGAGTCCTGCTGCATTTGCTGCTTTTCAGATACTGCTTTCCTTCTGCCAGCATGGACACTAACAATGCCCAGTATAATTTTCCCTCTCTCTGCTGCTGGTTAGCAGCAAATTGGTGTTGTCCTCACTTCCTCTGTGGCTGCCAGCTGTGTGTGTGTTCCACTTGCAGTGTGAGTTGTAGGAGAAGGTGAATCATTTGTAAAGTGTGGAGGCCTAGCTGCCAGTGAGCCACAGCCTCCTGCAGCCTGGGTGTCCCTGCTGGTCTGAGCCACTTCAAAAAACTTTTTGGTGGATGCTTTTACCTTGCTCTGCTGCCACACAGCTTATCAGAGCATTTTGCCTATTCACCAAGGCAGAGGCAAAGGGACTGCTGGGCAGTTTTTGTCACTCAGTGTGGCCAACAGCCTGCCCCTCTGTGGGGACAGAGTCCTTAGTACCCTTCTGAAAAATCTGCTGTATCAAAAACTTTTTTGCCTTGATGGTATTCTGCATTCAGTAGTTTGATTACAGTGTGCCTGCCTCTTTACAGCATGTTTGCACACTGTAAAGTACAAACTTCAGCCAACAAACCAGCACCAGGCTCACACAGTGCAATCTTTTCTATCATCCAAAAAATTGCAAGCGAAAGTGCTCGAAATTACAGGAAATACGTTCTATTTTGGAGGGGATCTTTCTGAACCCAGGAAAACCCTTGCTGTGGTGCAAAGGCAGGACTTCCTTAGCCATTTAACAGCCATCTGATCATCATCTCAGCTCTAAAGTATTAGACTACAATTGGCTAGTGCTGCAATCTGCTTTTAAAGGAAAAGTCTTGCTAAGTTCAAATACTTCAAAAAGATTGGAAAGTTTCCCCTTTTGTACTTGAAAAACTTTGTTAATACGTTAAATATTCTAAAAAAATTAAAGCTTAGGATTTCAATAGAAAAGAGCACAAGTAACTTTCTGCTTAGCTTATAACCATAGATTTGGAAACATCTGGTCCATCTCTGGTAGTTTTCAAGTGTGTTCACATTTTTCAGCCACAGTTAGATACTGATATTGCACATCCCAATCTGCACTACAGCAGATGCTACCAGGATGTGATTTTTCAGATAAAGCCAATGCAGGTAACATTCCTGTCTTCCAGTGCATTCCTACACACAACTGCTGTCTTACATCAAATACATCAATCAGCTTTACTAAGTCACATACTGGTAATCACAGACTCAGCACAGACATCCTAATTGCTTAATGTTGAATATGATAAAAGAAAACAAACCAAAAAAAACCCCCACAACTGAAGTCCCAGAGCCTTTATACACAAAACTGAGTTGCTTCTGAAGATCATGCTGTCACAGAGAGGTCTTCTGTTAGATGGCATCAGTTCATGGTTATGATATGCTCTGGTATGGTTTAGCAAAAACCACCACTGGGAATCAGCTGGGGCCACTTTTCAGCTAAGTGAACCATGCCTCAGATGAAGGAATTTATGCTCAAACTCTCAGAGATGTGCAGGTACTGTGCAGCCAACTCCACTTCTGCATGTTTGAAGCAGTTATCCCAAATGAAGGATGAAATGTTACAGAAATCCAGCCCAACATCAAACTTTCCTACTGACTGAACTTGGATGACTTCACCACAGTGTAGGAGGGTGGAGTAAAGTAGCTGAAAATTGCATTTTTCCTGCAGTGACCTCAAAGGAGGTAAGACAGAGAGTGTGGCAGGTGGATGTACCTATGATCTCCAAAGTTATTAATCTTGCTGTACTTGTTTCCATGGGAAAAATCTGTAAAAGTGTTGTGTTGGCTTGCATATAGCTGCTATGCCCCCACCAGATGTTTCAGCTGACCTCAAAGTATGTTCTTGAAAACTGAATGGATGCATGTACTTCCAATTTCAACCCTTCTTAGTTAGCAAAACTTTCTGTACAAGTTCAAAAAGTTCTAAGAAATGGATAAAAAAATCTCAAGTATAACAGATTCATTAGCATGCATTTTCACCCAGTAAAGACAGGCTCTTTAATCCTCCCTTATATATTAATTTAGAGCACATTTTATTTATTAAATCTACCATATGAATAGCATTGTATTACCCTTTAATTTCATCAGGAAATATAGTTATTGAATGTTTTATTAAAGTCTTGGTTTTTTTCAGTAGCTGCTATATTTTTTCAGGGCAAGTTGTGCAAGGCCTAACAACAACATAAAAACATTAAAGCAAAAGAGTAATGATGATTGTAGTAGGATGTTAGGTAATTATAAGTATTAAAAAGTTTAACAAGCACAATTGACATTTTTGTACATCAGGTTCTTTTTGCCATTTTCATAATATATCAGTACAATAGTCACATGCTGTCAAATAGATAACAAACAAGTGTAAGTAGTCATACACACTGATGCACTGTAAGTTTTTCAGTTCCTATCAATCACATTCAACAAAAACATCAAGATAGCTGAAGAGCCTGATCCTACTTTTGAAGCTGATTGATGCACACAGCTGCTAACTCAAGACACATCTCTGGGTGGATGCAAGATCAGTGCTGGTGGATCAGTTTGGAGGGGTCCTTCGTTAGGAAAATGTGGGCTAATTACAGGTGGAAACTGCTCACTCAGGAGGTTAAACTACCCAGGAACCAACTAGTTGTTCTTGCTCCCAGACCTTGCATAAGAGTGTTTCCCCAAAGCAAAATCAGTAAGTTGTGGAATAGCTTCCTTCAAGCATTTACAACTTACTTAAATGCAGATTATTTCCTTAGGGCCTATAAAATGTCTTCTAGCTGCAGATTAGAATTTTAACTAATAAATATAATGGTATGCCAAAAATTTGCATGTACTCTAGTCCTTGTTTAGTCTATAGTTTTGTTTCGCTAACACTTTACTGTGGAATGAAATGGCAGAAATCTTGAGTAATTTCAGTTGCTATTAAAATACTATATATAAACAGGAAAAGTCAGGATAAGGCATTCTCAGTGCAAGCTTGAACAATATATGTTTTCATGCCCAGTGGAACTACCATTTCAGTTTCTTCTCGGAAACAGTGGAATGGTTTTGGTTTGTTTGTTTGTTTGTTTGTTGGGTTGTGGTTTTTTTGCATGTAAATCCCCAAACACTTTTTCAGTTCTACAGATAAAAAAATTGTTTCATACATCAATTTTAAAAGCATTGGTTTGGCATTTCCTTCCATTTTGTCTGCTGAAGGACTATGACCTTGGAAGGAAACAGTTCAGAGAAACTCACAACATAGATAAGACACCTACTGCCATAAAACCAAACAAAATAGCATTTTGTTTCAAATGCCACTGAGGAACACTAGATAGATGAAGTATACACATTATGGTAGGTAGTCAATAATCCCCATGATTTCACCTGCCGGTATTACTGCAAATTACACTGTTTCCATGACATGCCTAATGGAACAGTTCACTATTTTCATAAGCAGTCACATGCACTGAAGGTAGGATCAGCAGGCACAGCCTGTGGCACCCCGAAGCAGAACCAGAGAGGCCAAGCTTACTAATCTGTCTGGATGACAAGGTAGCTGGTGTGTGAGACGAGACATCTCTGCCGACAGGAGCGAGCAGCATTGGCCTAAAGCATTTCCTCTGTGGCCGCTGCTGCTGCTGCCCCTTCCTGCGGGGGTTCCTCGGTGGGCTGGCTGCCGTGGGCCGGGCTGTGGCCGGGCTTGTGGCCGTCGTGGGCGCCGTGGCTGCCGGCGCTGCCCAGGCGCGTGGAGGCCACCACTGCTTTCACTGCCGCCTGGGAGAGAGAGAGAACACCACGAAAACATTCCTCAGGGGGCACAGCCCACGGGCACTGCGGCCTCAGTGCTGTCCCGACAGGGAATGACACTGCAACTGCATTTAGTCTTCCTGGGAACCTCACCTTTGTGACACCTGCCTGGGCCTAGGTGGATTCAGAAGGCCACCTGGAATATAGGATTGAGGTTTAAAATTGCTGCTTTCACAGGGTTACAGGTTGGGTGACATGAACACAACTTTTTTTTCAGCTATACCTGCTTCTTTGCTTTTTTTTTTTTTTTTTTTTTTTTTTTTTTTTTTTTTTTTTTTTTTAAGAAATTACTTCAGGTATCCTGTTGAGGTGGCTTGACCAGAAACTGATTTTTCAGGAAGTTATAGCTTGACAAACCAATTAGAAAGGGATATGTCTATGTGAACATGCAGGATTAAATATTGGAGGATCCTGGGGAACTTCCTTTTTCCTCTCTGCCTTGGAAGAGGTAGACTGGCTGTCCTAGGTTCCAATGTCAAATTGTGCCCAAGGTCTGTATTCTGTCCCCATGAGCCCTTGGAGCCAAGGTGGGGCAGTGTTTTCCTGATCTCCTGTTAACGAGCCCAACAATGCCTTGCCACATGACTCATAGATAACTTCCCCCGGGAGTTATCTCTGGTTAATGGGCCATCAAGGACCCACTGCATGACTCATGGAATGAGATCATCCCATGGTGAGATGCTCTGCCCAGGGGGAGGAGCCAAGCATTCCCACCTGGATATAATCCAGGGTTTGAGACATCACAGGGAGCTTTTATCCACTGGACTCCCAGAGGAGACAAGAGCTACCAGACGGAATCACTGCTTTGACAAGAACATCTCATCTGGTTCCACTGGATTCCTGGAGGAAGACTGGACCCTTCTCACCATCCCTGGACCCTTCTCTCTCAGGATCATCTCTACTCCAACAGAACCACCTCTGCCACTCCAGGAGGACTCACTTTTGGACTGCTTCAAACACCCTGACCAACAGGGTGTCAGGTTGTATTGTTCCATTTATTTTATTTTACCCTTTTTTCCTCTCTTCTCCTATTAAATTGTATCTCTGAGTGGGAGTCTCACTGCTTTTGCTTTCAAACCAGCACACTGGCCTCAGCTCCTGGCTCCCAGGGGCCAGGCCTGGCTGGCAGCTGCTGGGATCGCTGACCCCCGGGCTGTGGGAAGGGAAGAGAACTTGCCCCCTTCCCGGCCCGGATCAGGTTTCCAGCTGCTGTAAAACACTCTGCTGCTATAACCTGTGGGGGGCTGAGCCCCCTCCTTCCTCCTCTGCTGATTCCTGGGCAGAGGAGGAGAAGGTGGGGGGAGGAAAGTCCAGCCTGCCCAAGAGATCGTGCAGCTGAGATCAAGGGCAGCTCTGCGGTTGGGCAAGCGGCCCTGCAGCAGCCAGAACCCACAGAGTCCAGCCCAGCCCTGTGACTCTGCAAAAAATAATATGTGCAGGCCTTGGCTGTGAATACAGCATGTAGGGTTTTATTGTTAAGTATTATCATAGCTTGCACAACTCTAGAAAGCCCTTTTGTTTTAGGATGTATTTCTTGTGTTAGTATGTAACTTTCTTGTAGTTCGATAAGGGTTTCTAGGACAGCTTTAGCCCCTGCTTAGAATCCTTCTTTTATTGGTTCTCCCCTGTCTCACCCCCTCTGTCATGCATAATTTCCTTCTTGTCCATCATAGCATCCTTATCTTTGAAGTACAGTAATGTTAGCCACTAACTTTGCAAGTCCGCCCTCGGCCCATCCCAGAACCTGTGCTGGATTTGTTAGAACTTAAGTGACTTAGTTTGGCATGATGTATTTGGATTGCTTTATTGGTATCTGTAATTGTATTGGTATCCAGAATTGTAGTATTAAACCGCCCACCACCCCAGGCTCGGGGTCTCTCTCCAGAGGCACCAGCCTGGTGGCTGGGGGGATTTCCCTGACCCCTTTCCCCCCCCGAATAAAGCCTCTGTTCCCTGGAAACTACGAGAGAGTCCCTTCTTTCTTCAATCCAGCCTTACAGCGTTACCCAACTGTGAGAGCCGAGCCCCCACAAAGTGACTTGCTGAGGCGTGCCCGAGCTGCCGGGAGGCCCAGGCTGGACACCGGGCCGGGCCGGGGCGAGCACACACTGCAACACAGCCCCGTGAGGCCTGACCATTCCCCCTCCTGCCAGAGCCAGGCTGGACCCACCCCATGAGGCCAAGGGTGGGCAGGAGGCATTTATAAATGTTTATAATTCCTAACTGCCCGGCTGCTCTGAGCTCTGGCTCTTTGGCAGCTCTCCCCCTCCAGCGCGGCCTTGAAATCCGGCATTGTGAGCCCAGCCTAGGGAGAGAGGACCTGGGCAAAAGAAAATTAACTCTTTCTTGGCACAAAATGAAACTTCCAGAGCACTGGTCCTTCTTTGAGAGAAAGGAAAGGGATAGAGTAGACGTAGAAAAGACACAGCATGAGGCGGAAAGTCAGTGAGAGAGTTATGTTTTAACAAAGGAGTGAGGAATGGCCTTGTTGGCTGGACTTTTCTTGTGAAACCATGGAGAAGGGACTATTTCCTGTAACAAATGAATGCTTTTTTGGGGGGAATGTACAGCTCTAATTAAAAGTTGTGGACTGATATAATTGAGATTTAATGGGGAATTTTGAACAGAGGCAGAAAAAGTGATATGAAGCCCTTTGCTCCTAGGGAAAAAGGAGATCTCTAGTTCTTGAGATGAAAATTATTTTGGAGATGGAAGAAAATCTTTATTTTGTACTAGAAGAGGGATCCTTAAACGGTGCCCTAAATAAGCAGTCATGACCCATATGCAGTGTTGGGAAAGCTGCTAATGGGAGGGACTTCACAAAGGCAGCTTCCTGGGCAGCTGTCTCTGTGAGAGTTTAGACCCACAAGAGAACTGTTCTATGTTGTCAGTGGGGAATCTTCATGGAAGTTCTAAGAGAGACTCCTCTCCCAAAGATGAAAGATTATTTTTAAATGGTGAAACTGACTGAAAATCACAGGTTTTGTTGTTATATGCTGTTTGTGGGAAAGTGTACACTTTGTGGGGAAGGAAAAGTGTTTTGAAAGTTTCATTTTTGATTCCATTTTCTCCTTTTGGTGTGTGTTAGTAAATCTGTCTTTGTACTTTTAAGTTTGGGCCTGCTTGCCTTTTTTCCTCATAATCCTATCTCACAGCAGAGCAAACACACAGACAATCACACAAATGGTGCTTTGGCCAGGAAATGTCAAAATTAGTGAACGTGAAACCGCTACACCCGTGTTGAAGCTGGATGGCAAAAGAGAAAGTCATCATCTCCTGTGATAATAATAACAAAAATATTATCACTGATTATTCCTTGAAAATTTCATGAAGGAACAGTAGTTTTGTAAATGACAAAACTAATTTCTTTGCCCTGTAGAGATTCTCTGCTATAGTTCTCTACTAAAAGAATAGCAAAGCCAAAGTTAAGGCTCAGTTTTTTGTGAACTGGTTTCTCTATGGAATTTACTAAATCTCTCAGTTAAGTTGCTTTTTACTATTATTCCCTAAAGGTACAAGGGCAGCTTCACGCTAGCTGTTGCTAACAATTTCTGTGCTGAAGTATCCCTGGAATTATCTCCTGAGCAGATGAAAATATTTAAAAACTGAAGAACGGATTAGGGGAGAAGAGAGTTTCCTGATACTATGTCAGTCAGGCCCAGTTGCCTGCTATTTGCACCTAAAGATGTTTCCCTGCTTCTTCCTATGGCAGATATGTAGACTGGATGGTAAAGGAGCATCCTGGGGACATTTTATGGACCTACACATCTGAAATGCTGACTCTAGTTCATACAGAAGGATGGCTTAAACCTACTGCTTTGTATTGATAGGTACTCAGGGTAACTCAGGGTGGGTTAGGAATCAAAATACACTTTAATAGGCTGATTTTCTTCTAGATTTCTGGATGCTCATTAAGGAATTACTCAGTATGTTGTTCTTTCTGGTCAATACTGTAAGGATACACCAGCAATACAGGACAAGCAAGAAAGGAAGAAAGGAAGAAAGGAAGAAAAGATGGAAAGTAAGGACTTTGTTAAAGCCATGTACATCCTCAACAGTACTATCTGTGTAGGTAGAGTTTTCAATCAACTTCACACATTTTTATTTGTTTGGCTTCAGTTACTGGTCAAATTAGCTTCAAATTTCTTCAGTCTTCATCAGATATCTTAAATAAAAAGCTTCCATAATACCATGGAATATTGTCCTCAAAAATGTGGGAGGTTTCTGCAAGGCTACTAATTTAATTGCATGCTTTCATAGCCAGAACAGAGACTATGAGCAGAGACTTGCCTTAAGTTTACGCCGGGCATTGAATTCTTGAAGTTTCTTTTGTGCGTTGTCCATATGTGCAAAGTTTATTGCTTTCCCTGTGACCCATGGGTGCTGCAATGCCTGTAGAGTGGTGAGGCGTTTCTTGGGGTCTAAAACAATCAACTTTTTAACCTGCATCACAAGCAAGAAATACAAAAGACTGTCAACCTTATTCTTCATTCAGATTTACCTAATTTTGCATTTGGGGACTCTGGTCTTGGTTTGGGGAGCATCTTAGGTGAGACATTCTAAGAAACCAACAAGAATTTTCATTTGTCTTGGCAAGTATTCTGCTTCTGGCATTTCTTGGTCCTCCATAAACATCTGATTAGGACAGCCACTAAGAGGGAAGAGAGAAGGGAAAGAATGAACTGGTTACCAACATATTAAGGGTATATACCAGTGCAGATGACCTGTATTTACCATAGGCTCTTTCATGTCTGAATTGTCACAAAAACCCTAAGAAATTCTCAAAATCTCTGAGCTGTATCTCTGCTTTTCGATTTGGACAAGTTTTGAACTGCATTAGAAGGTTTAAATTATGCTTACACAGCTCATGCAGACTTGTACCACGCAGTCCCTGTCAGGTATATCTCAAAGGAAATCTTTTTTTCAGTCACTGCAAAACCTCATGTACACATAAAAAAAAAAAAAAAAAAAAAAAAAAAAAAAAAAAAAAAAAAAAAAAAAGGCACTGTACAAGTGTTTCTGTCTCAGCCCACTCTGAAACAAATGCTGTTTACACCATTGTTTCTATCACCAAAGCCAGCAAACCTGGACTTCTACAAACATGGCAGTAGAATATTTTTGGGAAAAAGGCACTGCAAACATACCCCTGGGACTGGAGATGGTCCTGCTGGATAAAAAGTGTGTCCAGCCAAGTGACATTCCGTGGTTTTTGTTGTATCTCTGGACAAGTGGTGTTTTAAAAAAAGAAGAAAGGTGAGGTTGGAGTAACACAGCAGACAGATGGCTCTGCAGAGCCACACTTACCCAGCTCTCCCAACTGCAGACCCTCTTTAGCAGAGTGCAAGCAAGTGATGGCACAGGGCTCTGCTGCTCCTGTGTGCCCAAGGGTGAGGGAAAGTTTGCTTGGGAGTTCTCTGAAATCTCCCTACAAAGAGCTTTTAAAGAAAGTTGGAGCCCTGAAGTGTGTGCAGGAGAACAGGCATTGTGGTGAAGGCCTTGTGTCTCCAAGAAAGACCTGGAGTTATGCAAATCACTTCAGCTGAACACTGAACTGCCCACAGCATGGGTTTTGAGAGTCATAGTCGTCATCATCTACAATTTGCTATGCACCATTCAAATTTGAAAGTTTGAGCTTTACTCAAACAGTATGGAGCAGTTTGGACAAAAACTTTACCTGCAGACTGGTGTTTATCTGGAAGTAAATGATATTTTTTTTTTGCCTCATAAAAACTTTACATCTCATAAAACAACAAAAAAGTACTTTGAACTTTGACAGTCCTTCCACTTTAAATATCCTGAAGTACTTCACTAACACCAATGATGTAGTATTTTGTGACACAATTTGTATAAATACATACAGAACAGAGCACCTGTGTTTTCAGTGCTTATGAAATAACTGAATTATGCAAGTTATTATTCACAAAAGTCAGACTCAAGCATACCTATCTTTGCAGATCAGTGTCTCCTGGATCCAAATTACCTTATCCAGTAATAAAAGAATACAGTGCAGGTATCATGCCGGCCCTTGCATTTTGCTAATGGAGAATATTTAAAAGTAGTCAATCTTTCCTCACATACTGAAAAAAAAAAAATTTAATGGACAGAAAAAGGATGTCAGAAGAAGCAGTGGAGGGAGAATTTTCTTTCCTTTTTATATTGTTCCCCAAAATTCAGGCTTGAAAACTGCACAAAAAGAAGAGCTTGTTTCTACAGTGCACCGAAGGTATGTGCCCAAAAAAGAGGAATGGTGAAACACTTCAGAGCTGGAAGGAAAGGCAGGCATACATGAGCACTGTGACAGCTGCCAACAGTCTACGGCCTACTTCACTGAAGAACCTGAATATCCATGTTCTGAATGCATAATTACAGCACTGGACTAACAGGGGATATCAACAGCACCGTAATATAGCAAAGACAAGAGGAAACAATTATGAACAATTAATTAATCAATTATTCTGCTCCCACCCCAAAACAGACTCTTTCTCAGTGGCAGGAATACTAAATACTCCAGTCTCATTTTTGCTTTACTTACTAAATCCTTGGCATTCAGAGACACATCATCCCACCAGGGGGACACAAAGTCATATTCACAGCTCAGGATTCTCTTAAACATATACTGATCCCCCCTTTCATCATAGAATGGTTCAAAGCCACAGAGTCTGAAAGGATAAAAAAGAAATAAATTTAATTAGTCTTGTGTTGTTAGAAACAGTTCATGGTAGGATTTTTCCCTGCTTTGTGTCCTGTTTGATCACTTTGGGAAACCAGACCTGGTTTCCAGACTCATGAACTCCTAATTCCACAGAGCAGAGAAAAATGTGGTGGTAAGTATTCTTAAAAACACTGGGAAAGGCTTTTCTAATAGTAATTTTTCTATTTTCACACGTGTTTAATTGGAAATATTAAAACAGGATCAAAGAGCATTTATCAGAATCCCTGTAACTCTTGCCAGAGGAATAGGAATTAGCTGAGGAAGCCCATCTTACATGTGAAGTTAGAAGTTTTTATGGATACAGTTAGGATTGATTAGTCATGTTCATCCCTGTACATTTTTTCATCCTGTCAGCCACAATATGTAAGAACCTTTGGTAAGTTTTCATGATCAGCCCTCATCTTTACTTAGGTAACCTACAAATCAGAAGTCTTGTGAACTCACTAATGACTGCATTTATAAATATATTGAATAATGCAGATCCCAGCAGAGATACACACAGCTGGCCCCAGGGCAAACAGACTCATAGATGTGGTTTCCAGCTGTATAATGTTCTTTTTTATCGCTTCACAGCACTTTAATCACGCCTGCTCACATAATCAGATTTTTTAAAGTGAATTTCCTATTCAGGCAGAATGTGACCTGAGCTTAAGAGAGGAAGTCTATCTGCTCCTCTTCCTCCAGAAAAAGCAGCAAGCCATAAGATGAAGAGAGGAAAACAACAGCAGATCACAAAGATCAAGACAGCAACGTATCTAGAAAAGCCTTACATTTTAACTTGTTTTTGTATTTAAACACAATGTGCTTACTGTTCTGAAAAAGGATGTTGAGGTTCAAGGAAATGTGGTTTTGGGAGTGGTGCATAGCTGTGGGTGGAACAGCTGCATCATATTCCACTGCTGAGGAGGAGAAACACCTCACTGCAATAACATTCATTATTTTTCCAAGTCTGGCAGAGATGGATCCAGCCTCCAAACTTCAGTAGGTGGTGGCCAGCCAGAGCCCCTCTGCTGCTCCCCTCCTGCTTGCTGCCTCTCCCATCACCATTAAAGGGCTTGCAGCAATCCCTGCTGTCCCCATGAGACACCCCTGAGCACAGCCCCTCACTGGCTTAGCCCAAACTGCCTTTTGAATCAGGCTAACCAGTGACAGTAACAACCTGCTTTAAGCCTTGCTGTAGCTCTGCTGGAAGCCTCCTAAGTGACCTCTCTGTTTTACTGTAACTTACTACTATCACCTATTATTTCCCTATTAACAATTGCAATAGATATTCCTCTATTTAAAAATCCAATCCAGCAGACTTCAGATTTTTTTTGCTACATGCCAAAATAGATGAGTAAATCTAAACATTTCAAATTAGATTAATTAAATCAGTGCAAGACTACTGTGACTGCTTTTAATTTAATTGTATTTCAAAATAACATTTTATTATTGTGATTCATTTTACATCAGTTACCTACAAATAAAGGAAAAGTCAATGTAAACAGCTTTAAAAACTACTAAAAATGACCAGATGGTGTTTTGTGTCCTTTTAAGTAACTTAGTAAAATAATGCCTTTAATTAAATGCATGCAATTTCAACTACAGGCAAAATCTTTGTATTTGTTGACCACTCTCTGCATCTCAGACATGCAGAAGGATTTCTAAGCCACTTCAAGAATACAAAAGGACTGCTCCTGTATTTTGAAATACATGTGGCTTCCCTCGAATTATGACAGTTATCACCAATAAGTCTTAATATAATTTGCCTCAGGAAAAAACTGTTCTGTCAGGTTTTTTTTAATCAAATGGTAAGTACACTTTGATTAATGGCAAGATACAATTTTATGCAGCTCCTCTTTAACATGGCTGTTAACTCTTAAATCCACTCCATTTTGGGGGGACATATAAGAATGTTTTGGTTTTTTCTAACTCTATGTAAGTGGGTTTTCCTTACCTGAACTATTAGACTGAGATATACAACATTGTCCTCTGAACTCTGGAATTAATGACTCAGTAATTTTACATGTACCTTTCTGGTCTCAGTTTCTAATCCATCAGACATATTGATCCATAAAGCATTACACTCAACAGAAGAGTTTTAAATGCAGAGTAGTGTTAAAGCCAAATGACAGCCAGATGGATTTTGCCTGTCTTGTTCCTGTTCCTGATCAAACTGGATTTTGAGGTGGGAGTAGGACAGGATTAGGAAGAGAAGGAATAGAGGAGCATCTATAGTCATGCAGTCCCATCCAGGGCAGGAACTCACACACTTGTATTTACAAACATGCAGAGGTTTAGTGTAGCTTGAGTTTAGTGTAGCATCCCCTGAACAGCTACAAGGTTTTGAGAGGCTGCATATAGAAAATGTCACTCCAGGTATTCAGATAGGAATCGTTTGGAGTTTGGTTGGAGCTTGTTTGCATTTGAAAACAAGTCTTGCTTAAGAAAGGCTCTTAGTTTGAAGTGAACAATTTCATTAGGCCTTGAGTAACTATGAAAGGCCATAACTTCAACTAAGTGGCTTTGTAAAGAGACAACAAAAGTCACCTCTCCAGTCTTAGGGACTGCCTTGCTGGCAAATTTCACATCTCTCTGTCATGAGTGGAAACCTTAGAAATGACAAGAAATGAGCACCTGGCAGACAGTATCTGAGATGTAATCCTCAGCACAAGATCTGGATCTTGAACCAGATAAATGTGTGTATCTTTGTGTCTGGATCTTGACACGAAGATACACACATTTAAAAAGCAGCAAATAACAAAATGGCAAATAGGAATATTGTAGCCTATTATTTACAGGTACCCAAAAGGACACCTGCAAACTATTTGAGGCTTACGTGCAGAACAAAAGGTGAATGTTTTCTGACATTACCATTGAAGTGTTTCTATATCCTTACATAGACTTTGAGTAAAAACTCTAGAGAATAAATTTCTTTCTTTGCAAAAGAAGAAAATAATTGTGTTACTGCACACTGTACTTGCTGGACATGGCAAGTAGTAGGGGAAGGATAATGGCCCACATGTATAAAATCCTCCATGTCTTTAAGGTACATGTATAAAATCTCATTCCCATAAAAGGCATCCTAGAAGTATTGTATACAATTACACAAACCATCTTAGCACTGTCATTGCCAAGAGTCCACATTTTCTCATAATTATTCTCCCATAAAGAAGAGAGTCAATATATCACATGCTATTCTCCCTTCTCAATAATCTTCCTTTGAAAGATTCAATCAATACAATCAAGTAATTACAATTCTTACCAATTGAATCATGACTAGCCACAATAAAACTTAGACACAAATGCTTATTTAAACACAAGTGTTTGGAACTTTTGGTCTATATTCGTTCACATTAACATCATGATTATGCACAGATCTTGCTGCTCTGCAGGAAGAAGTGTTATATTTATCAAATATTTAAACTGAGTGTTTTGCCATGCTCTTCTAAGATTTGACTTACTTCAGTAAGGTTACAAATATAATAATTGAAGTTCAGGATCTTGTCTTTTCCAATGGGACAGCTCATAGTGTCAAGAAGTCCTGTGGGTGCTAAAAAGTGAACATCTCTGCAGCACTGTCTGCACTTACAGGATGTAGGTGATGATCCCCAGGGACCACATGTCCACCTCAGGGCCATAGGCACATCCCCGTAGTATCTCTGGTGCTGCAGAGGACAGAACACTTGTCAGTAACACAAAAGTTGAGTGAAAAAAATAACAGTTACAAAATCAATTGAAGTCCATGCACAGTCATGTCTTTTATAAAAAGTTAGGACTGCCCATTTAAGCCCTTAATTAGGCAGATTTTTCCCTTCACTGAATATAAAACAAGAGAGGTCATGACCAAGCAGTGCCAGAATAAAATGAGAAGTGTACTGTGGTATCTTTTCTATTTTTTTTTACATTTGTGAAAGGAACCCCAGAAAGCTACAGCTGCAGTGAACCTACAATGTGACCAGGAAGGTGGTGCTTTAACTTCAGTATTTTACTTAGTTGATGTTTTTATAAAAAACATCAACAACAAAAATGGGGGCAGTGAAGAGCTCCATCCTTTATTGGTTGCAGAGGCAAACACTGGAACCAAGGATGAGGAAAAGGCTGAGGTATTTAATGCCTTCTTTGCCTCAGTCCTCAAGAGGCAGGAAAACTCCTGCTTTTCCTCACAGAACCAGCCCCTGAGATGGCAGACAGGGACAGGGAGCAGAACAGACCCTGTGCAATCCAGGAGCAGAGAGGCAGTGACCTGCTGAGCCACTTAGACACTCACAAGTCCCTGGGACCAGGTGGGATTCATCCCAGGGTGCTGAGGGGGCTGGTGAAGGAGCTTGCCAAGCTGCTCTGCATCACTGACCATCAGCTCTGTCTAACTGGGGAGGTGGCAGATAATTCAGAGGGTGGCTGAGGTGACGTCCATCCACAGGAAGGGCAGGAAAATGAATGCAGGGAAGTACAGGCCTGTGAGCCAGACCTCAGTGCCAGGGAAGATCATGGAGAAGATCATCTTGAATGCAAGCACATGGCACCCACAGGACAGTACAGGGGATCAGGCACAGCCAGCAGGGGTTCAGGAACAGCATGTCCTGCCTGACCCACCTGATGTCCTTTCAGGAGCAGATGATCCACCTGGTGGTTGAGAGGAGGGCTGTGGATGTTGCCTGTGGGGACTCTATTAAAGTCTTTGGCACTGTCACCCATGGCATTCTCCTGGAGAAACTGGCTGCTCAGGGGGTGCACAGGTGTAATGTCAGTGGGTGAAAAACTGTCTGGACATCTGGAGCCTGTGTGGTGAATGGAGTCACATCCAGCTGGTGGCTGGGCACCAGTGGGATGCCCCAGGGCCCAGTGTTGGGACCAGTCCTGTCTCAGATCTTTATCCTTGTCTGGATGAGGGGATCAAGGGTACCCTCAGTCAGTTTGCAAATGACACCAAGGCAGGTGGGGACTAGGAAAGCTCTGCAGAGGAATGTGGACAGGCTGGGTTGTCACCCTGTTCTTCTGAAGTTTTTCTAAGCCTTTTGATGTTTACGTTTTTGTAATGGAATTTTTTACACACTTTTCATGTAAATAGTGATTGGTTTGCATTTTTTTTCTGGAGGAGGAGAGAATTGATGGACTGTTGGTTTGACCAGGACAATTTCATCCTCCAATCCATGGTCATGTTGGAATTCTATAAATGTCGAGGTCTGTAAATAAACTCATTTTCTTTTCTGCCTTGGACATCTCAGCGTGTGAGTGTCGTTCTTTCATGCTGTATTGCACCACTGGATCCATGAGATAAAGCTGATGGGATGAGGTTCAACGAGATTAAGTGTCAGTCCTGCCTTGGGCCACAATAAGCCCCTGCAGTGCTACAGGCTGGAAATTCAGAGTGGCTGGAAAACTTCTCTGCAGGAAAGGACCTGGGTGTACTGGTTCACAATGGCTGAGCACAAGCCAGCTGTGCCCAGGTGGCCAAGAAGGCCAAGGGTGTCCT
The DNA here is from genome assembly GCA_027886175.1 of Phylloscopus collybita. Classification (NCBI taxonomy): domain Eukaryota; kingdom Metazoa; phylum Chordata; class Aves; order Passeriformes; family Phylloscopidae; genus Phylloscopus; species Phylloscopus collybita. The sequence continues at coordinate 6,834,085 of JAJNNQ010000086.1, read as the reverse complement.
GGCTTGTGTCAGTAACAGTGGGTCAGTGACCATCCCCTGCCCTGTGCCGGGCACTGGTGAGGTCACACTCCAAATGTTGTGTCTGGTTTGGGGCCCTTTACAACCAGCAGCACCTTGAGGGACTGGAGCATGTCCAGAGAAGGGCAATGAAACCAGTAAAGGCATAGAGAATAAATCCTAAGAGGAGCAGCTGAGGGAGGGGTGAATGTTCAGCATGGAGTAAAGGAGGCTTAGGGTTTCTCTACAATTAGCTGAGTGGAGATTGTAGTGGGGTGAGGGTTGGCCTTCTCTCCCACACAATGATAGGTGAAAATAAAATGGCTCAAGCTTCACTAGGGGAGGTTCAGGTTGGACATTAGGAAGGATTTTCTCACAGAAAGGGTGGTTAAGCATTGGAACAGGCTGCCCAGGGAGATGGTGGAGTCATCATCCCTGGAGATGTTCAAGAAACAACTGGAGATGGCCCTTAGTGCCATGGTTCAGTGAGCAAGGTGGTGTTCAGTCAAAGGCTGGACTTAACAACCTTGGATGTCTTTTCCAGCCTTAATGGTTCTATGAGTCTGTTTACTTAGTGCTTTATTTGGGCTTTATTTTTGATATTCTGTTTTACTTGGAAGGACAAACAGCCCATTTCAGGCAGTTGCCTCTGCTGCAGTGAGGAGCAGACAGAAAGGCCAGGCAGTTTTGAGGGATTCCAGCTCTGCAGTAGTAAAGAGGAGTCAATATCTGCCCAAGCAGCTTGAGGACCCTGGTCCCACTGGATCTGTGATGCACATGGGATGTCTACCACATTTCTGGGGCACAGTGGGCTGGCTGTACCTACGAGCATCAATGCAATCTCTTCCCTTTCCCACATTACACTTGCACAACCATGAACAGAAGGGCTTGTAGTATTTTTTTAAGATTTCCAGAGGTTTGTTTTTGGTGAATGGATTTGTCAAGTACATTGCTGTTAGTTTAGATGTTGCCTGTAAAAGACTGATCATGAATCACTGCTTTGCATGGGCTTGATTTTTTAAACTACTTTCTCTTATGCTCTTCTTGTTAAGTTCACTGAAAGCACAACATTGCAGCAAACTAAATTCTCTGTGATCATCTTCTTGCCTTCAGTCCTTTGCATCAATCTGCACATCCCAAGGACCGTAGGTTGTCAAGTCCTGATGCCAAAGTATTCAGACTCCAGTATGTGCTTTTGTTGCTGTATCCTTTCTGGAGAAGCTGCTGATAGATGGGTGGGCAGGATGTGGGAGCTGGCAGCCTGGAACCATCAATTATTCATAGTTTAATTTGGCATTTAAACAGTATTTCTCCTGAGTTTCCTCCAATTCTGGAAAGTAATGCTTGAATATTTTCTGAGCACCAGCACTTTTGCACAGTCAGTGAGCTTGAGTTGTAAATCAAGGATTGCCATAGGCACATGACTATAGGCATAAAGCTTCTTTCTTTCCTTCTCTGCAGAAATATTCAGCTTTAATCCTTCCCACCAAGTTCACATAACTCTGAGGGCTTTTCTATGGGAATAAAACTTATCCTATTTTTATAGTGTATGAAAATGGGCATAAAAAGGGCTAAGCACTATGGCTGTGTGTCACTGGTAGTAAAATTGTCACGAGAGAAGACAACCACAACATTAACAGCTAATATGTGAAAATTAGTTTTATGAAACTAACTGGACTAGAATCTGCCCTGAAGCAGACTTGGCAGCTGTGTGTACTTTGCAGGCAATGTCATACAAGGTGATGGACAATGACAGTGTCACCTGAATTGCATTATCAGCTGTTCTATGAGGTAACAGTGATGTCATGGTCTTCTCCAGTGTCCTCTTTCCTTTGACTCTACAGTTATAAAAGAAAATGTAAGTAACAAAACAACATACCACAGTACCCTGGAGTTCCACAAACTGTCTTCATGGTCACATGATCTTCTACAATCTTGGAAAGTCCAAAGTCAGCTGTTTAAGATGGTTTGGGAATATTAGTGTTCTTACTCCCTGTAATAATTTGGGGGTTTATGTTGTATATGCAATCTGGAAAATTTTCTGTACAAATAATATTCCTGGCTCTTGCTTGACAGAAATGTAGCTTGTATTTTATTCTGAAAACTGCATTTCTTGGGTTATGGGACCAAAAATGTGTATTCTATTTCATCTGTTGAAAGCAGCTGGGGAGATGTTTTTTCTTTATCTCTTGTAACTCTGGGGGGAGGGGGGCGAGTGCCTTCTGATAATGGGCCAGCTGTTAAACCAGGTGGGGCAGTGTTTGTTATCTCTGTCACCACCCATCCTCCCTCCAGGGGGATATTTTCTGCTAAGGGACCATTAAGACTCCCCAAGCAATCATCCCCAAGCTCTACATCCACATTCCATCATCCTATTGTGAGATGCTCCACCCAGTGGGGAGAGCCAACCATTCCTACCTGGATAAAACTGAGACACAGGAACACAAAGGATCCAGCTTCACCCAATTCCCAGAGGAAGACTGGACCCTTCTCACCATCCCTGGACCCTTGTTCTACAGGATCATCTCTGCCCCACCAGACCCACCTCTGCCACTCCAGGAGGACTCACTGTGGGGCTGCTCCCAACCCCCTGACCAACAGGGTGTCAGGTTGGAGCTCTGACTCTGTCAGGGTTTTCCAGAATTGTTGTTTGTTTGTTTACTGGTTTGGTTGGGTGGTTTTGTTTTCTACTACATTTGTATTGTTAATATTCCTAGTAAAGAACTGTTATTCCTATTCCCAAATCTTTGCCTGAAAGCCCTTAATTGGAAAATTATAATTTGGCGGGGGTAAGGGGTTTGCATTCCAGATTCTAAGGGAAACTCCAGCTTTCCCTGGCAGAAACCTGTCTTTCCAAAACAAGACACTGCACAAAGCCAGTACAGTGGGAGGCCAAAGGGCATACAAGCAGAGATCCAGTAATGTATTTTAGGTATATATTCAGTTGCCACTCTTTGAGTAACCCAGTAAAATTATCATTACTGTTTTGGGTTGCTTTTTTAGTCACAGGTCAGAGTATGTAGTCTCTGCAAGACAAAATCCCAGCAGTATTTTGATAGAAAGCTTCTAGGGGCATAAAGATGGTCACAGAAGAGGTATTGATCATCCTTTCTCCAATGTTTCCACCCTGAATTACTATTCACAGAGCAAGGGCCTTCGTGACCATATTTTGCGCTGTAATTGCATGACTCCTTTACAAAAGTCATAAAAATTGAAGTGTTCACAACTTCTTTTTTAGAGTTAAAATAATATATTATATATATATATATAATATACCAAGAATAAACTGAATTTGTTAAAATTCCAGTTTAGTGATGAAAATCACCTTTGCCTTAAAAGCTCAAAATCAAAGTACTTGATTTTGTTTTGTTAGACCACATATAAAAGGGAATATTTTGACTCAAGATCAGGATAAAAATAGGTGACTTGTTCCTAAATGGCTATATTTCTTGCATTATCATTTATCTAATTAGAAATACAGTTTACTTTTATAAAGCCACTCGTTGTAAACTGGATTTCAATTTAAACAAAGCAATGACCTTACCAAGAAGATGAAGAATCATGGCATCTAGAAAATGCTTCAAAAGCATTCAAAACCATCCAGAGACACACTCTGGATGTCAAACCAAAGCCACTGGAGCTGCATTAAATTATCAAATTTAGAGCCTTTCCAGGAAAGGTAAGAAGTAGCATGAGATACAAATTAAGATACCATCACCCTGAGAACCAAGACATTCCTGGAAATGTATACAGAATTGCTTGAGACCAGTTCATGGAAATTTGGCTTCAGAAACCCATGATGAACACCAGCCTGATAAACGTGGAAACACTCACTCCTGAGGAAGCACCAGGTAGTATTTTCAAACTCAGAGGGGTTACACGGATGCTGTTTGTTTCTCAAGCAAAAACTAGGCATGTCCAAAATGTTTGAAGGTCATACCCTTTGGAAGTCTCTGCCATCTCCAACAGAACTGTCACAATACATTCCTCATCATGAGAGCCTTGTCCCTTCTCACCCCCTCTATGGTGCTGACCACGCTTCAGAGAGTTTCCCTGTGCTCTTATCAAAGATTTCTTCATGTCCCTCAAATCTGCCTTCAAAGCAGAAGCCAGCCTTGCTCAGTTTGCTATCTACCACTTATCTGCACGTTTCTATTTTCACACCAATGTATCTTTCCCCTTCAGAAAAAAGGGGCATAGAAGGGGTGCAGAGAACTTTATGCTGTTCTCATGATCCTTCTTGTTCCCAGTACTTTAATCTCTGCCACATTCTGCACAATTTTGGCTATAAATTCTCTAAGTAAGCATCTAGTTTTGCATTGGTTTTGAAAACATCATGTACAGCTGTGCTGCTGAAGTACCATGCTGTTCACTCAGCACTGGCTTCAAATAGGGTGATGGTGAGATGCCTACACTCCAAACAGCAGCTAGCACATATTATTGATGCAAAGGCCTCAGGGAAGAACACATTCAATGCTGCTCACCGATTTTTAATGGTGCATCCGGTGCTGGTGTTGCATAGAGTAGATTTTCTGGCTTCAAGTCTCGATGCACAATCCCATTTGCATGCAGATACTAAAAAAGAGAAAGTTGAAGCATGTAAGTGAGAATGGTCTAGCAGGAGTTGATGTCTTTCTAATTGTCTGTAGCAGCAGATTAATATTTGCTCTGTAGCACAGAGTTATGTCACTAATTTTCAGCAGTTCTTTGTTCTGCAGTCTTGCTCAGCGTAGGGTCCTCAGATTTGTACTGTAATCTGAATAGGAAATAAAATTTGGGAGGTAAAAGATAACATCATTTTCATTTGGGAACAAAAACATCTCAGAAAGTATCCTTGAATTTTAATACAGCAGTAGCTCCTAAGAAGAAATCTAATAGGTGATGAGATGCCAAAGTCTGGCTTGGAGGAAGGCTGTTTCTGCACATTATAACATTCTGAGAGACAGGGGGATGGTCACATAACTATTAAACAATTAAACAGAAGTATTTGAGTAGAAAGGATGCAGTAAATTTCCTGGGCCTACTACAAAATGGTTGGGGTCTCTTGGTGCAGACTTCTTACAAGTTTTAAAACTACTCAATGGCAAAGTCCCAAAAATCTATCTGTCTTGCCAAAGGATATACAGTACAGTGCACATTCACTCACCATTGAATTCCTGCCCTGCACTAATGGAAAGAAAAATTTTTAAACATATGGCTGCCATTTACACTGCTATGGACAGAAATAGAAAAAAAAATACAATATACTGATAGACAAAAGGATAGACTAAGATAGACAAGAATAAACTAGTGAGAGAAATTCTGTATTTCTTATTGATAAAATATTCACAAAAAACTCCGAAGTCTTAGAAGAGAAATGCTAAAGGGCAGAATCACATTATCTTATTTAAAAGTCTCATGTTCTACATTTTAGTAGCATCTATCTCAGCTGTGTTTTCACTACCAAAAAGCCCCAGTCTCTGTGCATATTTATGCAGGAAATGACAAATGGTTGAATATTCACCTAGACAACTGTCTTGGGTTATGGAACCAAAAATGTGTATTCTATTTCATCTGCTGAAAGAGCTGGGGAGATGTTTTTGGTTTTTTTCTTTATTCCTTGTTATTCTGGGAGGAGGAGGGGCGGATGCCTTCTGATAACAGGCCAACTGTTAAACCAGGTGGGGCGGTGTTTGTTATCTCTGTCACAATGGGCCATTAAGACTCCCAAGCAGCTGTCCCCAAGCTTGTCACAAGTTGTCCCAGTGTGAGATGCTCCACCCCGTGGGAGGAGCCAACCATTCCCACCTAAATAAAAACTGAGACACAGGAACACAAAGTATCTGGTTCCACAGGATTCCTGGAGGAAGACTGAATCCTTCTCACCCTCACTGGACCCTCGTTCTACAGAATCATCTCTGCCCCACCAGAACCACCTCTGCCACTCCAGGAGGACTCACTGTGGGCTGCTCCCAACACCCTGACCAACAGGGTGTCAGGTTGGAGCTCTGACTCTGTCAAGGTTTTCCAGGATTGTTGTTTGTTTGCTTGGTTGTTTGTTTAGTTTTGTTTTTTACCACATTTGTATTGTTAATATTCCTAGTAAAGAACTGTTATTCCTATTCCCAAATATTTGCCTGAGAGCTCTTAATTTCAAAATTATGATTTGGAGAGGGTGAGGGGTTTACATTCCCCATTCCAAGGGAAACTCCAGCTTTCCCTGGCAGATTCCTGTCTTTCCAAACCAGCACAACCACACAGCCATAATGTACACTTGAGTTAGCATCTGAGGTGGATTCTGGACTGTGTATCTCATTAGAATTTTAGTTCCTATAAATTGCCAGTGAACATTAAGGAGGAATACATTGCTCTGTCCTTGAGCATTTTTTTAGTCATAGTGTGTGCTTTTCATATCTGTTTTTCTCACAGTGCAATAAGTGCTCTTTGTTGACTTTCTCTGCAATCCCAAAGTCACAGGATTTGACATGATGTAGCTTTCAGAGATCAGACAAAGACTCTCACCTTACTTCACAGTGACATTTGAGTGTTAGTTCCAGCTGTTTTCTACAGAGATAACTAATCAATTACCAAGGTAAAAACATCCAACAGCATATGGAAACTGATGGATTGTACACTGCTTCATCACTTACTGCAGGCACATCTTCATGGCTGCAAACAATCATGTCCAGCCTGCATAAAAACACATCTTCATCATGCCAGACATAACTGTAGCATGCTCCCACAGCACAGCAGTGATGTGTTTGACATGCAAAGATAACAGTGGCACAGGGGGAGGGGATCACTAGAAACCATCAGACTGAGGTGGACAGAAAAAGATGCCTGAACTGATCTGTGTTCCTGTGCTGAGCATCAGTTTAGCTGCCTCTGTAGGAGTGAGAAGGATCAGACATTTCACGATCACTCAATAGAAAACAGACATTTCCAGTTCATCTGCACAAAAAAACCTTGACCAAATTTGTGCAGAGGAATGTTCCAGCCAAGTTTGCAGTCTTTTAGCAGGTCCTTTTTAACACATGCCCATAATCTTAAAAGCATTTTATGCTGAGACGTTGAAAACAGAAATTTTCTTCTCTTTCCAGAAACACATTTATGTGGGAGGAAATTTTGGGAAAAAAAACTTCAGGGTTCAACTTTTCCTCCCTTTTAAGTCATAAAATGAGACTGGCTTGTGGGGCTCCTTCTCAGACACAGCAATAACCATAACTGAGAACATCTGCTAACCATGCTTGTGCCTCACGACTGACTGACTTTTTAACCAATTATTATTGGAGTGTGAACTGTTGGGTTTTTTTTACAAACTCACAAAACCCCAAGCAGGAAAATTTCCCTCCTCTATCCAGCTCACTATTTGCATAAAACTCACTCCTGGTGGTGCCCAACAAATGAAAGTTGCCTCAATAACTTAACCCATGCCTTTCAAAGATTGTCACTGCAATTATCTGAGCCCTCTCTCTCATGTGTCCTCATCACAACATCTGCACCTACTCCCTCTTCACCACACCTCCCATTACCTTCCCAGCATCTAATCCAGAATTCCTGCCCAGACATAGTAACTCCTCTGACATCTCTCTGCAGCCCACAAAGGTCCTGCCATGGCCACACCCTAAAATCTATCTTTCCTGTTCTTTCCTCTCTCATCCATTGTTCCTCCTGCTTGACTTCCTGTTTGGGCTGGGACAAGACATGCATATGGCCAGGGATGCCTGTCCTGGGTCATGGAAAACAAAAATGTGTATTCTATTTTCATCTCCTGAAAGCATTGTTCTTCTTTACTCTGGGAGGAGGAGGACAGGTGCCTTTTGTCACTGGGCCAACTGTAGGGCTTTGTTTCTTATCTGTTTCACCACTGCTCTTCCCTCCAGGGGGAGAGCTGTCTGCTGATGGGCCATGAACACCTCCCCAAACTAACACATCCCAACCTACACCCTCCCCAAAGCAGCACATCCACATTCCATCATCCCAGTGTGAGATGCTCCACCCAGTGGGGGGAGCCAACCATTCCCACCTGGATAAAACTGAGACACAGGAACGAGAAGGGATCCAGCTTCACCTGATTCCTGGAGGAAGACTGGACCCTTCTCACCATCCCTGGACCCTTCTCACCATCCCTGGACCCTTCTCACCATCCCTGGACCCTTCTCACCACCACTGGACCCTTCTCACCATCCCTGGACCCTTCTCACCACCCCTGGACCCTTCTCACCATCCCTGGACCCTTCTCACCATCCCTGGACCCTTCTCACCATCACTGGACTCCTTCTCATCACTACCTGGACCCTTGTTCTACAGGATCATCTCTGCCCCACCACAATCACCTCTGCCACTCCAGGAGGACTCACTGTGGGCTGCTCCCAACCCCCTGACCAACAGGGTGTCAGGTTGGAGCTCTGACTCTGTCAGGGTTCTCCAAAATTGTTGTTTGTTTGTTTGCTGGTGTGGTTGGGTGGTTTTGTTTCTTTTCCTACCACATTTGTATTCCTAGTAAAGAACTGTTACTCCTATTCCCAAACTCTTTGCCTGAAAGCCCTTAATTGCAAAATTATAATTTGGCAGGGGTGAGGGGTTTACATTCCCCATTCTAAGGGAAACTCCAGCTTTCCCTGGCAGATACCTGTCTTTCCAAACCAAGACAATGCCTCATGCTGCCAGGTCCTGGGTTTAACAGACCTACTGTTGGCAGCTTGTATCTTTCATAATACTTCAATTTTTTTTGAGTTTTGCCAATAGGGTCAGTAGTTTTGCTGTGAACTAGCAGACAGAAGGGCAACATGGATTATAAAAACCCCAAAACCAACCCAACAAAAAAATCAGTGATTTTATGGCTAAGGATGCCCCATTCTTCATGGAAGTACCAGATAGGTTCACAGATTCCCCTGAGAGGGTAGAGATCTGGCTGGAGGCCTGTAAAATGTATTTGCATCCAAAGAGCCTTGTGAATAATGGTCTCTAGCAGATACAGTGATCTTCCTCCAGCCTGAGCCACCTACCACTTACTGACAGCGTTCCCTGCTCCTTGCAATACTCATTTTCAGCAAAACTCCCTTATTTAGTAGATATTCTGGGACTGACTGTTTACAAATTTTCACCAGTCTCAATAGCTCTGCTCCCCATGTGGCATTAAAGCTCCTGGTATTGACAGGAATACTATTTGGTCTTGTATAAATGTGAAGAGTATTCTGAACTAAATTATCTTGGCTTAGAAACAGGTTTAGTTGAATTAGCATAATCTACTTAGTATAACACGTAATTTACATGTGCTATATTTTGATTGCTCTTGCTTTATTTCCCATATACCAATTAAAAAAAAAAAAAAAAAAAAAAGTTATGTTCCTTTGCATAACTTCAAAGACTTTCCCAGTTTGTAGTACAAACTTGGGCATTGTGCACTTCCACTGTAAGACAGGTAGTCTGTGCTCTGCTGCTTCTGTACTGTGTCTCTTAGTGACTAAGTTATGTGATCAAATGAAAGGATCTGGGCCCAGGTACCATGCCAGAGCTCACTTCATGAACTTAGGCATTACTGAATTACATCACATTTCCCACATAAAAGATATGGATAAGACTTGGAAAATACTTCATTTCTATGGCTGGATGTAGAGTTTGTCAATGCATGGCACTGCAGAACAGTTTAACATAGCATGCACATTAAATGTGATCATGATGTGCTACTCTCACTGCAGCTAAAATATTTCGTTTTCATTTTCTTCAGATTTTCAGTAGAGAATGCCAGACAGTAAAAAACCAAAAAGGCCTCTCAGGTAATCTGGGAGAAAAGTTTTATAACAAATTTGAGTAGCACAGTCATTACTCTTGGATAAACTTTGAGGTCAGAGTAAGCATGACACTAGGTCATGCTTAGTCTGACATACAGGCCCTTCTCTGCAGGACTTGCTTAAAATGAAGGCAATCTTCATCCTGGTCTTTATTCCTGGGCTACACAACAGCAATTCATGACTGAACAATTTCCATGACTTTAACTATGACTGCAACAGAAAGATGTTTTTTTCTTTTTTTTTTTTTCCTTCCCTCTAAGCTTTTTTCCCAATAAGCTCTCACTTTGCTGCATGAAAGTTTCTTTTGTTCTTTGTTTTGTTGTTTAATAATTCAGGTACCTAACTTGAAAGAATTTATGACAGAAGAAAAAATGTAAACTGCTTAAAACTCTGGCCCTAGCCATTAATTTTATTTATGGTACCCATTTCACAGAACTGTAGAAAAGTAGGGCTGTAATGAATCTGAATCATCCATTCCTCTCTGTGCTCCTTGGCAGCATCAATTACACCTACAACAGTTCCTTTGTTCAATTTATTCCTGCACACCTCTGCTATTAGAGACTACAATTTCCCCAAGCAATTTGTTACAGGGCTGTGCTTTCCTAACTGTTTCAAAGCACTTCCCTGCAACTCACCTGGATTTTGACAGGAGCAGATGAAGCCCACTGCTTTGTTTCCTATATATGGAAGAGGCAAAAAGTAGATAATTTTTTTTTTTTTTTTGCAAGAGCCTTTTGAATACTTCTTAGCATGTACACAATCATTCTTCTCTCTAAGACTGCAGAACTTTTGTTTGGCAAGTCTTATTCTAGACTTTTGGTCTTTCTTGTTTTCTCCTATAAGAAAGTGTCAACTTGCACTAATGTGTTGAAAATGCAAAAACACATTCCAGTAGTTGTGACCTGACAAACTTTATAGAATGTATAAATAAATGTATTTGCCTCTTTTTTTTTTTTTTCCCCCCAGCATATACCACTCCTGTCTACCTTTTGATCCAGAGTACCCTTCAAGTCCTTTCTTTTTTTTTTTTTTTTTCCCACTGTTCTTGACTGTACAAAAAGGACACTGAATTTTAGCAGAGCTATTTTATTCCTAATCCTATTCTGAAACATACTTGCAGCTTTCTCCAATTTTATGACGTCCAGAATTTTTGTAAGTGGACTTTCTATTCCATCACATGGGGTTACCAACAGAACACACTAAAAGAGCAGAGCAGGCAAGGCTTCTCCTGAACCCCAGCTTTGATCTTCAGATACACTGATACACATTCTCTCCATAGAGACAACCTGTCTCTAAACAGCTTACATTCACATAACCTTGATAATGTTTTGCTAATTTATTGTAAAACTCTCAGATGAATCAAGTACCAAAAGCTTTACTTATATCAAGTAAGTGCAATACCTTCTGCTTCTCCCCCACTAGCAATATCTCTTACTGTGCTTGAGGAAAAGTCAGACTGATTTGGCACGGCTTGATCTGAACAAAATTCTGCCCTGCTAGTGACCTCCATGCCTTGTTATTCCCCAGGTGCCCCATATTCTTCTCTTCATTATTTACTTCAAATTTTTGTGGGGAGTCAAGTCAATTCCTTACTCCTTCCTCTTGGAGAGAGTACTGCAGATATTTGCTGTGCTGCCCGGCCTCCATCAGAAATGAGTGTTATTTATTAAATCTATTTTAGGCTTAAAGAGCTTGCTCTTTAAAGATTGTACTATGTAGGTCACTGGGTGCAAACCATTTTAAAAGTATGTAAATCTGAATACACTCTGAAGCTAATTTTTAGTTAATATATTCTTATTCCAGGCTCATCTTTTACAGCTTAATCACTGCTATTAAATGTGCTAGACATCTGGGTATAGCTGAACACTTAATGGAAAATAGCAAGAAAAAAAAAGAAAAGACAGAAACAGTGCTTCCTTCTTCTAGACACCTTTCAGTAGGTCTCCTTCACCTGCAGCTCTTCTTATGAGGATGATTGAGTTTGCTACCCTTGTCTCATGCTAGATGCATTCACATTTTCTGCCTGGGCATTCCTGGCTTCAGCCTTTGAATTCCTGGTGCTATTCAATCCCAGGCCTGGAGACCCTGACCTATTCTCTGCTTCTGCATGTGTTTAACTCCAGGATGGGTGTTGTGTTGTGTATCTTTCTCTGGCCCAGCTTGGTGTTCAGCTTGGGCTCCTGGCAGCTCTGATACCCCACAGCAATTCCTGTTGGTGGGGTCTTGGCTCACAGGCAGTTTGGCTCACACTGTCATGGCTGTGGTAAAAAGAGGGGACTCTCCAGAGGCTTTCAGGAAACAGAGGTTTTATTTGGGGGGGTCAGGGGATCCCCCAGCCTCAGGTGGGTGCCTCCGAGAGACCCCGAGCCTGGGCTGCAGGGCGGTTTTGTACAAAACAGTCTGGAAGGTGGGTACAAATTATTCAAACCAATAAAACAATCCAAACACTACATGCCAACTAAGTTACCTAAATTCTAACAAATCCAAAACAGGTTTGGGAGTGGTCTCAAGGGAGTCTTGCCAACCAGTGGCCAAAACTCTTGGACCTCGAAAATAAGAATTCCATGATGGACAAAAGGAAAAATTATGCATAACACAGGGATGAAACAAGAAAAAGAACCAATAAAAAGGATTCTCTAAGCAGAGACTCAAGTTGTCTTAGAAACCCTTATCAAACTATGATAAGAATACATTCTGGGACAAGAGGCCCCTTCAAGGTATCTAACTACACTGAACTTACAATAAAGAACTATACTATATTTATAACTAAAGCTTATAAAACATTTCTTGCAAACCCACAGATGGGCTCTTCCTGAGCAGTGCCCTTCATTCAAGGACTGGTGATGGCAGATTTCTGTGTGCTTTAGCAGTGGGGAGAAGCCTGCTGTCTGATGTGGCTGCTGCAGTGATCTCATTATAACAATTTCTGTCCAGAATGGTGATAATGTGACAGCCATGATCACGAATATCAGATTCACTCGTGTTTTCAAAAGGAGAATTTCCACCAGTTTCATTGCTTGATGGAATATACTTAGGGCTTGTGTGTTGAATTATTGCAAAAGCAGGACTGCAGGGTTTTGAACCAAAGCCAGCACTGCACATCTTCTGCTGTAAGTGCAGTCATTACAGGCATAAGGAGCTGAAAACAGGGAGGGTTTTTTGCTCCCTTTCAGGAATGTCTAGACTTGTAATTAAGCTCTTCCTGTAGCCCTCACAGAAGCTACAGAGGAGGGTCATTGCATAATGAAAGCTACTGCACAGTAATTTAGTTTGATTACAGCCATATACTCTTTTAATGGGCATGGTTAATTGATACAGATTTTGTATCAGTTGAGAGTTAGTTTAAATAAGCTTTTAATAAACCAGAAGGATATTGGGAGAAAAAATTCCCTGTTTTCTAGTCCTAGGAAGGTGATTTAACCTTATACAAGTAGAATGAGAAAGCCAGTCTCAATCTAAGTGGTGTCTAAAATCATCATTCAACACAGATCTTACAAAGTACACAGAAACATTCAAAATGCATCACTGAAAATGTACCTGGAATCCTACATTCCAGGTTGGTGTAGACTTTGGAAAAGCTGCACATGCAGCTTGGGGGAATTGAGAAATATCTAAAATGTTATAGTTAGGGGGTACTTCTGCAAAGCTACAATCTCACACCTATTAGCCAATTTGAACTTCACAGGTCCAACAACAGCACAGAAGTTACAGATTCATAAGAGGATATGGTATGTGACCTGGAGCTGTGGTAGGCTTACCCTGGGGGAAACCAGGCAGTTCTTCTGCATCTCAGTTTCTCATTTTTGAAACTTTTGAGGCATATAAGCTACACAGATGTCAGAGTGACAAGTGCAAAGGGAAATGGGGACACATAAAAATTTGTTTTTGAAACAGTGCTGTCACCACTGAAATCCTTGTAGAATTCCCCTACTTGAAATTTGTCAGAATTATTTAAAATATGTATAGTAATATGACAGCCTGTTTCTGTGCCTCCATTTATCTCTTAGGCAGTACATAACTTTAAATGCAGAACAGGACCTGAAATCCTATATGCTTTGGCTATGGAAACTGGATAGTTTTATTTGTGCTGATTATGGAAAAGTGCATTTATCTGCTGCTTACATGGTAAAAAACATTATTTAGGGTTAATTTTTTTTCTGTACAAAATAGAACACAAGAATGGAAATAATTTTGAATATACAGGGATCATTTTAAGAGGTCTTACAGAAGTATATGTTAGAATTCCTGCTTAAAGACCTTTAAAAGAAAGAAACCAAATAAAAACCCACTATACCCACTATCAGTGGTAATGTCAGAACCCAGCTCCACAGGCATGAAAAAGGCTTCAGTAATAAAATGTGAGATCAAGTTATAGTTATATACACATCCTTGCCTCCCCTTTGCCACCATTTCTTTCCAGCAGTCACATTGGCTTTGGGACTGAATGAACAGAGGACCCTTCATCACCACAGAAGACAAAACCAATATCAATTTATACTCTGGATGTATTCTTTCAGCAAGTTTTGGAATTCAGAACAAAACAGGGACTTAGAAAGGCCACAAATGATGAAAGCTTCTCCAAACATCTTACAGAAATCTGATTCTTTGCACTTGTCTTTACTGCTTGCTCTGGGAAATATGATTATGCCATTATGTTTGCTACCTGAGAAACCAGCTTCCAAGTATTTTCATAAAATGTCAGTTAACATAGTCAGATTCATTTAACTGAACATATTTTAGTGAAACAAAGAATATTTGCCTATAAGTATGCACTAACACAACTAATTTGATTTATAATTTCAGATAATGAATCTGTGTACTATGAAAAAGAGTGAAGAAATGCATCAGCATAGCTAAAAAAATCTAAATCTCATTAATTTCTTTGCTGATCTATGATGTTCAGAGTTACTTTTTATAGATCAGAAAGGAGGTTTTAAATTAAGCAATTTACTTAGTTTACATAAAGTGCAGGTTATATATATTTAGGGTATTTATTTAGGATATATAAAGTTTCAACTGCATTCCCCACAGTTAGTTTTCTTTTACATTTGGAAGCATTTTTATCTTTTTGAACATTTCAGCTTTTAGGAGAGTGAAGCAGCCTTAGAGATGATGACACTACACCAGGTGTGGTGACAGCAAATTAGGAGCAGCAATTTCTGTACAATCTGACATACGTAGGAGATGGTAACACACACACCTTCCCACACAATTCCCAAAGGAGAGGGCTTTGTGCAGAGAACTAACTGTCTGCAGTGACATGAAATTCTCCTCCTAAACTGTAAGTAGGCCACAGCATCAGAGCAGCTAGAAGAGCTTTTTCTTACATCCACCTGGAACAGCCACCCACTTGCAGACTATCTGAATTCAAGGAAGAATTAACATACATTTACCATGTTGCTCAAGCAGAAACTCTGCTTAATTTTCTTTTGTTGTTGTTGTTGTTTTGGTTGCTTTTTGTTGTCGTTGGTTGGTTGATTTGGGTTTGGGGTTTTTTTATTTGGTTGGTTTGTTGATGGTTTTGGGTTTGGTTTGGTTTGTATGTCTGGGTTACAGAAAATAAAGATGATGCCTCTTCTCCTGCAATTTCCCAGAGCCCTCATGCAGGGAAATCTTCCCACTGTAGTCTCCACACAGACTGGACACCTTTTCCAGTTGCATATGGAAAAGGTGAAGAATATATTTTGTTTTGGGAAGACTCAGTAATTTATGGTGAAACTCAAAAGAACCATTGTTACAGACACAGAGCAATGGCACAAAATTGGAGTGGGTAGAGCTTACTGAAGAGGTGTGACTTGATCTGTCAGCACTGAGGGGGTACAGTACACTCCTCTGGGAGGTGCCAAAAAAATCCCAGGAGAGAAAAACTCCCCCCAAACCAATACCCCTCTTAAAGCTGAGACAAAACCTAGCAGTGCAGTTCTTCCTTGGTACAAGCAGTCATTTCCTCTAAAGTTTTGTTCAATTCACAGAACCTCTCTGCTCAACCTGACTTCACTTAGCAAAGCTCTTACAACGAACCCTCAGAGTGTGCTGAGGTTTTATGGTTTCTACAGAGGTCAGAGGACAAAAAGCACCACAATCACATTGCATTCTGCCACTTTGTTGTACTCACTGTCTTCACCATCTTCTACTTCATTGACCGCAGCCACACGATAAACAAACAAACAAATAAATCCCTAATAAGCAAGTCTTTAATTAACTTCAAGACATGAAAAACATTTAAATTGCATTAGAGATGGAATTTTAAGACCAGCCTGCAAAAAACAACCAGCCACAAAAGCTTTGTAAATGCACTAATGTGCCTTTGCAAAGTAACACAACTACAGCAAATTAGAAAGGAAGCAGGGAGGAATTTTAGCCAATGCCATAAATCTACAGAAAGGCTTTCATGAAACTGCTATCCCTATATAGAACACAAAATTCAGCAAGATCACTGCAATTCTAGCAAATATAAAAATTAGGTAGACTGTCTATTCTGAGCAGGTTATTGAAAAGCAAATATTGTTTTTGCAAGCCAGTAATGTCTTTGGTTTTTCCACTGGGAAATTGAAAAGATATAAATGAAAATCAATCTAGAACAGATCTAAAGTTGTTGTCGATGATATCTGGTGCTAGCTCAGCTCCCAATAACCTTCATCATCAGAGAGACATTTAGCTAATGGAAAACTATTTCTGGCAGCATTGGGTTTCCTTGGCCACAGGGATCCACTAGCCACAGCTTTAGGGTGCCTGTAACAGGGCTGTATTACAATGCCCTAATCAGCCACAGGTGCACATCTTTTCATTCTGCACCAACGTGTTTTAGTTTTCTTGCGAGAAATTAATTTTTTTGTATTCTAATCAAAGCACTAAAATTCATTTGGATTAATTTGTCTTCTTTTTTTAAGAGGGATATTTCATAAAGTAGTGTAGATCTTAAATGGCTAAGTTACAGTCTGTATTATGTGCTCTTGAACAAGCAGATTTTGTTCTGCCACTACTACACTCTACAAAATTAGGCCATGTCAGGAAGTGCTCCTGGGTGCCAATACTCAATTTCTACACTGTCCAAATGTTTAGAAAAGTCCTGGGTAAATTAGCACTGATCAATGCAACACCCTGTTTCTCAAGCAAAAGCATATTCTTATCAGGCAACTTGAATCTGGCCTTTTTTTAAAGGCTGGCACAATGTAATGGCATGGGTGTTGTATCTAACAAGCTAGCTGGCATTGCTGACAGTGAGTGACTGTTTTGGTAGGGTCAGACTGTAAATTGTTTCACAGGTGAATTTTCAGGTTAATAAACCAAGAAGGATGAAATCTCTCTTGTCCATTCATGAAACTCTCATTCCAAACGATGCATTTTAAAAAAGTCTATGACTTTTAATGCATCATTTTATCCATGAGATATTTATAATATTTGAATTCTTCTTTATGAATAAATAACACACAGATGATGTTTTGTGTTAATTACACTGATTTCTTTGAATGGTCAATTTGGCCTACATTGGCATCACTTGTTAAGCCACACATTTAAGCTGCATAAAACCATATTATTCAAAAAAAGAATAATCTTTTTTTACTTTTGTTACAGACATTTTACAAAATGTAGTTTTAAACAGCTTCAGCCCTCAAACAGCATGGGAGGGTCTCCAGTTATTCATTTGCTAGATGTGAGCCCTCAACCTGTGCAGTACAAAAGCCAACCTCAGTCTTCCAGGTGCCATTACATTAAACCACAGTGGTGGTGTGGCAAACTCAGACTGATCTCAGCCTCACAAAGGTGGGACACATGCACTCTCCTGTTCTGAATCAGCAAGGAAAACAAAACATCATTTCTGTCAGCAGCACCATACCTCAGGCATCTCCTTGCTTGAGGAGGCTTGCAGGCTAGACCTGCCAACCATCCCAAACTTTCATGTTTTTGCAACGCAGAATTTATGCCTAAAATGAGAAAAGACATCTATTGTGTTCTATCATGAGTATCAGTGATTGAGAGACATTCTGAGTTCTGATCAGAAGCCAAGCTCATTGAACATACAAGGTGTTTATACAGGGTTTTTCTTGTATGGCACTTATATAGGGTTCTACTTTTGGTAACAATTTTTCATTGGTTTTACATTCTTTATGACATCAGTTACTTGGTAATCATTACAAAGTTTGACAATGTGTTTCCTGGTCACTTCTACCCAGGGATCAGTTATCTGTGTCTGTCTCTCCCATTGTTTCTGCTCCATCAGGCCTCAGATACCAGGCTCCTTTATCAGTTCCATTGTACTCTCTGTTTTATTCCCCATATAGGGGCACTCAGTGAAAAAAACCCAAACAACTTCATGGACAGTTACTTAGGATCCCAAAACAGCAAGAATTCGTAAGATCCATTTCCATTCTACTTTTTAAAACCTGAATTTTTCTTCAGGTGATGGCATTAGGAACATACATTTCTGTTGTACTTTACAAGGTACCAGCAACATTTGTAAGGAAATCAGGTATTTTTAAAAAAACAGGCCCATAAAAATTAGTTATGCCTGTAAGAACGTAACTGGAAGGAGATATAAAATTCTCATCTGCTAGTAAGGGGAAGAGGTCAGGTTAGCCTATGGGTATCTGGGATACACAGGTGACTGCAGCTATTGAAAATCTTTCTCAGATGGCACACCAGTGTGTGTAACTATGAGTTTTCTGTAAAGGCACATTACATGTTTGTGCAGACTCTCAAAAATGGAAGAAAATTTCCCGTTCTGCTGGGAATCGTCATGACTTCATCAGGGCAGTCCGTGTTCATTGTTTGGGCCTCTGGAATTCTGAAATAACAGGGGCCCCCCAGAGAAATGCCAAAGTGTAAACCTGAATTGATTTGCTAGCAGCTCCTCTTTTTCAGAAAGGCCAGGAACAGACCAAAATGGGAAGTTTCATTTCTGTCTAACCAAGAAACCTCCCTGCAGTTTTGCTGCTCTAGTTCAGAACTTCAAGCAATGCTGCCAGTTTTTAAAATACATTGTATGATTGTTGTTTTAATATCCAGAAGGCTGCAAATATTTTCATTTAGGAGATCTGCTAATACTGGAAGACACAATAAGAGATTTAATTTAACTTTGTAGTTTTGTTACGGAAAGATTTTTAGAAACATGTTTCTAAATATTTTTCCTGGTTTCTACATGAATCTCTCTTAATTCCAAATGTTGCTATATAGCGGAGATGTCCAGAAAAAACTACAAAAATTAAATTTCTATTAGTGTGCCATACACTCCGCAGTGTTCAGAAAATCCTTGTAAAAATGCTTACAAATATGAACAAAACTGTTGTGCTATGTCATATATTCTACAAAGCCATGGAACTGAGAAGAAAACCTTAGTATTTTATGACTTTACTTTGTGGACAGACTGTATAATAAATGCTGTATATAATTTTGGTTTTATCATAATTGTATCTTTCTGTAATAGTGAAATAAATACACAATGAACCTTTAAATCAAACCTCCCCTGCCTGTCTCAGAAGCCACATACCTCGACCCAGGCCTGAGGCCACCATCCAGGAGGGCACCATCACCATCCACACCCAAGGAAATGGAATTAACAAGGGAAAGACAGGGGCAGCTGGAGGAGATGGATGCTCAGCTCCACCAATGACCCACAGCTTGCATCAACTACAGATATGCATCTTCTCTGTGCCATCTAAAGCAGTGAATCCAAATGCCAGGTTCCATAACACTAATCATGGACTGTCTGATGGTCAGAAAACCATTCAGCTGACCAGCAGCCAAAAATCAAGACTTTGAATAAGGATCCCAAGACTCCAATACCCAGTTTTCTAAAGACTGTTCAGAGTCAAAAATCAGGACTACATGAGTATGGATTTGTCCTGGGTTGTGGAGCCGGGGTTTGTATATTCTATTTTCATCTGTTTTAAAGCAGTTGGGGAGATGCTTTTCTTTATCTCTGGTAACTCAAGGGGGAGGAGGCCTGACACCTTCAGATAATGGGCCATGAGCACCTCCCCAGGCTGTACCCCTGCCCAGAGCGGTGCATCTGCATTTCCATCATCCCATTGTGGGATGGATCACATCCCCTGGCAGTGGGGGGGCAGGCAGTTTCTACCTGGATAAAAAACTCAGACACAGGGCAGGAAAGCTTCTAGCTTCACCCGATTCTCTGGGAGGAAGACCAGACCTCTTTTACCACTGGACCCTTCCCATCACCAGGACCCCCTTTTTCACCACTGGACCCCTTTTACCCCCACTGGACCCCTTTTACCACCACTGGGCCCTTTTCTACAGGATCATCTTCACCTCACCAGAACCACCTCTGCCACTCCAGGAGGACTCACTGTGGGCTGCTCCCAACCCCCTGACCAACAGGGTGTCAGGGTGTAGCTCTGATTCTGTCAGAGTTCTCCAAAATTGTTGTTTGTTTGTTTGCTGATTTAGTTGGGTGGTTTTGTTTTCTACTACATTTGTATTGTTAATATTCCTAGTAAAGAACTGTTATTCCTATCCCCAACATCTTTGCCTGAGAGCCCTTGATTGCAAAATTATAATTTGGCAGGGGGTGAGGGGTTTACATTCTCCATTCCAGGGGAACCCCAGTTTCCCTGGCAGAAACCTGTCTGTCCAAACCAAGACAGCGACCCCAGGCTCCCACACTGAGCTCGACTGTGGCATTTCTCGATTGTTCTGCTCAAACCTTTCAATAAAAATTCTTTTATTGATAATTTGGCTGATCACGTTTATTAACAGATTGTATTCCCAAATAAGCCAACCTTTCCAAAACCACAACTTCCAGAGCTATTTCCCTAAGAGAGTGACAAACTCTTACAATACAAGTGCTTTCCAGGATGAACAGTGATAAAATATGTCTGAGAACCTGCTGTCACCTCCAGCATCTGCCTCAGGGTCTGTGGTCAGAAAAGAGGAGCCTGGGGTGCAGAAGCATCTCCAGTGTTTGTCTTACAGGCCACTGGTAATTTTCAGTTAGTACTTAGAGCTAGAAAAAGGATCAGGCACACATGACAAATGGCAAATAACCCCATGACATCAGTGAAAATGTTCCTGTCATCTTCAAAGAAACCAGAGTGTGTGTGCTGGTTTAATGTTTTGCACTGCACTACCACCATGATTCAAACATCCCTGTACCCTTGATCAGCAGACAGTCAGTGCTGGGGCCCTCAACAAAGGCTGAGGTCTTCTGGTTTAAAACTGGAATTAAATGTAATGACCAACACTCAGTCACATGTTATCACTGTGTTCTGCAGGCTGGAGATAGGGTGGCAGTATATGTTTCTTTTTGTATTTTATTCTAAGTTTGTGGTTTTGTATCAAGTACAAGGCACTTAAAGATTAGCATTAGAGTTAAATTTATTCCCATATTAAAATGACACAACAGGATAACTAATAATCTGGACCACAGATTCTTGTTGTCCACAGATTTTTATTGATTAGCCTAGCAATCAGTACAAGATATAAAATGCATTTATTGTTTAGAGTAATTTCCAAATTGAGGGGGTGATTGTATTAAAAATTTGTCTATAGAAAGTCTTTTATTCAAAATATCAGTAAATAAATCATGTAATGAAATCATTTAATAAATTATTCCTGAGAAACAGGAATGCCAGCTGGTATGAAAAACTTTTTCTCTCAAAAATGGATCTCTGAATCTAAATATAAATCCATATAAATAGGAAAAAGCTATTTTGACCTCATTCAAGTAAACAGCTAAATCCCTATTGATCAGAATGAGAAAACAACCTGACTGAAAGACTGTGAAGAGATGACTGAAAATTACATCCCTTCTTAACACCCTGGCTGTCATCCTCTCAATATTTATAATGCCATCATTTATGTTTTTTGGTGGTTTTTTTACATGAGAGAGGTCTCTGGCTTGCTGTGACCTGGATTATAAATGTGAAATATTACGAAGAAACACAAAAGTAAAAATTCAAAGCCTTTCATGGTTTTGCAGGGTGTAATTATGTAAGAGGAACCCAAGCCCCTCAGCCTTTTCAGGCTATAGTTGAACAACTCCACAAGACTAAAAAGTGAAGATAAATCACTGTTAATTTTAACATTTTCAGAACACAGGGTGCCACTCTGTGACAGCTATAGCTGGTTCTGTAGCTGAACAAATAATTTGGCCATGATAGACACCCACTTCAGCAGCCTAGCTCATTAGGGAATTGAAGTCCCCAGGTATGAAGGTGATGGGCTGAATTCAAGATCCCACAGGGGACCCCAGCCTGTCCATTTCAACCAAGGATGCACACAGATCCTTGGCCAGTGAGCTGGGCAGTGTTGAGACCCTTTCCCAATCTGGTGTTTAAGAGTGGGAAATTCAAGGCCCTATAAAAGGGGTGCCCCACAATACAATCCTGCTGTTGCTGCATGAACTTTGGTGTGTGCCTGTCACATTCCTGTCCCCACCAACTGTCACTGTGGGACACAATAAATGGAGACACGGAGTGGACAGAAGGCTGCTGGACTCCTCAAGAGGAGGAGCCACAGGTTTATTTTCCAGGCTTCTTTTATACTTTTTACAAATGTGCCCACCTTAGAGGTGGGACCCCCTGGGAACCATTGGTCAGTCTCAGAGACCACCACATGAAGTCCCTCCTCTGGGAACAAATGTGGAAAAACAAGATAGCTTACAATAAGTGACCTTGTTTACAGTAAAAGTGCCTGGGAACAGAATTCCCTAAAACCAAAACATGGCAGGCACAAATCATGGCAACATCCAACAGAGACACCACTCCTATCCCAGAACCTCCTCTTATCAAACCACACCTGGACCAGGCTCAATGGCAAACGTGGGTATGAACACCAGTGCAGGAGAAAACAACAGCCTGCCTGTGCACTTTACAGGGGAAAAAACCCTCCTCTTCAGAAGTTCTGATCAGTAAACTTCATGTAATAGCAATCACAGATGTGAATATGTCTGGATTTCAGTGAAGTATCTAACATTACCTCAGGTGTCTTATTGGTCTTGCTGAGGGCTGCACCCATGGAAATAGAGATGAGCAGGAGAAATGCAAAGTAGACAGGAGCACAAAGCAAGGAAAGCACTTGGTGTTGAGAAGCCTGTTTTGAAAAATGAGGAATCAATGGAGGAATGGAGAGGCTGTTGTTTGATGAGGCAATGCCAGATTTGCCCTGTTCAGCAATGCAAAGTAGAGGTCTGAAGGAGGATTGGACCACCCTCTGTAAGTACATAGCAACAAACACCAGGCAGGATGGAAGGAACAGGCTTAACTCCATGCATTCTTTGCACAAAAAAAAACAACCAGAAAGTACCTATGAATATTTTTAGGCCAGAAATGAGAAAAAGGTTCCTCACTGTGTAAGTTACAAGTATTCAGAGCAACCTTTCAGCAGGAGTTTGTGTAGGTCAAACCATGAAGTTCTTCTGAACTGATACTCAGTACAGCTATGAAGACTACATGCTATTTTTATTTTTTTTTTTCTTTCTTTCCTGTTTATACTAAAAGGTGCTGGGTTTGCATGGCAAGGTTTTGGAAACAAGGGTACTATAGGGGTGGCTTCTGTGAGAAGCTGCCAAAAGCTCCCTGCCAGTCCAATGGAGCCAATTCCAGCTGGCTCCAAGACATACCCAAGGCTGACCATCAGCAACTCTGGGATAAGGTATTTAAGAAAGGGAAAACTTTCCCTCACCACAGCAGCAGCAGCTCAAGGAGAGAAGTGAGAATATTTTCTCATTATCACACTGTGATTTAATTGGTAATAAATTAAACTGATTTATTGAAGTTGAGTCTGCTTCACCTGTGATGGAAGTTGCTGAGTGATCTCTTCCTGGCCTTATCTTAGCTCAGGAACTTTTTGGTTTTTTTTTTCTCCTCTGCCCATCTGAGGAAGGAAGGGAGGGATAGAGCAGCTTAGATGGGAGTCTGTCATCCAGCCAGGCTCAGCCCCACATACAGTTTTTTGAATGGTTTTTGGCTGCAGTTTTTGGTGGCTTCTGTGTGTTTTGCTAATGAGCAGAAATAGGATTTGATGCATAGGCAGTGTGACTCCATGCATCAATGCTATTTCTTGGGTAAAAGCTATCTGCAAGCATTTGTGCAGCTGGGCTGGAAGTGGACACGAGCTGAAAGTAAGAAGACCAAAAGGGAAACAATGAGCCAGGAGTACTTTATTCCATTGCTGAACTGGAAATGACAAACACATTCTTAAGTATTGATCTCAACTCAGTGCCTGTCAACATGAGCATCACACTGAGAGTGATCTCTGCTCAGCCAAAGCCCCAGTACTGTAAACAAGCAAGGGGAGATGACTTTTCTGCCTAGTCAGTGGTGCACTGGAAGAAGTTCAGATGAGGAATGTCTTCTGTCAGGTAAGAACAACTCAGGCTGCTAATATGGGGAATGATTTAATGGCTTGCTTAGCTCCAGTTCAAGGGATAATGTGGTGCAGAGAGATCTTGTAGCTCTGAAATAGTGATGGAAAGGAAAGGTATTGCTGAAAATTTCATCTTTAAATCTGTGAGGCTCAGATAAGATTGGCAAACATATGTTTCACTGAGACTTTGTCAAACACCAAAGATAGCACTGCAGACTGCAAGACTGAGCTTCTACACAGTTTGTGTAGAACTGTGTAGAACTGTATAGAACAGTCTGTGATGAGTTCTCCTGTTTATGTGCATTATTTTGCTTAGTTTTTTAAATGTTTACATATGTTGATTTTTGGATAATTATCATCCTTCAACTTAGCACACATAATCCTGATAATAGATTGCCTAGAACCCATCTTTGCTTCTGTTGCTTCTTTTTGTTCCCTTTTTTTTTAACTAGTTTTAAGGTACCTTATATTTCTTCTTTCTCTAGTTCTTCATTCCACAGGGCTAAACAGTCAAACTACTGGTATCTTCTTGCCCATTTCAAGGTCTGTCCCACTTCTCTATTATCACACACTTTGTTTTAGCCTTTTAGCCTCCTTCTGCTTAGGTCTCTCACACCCCCTTGCACTGCACTGCTTCTCTTACCCAGATACTCCAAGATCTGTGTGAAGCACCAGCCTTTATCCACCTGTATGCATCTTCCAGCATCCTGGCAGCATGTCCTGTAGTGCAGGACAAAAGCAGCTCTGCTGGTTTCCTCACACAGCAAATATAACCACTTTCATAAGACCACTCTAGAGATGAACTCTGCATTCAGTGTTGACAGCTCCACAGGAATCTGTAATTTGGCAGCTTCCCTCAGGGGTGGTAATTGCTGGTACTCAGCAACCTGTATAGAGCTCACAGGTGAGGAGTTACCAGCTGGAAATGCAAGAGGAATTTATAGGTGTATTTATACACCTCAAGGTGTACTCCTAGTACATCCCAGATGCACAGGGTGTACTCCTGGAGTGATACCATTTTTGCAACAGACAAATGCAGTTCTTGGATGCAGCAGGGGAGATACTGTCATTGAGAGAGGAGCTGCTGCACAAGACTCTGGTTTAGAGCAGGTGCAAAACCAGGCTGATGCTGCTGCCATATGCTGTAACATTTAATTTATATAGTGGGACTTTTCTGAGCTGAAAAACAAGCAGGGAATTTTGGAGAATATGAAAATTCTCATTTTGCAAAAGAAGATTAAAAAGTGAGATGGAATATTTTACATATATAAGATGATACATGTAAAGATAAGGTCTATCTGAGTGATCAGGAGAATTTGTTTAATTTTGAATTATTTTACCTTGAGCATATGAAATGCCTGAAATGAGACTGGAGTTTTCCAAGAACAGGTTGCAATAAGGTTCAAACCTACCAATAAGAAATCTATTAACCTTGAAGTCCATGTTCTTATGAGCAGAGATTAAACATATGGGCTTCATTTGGCTTAACGGTAGTTGTAGGCTGTGAGAGGAAACAAATGCTGTTTGTCAAGACAAGAATGGACAAGATGGACAGAAGAATTACAACCCAGTTGTTACTTAATCACTGAGATCAAAGGATGTTTCCAACAGAAAGCAGCAGCAAAAAGCTGACTGGTCTCATGACCACGGCTCTGTGAGAAGAGACATCTATGATACTGTCTTGGGTTATGGAACCAGAAATGTCTATTCTATTTCATTTGCTGAAAGCAGCTGGAGAGATGTTCTTTATCTCTTGTAACTCTGGGAGGAGGGGGGTGGATGCCTTCTGATAATGGGCCAACTGTTAAACCAGGTGGGGCAGTGTTTGTTATCTCTTTTCACCATGGGCCATTAACACTTCCCAAGCTGTTCTCCTCCCCAAAGCAGCACATCCACATTCCATCATCCCAGTGTGAGATGCTCCACCCAGTGGGGGGAGCCAACCATTCCTACCTGGATAAAACTGAGACACAGGAACGAGAAGGGATCCAGCTTCACCTGATTCCTGGAGGAAGACTGGACCCTTCTCACCATCCCTGGACCCTTCTCACCATCCCTGGACCCCTTCTCACCATCCCTGGACCCTTCTCACCATCCCTGGACCCTTCTCACCATCACTGGACCCTTGTTCTACAGGATCATCTCTGCCCCACCAGACCCACCTCTGCCACTCCAGGAGGACTCACTTTGGGACTGCTCCCAACCCCCTGACCAACAGGGTGTCAGGTTGGAGCTCTGACTCTGTCAGGGTTTTCCAGGATTGTTGTTTGTTTGCTGGTTTGGTTGGGTTGGGTTTTCTACTACTACTACTATTAGGAATATTGTAAATATTCCTAATAAAGAACTGTTATTCCTATTCCCAAACTCTTTGCCTGAAAGCCCTTAATTGCAAAATTATAATTTGGCAGGGGTGAGGGGTTTACATTCCCCATTCTAAGGGAAACTCCAGCTTTCCCTGGCAGACACCTGTCTTTCCAAACCAAGACAGATAGCAGAACAAAAAAGCTTAGAACTTATGGAGACAATGGAAACAAAATGTTGAATTTCAGATTTGAGCGCCCTTGCAAGGGTCCAGTGGTGAGCACACCTGTGAAGTCAGGGATGTTTCTTCCAGACTGTGGAGTCAAGAGGACCAAATTTAAAGGCTGTGTTTGCTCCACGGGCTTCAGTGCATCATTAAATCCAGTGGAGGATTTAATCACAGTAAAATCTGTACTTTTATGCAATGCCTACGTATTTTTCAGTATAGGAGGTAATTTTTTTTCCCTGCTAAATCAGTGAACAAAAGCTTTGGGACTTCAGCTGCTGCAGCCATCATTCAGCTTTTTTGAACTAGCAGAGATGACAGTAACTGTGTTTAGACAAATATTATAAAAAGTCTCAACAGTTGCATACAAACCAATGTTGTTTCCAAACAAGGAAACAGAAACTCTCAAGCATGCTGTCAAACATATGATTTAGCAGGAATAGATCAAAAATGTTATGAACACTTATGAAAATGCCAACATTTTCCACTATTAAAATGAATTCACTGCACCTACCTCTTTGACAAACCTAATTATCTTAATTGTCACTGTGCTTCAGCTATCTCATCCCAGGTTTTGGAAGATTTTATCACAGAATTGTAACAGTATGCATGTGAATTGTGATCAAAACACTGGTATTTTTCACACAAAAGGATTACCACACAGCCTACTGAGAGCAGGCAGCTTTAAGCTACAGACTGTCCCACTACATGGATGACTGTATGCATACAAATGTACACCAGCACACTGTGCAGGAGCTAAATCAAACCAGACAGACTTCCTTTACAAGAAAGCAAGTGCATTTAACCTGTAACACTGGTGCAAAATTAAGAATGTACGTTTCAGTGACAACACTTCTGTGTGGAGCTGTGCTTTTGATAATGGGGCAGCTGTTAAACCAGGAGGGGCAGTGTTTGTTATCTCTTTTCACAATGGGCCATTAAGACTTCCCAAGCTGTTCTCCTCCCTAAGCTGTTCTCCTCCCCAAAGCAGTACATCCACAACACCCTCCCCAAACTATACCCTCCCCAAAGCATTACATCAACATTCCATCATCCTATTGTGAGATGCTCCATCCAGTGGGGAGAGCCAACCATTCCTACCTGGATAAAACTGAGACACAGGAACACAGAAAGGATCCAGCTTCACCCGATTCCTGGAGGAAGACTGGACCCTTCTCACCATCACTGGACCCTTGTTCTACAGGATCATCTCTGCCCCACCAGAACTATCTCTGCCACTCCAGGAGGACTCACTGTGGGCTGCTCCCAACACCCTGACCAACAGCACAACCTGCACATCAATTCCCACTGAGCTTGAGGGACAATGTCTTTGGCCAGGATTTTAAGGCCCAGTTTGGTGAGCTGTGACCATCCTGGGAGAAGGCTGCAGGCAGCTGGCTGCCCACTGCATGGCAGGGGCACAGCTATGAGAGCAAAGGCCATGCAGTCATATCTATTGTGACTGCCAGGAAAATATTACATTATAGCTGCTTTCTGCTGGAATGCCTCTTATTTAAAAAGCTCTGAAAAGAGAAATAAAATTATTTCAGCTGAGGCTTAATTTGTTTTTATTTTGCTGGTAAAGGGGCATGTAAGTTTGTAGTTCCCTATTCAGAGCATATTCCTTCCCTTTGCCTAGCCTGCATGAAATCAAGAGGGATTAATTCTGGAGATATGATCACTCAGTGTGAATTAAACATGCAAAAATGAGTTAATGAAATCCCTAGGAAAAGTGTGATATTTTTTTTAGGAAAATATTTGCCAAAACCAAAGTATTCTTAAATTCAGGACAGGACCCAACCTGCAATCTATAGTCTAAAGGGCTTCAGTCTTTGGCACAGTTCTAAATGCTTTAGTCAAAGCCTAGCAGTGCACAACACCTGAGGCTATACATATCACATCTTAGAAACCAAACATAATTCTCTGTAGTGAATATTTAAATATGTGAAGCTGTGACATTTCAGTTCTTTCCTCAAGACAAGCCACTTCTTTTCAAGAAAAATGCCAAAAATTCTGAACCCTGAAAACCTGAAAAAATAATTGCTAAGAAGAGGCTTTCATTTTGGCAACCAAGAAAACTGCATTTTTGTAAATGGCTGAAGGCTGCTATTTGTTTGTTTGGTTTTTTTTCAAGCCACATCTGAGGGCACCATTTCCTTTGCCTTGAGAACTTCTTCTCAAGGCAAATCCTGGATAAAAAACCTGCTGTTGCAATAGCAGCAGAAACACACGGGTTTCTCATTTTCCATCAATCAACAAGGTGTAACTGAGGCTCCAGGCAACCCTCTCTGCCCCAAGCTAGGCAGCATGCATGGCTGCTGCTTCCAGCCTGGACCTCCTTCTGGAGACAGCAAAGCCACCCCAATCAGACCCAGAAGAGGGCATTGGGATGCTGTAGGGCATCTGCTTAGTGACACCTCATTTTTGCAACAAGGGTGTGCACACCCTTTTTGTAGAGTTGGAATCACTGGAGCTGGTGGTGCCTGATGAGAGAGATGATCTGCAGGCCAGGACACTCTTTGGGACACGTGGTTTATTGGTAATGGGAAGGCAGCCTGACTGGGGAAGAGTCCATAAGTCTAAGGGAACAGGGTTGCAGCAGAGCAAGAGAGCAAGAGCTACCTGCTACATTCCATTTTAACCCTTTCTATCGTGAATATTCTAATGAGCATCAACCAATCACCTCAAGATACAAACCCTACAGAATCTACATACAGCCTATGGGAACTACAACATTACAATACTACTCTACATACCAAAATCCTGAAAAACCACCTTATCCCTGATACCTGAGAAGGTCCAACCCCTTATTCATCCTTTTGTCTTGGCAGGGGTGTCACTGAATCACCCAGCCCAGTCTTTTCAGCTGGTTTAATCACCCTCTTCCTGCCCAGCACCTTACAGTTCAAATTTTGCTTTCAATTCCATCTCTTTTGTAGGTTTCATACTCTTAGAATCTCTCACTAATAAACTACCTCTGCAAGGCCCTCCTGCTTCCTCCTCTCCAACACAGAGTGGTGTATTTTCTAGCCTCAGAAGGTGTAACCCAGCATAGCCTCAGCTTTTTCTACCCAGATTTGATGCTGGGTTTATTCCAGTGTGTCTATATTACATCTTACAGCACGCTGTTTTTCCAACAGTCTTATTTTGTGTTGCAATCTCTTCCTGTTGAAATCAGGTAAGGAAGCTTAATAAAAGCCAAACAAATGATGCTTTAAATATTTACCTTTAAAATTCTGTTTTAGTTGGTTGTATTTATTTTACATGCAGAATGCTTTGGTCTAAGCAGACTTGTTTGAAATACAGGCTACAGCTGTACTGCTAAATGACATTGAAGAGTCTTCTAAGTTAATTAAAACCTAAGTTCTTTACTTTCTAAGTAAGTGTTAATTCCTCAAGAACAGAACAAGCCCACTAGTGTTATGAACAATTTCTCAGATCAGTTAATCTACCTGTCAAATTGAACACACTACCTATTAGAATGAACTATTGTTTGTTAGCCATGTTTCCCTGCTTAGACACCCCCAAAATTAACACAAAATGCAGAGGAAGCACAGCACAGGAAGACTTGTGACAGATCACAAGGATGAATGTCCATGCCAAGTTCAAACTGACTTTCCAAATGGTTGAAATATAATGATGCTTCTGAATGGAAACTCAATGGCACTCAGAAATACCTTTCTGCCTAAGTGTAGTGCCTATCATGTTTACTCCTTTGTTTAAAGAAACTGACTCTTTAAAACTTACATGGCATGATCTGGACACTTAGATGATTCTCAGGAGTGAGACCCTCCACTCAAAACAAATATCAACAGGACCAGAAGCCAGCTGGGGATTGAACCTTCTGAAACTGAGCAAACCCTGTGCAAAACAGTAAAGAAAGGCAAAAATCTTCCACTTTACAAAACATAACCTTCCCCCTAAGTTAGGAAGGAGGTAAGTGATATTTTGCTGGCACAGATTTTAAGAAAAGAGGATTCCCAAACTATCTTACCACATTCTCTGACATTCTCTAGTTATTGTACATTACTAAATCATTACTTAGAGAAATCAGCTGCTCATTATGATAAGGTCCCATATGTCTATACCATCACAGAAACAGCAGTCCTTTAATCTAATTATCATGAAATGTTATGTACAATTACTTCTATTGCCAAATAATGCAGAAATCTAACTTCAAAATTTCACTCTTTCGTATTTGAAAGACATTTTACACATTTATGTTTGAAATTCAGAGGAAATCAAAATTGATAGCAGAGGAAGAAATTACAGCATGCCAGATGCTATTTATTCTCAAATCTCATGTGATTAGTTGCTGTACAAATACAAATAACCTTAGGGGCTTATGCTTGCATTGGAAGGGAAGGACAACAGGCATAAAGCTTCATTTAATTTTGTTTCAGCAGAAAACTCTGCATCCAGGGAGGGGCTGAGAGCTGGATTCTTGACCTCCCAACACCACAGGCATGCTTCTATGCTGGGCACTGTGAGGAAGGGAGCAGACATTTAAGAACTGGAGAGAACTTATGGCCTCCCATCCTTCATTCTCTTGCATGTATTGATGAACCCAAAAGGATGAATGCATCTGTCACTGACAGGGCTACAGAAGGAATGACACAGAAGGTTCCTATGATCTCTGACACCCCCAAAAAGAGTAGTGAAGTATTCTATCTCCCTGTCTCTAAGGAAGATAACCTCCTTCTGCTTGTGCAAATTAGAGCTCTGAATTCTGACAAAATACAAACTGCAGGAAAAACTGTGGACTGCCCCTGAGCACTGCAATGGTAATGAACCAAGGTCATGCTGCAGCAGCAGAACAAGAAGCAGAGTCAAGAAGGCCAGTCATGAGCATGTCTGCAGCCTCTGCTGGAAGGGGCATATGCCCTGCTGGGTACACAGTGCTTTTCATTCAACGTTTTTGATGATTAGGCTCTTGTGGGGTCTTAAGGGTTTCATATCTGAAGGGTTGCCAGGCTCTTTTCATCAGTTTTTGGCTGCAGATGAGAATTTTTATAGGGGCTGTGTCAGAGGTCATTTTAGCTGGTCTTTAAGGAAGGGCTGATGAAGGGGTTTGCTGTTGTGGGGAGGTCCAACAGGGAAGCCTAATGACCAACCCTATTTTTCTGGTGTCATTCTTTCTTATCTGTCCAAAGTTGCATAAAAGGATTTCAGCCAAAAGCCTTTGTCAAGTTTACAACACAATGGACACAGCTCTGAAACAAACCTCAGCTCTCCAAGGTAGATTGTTAGTGTTTGAAAACAGTAGCCTAGTGCATTAGTTCTTTTCTTTTGGTTAGCTGTGCCTTACCATAGGTGTTAGGCTGCAATGCAAGATGTAACCAAAAGTATGTATTCTGTCACCAACTGGGGCAGTTCTTTATCCCTTCTGTGACCCATCCTTCATAACTGCAGGCAGGGTATCTTCTGTTAATGGGCCAGCTGGTCAAACCAGGTAGGGCAGTGTTCTTTATCTCTTCCAGGACCCAACCTCCCTCTGGGGGATATCTTCTGTTAATGGGCCACTGAGTCCCACTGCATGACTGATAACATGACATCATCCATTGTGAGATGCTCCACCCAGTGGGAGGAGCCTGGCATTTAATCTGAAAATCCATGCCTGGATTTAATCTGAAATTTAGAACACTACAGCAGCCTGTTTCCACTGAATTCCCAGAGGAAATCTGGATGCATCTACCAGTGGACCTTCAGAGGAAAACTGCACCCTTCTACAGGATCATTGCTTCAACAGAACCACATCTGTCACTCCAGGAGGACTGCAGCCACCATTTAATTGGACTGCTATTGGACCAACAGGGTGTCAGGTTGTATTCTGACTCTGTCAGGGTTTCGTTTGGGTTTTTTTTGTTTGGTTTTGTAATACAGCATTTTTATTTAAATTTTTCTAGTAAAGAACTGCTATTCCTTTTCCCATATTTTTTGCCTGAGAGCCCTTTAATTTAAAAATTATAATAATTTGGAGAGTGGAGGCTTCCATTTCCAATTTCAAGGGAGGCTCCTGCCTTTCTAAGCAGACACCTGTCTTTCCAAACCAAGACAGCGTACAAAATAATTTAATCATCTTTGCCTAGATGACAGACATCAGCTCTGTGATTTTAAGCAAAATTGAAATCAAATTGAAAACTGACAGGAAGCTATGAACTGGCCCATGACTTTTCATTATTTAGGTACAACTGATCTGCGTTTCATGCAGAAAGCAAACAATTCTGAGAAACAATAAAGATAAAAGGTCATGGAAAATAAAGTCCAGGAAGAACAGTAAATAAAATAGTAATATAGTAAGGGATGAATAATTTGCTCTCAAAGAGCCACATGCCCATTCTGTGTAACATCATATTGAGAACATCAAACCTGAAGAATGACAGCATTTCATCAACCTTTGCTTTCAACTCATTAAATGTTTTCTGGGCAAGAGAGTGTAATCTGAGTTACAGATCTAAATCCAGCCAGCACTGGTGTTCGTTTTTTGGGGAATCTGGCACAGGCTGGAGCATGGGAAGCTGTGAAGCCCAGGATTATGTCTTGCACACCTATGTGGTAGTGGGGATATGGGAGTAGAGGCCATCCTGCCAATGCCAGGCTGCTGCCCATCACCTCCAAAGCCTGAGGTGTGTTGTGAACCCCAGAACACGGGGGCACCATGGGACAGTAACAATGTGTAATCCTGAACTCAGATTACTGGGTTATCTGCAACAGACCTCTAAAAGGCCTGCAAAATAGACATGCTTTGCTGGTTATTTCAATTCCTATTTACCAACCAGTTCTCTTGCAGCAACGTTAACCCAATTATATCACTCTTTTTCTTGTCTTATCCAATACTGTGGAAATTACCCTTTGTCCTGGGTTATGGAAAACAAAAATGTGTATTCTATTTTCATCTCCTGAAAGCACTGTTCTTCTTTACTCTGGGAGGAGGAGGGCAGGTGCCTTTTGTCAATGGGCCAACTGTAGGGCTTTGTTTCTTATCTGTTTCACCACTGCTCTTCCCTCCAGGGGGAGAGCTGTCTGTTGATGGGCCATGAACACCTCCCCAAACTGACACATCCCCAACCTACACCCTCCCCAAAGCAGCACATCCACATTCCATCATCCCAGTGTGAGATGCTCCACCCAGTGGGGGGAGCCAACCATTCCCACCTGGATAAAACTGAGACACAGGAACGAGAAGGGATCCAGCTCCACCTGATTCCTGGAGGAAGACTGGACCCTTCTCACCATCCCTGGACCCTTCTCACCATCCCTGGACCCTTCTCACCATCCCTGGACTCCTTCTCATCACTACCTTGACCCTTCTCACCATCCCTGGACCCTTGTTCTACAGGATCATCTCTGCTCCAACAGAACCACCTCTGCCACTCCAGGAGGACTCACTGTGGGCTGCTCCCAACCCCCTGACCAACAGGGTGTCAGGTTGGTGCTCTGACTCTGTCAGGGTTCTCCAAAATTGTTGTTTGTTTGTTTGCTGGTTTGGTTGAGTGGTTTTGTTTTCTACTATATTTATATTGTTAATATTCCTAGTAAAGAACTGTTATTCCTATCCCCAAATCTTTGTCTGAAAGCCCTGAATTGCAAAATTATAATTTGGCAGGGGTGAGGGGTTTACATTCCCCATTCCAAGGGAAAGTCCAGCTTTCCCTGGCAGATACCTGTCTTTCCAAACCAAGACACCCTTATTATGTTATTTAAACAGTTATTTCTTCATTATCACTTAGACTCAACTATAAAAATCTTTGTGCATTCCAGAAACACATGCTCAAAGATCTGCTCAGATTTAAGTGTTTCAGTCTGCTGCTTGCTTAGCAGAGATGGAGAAAATGCAGCAAGTCTGGAAGGAGAGAAGGTCTGTACCTGACTAAACAGGGACTCCTTCACAGACCCTTGCTTTGAAATTAAGCTTAGGAAAGTGGCAGCTGGAACACCTCCACTGATAATAATAGTGACAACCCAGCACAGGAGCCATCCTGCAGTCTCTCGTGGAAACAATTGTATAACAAAAACATATATGGCTGTAAATGGTTATTTTATATTCAAGTCACCTACTGGAACTTATCCTTGCTGCAAATTGCAGTAACCACACAGGCATTTAAAAGCAAACTATATCAGATTTTGTCTCTGAGTTGGTATAGCTACATGTTAACAGACTTTTCTTCACACTATCTGATTAGAGAATTCAAAGCTTACTAGAGATTGAAGCTTCTAATTTTATTTGTGGATTTATTAATTTAATTTTTGACAGGTTTGCCCTTCTGGGCAACTATACATTCAAAATTATTGCAAGGACTTATGCTTTCACAGAAAACAAGATGAATCCTTCAAAACAGTGAGATAACTTCTGATTTGTTAAGAGTATTTTGTCTGAAACTTTGTTGTTCTTATAAAAAAACCTTAGATTCATCTGTTTGATTTACCAATAGGCATGTGAACAGCAGAATACCTAATTTACAAAAAAAAAAAAAAAAAAAAAAAAAAAAAAAAAAAAAAAAAAAAAAAAAAAAAATTAAGTCTGGATGTAGAGGAAATGGCACTACCCTACTGCACTGTTTGCAGGATGGGAGTTGTGGAAAGCACCCATCATGAGGGAGAACCACCCCTCCATCAGTCCCTGCACAGGAAGCAAAGATGCTGCAGACCCTGGCCTGTGCCCCTCTGTACCAGCAGCTGCACTGGCAGGAGCAGGGCAGGAGCCCTGTAAACCTGAAGATGAAGGAGAGGTGGAAGACCCTCTCTAAGGAGAAGGTGGCTTTGCACCAAGCACTTCTCACTACTCACTAGTCAGGGAACTGAGGCACCTTGTGATACCTTGTCTGCCTGCAGTGATAAACCAGCACTTACTCGCTTGTTGATCCTCCCTACTTTGGATTTTCAGTGAGAAACAAAGTCAGAGGGAGGGTCTCAGAAACAAAAACTAGAGTTGAGGTGAATAAAATGTGGGAGGTAAACTCTGATTGCATAGATCTCTTCAGGACATCTGCTGCATTATTTTTGTTTTCTACCCTTTCTTTCTTTAGGAAGAAAATGTAGGGAGTCAGTCTGCTCCCTCCAACTAATAATTTTTCAGACTACTGAATAATTTCAAATACATTTTACAAGAAACTAACACGTTACCAACCATTTCTCTCACTAGGTGGGAAAAAATTAAGCAGCCAGCAGAAGAGATCTTCTTAGTCTTGTCAAGAAAAATGCTACAACACAAGATGCTCATTCTCTATGCATCGAATGCTCATGTGGTGCTCAGACTAAAGACACTTGAATGAAGCACCCTCTCAGAACTCAGGAAGGAAGAACTCTTATTTATGAGAGACATGGAGCTATCAAATTTCTCTTTTCTGAGTTTGTTCAATTATTCATCCTTCCAGACAGCCACAAGCACAAACTTACTCCAGGGTGGTTGTATCTGCACAGAAAACCATGTTGAAATTTTTGTTGGCAACAATCATCCATGCCACATATTATCAAGTCTTTATGGGATTTTAGATTAAATCTTGATTTTTAAATAAAGGAAATAATTTTAACAGATTTCATTGCATGACTTTCCAAGTTCCTTCTAAAAAAAATCCATCACTGTGTCACATAGAAAGATATAAGAACTCCAGTGAAGCAGATGCAGTCAGATGCAAGGAAAAGGACCAATTTGCAACCCTGATAATTTATTATAACTAGCTCTACAGTTGTTAGAATTTGCTCACTAAAATGGAATTATCATCTTTTATTGCCATAAATTATGATAAAAATTACAGAATACGATAATATTTTATAGACAGGAAACCACAGTGGTAAAACAAAGCAATTTAAAAACACAGGAAATAAAAGATTCATATGTTTACTTCCACAATTCAGCATGCTGAATTTCTCCTATTGCTGCTCTTCAGATGGACTCAGCTGAGCAGAGCATTTGGAAAAGCACATTTCAATAATGAAATATCCTGTTTGTTAACACTCCAGGTGCTGCCCATCCTTACTATCACACAATACCTTGTGTCAGAAAACAGAACAAAATCCTCACATCCAGCACTGTTCACCATACAGCCAAACTTGTCAATGTCCAGAAATCAAACACATTGACTCTGTGCTTCATTCCAGGCACCATCTAACATAGCTCCTGAAAAAAACCCTGATCACCCACTACTGGAACCAAGGAGACACCCTGTTTCTTGTAGATACCTGATCTCATTATCTCTAGCTCATGCAGTAAAACCATGCACTCAAATCTAATTAAGAGGTAAGTATGGGGTGGTGCTGGCTGCTGAAAACACTGGCCTCAATATTCACCTCTGCCAGGGTTTGGCTCTTCCAACATGGGAATCTGTGCAAATCTCAGTTGAAAAGAAGGAGGATGTGAAATTTAAAGTCTAGGCACCCCCAGGATTTGTTGATAGAAGCAATAAAAGTGGAGGTAAAAGGTTTCAGAAAGCATTCTTCACATGCCAGCAAGTAAGTGTGACAATGTCATGTAAACCAGTTACTCAGAGACATAAAAATCACCAGGGAATAGCAAAAGAAAAATGAGAAAACCAGAGACAAGTTCCAAAATACCCACAGTTGCTAACATTTCAGGGGATCTTGAGAGTTATGGATCTTGAGTTAGGAATTTTGAGGGATTAAATGAGGAGTCTTGATTCACTCATACTATCAGGGCCAAAGAAATGGAGCCACTGAATTGAAACAATGATAATTTTTCACATAGCCTATTTAAGAGGGATCAGTGTCAGCTAGTTTATGACAACTCCTTGGCATGTCAGGAATCTCCCCCAAAAAAGGCAGAAGGTCTCTTATTGTTTTTTCAAATCACAGGCATGGGTGTTCTGGTAAGTTTCCATACTACCTAATGAAAAAAAATGCAATTTTCCAAACAGTTGTTCTGCTGAGAGGCTGCTATCTTAGTCAGTCTAGTGCTATAAAATTGGAGATGCAAAATTGCATAAGGCTATAATAATACTACTGAGTACTTTTTTTTGCAATTGTCATTCTTTCTACAGGTTCCCTTGTAATTTACTCATGAAATCAATCTCTCTTTATTCCTTACCATCATTACTAAAGCATGAAGAGCAAGACACAAGGAGACAAGCTTGTCCTTGCTTAGTCCACAACCACAGTTGGCTTAGAAAAACACCATCCTGGAGGTCTGGATTGAAGGGTTTGTTATGTTTCAGTAAATCTTTCTGGGGATAAAGCAGTGACTTCTACAGCCATGCTTCTATTCTAATGTAACATTTAACCAGGTGCCTTTCAGTCCTTAGTGAAATACTGCAATGTGTGTTCCACACCACTATCACTTTACCAAGGCTGCACAGTTTGCATGAAGGGCAGCAGTCAGTGGTGGCACTCCTGCAGTGTCAGTTCACAACTCTCCTCTATCTTTTCATGCAGGGCTGGGTGGTTTTCTACTTTGGTATTTCCTCTAGAGCAACTCCTGAGACCTCCTCAGTCTTCATCAATTTTTCTTGACCCTTTCTGTAGCATCCAGCTGCTAATCTTTTGCTGTTTCTACACAGTGTGTGAGGATCTCAGGATAGTTTAGGAGCTTCTCCAACTCAGAAGCCCTCAGAGCCCTGTCCAGCTCCTTTTTGAGATGCAGAGTGTACAGTGTGTCCCACAGGAACAGGTACCTATCCTTGCAATACAGTTTTCAAAATACACACAATAAAATTATTTTACTAGAAGGAGTATTGGCATTTTAAGGTCAGAGATAAACGCAGTCCTTTTGCTTGCCTGTGGTTATTAATTGCTAATGATGTGCTGGCTGACATACAGAAGAGCAATGCATGGCTGTCTAAAGACAAGGCTCAGACTCTCACAGAGCTGGTTTCCTCTGCTATTCCCCCTCCAAAGGAGATGGCCAGGACATCACCAAACAATGCCTAAAGAATCAGTGAGTCGGGCAGACAGAGCCAGCCTTCAGATGGGGTCAGCATCCTCTTCACACAATATTGTCAACAATCCTTTTAAATGAAGGTGCAGGAAAACTGCCCATCTCCCTGAGATGAATTGGGAAAAGGTCAAATCCTTCAGTCTCCAGTCAGTTCTTAGACAGCAATTTCCCTGCAAATGTCTGTCTCTTGGACTAAGTAGCAGCTGCTGACTCAAACACAGCATCATTTAGCTTTGGATTTGTGGTGTGCTGAGAATTAAAACAAATGCTAATTATTCACTTTCATTGTTATGTCCAAATATTTTCCAAAATAATACTGTAGTGATGTGTTTCAAAAACAAGAGAAGAACAGCTTACTTAGATGAAAGCAAATATCAAACAGTAACAATTGGGCAAATATGACCCTGATTTTTTGCTGCACTGGACATTAATTGTAATACAGTAAATCTCCTCACTCCATTTCCTCTATTAGTGATAACAGCAAATACAATACCCTCATTTCCTCATTGCTGATGGCAGCATTTCTGGGCTCTATTGGCTGTAACTCTTCTTCAATACGTATGCTGAAAGAGGAACCTTGTACTCAGCTGCAAACAGATCTCAAAAATGTTTTTGAAAAAATAATTTTGAAGCAAGGTACTGATAAATCAGATTAGTGTAATAATAAACCCCACTTTGTTACCCTCCCCACCATTTAAATACATCAATAACAATAAAAAATAGTTTAAAATCTGTTTACAACGAACATGGAAAAACATGTATCAAATGTCAGCTTTCAAAATTATGAACCTACTCATTAGAGAATGCCTTCAGCCACTAAGCAGATTATCTGCTGTATGGAACCATTACTGAACATTGCTTCAGAGACATTTGAAACACAAATGCATTTCTCTCCCAGGCAGAGGCAGCACTTCAACTGGTTTCTTACATAATTTGACAGTTTACCTACTTGCACAAGCAAGTTGTTCTTAACAGCAGTGTGACAGGACAGTCTCCCAGGGCACTGATGTTAAAATGTTGTCACCAAATGGAAGAAAAGGCCAAGACAATTTCCCAGTTTCAATGGAGTCATCTCTGTGCATGATGTGTTAAACCACTCCTCTCCAAGAGGATTCACCTTCCAACCTCACAAACAAATCTTGAAGAAAGAAACACTTCATGCCTAGGCTGGATCAAATAGAAATTATTTCTTATTTAATAAAAACCCAACAACAATGTCATAGGATGGACAGATGTTGTTATTTCTTACTACAAGTCATGAAGTAGTATGTCTTGCCTATGGCAATACTCCCAGTTCTGGTGAGAATGGATGTAATTGACCTGCAAAACACATCCTGATATCAACCCAATCATCAGTCCTTGCCTGCCTTCATTGTATTATGAGATACAATGCAAGCAAATAATAGATTCTCCCCTCATTTCATTCCTCCTCTATGTCTGACTCTCTGCTTTGATATACAGGGTTTATTGCATATGTGAGGCATGTTTTGTTATGGAAGTTCATTTTAGAAATATTGCTAGAACCTCTTTATTCTGTGGTATAATACAACCACTACTAAAGTAGTGTTTACACTATTTCAAGAGGCTACAAGCCTATAAATATATTACTATATATAAATACTATATATAAATACAAACCTATAAAAAGGGGAATGGGGAAAGTGGACCACACTCTTGGAATACAGTATAGCATCATAACCCTCAGCAAATTCCTAGTCTTATAGCATCAAGCATTGGTCTTTAGCTACAACCTCATAGTTAAAGACACACAGAATCTGGCCTCAACCTACAAGCTTCTGAAACTCCACTTTAGAGAAAACATACAGAAAACTTCACAGAAGAATTTTACATTTCCCCTTTTTTCCCCATCAGAAAAGGAGGGCTTACTGGGTAGACTTAGAACAGTGGCTGTTTCTTAACTTCCTCCTTATGGATAAAAACACTGATGCCAGGAACAGACTCAGAAAGCCACTCCCTACTGCCAGATGGGGGGCAGAAAACACTCATCATCAGTGGATTCAACAGTGAATGGGAAGAAATCTGAAGGTACAAATACCTCTTCTATTGAAACAAAAATCCTTTGCAAAATCTTCTAAAGAGAGGAAGTCAATGTTCTTCAATATCTTCAATCAAGAATAGGATTTTTCTTCCTACATAAAGTATTCCCAAATTTTGCTACTATTTTAGACAAGTCTTTATTCTGCGTTGCAATACCTAGGAATCCCTGCCATTCTCTTCTGTAAGTCTTGACTTCATTTTCTACAGAACTGAGCTCTGGATTTCTTCCCAATTCTTATCCTTTTTTATGTACTTTTTTAAGGCTTTGCTAAGTATATATTGATAATGTAACACATTTGTCCTGTTCAAAATTTCAGAAACCTCCGACAAATACACCTGGATGAAGTTCACCTGTAGCTGGTGGCTAAAACTAAAATACATTCATTGTCTCTATCTCCAGCAAGAACTAACTCAATGACTGTATAGAAAAAACAGGAAACCTCTGCATAATCTTTATCTTTGTACACTTTTCTTTGAATGCCAACCTCCCAAATATCTAAATCAATTCTCTTGATTCTCATCCTGTCGTTAGAAGTCTGATTAGCTCATTTGCCCTAAGCTCTAATTGTCAGACACACCAATGCCTCAGAGTTTGTAAATGTGCTTGCAAGCTGCATATTGTAAATAGGCTTTTACTTACTAAAATAGAGTTCATTATTGGACAAATCAGAATGATCTGAAATGAATAGAAACCTTTAATCTATATTTTTCTCTCTCAAACCTGCAAGTTGCCCTCAGGCTTTGCCACCATGCCTGAGAGTTCAGCATGCTCCTTGTGAATTTAAGATAACAAGGAACTGAATAAAAGTGCAGATCTACAACAAAGCTTGAAGAGGTAGAAGAGTTAAATTAAAAAATAGAGACTGAGGGAGTCCCACATATAACTTCAGGAAAATGTTCCTATCTAGACAAGATAATGGGCAATCTAAGAAAACAAATTATTGTAAAATTTGCTAGGAAATTAATTTAGAGACTGATGGGTGAGTTCAAAACTACATGTAGTATGTATGCTAGTAACTACCCTAAATACAAAAACTGAACTGTTACACGTAATTTCAAATTTTAATACACTGAAAAGACTAAATTAACCCCTAAGCAGAAAGTTATCCCTCTAACACTGATGCAGAATAAGTAAACAACATTTATTTTTAGTGACAAATATAAGATTTTTTAAGTACACATAAAAAAAATATCAGTATAATTTTATAAAGTTTGACCAGTTAAAAAATAGGTGAGTGTTCTTCTCTTAAAGGAGTGTGCAATATTCCTTTTGTGAACAATCTTTCAAGGACTACTTGAATACCAAAACATCAATAACTCAATCTGCAAGATACCCAGTGAAGATCTGGCCTCAGGACATCTGCATGCAGAAATTAATTCATTACAAAAAAAACAAAACAAAACAAAAACAAAAACAAAAACAAAAACAAAAAAAAAAAAAAAAAACAAAAAAAAAAAAAAAAAAAAAAAAAAAAAAACCTGCTAGAATAGGTATGCAAGAAGACCAGACTGCATGCAACTCATGCCCTGAGAGGAGAGAAATGAGAGAAAATGAGAGAAATAATGTGCCAAGAAAGACTGCCCTGAAATGCCTCCTCTTTAGGCATGAAACTCATTCACAGAATCATGAGATTCCATCTCATCTCCCTGAGCAGCAAAACCTCTCCACTTGCTCTGAGCAGCACAGCAGAAGAGCTAAAGGGATGAACATTGGTTTGAACTAGTTTTGTACAAGCCCTTTAGCTTGTGAATTAAACTATGTCCCTGCTTGAAGAACAATGAAAAAATGATGGAAAAGACCAAAACGCAGAAGAGAGGAAAAGAAAAGGTAATGTGTTCCCACTAAGGGCAAAAATAGTCACTGGCTGGGATCTCCAGGTCAGATGTGAACAACAGAAAGGGAAATCATGAAAAAAGGCAAAACGAATGTGGAGATCTACAAAACAGCACTGGTTTTGTTATTTTCTCTGATCTTGGGATGACAGATGTCTGATATATTTATGGTGATTTGTGACACAAAGATGTCAGATTAATCTTCTGTGTGCTACTCTGATTGCTTGATTAATTCTTGGTAAGCCAGTTAGAGCTGGGCTTACAGGTGTTCAGGTATTACAAAAACCAGACAGACCTAGAGGCTTTATCAATTAGTCTCTTATGTCCATTTGCTTTGACAATTTCAAAAGGAAATGAATAAAAAATGCTTATGTGCTTTTAAAATTCCACTTTACACTTTCCATTAAATTCTTTAGAAGTGTCGCATAAATTCCTTTGGTATATAAAGACATAATACCTCCTGATATTAATGATCCACTGCAAGGACAGATCCATGACTATAGCATGGCCAGAACAGGGGCCTTATAAAACATTTAGTTCAAGAGGGGTCAGCAAAAGGA
The DNA here is from genome assembly GCA_027886175.1 of Phylloscopus collybita. Lineage (NCBI taxonomy): Eukaryota > Metazoa > Chordata > Aves > Passeriformes > Phylloscopidae > Phylloscopus > Phylloscopus collybita. The sequence continues at coordinate 6,791,125 of JAJNNQ010000086.1, read as the reverse complement.
AGGCTGGATGCTGCTTTTTCAAAGAGCAGTTTATAAAAATCACACGCGTCAAAAAGCCTGTGTGGTGCCAGAAGGGTATTCCCTGCCACTGCCTATTGTACACATTGCACTAATATTTGGTTCTAAGAATGATCTATGGATACATTTCCTGTTATTTTGAAAAGCTTATTCTGCTGCAGCAGCATTTCCCAGTTTCTAATGAAAACTCCTGTCCTTCTCACAAACTCCATTCTGTCAGGTCTAGAGAGCCCAGCTATCAGAGGGCTTCAGCAGGGCTACAAAGATCCCAAGCTGGGAACTGACACTTCCACAGCTTTTCCAGCTTCATTGTCAGCTGTAAGAGCAGGAGTCAATACAGTTCATCCTAGTTAGGGATCTAGTACAATGAACTATAGAAATCCTAGTAATGGTTTATATAAAAATCAGATTTTCAGTTTTCATACATCACTGTTCTGTTCATTTCAGCCAAGCTATTACAACTCATAGAAGCTGAAGATTTTTCTCTTGTTTCTGGCTTTAAAATAAAGACCTTAAACACCCTCTGAAATATGTTTCAGCAGAACTTAATCACCATTTTTTTGTAAAAGAATGTGAAATAATGAAGAGCCATCTTAACGGAGGCACTTCAACTGAAAGAAAAAATAAGTAATGAAATAATAATCTGAGCCAATTTTAGAAGTTTATATAAATGTATTATGATGTGCTGTAAAATACATGATTTAGATTTCTTTGGATGTGAGTGACACAGTAAACACCAGATCATTCAGAAGGGACCATGAAGTGAACATGCATGGTCTTGCAGTATGTGCAGCTGGTGTTGTAAACACCAATTCCACATCTTATTTAGTGTGAACAGGCTCACAGATATTACCCAGTAGGGACTTTTCACACTGAGGTACTTTGTTATCATGCCAGGCAAATATGCCCAGAGTGGCCTGTTCCTTCTGATGAATTACAGAATTACTGCTGTAACCAGTAATCTCCTTGTTTTTAGACACCTTCTGCAGAGGCCAGTCATTACTGCCAGCCCTTTTCTGAGGACAGCTCTTTTGATACTGAATCTCCATGGATGGCCTGTGTAGAACCTGCCTCACCAATAACAGCCTTCAAACGAGCCCTGCAGGCTGACCTCTCTTTTCTCTTGTCCAACACATCCCCTCTCTTCTCTGCTGGAAGGGAACAGAACTAACATACACTAGACATTGGACAAATTTCTTAATATTTCCCTGGCTTCTGATTGCTGGTATGGAGAACATCTGGTGTGAAATCAGGGGGAAGAGCTACAATTGACTAAGAAGCACAGAAAATGTACAGAAATACTGTATGTGGACACTAGAAGCCTTTCTCAGGAATCTGTATACCTTGGTCTAAGTGATAGAATGTGAAATTGTTGTATAAAAAAATTCCAGTGTTGGAAAAGCACAGAACATACAGAGAAAGATGGCACATTAGGAACTACACAAGCTACTGGCAACAATTATTATTCTGCTCTCTCTCAACAGTTCTGCCATTCTGACTGAAGCACAATTCTTCAAAGTGTCACTGATTACCTTAAAAATTATCAATACAGAATTAATTGTAGGAGGATGCTTGTGCACACTGTCCCTTTCACACACAAGTATTTACTGAGCCACTGTGGATGTTGGATCCAGTGCTGAGCAGATAATGCCAGATAATACTCACAGAAACTGCCTCCAGGATTTGTTTGACAGCATCAGCAGCATCTCGTTCACTGTAGTACCCCTTTTCCACAATCCTACAGAAAAAAAAAGCAACACAATTATGCATTAAGGTGAATAAACACTGAAGGTAGATGCATCCTCTCAAAAATGAGATAGCAAGGAATCAAATTTAAATATGAACAGGACAGTGGAGTGTCCCGAAGGGACTAGTAAACAACCCATTTGCAATTAAAGTTACCTTTGATTTCCAGTTAAATGAAAGACAGGAGGTAAAATATCAACTGGATAAGATGTTCATAATATACATACATATTCAGTTCAAAGTATGTGACACTCAAGGAATCTGAATTACTGAAAGATAAAACTATTCAACATTTAGGAACTGATTTTTCACTTTTATATTTAACTTAAGCCCCTCCTCCCCAGTTAGATAGATAGACAGATATAAAACTAAACCACTATGCTATGTACATACAGATCTGTATGATTAAAGAGAAAATGTTGGTGTAAAAATTTACTAGTTTCAAATTATCCCTGAAGTGTGATGGGCTGAACAACTTTTTCCCCTCATCAGTAGAAAATTGTATGCAAAGAAACACAGTTTTTTTACAACTAAAGCTAATTTTTTCTTTCAGAAAACTTGATTTTTCTTACAGAGTCAGCAGAAGACACAGATTTGCACAATGACATACAAGCAGTTAATAAAAGAAGTACCTGTAATTAAGGTATTCTAATACTCTTTTTAAGACACCAAACAGTCTTTTTACTCATGTTTTTAACTGATCATAATATTTGTGAACTACAATAATTCTCCCTCTGAGAATTACCTTAAAGGTCAGATTTTTGATCTGAAATCCTGATTTTTTTTTACTGTATTTATTTTTCAAAGCCTAAGAAAACATCTATAGATATTTTCTAGAAACAGAACCTGTGGTGCCTAATGACATTTTATAAAATGATGTTCTGCAAGCAGACAAGCCAGTTTTATAAAACAATATCCTGAAATCCCCATGAGCCTTTAATATCTGAAGTGACTGGAAAGACTTTCTGCAGAAAGGGCTCTGCTGGTGGCAGGAAGGCCATCCTCCTGTCTCCCCACTGCTCCTGCTTTGCAAGAACTTTTTATTGCTTCCTTTAACTGAAGAAACAGATTCATGTTGAGTTACTCTCAGTGCAGCTCCCCACAGCTGGACAAAACTGACAGGAAAGGTGTGACTGTGGGTGTGCAAGAAATGTTTTATAAGGTTTAGTTATGAATATATTATAGTTTTTTATATTGTAAGTTTAGTGGAGTTTAGATACCTTGAAAGGGCCTCTTGTCCTAGAATGTATTCTTATCATAGTTTGATAAGGGTTTCTAAGACAACTTGAGTCTCTGCTTAGAGAATCCTTTTTATTGGTTCTTTTCTTGTTTCATCCTTGTGTTATGCATCATTTTTCCCTTTGTCCATCATGGAATTCTTATCTTCAAGGTCCAAGAGTTCCAGCTACTGGTTGGCAGGACCCCCTTGAGACCACTCCCAAACCTGTTTTGGATTTGTTAGAATTTAGGTAATTCAGCTGGCATGTAGTGTTTGGATTGTTTTATTGGTTTGAATAATTTGTACCCACCTTCCAGACTGTTTTGTACAAAACCCTCCTGCAGCCCAGGCTCGGGGTCTCTCTGAGGCACTGGCCTGAGGCTGGGGGATCCCCTGACCCCCCCAAATAAAACCTCTGTTTCCTGAAAGCCTCCGGAGAGTCCCCTCTTTTTACCACAGCCATGGCAGTGTGAGACAAACTGCCTGTGAGCCAAGAGCCCACAAACAGGAATTGCTGTGGGGTATCAGAGCTGCTGGGAGCCCAAGCTGAACACCAGGCTGGGTCAGAGAAAGATACACAAAGCAACATTTGACTGCTGAACATATGAAAAGCATTACTTCATACTCTTTAGAGGAGCAAAGTGATTAGAAGTAAAAAACAGTGCAAGGTAACACTCCACCAGAAACAGAGGCAAGAAGCCTGTGGAAAGCAGTCTACCCAGGAATATTTCCAAACAGCTGCATTTACCTTTCCTTTATGCTCATGGTGTTCACAGAGAACTGAGTCTGTTCATGTGACAGCAAGGAATCCCTCTCAAGCAGCTCTTCTATTTCATCATTATTTCTTTGCTGCATAATTGCTTGAGATTATTTCTAGAAGCTTGTTTGGTTTGGGTTCTTTGGGTTTTTTGGCAGCCCTTTAGCTGTCACGCCACATGCACTGCTTTAACACCTTTGGGGGTTTTTTTGTACCTTCAGCCCTTCTCCTGTTCTGGTCATCTGTTTACACTGTTAGGGAGAGCTTTACTGGAACTTACCACCCTAAGGGGGAAACAAAGCAAATCTTACTCACGGAGACATATTAGGCTTTTAGCCTGAAGTATAGGAAAGAGGTTACAAAAACTTAAAAATTACACTGTAAAATGCTACATTTTGCTTGAAGGCAAGGTTACTCCTTAGCCATTTCAATCTGAATTATCCTCTTCTGTTGGATTACATAGTGAGCCCCAGTGATGCTCTTAGTTATTCATTCCCCTAATTACACTGGTTTTGCTTCCTCCTCCTTTTTAATGCAAATGAAGTCATTAGTCATTAGCCAGATGTACCTGTCTGCAGCATGCACCCTGCCCCACACACTGAGTCCATCAGGGGCAGGACAGCCTTGTGCACCAGACCCCAGAAATGCATGAGGCAGATTATAAGGCTTAAAGAGTATTTGGAATACTCTGATTTTCCAGCATACCTCAGACTAAGATCAGAGAAATACAAAGTAATGCAGCTACAAGTCAATTTATGTTTTTCCCTTACTCCAAAAAAAATTCTCTTTTTTTCCAGTGTGGTAACTCAGTCTTTGTTCTATCTTTCTCAAACACATAAACCAGGAAGAAAAAAAAGAGAAGAGAAGAGAAGAGAAGAGAAGAGAAGAGAAGAGAAGAGAAGAGAAGAGAAGAGAAGAGAAGAGAAGAGAAGAGAAGAGAAGAGAACTTAAAGGCAGTCTACAGCTTTGTATTTTCCTCCACTCATCAAAATCAAAGAAAAGAGGAGCTTCCTGTAAATGTCCAGCCAATGCTAATTACCTGACCACTGGCAACAAGGGAAAAATCAAGGAAAAATAGAATGTGAAATTCTATTTTCAGATCTGCCCTCTTGACCTCAGGAGTCCATGCTGACTTATAAGGATAGCATGCTGCTGTCATTACTTAAATTAAACATATAGCAGAAGAAACACGGACCTTGTAGATGAAGCCTTGTAATTTACACTATAAAATAAATAAATGTAATGAGGTGTGTGCCCATATTTCTGGAGAGCAATAAAAAACAACTGTAGAAATATTGTGCAATGCACTGGACCTATCTGCTAATGCTAATACTATATGTGACTAACATGCACTGGCAAGCCAATAACAGATTATGTCAAATAGAGTTAACTTTCCAGTTTTCCAGAAGCCTAGAATTCAGACTTATTGAAAATAGAAAACTCTTAATCAATAATGATCTAGCAAATAGAAAAACTAATATTCTGTGACAGCAATAAATGAAAAGAGACATATCCCTTTCTAAAGATGAGCATTTATTTCTACGGGTATTCTGCTTTAGAACTAAAACATGGCTGTTAGGCAATAAGAAGGAGTATTGAAAGAAGATTATCCTGTAGTTTAGGTCATATAGTAGTGCTGGGGGATCATTTGTGTATTTATTTTTTTTGCCTCCTCCTTGTATTAGTTTACCCAAGACAAATGGTAGGTGTGCCAGCAAGACTCCTACCTGAGGCCAAGGAGTCTTCTTTCAAAGCATTTTTCAAATTCAACCTGCAGATTAACAATGTCTCATTTCCCTTTTTTCTATAATGGGGAGAAAACCTGCAGGAATATCTTATTTCACTATTATTGAAGCAAACCCCAGCTATTTATATTTAGTTTACAGGGTGATCTTTGACAAAACCATGGGTGAAGGATGATTAAGCCTTTGCTGAGAAGACAGAAAGATAGGAACAGCAGCAATAAGGAAGTAATTAAACATTCTCTTTCATATGCAAATGAACAAGCAAGGTAGGCCAAGAGAATGCTGGAGAGAAAAACTGTGAGGAAGACAGCAGGGAATCCAGAACTGTTTGAAACTAGAACAAGTGCTTGGAAAAACACTTATTTTGGTGCTGCAAGCATCCAGGAAATTTAAGATGCAGCTTCAAAATGATGACATTCTAGACTGAGCAAAAATGCAATGGAATTTGTGTAGGAACCCCTTTCCATGGTTATGCACACACGTTTATTGAAATAGGCTGATGTAATTGTTTACACTTTTATATGTCAAGAAACACATTTAGCAGAATGTCTGCTAGATGGACAGCAAGCCAGAGCTCTCCCAAAGCATCACCTGACTCAATCTTGTCTTTCCAAGCACATATCACCATGTTTGAGACAAATCTGCCTCCTTCTGTATAGAGGAGCAGGGAGACACTTCCCAGATCCCCTACTGACTGCCCTCTCCCAGTGTCAGCAGAGATGGAGAGCCCATGGTGCTGAGTGTCTTGGTTTGGACAGACAGGTTTCTGCCAGGGAAACTGGGGTTCCCCTGGAATGGAGAATGCAAACCCCTCACCCCCCGCCAAATTATAATTTTGCAATCAAGGGCTTTCAGGCAAAGATTTGGGAATAGGAATAACAGTTCTTTACTGGAATATTAACAATACAAATGTGATAGGAAACAAAACCACCCAACCAAACAAGCAAATAAACAAATAAACAACAATTTTGGAAAGCCCTGACAGAGTCAGAGCCACAACCTGACCCTGTGATTCAGGGTGTTGAAAGCAGCCCCAAAGTGAGTCCTTCTGATGTGGCAGATGTGATTCTGTTGGAGCAGAGATGATTCTGTAGAAAAACGGGTCCAGGGGTGGTGAGGAGGGGATCTGGTGATGGTGAGGAGGGGGTCCAGGGATGGTGAGATGAGGTCTGGTGTTGGTGAGATGAGGTCTGGTCTTCCTCCCAGGAAATCGGGTGAAAAACCAGCAGCTCTCTGTCTGTGAGTCTGAGTTTATCCAGACAAACTGCCTGCTCCCCACTGCCAGGGGATGAGATGTATCTCACAATGGGGTGATGGAAATGCAGATGCAGCTCTGGGGGAAGGTACAGCCTGGGAAGGTGCTCATGGCCTATCAAGATGAGGTGTCAGGCCTTCAAACAAATGGAAATAGAATACACAAACCCCGGCTCCACAACCCAGGACACTGAGACACATCCCTAGCTGCCTGCAGGGCCTGGGCACCCCACAGAAACCTATCATGTTGTCATGCCCCCTCAGCTGCTGCTGCTGCTGCCCAGAGGTGGAGGAGCCTTGCCAGGTAATGGGATATAACAGATTTAGCAGTGAGCAAGGCCAGCCTTAGGATCACAGCCCCCAGCAAACATGTGGAAATGGCACCATGTCTTTCTGGGGATGCATGCTCTCCTGCAGCTGACATTTTGGCAGCTTCCATCACCAAACACAGGTATGTGTTCAAGTGTTTCCTAATTTGCTGCAATCCTTGCCAGATTCCAACTGGCCTTTCCAGTGTTTGCTCCTTCTGGGCACTGGAAGTTTTCTTGCCTTTAGTTCTGCAGGTGGTTTTCAGTGTAGCCTCTGTACTGCTGAATTGCAGCTCCTGCTACTTTTTTTTATAATATTTCCATGTTGCACGTCTTCATCAGAGTCTACATCTGCAGATGCATAAACTCTTACCAGGATCCACCACACCACTGCAGCCTCTAGTGTAATTTGGGAAGAGCATGTAATGGATTTTACTCCTTTTGGGGCGTTCTTCCTGGTATTATGCTTTAATTCACTGTATTCCTGTGAAGCCATGGAAAGCAGTGGGCCATCTCAGTAAAGGGAGGGAGGTGGTTTCTGCTCTGCAGAAACTTGATTACTGGTAGGGGAAAAAAAAGAAGAATACAGTCCTGCTAAGCTAATACATGGAACCTGAGAATCAATGAAGAAAGAGATGGGGAATCCCAGTGCATCATTTTAGGACTGACTTTCAGAGGAGTATTAAAATCATATTGATACACAAGTTCACACTTGACTAGAACACCTTTCTGGGGATTAACAATGAGCATATCAGGCAAGTGAAAATAATCAATCCCGTACAAGAACAAAGAAGTGAATATTTCACCAGAGACAGAAAGGAGTGGGTTTGCAGTTTGATTTTTCAAAGAGTACAAAACAGGGGGGGCAGCCCTTCCTGAGCCCAGCAAAAGAAACAGAGCTGGCACAGCTGCACTGGTAGAGGAAATCAAAACCAGCCAGGAACCTGCTTTGAGTATGGAGAGGACTCATCCAGTGCCAGAGGACGCTAGACTGGGCTGGTCACTGATAGCACACACCTCTTTGTGCAAGGTTGACAGTGCCCTAAATTCCCAGTCAGCATTTGCTGCTGCTGGTGCAGTGACAGCTCTCAGGGTTAACACCCTTCCCCCTCCACAGAGCCACTCTGGGCCTCACCGTGGCAGTCCCTGAAACTTTGAGTTGAGACCAGTGACCCTGATAACCACAGCCTCCCTTTTATTCTTCATTGGTATTGAAACTGGTATCAGTATAATAAATATTCCTGCATTTTTAAATTCAACACATACTGACAAATACTGCTGATCAAGAAAATTTGAAATCTTACCACTTCAACAAACTGACTTTTTCCTCCCCCATGCTTTACATGCATTAGTTCTCCTATTCTTAGCTTTTCTTCTCTGCTTCCCTCCCACGTAGGTCACTCTACCCATCCTCCAGTCTTGCAGGTAAAGTCTGTTGCTTTCCTGCCTTAACTCATATTAGCAAATTCATTTAGTTTCATGCTAATTAATCTAAACAGCTACTTTAAAATTTGCAATATTTAGCAATCATTTAATGTTGCTGCTATAAATACTGTTTCTCCACAATGTAGAGTTGGTAGCATTTGAGTATTAGCTGAATTTAGAAACATATCACGTAGCTTGCAAAGTCCTCCTAAATCAACTTGGCCATCTAAGACAATAAAAATTTTACTTTATCAGTTCCCAACATTGCTTTGCTTTCTTTAAGCACTGTCTGTATTTGCTTTGCAGACCATCCTTTATAGCTACTGTGACATTAAAAAAAGCCATCACTCCTTTTAGGGTCATTTTCATTCTGCCTCTAGCTGGCTTTTACCTGGAACCCTTGCACCACATCTTAGCTGTGGACTGTGTCATGCTACTTTTCATGTACTTCATGTACAGGCAAGACACTGTCTGAGACACATAAAAGTTCTGTTGCAATGCCAGTATGTGCTACCAATTTTAAAATTTGTTTGGTTCTATATAATAAAAGTTAATTTATCTAAAGTGCTTTGGTTGTCATGGAGATTTTTTCTGAAGATACTCACTTAATTCTTATGCAAATTCTAATATTCAATTAAAATGAAATTAGGAGATTTCTACAGGCTAAAGTGAGACTAAAAGCTAGCAGAAACAGGAAAAGACAATTACATCACCCTATTCAATAGCAAAACAGTTTCCAGAAGGGACACTTTATCAATGAATGATTCACAGGTCTATTGGTTCTTGTCTGAATTGAGGTGATCGCAATTCCTGGTTGCTCTGATGCATTTCTTTATTTAAAAAAAAAAGAATTAAAAAATAATAAATATTTTTAAAAGTAGCTCTGATTCATAATCTCTTTTATTCCACTAAGAATATTTTAGTATTCCAGAGCAGCCTAGATATAACAGTCTCTAATGACTCAAACTGCCTGTCTGTGATCTGAAAAAAAGATAATGGAAAATACTGACCAGGATTTGGATATGACTCCCTGTGAAACAAACTGGAAGTTTTTTTCTTCAATACAGTGTTCAGAAATGAAATTCAGCACTGCAGTCATTCAGGAAAACTGATTTCCCTTCATTATTAGTAAGCAAGACCCATTCTCTGATAAATGTGGCACACAGGAGAATTTAGAGAAAGATCACATATTTCTTATAGCTCATACTAGAGTTTTTTCCCTCCTTTTTAACTTTCTACTTCCAACTCAGCTTTACCACAGCAGCCACAGAATCAGACAAGTTCACCTTTCAGGAGCTGGATCACAGAAGATATTTTAAAAAATAAAAATCTTTGCTTCTGGAGGTTGTGAAGCCTCTGTGCTCTGGAACTGGCTGCAAGTTTCTGTCCAACTGGCTGTGTGAGGCAGTGCAACAAACTGAATTACTGAAGCATGTCACAGCTCCTGCCTGCTGAGAGGGTGCAAAGAGAAGAATCCCTGAAAGCTTTAAAAAGAGGCAGTAGCCTGGGAAGGGGAAAAGAGCAGCACTGAAGGCACCAGTGAAGCTGCCCTGACCACAACTGCTGAGGTTTTAATTGGAATCTTTGAGACATAGACTTCAAGGAATTTTAGAGAAATTAAGAATTTAGTTAGAAATAAGCCTTATGATTGTTGAAGTTAATTAAAAGCTTTGTAGTTAGCTAAGGAAGACTGGGCTTGAGGTAACTTTTTCCAAATAACTGATTGCTTGTCAACCTTATGTTTGCTTAGCTGTGCTTGAAACAATTAACAGGGAACCTGATAAATGGGTTTAGGGACACAGGACAATTGCAGAGACTCCCCAATCCTGAAACTCATTGAAAGTCACTGTACCTAAGGAATGGGAGTCCTACCCACACCCATTGGTCACCATTTGCATTGAAAAGGCAGAAGGTTCAGGGCCATGAAGAGTCATTTTACTTCCTCATTTTAAACCCACTCCTCTTGAATGAGACCACCGACCCATTTCAAAGGACAAACTAGGCATGCTTAATTGCTTTTTTGCTAATTACCATACAAAGCAGGGAATGGGATGTACCAAGGTTATGAATATGCATTTGTATTTTGGATATTCAACAGTTTTGTAAATAAAATGGCTTTGTGATTTTCTGTAAGGCAGGGTGTGTTTTTGGGAGCTATCCCACATGCTGCCCAGCACTGCAATAAACACAAACTTTCTAACTTTGAACTGTTAGAGAGTTTTCTGTCCATCACAGTTGCATATCAGTATTAAGTCGATATTCATATTTTTAATAAATCATCTTCTGCTGAGCTAAGGGCCCCATGCTATTCCCAGGAAAGACCTGGGAATCTGGAGGGAGCTCAGTAGAGAGTCACTGACATGTAGAAAACATAATAGGGGACAAAGAAAATAGAGTCTTTCACAATCCTCTGCTGCAAGAGAGTTTGTTATAAAATTTGCTTTAAAGAATAAAGTCATCACCTTCTCTGTACCTGCTGGGGACAAGGCAAACAAACACTGGCCAAATCTACAGAAAAAATTATTTTCCTGATATTGACACTGAATATAATTATCAGTCTGGAGAGTCCTTGGAATAGCTTACACATAAGACTACAGAAGTATTCAAGAAAAAAAAGCCAAAACCATGGATGCCCAAGGATGGTGGAAAGATCCTAGCTGAGTTCAGGTGACCCACCTGCCCATTCCACCCCTCCATGCCAAGCCAGTGCAGTTCTAGCTGCCAGGACATTTTAGATATGTTACCCTGGAGCTGACTCTGGAAAATCACCTACTTCCTAGCAAGAGTGAACAGCTGAGCATCAAACACTAGTCAGATATTCACTCTTGCTAGGAAGTAGGTGATTTGCTTAACTCAGCAAGTGCTTAGCTTGCATAACTCAGATTGTGCTTATATTCCTCCATGTCACAATGCCCAAGAGTATTCACATTATCATTATTTGGTTCAGGATTATTTCAGGTCCACCTCTTCCAGACCTTCTTTTGTGGCCTTGACACCTCTTGCAGGGCAGAGGTCTCTGATGTATTCCTTACAATAAAGGAAACTAAAGGTCAACACTGAACTGAGAAGTACATTACCTAAAACATATTTGCTTTTCAGGCTTTCATTAAAAAAAACTCCTTAATTATCATCTAGGGAAAGCATTTCAGTGTTCTGAATAGTTAGGAAAACTGTACTTCTTCCTAAAACATTTCAGGACTTCCCTTTACACTCTGGTCATAATGTACATAGCAAAAAAGCAATTAAATCCAAAATGTACAAAGTACACATGTCCTAAGTGACTTTATGATTTCAGGAGGGGTGTTGAATCAATGCATAGAAGACATCATTAGTACTTGGGTCAGTCAGGGACCTTCTGTATATACATATATATGTGGAGTACAGTTACATAGGCTGTACTCACATATGTATTTCAACAGCTGTCAAAACCTCTCTGCATTTCAATAAAATAAGAAGTAAAAATTTGTTAATAATTAAGGAATTCAGCTAAGCTTTGATCGACCTTCTAATTAATTTAACAGGGTAATTTAACTCTCCTAGTTTGTCTGCCACACAGACTATGTATATCTACATTAAAATGCTGAGGCTGTGGTAGAAAACTGAGAATACATCTGTCAGAGGAGCTGACACAAGAACACCAGAAGCTGCTGTATTAAAAACATCTAATAAACTAAAGAGCTTGACAGGCACTGATGTGAACAACTTAAAAAAGATTTTCCAGTTCCCAGAGTGACAGAAAATTAGGCACTGACCACCAAAAAAAAAAAAAAAAAAAATGCAAAGGCACTATTACAACTCTTTATGAGAACAAAATACCAAATTACATTGGAAAGACTACAAATGAGCATTAATGCACATGTTTTAATTCTGAAATTACTCGGTTTTATCATTACTGAAGATAAATTCAAGAGAAACCAAATGAGCTACTAAGATATCAAAGAGTTCTTTTATCAGAGCTCTATGTCTTGACTTCCAGCTTCAGAGAATAGGCTTAGTTCATGTAGTCAAGCCACCAACCTCTTTTTATTTTTGCCAGTCCTGAATATGGGATGTAACATGCCCATGGTTACAGATTGGTTTCATGAAGCAGGGAGTCCAAAAAACTTCTCTGACCCCTGTTCAGAAGATAGACAGACTGCCATGTGTCTTGGGTTATGGAACCAAAAATGTGTATTCTATTCCATCTGCTGAAAGCAGTTGGGGAGATGTTTTTCTTTATCTCTTGTAACTCTGGGGGAAGGAGGGGTGGATGCTTTCTGATAATGGGCCAGCTGTTAAACCAGGTGGGGCAGGGTTTGTTATCTCTGTCACCACCCATCCTCCCTCCAGGGGGATATTTTCTGCTGATGGGCCATTAAGACTCCCCAAACAATCATCCCCAAGCTACACATCCACATTCCATCATCCCAGTGTGAGATGCTCCACCCAGTGGGGGGAGCCAACCATTCCTACCTGGATAAAACTGAGACACAGGAACACAAAGGCATCCAGCTTCACCTGATTCCCAGAGGAAGACTGGACCCTTCTCACCATCCCTGGACCCTTCTCACCATCACTGGACCCTTTTCTCTCAGGAAAATCTCTGCTCCACCAGAACCACATCTACCACTCCAGGAGGACTCACTGTGGGGCTGCTTCCAACACCCTGACCAACAGGGTGTCAGGTTGGAGCTCTGACTCTGTCAGGGTTCTCCAAAATTGTTGTTTGTTTGTTTGATTGCTTGGTTGTTTGTTTGTTTGGTTTTGTTTTCTACTACATTTGTATTGTTAATATTCCTAGTAAAGAACTGTTATTCCTATTCCCAAATCTTTGCCTGAGAGCCCTTAATTGCAAAATTATGATTTGGAGAGGGTGAGGGGATTACATTCTCCATTGTAAAGGAATCTCCAGGTTTCCCTGGCAGACACCTGTCTGTCCAAACCAAGACACCATGACATAATGAGACCAGGGCACTGAAGCAATCAGAAGGTGCTATTCTGACACTAGCTCATAAGAGACTCCCACTTTAGTGACTGATCAATTCCTTGAATATTTTTGACATCCCTTAGCAATTTTTTATTTCAAAAAGCACTAAAAAAAAACAACTGGGAAATCTTTACTGTATTTTGTCCTTAAGAAGCAATCATTCCCCCACCTCTTAAAAAGGCAAGTTCTTTAGAACAATTAATATATTTGTTAATACATACTATGTAAAAGAAGAGAATATGAGTTTGAACCTAGAGTTCAGAGGAAATTACATGAAATTTGAAACGGAAGTGAGTCAAGAGACTGTCAGCTGTGTTATTTTTACACATTGCTTGGTGCATTGTTTGGTTCATTATTTAATAGTAAGATGAAAGAAGAAACAGAAGAGCCTGTGGTCAAGATGCACAAAGTAAAAACAATAAGAATGTATGGGTTGACATTTTTATCTTAAGTGGAAAAAGTGAAAACTATTCTTAGCAATCTGCAGGTATTCTGACTAAAAAGAAGTTAAAGTAAAGTTGAATTTTTTGCTGAAATTCATATTTGAAAAAGAGATATACTCGTGATTCAGCTGAAAGACAATAGATATGAATAAAATTTGAATTGAAAGAAACAACTTCAACAAAAGGTAGCCCATAAAAGACAAGATACCAGATTGTGCTTTGGGGCTTACCATTGCTGGAACACTCAGAGCCTTATCAGAAGATTGTCCCTTGGGGCTCTGCCATAACACTGCCAGTTTTGACATGACAATGCATTCAACCATGCCTGTCTGCTTTAAACATGCAGGAATGAAAGAGGAGGGCCAAGCAAATGTCAGAAGTATGCTCAGCACCAGACTGGAGATGCAGCACCCATAAAGAGCTTTAATACCAGCTAATTTAGACCTGCTGCATTTTTCTCTCTATCCTGGTAAATTCCTCCACTCTCTTTGTCATTCTTTGCCACAAGCTCTTTGTCACTCCTCACTTGCTGGGTTGGCAAAGATCATCATGTACCTTGGCAATAAATATTCTAATTTACACAAACTTCTCCAGTTTCAAGTAGCTTTATTTATTGTATTTGGAATGATATGTAGGGTATGACCTACAGTGAGATTTATAAAGTCTGAGAAACAGTTTCCTTTTTAAAAATGCAGCCAAAATCAATCTGATTTGAGCTGTATTAACTCAGGTGTCAAACAGATACATTAATTTGAATTTATCTCCCTTCAGGTAACACAGTTGAAAAATTGTCATCATGAGAGTTCATTTTAGCAATAGCATGGATGATTTGACAGTAATGTTAAATATAGTGACAGAAGTGAATAACTTTATTTCCCAGAACTTTTAGTTAGAATGGCATGAAACCAGCAGCACATCCACGATGCTAATAGGATTCTAGAAGACTAATTGGATCTTGGGTACTTATAAAATCATCTTCATGATGAGAGGGATGTTTCCATGGGAGAACTTACTCTTCTGCAGCTCAAATACTACTCAGAAGAAGAATGGACATCTGGGATGGGAGAAAACTGGAGCAAAGAAACAGTTGATATAACAAGTAGCACGGCATTACAAGATTTAGGAGCAACAGCAATGAAGATGTTTGCAGCCAGAAGAGCAGGACTGCTCGTGCAACAGGCCCAGTTGTGTCATTTGCTGATAGCTGATTAGAAAAGGGGATAAGAGTAACCCCTGCAGAGTACAGAAGTTGCTTTGCTGTCTGTGCATGGGTGGTGGTTTACAAATGAGGCACATAAGGTACTCCAAAACCTGGAGGGAGGCCCAGGTCACACTGGGGTCCTGCTTGCCCACACAGGGTCTCACCTGGAGGACAACCATGGATGGGGTGCATCTCAAGACCTGGTCACAGCTTTCCCTCCATGTCTGACACAGCTCCTCTGCTCAGGAGGAGATATTCCAGGGCAATTTTCTTTCTTCCATGAATTACACAAGCACAGAAAAAGGCCTGCACAAGGTCTCTGTCAGTCAGGACATTCCCTTCATGCATGATAAAAAGGTATAAGGACTGAAAAGATCAAGTATGACAGGGGAATCTGCCCTGAGGCAGGAAGCTAAATTTATCCTCCCTAAAACTCAGAGGGTGGCCACTGTGCAGCACAGTGCAAGTGCTAATCCTTCAGCCCATCTTAGAAAGGGGAGACAGCTAATGCTTAATTGAGTCACTAGTGCAAAACATCTTGGCTGCATATTTCTGTTTAATTATTTTTAGTTTAGGGTTGAAGAGTGAAGTAATACTCCTATTCATAGCTTAAGAGCTGAAAATAATTTAGTATGGTTTCTTGTTCCATTGCTTGTTGGGTCTTTTTCCAAATCACAGAGATCTGTATTGACAAAGTTTCCAGTTCTGTTGTGTGTGGAGCAAAGGGGGATGCAGAGCTCAGATCTCCCAAGTATTGGTGCTCATCTATAGCATCACAAGGGGGCCCTGCAATTCTACTGAGTGACTTTGCTTCTAGTCAGAATGGCATACAGATGGTCCTAGCCATCCAAACTATTGTATCAAGCATCCAATCTTTTTAAAAATACCAATTAGACAGTTCAAATCCCATAGTCACTTACTGAGTATAGATTATAATTTGAAACTGCCAGAATATTAAATCCTGGTTTCATCAAATAATGCAATACCCCATCCTGGATCCCATGAAGTCTTTTCTCTTCAGTTCTTCTACCACACAGATGGTTGCTGCTCAGGAATCAATTGTTTCACTGGATTTTTCATGCTTTGCCTTTGCAAAAATCTCATCAAAGAGATACTCCTGTAGAGTATCCAGTCCTCCTGAAAATGACCTAATCTGAAACCCAGTGGATATGTAAAGGGCTACATGAAAGGTAAGGCACTTTGACCAGGGCCCTCTCCAGCTCAGGACTGGGTCCTCACTGGTTCTGTAACTTGCAGCATGTCCCTTGTCATTCCTTTGCCTTCACCTTTCTTCTGTTGAACTTAGGATGTCACAGGAGCAGTTGCTTTTGTTGTTGTTCAGAAATAGTTCTTGTCAAGGTCAAAGGTATGACTATGGAAGCATAAAAAAAGTATGCTTTTGTTTTTTCAAGTGGAAGATACTTTCAGACTGAATATTTGATGTGTATTTTTATAATATTCCTCTATGATACTAAACTTTTAATTACAGAACAAGGGAAATCCAATAACCTGTCCTTATGTGAGCTGGAAATCACTAACTCCAGTAAGTTAACTCATTTACTCAAGCCAGTATCAATGTTTTTCTTATCACCTCTTGCTCTAAAAAACCCAAATCCCTACTAATAATATATCACCCCAACACTATTACAGAATCATCTCAATTTATGCATATGCACTTACTCCAGAAGCATGTGCAGCCTCAGGAGCAACACCTTCAGAACTCAACAGCTGTCTTGAAGAATATTTGTAGCAAAATCAGATGTTTCATAAACACAGTGAATACCAAAGATGATTTCTTTCTTGTTAGTCTGCTTACAGGATTTTTATTTCACATAGCACTATCATCTTGGCAGGCTGCCACCCATTATGTTTTATGATGACCTGTCAATGAGATTTTCCCAGTTTTTCCCATTGTTAGTCTGCTGTAACACACTTGATGCTATGTGCCTGCTGAGCACCTTTCTTCAACATTTACTGGCTAATTCTTCCATTTTCAACTCAATTGTTTGGGTTTTTTTCCCAAAAGTCTCCTGATAATTACATTTTCTAAGGTCCTTTTTAGCTATTTGCTGCAGATATTTATGCATGTGAATAAATCATATGCTGGTGAAATAATTCCAGCAATTACTAAGACAGGGTTTACATACAGAGAAGAAATTTGAACATGAACATCTTTGGGGAGGGAAGGTACTGGGAGAGGTGTGTGCAGGTAACTTACCTGTCAAATAGTTCTCCTCCAGTGACCAATTCCAGAACAAGACTGATTTCTGTAGGGGTCTCAAATATCTCCTTCAGTTTTATCTGGCAAAAGATAAAAGTATTTATTTTGCTTATTTGTCTTCTTACGAGCGCATCTGAAGGTCAACAGTAGAACACAGACCACAGCTGCCAAAGTTACCTTGTTCTCTCCCAATTTTTTTGCTTGGTTTTTTTTTGGTTTGGTTTGGTTTGGTTTGTTGTTGTTGTTGTTTTGTTTTGGGTTTTGTTGTTTTTTTTTTTTTTTTTTTTTTTTTTGTTCTTTTTGTTTTGTTTTTGGTTGGTTTTTTTTGTTTTGTTTTGTTTTGGGTTTTGTTGTTGTTGTTGTTTTGTTGTTGTTGTTGTTTTTTGCCGTTGTTGTTTTGTGTTGTGGTTTTTGTTTGGTTTGGTTTGGGTTGGGTTTTTTTGGTTTTTTTGGGGTTTTTTGTACACTTTTTGTTATTCTCATACCTCAGTAAGCTCTGTGAAATAGTGGACTTTAAGAGGTTGCCTGCCCAATCTCTCAGAGAAACCAAAAAGTAAGACCTTTCCTACCCTCCCAGGACTGAAAACACCAGCTTTTACTTTCATTTGCAGAACTTTTTTTCACACAGTTTCTCACTCAAATCTGTAAGAACATCAGTGTTTTACCTTAAAATGGAAGTATAACTCAACAGGCGTTCATGCCCGTGAAGAGAACACAGAGCTTGAATCCAGATCTGCCAGGTGAACCACCACAGTCCTCTCTCACAAACAAAAGGTATTAAAAAGCAAGGAAATGGTGGAGTGAAGGAAGGTGGCTGAACTTACAATGTTGGGGTGCGAAAGGCGAAGAAGAACTCCAATTTCCGTGCGGACAATTTTCTTGTCTACCTAGTTAAAAAGTGGGAAGGGAGAAGGGAAAAATTACTTCCATGTTCAGCATAGAAACTTCTGGGTGAATCACAGGGAGCGATGTATGAATAGCACTCCCAGATCTCCCAGGAGAGTCAGGTGAGGTGAGACATGCAAATCAAACATACTGTAAAGAGAAATTTTCCATTAGCACAAGACAGATACTGTAATGAAGAAATGTCCACATCCAGCAGAATTATTATAAATATACATGTGAGTCACACAAGAAGTACATACAGGAAATACAGGAAAGGTATCTGAAGAAGGTGGAAAAATTTCTATTTTTACTGAAGTTCTGACTTTGTCTATATCTACTTATATTCATTTAATTTATGTTAGGATAGTTTTCTTTTCACCTACTGTCCAACAGCTGTGCTGGAAAAGGTTTTTGCATGTAGGATGTGCTAACCAAAGTAGCATAACTTACTGCTTAGAACAAAAACAAAACAAACAAAAAACACCCACAAAAACAAAACAAAACAAAACAGAAAACAAACAAAACAACAACAACAAAAACACAAACAAAAAACCAAACAAACAAAAAAACCCCACCAAAACCCAAAAAACCAGAACAAAAAAAAAAAGATGCAAAGGTCAAATACCTCCAGTCACAAAGTATAAGGTTTAACCTCAATTTGCTCCAATTATCTCTGACAGAATGATCTATTAATTCAAATTATTGGTTAAACCTCTGAGAAGATTATCCCTTCCCTTTTCAAACTGTAGTCTTCAACAATCCAGGCACAACTTATGTTCTTGGGGGACATCAGTCATTTCTCACAGGAAATACAGAACTGGGGAGTATTTCACTGAGGAAAGAAAAGTGCAGCTCTCCTGGAACTAAAATGCTTAATCAAGCAAGAATGGAAAATGTTTGTAAGCAAATTATGAATCCTTTTATGTTTCTAAGGCAATTAATACACTTATGAGGAAACTACCTGGTTTGCAAATATTCTCCCAAACCCTAGAGAAGTCCTACACTTATGAATCAGGGGGTTCTGAAGTGAATGAGCAAGTCACTGTGTGGTTCAGGATTGATGACATACAGGACATTTTGAAAGGGACTTGTGCTGCTTTTTTTTTTAGTGGAGGTTTTTTATCAGAGGCAAGTTTTGGTTTTTTACATCAGATGGGAAATGAGTGGCAGTCATAATATATAAACCTTTAAAGGGGACATAAAATTACCTTCAAATTTTTAGTGAAGAAGACACACAGGGGTTTTTTATCACCTGAAAGAAGAGAGCTACCTCTCAGTAATTTATTTTTTCCAGCATCAACAAAATCCAGGAATCCATTACATTCAGAACTACTGGATAGGCAGAATTTGATTCTCCCCTTGTGTGAATAAGGGACAATTCCAGCTTAGTAATGCCACAGTGCTTTGACAGTTGTGTAAATGAGTAGAGAACTAGAGCCCTCAGGGATTTCTTAAAACTTACTGACATTCAATCCCTTCTAGTGGCTCTGCCAGGAAGCAAAATGAAACAAGAAAAACCAACTTTGGACAAGCTCAGTGCATATAAAAGGAGCAGGAATCAAACATTGAAGAGGAATTAAATATTCCATTACTTGAACATCTAACTGAAGGTAAAGAATATAGCCAATAACAAAACCTTCATGGATAAACATTTGCTCTGGGATCAAACCCAGGATCCTTTAAGCTTATGACCAATGCATGCTTTATAAATGTTTTTGCTTTCTACTCCAAATGCAAGTAGCAAATGCTTTTTCCTGCTACATAAGCACTGAGCATCAGGTTTGAAGATAGGCTCCCGTGAACTTTTCCTAAAAAAACTGCTGGCACCAGCCTGTGATCTTGCTCAGTTTTAACATCTCCTTAGCATCCCTTTGGGTTACTTTATGGAGTGCAAACATGGAGCAAAGGCCTTCAAATTTCACTGCTGGGCAGCAAAGGGCTTTTGATGATTCACACAGTAATACATGTTGTGACTGTTTTCACACACTTTGCACCTCAGTCAGGATAAGAAAAATGAATGTACAATTATGCATGTACAGTGACATCCCCTGGAGAGCAATTAAGACTGAAAAGTTTACCTTATCCTAAAGTACTGCTACAGACTGAACAACCCACAGTCTGTTTCCTGCAGTTTTGAAAATGTTTGGGCACCAAGCACACCTAGGAGCAAGCATGGAAAAGTTGCCCAAAATCTAAAGAATTTTTTTTTTTTTGGCACTGAGTAGTTGCAAGTGAGAAACTACAGAGGCCTCCTCTCACTTCACAGGTAGCAAGTAATTAAGTGAAAACAGGGACTAAGACTCAGGTTCTTGGTTTCACAGACATTTACTCTCAAACTGTAGGCAAGTTCCTCTTGTCACCTGACACACAACAGCAGACTTTCACACTTTCTCAAATGATAGTACAAGAAAAAGGTACCTCAAAATTCAACATGATAAGATGCAATGGCAAACATGCTGCAGAGAAACACTTAGGAGTGTTACACACTTAATGTGTAATGGCTATTGAGATAGACTTTTCTACAGAAATAGGCATGTATAGGTGATACAAATTGTTCCAGAGTAAAAACAGGGACATATTCATGACATTTCATTACAGACAGCCTATTTTATCACTTCTCTTTTCTCACCCTCTCCTACACTAGGTACAGATAGAGTTATGTGAACACTTACTTTCTTTCAGCTCCTACCAAAAAAAAAGGTACTTACTTATATTAGGACCAAACCTGGCTTATTATTAGTTTGGGCAGGAGTATCAGCAATTCAACTACTTATATTAAATTTTCCTATCATCATCCTATCAAATAATTTCCTGACTAAAATGATTTGCTAGTATGAGAGTCAGGCATCTCACTCTAGAGTGTATGTTGCTATAGTAACAATTTCTAAAACTCAGATAACTTAATCAAAAGATGCCATTACCACAAATGTTTAGTCAAATTAAGTATGTTAGGCTAGATCAAATACAGTGGTCTGATTTGTGTGTATGTAATAACTGATCAAAAATCAGGTTGAGAAACTCTTTATTTTGTCTCCTCCTCTTTAAATGCAATTTACATAGGCAGCACAGTGCTTGAAAACTATCTGAGCTTTCCTTAAATTAGCATTACTCACAGGAGCATTAATGAGATGTGTGTGAGTATATTACAGTCAAGAATAATGGGATCAGCAGAGCTGGTCTGTTTGTGAAGTGAAAAAACAATCAAATGGTAATTTTCAGTGCTTTCACAGTTCCACTAGTTTAGCAATTATCTTTCTATCCTTTATTCTTTGCTTTTAATCTATGCTAAATGGACTAAAGTACACTTATGGTCAAATATTTCATCAGTATAATTTGATTTCTACTTAAATGATTACTTTACTCTGTGTGAAAAACATTACTTCTGTGCCAGGTTACATAAATGCCTGGTTGGGTGATTTTAACACTGGTGCAATTTTACTGAGCTGTATTTTCTGTATTTGCAAACTTTAAATTGCAAGTAATCAAGAGGCATTTGCTGGATAGGCCTGCAGAGCAACAACCTGCTGTGGAACACCCAGGTCAACCAGAGAAGCCATTTGCCAGGTAAACCCAAACCAGTTATTTATCATCCCTTCACTGCTGACTCTGGCTTGAAGATTTCCCTGTCACAGGCCAAAACAAAACAAAACAAAACAAAACAAAAAACAAACAAACAAAAACCAACCAAACAAAAACAACAACAACAACAACAAAAAACCAAACAAAGTTATTAGATAGCCTGTGATTATTAAAACCCACAACACCTACCTGTTTCCACAGCTTTACCTGTGGAGGCACATGGAATGCTAAAGGGCCACAGACCTGCAAGAGCTGCTTGTAGGTGCTACACAGCCACTGCCTGGTGCTGTGGCTTCCAGTGCTCCTCAGTGAGCTCCAGCAAACAAACTAGGAGCTGTGACTGTACCACAGGTGCAGTTGGCTTTAATCTAACTAGATAAAGTACCTGAGGCAGCAAAGATCTAGAAGCCTGAACCTGGGAGCAAGAAGCAGTCTAGAAATGCTGCTCCCTTAATTTATAATAAAGCATTTACATAAAATGGGTGACCACTCCTGGATTATTCCTAGTGTCTGTCTCTCCAGTTATTTCACTTCAGTAGAATTAGGTATTTATCTCTTTTATAGATACATGTCTGCAACTACTCTGTCTTTGAAATTCCATACTGGTCATGCAGAAAAGGAGCACTAGATTTATATTCAGTGTATTTCTTACTTTTGAACTCCAGATTATTTTGACAAGAGAAAGGAATGGAAATTTTTTTAATGAAAGCTGAGATTCTTCCATGTTTCCATGCCCCAAGATGGCGAGGTGGAGTAATGCCAAAAAACCACCGAGATGTAAAAGTGTTGTTTCTGTGCTAATTAAATGAAACAAGATAAAATGAACAGATTTACACAGATTAACCCAGCTGCTACTTTGCAATATAGTACCACCCTAAAAACACATGGCCAACAGGTGCTCTCCTTATCTCCAACATAGTAGAGAGCAAGAGGAAGAGCACGTTCCTCCTCCTCCAAGTCCAGTCTCTGCTGTTCTCCCTCCCCTGGGCACTGTGAGGCAAAGGAGCACTTTGCTGAGGTGTGTCCACCATGCAGGTGGGGTGACAACACTGTGCCCAGCCAACAGCTGTGAAGAAACCAATGCAAAACATCTTTTGAGGAGCTGCCCACCTCAGGGAGCCTGTTCACACCAGCTCTGCACTGCTCCTTAATTAATATCCCACTTTGTGACTCACATGAGCACCTCTGAGATAAGCAATGAGTTAGTTCTTTATTGAACTAGCAGGTCAGGCTCTGACTATGTGCTTCTCTGCACTTACAGGGATCGTGGTACAAGACACTATTAGCTTGACACTTGTCCTAGGTTCCAATGTCAAATTGTGCCCAAGGTCTGTATTCTATCCCCATGAGCCCTTGGAGCCAAGGTGGGGCAGTGTTTTCCTGATCTCCTGTTAACAAGCCCAACAATGCCTTGCCACATGACTCATGGATAACTTACCCCGGGAGTTATCTCTGGTTAATGGGCCATCAAGGACCCACTGCATGACTCATGGAATGAGATCATCCCATTGGGAGATGCTCCACCCAGGGGGAGGAGCCAAGCATTCCCACCTAGATATAACCCAGGGTTTGAGACATCACAGGGAGCTTCTATCCACTTGACTCTCAAAATCAGACAAGAGCTACCAGACGTTTCTACAGGAATCACTGCTTTGACAAGAACATCTCATCTGGATTCCTGGAGGAAGACTGGACCCTTCTCACCATCACAGGACCCTTCTCTCTCAGGATCATCTCTGCTCCACCAGAACCACCTCTGCCACTCCAGGAGGATTTCCGGACTGCTTCAAACACCCTGACCAACAGGGTGTTAGGTTGTATCATTCCATTTATTTCACCTTTTTTCCTCTCTTCTTCTATTAAATTGTATCTCTGACTGGGAGTCTCACTGGTTTTGCTTTCAAACCAGCACAACACTACACTATTAAAAGCGCTTCCAAGAAACAAAGTTTTATTTGCTCACACTTTAACTGCTCTGAAACCTACACCTTTCTGTATTTTATGGCATCAATTGCTAAGTACCATTTGTAATTTTGCCATTATTTTCCTTTCTCACAGTTAAGCTGAAATATTACAACCTATACAGACAGACTACACAGAAGCAGAGCTGTCAGTTCCCTGATAGTCTAAAAGCACAACTAAACACAAGTGTGATAGGTTATCCAGGCTCTCTTGAGAGATTTGAAGAAAAAAAAGAAGTAGGCTTGAATTAAAAGACTGAATTTAAATGAATCTTCACAAGAAGAAGGTTCAAAGAAGGTATTTTCTATGCAGTTTAAGGTCTTGCTTTTCAATTTCAGAATGTTCCGAATGACAAGAATTCCAGTTTCTGCCCAGTTTATACATAGAATATTTTGAGATAATATTAGTCCATTAGTCCATATTAGTCTCACTAAGTCTTTCAGTCCAGATTTCAAGGATAAAACACTTCAAAGAAGACTTCTGAATGTGTTTTTATATTTTTATGAAGATGGATAGTGTTGAAATCATCTGATCTCATCTATGTATCAATGCAAGATACAGATGTTAATCCTCAGCATAAGTGATAAAGAATCATGGTGGTTACAAAAAGTGGTATGACAGAAAAATCCCAGAACAAATGAAAATAGAGGCTTATATGAGACAGCCCACTTCACTGAATTGCTCTGGTGTAACTCAGTACCATGGCAGTGGTCACTAGGTAAAAGCATAATTTTAAAAAGCTGCTTTATCCAGTGGAACCTTCTGAATGAAAGGATACCTCATTGCTCCAACTAGGAAATCTATTTAACAGCTTCTTCAGATGATTGATTCATTAAATGACCTTTTTGAATGAAAATAATAGTTTCTCAAGTAAAGAATTCCTCCTATGTTTTAGTTGCTGTTCTTGGTGGGACTTTTTTAGATCTTCTCAGCAAGGTCTGCATCTCTCTCTTGTGTGGGAACAACCTTTGAACTCCTAATGGACTAACACCATCTCAAAACCAAAACTGTTTGAAATAATATTTTTTGTATTTTAAGCTGGCCAGACTATTCTGGCTCTTCTGCACTCATCTTAACATGGGCTCCCTGAAGAGCACAATAAACAACTCAATAAAGCACAACAGCAACTGCACAGCCCTGTGTCTTGTTTTGGAAAGACAGGTATCTGCCAGGGAAGGCTGGGGTTTCCCTTGGAATGGGGAATGTAATCCCCTCACCCCCACCAAATTATAATTTTGCAATGAAGGGCTTTCAGGTAAAGATTTGGGAATAGGAATAACAGTTCTTTACTAGGAATATTAACAATTCAAATGTAGCAGAAAACAAAACCACCCAACCAAACCAGCAAACAAACAAAAATTTTGGAGAACCCTGGCAAAGTCAGAGCTCCAACCTGACACCCTGTTGGTCAGGGGGTTGGGAGCAGCCCCAAAGTGAGTCCTCCTGGAGTGGCAGAGGTGGGTCTGGTGGAGCAGAGATGATCCTGTAGAAAAGGGTCCAGTGATGGTGAGAAGGGTCCAGTGATGGTGAGAAGGGTCCAGTGATGGTGAGAAGGGTCCAGTGATGGTGAGAAGGGTCCAGTCTTCCTCCAGGAATCAGGTGAAGTTGGATCCCTGGTGTTCCTGAGTCTCAATTTTTATCCAGGTAGGAATGGTTGGCTCCCCACACTGGGTGGAGCATCTCCCACTGGGATGATGGAATGTGTCCTGTCCTTGGTGAGCCTCATTGGTCCATTAGCAGAAAATATCCCCCTGGAGGGAGGATGGGTGGTGACAGAGATAACAAACACTGCCCCACCTGGTTTAACAGCTGGCCCATTATCAGAAGGCATCTGCCCCTCTCCCCCCAGAGTCACAAGAGATAAAGAAAAACATCTCCCCCACTGCTTTCAACAGATGAAATAGAACACACATTTTGGTTCCATAACCCAGGACACCCTGTAGTGTCTTCCCTAAACTCAGCCTGGAGTTCTCACTGTACAGGTATGCTGGTTTGGCTGGGATAGAGTTTATTTTCTTCACAGTAGCTAGCACAGGGTTGGGCTTTGATTGATGCCAGAAACAGTGTGGATAATTCAGGGGTGTTTTTATTATTGCTGAGCAGAGCTTGCACTGAGCCAAGGCCTTTTCTGCTTCTCATTCCAACACACCACGGAGCAGGCTGGGGAGGCACAAGGAATTGGGAGGGGACAGACCCAGAACAGGTGACTCCAGAAGACCAAAGGGATAATCTAGATGATGTGGCATCATTCTCAGGACATTAAGCTGGAGGACAAGTAGGAAAGGGGTAGGGTATAATTCAGAGTCTTCCCAAGTCACTGTTCTGTGTGATAGAGTCATATTTTCCTGGAGATGGCTGACCAAGCCACACAGTGAATGCATTCCTTACTTTGCTTTGCTTATAAGCACACCTTTTGCTTTTGCCTGTTAAACTGTCTGTATCTCAACCCATGAGTCTTCTCACTTTTACTCTTCTGATTTCTCCCCATCCTGCTTGGGATGAGAGTGAGCAGCTCCATAGGGCTTAGTAGACAGCTGGGGTTAAACAACAGAGGATTACTGAGGATTTTTATTTTTACCCTACGTAAGTAATTTTGTATTACTATTAAAACAAACAAACAAACAAACAAACAAACAAACAAACACCCCAAACTATTAATCACTAGAGCAATTATTTTCTGCACACGTGTCCATGCCTCCAATTTGCAACTGCAGTCCTTCAAGTGATGCATATTCCTCAGAACACACCTGCATGGGAATCCTGCCAGTTACATCAATGTGTCTGCATTTGTCCTGTCAGGCAGTTAAAGTTTTGGTAGCTGTAGGCTGCAAATGCCTGGGTTTGTAGAAACTGGAAGACACTGATCTGTCTGCATGGGACAGGGCTGTTTATCTGTTAAGAGTAAATTGTTCCATCAAAGAAGCAACACTACTGTTTCTGAAGAAAAGCACAGTACATGTGCAGGGAAAGCAGCAGATGAATACAGAAAATTCATGTGACTCCATAAACTTAAGCACAGTAAATTACACCCTGACCTATCAGATTAACAGGCCCTGCATCTTAAAATACATGGTTTCAGTAGCAAAGGTGACCAGACACAGGTAACTTTCCCCAAAGACACACAATCCACTGTGAACAGGTTCAGTTACTCACTCACATTAACTTGGTGGCATCACCACAGGGTGAATGGATGGGTTCAAGAGCCAGTTACAGCTTGCACAACACTGGTCACTTGCAGCAACACATTTTATGTGAGAGTATAAAACAAGTTATATGTCATTAGAATCAGCCTCATTATAGGCTGTGGTCTAACTATATGACTAATTTGGTTGTTATTTATTTCTCTGTCTCATTAAGACTCAGATTTCTGCAAATATGCTAGATAACTGCTGAGTGGTTTATGCAAACAAGTGTAAGCCTAATTAGGTATTCATTAATTGCTCACTTGAGCTATTCACTGTTTATAGTGTGCTGCCATTGTGCTGGGTGGAAGAGGACACTTTTAAGATGCAAGAACAATGTGTAAATCAAAGGTAAGCAAAATATATGCACTTATGGTTCTATTTAAAAATTTTATACTTGCCATCTTCTTGTATGTTCTTGCTTTTCAACCTGTAACTTTTACAAATCCAAAAATTTTCTCTCTTACCAGTGAAAATTTATTAATCCAGCTTCTATACTGGGCATTAATTAATCCAGCTTATCCTGGATGCATCCAGTATTAAACATCTTGGCTTCACATTCACACCATCCCTCTGAATAAACAAACTGCCACATAAAAATTAGGCATGGAGAGCTACTGGGTGATAGGACATTTCCCGTCATAATGTACAATATTTTATCTTAAAATCATTCAGAATTCTCAGGAGCCCTCAGCTGCATGATAAAGATCTGGAATACATTATATCTGCTTATATCATTAGCCAAGTGCCATACTTGCTACAAGTTAAAATTTCCCATGAATAATAAGCTGGTGGACCCATGCCTTTCTCAATTCAACTTGCATGAGTCCACTCTTACCCAATGAAGGTTTAGTGCATCAAGGCTACCATTACTATTATAATCTCAGTCACAGATATCACATAATTCCATGTTATCAATGAAGCAATTTTATCCGGGCTGGACTTAATTTTCTTCATAATAACCTGTTTGGGGCCACATGCTGCATCACTCCATTTACAAGCAGTTACACAGGAGACAGGTGGAGAAGGCTTAGTTGTGGTGCTGATGCTCAAATGAGGTTGTTTTATTCAAAATATTTCACGTGGGATAAAAGCATGACAATGCCAGGTGTAACTTAAATCATGCACATTTCCTCTTCTGAACCATCCTGAACCTCTCAGCCTGCTGCTCAAATGCCCCTTCCAGTAGGAGACTTGCAAAGTCTGGATTCCAGTCCATTCTTGTGGTAGGTCAGCCCCAAACAATGATAACAAGCAATTTCTCTGTTGCTTGATAGTATCTAGAACCTGTAATTCTGCACTTACAGGACTCATACACATGGACCCCAAAACTGCGTCAGATTTACAGGTTATATACCTTATAATCTGAATAACTAAAAACAAACAAACAAACAAACAAAAAACCACAACAAACCAAAAAAACACCAAAAAAACAGTGAAGGCTGAAAGGAAAAGAGGGAAGGAATCCCTTGCAGAAGATTTTTAGGGACTGAAAATGAGAAGTATTTTATATGCTTGGAAGATGATGTAGAGAAGCATGTAGAAATGGTGAGATGGTTAAGAAAGTGAGGCAGCCATGAAAGCAAGCCTTTGTAACTAATTAGGAGAGCTTGCTTCTTAGATTAGAAATTAGAAATAGAGCTGAGATTCTCTTGTTAGCACTACATGTCAACACAAATAACACAACAAATACAATTCACAGGGCTGCTTTTGTTCCTACATCTCTCCAATCCCAATGGAGGACGTCTCATCTACATTAATGGCAGCAAGTTGACTTGGTTCCTCTGCCAGGAGCTGTGAGTTGTGCTGGGAAAAAAAGGACAAGTGATTGAGCAGGCTGAGAGCAGAAGGAATGTGCAGTGACTTCCCACTGCAACAGGTCACCTCAAGCCATGAGTTCAGTGCACAAAGAGCCACAGGGTGGCTTTCATATTTGCTCCTGTGTTCCCTGATGCTTCATACAATTTAAGAGTAAATGGAGGAGATGTTGAAAGGGGACAGTTGTAAGTTGTAAGCTATGTGAACCTGAATCAGAACAGGTGAATATTCAAATTTCAGGAGACTTTATCCATCTATGGTCAGTGAACTCACATGCAGATTCAGCAAATCACAAAATACCTGACCTAAAACCTAACTCTAGTGCCTACTTGTGTGATTTGGGTGCAATTTTGGTATTTAAAGAAGAAGAAGAAGGAGAAAAAAAAAAAAAAACCACAAAAAACCAACAAAACAAAAACAAAACTGCAGTCCCTGAAGACCCCATAGGAGTGGAGATGAGAAGACAGATATTACCTGTGAAGTAAAGAATGCAGGGGGTATTGGTTGATGTGCTATGGACTGTGGTACCAACTGCCTGGATACAAACATTTTACAACTCTAGCTCCTGTGGTCCTCATCCATAAAACATGGAAATGCTAATGCATGTTCTCACTGTGGAGTTGTAGCTGTAACAGTAATGGACCCAAAAGAAAAACTGATATTAGTTATAATGGTGAAATGAATAATTTTCCTGGACTTCTGATTAACAGATTAATGGCTTCTTATTTCTGGGAATTAGGGCTTTCATCTTGAGGGATTATGACTTTTCCCACAAATTCTTGAAAGCCATATCATGGAGTTATTTTGACATCTATTTTCTTATATTTTTTACATTTAAATCTGTCTTGGGTTATAGAACCAAAAATGTATACCCTATTTCATTTGCTGAAAGCAGTTGGGGAGATGCTTCTCTTTATCTCTTGAAACTCTGGGAGGAGTGGGGCAGATGCCTTCTGATAATGGGCCAGCTGTTAAACCAGGTGGGGCAGTGTTTCTTATCTCTTTCACTGCCTGTCCTCCCTCCAAGAGAATATTTTGAGCTAAAGGGCCATTAACACATCCCCAAGCAATCATCTCCAAGCTATACATCCACATTCCATCATCCCACTGTGAGATGCTTCACCCAGTATAGGGAGCCAACCATTCCTACCTGGATAAAACTGAGACGTAAAACCACAAAGGTATCTGGTTCCACTGGATTCCCGGAGGAAGACTGGACCCTTCTCACCATCCCTGGACCCTTCTCACCATCCCTGGACCCTTCTCACCATCCCTGGACCCTTTTCTACAGGATCATCTCTACTCCACCAGAACCACCTCTGCCACTCCAGGAGGACTCACTGTGGACTGCTCCCAACACCCTGACCAACAGGGTGTCAGGTTGGAGCTCTGACTCTGTCAGGGTTCTCCAAAATTGTTGTTTGTTTTCTTGGCTTGTTTAGTAAAGTAGTTTTGTTTTCTACTACGTTTGTATTGTTAATATTCCTAGTAAAGAACTGTTATTCCTATTCCCAAATCTTTGCCTGAAAGCCCTTAATTGCAAAATTATAATTTGGAGGAGGTGAGGGGTTTGCATTACCCATTCCAAGGGAAACTCCAGCTTTCCCTGGCAGATACCTGTCTTTCCAAACCAAGACAGATTTTGGCGCCCAACGTAGGGCATGAGGGCATTGAGAGAGAGGAATAACAGTTCTTGTGTAGTAGATAGAAGCCCACTGCTCAGAATCATGTGGTCTGGCTTTCCCTGGTTTGGGTGGCACGTGGTGGTGGCTGTATTTCTGCCATTTGCTGGCCCTTATCTAAACATAGGCCCTATAACTAAGGCTACTGTGGCTGGCATCCAATTTATTTTGTGTGTTAATAAGGTGAGGAATTCATGGATTTTTAACTTCCTCTGGAAAGCAAGCACATGGATTCAAAGCAAGCTATCATACACTAACTGTGTTTCTGGGGTTGCTTTAACAATGGTACCTATTGCGAGGAAATGGCACTGGGGGAAATTTTCTCCCAACCCTTCACCCAGCTCTTTCAGTCTAACCCACCAGTTTTTGAAGAGTTCAAATCTCCTCTGAATGCTAATGATATCATAGAGTGGCTGGTGTTGCTGGTATGCCTGTTCTGTTTGGCATTCAAGGAGAAATTGGCCTGGGTAAGCACCCTGATAAGTACCCCAGAGAATAAGGATGCTGCCCAAGAGCCCACCCCTGCCCCACAGCCTGCCTCAGAGATAAACCATCTGGTTTGAGTGGAGGCTCTAGTGAAGGAAACACACAAAATAGGCCAGATGCTGAGGCAGTACATTTCCCCAGCTAGGAAACCCTTCCCCTGCCCTGACAAAAAAGAGTTTGATAGGCAGCAATAGAACCCACAGAGATTACAACTGTCCAGGTTCCAGTTGAACCACAGGGGCAGTCACAGCCAGCAGCAGTTGCCCCTGTGGAGACAATAAAATATAAAGTGAAAACATCAACACGCCTTTGCCCAGATCAAGCAAAAAAATCGCTCATGCATTAGCCCTTAGCCCAGCCAAAACAAGAGCAGAAGTAAAAAACATGCTCTACTCTGCAGCCAGGAGGCATGGTCTGTCCCAAAGCCTTTAACAGAAAGTGCCTGAAGAGACTCAAAGCTGACCATTGGGATTCTGAAGCCAAAGCTACAAAAGGTCCATTACACTCCCACAAAGACAAAAATCTTGGCCACCTACGAAAAAGTTCAAGCCTCCTCAAAAGTGATTAGCACTAAAGCACAACTCCTCCTGGCACCCCAACTACTGGTGCTGAAGTAAATGTTTAAAAAAAAAGTTCCCTCCACCCACCACGCCACCAACGCCACATAAAACAAATAAATCACCCTCATCACTCAGCACACTGGCATTAAGAACCCAAATCGCCCTGGGATTTTAGGAGTAATTACCAACTGGCCAGAAACTGAAAACTTCAGTCTCACTAACAAAAACAAAAACAAAAACAACCCCCAAAACACACAAAACCAAAAACAAAAACAACCCCCAAAAACACACAAAAACAAAACCGAAACAAAACAATAACAAAAACCCACAAAACAAACAAACAAACAAGAAACAGAAACAGAAACAGAAACAAAACAAAACAAAACAAACCCAGGCTGAAGAAGCTCCACCATATAACCAACTTCCAGCAGAAGAAACACACTATGCTCTTTTCACTGACAGTTCCTGTCGCATCGTAGGGATGAATCAAAAGTAAAAAAGCAGCCATATAAAGCCCCCACAAGACAGGTTGCACAAGCCACTGAAAAAGAAAGTAAGTCAAGCCAGCTTGCTGAACTCAAAGCTGTTCAATTGGCCCTGGACATTGCTAAAAAAAAAAAGAAGTGGACGAAGCTCTGCCTCTACACTAATTTGTAAATAGTAGCTAATGCTCTGTAGAGCTGGCTAGAAAAGTAAAAAAAGACCAACTAGCAGCGTAAAAAAACCCCCACAATCTAGGCTGCTAATAAGTAAAAATCATTGCCACCAGAGTAGGGAAACTACCTGTGAAAGTCTGCCATGTGGATGCCCATGTCCCCAATAAAGAACACCAAAACAACAAGCAAATAGATCAAGCTGCAAAAATAAAAGTCTCTAAGATAAACTTAAATTAGCAACACAAGGGAGAGTTGTTCCTAGCTCAGTAGGCCCAGGATGCCTCAGGTCATCAGGGCAAAGATGCAACCTATGAAAGAGCATGAGACCAAAGAGTAAATCTATCCATGGACAGTATTTCTCAGGTCACCCACGACTGTAAGACGTGTGCTGCCATCAAGCAGACCAAGCAAGTAAAGCCCCTCTAGTACAGTAGACAGTGGTGCAAATATAAATATAAAAAAGCCTAGCAAATTAACTACATCACCCTGCCCCAAACCCACCAAAGCAAGCACTACATGCTGACCACAGTAAAAGCCACCACTGGGGGGATGAAAACCTACCCTGTGCCTCATGCCACTGCCCGGAACACCATCCTGGGCCTGGAAAAGCAAATCCTGTAATTTCCCTAGAAAAATCAAGTCAAACAACAAAACCCATTTCAAAAACAGCCTTATAAACACCTAAACTAAAAAAAACCCCACAACATTAAATAAATATATTACATCCCTTATTATGCACCAGCTGCCAAAAAAAGTTAAACAGTGCAACAAACTACTTAAAACCACCCTGAAGGCACTTAGCAAAAAGACCTTCAAAAATTAAAAAATAAACTTAGCAAAAGCCACCTAAATAGTCAACACCCGAGGCTCCATCAATTGAGCTGGTCCTGCCCAGACTGCCCCCTTGCACGCAGTAAATAAAAATAAAGTCCCTGTAGTACACATGAGAAATATTTTTTAAAAGACTCTTTAAATTAACCCCACATCAAGCAAAAGCAAACCCACCTGTAAAATTGTTTTTGCTCAAGAACCTAGTTACACTTAGTAAGTAATGCAAAAAGATTAAAAAAACCAGTTGTGTATCACAGGAAAACCTAATCCTAAGTAAAAACTAAGTGTAAAGGTTCATTCTGTATAGTAAGTTTATTCATTTAAGTATGATGCAGGTGATAATAGAACAAGGGGTGGATAATGTCTTGGGTTATGAAACCAAAAATGTGTATTCTATTTCATCTGCTGAAAGCAGCTGTGGAGATGTTCTTCTTTATCTCTTTCCAAACCAAGACAAAATCCCATATTTTTTCGGCTTCGCAGTTTCTTATACTTTTACATTCAAATCCTGTATCTACTGTTTTTACTACTCAGTCCAGAAACATACAATTATTATCATGCTATTTCTTCTTGTAGTTCTATTATTTCATCACTTTACAAAGAAATGAAACCTATATGAGTGTTATTTTTACACTCATATATGCATTTATATGCATTTTGCAGACAAAAATCTTAATTTCTGCAGGTTGATATTTGTGAGAGTGCTGATTAGAAGCCCTCACAAGCTAGCACATCATATAATAGTTGCAATACTAACAAAAATTTGAGATCAGAATTGTCTCAAACAAATTGTAAAAGAAAGTGACTTGGATATCACAGGACTGAAATAAAAAATAATAATCTCATTAATGCTATTTCTTGTTACTTATGGAAATGCTGCCAGATCTTTTCAAGTGTATCTACTGAAGACATGCCCAGGTGGAAACATTTGCTTGTTAAATATATGCAAAGTGTAATGTAATAGCCTGGTGGAAATGAACAGCAGTATCTGAAGGCTGTGTAAAATGAAGAGGGAAGAATAACAATGGAAGTGGGATGGGCTTTTTACATTTGTACAAAAACAAGTTATTATGTTTTATGTACTCAGAGTTTGGGTTTAGCCCACGTATTGTTGGTTGGAGGGATGGGTCTTTTGGGGTTGTTTTGTTTGGGCTTTTTCCTTAAGA
The DNA here is from genome assembly GCA_027886175.1 of Phylloscopus collybita. Taxonomy (NCBI): domain Eukaryota; kingdom Metazoa; phylum Chordata; class Aves; order Passeriformes; family Phylloscopidae; genus Phylloscopus; species Phylloscopus collybita. The sequence goes on along the minus strand of JAJNNQ010000086.1, from coordinate 6,757,015 downwards.
GAGACATTTTTTAGTGACTTGATTAGAGAGCAAGTTTGGTTTGACAAAAACTTGTCATGAGCCTCACACACACCAGTGCTGCAGCTGTCAACTGTCACAACATTCAGTTTAAAGATTTGTATTGAATCTTAATTCTGGTCTTGAGATATCCTTTGGTCAGGAGATGTATCTCAAGGAAATAAATCAGACAGAGGTGCTGCCTTCCTGATTTTTCAAAGAAGCTTCTGTAACAGAGCCCTCAGATTGTGCTGCTTTTACAACTGCTGTGTTAATTTCCAACTTTGCTTTTCCATTCCTCCCCTACATATCTCTTAAAAGACATAAATACATAAAGACCACCTCAAGCAAAGAGCATAAATTTTATCTGGAAATAAGTCAGTCTGTCAAGTAAGAACATGCTGATTACAGAAACCTTGGTAAAACAAATCCTCTCTTCTACAGATCTCAGATTTGCCTCTCTGAGGAGCTACAGTGAACTCATTTTCAGAATAATAAGCACAGGATGACACATTTTAAGTCATAAAATATTCATGATTTATTCCAACACCTGAACTGTGAGCACTGGAGAAAGCACTACCATTTCTTATCTTCTTGTTTCTTCATATTTTAGTGCATACAGACAGCTTTCCTTAAGTTCATTACTCTATAGCTTAGAATCTCTCTCCCCCCAAAATAATAGCTGTCACACCTGTGATGATAGCATCACACCATACACATCTAAAAAAAAAAACTTCCTGAAATTCAGAGGAGAAAATTTCTTTAACAGGCTGTAAATGACAGAAGGTTTCCAAAGAGAAGGGGTTTAATCTCAGGATAGCCTAATATTTAACTCTGCACTGTTCAGAAATGCCATCCCTTTGGAGGGTTGTGAGGAATTAAATTAAGCCTCATAGAGCAAGAGTTTCTGGTCCTACTCCCCACGTGATCCATATTTATGTGCACTCCAGGCAGAGAGCTCCTCCAGGCTTGCATAGAGCCATGGAGAAGACAAATGACTGCAACAGAAAAGGAGCAAAATGTGCATGGGTAGGTAGAATACCTGTGGCTGAGATGATTTCACAAAGAGTTTCTGTCAAGCAGTTCAAAGCTTGTCCTGGGTTATGGAAAACAAAAATGTGTATTCTATTTTCATCTCCTGAAAGCACTGTTCTTCTTTACTCTGGGAGGAGGAGGGCAGGTGCCTTTTGTCAATGGGCCAACTGTAGGGCTTTGTTTCTTATCTGCTTCACCACTGCTCTTCCCTCCAGGGGGAGAGTTGTCTGCTGATGGGCCATGAACACCTCCCCAAACTGACACATCCCAACCTACACCCTCCCCAAAGCAGCACATCCACATTCCATCATCCCAGTGTGAGATGCTCCACCCAGTGGGGGGAGCCAACCATTCCCACCTGGATAAAAACTGAGACACAGGAACGAGAAGGGATCCAGCTTCACCTGATTCCTGGAGGAAGACTGGACCCTTCTCACCACCCCTGGACCCTTCTCACCATCCCTGGACCCTTGTTCTACAGGATCATCTCTGCCCCACCAGAACCACCTCTGCCACTCCAGGAGGACTCACTTTTGGGTTGCTCCCAACCCCCTGACCAACAGGGTGTCAGGGTGTAGCTCTGGCTCTGTCAGGGTTCTCCAAAATTGTTGTTTGTTTGTTTGCTGGTTTGGTTGGGTGGTTTTGCTTTTCTACAACATTTGTATTGTTAATATTCCTAGTAAAGAACTGTTATTCCTATTCCCAAATCTTTGCCTGAGAGCCCTTAATTGCAAAAATTATCATTTGGAGGGGGTGAGGGGATTACATTCCCCATTCTAAGGGAAACTCCAGCTTTCCCTCTCAGATACCTGTCTGTCCAAACCAAGGCAAAGCCAAATGGGTGTCATTTTTGGGAGCTGGGTATTTTGACTGAATTTATCACCTAGAGGATATTATCACTCAGAACTGCTTGTTCAGCAGTGCAACACATAGAGTAGATCGAGTTTCCCTGAACAGCATAACAAGCATTTGAACTTTATATATTTTTCTTTTTCTTAGATGATCTTTGTAAGCTATAAGGACCAGAAATTACTGTTTCTGAGTACCTGTAAATTAGGTAAGGAAGAAAGAAATATAATATGTACTGTCAGTTCTTAAAATCTTAACTAAAGTTCTGACTTACTCAGGAATAACACAGCAATTCAATCTAAATGGTGACAGAATATTATTCTATATTAAATGATTTTTACACAGTGCTTGCTCTATACAATATAATACAATAGAATATAATAAACTGCAGGTTTTAAATAACTTTATGTACATAGGGCAGGCTTTTACAATGGTAGAAAGGGATTTTTTTTTCCTTTTCTAAAAATTGTCCTGACACAACCATTTTTTGTTTGTTTGTTTCTTTCTTTGCAAGGACTAAAACATCTGACAGATTTATTTTTCTGTTAGATTTCCACTTTCATTGACAGGTGTCTGACTTCATAGCTTCTAGAGCAAAAATCTATTGGTAACTTAGTGCAGAAAATGAATGTTTTTGTTCTCTCTTATTTTGTAGAGAATTTAAGTAAAGTGAATTTCTTTTTTCTTCTTTAGACACTATGCATTTGATGGACTTCTACTCAAAAGCCATTTCTTTTGGATTGTAGTGACTCAGAAAATGGAAGCCAGACTCCCCTCACGTGAGGGAAAGCTGAAAATAAGCAGTGGAAAACTCAAAGTTTTACTGCCTTATTTCTTTATTTAAAGTAATTTTGACTAAATCTTTTTTTTTGTCCCTCATTAAAAACATAAGAGTGTGAACTGCAACTATATATGAGATGATGATGTGGATGAAGAAAAATAAGAAAGCTGGGAAAAATAGGAAAAACAACAGGCAATGTTGCAGGTGGAGTGGTAATTATGTGGTAGTTAGGAAATTACTGCTTCATTTAATTACCAAGCTGTGGCCTGTGTGGTGTGCATGTGTATGTGTGTATATGTGAATAAATAACTGAAGTGTGAACTAAATAACTAGTGTGAGCTGGTTGACAAAAATAGTCCTTCTTACTGTGTACTGATGTACAGTGATGTGCAGCTGACTGTTTTCATATGACACAATTCTTTCTCTTTTAAAAAAAAAAATTGAAAAAATCAGAATATTACGCATTTATACAATGTGAGGGCAAAAATTACTTTAAATAAACATATGAATGTGAATATATACGCACATTTCTAATCTGAAAAAAAAATGGATACTGCCTTAGCATGTCATACAAATTGGTGTATTATGTCAGGCTCTTGCTTTTTTGTCTGCTACTGCACCAATGTTACTGCACCAATGGAGTTGGATAGATTAAATATAAATATAGATGAATATAAATATAGATAGATATAGCTATATAAATATAGATATGTACACATAGATGTATATATATATATACATACATATATAAAATTTGTAGAGAAGCAGGCATACGGAGGCAGGAGGCACTTAAAATATAAATCACACATGACTACATGGCAATAAATAGAGGGCTTAATTTTATAGCTACAAACATTATCATTTTCTCCTGAAGTCAGTAAAGGAACAATTTACTAATTCTGATTATGCCAACTGTGATACACAAGTGTCCACCCATTCCTCCCCTTCCACCCTGACACTTGTCTTCCTAATCAGTTGGAAAGGCCCAACCAAAAGCAGTGTTCCTTCAAGAGACAAAACCAAACATTTGCATGAGCCTCTTGATTATCACTTAATACCACCAATTCACTGCACCAGAAAATGAAAAACCCAGACAGCTATATTCCCTGTAGAGTTGGGAATATATACAGAGTTTTAAATACATATCATATAAATACATCATCTTCTAAGTGTATATAGGTGTTTGTATATGTGTGTCTATAAAACATGCCTAGGTACATACATACATCACATAATCCCTTGGGTTGAAAAGACCTCCAGGATCTTGATGATCCATTCTTTGACCAATCATCACCTTGTCAAAGGAACGGGAGCACTGAGTTCCACATTGCCATTTCCTGGATACACATCCAGGGATGGTGCTTCCACCATATCCCTGGACAGCCACTCCAATGTCTAATCACCCTTCTGTGAAGAAATGTCTCCCAGTGTCCAGCTGGAACCTTGCCAGTTGCAGTTTGAGGCCATTTGCTTTCACCCTGTCCCTTGTTACCTGGGAGAGGACCTTCACCCCATTCCAACCTCCAGTGAGGCAGTTTTAGAGAGCAATAAGGTCATCTAAGCCTCCTTTTCTCCAGGCTAAATGCAACCAGATTCCTCACCTGCCCCTCATAGGACTTACTCTCCTTCCCCAGCTCCATTCTCTTCTCTGATACTTCAATGTCTCTCTTTGCAGTAAGGGACCCCGTAGTGGTGTGTTATTTTATTTGCCTTTTATTTGTTAATGTTTTGTTCTATGTACCCCTGTTTAACTCCCAGTTGGGTTATCCCACAGTTGTTCACCCAGTTTCTGTTGTATGTCAATCTTTGTGCCCCCTGCCCCTGAGACCTGTCAATACCCACCTGGTCTCTCCCTGCCTCTGGAAAGTTCCAGGGAGAGCGTTGAGTGATTGTCCGGGATGTCGGGCATCCCCTCCTCTCCCCAGGGGATTTGTCCCCTACACTGTCTCTCACTCCTGGAGCCACTCCCTGACCTTTCCTGGCTGGTTCTTTCCCTAACCCTTCCCCTTGTGCTGGGGTTTGTACCTGGTTTTGGCCCAGCTCGGTGATCAGCCTGGGCCCCCGGCTGCTCTGGCACACTCCAACAATACACTTTTGTGGGGTCTCGGCTCAGGGAATTGGCTCACACTGCCATGGCTGGGATGGGAAAAGAGGGGACTCTCTCGAGGCTTCCAGGGAACAGAGGCTTTATTTGGGGGAGGGGGACAGGGGAACTCCAAGCCTCAGGCTGGAGCCTCTGGAGAGAGACCCCGAGCCTGGACTGCAGGGCGGTTTTGTACTACATATTTTGGGGTGGGTTCAAAATCACACAATCCAATAAAACAATCCAAATACAACATGCCAAACTAAGTCACTTAAATTCTAACAAATCCAACACAGGTTTGGGGGTGGTCTGAGGAGGGTCTAGCTAAGCTAGTGGCTGAAGTTCTTGGACCTTAAAGATAAGGATTCCATGATGGACAAGGGGAAAATTATGCATGACAGAAGGGATGAGACAAAAAAGAACCAATAAAAGAAAGTTTCCAGGCAGAGGCTGTAGCTGCCCCAGAAACTCCTATCAAACTACGAGAAAGATACATTCTAAAACAAAAGGCCTTTTCTAAAGTTGTGCAAACTCCGCTAAACCTAACAATAAAACCTTTTATACTGTATTCGTAGCTAAGGCTTCTAAATCATTTTTTGCAGACTCACACCCTTGTTCCCGCCCGTGTGAAAGTAACAATCACGGGGCAGTCTGTGCTCTGCTGAGGCAGGCTCTCTGAGGGGAAGGTGTCCCCCTTGGGGGCTGCAATAAACCCTCACTGATAACCTCCACAGAGTCCTCCTCTCTTCTCTCCTTGCTGTAGACAAACTCTGCTGCTGAAAGAGCTGAGAGGCTCAGCCAGCACAGCGGGCTGTGCCTCCCTTGCGGTCGGTGGCAGGGCAGGCCCAGGCAGGCCGGGGACACCTCCCAAAGCCACCACAGCTGCAGGCCCAGGACTGCACAGAGGATTCCAGACACAGCCCCACCAGTGCCAGCACAGAGGGGATGGTCACTGCCCTGCTCCTGCTGCCCCACTACTGCCCATCCCAGCCAGGGGTCATTGGCCTTCCTGCCCACCTGGGGCACACAGGTTCAGCTGCTCTTGACAAACACACCCAGGTCCTTTCCCACCAGGCAGCTCCCCTAACACTTTGTCCCTAGGACACTTAACCCCTGTGATAGTATAGGGTTAAAATGATTTCTGTAGAACTGCAGGTGGGTAACTAAGGGGGTGGTGGTTAGGGAAGGTAACGGTTGGGAAGGGAAAGGCCCAGGCTTGCTGGTCAGCCGGGCCTCAAGAATAGAACGTTGGCTTTGCTATAGCTGCAGTAGCTACGGTTATTGTTTTAACTAAATCAAGTATGACTTTGGTTGGGGAATGGAATATGATCACTGTTTGGCTAAATTACAAGAAATTTTGCTTAGGAACAATCTGGGGTAACCAATCAATTTGTAGCTGTGTGGCAGAGGGGTGTAAAACGTGTGTGTTGTGAATCACTGTCAGAGTCAGATTTGGGTTTGTCTGCGTACCCCAGCTCCTGGAGCTCCTCAACAAAAGCACCTGCATATAATCATTCCGTGATTATGTGTTTCCAAGGCTAACACCTGTAGCACTGATCCTGGAAGGGCACAACCAGTGACCAGCTGGATCCAGCACCATTCACCACCATTCAAATGCCAGACCATCCAAACAGTTTTTTAACCCAGCCAAGAGTACACCTGCCCAAGCCACAGACTTCTGGCTTTTCCAGGGGAGTGCTATGGGAGAGAGTGCCAAAAGCTTTGCTGAAGTCAAGGTAGACTTGCATTCACTAGGCAGGTCACCTGCTCATGAAAGGACATCAGGTGGGTCAGGCAGGACATGCTATTCCTGAACCCCTGCTGGCTGTGCCTGATCCCCTGTACTGTCCTGTGGGTGCCATGTGCTTGCATTCAAGATGATCTTCTCCATGATCTTCCCTGGCACTGAGGTCTGGCTCACAGGCCTGTACTTCCCTGCATTCATTTTCCTGCCCTTCCTGTGGATGGACGTCACCTCAGCCACCCTCTGAATTATCTGCCACCTCCCCAGTTAGACAGAGCTGATGGTCAGTGATGCAGAGCAGCTTGGCAAGCTCCTTCACCAGCCCCCTCAGCACCCTGGGATGAATCCCACCTGGTCCCAGGGACTTGTGAGTGTCTAAGTGGCTCAGCAGCTCACTGCCTCTCTGCTCCTGGATTGCACAGGGTCTGTTCTGCTCCCTGTCCCTGTCTGCCATCTCAGGGGCTGGTTCTGTGAGGAAAAGCAGGAGTTATCCTGCCTCTTGAGGACTGAGGCAAAGAAGGCATTAAATACCTCAGCCTTTTCCTCATCCTTGGTTCCAGTGTTTGCCTCTGCAACCAATAAAGGATGGAGCTCTTCACTGCCCCCATTTTTGTTGTTGATGTTTTTATAAAAGCACTTTCCATTATCTTTCACAGCAGTGGCCAGATTGAGTTCTATTTGAGCTTTCACCTTTATCATTTTCTCTCTACATGACCAGCAACATCCTTGTACTCTTCCTGAGTTGCCTGTCCTTTCTTCCCAATGTGTGTATATATACACACACATATATATACATATACATATTCATACGTATGTGTGTGTCTACATGTGCAAACATGAATGCAATTGAGACTTTCGAGATACGACCATTTTAATCTCCTTCAGACCCTAAGTCCAGATATGCAACCTTAATTATCCACAAGGGAAACCTATTATTTTACTCACTCTCTGATCCACAGGCATATAATATCTGTTGTTCTCAATTTGTCTAACTTATTTGTACAATTGGATTAATCTCAGCCCAACCATTTCCTGAGTATGTATTGCTTGAAAGCTGTTGCTCTGTTTCAGATCTGAGAAAAAATTGATGGGCCTGAATGTTTGTCTGATTTTGAATATCAACCAGTCTGCAAGAGGAATGCTGCTTCATATATTATAATTTTGATAAAAGTGCTGCAGAAGTATTATTTAAGCATCACAAACTGTTGGAGGGAGGATGTCCACACATAAAAAAGGTGGAAATCAAAATGAAAATTCTCCAAAACAGTCTCTATAGTTGTATGTCTCATTGACAGAGACAGACAGAGTCTAATATTTCATAATACTTAACTGCTCTTAGGGGACAGCATCTATCAATTAGAACCTAGAAATATTAACCAGACTATCCTTCAAAGTATTGCTGAGAAGCAAATCAAATAAATTATTATCTCATTTTTGTGGATGAAAAAGTTGAAAGCAAAACAAATACTGGGAATATGCCAGGACCCAGGCTACAGACAACTCAGCTCAGAATCCTATTCTCCTTCCAGCAGAGCATGTTGCTTTATTGCCATGGCAGCTCCAAAATTACTTCAGTTCCAGTAGTTAGCACTTGGTAGACCTATAATGTAGGCAGGCAGTTGGCGTCTTAGTTAAGAAACCATGTAACAGAGTCCATCTGTTCTCATCACTATTTTTAAAGCAACTTGTCCAGACTCAGGTAGGAAATTTAAAGTGGAGGTGGATCTAATTTTCTCAAAGGCATTCACCCACCCAGATTCTGAGATAACCTCCAGGCTGCTTAGCTTCCTCAAAAAATACCAAATGAGAGACTTCATATTAAAAATACCACATATATATGTTTGCTTCCTTAGAGAACTGCATTCTTCCACTATGATCCACATGCTGTATGTTTTTTTTTTGCTGCAACAACCATTCCAAAATGACTGGTTGTAAATATCACATAATTTTTAAGTCTCAGTTTAAGAGCAGTAAGAATAATTTTTGTAAAGTGTATCCCAAAGATACTTCACTTTTCTGTAGCACTGAGTCATCAAGGAGAAGTAAAATGCATAGTGAAAAGCAAAACAATCTCGTATTTGCAACTGGAAGTGTAAAAGTTCATCACAGTACTCTGCTCATTTGATGGTTTTTTTTCTGAAGTGCTGTGTGATCTACTCTTGCTTCTTTCTTGCTTCATGAAATAGATTTCCCCCAAAAGAAATTACATGCTTCATATCTTTATGTTTACTACCTGTATGGAATTTAAGAGACCTGCTAAACATAGCAGATGAGCATGCAATACATTTCAATTATGCTCAGGAACTACTCACAAAGGTTGGATGAGGAAATCACAGCCAATATTTTTGCATGCTTATTCATCCCACACATAGATACTGGGTTTTAAACATTTTTTGTAGTTCTTAAGAACCACTACAAATTTTATTTCTTGTACATTATTGGGGAATGTCTCTCTTGCTAATTCAGAATTAATTTTTCTCAAGACCTCTAACTCTTCTGACAGTTGTCTTCTAACAGTTTTGGAAGTTAAAGTTCTAACTTGCCTTTAAGTTTCCCAACTTTGACATTAAGACACTTCAGGTGTAAGAACCAGAGGTGTTCTTTGAATTAAATTTTCACCGTAAGCGTAATCAAAGGATTTGAAACTACTCCTAAACTTGGGCTGAATTTGACAAAATTAAAATCAACAGAAAATGGAAGCATCCTGCTTCAATAATTTTGAAGCAGAAAAAGCCTTTTTTCCTCCTTCTTTTAGAATTGTAGAAAAATTGTATTAATGGTTAAGAATTATTAAACCTCTCAACTGAAATATAATGTTATGAACACTTCCTTTTATTTTATTCACGCAGACAGGTTTATATAAATATGTTTTGTTCTGTTACTCTTTCATGGTTTAATTAGCAACAAAAAACCCCTAAACCACAGATGAAGCCACCCACACCCCCAGTCCCCCTCAAAAACTAGCATATAATCCATTGCTATTTTATTAAACAAGATGGTAAAAACTTATTAATTGCAGAACCTTCTAGGAACTCAACCCCCAATACAAGCATGCATTCTCAGAACTGGATGATAGGTCTTGCCTAAAATTTTATTTGCTCTTAAATGAGAATGCATTAATCATGCAAAATGAAAAATTACTCATTCTATTTAAAAGAAAAGAACACTGATAGCTATTTTATGTTTCTTGCAGTCTGTTCCTAGAGGACTACTTCAATCTTAAAGGATCGTATGTTGTTACCTAAGATGTTCCCATGGGACAAAAGTAATAATTTCTAATGCTTTACTTCAAATTACAGCACATTAGTGATCTTTACTCAGAAATCTGGAGCTGCCCATCAGCCACCAGCCTCCTAATCACATGTCACTTGTTATCACTTCCAGAGCGATTTGGACCACCCTATCCCTGTCCCTCACCCCCTTTTTACAGACCTCTTCCTCAGAATCAGTCTTGTTCAGAGCAGCACACTATTTCCATTCAGTCAGTCAGTTTGAAAGGAATTCCTCTTTTTTCATCCTCTTTCAACCTGATTTCATGAACTCCCATTCCTTCAATTCCCTACAAAGGGAATGGGAGTCCACCAGAAACAATCACAGGCACTTCTTCTTTTCCTCCTATTCCTTTTTCTCCACTATTGAGCTGCCATCCTTTTTTCTAATTGTTTTCAAAAAGCCAACAGGACACTTAAGCTGATCAGCATTTTAGTACATGACGTAGCCCACACCATGGTTATTTTTATATTGAGATACTCAGAGCAAAGATCAGGCCTTCCCGCTGTAGGAGCACTCTAACACAGATAGTTCAGTCCCAGTGATAATAATTACATCTCCAAATTGGATAGACACAAGCAGTGGCACCTCCTTAAAGCATTGTCTCCCATGTTCTCATTTATAAGAAAAGCTAAGTTGTTTAAGAGGATTACTTGTTTATGTAGTAAAACATCCCAAAGTAGGAACCACTCAGCTGTGTGAATGGCTTAACCACTGCTAATATAACCAAAGCTGCATTAAGCCAAGCTATTGCTGATGTGAAAACAACTTACATAACTATAGCCTTTTTCTTCACTGCCATTAAAAAAATCTAACCTGTGCTACAGTAAGTCTACCAAAGTCTAAACTGGTTTCCAATAAGCACAAATAAATAGGTCTATCATAAATGCATAAATGTGACAATTGTAAACATGAATTAATTTCCATGAAGGCAAAAATATCAAGAGACAGAGAAATATTTTTAAGACATATAGTTCTTCCTAGTGCATTTCAGAATGAGAATTATAGGACAGTATATTATTCCTAAGACATTAAGGGAAACACTGACTGTCTCAGTTTGAAAAGACAGGTGTCTGCTAAGGAAGGCAGGAGCCCTCCATTGAAAATGTAAACTTCCTCCCTCCAAATTATTATAATTTTTAAATTAAGGAACTCTCAGGCAAAGATATGGGAAAAGGAATAACTGTTCTTTACTAGGAAAATTGAAATAAAAATGCAGTAATAGAAAAAAACCAAAACAAACAAACAAACCAACACATCCAAAAAAAACCACCCCAAACAAAACATTGACAGAGTCAGAATACAACCTGACACCCTGTTGGTCCAATAGCAGCCCAATTAAATGGTGGCTGCAGTCCTCCTGGAGTGACAAATGTGGTTCTGTTGAAGCAATGATCCTGTAGAAGGGTGCAGTTTTCCTCTGAAGGTCCACTGGTAGATGCATCCAGTCTTCCTCTGGGAATTCAGTGGAAACAGGCTGCCTCTGGTGTTCCAAATCTCAGATTAAATCCAGGCAGGAATGCCAGGCTCCTCCCACTGGGTGGAGCATCTCACAATGGATGATGTCATGTTATCAGTCATGCAGTGGGACTCAATGGCCCATTAACAGAAGATATGCCCCAGAGGGAGGTTGGGTTGTGGAAGAGATAAAGAACACTGCCCTACCTGGTTGTAATAGATGGTAATAGAATATATATATACTTTTGGTTACAACTTGCCTTGCAACCTAAGACATTATCCACCCCTTATTCCCTTACCATCTGCATCATACCCCAATCAATACACTTTATTTTTATATATATAAAATTAAACCTTACACATAATTCTCATTTAAGATTAGGTTTCCCTGTGGTACACAGTGGGTTTCTGCATTTTTTTCTGCATTACCCACCAAGTGCAAACAGGTCCTTGAGCAAAAACAATTCCTTGGATGGGTTCGACTTTACCTGAGATGGGGCTAATCCAAATAGTCTTTCCTAAAATATCTTTCATGTGTACCACAAGGACTTTATCTCCATCCACTGTGTGCATGGATTCAGACTGGGCAGGACCAGCTCAACTGATGGACTCCTGGGTTCTGAACATCCAGGTGGCCTTTGCTAAGTTCATTTTCCAATTTTTGAAGGTCCCCCCACCAAGTGCCTTCAGGATAGTCTTAAGTAGTCTGTTGCATCGTTCAACTTTTCCAGCAGCTGGTACAGGATATGGGATGTGATATATCCATTTGCCTTAGTTTGAAAGACAGGTGTCTGCTAGGGAGGGGCAGGGCCTCCCTCGGAATGGAGAATTCAAACCCCCTCCCACCAATTTACTATAATTTAGAAAATTAAAGGGGCTCTCAGGCAGAGGTAAGGGGATTGGAATAGCAGTTCTTTACTAGTATGTATAACAAGGCAAACAAACAACAACAACTACAGCATTATTAATAAACGGAACCAGGAACCTTGAGGGGCTTTGTTTCACAAAGCCCAGGGCAGTCTGATCTCGGTGCCCCTGCAGGACTCCAAGAGCACCAAGCTGGAACGGTGGAAAATCCTGGGCTGGGGGATGAGATCTATCAGAAGTTCCACAGTGAGAAGAAGCAGTGGCAGCAGGACAGGGCTGGCCCAGCTCCAGCAGGGCAGGAGGAGGCAGCTCAGAACTCTGGGGCACACGAGCAGATGCTGGTAGATTTCCCAGGACAGGACTTGCTGGTGACAGTGAGCTTCTCCCACAGCAAGCAGCAGCCTGGCTGTCCTCTCTCCAGTGCCGAGAGCACCTGAGTTGTCTCCCCCCTCCGAGAGAAACTCCCCAAAGAAGTGCAGCCAGGTGCTACAACTCCTCTCCTTTGTTCTGCTGAAGTACCTGTAAGTACCCAGCAGTTAGTTTCCCAGCAATTGTGTAGCTGCCCCCAGCCCTGTCCTTTACCTGCCCCAAAACTCACTTTATCTCCCCTCTCCAAGAGAAACTCTCAGAGACTCGAAGTGCAGCCAGGTGCTACAACTCCTCTCCTTTGTTCTGCTTAAGTACCTATAAGTAAGTACCCAGTAGTTAGTTTCCTAGCAACTTATGGGAAGAAGTTCTGTAAGTAAAAAAGAAACAAATCTAATCCCCAACACCATTCAATACCATGTTTTCTGGCCCAGGTGTTTATAAGGCTGTTCTTGAAATGGGTCCCGTTGTCCGACTCGATTCTCTCAGGGGTGCCATGTCTCCACAGGACTTGTTTTTTCAGGCCCAGGATGGTGTTCTGGGCAGTGGCATGAGGCACAGGATAGGTCTCCAACCACCCAGTGGTGGCTTCTACCATGGTCAGCATGTAGCGCTTGCCTTGGCAGGTTTGGGGCAGGGTGATGTAATCAATCTGCCAGCCCTCCCCATACTTGTACTTGGACCACCGTCCACCGTACCAGAGGGGCTTCACCCGCTTGGCCTGCTTGATGGCAGCACACGTCTCACAGTCGTGGATAACCTGAGAAATACTGTCCATGGTTAGATCCACCCCTCGGTCTTGTGCCCACTTATAGGTGGCATCTCTGCCCTGATGACCTGAAGCATCATGGGCCCACCGAGCTAGGAACAACTCTCCCTGGTGTTGCCAATCTATCTTAGACACCTCTATCTTTGCAGCCTGATCTACCTGCTCAGTGTTTTGGTGCTCCTCATTAGCCCGACTCTTGGGGATTATGGGCATCTACATGGCAGACTTTCACAGGTAGCTTCTCTACCCAAATGGCAATGTCTTTCCATTCATCAGCAGCCCAGATTGTTTTTCCCCTATACTGCTAGTTGGCCTTTTTCCAACTTTCCAGCCAACCCCACAGAGTATTGGCTACCATCCACAAATTGGTAAAAGGGTAGAGCTTTGTCCACTTCTCTCTTTCAGCAATGTCCAGGACCAGCTGAACAGCTCAGAGTTCAGTGAGTTGACTTGATCTTCTACACAGTAACTTCTGTGACCTGTCGTGTGGGGCTCCATATGGCTGCTTTCCACTTCCGGTTCATCCCTACAATGCAACAAGAATCATTAGTGGAAAGAGTATATTGTGTTTCTTCTGCCAGTAGTTGGTTGTATGGTAGAGCTTCAGCCCGTGTCACTTGTTCCTGCTCCTCTTCATCCATGAGACCAAAGTTTTCACATTCTGGCCAGTTTGTAATTATTTCTAAATCTCAGAGCAATACATGTTTCTAATGCGAATGCACTATATGAGGGCAATCCATTTACTTCATGTGATGTCGGTGGTGTGGTGGGTGGAGGGAACCTTTCCTTTAAACATCTACCCCAGCACCGGTAGTCGGGGTGCCAGGAGGAGTTGTGCTTCAGTGCCAATCACCTCTGAGGCAGCTTGAACTCCTTCGTAGGCGGCCAAGATCTCCTTCTCTGTGGGAGTGTAATTGGCTTCAGACCCTCTGTAGCTTCGGCTCCAGAATCCCAGTGGCCGGCCTCGAGTCTCACCTGGCACCTTCTGCCACAGGCTCCAGGACAGACCATGGCTCCCGGCTGCAGAGTAGAGCACATTCTTTACCTCTGGTCCCGTCCTGACTGGGCCAAGGGCTACCGCATGAGCGATCTCCTGCTTGATCTGGGCAAAGGCGTGTTGCTGTTCAGGGCCCCAGTGGAAATCGTTCTTCTTGCAGGTAACCAGGTAGAGAGGGCTCACAATCTGACTGTACTCAGGGATGTGCATCCTCCAAAAGCCAATGGCCCCTAGGAAAGCTTGTGTTTCCTTCCTGCTGGTCAGTGGGGACATGGTGGTCCCATCATCTTATTGATGACCTCAGTGGGAATCTGATGCCATCTATTTTGCCACTTCACTCCCAGGAACTGGATCTCTTGGGCAGGACCCTTTACTCTGCTCCTCTTGATGGCAAAACTGGCTTCCAGGAGAATCTGGATGATCTTCTCTCCTTTCTCAAAGACTTCCGTGTTCCCCATACAATGATGTCATCAATGTATTGTAGATGTTCGAGAGCCTCGTCCTTTTCCAGTGCATCCTGGATCAGTCCATGGCAGATTGTGGGACTGTGCTTCCACCACTGGGGCAGTCGGTTCCAGGTGTACTGCACGCCTCTCCAGGTAAAAGCAAACTGAGGCCTGCATCCTGCAGCCAGAGGAATGGAGAAAAATGCATTAGCAATGTCAATAGTGGCATACCATTTTTCTGGCCTGGACTCCAGCATGTACTGGGGTTCCTGCATGTCCAGCATGGCAGCGCTCAGCGGTGGAGTCACTTCATTCAAGCCATGATAGTCCACAGTCAATCTCCAATCTCCATCAGACTTGTGCACTGGCCAAATGAGTGGGTTTTGCTGACCACCCCTTGGCTCTCTAGCTCTTGGATCGTCTTCTGGATGGGGATCACGGCATCTTGACTTGTCCAATACTGCCGGCAGTGCACAGTCAAGGTGGCAACAGGTTGCTCTTCTAGCTTTAAGAGTCTTACTGCAGGTAGGTTTTCTGATAGTCCAGGCAATTGCCTAGTGCCCTCTGCTTCCAGAGCAGCTATCCCAAAAGCCCATCTGAGTCTCTTAGGGTCTTTTTAATAGCCATTCCAGAGGAAGTCTATGCCCAGAATACACGAGGCCTTTGGGCTGGTCACAATAGGATGTCTCTGCCACTCCTTTCCAGTCAGGCTCACCTCGGCTTCCAACAGAATCAACTGCTGTGATCTCTCAATGGAAACAGGTTCTGTCCCCACATGTTGTGTTGGCACTAGGGTATACTGAGCACTAGCATTAATGCTTCAGTTCTTGTGTTTCTAATGTGCCAGGCCATTAGATCCACACCATCCAAAAGATCCGGTTTTCCCCTGCCTCTTCCTGCCTAGAGGCAGGGCCCCTCTAGCCTGGTTATCATTTCCTTCTTGGACATACATAGTAGAGGTTCTTTCAAGGGGATCCAACAGGGCATCCTCACTTCTGTAATACCTGGCAGCTTGGTCATGGGAGGCTGAGGCTATCTTCATTTTAGTGGAACTCTCTTGGTGAATGTTTCCCTCCTTGAGTTGATGCATCCGTGCTGCTGAGACAGAAGCAGGTTTCCCCTCCCACCTTTTCATGGTTTCTCCATGGTCACACAGAAAGAACCACAGGTCACCTCGTGGGGTGTACCCTCTCTCTCTAGCTGGGGGAAGTTGGGCTCTGACTTTGGGGCCTTTGACTCGCACCAATGTCACACTGATCATCCTCATCTCCTCCCTCTCCTCCTCTTTGAGTTCCTTAACCACAGCAGAGACATGAGCTTACATCAGGCCATTGATCTCATAATTTCTAAGCTTGTTGGTGGGAGAACCCACTATCTCTTGGTTGTCCTTGACTTTACTCGTAATGAAAATCAAGAGGTGTATTGAGATGGCCCTAGATTTCCTGGATTCCACAGTATTTGCCCCATGCACCTGACCTTTTTGGGGTTGTTATCATGCTGTCTGCCCCTCTCAAAGAGTACCTTTAATACTGCCGCTTCCCTCAGCTGTTGGATCCCTTCCTCAAGGGTCTTCTATCTCTTTCTAAGAGATGCCCCTGCATTCTCTCTTTGCAGACAAATCTCTCTCTCACACTCATTAAAAGCTGCTCCCAGAAGGAAAGGGGCCCTGTCTCCATTATGACTACCTGATTCACACCTGATTCCTGGGTCAAGGGTCCCAAATTCCTTGCCTCACCACCCTCCAGTTGCACACCTGTACCCATAAGGTCTCAGACCCAAAGTAACCAGGTTGTATAAGCCTCTCACCCCTGTCACACAATGTCTTTCTGTGAATACAGAGACTTCTATATGACAGGGACTCAGTGATGACCTCAACCTCTGGCTCCCCTGCAGATTGTGAAGACCCTCATTTCTTATCCTTATTAACTGGGTGCACTGGTTTGATCTTAGACTTCTTTGTTTCTACAGGGGCAATTGCTGCTGGCTGTTTCTGCCCTTGTAGTTCAGCTGGAACCTGGACAGTTGTAATGTCTGTGGGTTCCATTGCTGCACCATCAGACTCTCCCTCTTTGAGGCAAAGGGAGGGTTTCCCACCAGCTGGGGAAATGTACTCCTTGAGCATCTGGCCCATCTCATGAATCTTCTTTACCAGAACCCCCACCCAATCGAGGTGGTTCATTTCTGAGGCGGGCTGTGGGGCAGGGTCAGACTCCAAGGCAGCATCCCTATTCTTTGGGGTAGGTATCAGGGTGGTTATCCAAGTCAACCTCCCCTTATCACTGAATGCTAAATAGAACAAGCACATTAGCAATGCCAGCTTTTGTATGGTGGTAAAACCATACAAACCATTTAGAGAAGATATGAACCCCTCAAAAACTGGTGGGGTAGACCTAAAGAGCTGGGTGAAGGGCTGGGAGAAAACTTCCCCTAGTGTCATTTCCTCACAGCAGGTACCATTATTAAAGTAACCCCCAAAACATACAATTAGTGTGTGATAGCTCTGAATCCATGTTGCTGCTTGCCAGAGGAAATTAAAAATCCATGAATTCCTCACCTTATTAACCCATAAAATAAACTGGATGGCAGCCACAGTAGCCTTAGTTATAGGACCCATGTTTAGATAAGGGCCTGCAAATGGCAGAAATACAGCCATGACCACGTGCCACCCGAACCAGGGAAAGCCAGACCACACAGTACCACCTGATGAGGTCTCTATATCCAGCACTCAAGAAATTAGGTCACTCAAAAACTGTTATTCCTTTTTTCACCCTTTTTCTCTCCATGCCTTTGTGCCACACATTGGGTGCCAAAATCTTGTCTTCGTTTGAAAAGGCAGGTGTCTGCTAAGGAAGGCAGGAGCCTCCCTTGACATTAAACTTTCTCCTTCCAAATTATTATAATTTTTAAATTAAGGAGCTCTCAGGCAATGATATGGGAAAAGGATTAACAGTTCTTTACTAAGAAAATTAAAATAAAAATGCAGTAATAGAAAAAAACAAAATAAACAATCAAAAAATAAAATAAAATAAACAAACCCAAACAAAACACTGACAGAGTCAGAATACAACCTGACACCCTGTTGGTCCAATAGCAGCCCAATTAAATGGTGGCTGCAGTCCTCCTCGAGTGACAAATGTGGTTCTGTTGAAGCAATGATCCTGTAGAAGGGTGCAGTTTTCCTCTGAAGGTCCACTGGTAGATGCATCCAGTCTTCCTCTGGGAATTCAGTGGAAACAGGCTGCCTCTGGTGTTCCAAATCTCAGATTAAATCCAGGCAGGAATGCCAGGCTCCTCCCACTGGGTGGAGCACCTCACAATGGATGATGTCATGTTATCAGTCATGCAGTGGGACTCAATGGCCCATTAACAGAAGATATGCCCCAGAGGGAGGATGGATTGTGGAAGAGATAAAGAACACTGCCCTACCTGGTTGTAACAGATGGTAATAGAATATATACTTTTGGTTACAACTTGCATTGCAACTTAAGACACTGGCATAACGAACTGATGAAAACTCAAAAATCCTCTGCCCTTCCATAGGAACAGTAGCAAAGCATATGCTCTGCTTCTTCTAGCGTACCAGATGCAAATTCAAAAACAGCACACACAACTGAATCTTTGTTCCAGTTTAAACCTTGGCTTATGTTCAAAGAAGACAAATTAATGCAAACATTTTGCTCGTGTGAAACCCACTGATTACATCTTGCACTGAGACCACCAATGAAGTCACCATTTGGACATGTTTATGCCTACCCACTCACCATTGTGTTTTTACATGTGAAAGTTCCTGAACATTGTGGAATAATAAATGTTATTCATTATTCACTGGAATAAACTGAATCAAAACCATTCATCAAGCAATCTCACAGCTCACTTGCTTTCTCTCAGACTTCTCTTCCCATCCTAGGAATATGAACTGCTCTATCCCATACCCTGCACAGTCTTTCAGCCTGAAGTCTCTCAGTCCATAACTTGCCTTTCCTCTCTTAATCTCTCTTCTTGCTTTCCACCATCTATTTTTTAGAACACATAAGAATAGCTGAAGTGTGTGATATATGTGGAGTTCTAAAAATAAATTATCATCTCAATTGGTTCTCTAGCAATTTTGTAGTGGTAAAAAACCTCTACAAAATGTTTCATTTTACTTGGGTTTGAGTTGTTGTTTCAATCAGTTTCTGAAAAAATGATTAATTGTCTCATGGCTTTTTTTGAGCAAAACAATGTATTTAATCAAAAAAAAAACCCTACTGAATATTTAAATAATTCAAGGTGTCCTTTTTGTTTTGGTTTGGTTTTTTTCAGTGAAAGAAAAAGACATATTTTTTCTAAAAGTTTTTGCCAAATCCAGATGTATATGGACAACACCAGCTGAAGGTGCAAGCCGAACTTGTGGGGATAAGGCATTCCCACTACAGTACTGTTACCTCTAACAGCTTTTTTAGTAATGAGGAGCCAAAGTTCACTCATAGAAAATATAAGTTTAGCAGTTTATCATCCTAAATCTAGTACATTTCCCACATATGAATAAACTGCACAAAAAAAAAAAAAAAAAAAAAAAAAAAGCCCAGAGAAAATCCCAAACGTATTCCAAAGCAAAACAAAACAAAAATGACTTACTGTCTTCTTCAACATTTTGACGGCGTAAGGTTTCTGGGTCCCTTTCTGCCTGCATCTGTAGACAATGGATGTTGCCCCACTAAATTTAAAATAATAAAAAAAAATAATAAAAAAAAGGAAGAATAGTTGGGTTGTACATACAACTCTTCAAATCTGTCAATAAACAGAGTTGTCTACATTTTCTGCTCATCTCAGTTTGGGCAAAACTATCTCACTTTTTCCCACAGATGCAATAACTCCCCCCCGCCCCCCCCAAAACCCAAGAAGTGTCAAAATCTCTCTGTGTTTAACCACTGAACTTCAGCAGTTGCTCAGCCAGCGGAAGTTGTAAGAGTTTAATATCATGCTTGGTCACACCTTTTCTGTCTCATGGCAATTCCTGGATGTCTCCTTGGATAATCAAGTGAACACTTCTTGCCTTTGTTAAGGCAACACATTTGCAAAAATAAGTTACATTGTGGGGTGTTTTTCATTAATTGTTAATGATAGCAAGGGGGAGACAGAAGAGAAAATTTTTGCACTGCTCCTTGCCCAGTGGACCAAAAAGTCAAATTTGGCACTGTGGGAATACAGCTAGAGAGCAGAACTTAGAGCACTGCTCAGGTCATGACAGAAGTGGACACGTTAGCTTTGGTAGGCCTTAAGCCCTGGCAGCTGAAAGCAGAACCTGGAAGAAAGAAATAAGAGATAACAAGTGTGCTTGGGGGTACTTTGGAATGCATGTCCCTACATGGCTGTGCAGGTCTGTGCTAGCTTATAGTTAAGCAATGTTATTAAGAAACACAGATATGGTTGTTATGGTTATTACTGCTTAAGCAAGGAGTTATTTTTAGCTACAACTGGAAAGGTATAAATACTGAGCTCTGGAATCAATAAATTGGCACCATGCATCGAACCATGGAGTTCACACCTCTTTATCAATCGCCATCAGGCACCAAAGGGAAGAAGCAGCACCCTGGGTTAATTCAGTGGAAACTGGTGGAACTTCTTCACAGCAGAAGTGGACTGGGCTTACATTTTCTGTTTGCCTTCAAGGTGTAGTTACTTGCATGTGTAAAGTCTGAGCACTCCTAACACAAAATTATGTCTCTGCTGGGTGGAAGGCGCTTCTCTGAGTGGGTAGTTGGACTAGATGGTCTCCAGAGGGAGGCTCAGCTTGCTGTGCTTTAATTGTTACATTCAGATACCTTTGTGTTTTACCCAAAATGGATGCACTAAAGCACCATCACTGAACTTAAGGTATTTTTGGAAATTTTCTGCCCTCAGACCCACTCCAAGACTCAGCACTTATAAATAGATGCTTATTTTTAAGGAGGAGGGGACTGCAGTTATCTTATATGACCTTATAACAACCACTTCAGAACTGCATACAGCAACCCTTCTCATCCATACCAGATGCCAAATTGCAGAACCAAGAGAAACTCATCTCAGTAAGTCTACAGGAGACAACCAGAGGCTGCACAATGACAGGAGCAGCTTTCCTTTAAGCAGTAGAATGGCACAGCCATCCTTGATGATAAGAATAAAGCTGTGGTGCAAGGCTCATTATTCTAGGTGCTGTACAAAACTACCATGGGTCTCTTGCACTTCTCCCTCCTCAGCATGGGCCAGACAGGTGCCAGACAAGGCTCTGAGTAGGCACATCCCTATTTTCATAAGCACATGACTGAGCACAAGAACTGGCATTTGATTGAGAAGATTTATTTCAGAAAGACTTCTTTATAAGGGAAGGTCACCTGTGGCAAGGGTTATGCCACAGTCATTTGAGGGCTTCTCTGTACCACATATAAATTAATCTTCACTTCCTCTCAAATACGAAAATGATTTGTCTCTCTTAAAAATTTATTGATAAACGTGTGGGAGTATTGAGAGCTTCAGTGACTCACAGAATCATTACAAGAATTTAATTAGATCTCCTCTCCTTGGCCAAGTCTCCAAAGACTCTATTTAGCAAGAAGAAAAAAATATACCACATTAAAAAAGCCCCTCACATCCTTTAAATACAAGAAAAACTGTTAGAAGATAGAATTCTAAGAACGTGCTGTGATAAGGTTTATATCTCCTTTATTAGTATTTCAATGCAGGATTGCAATGGGGAAGGCAATGCATAAACTGCAAATCATTGCTGTATCCTTCTTCACATACACAGAGTGCAGTATAAACATTAAATTCATTAGATTACATAAATTCTTACAAAGTAGGCAGCAAACTTTCTAGAAATTACTGTATTTGTGTGAGGGCAGAATTGGATAAGATATCCAGCTGACGATCCAAATAAACAGATGATCACTCCTGTCGCTGTGGGACACAAAGGAGGAGACATGGACTCGTTCAGAAGGCTGGGACCCCTCAGAGGAGGAGCCAGGAGGTTTATTGTCCAAACCTATTTTACACCTTTACACAAAGCACCCACCTTAGAGGTGGGACCTCTGGAACCATTGGTCACTTGCAGAGACCATCACACGAAGTCCCTCCCACGGGAAAGCGTGTGGAAAAACATCTTAGCTTACAAATAGCCTGACCTTGCTTAGCAGTTCTGTCCTGGGAACAGAATTCCCAGAAACCAAAAACGGACAAGCACAAACTGTGGCAACACACTCCTGTGCAAATATCACAGTGTTCACTGCTGCTGTGGCAATGGAGGGCAGTCCCTGTCTCCCAGTAAAGCTATTGTCAGTATTTGCACTAGTCTGCAACATAGTGCTGCAAAGTCTTCCACATAAATAAGAGCCTAGCCACTAGAACACCCCAGATTATTTAACTGGCTTAGTGATGAGATGGACCAGCAAGGATAGACAGCATCACACCACCTTTAGCAGCTCATTTGACTGTACCCAAACCTGAAAGACAGGCAGCATAATGCTTGAGAGAGGCGTAAGACAGCCCAGAGAGAGAATGCAGTTGAGCAGTTTGTCATCAAGCTCATTAGTCAATAATCAAAATACAAACTTTAGAAATTATTCTCTATTGTACAGATTTCTGCATATCCCTGGAGTCCTAATTTGATGTATAATTGATGGCAAAGTATTGCAAGACCTGGGAACACTTTGAAAGACTTTGCTTTTGGTTTACATGGCTATGCCAAGCTCTGACAGACATGCCCCCATCAGCCCGGAGAGAAAACAACTAACATAAACTAACAACCAACACTGCTTTCCTCTTCCATGCCAGAAACCCATACAGGAAATCAGGAACTGAATGGCAACCTGCATACACCATGCCTGATGCTAAACATGGCAGAGAGCTATTACCAGTATGGACCTGATTCCGTTGTTTTTTTTTTGTTTTTTTTTTTTTCTTTTTTTTTTTTTTTTCTGGTAACAGGATATCTTTGCTTCCTCACAGTTAAAAAAAAAAAAAAAAAGCAGTGAGTGTGGTGAGGGGTGGTGCAAGAAGAGACCAGCCTATCTGTCTTAACATAAATGTGCAAACAGAACTGCCTCACGCAAATCAGGGTGGTTTGCTTTGCTTCTTATTTTGGCTTCCTGCTGGAGCTCAGTGCTGAAGATTTCTGCTGAATCAGCACATCCAGCTCTCCTGAGGCTGTTTGACTTGGAGGGTCACCAGCTGGAGCAATTCAAGCTTTCATCACCAAAGAGCAGTGGGAAGATTCAGCTGCAAGACTCTTACATGAAGCTGGAACACTCAGCTGCAAATTGTAACATCTTGCCTCCCCCCCAAAGCTTTTGCAGCATCAAACCTTGACTGCCATCATCCAACCTCTCAGAACCTCCTCCTGAATTTGCATCAACTGAAAACTTCACTGATACATTTCCTCAGAATACACAAACACAGAGAAACCAGGAATCCTTGTGGCAACACGCCGCTTCCCTCCGTGGCCAGAACCATGGAGCCTCTCAATGTCCTATCTCTGCAGGGCATGTTTCACTTCCTCTGAATGATAAATGTAAATAGTCCTATGGAAAGAGATCACCAATACTCAGTGGTTATTTGAGTATTGGTGATAACCAGCAGACAACAACTCAAGAGAATATTTAATTTTACTGTATTGACAGTTTAAATGGGAGAAACTGAGAGGTCCCTGAGCCCAAAGAGCTGATAATCACTTGCAGAATTGCATTGCAGGGTATGACTGACAAGGGACCCACTACCAATTCAGGCTAGAAAGCAGAAATCATGTCTCTCATATTCCACAAGATTACTCACTATATTGTGCTTGCCTATTTAGAATTGATTCTGTCAGCTTTTGCCTCTTTTTATTTAGTGAATATATATAAACACGCATATATCTTTTCATGCATATACAGATTTATATGTAATGTTTATTACATATATTTCTGTATGAAAATGTGCATTTATTTACTTCTAAAGAAAATTAGGCTTAAAGGAGCATCTGGCTGCTGGTTTTTTTCATCTTTGCCTGGAAACAGTCTACCTGAATTCAAAACATAAATTATTTGAAGTTGGCTGGAACAAGAAAAAAAAAAAAGGGGGGGTGGGGAGGGGAAGAAGCATATTCTTGGAATATGTAGTTGGCCAAGTTAGAGAACAGTAATCAGAACTGTTGAAAATATTGCCACTCTCCTTTAATGACATATGTGTTTCAATCTGCTTAATGATTCTGTTGAAGATTTACTTTTAAAAACCCAGGTATAACTGTGACCATGCTAAGGAAGAACAGCAACAAAAAGAGATCATTTTACTGTGAAGATGCCAAGTGCCTTACTACAGAAATATGAAAATAATGTATACAGCTTAATTACTTGGTCATAATGGACAACAAAAACACTCACTTTTGTGATACCACCTACAATGAAGACAATGACAACACATCAGAACTCTCATGATGTCCCAGCTGAGGCACACACAGCCCAGTATTAGCACAGAAATAGTCTTCCTGAAGTACAAATACCTCAGTGACACAATAAATTCACTCACCCCTTAATCAAGCAATGTAAGTATTTACTACTAAATACATAAAAACAGACTGAAATTCAATAACTGATCTCTGCATGTGTGCTAACACACATATTTGAAAAATGCTTTTAAAGTACTCAAAATGTGCAAAATCTTCCGCACCCTCCTCATCCACCTCTCGATGTACAACTGGTTGAGCATCCTGGGTTATTTTCCTTATTATTATCTTAGGAGTTATTGAGTTTCTAATCATTTCAGAAGGGCATTGTTCCAAAGGCTGGGCAGCAGCACCACAGTGCCCTGCCTGTGCTAAGGGCTCCAGACTGTAAGACTGAGTGAAAAGGCATGGCCACACTTCAAATACATGCAGTCAAAAATAGTGGTGTCAGCACAGATGGGTGGAAGGCAGGGACACCCAGGAGGGGCGTTAAGGAGGTGGAAGTGATCAGAAGAATTTGCACGTAAAGGAGAAAATAGAATTTGCAGGATCCTGCAGTGGAGCCTGGCAGAGAGAGAAAATACAAAGCAAGAAAAGACAGAATTTGACCCAGTTTGGAAAAAAAACATTTCTTCCCTGAAATCCACAAAAAGCTTCTGCCTCTGAAACAGGAAAGGCAACTAAAATAAAATGCAGCCATATGTTTATTTGGCCAGAGATATGTAGTAAAAGTTATTTCCTCGAGCTGCAGTTTTTAAAATAAAATAACACTCAGTGGCAGTAAAAACGAAATTTGGTCTTTTCAAAAGTAGGTCAGCATTTCCACACCATGCCCACTCATCCTGGTTTTTGTATTGCCTTTGAATCAACTCATTACAAATACAGTCCTCCAAGTAATCTCCTGTAAATTTCATTTGGATTAAAGTCATTAAATTCTGAAATTATTTTAAAAAAATGAATTAGTTTGTGCTTCATGCAGTCGAACAATAATTACACAATCAAGTTTGTCCAATAAAAACAGTGAAAGAATGATTTGTCCCAAGAGAACCGTGCCTGGTACAAAACCACGGAAATCTGTGCTGCCAAAACCACAATAAGAGATCAAAGTCCATTACAGGTTTCCAGAAAGAATGCTGTCTTCTTTGTGCAGTTTACAGAAGTATAAAGTTCAAGCACATTAATGTACTTTTTCTTAGATATAAACTAAAAGGTCAAAAATTAATTTAAAGACATGAAATGACTATTCCCAGACTTCAAAATTAAGCATGCTGTTTGAAGTTAAAAGACTGGACAGAACAAAAACAAAACAAAACAAAAAAGAGAGAGAGAGAAAAAAATCTATTAATAGTGAGAGGAATTAAAATTAGTTTAAAAGTGCATATTCTTGGCATTACTAATACTGCCTTCAATATAAGTACATACATGTAAATTTGGAAATTCTCACAACTTGCATTTTATGTAGAAGTATCAAACGAACTCTTTCTACAGTAATCTGACAAACAACTCTCAAATGATTCAAATCTGATCTCAAAGCTTCTTCTAAATATCAATATCTACATATACAGGGCTTGCAGGCAATTGCAGGCAACTGCAGCCCTCCCCTTCTCCTCATTATTTCATGACTTGTAAACAAGATGGAAAATTTCACAAAACATATATCATTTAGGAGTACCAAAAAGCCTTGGATTCTCACATTCTATCAGGAATGAAACTAATCATTCCTAATCATAATCTTGCCTAAAGAAGGCAAGGTTAATGGAAAACGTTCACAGTTCTGAAAAGGAAATATAATTCCATTGTACTCCAAGGTTCTGGCCAGTTTGATTTTTAGAATGAAAACATCAATGACTTTTCAGTTTCTTGGTTTGGTTGTGGGGTTGTTTTGGTTTTTTGTGGTTTTTGTTTGGTTTTTTGGGGGGGTTGGGGTTTTTTGGGGGGTTTTGTTTTTTTGGTTTTGTGGGGGCTTTTTTGTTGTTGTGGGTTTGTTTGTTTGTTTGGTTGTTGTTGTTGTTTTTATTATTTTACTTCAAGCTGCTGAGCAGATTTTCTAATATTTGAGATGGAAGGACTTTTTAGCAATGGTTCAGGCTGGCCTGCAAAGGCAATGCAATAGTCCAACAAGATATTTTTTTATACTCAGCCTCCACTGCATTCTGCAGATAAAAGGAGCCTTACATAAGCACAACAAAAGACATACATAATTTTTAAAAGAACACCAAACTGTAATCAAACTAGTGCTTGCCAATACTCTTGAACCTGTAACTGCCACAGAAAAGAATTCGTAGAACTGCAGCTCTTTAGACAAGGGGTGGGTTGGCTGGTGAAACACAAATTAAAATGCAGCAGTTCAAGCCACTTCTGCTGTGGTGGCTGGACCTGCAGCTGGTAATTCCTGCTGGGACTGCAGCAGCATATTTCTAACTTGCTTCCAATGGGGCTCCTCCTTCAAGTATTGCAGGAAATTTATAGAAAGAGACCTCTGTCCCAGAGAGGCTAAACACATTGTTACACCTGGCACTAGTGCCTTTTCAAACCACAGGAATTCAGTTGGGAGTCACGTTAGCTGAATTCATTCATATCTGTATTAACATTAGATAATTTCCCCTGCAGCAAATTTTTAAATTTCAGTTTAGCTGAAAATTGAGGACAAGAGACCACCAGCACTGAGTCTGGCCTTCCCTGCCTTTCACGCAGTGGAAATAGCTGACACAAACCCAAAAGAGCAAGAATCATTATTTCAAGCATTAATTTGAAAGCAGGGAAGCAAAACTCAGACTACACTGAATTTCAGAGGTTACTGCTGTACTGTGTCTACACTGCTACCCTTGGAGTAACCCAACTTTCTGAAATCTGGGCTCCTAAACAAAACCTCAGATATGATTGCTGAAATGCAGATATGAGGTGAAGATTAGACCACTTCCCACAGCACTGTGTAAGAAAAATATATGGAAAATACATTCACCATTTCTTCTTTTTCCTTTGGCCTCTATAACATGTTGGGTCAGACTGCACACTGGAACAGCTGTATTTCTAAAACAGCATGGAAATTTTCAACCCTTTCCTACCAAGTCAGAAAAAACATGTCCCTTAAACTTGGCTGAAACTGAAGTTATAATAGTAGGGAGTTGACTTTTCAACATGAAATTCTTGCAGTCCATCAGACCCAGGAACTGATCTTTAATATTTTATTTGGAAATTAGTTTTCCTTGAGAATGCTCTTCTCTTTTCAGGGCCTGGAGAGTTCTTAGCTGCCCATGTTTAGGCAGTACAGTGAAATGAGGAGAACAAAGAAAAGAAGGTAGAAGAGTGGACCAAGAAAAGCCATGCATGTTTTTGTCCTTGGTACTGAACTTTGGACACAGTGAGGGGGGCAGATTTTCCAAAGCATGTGCTTACACTCCCTGTGCAATATGCAGACCCAGATCCTTGGACTGGCAGTCTCAAGCATTTTCTCACAGCCACAGATGCTGGGCACAGATAGATACGGCCTGCCTGGCCCTTCCTTAGTCCCACTCCGTCCCACTCTTCAGTGAATTCACTCCTCCTGGGAATACATATGCCTTATTTAAAGCACAATTTCAACCCCTATCTCATAAGCAGTACTTTTCTCCCCTCCTCCTCTTAAAAGATACTAATGAAGAACAAACATTACTTACCTAAACTTAATGAAGAGTGCATGTGAGGAGGAAAGACTCCTGAGCAGTAAAACCTGTGAAATCATCTGTGTTGCAAGCTCCTCCTTCCTGGGCCATTGCAGAATTACCTACTTGGGATTTTTCCTGGTGACACAGTCCTTCTCCAGGAAGTGTTTTAAACAGTCTGTACTACGAGCAGGTGCCAGCACCATTGGTCACTGCTCCTGATGACAATCCCTGGATGCAGGAGGCAGGCTGGCCCTCATACTGAGTGACAACATCTGGCAGTGTGAACACCCTCAGACACCCACTGGGGCTCTGCTGCTCCAGGGAAGGGGAGCAGTGTGGAGGTTATGGGCTTCTCTCCTGCTTTAGGGACTGCTAATAACTTTTTCTGTAGGAAAGTTACCATTTGAAATCAGACAGGGAAAAATTAATGGCTATTCATGTCTGCATATTTAAATCTAGCTTTGAACCAACTTTACAACCAGCGAGTTTGGGCCTAGTCATTTTTGGGATTCTGAAAACTCTTGTGCCCATGTGAGTCCTCAACAGCCCTGTTTTGGGTAAGTTACACAGCTTTCTCCTTGGAGGTTTGTGCTGTGCTGAATTATCAATTCCTATGCAGTGCCTTCTCTGAAATAAATTGCTTTTGCCAAGAAGTTTATGTTCAGTGGCAATCCTGCCAAGCCTGATGACCAAATGTAAGCTCCAGGGAGGTTTCAAGTCAGATCCTGTCTGCCAAAACTGTAACAACAAACTCTTCCAGCTTCAGTTCTGGTGGCTGGGAAAGACCTAAGTAGGTCTGGACTTCCCTTCAGTGCTGGATTTCTTCCACATACACAGAGGAACAATGCTGTATCAATCCCCAGCTACCCTGCACGTGCCATGGAGCTCTCCCTACCACTCACCCTGGTGCCAGGCACAAAGTGGGCAGGAAGTTGGGATCACCACACCTTCCTTCTCAGAGACATATGCACACCACGCAGGACTGCAGTGGATTGTTCTTGGCTGACAGGTACCCTCCAGGTAGCTCCATCACTTCTAGTCCATCAACAGGATTGAGGAGAATGTGGTTCGGAGTTTGACAGAAAATATTTTGGGTTGAGATGAGGACAGAGAGATCCCTTACCAATTAATAACAGGGGCAAAACTGGCTTGGCTTGGTGAAATTAATTTTAATTACTACCAATAATAACAAAGTGGAAACTGGAAAGAAAAATCTTACATCAGGACATACTTAATCACATTATCTTCGGCTTGGATGGGAATGTTGTGCCTTTCTGGTGTAATTATTTATGTGGCTTTTACCGTACACTGCTGTGTACAGCACAAGTCTAAGAACATTAATGCTGCACAAAGCATTGTGTGACAGGAGAGATGGTCTCTCTGTCCACTGCACAGGCAGAACCCACAGAAGCATGGATCAAGAAGGCAGTGAGCGAGTGGGTTTGATCCATGAGCTCTGAAGACAGAAAATCAGATGTGATATCACAAATGTGTCTCAGGGAAAGAAAAATACCAACAACAAAGCCACCACCACCAAAAAATCCCCAATCAACCAAAGCCAGTCATAGCCTGTGTACTCAATTCCAGCAAGTCTGTATTTCTGCTGGTCAGCAATACTTCTGCTCATTTTTTTTTTCCTTGTTGTGTTGCTGCTCTTTCTGGTTTTGGTGCTTCATAACTAGACCACAGAATTTGAAAAGAGTGTTTTGTGCTGCTTGTGTGAGATGGAGGGCAGCAGGCACAACAAAAGCCATGGATAGTAATATGGGAGGCCCTGGGAAGGATTTTGTGAAGCAGGTAAATATTACAAGATAAGAAGAACAGAATTAACAGAATCAAATGCCTCTCATCATAAAGCTGTGGCCTGTGTCTGTTTTCAGTTTCAGAGTTCTGTTTTTCCTTAGTTGTAGCTGTGCATTGTGAGCACCTGACTTGGCTGAGCCTTAGAACTGCTGGGCAAGAAGATGCAGAAAGGACCAGGAGTGACTCCCAGCCACTTGTGTCATCTCATGTGGTGGTTTGTTTGGCAATGACAGTGTTAACTTTCAGTGCAAGGACCTCTGACATGATCTTCAGCAGCCTCAATTCAAAGTTAAAGGAAAGTCTCTTGCAAAGCCTTTTTCCAGCTCCATCTTTAGAAGTGTTAATGTCAGCAGGGACTCTCATTTCTGGAGCTATGAAGGTTAACAAGTCTGAGTGTACAGTTTGCAAGTTTGACTGACTTCCCCACGTTGCCTCCTGGAAAGCATTTATGTAATTGGGAATTTAGTGTGGTCACATCTTCTCCAGAACTTTCTGTAATATAAAGATAGAAGTTCTGGCTTTTGGAGCTAAATGAAACTCCCAGCCCTTTCTGCATCAAAGACCAATTTCCAAAACTGAAGCTCTTTCTTTCTTGCATCAGCTGTCACTTGGAACAATAACCCATATTAAAAAAAGTTTGTTCTAGGAAAGATTTGCTGTGTCTCAGTCCAATGGACTCCACCAAGTCCACACTCACTTGCCCATAGTCAGACTGAGGGACTGGAGGTGAAAACTATGATATTCCTCCCTGAAGTTTCCTTCTTCAGCACTCTCTGACAAACATCACCAACTCACCAGTGACATCAGCACTCCGACTCAAATATTCTCACACCTGCTCGAATTTGGCATTTGACATTCTATTAACATTTTACAGATCCCACACCTTTCTCCACACAATGATTTCTCTGCTCGTATTAATTGAATAACTTTTTTTTCTTTTTCCTCTTCCCCCAGCACATATTTAAAATATGTTCTTTAGTAAATTTAATCAACAATGCATCTTCAGCTTCCTCCCTTCTTAGAGCTGTATATTCTGTCCATGTTGCCTTTTCTGCTTTTCCTGAAATTCCAATTTTTACCATTCTATCATTTGACAGCTCCCAGTGCAGCTAAACATACAAAAACTTCAACTGGATGTTCAGAAGCCCTTTTCAATAACCACGACCACAAACCACCCTGTTAATTAATCACACACATCTGCAGGCAACTGCATGTACACTGAATTGTTTTCATGAAAGTGTCACCACTACTCAATGATTGAAATGAGGGAACTCTTTTCCTCAAGTATGAACTTACTGTTTTCAAGGAGAAGATTCTAGAACTTCTAGTCCATGAAATCTTTTATCTTTACTTTAGGTTCTCTATACCAGTCACTGATCAAGCCAGTGTTTAACTGGTAATGCTAGAGAAAGGCTGAAATTTCCATTTTTAAAGGACTGACACTTTTTAGCTGTCAGAGCTGCCCTGTAATCCGAGATAATGAATCTCATCTAATCTGTGTCAGTCTGTCCTCCTCTATATAAAGAACTCAGCACAGTGGTCTATTAGATGTTTGGAAATAAATTACTTCTTTCATGTTCTCCCCATCATACTGAAACTTCAAGTACAGCATGTTCCTATGCTGAAAATTGTCATTTTCAAACTCCATTGGAATGCAAAATAGAATTGCAGTTAGGCAGTATTTGAGACATAGTCTGTATAGGATTTACAGAACCACCTTTTTAAGACATGTTTTTAAAATGGTTCCGTGTGTACCTTCAGAGAGTGACTTAAAACAAAACATGAGTCAATGCACCTGTTCATGCTCCTGTAAACCCTGAGTGGTGACAGCCATGCAGAACAGCTGCCCATGCTAACAAGTGGCTGGTGTGTGCCCTGCACAGCAGAGTGCCCTGCAGGCACAGCTCCAGCATCCACAGCAGCCACAGCCTGGAAAAAGAGCTGTGGTGCACCAGCAGTGAGAAATGTTTGGATATGGAACTTCAAAGATCTTCTGTTGTCAGACAGGCAGTTCTTCTGTGTCCCTCAACACCACTTTGTGTGCCCATCTCTCTTTGTGTCCCTGGAACCACTTCCATATCCCTGCACTCTCCTTTCTGCTCTCTCACATCACTTTTTGTCCCTGAACACCCCTTTGTATCCCTCCAAACTACTCTGTGTCCCTGGAAAGGGCTGTGTCCCTACCCTCTCCTCTGTGTCCCTGCACATCTCTCTGTGTCTCTGCACATCCCTTTGTGCCCTGCAGACTGGGTGTCAGATGACATGCAGAACATTCTCCTCTGAATAAGAACCAAGCTGTGAAAGACATCATGTACTTCTGCCACCCCTTCCCACAATTTCCTTTCTTGATGCTTGGAGAGGAAACACTCTTAATGAGATCTCACATGAAGTCCAACTCTACAAATTCAGCCTTACAGGTGTCAAAATGCTGCTTCTGGGCTTGAATCTGATTCGACAAAATCTATCCAAACTCGAAGAAGTCTCTTTTTTTTAAGATTTAACTGAGGATGCACAGGATTCATGGTGATCAATACACCATCCCTCAGGATACTTGGTTATGCTTTGACAATATTTTCTGTCCAGGTATCTAGTTAATGTTTTTATCTGGCAAAATGTACAGCACCAAGTTTTAGCCTATATCAATGCCATAAAGCATTTTAGTCATTTTGGGCTCTCTAAAGTTTGGCCCCACATATGGGGGTAAAATATAATGTAATTTTAAACTATTTGATACATCCTGGAAAAAAAAAAAATTGAGGTTTACTACATTGCTGAGAAGCTTATGTACATTTTTAGTCAGAAGAAATGTTCTCTTTATTCCTTCATCTGAACCTTTGAAAATAAAAGTTCTTTCCCCCACGAACTTAATAACAAACCTGTTGGCAATGGAAATCTGTGAATTCTGTTAGGAAACAAAGGAAACAACATTAATGCTTGTTAAACTCTGAATACACTCACAGACTTGAGGAACTTGTTGCAAGCACAAGGGTCACAGCAATCTGTGTGGGACTATGTCCTGTCTTGACAAAAAACCAGGTAGTTATGTCTGATAAAATATTCATGATTGTGGCTAAACAGTCCTTGCCCTTTAGAGAGAGCTTTTTGTATTGAATTTTCTGTAAATGCTCAAGGATTCACAAAGTTTGTGTACAATGCAGACCGTAGTCTCAAGGACACTGGAGGCTCTGTTCCACTCTGTCCCTTTCCTCCTGCAGCTTTCTGTTTTTCCATTTCCCCACTGGAGCTGTCAGCAGCTCTGTAACTTATTACCCATGATCCATGTTGCTCTTCCCTTAGCACTCCTGCATTTTGAGAGGATTGTGCACTATTTTAGCAGCTCTTACACATCCTGTTTGGGGTCAATTAGTAAATCAGATAGGCAGAACACAAACTAAAATACCTCATATTTAAAATAGTACAGACTTAGACTGTAAAATATTACAGCCTTAAACACTCTACATTTCCCCTGGTTATGTAAAAAATGTGGTTCAGACATGGAGACTACACTATTTCTACAAACTGACTCAAGCACAAAATGTATTAGGCTGTAGGCAGCAAGAACAATGAACACAATCTCAGTAAGATCTGAGGGACTGCACACACAATCATGTGGTTTGATTTTAATCACAGGGCACTGGAAGGTGTGTAACATACATGTTTGGTGCTAACAATGGCTTAAACCCACTTCCCCCATCTTTCTTCCCCTGCTGAACACATACTGTAAGAAGAAAACAGATTAAGAGACAAGATGTCTAACAGCTTACCACACTGACAACAGTAACACTGACAGAAGACCTAGGTTTTTGTTTTCATAGGGAATGACATTATGCAAATGAAAACAGTAAATCTGAAGGACTTCTAAGGTGTTTATTCTAGTACCTACAGGGAAGTTTTCAATACAAGCACTACTCTTGCAAACCATTTTCCCAGTGAAGGTAAGTTCAGCACTCTTTAGAGGTTGACAGACAACCTCAAATGCACTTTGCTGCTGCTTGAGACATTCATCTCGTTTCAAAGACAAAAGAGAGCTGAGGCAGGACATGAAGAGTGAGGAGTGGCTTTCGACTGTGGATATCTAATCTAGGTCTGAGAAAGAGTTTAAGTCAGAAGTGGGATGTGGTGATGTCATGTAGTTGTATTTGTGGACAATGGCTGCACAAGGTAGAAAAGAACTTAGAACAGTTAAAGAACAAAGCACACTCAAAGCAACTTAAAGAACCATAGCTACTATTCCAGGGTATAGAAAAACTGTGTAACACCTGTATAGCTGTATCTATTTATCATTCAAATATATCAGCAATAAATTCACTCCAAAGAAGGTGCTACTGAGATGTTTCCACCTGTTATATATTCCTGTTCTCACATGAAACTAGTTACAGGCATTACAAGCCAATTAGAAGCTTCAGGTCATATATGTAAAATTAATTGCTTAATCTCTCCATATTCTTATTTTTGAGGAGGACTCTTCAAAGCCACCATCAGTCCCTCCAGGAAAAAAAAAAAATTGTTACCTGAGTAACACACTGCTATCATGCACTTACTGCAACATCTGTGGATTTACCCTTATTGCTGCATTTAGCTAATTAGAGCTTTTTAAACTCTAATTTGTCCCTTTTCTTTGGTAAGCCTTTCTACAGCTGCATAAATGCAAAGTTTACCTACAGAGAAAATTTGCCAGCAACAAATTAGTAGGGCTGGGTCCTAATTGCAGAGTGCTGAAGCATAATGTCCGTGAAGAGGAGTAATTAAAAGTCTTAAATTTCTGCCATCATTGCTCCAAAAGTAAAAAGCAAAATACATCTTCCTTTTGGCACCATCAGTTTTCTAACACAGAATTACTATGGCCTTGAAGAAAAAACCACACACACACACAAAAACCCCAATAACCTGCCCTCCTGCCTCCAACCAAACAACATTAAAAAAAAAAAAAAAAAAAAAAAAAAACACACAAAAAAAACCAACAAACCAGAAGAGGGACATGGAAAAGAAATAAGATGTGTACTTCATATATCTCTTAGCTTTTACCAAAGGGCAAAGATGATAGACTCCACATATATCTTCACTAAGACCTAAGTTTACTGTGGGAGTCGTTTTGCAGTGTAGAGCTACAATAGCAGAAAATTAAGTACATTTCTTGAATTCTTGCCCCAGGGCAAAACCTCTCCATTTTAAAACAGAGGGTTTGTGCCATTTTGTGTCAGGGATCTTATTACATGAGAAACTGACTTCCAGGTGTGGCATTAGTCTTTCATTTTTGTTCTCTCTGGGGAAGTCAAATTAAGACAGAGTTCTTAAGAAGTGGCATATTTGCCTTATTAAAAGGTAAACCCTAGGTATATAACCATCCCTGTGCTGCAACTCTAGTGAGAATTCCTTACTTCTGACAGTCCCTCTGCTAATTTTTAAGCAGGGTGGGCCTGGGTACAGGCAGAGAAATCGGAAGCTGCTGCTGTTGCTGCAGAGATGGTGAGAGAGCCTGGCCATATAGTGAGCTCTGGAGAGAAAGAGAAAAAAAAATATTCTTAAAAAGGTCGCCCTGACTCAAAAGACCCACACTGTTCTGGCTGATTCATCTGAAACAGCTCCCAGGTGCCGTCACAAGGTAGCTCTCGAGGTAGGAGCACAGGACAAATATTATGAAGTTAGAGTCAGCAAATACTTCCACATGTCATGATTCCAAACAGAATTCTTATTATTTACTGCAAATCCTCCCTCTCCTCTCAAAATAAAGAAAGGAAACAGCACAGATGGAGTTAGGATATTTCTAGTGTGTTTATCAGCAGGAAGATTGATGTACATTTATAAATAGCCCTCTTGCCAGCCACATAAGGGAAGACAAACTGTATTATTTGCACTAAGTCAGATATTATCCCTTTGCTGAACTGACACCATATTGCCCCTGCTTGGGAACCCACTCTTGATCCACTGAGCTCCTACCAAGTTGCTCACTGCCCATGAATTCAAACGGGTCCCCTCCACTGCACAGCAGCACTGTCAAGACCAGAGAACTCAACCATGAGCTCCAAACACTGCCAGGACCTAAATCCACTCTTCACTGCAGCATGGAGGGCCAAACACCTCACCAACACACAAGGACTGAACATAGTACTTTAAAATCTGGGTGCATGATTTTTAGCCAGAGATTTTCAATCCTGCACTTAGCAAAGATCAGTGCATGTTGCATTGCCGTTATCAGACTACACAGGAACAAAAATGCTATTGTGGGCCACGAGAGAGTGAGAGAACTGTGCAACACTCCTGGTCAAAGTGCCTTTTTTCCCTCATTTCATTTGCACTTTCAAATACTGAGCTATTCCCGCCAAATAGTAATCTAAAGAAACCCTCCCTTTGTTTAGTGATAGTGTTTTTCCATCATACAGTTTCTAGAAATCTGCTTGATTTCCCAGCTGTTGGTATTTACTGCAGCCTTCTGTCTCCAAGAAAGCATACATGACCTTCTAATAAAGAATGTCTCTTTTTACAGAAGGTAGGATCTTGCACTGCAACACTTAATGGATTATTCTTCAACCTCTGCTAATTAGTTTATGCCACACAATTAAAGTTTTCTGAAAATCCCAAAACATAAAATGCATAAAAGAATGCTCTGTATTAAGCTTATAATCAGTTGTAGTACTTCTCTGAAAGGTAAAACAGAATTATAAGCCATTCACGACACCACCTTTTACTTGTATTTCTCCAGTATTCAAAATTCAGAGGAATAATCTCCACAATCCAGGCCACCCTCAGGAAGAGAGGGCATGGCACAACGATGCTGAAGTGCCCTCTGATGAACGGAGTATTCCTGAGACCTTAGGAAAAATGAAAATCTATGCAGAGGAATTCCCAATCATTCAAATCTGAAGAAAGATGTATTTGCTGTGTGTCATGGGTTGTGGAGCCAGGGGTGTGTATTCTATTTCATTTGTTGAAAGCAGCTGGGGAGATGTTTCTCTTTATCTCTTGTAACTCTGGGAGGAGGGGGGCAGATGCCTTCTGATAATGGGGCAGCTGTTAAATCAGGTGGGGCAGTGTTTGTTATCTCTGTCACCACCCATCCTCCCTCCAGGGGGACATCCTCTGCTGATGGGCCATTAAGACACCCCTAAAAGCACACATCCCCAAAATAGACCATCCACATTCCATCATCCCAGTGTGAGATGCTCCACCCAGTGGGGGGAGCCAACCATTCCTACCTGGATAAAACTGAGACACAGGAACGAGAAGGGATCCAGCTTCACCTGATTCCTGGAGGAAGACTGGACCCTTCTCACCACCCCTGGGCCCTTGTTCTACAGGATCATCTCTGCTCCACCAGACCCACCTCTGCCACTCCAGCAGGACTCACTGTGGGCTGCTCCCAACCCCCTGACCAACAGGGTGTCAGGTTGGAGCTCTGACTCTGTCAGGGTTTTCCAGGATTGCTGTTTGTTTGTTTGCTGGTTTGGTTGGGTGGTTTTGTTTTCTACTACATTTGTATTGTTAATATTCCTAGTAAAGAACTGTTATTCCTACTCCCAAATCTTTGCCTGAGAGCCCTTAATTGCAAAATTATAATTTGGCAGGGGTGAGGGGTCTAAATTCTCCATTCTAAGGGAAAATCCAGCTTTGCCTGGCAGATACCTGTCCTTCCAAACCAAGACACCGTGCAACCATGAAGATAACTGGTAAGAGTAATCAGTCTTTGATAAAACTGCTAAAGCTATTCAGGATTAAAGAAGGTCCCAGCTTGCACTTCAGACTATGATTTCAATATATATATGACATATTTTATATGCAGCTACATGAAATTAAAAGTAATTACAGAAGTTATCCTGGATTAGTATACCATGGCTTAATATGTTAGTTAAATGTACTCATTCACTGCAGTCATACTACAATGGTGTAGGCAGCAAAAGCAATTCCCAGTTCTGAGACTTACGGGGTCACTTGTTGATTTCTGTGAAATAACACAGATTTTGTGAGATAGGACCCAGAAGACCTAATCATTCTAATTTTTTCCCTTATTTATTTTTTAAAGCAAACAATAGTTGGAAAATATTCTGATTTGCAATGTGTCAGCAAATGGGCTTAGCTTCCTCCTGAAATTAATGACTATCACTAAGCTACGGCTCAACATAATTTTGTAAATATTTGGAAAATAGAAAATCAGCAAACTTCCCATTTAGCACATCCCACAATGAACCATCCTGTTTTCATCTTCATTCCCCTTTTCTCACCAAAGGGCCTATGAAATTTTGTAAGTACATCATATTTTTTCCTAATGAAGGAGCACTGCATTCAACATATTTTCTAGTCATCAGGAGGTCTAGTGCCAGTACTGTTAACAAAATGAAGAGGTAGCTTGTTTTCTCCCAGTTTGTGCAATTAATTTGCCTGAATATAATTTAAAGATGTGAAATTATTTTCCAGAGTTTCATATCTACTACTATAAGCTGCAATGGTAGAAAGTCAGAGCTTCACAGTTTGTCTATCAGAGTGGATTTTATTTGCAAAGAGTTAACAGTAATTGCCTGTAAAGAGAGATTTAAGGGTGATTATTTTGCTGCCTGGTTTATAGGCAGCAAAAAGAAAGTCTGTAGTCTTTGATAATAAAAGGTATAAATAAAAAACACTGACTATGAAAAATGGAAGTCCCTTGCCTCTAGTAAAGTAAAAGAAATGAGGACATTACTAAAAAAGAGAGAAGATTCCTGGCTTTGTAATTTCATTAGTCCCTGATCAGAAAGATGCATCCCATTAGTCTGAGACAGGAGTGGTACCCCAAGAGGCATCACCTGAAGAGAGGGGAGAGTTGATGTGAGAAGCATGGTCAGCTCCCAGTGCAGAGAAGAGGAGGGGAAACTCTGGCAGGGACCAGGCACAGACCCAGGGAGTCTTCCAACCTGGGACCTTCTTGGACTTGCTGAAAATTCACTATTACATGAATCACTTGTAAACAGAATGACTTCAGTTAAAGGAACTGCAGAAAATACAGTTATTTATCACATGGTTGCCTATAGCAGGCTCACAGCCTTTTGGCATTTTTCTTTTTCTTTTTTTCCTGGTTTGGGGTTGCTTTTGAATATTTGTTTTAGAGGTTTGTTGTGGGTTTTTTTTATGCATCCTCAAAAACTTAAATTTATAAGGGCTATTAATAATGAACATGCAAGGCTATTTTTGTACTATACAGTACTAGAAATAAGCAGTAGACAGCAGTAATGTGAAATTACTCCCATTTACTCAAACACTGCAATAGGGCTACACAACTCTATAATGAAAATTGCTGCTCTGCTTGTGTTCATAAATTTATGCATGAGTTTAAAAAAAAGATCTTGAAGCTATTTCAAGTAATTTT
Source organism: Phylloscopus collybita (assembly GCA_027886175.1). Lineage (NCBI taxonomy): Eukaryota > Metazoa > Chordata > Aves > Passeriformes > Phylloscopidae > Phylloscopus > Phylloscopus collybita. The sequence goes on along the minus strand of JAJNNQ010000086.1, from coordinate 6,718,139 downwards.
CATATAATAAAGTGAACATCATACTCCATCCAGTAATTGTAAGTGGTGTAATATTATTTCAGCCATGTTACTCTAAAAGGGCAAACTGCATGAGGAGGTAATATGTTATTAAATATACTGACACTATGGAAAAAGCAGACATATCTTAGTTCTGTCCTCAGATACTACTTCAGTAACATAAGCTGATCATGTGGTGAAAATGCCTAAGATTTTCTTGTAGAGAGCATTTCACTGAGCACTAGAAAATATTTAGCAAATGGCAACATTTCCAATATTGTCTGTCCTTATTTTTTTAAAATCTATACCTCTGTAGTATACATTAATCTTACAAAGAACCAGTTCTTCATCTTAGTGTTGAGTTAAAGTGATTGAAGAGGTTACAAAATCAGGAAGAATTTGGGCAAAGCCCATAAGATGTCAGCAACAAGCACAATGTATTCTGACAGGACAGTTAAAACCTCCATGGGCATCAGAAGAATAGCCTAAAACCAAGCTTGGCTCTTTTCAGATAAATTTTGTTCCCTTGGCCATTCTCAGGTGTAACCAAGGAATTATTTCTTTTCAGAGAGGAAAAAACTTGCAAAAACTCCAATGTCCATTCAAGGGAACTGGAAAGATCTTTGGAAAGATGTGATATTGCAAAGTTAAGACCAAGACCTGAGACATTAAGTATTAGACACTTATGGCTAATCTTAGCTCTGCACAGTGCTTACATCAGCTTTTGGTAAAACACAGGACTTCGAGCAATTCTTCCTTATTAGCAGACTCATCAGATGTCTCATTGGCACAGTCTTGCTCTACTTTGGCTTTACCTCCCCATTTGTCTGACAGTTTGTGATGCTAAAGGGAGTGCTGAACCCTTTTTCTGAGCCACCAAACCGTTTGTCTGACTCAATACAATTTTTTTCTTTCCATCTGTACAGAAACAGTGAGCAAAACTCATCAAATGTCAGTGTGTGCCTCCCTGATAATTATCTGAACTCCCTCTGCAGATAACAGATAGCAATTGGCAGTTTTGGAACATCCTAAGGGCATTTTGAATAGGTTGGGTATAACATGGCCTGAAAGGGTTTTAACTCTGAGCACAAATGAAGCCTTATATAGGTACCTACACAAGTAGCTGTCTTTGATTTTTCCCTAAGGGGAAATTGCTCCCACTCTTTTTCACGTACAGCATCCATAGAGAAATGAGTTTTTGAATGCAGGTCATGGCAACCTCTTCTCAAGACTCTCAAGAGCAGCAAAAAATGTCACCATGATACCTGTCTCTCATGATCCAGAGCCCTTCCACGTCTTGGTCAGGGAACAGCATTTGATACTCTCCTGATGTAGTCAAATTGAAAAACAATGGGTCTCTCAATCCTCTGCCTCCTCATGCCCCCCCAAACCAGTACAGACTAACACCTGTAATGAAACTACTCTGAGAAAGCAGCTATGCTGTGTCGGGGGGCATGCACAAAGTTCCCCGCAGCACACCACCACTTGAAGCAGAAGGTGAAAGAATACAGGCAAGAAAAAAAGAAAATAGAGAAGCCATCTTAGAGGAAGAAATGGAGAAGGACATGTATACACATCTATATCTACATATCTATATTTATCTAGATATCTGGAGATGAGATAGGCAGATATGTTGAGGCACTGAGGGAGGCTGAGGAGGGACAGATGCTGAAGTGAGAAGACAGTCACACCAAGATAAGGTGGTGAGAGAAGGAGGTGGTGGGAGTGTGCAGAGTGGGTCAGGAGACATGCCAAGCAAAGAGCTGCATAGTAAGAAAGGAAGTGAGAACAAGGAATTCAGAATAGAAGCAGCAGCAAATAGAAAATAAAATAAGCACATAGGCTCATGGTTTCAGAGTCTGGGGACACAGAGCATGCAATGACATAAAAAAAACCCACCATAGTGAAGAAGAAGAGCAAGAGGGAAACTGCAAGTTTGAGGAGAACAACTGTACTGCTTTTCAAGCTCAGGCAATAAGTAATAGTACAGAGACACATAAAATGGAGTGAAGAATATGTAATTGTGGTGATTCATTTTTCCTAAATGGTTCTGCTCTCCTCTAACATGTGTGGTTCATTATCAAGCTGTTGTAAACCACCCCCTAAGTCACCATTCATTGTAACCCAATTGTTACCCAACCCCTCCTACCCTCAGTATCCCATTAAATCTGCCCCTCGCTGGAAAGCCCTTTTTAGCTGAAATACATGAGTCAGAGGGCTCTTGCTTGCTCTCTTGCTCTTGGGCCTCTTGCTCTTGCCCTTTCTCTCCTTTCTTCCCCCCTCTCTCTCCTCCTCTCTCCTGTGGGAGCCATGTCACTCTCCCCCGGTGTGGGACCCCAACTAAACCCCCAAATAAACCCCCAAATGTCTGATCAACACCCTCAGAAGCCGTGTTGTGCCCTGCCTGCCTGTGTGCTGCCTTTAGCTGCTACGTGCTGCCCAGGGAATCCTCTCTAAAAGCTCTGGTAAGGCTCCTGTAGCTCACCTCCCTTCTGGGACTCAGAGAAGGGGTTGCCAGTTCTTCTGGCACGTAATACCTTAGGTCTTTATTTTTTTCTTATTTAACACCTTAAGTTAATCACGAGTGTCTTAGAGAAGATGCAACACTTGCTGAACATAATTAAATGTGATGCCAATTTTTTAAGGCTCAATGCAGCATCAAAAGTGGTATGAAACACAGCTCTGTAAAATTGCTACAGCTAATGCCATTTCAAATAATACACATTCAGGAATTGAGGGAAAAAAACATGTTAACTCTGGCAAGCTGCAGTATCAAGCCTCATGCTTGCACGTGGGCATAACTCATGCCTTACTAAAACATGGTCTTAACAGGTCTGTGCCCTTTCTACACTTGTGTAACTGAGCAGTCTGTGGTCTGACAGATGCTACTGAGACCAATTCATAGTATTCAAATTTCAGCCCTGAGAAACCACCATCCTTAACAGACTGTTTGTCTGCCTGTCCTTCATATTAAAGTAAACTCATTCTTTAAGCTGAAAAGAATCCCATCTTTTAAAGAAGAATGCATAAAGGAATCATGTAAATCCACCCTTAGCAGGCTGCCAATAATCTTTCCCCTCAAGCTCATCTTCTCTTGTAAAAGCACTAAAATTCCCTTATGCACCTATGCATAAAAGTAAGAAAAAAATAAACCATTTTTACTTGATCTTTTACTCTTACAATAGGTGAAGTAAGCGCATTTTGCCCTCTTGCAGTGTCTTTACCTGCCTACTGCCATTCTGTAAATGTGAGGTTATTTAAGTCAACCATATGACGTAGTTTTTAAATATGTAACTGCTTCTACTATTGCTGCTATTGATCAGCTACAGTTTTTCTGCCATGGTAATGAAAGAATACATCTTACAGCTGCTATCAATCACTCGTGGCATGATAGGTGCACACAACGGGCCATACAGGCAACAAAAAAGCTAAGAAAAAGCCATATACTCTTCAAACCTTATAACTTCAAGGGAAAACAAACCAACAAACAATTACTGAAGAGTCCCAGGAATGGCTTATCCACAGATCAGGGACAGGAAAAGCACACTGTACCTTCTCCTACCACTGGATTTGAAAAGAGCTGCCTGTGCTATTTTCTTCATCCCTCTTACTCTGGGGGTTATTCAAAATTGCAACCTTCTATTAAATGTACTCTCTTCTTTTAAGGTTATCATTTAAAGAAGCTCATTATGTAAGGGACCGACCAGTGGCTACAGCAAGAGTGTCATAGCTGATTTCTAAAAAGCCAGCTTCTGTACCTAACACTGACGTGAAAAAGTGTACTTTGAAAAAAATAAGAAAACAGCCCCAGACATTCCAGAAAAGCAATTTCTTTTTTTAAAAAGAAAAAACATGCTCTGCAAGTTCAGATACACAAAGAGCCAAAACATCGGTATTTTCTCTTCCCAGTTGATTAATTAATGCAGTGTGATGACAAGTATGGTCTTTATAGAAAAATTATGTCTATTTGTATTGTTTTCCCCTACACCTCTGTTTCCAAGAACATCACCTTTCTGGGAAAAGGGTATGGCCCAATTTCCTTCCTGACAAACAATCTATTTCCCGTTTGGAAGTTTTTTTGTGGTTTTGTTTGTTTGTTTGGGGTTTTGTTTGTTTGTTTGGGTTTGTTTTGTTCTGTTTTTTGCTTCTTTTGTTTTGGGGGCTGTTGGTGGTGGTGGTTGTTGGGGTGTTTTTTTGGTTTGGTTTTTTTTTTTTTTTTACTCTAGTTATCCCACAAGTGTTTCAAACCAAAGCTGTTTCTACTTGAGCAACATACACTTTTCACCAAGCTAGACATGGATAAAAATACCAGAGTTCTTTAAACTGCTTTCAGTTCACCAGATATCTATGAATCAACTAATACATGCTACCACTATTATTTGGGGGGTTATACTCTCCTTTTGCCAACCACTTAATTCTTCTCTGTAACTGAATCCACAGACTCAAACCAACTCCTCAGTCCTCTCCACTCACCACTTGAAAGGAAAAAGCTCTGTATTTTTAGCAATGTTCTCTTTTCTCAGCCACTTTCTCTCAGGTAAAAATATTCTTTTAACAAGTTTTTGTTATTACATTGATGTGTGAAAAAGACTACAGGAAAGATTTTGATACAGGGAACACTTTTGCTCCTTACAAAATTTCTCAAGATAACCATGGCAATGCATGTTTCTTCTTCAGTAAACCATCAGGACTGAAGAGGTTAAGCTGTCAGACAGAAATTGCAGTAGCTTCCATTTCAGAAAGTTTCTTTTATAACCATTCTCTTATATTTGAGAGAAGTGAACCAGACCATCAGAAAGCACATTTTAAATTAATGTTGCTCAGCACTAATTAGGTGACTGATTAGTTTCTGCAACCTTTTATCTGCCATGTTCTAAATTTTGTGCATGGCTCAGGCAGACAGAGATAGGGGGTTTAGGTGAAAATTCCAGCATGAAAATAACTTTTGTGTGTTAGCAGAACACCACAAAAATTTAGATGGATGATCTCCCTCCCCAGTCTTGCACCACATTTCTGCTTAAGTCAAGAAATTGCAAAACAATTGGAAAAACGTATCTGAAATGGCAAGAAATAAATCAATGTGTTTATGAGTTGTGGTATATATTTTCCATTTTTCTTTTCACTGTGCTAACTGAGAGGAGAAAAACAAGAATCCAGCACTTGGCTCTGCATTTCTACATTAAATCCAAGCATGTGTCTCTGATCATTTTTCAGTCACAAGGATCCTGAGACTCCAAAATAAATAACTTTACTTTAACCACGTTAAGGGGGTAATAAAAATGAACACCCTTCCTATGCAGCATTAACATTCCAGGATACTACCTAATGGTTTTCTTAAAAAAAAAAAAAAGTATCTGAGGTCCTTTCATCTTTCACGGTACTGTATTTAATTTATTATGACAATTTCTTGTTCATGTCACCAAACAGTCATGAAACAAAGGGTGAGTTAATTCTTTAATTCAGTGAATTATATGAATCATTAACTATGTTTCAGACATCATGAATTCATAAAACAATAGAATAGATCCTTAATTAGATTGCTTACATTTCTTATGACTGGGACAAGATTCTAACTGTGCAGCATCTCATTAGGTGATACCTGAGTTCTGCTGTTTTCAGTCAAAGGCTAAATATTTCTTTTGTTTATATATATGCTGCAATACTCAAAACTTTTTCTAGGTCAACAACAAAGAAAATTAAATTTCTTGGCATTGGTAGAAAGCTGTCATTTCTTTTCAGGCTCTCTTTCTTTCAATAGTGCCATCTAACAAAGAAGAAAAGGATGTCTATTATTGCCTAAAGTCTGTGCCTTGCAGTAATTTTCATTCACTGGAAATACCTTCCATTATGTTAGGCTCAGTCATTTCAGTAACAGCTCTTTTTTGCACCTACATTTTGCAGTATTTTCATAATTATTATTTACTAATAGCACTTGAAAGTTTGATTCAAGCTATTGATGTACACTTTGTTAATTGTCATCAAAAGAAGTTTATCATCCAATGTTTCAAACATAAAGTTTCAAGATTCTTTATTGATATGCTACACAGAAATTGCTGTCTATATTTTGTATTTTGGAAATTCAAAACATTCCTCCAAGCACCTTGTGTTTTTCCAGCAACAAAACAGAAGCAACTGAGGCATAGTCAAGTTCTTGTTTGGTTGGTTTTGTTTTGATGAAAGCTTTCCTTGTATATTTTCTTCATTTTGCCTCTCAGGAGGAGACAGGTGCCCAGAAACTATTTTAATCAGCCTGTTTCTGAAGGACTGCACTCCACGGAAAGGGACCAGCACTGGAACAGTGAGTGAAGAACTGCAGCCCAAGGGAATAACCCACACTGGAGGAGGTTGGGAAGGACAATGTCCCAGGGGATGGTCCCCTTCTCAGAGCAGGGGAAGAGCATCAAGGGGGAGAAGCACCAGGGACAAACTACTGTGAATTGACTGCAACCCTTCAAGTTGAGTCTTGTAAGATGGGGGGAAGTGGGGCTGGAGGGCGGAGGGGAAGTGGTTTTAGACTCACTCTCATTTCTCCCCATACCAGTCTGATATTCATTGGCATTAATTAAAATCAATTTCCCCAAGATCATCTTGTTTTCCCTGTCATGGTAAATGGTAAGAGACCTCCCTATCCCTATCCTGACCCAAACCTTTTCACTGTGTTTTACTTAACTGACCCAGGGATGTGGTAAAGCACCTTAATGGGTATGTGCCCCTTACCAAGCTCAACTGTCTTGGGTTATGGAACCAAAAACGTGTATTCTATTTCATCTGTTGAAAGCAGCTGGGGAAATATTTTTTCTTTATCTCTTGTTATTCTGGGGGGAGGGGGGCAGATGCCTTCTAATAATGGGGCAGCTGTTAAACCAGGTGGGGCAGTGTTTGTTATCTCTTTGTCCTCCCTCCAGGGGGGTATCTTCTGCTAATGGGCCACTAAGGCTCCCCAAGAAATCATCCACATTCCATCATCCTATTGTGAGAAGATCCACCCAGTGGGGGGAGCCAACCATTCCTACCTGGATAAAACTGAGACGTAGGAACATGGAGATAGCTGGCTTCACCGGATTCCCAGAGGAAGACTGGACCCTTCTCACCACCACTGGACCCTTGTTCTATAGGGTCATCTCTACTTCAACAGAACCACATCTGCCACTCCAGGAGGACTCACTTTGGGACTGCTCCCAACACCCTGACCAACAGGGTGTCAGGTTGTAGCTCTGACTCTGTCAGGGTTCTCCAAAATTGTTGTTTGTTTGTTTGCTGGTTTGGTTGGGTGGTTTTGTTTTCTAGTACACTTATATTGTTAATATTCCTAGTAAAGAACTGTTATTCCTATTCCCAAATCTTTGCCTGAAAGCCCTTAATTGCAAAATTATAATTTGGCTGGGGTGAGGGGTTTCCATTTTCCATTCCAAGGGAAAATCCAAACCAAATCCAACCTATCTTTCCAAACCAAGACATTAACTCACCACATCAGGCAGATTCAATCACCAGAGAAACCAGGTTTTGAGGGGGAGGGAGAGGAGAGGAGTTTGGATTTGGGGGTGGTAAAATGCTACTGGCTAAGAAGAACATTGAACTTGCTGTTAAGAGGCACTATGAAATTGTAGTGGCATGTCACATTTTATTTTGAAACCAAGAAATATTCAAGACTATATTAAATGAAGCAAGATTCCTATATTCACATTAAGAAACCCAAGCCATAAAAGACAGAACCAGCTTAAATGTCTACTTGTTATTATTTTGCTAACAGGTAGGGTTGTTTCTTCGTTCCTCCATGTGGTCATTCATTTCAGATTAAATCATCCAGTAGAATTCCTACTTTATTTCCCATGAGATTTTCAGTATGCAGCACATTGTGTGCACCACCAAGGGAAAACTGTGGCTACACAAGGATTTTGTTTGGGCAAAACATCTTGAATTTACAAATATGTGTGGCACAACCATCTGTAACAAAACAAGCAGCAACAATCACATTTTCTTGCCATAATGTATCTCACAAACAAGTTATAAACTTATTTCCTGAATCAGTAACAACTAATGATTAACAATATTTGACCCTCGTTTTTCTGCCATAAAGATAAGGACTTTTAAATATGCTAGCTTGTTGTTTTGTCATTTATCATTCAAGCTAAATTTCACATTTTCAATTTAATTTTCCTAATCACTTTAAGAGTGATTTTCTCAAACAGTTAAAGAGTATTTCTACAAGATTTATTTGCTCAGATGTGACAATCTCTCATTCTTGACATTTTGTCTTGCCCAAGAAACCTAACTGCTATCACACAGAGCAAAATAGAGGACTATGATTCAGTCAGGTGTTCAACAGATTAGTTTAACTGCAGTGAAACTGTTTCAAATATGAATATTTCCCTGACAAATAAACGCTATAAAAGCAAACCAAAAAATTCAAACCAACAATAATGGTAGTTCCAGGGAAGATGCAAAGCCTAGCAGGGCTTTGGAGATAAGGGTGGTTAGAATGAAGGGCCAGGCATCTTGGGCTGCATTAGGGAAGCATTGCCAGCAAGACAAGAACATGGATAATGTGTGGTCATTGGGGGTTGAGGGGTTTGGTTTGTTTTGTGGTTTGTTTTTTTTTTTTCTCTTCCATTTGTTACCTGTAGAATTTTTTCCCACTGTGTTGCTGATGGTTGGGTGCTTGAGACCATGGGTGTCCCGGGTTGATGTTACACCGTATCCCCAATCGTCTGTTTGGTTTATGTTGGGTCTGGGAGTAAACGGGGAGAAAGTGCACAGTTTGTTTTCAGGAATCTCACAGACTGGCCTTGAGGAGCACTGGCACCGAGACACGTTCTCACTTTTGCTTTGCTTTGCTTGTAGCTAGTTTAGCTTAGTTAGGGCTGAGAAGCTTTGCCTTTTTTTTTTTTTTTTTCTTTCTTTTTCTTTTTTTCTTTTTTTCTTTTTTTTTTCCCTTTTTTCTGCCTGGTTTTTTTGGAACTGTTCAAACCTCCCCCCAGACTGAGGACCCGGGGGCGCCGGGGGAGCTGGCACCAGGACCCACCGGGACCGATCCGGCGCAGCAACGTCCACCAGTGCTGGAAAGAGCTGAGAGCAAAAACCACCTGCAGGAGGGACTTTGCTTTTCCCTAATTCATCATCCAGTATTGTTCAATTTATTGTGCTGGGGGAGTGCTCTGCTGGTCTAATAAACAGGTTTCTTTCCATTCTCTCTCTGAGGAGTCTTCCTCCCAAACTGGTTGGGGGGAGGGGGGGAGGGTTTCTCTAGGAGTTCTCCTCCCAAATTGGCCTTAAACCATCACAGAGGGGCAGGGGAAACAGGCACTCATTCTATCTGAGTCCTCAGAGGGGAGCGGTGTAGCTGCAGCTTGGGGAAAGGAACTCACTCCTTCTACAGAAGTCCAGCATGGTCCTGCTTCTTCTGCTGTGGGGTGAGCCTCTACTGCTGGGAGCAGCCACTGAACTGGGACCTTGTCATCTCCTGCCTCACTAAAGAGGGGCCTGTCGCCGTGCTGGGAGCGGGATGGCTGTTGTCTACCCTGAGGCAGAGGCCGGTCAGGGTAAGGTTAAAATGAATTTTATTTTAGGCCTTCAAGGCCAGCCCCGGCAGCCACAGCAGCCACAGCAGCAGCCGCCTGGGTCACTCCAATATGTAAGCAAAAGGAGGCCGAGTCACAAACCCCCCACCTTTTCTAGGTTCCAGTCTATTTCCATATGCTCCATTCGTTGTCCAATCAACAACTCCAAATGACAGTGTTCCATCCTTCCACGTTGTTTGTCTTTGGGGCCTGGAGCTCAGGGAGAATGTCCCTGAAGATGTGAAACCCAAACTACCCTGCTCCCATCACCTTGTGATCAAATCTGAGCACCACTCGACAACAAGGCAGCCTGCCCATTAGAGCAAGGCACCGAAACCCCAAAACCTGAGGCATCAGTCCCACCCCCCGTGCTGCTCCTTCAGCACTGCTCTGAGGTTTGTTGCCCTCAGGGTGGGATCTCTGGAGCTCTCTGGCCGTCTCCTCCCCTCAGGGCCCGGCCGCCATTTTACCGCCTTGTCTCGGTTTGGAAAGACAGGTTTCTGCCAGGGAAACTGGGGTTCCCCTGGAATGGAGAATGCAAACCTCTCACACCCCAGCCAAATTATAATTTTGCAATCAAGGGCTCTCAGGCAAAGATGTTGGAGATAGGAATAACAGTTCTTTACTAGGAAATATTAACAATACAAATGTGATAGGAAACAAAACCACCCAACCAAACAAACAAATAAACAAATAAACAACAATTTTGGAAGAAAACCCTGACAGAGTCAGAGCCTCAATCTGACCCTGTGATTCAGGATGTTGAAAGCAGTCCAAAAGTAAAGTCCTTCTGAAGTGGCAGACGTGATTCTGTTGGAGCAGAGATGATTCTGTGAAGAAGCCGGTTCAGGGGCGGCAAGGAGGGGAACAGGATGACGAGCACAGGAGACGAAGGAATTCTTGCCACACTGCAGAGGAGGAAGCACAGAGCACCCAGCTCCTGCAGAAGGGCAGCACCGGCGCAGTCCCAGCCTTCCCTCCCGGCTGCCTCCACTCCCCCCACCCCCCACCGCCAGGGCATGAGATGTATAGAAATGCAAATGCACCGCACAGGCTGGGGAAGGTAACAATGGCCTATCAAGGTGGGACATCAGGCCCCCAAACAAATGTAAATAGAATACACAAAACCCGGCTCCACAACCCAGGACACGCCTGCTGGCCAGGCCCGGGCTGCAGCGCCCCCTGCAGGCGCCAGGGGGAGCCCGGCAGCGCCCCCGCTGGCCGCAGCTGGAACTACAGCAGAGGGGGCAGGGAGCTGCTGCTGGCTGCCAGCTCCTCTTTATTATTAATGCTGTGCTTGTTGATTCTTTGTTTGTTTGTTTGTCTTGTTATACGTACTGCATTGTATGCGGTAGCATTTGGCTACTTAACTAACACATAAAATTATATCTTTCTTTTCCGGGTTAAGTGAAGGTGGCCCGTCCACCTGGTCGAATTTGAATTTGTAGCCCAAATATGGGCTAAGACGTGGTATGAAGAATGAACCCCTCCCTCCCAAAACCAATCCCAACTGTCCAGGTGAAACCCAGCAGGGGAAGGGCCTTTATTTATTTTCTGGTTCAATTGTGCGTGATCTACTACTAAAGATATGTACAATATCTACAGAAGAGAGGAGCGCTCTGGATGCTAGGGCTCGGGCAATCCTCCCCAGCCTCCTTTTGGAGAGGCCCAGGGTCACCAGCAACTCGGAGTTCCTCTCATACCACCATTTCCCCTGTGCTCTTAGGGGAAAACCAATGAACTCAACTGATTTTGCATTTTTTAGTTCTATACCGGTGAAGAACTGTTATTCCTATCTCCATAACCCTCCCTTTAATTTTCTAAATTATAATACTTTGGAGGCAGGGGGTTTGAATTCTCCATTCCGAGGGAGGCCCTGCCCCTCCCTAGCAGACACCTGTCTTTCAAACCGAGACAGTGGTTGCACATCAGCCACTAAAGACAGTATATGGAAAAAGCAGAATATCTGATTTTTGAGGTGCTTTTGTGTTCTTTGCTCACCAATATCCCAGAAGTTCATGCCACCCATAGGGAAAATGCCTTTTTTTTTTTTTTCTGGCTTCTCATGATGACATACAACAACATACAACAGAAAGTTAGTACATATTTTAGCAGTCATACAGATTCAGCTTAGGAACCATGCAAGGCACAGAGAACATGGTCCTGGCCAGGATTAAAATGTTATTAACTCACCGTATATTCAAGTTTACCAATTGTCAACCTACACTTCATCAGATCATATATCTGCCATATAGTATTTACAAAAAGAAGAGAAGCATCTATAGATAAACTTGATAGTTCTATACAGCAGAAAACAAGGTAATACATTGTCATGGGTTTAATGATCATATTCTGCAGGTTAAAAAGTTCTAAATAGCAATATTTTGCAAGTATCTAAACTGCCATGACAAAACAATCAGCAAAAGCTAACTGTGAAAAATCATCATAGTAAAAAAAAAAGTCTTAAAATGTAATTTTATTCTTCATAAAATGTGATTTTTATTAAAAGTATGTCATCAGGTAGCCACAAAAATAAGAATGGCAAAGGTATGGTACTTCCACCACTAGGATGTGGTGTAACTTAACTTTCTCTCGAGACTATTTGATTCAGTGAGAATGTTTGAGAAGGAAGATATTTGACAATTGACTGCTTCATTTCTGATTCACCTATTGTAACTGTGAAGACACAGAAACAATGACAACTAAACCCACTGAGGAAATAAACAAATCAGATGCACTTTGGCTTTTAATACAAGCCAGTAACAAGCCTCAGATTTTCTTTCAGCCTTATGCAAATACAAAAGTGCTGGCATGAGAAGTAGTCACATCAACCTTGCAGCTGATAAGTCTCAGAAGAGAGATTAGAAAAAAATACATAGATATCCTAAAATGGAAAGAATGAAAACTATTTGAATGCATAGATGGGTATTAAGTGGAAATGACACTGCAAGTTGTCAGTGTGAAGGAATAAAATAAGCTTTCAGGGAAGGAGAAATTACAAGATGTGTCAGATACAAAGGATACTTGGAAAAGAACAGGAGTAACCTCTATTTCAGTGTCACACATTAAATCAACACAAGCATGACCATGTTTTCCCCACAGTGTAACTGGAAGAAATGCAAATTATGATCAAAATAATTGTAAGTTCATTTCCTCTCTTCACAGCTGCCCCAGCTTGCCAATAAAAGTTGTTGCTTAGTTTACAATACCAATATTCAGATCACAAAGTTTCTGCCACATAAACGCTGCAAATAACTGGTTTAGAATGACATTAAAAACTTTGAAGATTAAATTTCTCTGTCAACACTCTCCAATTTTTGTCTCTGCATCTTCTGCATACACAAAAGCAAGATGCATTTAGTCTTTATTCTATGGGTACTTGAAGTATTTAACACTTTTAGGATGATTTTCCCATTTTTACTGCTAGCAAAAGGCAAAATGAGATGTGGTTCAATGCACAAAACTGTATTTCTGAAGAGAAGGTGCTTTTAATTCGGCATTGTCCAATATATTTGATCTGGAAACCATAACTGAGTTTTCTGCTCCCAGAGGAAATGGAACATTTGGACATTAGTAAAGTTTGAAATCAGGTATGCATCAGAGAAAAAAAGCAGATTTTATTCCAGTGAGTGCCCTAAAAATGTTAGCACTGAGTGATAATGAGGAGAGGTAAGGAAATCCAGTGGGACAAAGAAGAGCTCCAAAGCCATTGGAGCTTCTCACACTGCTACCATTTGTGTGATAATGCCCTGTTACAGTTCACTTAACATTGAGAAGAACATGTGAAAAATTGGTCCCTAGCCTCAAGCCCACTCAGGCTGACCTTGGATTTAAGATGCAAGATGGTGTGTGAAGTTAGAATGAAGAACAGCACAGCTGAGAAACCATTCTAGAACTCTGCTTCTCAGCTGGCGTCCCCTCCTCCTTTCCAGGTTTCTTTGCCTAAACACACCACAAACTGCAATTTTGAAATGCAATTTTGAAACTTCAGGCATGGTAGATTCAGTCCTCCCTCTGACATCACATTAGAAATTTCCTTTTTGTCTTTTCATTTCAGATAGAAAACCACCAGAGCAACTGATTACACGCCAAACAAGTGGCCTGGCATCACAAGACAATCAGAAGAAGCTGACAGAGTTCTAGGTAAGACTGAGCAACAAAGGTTCTTAAACGTGAAAACAAGACAGCAAAAGAAGGCAGAAAAGAAGGGTAACACGACCACCTATTTGACCACTAAAATAACATTCTGTTCAGAAATAAGAAATGCAAAACTACACTGTTAAGTTTGAAGAAAAATGCCAAGAAAAGATAAAAATGTGTGGTTAGACAGAAACTCATACATAAAAAAAACAAACAAAAACCTGAAACAAAATGAAACCCTGACCTTGTCCATCTTCAGAAGAGTTTAAAAGTTATGTAGAATACAGACCTGGTGTGATCAGGAAAGAAGTAATGGATAAAACCTGGAAATGTTATTAGAATTATTAGTTATATTTAGCACACACATAGGGAATGCTAGAAAAACTGGAGTTATTTATACCACAAGCACCTGCATGTTTCCTAGGTAGTTACAAACTCTTATTTCCATAGAAAGCAAAACCACTCAATTTGTACATTTGCACATTTGCAAATGAAAATGTTAAATCATTTCTCCATGGAGAAGTATGTGGTACTTTGGAAACCTTTCCAATAGAATATAAATTGAGTTTTCATCAAAGTAGTGTATTGACCTAAGTATACATGTAAAATAGTAAGCTAATTTTTAATTAAATAGTTTCTTATGCTGCTTTTCAATGCCCTGCTCTGCATTTACTTCCCTCAGCAAGGACTCAAAAACATCACTTAAGAGAAACCCACAAGAAAAAAAATCTGATCTTATTACCTGTGATTCCCACATTTCAAACACTGGTGAATTTGGTTTAAAGAGTGATAGCTAGAACAGGTAACAAGTCAGGATCTTACAGAAATACAGATGATCAGCTGGATTTTGGGAATATGATGATTCCCCTGACACAAAGCAAAGGCTGCCTTCAACACAGGACTCAAAATCTGCAGGCATCCATGACATCCATCCACTTGCAGGGATTTGGCAGGAGATAACATTAGAGGGCCTAAGGACTCTTTCTGGCTTCAGACTCTACTAAACATATTGAAAACTTAATCCCACTAATGCAAAAAGGTTAACAAAACATTAGCTTTGAGCAACTGATTTTCCTTTTGACAGCATCATCAAGATTTTTCTGCTTGTCAAAACTTCAGCCAAAAAAAAAAAGGAGTAATTCATTGTGTAATTCAAAGTAAATTGTGTTCTGATCTCATAAGGGAGATACTTCTTAATAGCTGCATTACCAAAATTAAACCAAGATAAGCAGAATGCCTTAATTATGCACATCTTCAAACAAAAAAGCAGCTTGCAGTAGCTTAAAAGGGTAAGGATTTCCACCAAATATGACTGGCTGCAAAGGTGGCTATCAAAAAATAATGTCAACTACCAACTTATTAATGTGTGAGAACTTCAGAGCAAGCATGGAAAATGTAGAAGACTGCTAGAGGAGGTTCTTCCAAAATGTATAAAACTTGTCTTTTCCATCAAGCACATTTGGATGCAATGTGATGGGACTTCTGCAAATGCAGCACACTGTGCAGAAATTTAAATTTTAATATAAAATCAGTTTTCTCAGGCTGAGAAAATAAACTCAAAATATAGAAATAATTTCTATTGTGTTGCAGGAATAAAGAATTGCTTATCATTGGCATAATTGTCACCAATACTGCAAATAAATCAGCCTGGGATTTACAAACAGGGCAGGTCAGCAGGTCAGGACCCCAAATGTTTCTAGGCTGAAAGGGGGGAAATGGCCTAGGTATACCATTTTACTTGGGCAAACTGTAGAAAAATTGTTCTTTCACTTAAAATTAAAAGCAAGAACAAGGCTAGACACTGAGTTTTCTCCTTTGCTCCTACTCCTTATAACCTTCAATTCCAACCAAATTTTTCTCCCACAACTAACCACACGGTTCATAGCTTAAATGATCATAGCAGCAATTCTGCAATAAGTCTGAACAAAAGAACATTTAAATTCAATTAAAGCCAACTACCCAAAAGTTTGACAAAATTCTCAAGTTTCCTGAACACATCCACACAGCCATCCTTACAAGGAAAATAAAACATGTGGCCATCTTTATTATTTTCTCAGTTTCTCTGCTAGCTTTCCTCTTTCTCCTCTAGCAACATCTGTGACATTTTTATTTTTATTTTTATTTTTATTTTTATTTTTATTTTTATTTTTATTTTTATTTTTATTTTTATTTTTATTTTTATTTTTATTTTTATTTTTATTTTTATTTTTATTTTTATTTTTCTCCGGTGTAAGGGGCCCAGGACCTCCTCACCCTGCTCCAGACTGTCCTTCCCTGGCTCCCGGCGCTCAGCACCATGGCCAGCGCCACGGCTGATGGAGAGGGTGACTCCAAACCGAGAGCTGGCATCGAACAGAAACCACTTCTCTCTGCCCTCCCTTCTCCTAGGTGGTAGGACAGACACACTAGCTATGACATACGGCTGCCCTGATGCTGTTCCAAAGCTACTGTTGTTATTCAATGACACTACATAGCATTGAATGGGGAAAAAAAAACACTCAGGGTAAATGTTGTTTGCAACAAGGAAACGGTTGTGGCTTTTATAATTTCATTGTAATGGTGGCAAAAGGACAAGCACCAATAAATGACCTACGTGTTGTGGTGTTGTGATGGAATTCTGACTTTGGATAGGAAGTCTGCTTGTTGATGTAAGTGAAGTTTGTGAAGACTGTGTGAGAAACATAAACTTTGATGACAATTCTGGTTTATTCTGGAAATCATAGCAACTGGTTTACAAAATGATGCTGAAGACAAGCAATTACTGACCTGGATTGTACAGAGCTGTAATTATTCACTATCCCTGTTTCTCCAGTTTATGTCTAAATTTCATTATGCTCCAAACAGTGTCCTTGGGAAAAGCATCTCAGGAGTTCAGGACAAATCTGTTACAGATATGCTACATAAATGTATATACAGTGTTACATAAACACACAATGCTGTACAAAATAAGAGTGACTAATCTCACACTTTGCTTCAAATACAATTTTCTGACATGTCTTTTTATGCAGGGGAGCCTCACTTCTAAAAATGACAAAACTGATTTTGCCTAACTTGAATTAGGAAAGCCTTATCAACATATCTTACTCACTCTCCTTTTAATATAAGAAACATGTAGGCAAACTCAGCAGTTGAATTTGATTCCATATCCAAATTTGGTGGAATTATAAGATTGCAGAATGACAGGAATGTAAATGCTGCTGAATTTCATATATCACACATTTTCTAGACCTCTACTGCTACTCAGCCTCCACCCCTCCTCCATGCAGCTTTCTGCCAGTTACTGACAGAAAACACATCTGTAGATACTCTGACTTTTTAATTTCCCTGCCTATTAAAGATATTGCATTTGAGTTCATAAATATTTGTAATTATCTTTCTCCTTAGGAAAAAAAATAATGTACTGAAGCAAACAGTTAAATTTCATATCAGC
Source organism: Phylloscopus collybita (assembly GCA_027886175.1). Lineage (NCBI taxonomy): Eukaryota > Metazoa > Chordata > Aves > Passeriformes > Phylloscopidae > Phylloscopus > Phylloscopus collybita. The sequence continues at coordinate 6,701,015 of JAJNNQ010000086.1, read as the reverse complement.
AGAATCACAAGACATGCTGAATAGTTCCAGATGACACGTGTTCAAAAGATATCCATACAAAATTAAAAATAACTGACTTCTGGAATAAAGTACGCTCTAGATTACTTGAAAGTACCTTATCCACAGCTGAGGCCTGGGATCTACAAACTTCCCTGTCTGATCCTAACATTAGCAACTTCAGTGGTATCGTGATCTGCAGGAATTGTGCACAAGTCACCTAAGCTGCATTTGTCCCCAGTAAAATGCAAATAATGGTACTGCACTATTATATATTATATAATTACTGCACTTGGGAAAGGCAGGCCTAATTCACTTCATCAATCATTACAGCATCTTACAGACTAAAATTAGGTGCACAACAGCAGACAACTGTGGGCATGTAGCCTCCAAAGTTCCATTTACTCAACGCATCCAGCTGCTGACATTGGACATTTTGTTTCTTCTATGTCTCAGAGAAAGTGTGGCAGATTTCTACACATCTCCTCTGCAATGCAAGAGTGAACAGAAGGGAGAGGGAACTCATACTGTTTTATCTGAACATCCTCTGGTGAACTGTTTTGTGACCATGATCTATTACAGCTTTTAAACATATGCTTAATTTTAACTGTAAGAATTACATCACTGACTTCAGTTTTCAAGCTCTCTTCAGCTTTCACAAGTTGAGCCTTCAGTTAAGACTGAAGAATCATTATTGTTGACCAAATACTATTAGGAGGTATACTTTCATAAAAATCAGAGATTTAATCCAGGACTTAACAAAATACAAAAACATCCTTTATCTGTCTATACAATGCTATTCACAGTATTGCTCTTCAAAGCAGAACCACATCATTTTGTTTTCTTTTCCTGCAAGTTTCTATTTTTATACTATCCTCCTATCCATGAAGCTTTTCACTCTTTAGAGTAAGCTTATTTTGTCATTTAAATCCCCCAAATCTCCCTAATTTCACAGAATCACAGAATAGTTGGGTTGAAAGCGATCTCTGGAGATCACCTTGTCCAACTCCCTACCAAGGTCACCCAGAGCACGTGACACAAGGAATGGCCCCAGGTGGGCTTTGAATGTCTTCAGAGGGGAAGACTCCACACTCTCCCTGGGCAGCTCTTCCAGTGCTCTGTCCTCCTCAATGGAAGAAGTTTTTCCTCAAATTTAGATGGAACTTCTTGTGTTTCAGTTTATGGCCATTTCTCCTAGTCCTGTCACTGAGCACCACTGAAAGGAGTCTGGCACCATCCTCCTGGCACCTGCCTTGGATCCGTCTCACTGTTTGCATTAGTGAGATCACCTGTCCATCTTCTCCAGAATGAACAGGCCCAGATCCCATCTCTCCCCATGAGAGAGATGTTCCAATCCCTTAACTGCCCTCCTTTGCCCTCTGCTGGACCCACTCCAAGACCCCCACGTCTGCTGTACCAGATCTGATCCAGATCTGGATATCCAGAACTGGATACAGCACTGCAGATGTGCCTCACTAGGGCCAAGAAGAGGGACAGGATCACCTCCCTGACCTGCTGGACACACTCTTCCTAATATACCCCAGGATCTCACTGTCTCCTGACCCCCAGGGCACCCATGACCAGCTCATGGTGAACCTGTCCCCCCCCAGCACCCCAAGGTCCTACCCAGCAGAGCTGCTCTCCAGTGGGTCAGCCCCCAGCCTGTGGTACCCCTGGGGGTTATGCCTCCCCAGGTGCAGGACCCTACACTTGCCTTGGTTCAGTTCCATTAGGTTTCTCTCTGCCTAATTCTTCAGCCTGTCAACGTCCCTCTGAATGGCAGTACAGCCTTCAGGTATAACTCAAGTGTAATTTCCTCAAGTGAAGAGCACTGGTTCACAACAAGCCAGTTGTTTTCACAACTGCGATCAGACTGAAAGATTTTCCTTTTGTTGCAAATTTAGTGAAGGGAAGTACACTTAGATAAACTTCTAATAAATAAAATAGGTTTAAAAGGAAAGCAGAAAAAAAGATTGAAATACAGAAGTATTTCTGAGTCTGCCCCAAAGCTTAATTCCTTGAGTGCCATGTAACAGATCAGAAAAAAGAAGGGGAAGAGATGCATTTTCTACTATGTTTTCTCGGTATGGCTGCAATGTGCAGAGCCTCAGAGTCGCATTATCCATCCCTTTTAAGTACAAAATTTCTTTGAAATTAAAATTGGACAACTTGGACAGCATGAATGGGAATGGCCTCAGGCTGTAAGCATATTTCTAATTAATCTTTTGCCATCTGAGGATTACACTTCTCCATGCATTTTTAGAACCTCAGTCAGCATTTCAAGAATTGTGAAGAAAGAATCAGCTGAGGACACCTGCAATCTTACTAAAAATACGTTCAGTGTAACAGGTCAAAGAAAGATATCTGTTCTAAGAGCAGACATTTGACTTCCACTACATCACATATTTGCTGTCTGTACTTTCTCAAGTGTTTCTATTTTTCCTTTTCTGTACCTTAATATTAAAAGATCATATGTCTCCTTCTCACGGTTAAAATCATCTGTCTGCTCTTCATGTCAACAGACTGGACAGTTACCTACAGGTAACTACTCTCAAGTTTTTATTTATATTCTGAATGGATGAGCTTTTTCACTTCACTTTAAAAAGGTGCATCTCACCTTGATGCTATACTTTTATAAAACTGTATGAATAATCTAATCTGTTGCTATAAACATGCCTGCACATTATATCTTTCCCTTTACTTCATGCATGTGACATCTCCATCATAACAATGGCCAATACAGACCAGGTAATAGGGAAGAGAAGAAGGCAACTTCCTCAGCTAGTCATTGGTGCCATTACTGACTTTTTTTGCATCCCTAACTGAAGAAGTTCATTTCTTGAGTAAAAGGACACAAACCTATACAGTCTGAGGGATATTACCTTGCAAGACACCATAATGCCAATTTATGAAATTGTAACTGAAAATAAACAATAAGGTTACTCTATTTGAGGTCAGAGTTTAAAAACAGATTTATACAGTTGTTTGGATCTACACAACATGACTAAAAATGAAGTTTGTATTATGAGCCACTCTGTCAGCAGTTATTTCTGAAAGCAAAAGCTGGTATAATGGAAGGGTCAGCAGTTTTTGAAAACACCAACAGTACAGTTGTGTCTCATACTAAAAGTGTGAACTTGGCTCTTGTAACATGAGCTCTCCTAAGGGGCTGGATTGAGATGCCCATGTAAAAAAGACTCTCAAATCCTGCAATGGACAGATTTTTAGCTAGATAACGTTTACCTAAACAGCTAATATTTACTCTATTTTTTTGAAAGATCAGAAGTACAAACAAAAGCGCTATCAGTTTTATAAGTATCAAAAAATGTAGTACTAAGAAGAATCTGGTAAAATGTATCATTTTAATGTAACTAATACTACAACTACTCAGATTTTGAGGGTTTTGGATATTCTTACAATGTGTTTTGTTGCTATCAGATGTGGATACTAGCACCATTTCACCCTTGGGTTTTCTTGTGTTTCACAGATGGAACAAGCACAGCTGGTTATATGAATTATTAAGAATTTGTGACATCTCACAGGACCTGGAATTCTTCCTGGTGAAGTGAAAAATACTAAGTCTGTACTACTCAATTATTTTCTTAGCAAGCCCAAAAACATATTACCTCTGCATGTCCCCATTCACAGGAGGATTACTACTGCACCCAGTATCTCATGGAAAAGAACCTTAGGCTATTAAGTTTGAACAAAACTGACAGCATGCTCTATGCAAAAGATACCATGTGTTTGACTTTCTCACATTTGAATATAGCTGATATGTAATCTAAGTTTCTTTTTAGGGAAACTAGTTCCCTGAATAAATTTGGAAAACTCATACCAATGAGTGTAGGTATACAAGAGACTTAGAATAATTAATAACAGACTTCTTAGGAAAGGGGGAAATCTCCACATTTGTGAATGGTGTATTCTGCCATTTATGAGTAAATATGTCCACAACATGTCCACTTCTGTCTGAGAGAACTCCACACTAACTCCTCACTGGACATTGCATGTAACTACTGATGCACAATCCAATGTAACTAACAGTGACTACGTTTACCTAAACAGCTAATATTTACTCTATTTGCAGCTGACAGCTCTGTTTGGAAGGCCAATTTATAGAAAATCAACTTTCCATCTTCAAAGAGAAGGTACTGATTGGTATATCACTAAATAAAAGCCTTTTCAATGTTCCATGGGAATGGCTTTATTTCTGTTCCTCAATGTCTCTTGAAAATAATAAATATGAGTGATGTTGAACATAATTCAGTGTCAGTATTGTATTAGGGATGGCTGAACAATGACACAGACTCCAAAGTCTTCTCAGAAGGCCTATATCTCACAGTTTATCAGAACTCACATCTTTAATAGACTGTTCTGAGAAAACTGGACATGATCAGTCCCTCAATCAACATCCCTCACCATTACTGACTAATTAGAAACAACACCCCTTGGTAAACCTCTTGCAAGACAAGTGCAAAACAACAGGTGCAAAGATTGTTTTGATTCCTTCATGAGTCTTCTCACAGCTTCCCAGAATAATGTATGGGAAAGTTACTTGACTTTCTTTCTCACTGGCCATATAGCTGTCTGATGCTTAAAAATTCCTCTCTGTCCAGACTGTCAGCATCCACAATTCAGTACAAAAACTTTCACAGCTATGTATATGTGCTGTGTGACTTAAATTCTACCACATGCAATGTTTAAGATTGTGAATGCTATTCAAGAGGTTAAGGATATGGTTTCAATAAAGAGCAATGCAAATAAATAAAATAAAAAAATGAAATAAAAAAGGAAAACAACATAGGAAAAAAACAGAACAGTTTTCTATAACCTACAGTTGTTCAGTGCTGAATAGGAATGGTTTTGAAAAATTACAGGAAATAGTTATGTAGCTATAGGGTACAGGGTGTAATAGATAACCAACTGAATCTTGGATTTTTCTGTTTTGAAGTCAAACTCAGAACCAGGAGCCTGGATCAGAGACAGGCAAGTTTAAGGCAAGAGCATCTAGGAAAGTATACAGAAAACACAGCAACGAGCAGCAGTGCAAACTAATCCAGTGCAAGTCAGGGAGAGATAAGTATAATAAAAGGCCAATACAGCAAATTGGACTTTAGCTCAACCACAATGAGAAAAAAGCAGAACATTTAAAAAAACCCAATCCAAACAACAAAGAAACAGACACCCCACCTCTGTAAAACAGAATTGGTCATATCACTAATGACAATTGTAAAAGAAAACGAGGGCAAACATTACGGGTCAAAGGCAAGGGAGAGTTACAAAAAAGACCAGGAGCATTGTTAACCAGCTGTTTGGTGCAGAGGTGAAAAAAACCTGTCATAAAATCTCTGCAAGGCTCAAGTTTAATCCCTGCCTTCAACTAAAGGGTCAGCTTTTTTCAGGTGAGCAGAAGAATCATAACAGCATTTTAACAGCTTAACACTGGGGAAAAATATATTACATATCAAATAAATTACATCATCAAAAATGCTCGCCTTCATTAGTTTTATCTCAGAATATTAAAAGCATGATCTGAAGACATTTCAAAGCCACAAGTGGCTGATTTTTAACTTGGGGGAAATGAGTGAGAAGCTACTAGAAAAGTGAGAAAATTATGAGAAAGCCAAACTGCCACTCTCTCTAAATGAAAAAAACAATATGAGCACTGGTGGCAAAAAAAACCATTAGGGAAAGTATTTGTCAGCATCAGAGAATAAGGAGATGACTGGCAAGAAAGTTTCATTTTTCAAGAGCAATTCATTATCAAACATACAGTTTTCCCTCGACTGTAATAGGCCTCAGTACAAGTGGAGGCAGCAAATGCCAAACGCTTTCACCCCCATGCAGCTTATGAAATTGTCTCACATAACCACCTTAGAGGGAGACATTCTAGGACAAAACACTACAGGGCCAGTGAAACACTGGCTAAACACATCGAAATAATAGTTATAAATGATCTGAGAGTTAAAAGTAGTTAGAATTTCAAAGCAGTTCAAATGGACAGATGTGTCAACAGTCCTGTGTCTACTCCTGTGTCTGATGCTGCTTGGTGTTTTCACTATTACCATAAGAGGTCATTAATAACCATGTCATGATTGCTTTAGCAAGTCAAAAATAAGTGAGATTTTTCAATACAGACACCCCAAATGTGAGAATGTATGACTCAGAGCACACAAGAATTAAAACAGGTCTGGACATTCTAAAGAACTAGTCAGGGAGATCCCTCCCCAACTAACTTAAAAGAGACAAATACCTCCCTCAGGGAAAGTGAATCTCCAGATGAAGTTAATTCATACAATAAAGCCTGTCTACAACCCCATGTTCTGTTCAACATGGAGGTGAATCTTGGCAAGTCTGGAGACAACTGAATACATCCTCTGTTATTCTATACAAATATACATATATATATAAATTTACCTTTGTCTCAAATTTCCTGCAAATTACTGCTACACTCAATGCTATGTGCTAGTGTACTTTGAGCTGGTCCTGGCACTCTGGAGTGCTCTCAATTACTTCCCTTTTTTTGTTTTTTGAAATTGTATTTTTCAGTCTCTCCAGCATAGAGCAATGGGCTTTTGTTGCTCTTCATGCAAGCACTTGGTAAGGGTAGCAAAGAAGACTGCTGGATATAGTTTAAGAATGGTGTCCAAAATTCATTCTGAAAAGAAAATTCAAGACTCCAGTATAAAGTAAAAAGAAAGTCTTTCCTCCCTAAAGACGAAGAGACGGGTTACTTGTGTTTTCAAAGAACAAAGCTTAACTGTGATCACACTATAAAGCTTTTGTAAAAGGAGACTGGTGGGCTAGGGGAGTCACAGCATAGAAGAATTTAATGCACTAGCAAAAATCATGGTCCTTAATTATATGCAAGAAAGTATAGCTTCAAACAGTCAGTCATGACCTCCATTTGATGAACTTCAAATGCTTTTTCTTCTGCAAAACCCCTGCCTTCAAACAGTCCTGTGTGCATGTCTGCTGACAGAGTTTATTACTCGTAAGTACCTGTAAATCAACAGTGGCATCTACTACAAAATACTGCTAAAGAGCTAAGGGACAATGTCATAAAGACCTGAGTACATACAAACACCACCTCAGAGACAGCAATCACACAAAGCAAGTACCCCATGGAAACATCTGGAAATACGTCCAACAATGGAGCACAACTTCTAGGAAGAAATCAAAATAATAGCATAAAAAACAGCAGAGAGAAATGAATTACACATTTCAGAACTACCTTTAAAGATCTTGCAGCTTTTGGTATAAAACCTATATGAACACTGCTTCACACTGAAAACTGCCCTAAGACAGTTAAGGTAGCCCAACCCTATGGGCCTGGAGTACTACAGGAAGGATAACACACCTAAGTACAACATTAAATGGCTCTTTAAGCCATAGGAGCTTAAACAGTAACATAAATAATACAACTAACAACAGCATGAACCACACTTTACGTCTTAGACTTTCAATATTTATCACAAAGCATGCCCATATGCATGTTGCAGTTTCCCTAGAAGAAATTATTCAAGTACCTACAAATTACAATTGATGTATTACCAAAAAAAACCCCAAAACCTGTTATGCTTCAGCATAATAGATTCGGCTTCCATCATTCTACCTGAAGCTGCTGCTTTTCTGTTAGGATGGCTACACTAGGATTTTCATGGCTATTAAATCCCTCAAGGATTTACTCAAGGGCCTTGAAAAAGTCCCAGCCGTGGCTGATTGATCTAATTATTTGTTGTGAAAACTAAGTAGATATTACATACACAGAAAGTTGATGTCTCTCTATGCACCTGTGCATATGAAGCTCTCAGGCATCCTGCAGTCAGTCCCACCTCAGAATGATGCTGACAGAGGAAACAACAGTCTCTCCCTTTGCCAGCCTATGGCAACTTCAATAGACAGCAGAAACTCTCCACTGACTAACTCATTAAATAAGTCACCTGGTGAAGCTTATTAAGGAGAGCAGAGGACCCTTTCGTCCTTGGCACTACTGAAAATTTTTGTTCTGCAACTACTTCAGTCTCGGTGAAACTAAAATCATTGAACCTCGGAAGCGCCTTTCCGAATACTAACAAAAAATGAGTTTGCAATGGTGTATGCACCACTTGTCATGGCATATTTTCATTTCCAGCCCCATCATTCCCAAGAGGTGAGGCACAGCATCATCCTGAATGGGGTTCCAAGTGGAAGAGACACTCATCACCTCTCTTTTGGTTGTGAGTGCAGCTGCATGACGGGGCCAGCACTGCTGCAAGGACACAAAAAGCACACCTGAAAAGGGGCAGAAGCACCTTCCACTGAGGCCCCTGTTTCCTCAGTCACCCAGGGCTCCTGAGCCCATAGCTGAAGAGGACAGAGGAGGACATCCAAACACCACTTCAGGCATCCAGCACTTGCCTGACAAGTCTCCAAACACCCTTCAAAACTATCATTATTTGGGCTTCCCACACAACTCGCTTGGTGTTGAATAGCAGAAACAAACAACATTCCCCTACAAGAAATCCGCCAAGTAGAAGGAAGGAATGATAGGATCACTACACAGGAAGAATCATCACCATTTTTGAATCATTCACCATCATTTAAGCACACAGATGGTACAACAAAGTTCTTACTTGCAGAAGTGGTGAGCAAAGGATTTACTGCAGAGTAGCAGGCAGATGCAGTATGTTTTCCAAGGACTCTGACTTCCACTTAAGTATCTGAATTTAACAAGAACAACTGTGCCTACCCAAGCAATCACTTGAATGAATTGAAGACAGCTTTCAAACTAACAATTCCTTTCTCACCATCAGTCAGCGAAGTAAAAACCCAGGCTGCAGACAGTTTTTAAAGCTGAATTTACAGAATTTTAGGGAAATTCATGTTATATGAAAGCACATTTTCCATTACTTTTGCTGTGTACTAAGATTTGCTCATAATACTATGGGCAAAATCTCTTAAATGTTAACAAAAAAAATCTGCTCTACAGTGAAAGGTTCCCTTTTGTAATTTTTTAAGAAATCAGGTTTTATGTTAAATATACTTTAGATGGAAAACAAAACAGCTTGGTTTCATAATGACTGTAATGGCAGTTTAATCTGAAAAGAACTCTATATGGCATGAAAGTACACTGACCTATCTGCAGCTTTTCAGACTTGAACATCAGAAAATAGTGGTTTCAGTAGTAGATTTGGCTCATAATTGGAAATGGTGAAAGATGGGATTGGTGATGGTGTGAAATCAGTGAACAACCATCCCATTAGTCATCCCAATGGTGTCAGAGTCTAATCCTATGAAACCCAGAGGCAAAAGTCTTCAGGGCCAACTGATAATTTTCATAGTTATTTTATCTTTCAAGGTCGTTTGAACTACTTTGGAAGAGACTCTGGCACATGAGAGTTTTATGAAAGCGTATGCTCAAAGCATGTATTTTTGTACTGGAGTTTGAACAGAAATCATTGCCAGGATGACATATCTCTATCTCAACACAGCAGGGAAAATTCTCATGGGACTCCCAGTTCAAGGCAGAGTCCTAAATAAAGTCTGACACTTCACAATAAATCAACAGTTTCTGAGCATCATAATGCTCATTTCATTTTCCAGTCTTTTCAATTTTTGTGGCCAGTTCATTTGAGACAAATAACTCTTATTTTGGAGTCCATGAAAATGTTCATTTTTGAATGACTGAGAGGTCAGGTTAAACTTTGTTACTTCCCAGCACTAGAAAGTTCTAATACAAATCAAGGTTGTGGAAAAGGCCAAATCAGGGATTACAGCCTTCTCCATTTTCTTCGAAAAACCTAAAAGAAAGGAAGAATATTCTCACTTGGCTTTCCTCTTTCCACTACTCACAGAAGCACAGTGTGGTAACAGGGGAGGAAAGGAGAATTTTCATCCTGTGTCATGTTATTAGAAGGGTGACCCCAAGAAGATGCACAAGAAGAGAGCTTAACTGGAGAAAATGAGAAATCAACAAGCAACTTGTAGCTACAACTAGACATTTGTGATACAATGGATGGCAGCTGTTGGTAGAAGTTTGGCCATCTGAGAATAAGAGCTATGGACCCAGCGTTAAATAAAGAACAGATTCAAAGCATCTCTTCTGAGCACCTCTGTGGGAAATGACACCACCACTTGGAGTGCTGACAGTGCCTCAGAAATTTCTGATGCTTGGATCATCTCAGGTGTGAGGAAACACAGAGGGGAAAGGCTATTCTGCACAACTGCCAGAGCTTAACTCACTTTCAGACTCCTTCACCTGATGAGGCCCAGAAGAAACTTGTGCAGCCACTGTGCCCCTGTGGCCAAGAGCACTTGCACCACACCAGATGAGTTACCTTGGGGTACCGAGACCCCTGAGCTGGAAGAGAGAGATAATAAGCAGAATGAATTCCCCAGAATCCAAGGGGAAGTGGTCACCAACATGTTGTTTCAAAGACATTGAGACATGGTTCTTGAGGTCATGGTTTGGTGGTGAATGTTGCAGCCTTGGGTTTATGGTTGGATCATGTGACCTTGAGGGGTTTTTTCCACCCTAAATAATTCCATTATTTGATTCAGACATTTTATCATCTCTACTGGGCCTCAAGAACTATTATGACCAACAGCATCCAACCATCTTTGGAGATATATTTTTTTACATAATTTCAGAATGCTGTGCTGCCCATCACTGATAGAAGACAGAATAAACAGTTCCAAAAAAAATAAAGGTTACATTAGATGTCTAAATACCTACCACTCATTTGAACTCCATCAGTGCACCCTCTCTGGTGGTTCCCATTCACCTGACATCAAAAGGAATCACAAAAGTCACTACAGATTCAAAACTTGCCGCTTACCTTCTCACACCTACATGTGTGTGCACACATATGAATTCATGGCAGCTACATGAATTACAAAGCATTCACAACAGCATCTTATTGCTTCAGGGACAATGATAAACATGATTTGTTTTAGTCAACTGTTTTACCTCCTAGCAGTTAAGCAAAATGGTGTTTTTCTACAACAAAACAAATGCGGTAATGTAAGGTCAGAGATGAATGCAGAGACAATGGAAGCTGACAGAAAGGACTAACCAGCCAAGGAACCATCAAGCCATCTTTCAGATTCTTGATTATTGAAACACCCTTACATAGCTTTGTCAGGCTAAATGGCTGTCATTTAGGCACACATTTCACTGTCCAGTAAGGACAACATATTTTCCAGCCTATTCCAGCCACATATATTTCTCTTACAAGCTATAAAAAAAGAATTGTTACATAAATAACTTCCAGAAGCACTGAAAAAAAAATTATTTGATGCAAGACTCGTAATATTCATTCATAATTTCTATACCAAAAACTGTGCCTATAACAGAAAATAAATTTTCTCTATCTGCCTATTAGTCTGGAATTCAACTTCTGCTCCTCAACTTCCCAAAATGGTCTGTCCCTTGCATAGTTCATCAAAAAGAAAAATGAACTGATTTGGCACTGCATGCAGATTTAGAATAACTTAATAAAAATTTTGTTTATCTTTAGTCAGGCGCATTTCTCCTGTGCTGGACTTAAGGAGGCTAACAACCATGTGGTCAGACATAAAAATAGTAAAAGTATATGAAGACCTTCACCTTACCCAGTCTGTGGCAAGGTACAGCAAAAGGGAGGTGTAGGATGAAACCTTGTAAGGATGAACAGCAGCTTCCACAGCTTCACTGCTCCCTAAGATCTACTGTTAATGGGCTTTTGCATCAAATGACAGGAGAGTAACATCTTACCTGTTTTTCACCAAATGGAAACATTCTGTGCTGAAGGTGATCTCTTCAGCAAGCACAGAATGGCCATAATACACTGAGAAGTGGCTGCAACATCATTATACAATTTTAATTCTGTGAAGATTTTGTGTCTACTGAACAGCCTATGATAAATCTGACATTTTCCAATGCCAGAATCTTTCTTTACTCAGAAGAGAGATGGAAAAAATAAAGGTCTTTAAAGCTCACATAAATAGAGAGAATGAAGAGGAAAAAAACATTATGGGAAAAAGAGATAAAATTACCAATAGCACATTATGGACACTGGATGAGACCCAGTTAATTTATTAACTTGAAATCATAGAGGAAATATCTTAAAGAGATATCTAAACTTCTGTACAATACTGACTTAGTCTTTTTAGACTGAAAGAAAGCAAATGTGACAATAACTTTTAAAATGTTCATCAGTGGAACTGAAAGGCTGTACTGTTGTTCTATATTGCTGAAGTCATTTAAAGCTCTAAGAATATGAACTGTGGATATATGGATACATACATGAGCCTGAGGAAGAGTTAATGTGCCTTCTGTAAAGAGAAGTTATGTGTCAAAACCACAGAACTTCTTTGAAAGATTCAGCAAGCATTTGACTGTAAAGTAGGTTTGATTGATTTTCATGCTTGGATTTTCAGAAGTTACTTGACAAGGTCCCTCAAAACAGGTGCTTGAAGAAACTACAGAAGGCACTGACGAATTAGTAGTTGGTTAAGAGACAGAAAACAGGGAAGGAATAAAAGCCTACTTTTCACAGTGCAGAGAGGTCATCAATAAGTCTGACCAGAGCTGGTGCATGCTACACAATAAGCTAAGATGAGAAATCAGGTGAAAATAGCTGGTTGGGATTTTTTTAATAATCCAATTTCTCCATAATAAATCTGTGCCCAGCTGCAACAGGTGTCTACTGAGATTCAGTTAGAGGGTATTAAATGGCAGAGAAAATTCCCTGTAAATAAATACTAAATTATGAATATTGAACACAATCCTAATTTCTTATATTAAACAAAATAATTGGCCTATTATCACAAGAAAAGACATCTTGAAATACAGACAAAAACTACACAAATCAAGCCTTCAGCTAGAAGAAAAAGAAAGGCAACCTCAAACCCAAAAACTGTTAAGAGGTATTATTATTAGCCTATGTATAATTTCACTGGGTGAATGTCTCCCCTGGTTTATCTCCATCTATTCAAAGCTCTGCTGGACACACTGCTGGGAAACCTACTATTACTAACTTTTATAAACAAGGAGTTTGGACTGGATGAGCTTAATAACTCCCTTCCAATTCTATTAGTTCTGTGATTCTGTGTTACCTCTCAAGCACTGCATGCAAATTTACATGACTATTCTGTAATGAGGCACAGAGCTGAAGGTTCAGATTTAGCTTCAGATTTCTGGAGGCTGAGGGACTGCTCTGGGCAAGCACCAAAGGATGGATGCTCTTGCACCCCTCTCTAGACATGTTCTTCTTACTACAGATGGGAGACAGGATATCAGCCCTAACAGGCCTTTGATCTGACCCAGCACCACAATTCTTATACCACGAAGACTCAAATGACTTAGGATGACCAATTAATTTTAAATTGTATTGCCAACATATATGTATGTTTGCATTAGTCAGTAGGTTCTGAAATGGCGGAAAGTTCTGGAAACAAATACTGAGTGTTTCCAAACAGGATGTCTCCACAAGCAAAATGGAAAAACACATTCATGGTATCAATAGAGTCGATTCTTTCTGGAAGGCAAACTTAAGTTTCCTTTAAACACTAAAACACACATGCTCAGTGCCCTGCATGCTCATCTGAGAGCAACAACTGCATTTTAGGTATATTTTGCACTAGCCAGACATTAAGGATGCAGTAGAGTACATTGGCCCCCAAAGACATTTTGATTTCAATTTGACATAAGTAGGGGACTAGGAGAATCTGGCTGATCCTTTGGTGGTGTCAACAGATCAATACTGAACTTACTGCTACCAACAAGAGGACACTGAAAAATCAATGCAGTTATTCTGAAGATAACTGAAAGAACTCTCCTGAGTCATAGAGACAGCTCCTGGTAACATGGGCAACCATGTCTCTTCCGCAAAAATACCACATACCAATTTTAGGCACAATTCTCATCTGTCTTGCTCATATTTAAAAGGCTGTTACAGAAGTACAGATGGTTACAGACTGTCCCCTAAATTACAATTTTTATTGTAGTCAGGGTCAAGGTAGTTCTCCCTTGAATGCACAAGGAGTCCTTCAATTTAAGTGAATTATTCTAACTTGCAGATGTGATCCTCTGTTGAAGAACTACCATAACCAACCATCTGGGAGTAAAGAAATCAAATTCCTCCACAGTATATTTTCAGATTAAATGTTTACAAGTAAGTTTTTAAAAGATTTTTCATAACACATATGAAGGCAAGTATTTTATATCAATGTTGCCATCACTTTTCACAACTGCAACTATTTGCTGGATGGATAAAAAATTAGGACCTATCAAGTCCCAGATGACTCACAGACCCACATAATTTTCAAATGCCATGTAAAAACATTCTTTTTTGTTTGACAGACTTACTGGACATGAGTCCTTCCACATTCAGGAATCAATAAATTTATACACACTTAATCCACATTTCAAAACCAGGAGGAGAAATATACCTATCTGCATATTAAATCTTGATCTACTAAAACTTCAAGATTTCTGTCAGGTTCCTGACTAGTACAACAATTATATTATTTGGCACCCATCATAAGAAGACAGGTGTAGAATGACCAATTTTGCAGCTTCTAAAGGTGTGTGGAGATTATTTCTTCCTCTTTGCATAAAGATGATTGAGAGTGCATTCGAGTGCTTTCTCTCTGAAGAAAGCACTGGGAGCTGGGGCGAGGGAAAGTGGGAATAGACTCCCTTAGCTAAAGGAGCTAGGAAGCACCAAAGGAATATAAAAGAAGGGATTCATCCTTGCTATGGGCAATACTGCAAGAATTCTGATTTGTTTGAGTTTCAGTTGTAGTGGAATAACAGTATAGAGGGGAACAATTTTATTAGCCATTTGCTAATGGATTTTTTTTCTCAGTCTCAAGAAAACTGTTTGCATCTAACCTTCATCAAAACTTGCCAGAAACACACTGCACACTACTTCAGGTTTTTTTGCTTTTATCTGACATGCATATCTGAGCACTATGCCTTTGGTAGGTTCTACATCTTATTTAGTATTTGAATTATCTTCTTTGGCATAAACTTTGGAGTATGCTGAAACAGTTTGCTGATGATAAAGATGGGGAGGCATTGGCAGTAGTGCATCTGAGAGATATAATACCAGAAAGAAAAAGCCTGTACTTACTACCTGGGCAGTAGGATCAAGACAAAAATGATAAAATTTAGCTGCATTAAGTACACAGCCACAAAGTACAGACAATTACAAGAATTCCACTATAAAATCTCATGAAGCAGAGATGGAAAATGGAAGAAAATCTTGGAAACAGGGAAGGAATATAGAAAACGTATAGTTTGGGCAACAAACAGCTATAAGCCAAGACAGCAGCTGTAAAAAAGGCAAATGTCACCCATCCCAGATGGGGTCACAGAATCATCTGTGGCGATTCATTTTTCCTAAATGATTTTTCTGTTCTCCCCCAAATGGTTTGTTTATTACTAAGTTGTTGTAAACCACCCCCTGAGTCGCCATTCACTGTAACCCAACTGTTACCCAACCCCTCCTACCCTCAGTATCCCATCCATCCAAATATTGGATCTGCCCCCTCGCTGGAAAGCTCTTTTAAGTTGAGATACACGAGGCAGAAGGCCTCTTGCTCTTGCTCTCCTGCTCTCTGTCTCTTGCCCCTCTCCCCCTTGCTCCCTCTCTCTCTCTTTTTCCCCACTCTCCCTCTCTCCCTCTCTCCTGTGGGAGCCATGCCACTCCCCCCCAGTGTGGGAACCCCAAATAAACCCCCAAATAAACCCCCAAATAAACCCCCAAATGTCTGATCAACACCCTCAGAAGCCATGTTGTGCCCTGCCTGCCTGTGTGCTGCCTTTAGCTGCTACATGCTGCCCAGGGAATCCTCTCTAAAAGCTCTGGTAAGGCTCCTGTAGCTCACCTCCCTTCCTGGACCCAGAGAAGGGGTTGCCAGTTCTCCTGCAGCTGCTAGCCCAGGCAGAAAGCAACACCATCCCAATTCAATAATGTTTATTGTTCTTAATAGAAAATTTTGTAACTGGAGGCAGTGGACAAACACAGCTTCTGTAACCTCTCTGTGTTCCAGCAAGGAAATAAACCACACGAAAGCTGCACCACTTTTGGTATGGTTTGTAGAACACAGTCCAAGCAAGAACCAAAGACAAAAGACAAAAACAGTTAAGACGGACCTGAATCAGAACTTTTCACAAGGCACCATCGCACAAGATATTAACTTACTTCATACTTGCAATCTGGTTGCCTTGAGTGAAGAATGTCTTTAATTGACACAAAATGTAAAATGCGAAAGGGTTTGTTAATTTTTATTCAGAATTGTTGAATAATTTCATAGTGTGAAATTGTCTCTTATCCACAATGCGTATTCAATTACTCATTCTAACTCAAAGAGAAATGCCAAAATATTGAAATTTATCATGGGATGAAAATTCCAGAGTTCTCAAATATGACAATTAACTATTGCAAAGATAAGAATATGTGCATAAAACAAGCTTTAACAGGTATGACCCTAAAGCATTACGTATGGTTTTCTAATGGCTACATGTCATTTTGGATGACTAACTGCAGTCGTTTAGCATGGACGTGAGGTTTGTTTTGAGACACTAATTTTGAAGACTAAAAATGCTAAGATTATATTGCTGATTTAGCTGGGAAAAATAAGCTTTGCTGAAATCAGTTAAAACTCAGAGGATGGTTAAGAGAGACCGGGTTTTAGATAAGCTATCCCGGATCTAATAACTCATTGCCTGTCAAGCTTCTGTTTGTGTAAACTGGGCTTGTAACAAAAAACAAGGAAATTGATCAACAGACCCCAAAAACACAAGGTGAAATTCTCTATCTCCAGAAACAGGCCTGAGAACAGGAAAACTATAGGTTTCACCAAGGAGTCATTTGTCATGTATGCATCGAAAGGTGGAAAGTTTAGAATGAGGAAGACCAGTTTGACTTCCTCCTTTTGGTGACCACTCCCCACATAAGACCCCCGACCCATTTCAGAGAACAAACTACGCATGCTTAATGGCCTTTTTGTCAATTAGCATAGAAGCAGAGAAGAGGAGGTGACAAGGGTGTGAATATGCGTTTGTATTTTGTGTATTCAACACTTTTGTGGATAAAAGGCTTTGTAATTACCTGTGATCTTTGCAGTGCTATTGGGGAGCTATCCCAATGGAGCTGCCCGCCAGTCAATAAACATACACGTTCTAACTGAACTGTTGGAGAGTCTTTTGTCCCTCACAGTTGGGTATCGGTATTAGATCGATATTCATATTTTAATAAATCAGTTTCTCTAAGGAAACTATAGCAGATGTTGACAGCTTGGTTAACTATTGGGATCACGCTGTTAGTGTCTGATGAGAGAGATGATCTGCAGACCAGGATACTCTTTGGGACTCGTGGTTTATTGGTCGTGGGAAGGCAGCCTGACTGGGGAAGAGTCCAAAGGTCTAAAGGGACAGGGATCCAGGGGAGCAAGAGCACGAGTTACCTGTTACATTCCATTTGAACCCTTTCTATCGTGAATATTCTAATGAGCATCAACCAATCACCTCAAGATACAAAACCTACAGAATCTACATACAGCCTATAGGGACTACTATATTACTATACTAATTTACATGCTAAAAACCTAAAAAAACACCTTTTCCCTGATACCTGAGAAGGTCTAACCCCCTTTTGTTTGGGGATGGGAATGGCTCAATAGACGGAGCTTTGGCTATTGACTTAGTTAATTCAATCACCATCTTCCTGCTTCCTCCTCTCCAACATCTGACCCAATTAAAGACCCAATTCTAAGCGTGAAAACACCCACGCTTAGAATCAGCCCAGGAAGCCCAGGAAGTCCTTTTCCTCCTTGCTTTAGAACAGGTAACGAGGCCAGCCCCTTTCTGCCCTGTGGCCCCTCAGGGCCTGGTAGCCTGGCCGCGCCCGCTGCGTTGGGCAGGGAGAGCCAGGCCTGGCCTGAGCTGTCTCTGGGCTTCCCCCCAGCCACCAGTGAGGGGCAGGGAAACTGCAGCCCCCGAGAGCAGCCTGGGGCTCACTCAGCACGGCTGGCCCCGCGCCGCCCTTCCGCGGGCCCTTCCCGGGGCCGGGGCCTGTGCGCGGCCTGGGCAGGCTCTGCCTCTGCCGCTGGCAGGGCCCACCTTGGCTGTTGGGATTTCTGACTGCCTGAGCCGCTCGCTCTCAAATTCCACCCCTCACCTGCTGCCTGAGACAACAGAGGCAGAGGTCAGGTTAGGGTAGGGCTACAATAAATTTTATTCCTGGCCTTCAAGGCCAGCCCCAGCAGCTGCCACAGCTGCCTGGGGTCGCTCCGACATGCAAGTCAAAAGGAGGCCGAGTTCCCGACACCCCCCCTTTTTCTAGATTCCAGTCTATTTCCATATGCCCCACTCGTTGTCCAATCAACAACTCCAGATGACGATGGCGATGTTCTATCCTTCTACGTTGTTTGTCTTTGGGGGCCCGGAGCTGAGGAAGAGTGTCCTTGAAGATGTGAATCCCGCCGAAACCCAAACTACCCTGCCCCTACACCCTGTGACGAGCAGGCAGCCTGCTCATTAGAATGAAACACCGAAAACCCAAAACTTCAGGCAACACACCGGCACGGCTTTGAAATTTGACACCGCAGCGAGAGAAAAAGGTGACTAGTGCAAGCCCTGGGCAAGGTGATGAATTCTTTTCTTACAGCACCAATCCTTCTCTGAGAAAAAGAATTGACACAGAGTGGTTGAAACGTAAAGACACAGCATGGAAGTCAGTGGAATGAGAGAAAAGGATTGACTGGAAGAAGAGATTGAGGAAGCGGACATTTTTAACTGGACTTCTCTAGTCTAAATCATATCATAATGATATGATATCTTAATGACTTATAATATCATAAGGCTGTTGGAGGAATGAGGATTTCTAGTCAAAGGTTCTGGACTGATACAATTAAGATTTAATTGAGAATTTTGAACAGAGTAAGCCCCCCCATTCCTGGGGTAAAAGGAGGTCTCAGCCTTTGAGACGAGGATGATTTTGAAGAAAAAGTGATTTGAGACCCTCGGCTCCTGGGGTAAAAGGACATCTTTATTTCTTTTGCGATAGAGACAATTTTAGAGATAGAAGAAGAGAATCCTTGTTTTATACGAGAAGAAGCATTCTTAAATGGTACACCAAATATGCTGAAAGGCCCAGGAGTAGCCAGAAGAAAGACTGCTAATGGATGGGACTGCACAATCCGCAAAATCCTGAGCGGCTGCAGATTTGTGACACTGGGAGCTACCAGACTTTGGTTTTGCCTTGTGGTGAATGTCTCCATGGGACTCTAAAGGATCTCCTCTCCCACAGTAATGAAAGATTAGGTTATAATGGTGAAACTGACTGAAAATCACAGATTTTGTCTCTCTATCATAGTTTGTAGAAAAGTTGAACACTTGTGGGGGGGAAGGAAGAGTGTTTTGAAGTTTCATTTTTCATTTTTCTTTTTCTCCTTTTGGTGTGTGAGAATAAATTCTCTTTGTAACTTCCAAGTTTTAGGCCTGTTTTGCTTTTTATTATCTCCTAGTCATATCTCACAAAAAGGCAAACACTGAAACCATCACACTAACACATCTTGCTAATCATTATTATTCTATCTTAGCTATGACTAGAGCAAAAGACAGTAAAATGGTATTACTAGGTATTCAACACAGTTAAGACATGGTTCATAGGAAACATCAGGACAAATTACTTTAACAGGCTATCTGGTATATACTTATTGTGTTAATTCACAAACATAATCAGTTCACAGAATAGAGACTGGGAAAAGAAAGAAAGTAGGATTTGGAGGGCTATTTATGTGAAGAATAAATTTCACCAGGCCTAATTTAGACAGTCATTTGCAAGGGAAATACATTTAATGCGATTTTTCCATCACAAATGACACTTCATCTTGTCTAAAGTCATGCAGGAAAATAATTAGAGGAGGTTAAAATAGTTTGGTTTTTTCTTCTACTACGTAAGTGTAGCATGAACAATAAAAATAGCCTAGTATGGATCAAACCATTTGAAGTCATTGTACATTAACATGAGCTAATGTACTTTAACTAGACAACCTGAATATTCAAATGGTCAAAATGACACAATTATGCTGAGGAGAGGTGACCAAGTTTCTTTTTCTAATTTGAAATTAATGATTCTCTGAAAAGAAAAAAATATTCTCTATATGCTACTGCCAATCAAATCAATTCTGTGAACAACTTTTATAGTAATGAATAAAACTGCCTTTTATTCCTGCTCTACCTACTTTTGAACACTTATAAATTATGAAGAGAGATGGGATTTGAATTTAAACTCAGAAAAAATAATTTACGTGCATATTTATTATGGAGATAATACAGAGATGGAGATGGGTTTCACCCCTACAGAGAAAAAAAACATGCTCATGAATTTTAGGGTCTCTTTCATTGCAGATTTTCCATTACATATTGACCCCATTTGGAACTGATTACTGATCTTACTTAGAATTCATCAGTTGCTAATTTTAACTATTAAACTCAGCTCTTGTTTACAGTTCCATTCTTGAATTAAAATGTTGTGAAGGGAGAATAATATACAATTAATTTACCAGTCTTCCTTGTCCCCCCACCAAATAAAATTTATTATTGCCTTTTCAGTGTCATACGTGTTGTGTTGCTCCACTATTTTCAGTTACTTGTTGTTCTAGTAGCATTTTTTAAGACTAGAATTTGCCTTCCTCTTCTAACTCAAGTTAATCTTCTTCTAGCTAGCTAACAGACCAGTGAATAGTGTGCTGCACAAGCCCTTGCAGCTTCCATTGAAAAAGTTCCAAGGAACCCCCAGAATAAAAAGGGTGAGAGGGAGAAAATACCCACCTTTATTAGGTTTCTTCCTCTGATCACTTGGACTCTAAAATCATTGAACAATGTGATCAGTCATTTCCTAAGCAGTCATCAGTATCTACACCATGAAGTATTGCTTCCCATTACAACGTGAGCTTTCAACCCTTCTGTTTTTAGTTCTGCTAAGCTAGTCAGCTAGAAAATCGTGAGGGTTTGAAGAGAATGTAGAGAGAAGGCTCACTTGCTGCACCCACAACATCAGGCAGGGCTGGGGGGCATCCATGAAGCAGGCAGCTAAAAACATTCATGTGCATGTGTCCTACAGCTCCCTGAGCTTAGAGTATGATCATGATGTCAGAGTTCTCTGAATGTCTTGCATTCAGTTTTAAAAAATCATTATTGAGTAACACAAGAAGCTGACAAACACGTTCTGCATCAGGAAGACAAAACCCCAAACATCCATAAAGCATTGTACGTCAGATCAGAGCTGTAGTTCATTATTCTAGAAAATATGTCAATAGGTTAAAAAAATACATTTAAAAATAATTTGTACTCATCCATGGCAGATTCTCTCAGGGCCTCATAAGCCTAACCAAAACATCAATTTTCTCTGCAAAAGTCTAAAACTATCTAATACCACCACATTAATATAAAAAAATCAAAATGTGGCAAAAGCATAGAATTTTTTTCTGGTCCTAAGCATGTTCTTAAAATACTGTTGTTGAGCCACAACATTAGGCTGGTGCAGGACAGAAATAAGTCAGAAAACAGCAAAAAAAGTCTTGTATTTAGAGGGAATCTGAAAGATATATGTCCTCAAGTTTGAAAAAAATCAAACAACAAATCATCAAAAATCATTATAGCTAAAGATCTTATTGTAAAGTGAAAACTGTGCACAATTTATGGCCAGCCTTCCATAGAAGGGTACAGAAATCTAATCATTTCAAATGGTGTGTTTAATTTTTTTTCAGCTAAGTACAAAATAAAATCACATACCACATTCTTTGGCACTGTCAGTGTGACTCTGTTAACAAGGACTATTTAGAGAAAATCAATATGAACATTATTTCAGAAGTACTTGAAGATAATACCAGTGGCAGCTGATCTGATTGACTGTCCCTCCCAGCCATCTCAATACAAAAACAGAAAACCAAGACATTTGTTGAATTTTTTTATTTGTATTCCATTCTGCTGAAGTCTGTGGTGCAATCATTAATGAAATCACGCTAAATTTACTATATTAAGATGCAGTATCAGTACCCAAAGGCAGTGAACCTGGTAGACATGGATATGCTTTAAAGATCAAAAGACTGAAAATAAGTAAATATACCAGTGTGTTCATAATCATCTCAATTGAGAAGAAAATATGAATATTTGCAAGAAGTAAAAATTATAGCAGGGAAAGGTATGGAAGGAAACACATACATAACCTTGTTTTAGAACTGACAGCTATTCCTTAAATCCAAGCAAGTTGGTTTTGTTTTTCCTTCACAAAGCCTGGAGACAAGCCAGAGGAGAGATGTTTCTGGTGAGGAAAGTCTTGGGGAAAAGGACTGTGGAAATGACATCAGTGCTGAGATAAGAGTCCTGGCATCGTATCTGTGGCATATGGATGCTCACAGCAAGGTATGCATTGGAACACAGACTATACATTTGTTGAAGAGCATAAAATTTAGTGTTTCATTTTTAAGGCTGTGAATTATGACTCTTGGACTTGCTTTTACATTATTCCCCCACAAAATCCCATGATATATAGAAAGTAAACTGTCAAAGGGCAGCATGCTTTATAATTATTTTTGTTCCTCAAGAGGGCTCCCATTTCCTTCTCTTTTACATTTTATGGTTCTTTATCTCTAGCACAGATAACCGCATAAATGAAAGGAGGCAAACTTATAACCAACAGCACTATGGGAAAATAAATGGGGGACAAAACAGAGAGCACCATGGAGCTTAATGATATCCTGGCCTTGGTGGGATAAAGGCCTTGTGACCACAGACATGAGAAAAACTGGGTAAGTACACCATATGCAGATACCAAAGTTTGTGAAACTATCTAGTTGTATAAGGCTGCCAAGTAATACAAACAATAGGCTGATTCTGTAAGTACTGAGAAATTCTTGCTTAAGGATGTGACTACTTAAGAGCTGTAACTGCTTAGAGCTGCAACAGTATATAAGACTGAACTGAGAGGAAAATAAACTACTTCAAACCCTTTTTGCTTGGCATTCAATTACTTCAACTCTGTCCTAGGTTCCAATGTAAAATTGTGCCCAAGGTCTGTATTCTATCCCCATGAGCCCTTGGAGCCAAGGTGGGGCAGTGTTTTCCTGATCTCCTGTTAACGAGTCCAACAATGCCTTGCCACATGACTCATAGATAACTTCCTCCAGGAGTTATCTCTGGTTAATGGGCCATCAAGGACCCACTGCATGACTCATGGAATGAGATCATCCCATGGGGAGATGCTCTGCCCAGGGGGAGGAGCCAAGCATTCCCACCTGGATATAATCCAGGGTTTGAGACATCACAGGGAGCTTCTATCCACTGGACTCCCAGAGGAGACAAGAGCTACCAGACGGAATCACTGCTTGGACAAGAACATCTCAACTAGTTCCACTGGAGTCCTGGAGGAAGATTGGACCCTTCTCACCATCCCTGGACCCTTCTCACCATCCCTGGACCCTTCTCACCATCACTGGACCCTTCTCTCTCAGGATCATCTCTACTCCAACAGAACCACATCTGCCACTCCAGGAGGACTTACTTTTGGACTGCTTCCAACACCCTGACCAACAGGGTGTCAGGCTGTATTGTTCCATTTATTTTATTTTACCATTTTTTCCTCTCTTCTCCTATTAAGTTGTATCTCTGACTGGGAGTCTCACTGCTTTTGCTTTCAAACCAGCACAACTCTGACTTCTTTTTGCTTGGGCCTTTGATCTCTTTTTGCTTTGGCTTCTGGCTTGGACTACTATTTGCACCACTCATTTGAAGTCCCGTCTCTCAGTCGTGTGGCAATTAGTGCTCCTGTGGGAGGAAGCAAATACCACCTAAGATGTGTGGCAGCTGGTGAGCCCCCCGGAACTGAAGTGCTGCTGAAAGAAGCAGGATTGGGCCCAACAAAAATCCCTCTGGAGGATTGGGAGGCGAGCTGGGGAAAGGAGACATGGGTCAGGGAATGTCTGCCCAGGAGAGACGTTTTTCTGCTTATGTTTGAGCTGCTTAAGAAACATATCAAGTCCTTGCCCTCTCGTGACTTAAAAATTATACTGGAGTGGAGAAGAGAAAAAATGTCACTCTGTCTCCTATCTTTACAAAAGACTTTTGGGACAGTATAGGGGTTAAACTATAGGATCGTGGCACAAAGGGGAATAAGGTGGCAGCTGAGATGCTTCCCTGTTGGAGGGTGATTTATGAGACTATGGAAAAACAGGAACAGCCTCAAGCTGTGGGTAATGATCCGGTACAACTGGCAGACCCACAAAAGGCTATAAATCCTTTCGTACAGCTATCCACTCCCTCTTCCCCACCAGAGGTGAAAGAAAGATACTGGGCACTGTGGTTTGCTGCTGGCTGCTGCCCTGGGAATGGGGAGGGGATGAAGATAACCCCTTTGAGCCTGGTCTCAAAGACCCTGATGATGAGCCAGATCCATTTCCCCCAGACCTACAAGAGAATTGGGTCTGTTTACAAAGATAAGCCTTACTTGTGGGAGACTTGCAAATGGATGATAAGATCATAGCCCCTGTCATATATCACGGTAGCAAGCAGCATAATCCTTGTTGGGAGTAGCTGTCTTTTCAGGAAGGAAACCAGAGCTGGAGTGCAGGATGGCAGTGCACTCAGACACAATGTCCCAGCTGACACAACAGCCACCACTGCAGATGCTGCAGCAGGGTCACCTCAAGGCTTTGCCCAGCAACTCAAGGCAGCACCAGACTAGACCTGGCAACCTCCAACACAGTAATATTACTTGAACTCTTCTGTTTGTTTACTCCCCACAGGAATTTTTGGACTACAAGACCGTCAGAAAAGTGCTCTGTTAATAGAGAGACACTGTGGATAACGAAACCACAGAAGAATTGTTCAGGTTTACTGCAATAAAGCTGGCTCAATTTGTTGCACTTTAAACAAAATAAGGGCTAGGAATAACTATTTTTAAAATTTTCCTTAATGAACTTTTCACACAATATTCAGGCAAATAAAACTTCTTTGATCTGAGTGACTGAAGAGGATAGTTAGCTCTTTCTAGCAAGTACTTGAACTTCCACAGGTGGGGCACAGGCAAACTGCTAAGTATTTTTTCACTGACCACCACACATAACTGGTGGTCTTATTAAATGCAGCCATTTACTATGTGAACAAGCATTTAACCATCTCTTACTGGAAGAATTCTGCCTATGAAACTGTGTCCATTATAGGTAAGATTACACTGTCCCTTAAGCAACAGTGTGCACACTTGGACACATGAAAAAAGACATAGTGGAATGAACACATAATATGCTTCTGATGCCACAGAACTTCAGTAAATTTATCTGCTCTCCACCCAGAATCACACAGCTTTAGTCCACAATCACTCCCTTTCAACTGATCTTGAAAATACTTATTTGATTTCAGATTTTCTCTCTCAGCAAGACTTGGACTTTGATAATCCTGGTAGGTCCCTTCCAATTCAAGATATTCTGTGATTCTCTCTGTAATATGACAGAGAGAATGGTAAAAGAAATGGCTTATGCAATGTTTTTCAAGCATGACAATTCTTGTATTAACATGAATTATATGATTATCACTCCTAAAACCAATCTGTATAACAAACTTTTTCAGTATTCTTAAGAGTATTTACTTCAAGAGCTATTAGTTTCCTCCACTAGAAATATAATTTTTCAAATTATAAAACATTATCTAAACAAGTGACACAAATGCATAGTGGCTGACAGAAAAAAAAATCTTGAAAATCATGAAATAAATATTCTCTCTCATAGTTTTCATTATTAATAGCTCTTTTTTTAAGTATGAGAAAGCTGTTTTACAGCTTTACAGAAAGAAATTTACACAGAATTGATCACCTATTCATTTCAGATATTATTTATGGAAAGGTAAATTTTCTTTTATTGCTTTTTCAACACAGGTTTTACTTCTGAATCAACCAGACAAAACTAGACCAGACAAAACCAGGAAAAAAAAAATCACTCTGTGCACTGAGTAAAGAATTTTAGTTGTCAAACCCTGGACTATTCACTGCAAGTCCTGGTTTCTGGTACCCAAGTGAGAAACTTCACCCTGCCTCTCTATTTCCTATCTTTCTACCTCAAAGCAAGGTCCGACCATAATATTCCCAAATGAGGCCTCAGACTCAACCTCTTCAACAACCTTCCCTATGGGCAGGAACTGCCTGAGGGAAAATGCCTCCTGCTTGTGTGAAGGTTCAAGGGTAACAAGCAAGTTACAGTTTGTGGAGCAGGCAAATCTACGCTGGCTGTTTCTGCTCAAAGATAATTATCATCATCATCATTCCTAAAATGACGATTCCACGCTCTCACATTCAGACAGCTAGCACCATGTGCTGTCTGTCAGTTGCATGCCTGCATCACTTTGGAAAATCCTCAGGTCCACTGAAGTCACAAGCATGTGAGCAGAAGTGTTACTGAAGAAGGGACAGACCTACCTTAAATGCACCCTAAAGCATACTGAACAAGTGATTTTCAAAATAAGGAGGGCAAAGAGGCTGCAAAACAAATTATTCTTGAGATGAACAGAAAAAGGAACCTTTTCTTAATGAAGGGATGGCGAGTAAAATAATTGGCATGTTTGCAAAGAAAAAACTCTTTGAACTTCCAAGCATCAACTGCAAAACCAATCCATTTCTGTAAAGTGATGCTTTTATCAGCTTGACAAAGAAGTTTTAGCTTTGTTAGGTGAAATCATCTAACAAAGTTAGCTGATTTCATCTACTACTGCCTTACAAAAGTAGATGTTGGATGACAGCTTTCACAAACACGATTGACAGAGTAAGAAGTCATTCCACACACTGAATTTTGAGTTCAAACTGTACATTAGATTTAAACTTTCTCTGTGCTAAAGGACATAAACCACCTATGATTCAACTCACACTGTCAGTCCAAGCTAAGTTGCCAAGTACTGAGAACCTTTCAGTCTCGGTCTTCAGAAGGATCACACAACTGAAAGATTGCCCCTGCAGGAAAAGGTAACCTTCTTGGAAGAAAGCAAGTCTGAAGGATTTGATTGGAAATACTTTCATCTGGTTTTGACCATTTAATAGATTTGTAATCTGCCTACAATAGCACCATTAAAGTTTCGACTCAGATAGTTATGTAGTTAGTTAGACAAAGATGGTGCCTGTCAAGTAAAATTTCAACAAAGAAAATTTCCATTTTTTGTAATATTGCTGAGTATAAAAAAAATCATTACTACTAATTTATTCTTCACTCAAATACCGTAGTTAGACTAACCCTGAATTCAGAAACTCTGTACCAAAAGATACAGCAAGGGTTATATAAGGCTAACAAAAGGGTTTAGTCCATAAGGAAATACAAGCTTAGAGTACAATATTTTCAACACATTTTTCCAAAGGAATGTGGAAAATAAGCTTTTAGATTAAATACATTGACAACAAAATTCCAAACTCTACATCAACAATTGCAATCTGTAAAACAAAAACATTTTGTAAAACAAAGCAGAGAGTTTCACATTTACAGTATTTTGAGCTCCACTTATACAAAAAACCCTTGTTAAAAAATGGCTAAGAGGAAGGTGAACTAATCAGGGCTTCAGCAGAACATAAAAATAGAATAAAATAATGAGAATAAAGGCCTATTTAGCCCAGAGTATGAACAGTGGCAAAACACAGATGCCTCAAAAATGTAAGAACAGAGCAAACTCTTACCAACACTTCCAGAGAATACCCTCAAAACTCTCAACAACTTACAGTTCAATAGTTAGTATCTTCATGTTTAACCAGTCTTAGTGAATTTCCTGCATGTAATCTTGCCTAGTTGCCCATTAAGTCCCTGTAACCCTATAGCATCCATAGTATCCAGTGGCCAGGACTTCCAGTACACTGAGCTGAAGTGGCCTTACCTCCTATTGCTGATTTTTGACTAGATACCCCATTTTTTAACAGATGCCCCAAAGAGCCTTCATGAAAAAGAACAGCCAACAAGTGGCTCTAAAGAGATGTTCCATCCACGCCATAAGCACCTCCATACACCTCTCATAACCTCACTACAGGCTTTACTAGGGAAAAGAAGAGAATTGAATGGTTTCTTAATGGTTTCTCCTCCACACCCATTTTATTTATCTAAACCAAATTTCATTTGCCATTTAAATGCCCCAACAGTAGAGTGAGGTCTTTCTGCAGTTCTTCACAGGCAACACAACCTTTAAACCCTTGGCAATTTACAAAAACCAGCAAATATTTCTGCTCAACCACTTTATCGATGAACATGCCAAGAAGCACGGACATGTGAACTGATCCCTGTGGGACTCCACTGTTTAAAAACAACTGCTGACTCCCACCTAAGCTTATAGGCAGTTATCCTTCCTCCTAAAAGGACCGTCTCCCTCTTTTTCCAGGACTCCTTAGCTAGTCATGCAAGCAAGAGTTACAGAGTAAGACGTTTTAGGAACATGTCAGACATACTTTGCACAAGGAGCACTCCTTCCAAAGGGAAACTCCCATATTTGGCCACAGCTGTTCAACTGCAGGTCTTTGGAGCTTGCCAAAAGACATCTTTCAATCCTTGTATTTGCTAAAGATAATTTAGGATAATGATTTCCATTGGTTATTTCAGTATATTACTTTCTTTACTGCATCTAAAGGGATCACAGAGCCACAATATTCAGCCTCTGAAACAACCATCAGCACTCTGGATGCTGGCTCTGAAAATACCTCAAAGCTGGCCTTGGGACCAAGACCTCATTAGAGAAATTTTCTCTCAAAGCATGTACCTCTCCATGTTTTTATGTACCTTCTCCACCTCTTAATCTTTGATTAAGATGGTTATTTTCTCCTGTATTGTTTTTGCTTTTGAGTCTTATTTCCTAGCTCTACCCAGGAGCAGTGTAGACCTAATGGCTCACATCTGTGCACTTCTTGGGTGTGGTTATGTTCCAAATTTAAACCTTTTCTTAGTGTTTCAGCATTTACTCTCTCACCTTGCAAGGCAGAAAAATCCATTTTATCTCATCTTTACCCTGGTACTTCTACAGGCATTAACTCTCATAATCTCCAAAACCTGGAGACTTTCACATGTTAAAAACTCTTCCTTATGCAATAAACCCAAGATGTATCACCAATACAGATTACACTTTAGCAAAGCCCACAGCCACTATCACAAATGGTAGGAGGATTCTAGACATACCCCAGAGAAGAGTACTAATCCAGGTGACAGGGTTAGTACCAACTATTGTAATTCACCAGCATTCTGTTTTGTTTCCCTTTTTGTCAACTCTAGACACAAAACCAACACAGCAATATTTCCTGTTTTATATTTTCGTGCTTCTGCACAGGGGTACAGTGAAGTCAAGTATAAATGTGATAAGCATACATAAAAGGATACCTATTTAAATCTGGCCAAGAATAGTAGCAATTGGGGGGGGGGCAGGGAAGGAGCAGCAGATGCATAGAACCTAGGCAGAAAGCCAAGAATTGTACTGTACTGTATTTCTGTCACCTTTCCTGCCCCTATCAGTTACGGTACAGGAAACACAGGTATGCTTTGTAGCAATAACTTTCATTTTTGAAAAATAAGTATTCTACCAAGGCAACCATGTCATTATCTGCAAATTTCCCACATTTATTCAGGAGTTTTAATAGTCTATCATTGGCAAAACTAACAATTGCTATATGCTACCTACTGACTTACACATTTAATTCATGCACCATAAACCCTTTAGAAAACCCTGTAATTTTCCGGGCTTTTTATGCACATTATTTTCTACCTTCAAATTCAATATGAACTAACAAATGCATTAGGGGGGGCAAAAAAATTACACGTCAGATACAGGGTTTTACAGCAGACTTCAGATTTTAAGAACCTGAAGACTTGGGACCCTTTAAGTTGCTGGGCAGGACCATCACCAGGGCAGCAGTGCAAAATTAATGAATGAAGATGTGGCAGCTGGCTCGCCTACTCAGCACCGCGATGGGCAGGACCCTGCTTGCAGGGGCCTATTCAGGGAATCCTGTCTGGGGTGGGAGTTCTGTCAGCGCAGGGTTCCGGTAACAGGGAGAAAGGCGGAAGGTCTGATGTGAAGGGATGCCGTGAGTGAGGCGGCGTTTCGGTGCTCCCGAAGTGATGCCCACCCTTCAGCGGACAGCCCACGGGGGATGGCAGCACACAGTCAGGTAGCCTGACTCAAAGCCGCCCGTTCGGGCCAGCGGACAGATGCCTCCCCCTAACAATCATTTCCTTCAGGCAGAGATTTCTCGGCTTGGCTCCCGAGGAGCTGAGATTTTTTTTTTTTTTTTTTTTTTTTTTTTTCCTTCGAAAGCCTGCCCCTGGTGAGAGCCGCACGGTGTGAGAGCCGCTGCCGCTCAGGCACACCAAAGTTTTGCCGCTCTCGCCATCGCGACGTGGGCAGGGACACCCCAACCCCGGCCACCGCCCGCCCCCCCGGCCCGGCCCGGCGCCGCCTCACCGTCCCAGCTCGGACTCCAGCTCGAAGTGGTGAGCCAGGGTGTCCTTATTGGAGCCATCGATCCAGTATTCGGGTGCGGCGGAGCCGGGGTGGCTGGCGGCCGAGGAGCCGGAGGAGGAGGATGAGGAGGACGAGGAGGATGAGGGCATGGTGACTTTCAGCATGCCGGGGGCTGTCCTGTCCTCCGGCTGCCAGAACGCAGAGCTACAAGGCGGCGGCTACACCTCGCCTCCCTCCCTCCTTCTTTCTCTCCTTCCGTACTTATTTCCTTCCCTCCCTCGCTCTCCCCTCCCTCTCCCCTCCTCCTCCTTCCCCCCTGCGCCGCGCTGGAGAGGCGGTGGCGGGTCCCCAGCCCGGCGGGGCGGATCCAGCTCCATCGCCCCCCGCCCCGCTCCATCCGCCCCGCCGAGCCCAGCGGGAAAGACCCCCGGGGCCGGCCCGGGGCGCAGGGAGCGCTGCGACAGCCCCGGGACCGGGAGCGGGACACGGGGGCACAGCCGCATGGAAGGAGAAATCGCATCGCGGTGTGCGGGCGGTGCGCGGCGGGGCAGGGCAGGATGCGCAGCCCGGAGCGAGGTGGGCGCCGGCCTGCCGTGCCGCAGCGTTCTGCTAGTTCCCGAGTTCAGGAATTCCGCCGGGAATTTGGGGAGGAGGGTGTAGGGGCTGAGGTTGAACAAGGCAAAGAGCAGTGGGAGAGAGACTGACAAATTCTCGAACATTACTGTAAAAAATTCCCAAAACACAACTTCCCTTCCCACCAGAGAACTAAAAGAAGCCATAGGGAAATAAAATTGCTGTGCTGCAATGCCACTTTTAACAGGTTACAAAATCTGCAGGTTATCAAATGCATATGGATTATATTAAAGCATGCTACATCCCCAACTGCAAAATCCTTAGCCAGAAACATCTACAGAAGGGTGGTTTTTGTTGGTGTAGTGGCAAAATAAAACAGCAGCAGCTGTGTGTGCCTCGCATGCATAGTGTGCCAGATCAATCCCACTCACATCTTGTCTGTGCTGTTACACCCACTCACACTGCCATGCCAGCACAGTCAGGAGGTAAAATGGACCATGTGCAAACCTGTGCAGCAGCAGGGACAAAGTATTGTCCTCTAATTTTCAATTCTGTTTTTTAAACATTGTATTTCTTGCTCAAAGCACAGTATCCTGTTCAGTGTTTTGCTAATTCAGGTGTATCAATGTTTTCCAAAATGATTTGTTTCCTCTCATAAACAAGTCTGTCTAATTCTGTTCCTTAAGTTCCTTACTGTAACCAGATGGGGCAATCTTAATTCTGAACCTCTTAATTTCTCAAAGATCTTAACAAAGGAATGCTTCTCTCTGAGCAACTAGATTATGGAAATATCTCCTATACTAATCTTTGTTAGTAGTGGGAAAGGATAAGAGAGAAATGAAATAGATAAAAGAGAGATAAAACCTTTTCACCTCAAGTTCACTTATTGCCACTCTAAAATTAAAATGCAGATTCCCACTGTAACTGGAGATTTTATAATTTTCATATTCATATTTGAAAGTCAGGAAAAAGTAACCCAAAGTCCTGATTAGAAAAGCAAGTTCTATCCAATACAGTTTGACAGCAACTCCAAATTTCCTTTGAGATGACTGCCATGCCCAGAGCACCCACAGTTACAGGGCTGAGATCAGCAGGCAGGCAGCCTGTTCATTGCTGCTCATGCCCCCAGCTTGCTGTCTCTCTGCTGGTGCATGCAAGCCTTTTCTTCCCAAGTCTTTGGCTGATAGGTGACACTTTTTAATCTCATTTGTTAATGGCATTTCCTGGGAGAAGAAATGGTCACTGATGAAGACAATCACACACAAAAAAATGGCAAATCAGCACACTTAGAAGACAGTGGTTTTCCACATTGTATTTTTAGTCAAATATCTAACATATTCTGTAAGCCAAAGGGCATGTATAATTCTGTTCTGGTGGGGTTTTTGAAGAAATTATTTTAATGGCACTCTATCCAGGTACCTGCAATCAGGTTCATATCTCTAACAATCTAGATATAGTTACCATGAGCTTTCAGCTATTCCTTGTTAAATGACATAGCACCAGTGGATTTCCTTTTATGATTTTTTTTTAACTGGGGTATCTCTGGAAAGGGCATTTTACTTTCGTTGAAACTCTGACTCAAAAGGGAGTTGCATTGCACCATGCTGACACCCTTGCATTTGAAAACTGACTGGGCATTGTTCTTCAGGAGGTCCACATCCTTCAAAAATTAAGATCATGATGTCCAAATGTGTCCATGTGGAATTAAAGAAAGTCTTCAGATTGCACACTGTATCTAACTAGCAAAAAAATGCTTCTCAGTCTCATGGACACTAAAGCCAATGTTTCAAATGTGTGGTGCTCCATCTCAAGTCTAACCATGTGAAGATTTGCACCAACTTTATTGGACATGAAACTAAAACATTAACAAATCCTCATTTATCAATTTGTGACACACTACGTACAAAATTTTAGTATGGAGATGCAAAGATCATAATTTTTCTGCCAACAAACCCACAAAGTTGAGTTACAAACTCAAAGAAAAAAGGCAGGTCAAGGAGGAAGCAATTTATATGAACAAAACATACATGCAAGTGATGTCCAGCCTTCTGCCTCTCTCCTGTCACCCATGAATTTAAACCCCAAAGAAGGAGTGTTATCTGGTGTCTTGGTGGAGGTGTGGAATCAGCATTCTTTCTGCCCTCCTGGTTGCTGTGGTTCTGTTTTGTGAATGTTCTTGTCCTATGTACAGACATCACTGCATTGGGTATAAGCAGAACATAATTTAGAAGGCTAAATTGAAAGGTAAATGTAGGATAGGAACTTTTTAAACTTGACTTCTGAAATTTTCATACAATTCTAGCCGTTAGGCCTTGTGTAGGAACTCAAGCAAAAACAAATTCTGTCCTGGGTTTTGAACAAGTAATTTCCAGTTTGTGGGCATCATTTGAAAGAGTACTGTTAGTCCCCTGAAACTTACATCAGTATTTCTTCCTGGCCAAACTGCAGCAGCTTCTTATTGAAGGAACCATGTGTCCACGCATATTGCAGTAAAGGTAGTGTTATCTATGAAAAGTAAATTGTCAGATATAGTCCCCATTAGGAATATTTCTCTCAAAATGGTTTTCATGCACTAGACCTTCCTTCTTTACAAAGACGGTCCAGTGTGGATTCCATATTTCCACCTGTGCTAGACAAGATGCTTATCTGCTATAATTGTAATGCAGATTAAGTCTTCTGAAACAAAAGTTGCTCAAACTGTGTCACACACAAGTCAAAG
This sequence comes from Phylloscopus collybita, assembly GCA_027886175.1. NCBI lineage: Eukaryota > Metazoa > Chordata > Aves > Passeriformes > Phylloscopidae > Phylloscopus > Phylloscopus collybita. The sequence continues at coordinate 6,667,287 of JAJNNQ010000086.1, read as the reverse complement.
AAGTGGAGATCAGGGTAAATCCCCAAAGCTTTCACTTCCCTTCCCTATCACTGATTTTCCCTGCTGAATACAAAGCCTTGCATTACATTTTATTTTCTGCAATGTCTTTCACTCAAGTTCCAGTACTTCTGGATCACTATATAAGCTTCCATGGATGCCTATCAGTTGGGAATGCTTAAAACTTCTGCCAATTTCTTTGTTTTTATTTATGTATAGGAAGCCTTATTACTTGTAGTGAACAAGTTTCATCACAGCCTCTTAATTTATTATCATCTTTCATGCTGTTTTATTCGTAAATCTAAGTCTAATTAAAGATTTATAGAGCTGCTGGGTAAAGATGGACTCTTTCATCAGCTGTGTTCGTGAAGAGTTTAAATCAGGTGAGAATGACTGCAGTGCTGGGAGAGGCCAGCAGGGTAGTGGTGTTGGGGAGTAGGTGTCTTTATGCAAGAAAACAGACAGGAGGAACAGACTGACCCTTTGTGGAGTCACAACAGGGGTGAAGGATAGTAACAACGTGCCCTTTACCTCAAACCTTACTCACACATTTTGAAGTCAAGATGATTTTTTTGCCAGTGGCTGGGAAAAGCAAACATATAAATGGGGATAAAAGAAATGATTGCCTGACGATGAACTGTGAGAAAACAGTGTGATTCATCCATTTCTGAACCACATCATGTGGACTGCAGGTATCAATAGGGTCAATTTATAGTCATTGCAGGAAGGCACACAAAGCAGTTATTTTTGCACCATAGTCACATATTTCCTGTCCCTCCTAAAGTGATTCAATAAATCATTTGATTTCTAGAATGTTGGAGGATACTTGAAGCATTCCTTTCATTTTGCAGGATCAAACAGGATTGGTTCACCAAAAAAAAAAAAAAAAAAAAAAAAAAAAAAGCTAGTCCGCAAGTCTATGAGTCATTAAACACAAATAAATCACGCCTTTGAGGACAAGCTTCACAAACCAGAAGTCACCTAGTAGCACCCACAGAAGTTACACATAGCTTTTCCTGAGTTAACCTAACTTAGCTGTTGCTGGCTCTCTAATCCCTGCCCAAACAAAATCCAGCTGGAGGTCTGTCCTGGGTTGTGGAGCCGGGGTTTGTGTATTCTATTTCCATTTGTTTGAAGGTCTGACGCCTCATCTTGATAGGCCATGAGCACCTTCCCAGGCTGTACCTTCCCCCCCAGAGCTGCATCTGCATTTCCATCACCCCATTGTGGGATACATCTCATCCCCTGGCAGTGGGGAGCAGGCAGTTTGTCTGGATAAACTCAGACTCACAGACAGAGAGCTGCTGGTTTTTCACCCGATTTCCTGGGAGGAAGACCAGACCTCATCTCACCAACACCAGACTCACCATCCCAGACCCCCTCCTCATCATCACCAGATCCCCTCCTCACCACCCCTGGACCCGTTTTTCTACAGGATCATCTCTGCTCCAACAGAATCACATCTGCCACTCCAGGAGGACTCACTGTTGGACTGCTTTCAACACCCTGACCTACAGAGTGTCAGGTTGTGGCTCTGACTCTGTCAGGGTTCTCCAAAATTGTTGTTTACTTGTTTGTTTGCTTGTTTGGTTGGGTGGTTTTGTTTCCTATTACATTTGTATTGTTAATATTCCTAGTAAAGAACTGTTATTCCTATTTCCAAATCTTTGCCTGAGAGCCCTTGATTGCAAAATTATAATTTGGTGGGGTGTGAGGGGTTTGCATTCTCCATTCTAGGGGAACCCCAGTTTCCCTGGCAGAAAACTGTCTTTCCAAACCAAGACAAGGTCCTCTGCCATTATTAACAAATTTCTTACTACAGTTGTAAGGCTAACTCTCCACTGCCAGCACCTCAACACCTTATCTAGCAGTGAGTTCAGTAGCTGATCCATTACCAGTAACTTATAAGCCACAGTTAAAATCAAAGAGAATTCAAGGTCTGTGCCTACTGCTGTTCCAAAAAGCAGCTAAGTTACTAGCTAGACCAGCTAGTAATCTTGCTTTGCAGTTGTCTGATTCTGTGACCTCCCCTTACCCCAAACAAAATAAATAAACCCTTGCTGTGTTGTGAAAAGCAATTAAGGCCATCAGTTCTGACTGCTGCAATCCATTATGGAACAGATCTTCTTTGTTTCACTCCTTTGCCTCATATTTGGGTGGCTATAAATTGAGAGGGCTGTTAATTGTAGTGTAGTTGTGACTGGATTTCTTGTGACTTGAGTGCCAGTGACAAGTGGGAAACACAAACAGTTTGTACCCAGGGCATGGTACAGAAGAGAAAAAATAATTTACCCTAATTTACTTGTGATTTCTGATCTAATTGCTTCCAGTTCTGCAAATTCAGGAAAATTGCAGCTTTTATGAGACAGGAAATGGCTGTAGTTTGTTGATATCATTTTGTACATCTTTCTGATTAAGCATCCAGATATGGTCTTGTTCAATTCCAATCTAATCTGTTTCAGTGCCATGGCTGATATTGATGGTAGCAGGCTTATTGTGTTAGCTAAAGGGATTCTAGAAAAGATCTAACTCTGGGGAAAAAAATCCAAATATTACAACAACATCCAATTCAAAAGTAAAGGTTAACTATTTAGTTGTGTGGTTTGGTCCAGTACTAGACTGCACCTTTGGTCTCCATGAGGGCAGTCATTTCAAGAGATCAACCGAATGCATTTGTTGAAGGATCTCAAAATGAGACAGCAATCATGGGGAAATGTTCATGCAGAAATTCCAAAGGAGTGAAAATGCCTGCATTTCAGTATTTCAGAGAATAATTACTCCATCTGTTCCCCTCTAGACTGAATGTCTATGTTTTTGGATTTTTATTCTTTTACATGGCCCTTGAGTCTTTGGATTTATATGGCCCTACCACCAGTAACAATATTTCTCTGACACAGGTTGACCAGAGCAGAAGAGCATCTGTCACCCAGGAAGTAACATTTATAAGCTTATCTGTGGACAAATGTAGAAGAGAGAAGTAGGAAAACAGAATTTCAAACCCACTTTGTCTCACCTAAATGTGGTACTTATTTCAGGCCTGCATGAGGTTGCCGCCACTCAGACATAAAGTTCTTACCTAACAGCTTCACTCTTCAAGAGCTCTTGTAAAAAAGCTCTGGAGCTCCAACTTTTCTCACTGTGCTCAACTTTCTCCACATAACTCCTGGATTTTTCCATTTTGATTCTTGAAAATTCACTGCAACTAATTTAACTTTCAAGGACAAGAAGAGTTTACTGTCAAGTAAAAGGAAGACTTTCAGGAGCTGTTCTGCTCTCTGATAAGCATCCACCTAAAGATTTTTACTCTGTATTTATTACAGTCCAAAAATAGTTACTATAATGGAAGGGTATACACAGGGATACCTTACACTAAGCTGCTGCTGAAATGCAAGGTCCTACCAAGTATTCAGCAACTCAGTATCATTAAACCCCCTGATAAAAGTGCAGGCATATGTACATATAGCACAGATAATTTATGTAGTTTTCATAGAATCTTGGAAACACTGGAAATACCTAATAAATTCACTCATGACTCAAGATCATATGAGATTATATTTTCATACAAGATGTGCTACATCTTGTAAAACAAAAACAAAAAAATCCGAATCCCTCCAAGGCAAAACAGAAGTTAGTATTTCCAAGTTACAGCACTGCAATTTCTCCTCTACACTATATATACATATATATATATATATTCAAGCATGTTACACCAATAAAATTGTGCATTTTCAAGCACAGGATATGAGTTTTATTTGCACTTTAATAAAATCAGCTGCAGTTCACTTTATTTAAATTCTTGCTTGGCTAGATTTTTAAGATATGTATACTCATTATTTACCATGGTGGGAATTAACAATGATGACTTGATTTGAAAGACAGGTGTCTGCTAGGGAGGGGCAGGGCCTCCCTCGGAATGGAGAATTCAAACCCCCTCCCACCAAATTACTATAATTTAGAAAATTAACGGGGCTTTCAGGCAGAGGTATGGGGATTGGAATAGCAGTTCTTTACTAGTATGTATAACAAGGCAAACAAACAACAACAACTACAGCATTATTAATAAACGGAACCAGGAACCTTGAGGGGCTTTGTTTCACAAAGCTCAGGGCAGTCTGATCTCGGTGCCCCCATGGGACTCCAAGAGCACCAAGCTGGAACGGTGGAAAATCCTGGGCTGGGGGATGAGATCTATCAGAAGTTCCACAGTGAGAAGAAGCAGTGGCAGCAGGACAGGGCTGGCCCAGCTCCAGCAGGGCAGGAGGAGGCAGCTCAGAACTCTGGGGCACACGAGCAGATGCTGGTAGATTTCCCAGGACAGGACTTGCTGGTGACAGTGAGCTTCTCCCACAGCAAGCAGCAGCCTGGCTGTCCTCTCTCCAGTGCCGAGAGCACCTGAGTTGTCTCCCCCCTCCGAGAGAAACTCCCCAAAGAAGTGCAGCCAGGTGCTACAACTCCTCTCCTTTGTTCTGCTGAAGTACCTGTAAGTACCCAGCAGTTAGTTTCCCAGCAATTGTGTAGCTGCCCCCAGCCCTGTCCTTTACCTGCCCCAAAACTCACTTTATCTCCCCTCTCCAAGAGAAACTCTCAGAGACTCGAAGTGCAGCCAGGTGCTACAACTCCTCTCCTTTGTTCTGCTGAAGTACCTATAAGTAAGTACCCAGCAGTTAGTTTCCCAGCAACTTACGGGGAAAAATCTATAAGTAAAAAAGAAACAAATCTAACCCCCAACAAGTGATGATCACATTTGCAGACTGAACAAATGTATTATTTTATTACCATACTCATCTCTTTGTGAAAAACAACGTTTCACCTTTTTATATTAATGTATAAGTTTAATTAAAATAAAATAAAATAAAATAAAATAAAATAAAATAAAATAAAATAAAATAAAATAGATTAAAAATAGACAATAAGGAAGACAAAAGAGTTAGCCACTCAGCTGAGGGTGCAAAAGCTACTCTCTATTCCAGATTTCTTGGTATTTAAAAGTCTTGGTGTTACATATTTAAATAAGCTAATGCATGATTCAAATATTCATTTTGGTTTCAAGACCCCCCCATTAAGTACACAGTTTATTTATGGGGCTCCATTCAGTCTGGATGGAGGTGGTAAATCAGTTTTCTTCAACAAGGCTCAATTGTTCCTTATTTTTAGGAATTCCAGATGTCCCTGCTGTCTTCTATCTATTTGAGGAGATACAAAAAAAAACCCCAACAATCCCATCCCTACTTTGTTACAATCTAAGAATATTCACCTATTACATTTTTCAAATTCTATTAATAAAAGAACATGCAATACAACCTTCTCATATTATACATAAAGCAATCAGCTTGCTGTATGCGAAAAGCCAACTCCGAAACGTGCATTTATAACATCTTCAACTACTGTTTTCCAACTCAAATTGAACAAGATTAAATGTAGACTATAAGGCACCCAGGTAGAATTCCCAGTAAAGTGAGTTGGATGCCATGTGTAGGGATCATATTTGAGAATCTCCACCTGTGTGTTCCATTATGACCTCAGCCAGTGTAGTGGGTTTGTTACAATGCTGCAAGTTTAATGATGAAGCCATAAATCCAAAGATGTTAAAAAGGAAAGGCCAATCATTTATTGTTGTAAAACCGGCTACAGGAACAGGAGGCTGGGCTAGTCCCAGCCCTCACGGCCAGTCAGAGTAACAAAAACGTGCGCACGGGGCCACCCCTCAGGACAGTCCAGTTCCTGAGGGCAAAGCTCCCTCACTGGGTCAGCCCCTTTTAAAGGCTCAGTCCCCTCAGGGATTGGCCCGTTTTGGATCCTTTCCCTGATTGGTGCATTCTTGGGGCTCTGATTGGCTCTCAGCGGGGTGCTCTCTACACCAATCATTCCTTCCCGCCGTGTTTTGATTGGCTGGCCGTGCCCTCCAATGAGAGCGCTGGGCGGTGCTCTCAGTGCTGAGCTGTGTGGGGAAGGGCAGAAGATCCCGCGGTGCTTTGGTGTTGTCCCTTGAGCTGCATTGGGGAGGAGCCGGCAGAGCTCTTACAAACATCTGAACTGAACACTTGTAACGACATCCAACAGCTGCTGAACAGCGTTACAACAGTGAGTATTGTAACAACTCAGAACTAGCTGCAAAATAAACACAGTTACAAACAGAAATTGAAACATACAGCTAGTATCCAAGCACAACCACTAAAAAGTTTCAACTTCATTTTTGTATCTATAACAGGTTGACCCCAGCTGGTGCCTGCCCAAGCTGCTCTATCGCCACCTTCCTCAGCTCGGTAGGGGAAAGAAAATACAAGCAAAGGCTCTTGGGGTGAGATAAGGGCAGGGAGAGGTCACTCAGCACTTGCCATCACAGGCAGAATAGATTCAACTTAAAGAACCTTCCCTCCAAATTCTCCCTTCTTAATTTTACCCCATTTCTCTCCATCTCCTCCCCACCAATGCTGCAGGAGGGTGAGCAGTGGGGGCTGTGGTCAGTTCCTGACCTGTCTCTGCCACTCCTCCCTCCTCAGAGGCAGCACTCCCCACTCTCCTTCCCTGCTCCAGCATGGGGTCTGTTACAAATGAATAAAGCAAATTATAGTAAAATAGAATTTATTGCCAGGTTGCCAGTGAAAACCCACCAGCGCAAAACTGACAAAGCCAATACTGAAACCGACCAAAGTCAGCAATTGAGGAAATAGACAATGCTGGCATTGGGTGAGACCCCAAACAGCACCTCACCTCCCAGGTCTCACCACAGTCTGCCTCCAGGCCAGCTGGTTTTATACCTTTTGGCTCAGTGTACAAGTCTGAACATGTTGGAGAGTCCAGGTACAAGCTTGAACATGTTACAAAGTCCAGCTATCGAGGGAAGCAAAGAATCTCTAAAGGTTGGTGCCACAGTTCCGTTCTGAATTTCTATAGCTTCTTTGTCCCAGGATGGTTTTTGCTCAGCCAGCAGGGATGGGTTTAGGTGCTTCCTAGAATCCCTTGATGACTTGGCTGGATCCATTCTCTTGGGCTATCAGTCCTTATCAGATCTCAGTTGCACCTGGTTTCAGCGTTCTGCTGTTTTTATTGCTATGTTAATTCCTTTGTCTCTTTCCTGGCTCTGGGTAGCTTTTTGTGCTGCAAAGGATTTTTCCTAACTCTCTTAAAAATTGTCTAATTTACCATCACCCGTACCCGTGAACACTACATGTATAAAATATAATTTGTGAACATGAACCAACATACACAAGGAAAATGTGAAAGAGTTTCTTGAGAGGTTACCATTCAGTTCCTGCCTGAGCTGACAGCCTCCAAGACACGTGTCCTATAGGGAATGCACCTTCCCCCCCTCCACCAATATCACCTAAATTTATTTATTATTATATTCTAGGAACATGAATTCATATATACTACAGGGTCCCTTCCCATGTGAGAGAGCCATTCATGAACTTCTCCAACATGAATCCTTTCTGTGGACTGCAGTTCTTCACCAGCTGCTCCCCTCTGAGTCCCTTCCTTGGGGTGCAATCCTTCAGGAACTCACTCCCCCTGTGGAGGAACCCCCAGGAGGTCATGAAAGCCTGCCAGGAGCTTGCTCCAGCACAGGCTTCCCATGGAATCACAGCCTCTTTCGGGCACATCCCCCTATTCCACTGTGAGGTCCCCATGGGCTGCTGGTGTCTCTCTGATCCACCTTGGATCTCCACGGGCTGCAGGAGCACAGCTGCCTCACCAGGGGCTGCACCTCAGGGCTGCAGGGGAATCTGTACTGTGCCTGGGGCAGCTCCTGCCCCTCCTTCCCCACTGACCTTTTTTTCTTCTGTTCTTAACAATGCTACCCCAAAAGGTGTTACTTTTCACTCATCCAGCAGCAAATCTGTCTTTGAACAGGCTGGAATTGGTTCCATCACCTTCCTCTCCACCAAAGGTTCCAATGTGTCCTAGGTTCCAATGTAAAATTGTGCCCAAGGTCTGTATTCTATCCCCATGAGCCCTTGGAGCCAAGGTGGGGCAGTGTTTTCCTGATCTCCTGTTAACGAGCCCAACAATGCCTTGCCACGTGACTCATGGATAACTTCCTCAGGGAGTTATCTCTGGTTAATGGGCCATCAAGGACCCACTGCATGACTCATGGAATGAGATCATCCCATTGTGAGATGTCTGCCCAGGGGGAGGAGCCAAGCATTCCCACCTGGATATAATCCAGGGTTTGAGACATCACAGGGAGCTTCTATCCACTGGACTCCCAGAGGAGACAAGAGCTACCAGACGGAATCACTGTTTGGGCAAGAACATCTCATCTGGACTGACACTACCACCCTTACTAACAGAGTGTCAGGTTGTATTCTGACTCTGTCAGTAGTTTTTTTTTGTACTATTATTTTATTTTACTTTCTCTTATTTCTTTTCTTACCCTCTTATCAAATTGTGTTTCTGACTTGGAGTTTTTCACTGGTTTTGCTTTCAAACCATCACACCCTGCCAATGTGAACTCAATTCAGTAAATCTGAAGCAAAGCAAAATGTAGAACAGTTCCATTACTTATATAAACAATTCCTTTTGTTTATTTCTCACACAATAGTTTGGTACTGTAAATACTCTTAGCACTGTTTAGACCCCTGATTTATGATATGTACCTAAAAGCCTTGGCCACATCTGACTCATATAAATCACTTTGCAAAGGCTCATAAATTCCTCTCATTGCCAGTAAAATTTTACATGTTTAAGGACATCCTGATTTTTTTAAGTAGTATTACATATCTATTTTTTTAAAATCTGAACAGAAATGCAACCAGTGTAATATCTAACATTGATTTCAGTGAAAAATTCTTCACTAAATCAAATACTATAATCATGAATCAGAATAGTGTTCAAATGGATCAGTCAACTTTTTGCTTATATTCAAAATACATTTAAAAAATCCTACCCTGCATTGGACCAGTCTTCACAGTAAAGCTAAATTCACTAAGAGGATGTAAATAATACCTCAGCCTTCCCAAGAATGATTGACAAGGTAGGTATAGTTTAAAAAACAAGTATAATTTGAATGCTGATCTGCACGTAATTGCTGTAGATGTACAGAAAGATTTTTGCACTTGAAGAAAACACCTCCTGCTTCCACAGAACTCTTGTGTAGAAAGGCAATAGTAAAATCACTAATTAGTATATGGAAACAAACAAAGTAAAGCATTAAGCACTCTCCAAGCTATTCTGGCTGTATGTTCCTCACACCTTCTGTCTCTTTGTTAGAGGCTTTTGAGGCTTTTGACACGTCTTTTTTTTTTTTTTTTCTAGTTAAAGGTTGAACAATTCTTTTTCTTATTTGAGTAATAGATCAGAAATAAACGTTGGTTTATACTTATGCAATGCCAATGATCTCTAAGCCTATTAGCAACTGGAAGTGAAAGAAATACCTGGTCAGACACCTCGTAGAAGGTTTGTCACCAGTCACCCTTCAGGGTCAACAGTTGGACCCTGATTTGGAAAATGATGGAGTTTTTACAACACCAGATGAAAGTGCACTGATAATGCTGTGTCTGTCTGTTAGCCAGCTAATCTTTCCTTTTTCTACAGAAGATTTCCAGAAAATAATCACACAAGACTGCTTCCATTTTACTTGCCACTTTCATATTTCCCTAGGATTTTTAGCAGGTACTGGTACAAAATGTCAACAGTTACATAGATAAGCAACTTAACTCACACGGGAAGGAAATTCGAGCTATCTCAGTGAACTGAGGAATGGCAGAGCTCCTTATATTTCTCTGACTGCATTTGGAAAGAGCCTTCAATGAGAGAAAACAAGAAAGAGTCTCTTTGCTCCTCATCAGAATGAAGACTTGTTTGTGTGTTTCATCTTCAACTCCCTGGTTGGTTGGCCAAAACCCACAATAACTTATTTAAGGCAACTTACAATTAGTATTTTTGGGTCTTGCTGTAAAAGGCTAGTGACTTACTTCAAGTAAGTGAAATACTTCATCAGGCTTGGGTTGGGTTATCTTTTTCAATAGTTAACCCAAACCGAGTTTTAAAAGTTCTTTTTCAGTCAACTTTTAAAACAACAAAAATCAGTTTTTAAGTAAAATATTTAACTCCAAAAATACCTAAAGAAAACATTTGATTTCTTCCAGAGTTTTGGGGTTTTTTTATACAAATTATTTACTGAGTGTACCTCTGAGTACACTGGGCTCCTATTGAATAACTTTTCCTTTTTTTTCCTTTGGAGAAGGTCATCCCCAGTTCTATTGCAGAGAAGCAGCAGCAGCACTGACAATAAACAAACAAACAAACAAATGCCACCCAAACAAACAGAAAAAAACCCAAATAAAACCAAAATCCCAAACTCCTTAATTGCTAACCATGTAAAGCCTAGAAGAGAGGGAAGTGAAGAACCATCTCTTTGGTACCTTTATCTTGGCTATGGATTTTCACATTTTTCACAGTCATACAGCAAAACACACCATGCTTTTGGGTAGCACTCGCAGCCATTTCTTGGGTAACTCTTTCCTGCTGGAGTGTCAGCAGGAAAAGCTTTAGCAGGTCATGACAAGAGAGACCAAGAAAGCCTGCACCAGCCACTGCTACATTCAAATGAGTGGAAATAATAAAAAGCAGGAGGGTAAGTGCTCTGAAAGTGTGAAGATATTCCAGAAGCGATGACATCAATTTAGCACCTTGTCACAGAACCACAGAACAGTCATGAGAAAAGCTGAGTGAAGTGGATGCTGTAGCATTAATGCCTTAAGTTTTAGCTTTCATATTTTTCAGATTTTGTACTGCCTTAGTGTGTGACTCTGAATTTCATATTAAGTGTTAGCAAGTTCTCTTCACAGGGTAGTTGGACAGAACAATTCCAGCCCAAGAACCAAGGACAACTGTAACAGCCTCAGGCCCAAAAAGCATAAATAACAGCGAATTGAAGAGAGCAAAGCAGGAAGATGGGACTTCAAAACATGGAGCTGTAATTGGACAATTAACCCCAAGATGCAGATGGACCAAAACTTATAAAGGTGTGAAAACTTGTGACCAGTTGTCTGTCTTGCATCCATCCTGGGTCCATCCTGGGCAGAGCCCCAGCCAGGCTCTTGCACTGCCCAAGGTGTATCCTTTTAAGGCCTTTTAATATATACCTACTTTATTCCTTTAGCTCTGTCCAGCCTCTGTTCCAAGTCAGCCCCTCTAGGCATCAGCATTACCATCAATACCACATCCACAAATATTATTTTTCTCAATAGATTTCAGCTGTTAAGTAGGAGACTGATAAAATACTTTGGAAACTGCATGGGTCATCTGTATCTCTACTTGGTTACTCTGCCCCTAAAACTGTGCAGTATTTTCAAGCCAAACTTTGAAGTTATTAGAGAAAGATCTGAGTTCCTCTGACACCAGTGAGAGCCACTGCTCTCAGAAACCAACATTTAAGTTTTATATTTCTGCTTGTATTAATCTTCAGCATTCTCAGTTGTGACCTGATGCTCTGCCAGAGGGAAAACAGTCTCCTGGTTAAAAAAATTGCAAATAAAAGCAAGACAGAAGTTCAAGGTCTGGCCATATCTACCATTTTCAGGCACAGTAACTGCTAGTATAACAATTCTAAATAACTTCTGCCTGTATCCTTATGTATTGTGTACAGTTTTTTCATCAAAATAATTTCTTCAGTACCTGTGTGCATTTTGACTAACTGCATGACATGGGACAGGGGTTCTAGAAAAATAATAAAATTAAGTTAACTTGGAGGCCATCCTGTTGTTGGAAGAAAAAACCAGGCAAACAGAATTCTGAAATTCAGGGTACCTTAACTTTAGACCAATTCACTCTATACAGGATGCTTTTCTCAAATTTACAAACTTCTGTCTAAGCTACCAAACCCAGAGCTTTTATAAGAGAGGCCTTGTGATGTGTGTGAAATGTTTAAAACAAACAATGAAGCCAAGTCTGATGAAAAACAGATCACTGAGACACATAAGATTGTCTTTATTCTATACCTAGGTAGCATGTATAACTGCCAATAAGCAATTTTCAGATAAAATTTTTAAATGCACGTTGCATTTAATATCAGCTTCTTTTAAATAATCTAATTTTCCTGCTGTTTTAGTGAATCCTCAGTGACTTGGTCCAGGAACACAGTATTTCTGTAGAACAACATGCTGGTTTATACACCTACAATGACACATTTCTGCAGAATTCTAATATTGTTATAACATTTTGATAAACCCAAATGATTTCAGCCCAAAATTTGTTCTCAATTAAAAACAAACAAACAAGCAAACAAACAGAAAACCACCAAGGCCAGCTCTTGGTCTAAGACCACTTAAGGGAGTGCTTTTCCTCTAGAAATCAACATATGTATTTTCAAGGACACAGGTTATAACACAGATACTAAACAAGTGATAGATTTTCAGAGAAAAACCCTTCTCTTTTTCTCCCATCCAACCAGAGAATCACTGCTGCAGCAACAGCATACATTTTTTAGTAAAATGATGCATCTAGAAATAGATTCTGCCAAAGGCTACAAAAGGGAAAAGCAGGATGAAGGTATGACAGCTGGACTAGCAACACAGAACAAAGAGCTCTAAACAGCTTCAAATATCCTACATCCAGTGTGTTCCTGTGACAAATTAGAGGCAGGCAAGCAGGAGGCTGAGTGTGTGGTCACACATCAGTGGAACTGGTTGCCATGGACTTACCCCAGTGACATGTGTAGATGTGTACACCCAGGCCATGTAACTTAATAAACATCATAAACACAGGCACATGTAAACAAGCTGATCTGCTTTCAGCCTGCCCAGAGCAGCACAGGAGGCTGTGCTGATCAGCTCAAACAACAAGAATTGGTTTCTGGTGAATTTGGACCAGGACCAAATGTCTTGGTTTGGAAAGACAGGTTTCTGCCAGGGAAACTGGGGTTCCCCTAGAATGGAGAATGCAAACCCCTCACCCCTGCCAAATTATAATTTTGCAATCAAGGGCTCTCAGGCAAAGATGTTGGAGATAGGAATAACAGTTCTTTACTAGGAATATTAACAATACAAATGTAATGGGAAACAAAACCACCCAACCAAACAAGCAAACAAACAAATAAACAACAATTTTGGAAACCCCTGACAGAGTCAGACCCACAACCTGACACTCTGTAGGTCAGGGTGTTGGAAGCAGTCCAACAGTGAGTCCTTCTGATGTGGCAGATGTGACTCTGTTGGAGCAGAGATGATCCTGTAGAAAAACGGGTCCAGGGGTGGTAAAAGGGATCCAGTGGGGGTGGGGGAAGAGGGTCTAGTGGTGGTAAAAGGAGACCAGTGGTGGTGGGAAGGGTCCAGTGGACGAGGAGGGGTCCAGTCTCCTTCCCAGGAAATTGGGTGAAGCCTTCTGCTTTCCTGTCTCTGTGTCTCCGTTTATCCAGACAGCAAAACTGCCTCCCCACTGCCAGGGGGATGTGATCCACCTCACAATAGGGTGATAGAAATGCAGATGCTCCGCTCTGGGGGCAGGGGTACAGCCTGGGGGGTGCTCATGGCCCATTATCTGAAGCAGGCCTCTCTCCCACAGATGAAAAGAGAATACACATACTTGGCTGCACAACCCAGGACACCAAATGACACGGGACTCTGGCAGTGCAGTCTGCGCTCTCAGATCCCCTCCCCTGCGGTCACAGGTAATTTTGTCATGAATTGTTCTTCCCAGAAATGTGTCTTTAAAGTCTTCAGTGCAATCAGGTGCTTCAGTTCCTCCTGGCTGATTACAGCTGTCTAATCAGCAGGTACCACACCAAGAATAGGGCAGCTTCTCTTTTCAGTTCCAGTTCACACTGCATTCTCATCCTGCAAAAGAGGTCCTTATTCTAGATCTAGCATCTTTATTTAGCTTAGCAAGATCTAGCAAGGCATAAGGAATGGGCTTCAATTCATGTCATAGATTTTACTGGAAATTAAGCCCACATGTATATCTTGCTGAACCAAGTAAAAGTCTAAGTGGATTGGTGAATTCAAGCTTAAATTTTGAAGAAACAGCCTTAGTTTCATGGCACTGGACCATCTGAACTTCCGTGCCAACTTCCTAAAAAATGCAGATTGTTTAAAATGGCAGCTACACAAACTGCAAACTTTTCTCATAGACTACAGAAGGCATAATCTCCAACCAGCAATCTCTATCATCTTTTCTTAGGTTAAAAGAAATGGCAAAGGATCAGTAGGTGTATATTTTTCAAAAAAGCCCCAGAGCCAAGAAAAGAAAGTGGCCCTCTGCCTAAGTCATCTGTAGGTACTACAATTTTTTGCCACTATCATGTTTGCATACTGACATCTTTAAAAAAGCTGATTTTAAACTGAAAGCACTGTCAACACTTAAACAGGATTGCAGAAGCAAGAGTTCATACAAATTTCAAAGAGGAAAGACTCCAGGGACTGGCTCTGCAACTTAAGGTATGTTTGCTAGAGAGATGTTCCCCATGAGAAGAATTCATTATTTCATAGTAGTCTAATGTATTAAAATGTGTCTATGAACTATCAGCATAGTTCACGTAGTTGGAAATACAGGGAGGTTTGATTTTTCCATGAAAAGAATAACCAGGTGGCTAATAAAAAGCTGCTTCTGAGGCTGAATGATCTATATTCTCTATTGAAAATAAGGATCCCTGTGTAACAATGTCTAATTTAGTGTGGTGTATCCAGAACATGCTGACTACATTTTAATTTAGGAGGCTACTGCTCTGCAGAGTAAATAGGTACAAATTGGAAATTGGCCGGGGAGGCACAGGAAACAGACCATTACAAGTGATGGAAAATAACTAACCGTGGCAGATGGAAGAACTTTTTTGGTGGAGGATGGAGAGGCTGTGTATGGACACAAGTGCTGAGACTGCTGTGATGATTCATAGGATAGGAGGGAAATATTAGCCAGGGACCTAATTTGTGAAACCAAACAGACACTATGACAGACCAAACTTAAAACTTCATGGGCATCAGTGGCTCCAGACAACTTCCAGTGGCTGAGAGTATGTTCCCCATGCCAGTCTCCCCCACTTGCTCCCAAAGCTCTTACAGTATATCCAAAACTTTTATAACCAGAATGCAAACTCACAGATGAAAGCGAAGGATACTAAGGAATATACGTGATTTACAAAATTATACTCTAGTGGCATTTCATTTTCTCATTAAATGGTAGGTCAAAACTATCTGTTGCCTTCTGGCAGCATAAGGAGACTTCACCAGTGAGATGCTATCAACATGTGCTCTCTGCCCCTCATTCCCCCATCCAGAATCTCCTGATTAAATTATCACATATGTTTTATCACTAAAATATCGAAATCTCCAGTGAATTTACATTTTTGCATCTCAAGCCTTCTTAATTTCCTTAAAAACTGTTAGTGCTCACATCATTTCTATTACCATACTCATGCTCCTTCTGTAACAGCATTAGCTAGCATGGAATTTCATTCCCAGCAGGCATCAAATAATTTACCATGTGAAATTACCAAAAAAAATATTTAAGACCATGAGATAGCCAAGTTGCTGAAAATGTCTCCTAGCCTTAAAAAGATAAAGGCAGAGGACAGTGTGAGTTAACACAACTGCATTATGTTTGCTGCCTTGCAACTGGTGAAGTCCATTCATTTGAAGATACAAAGTAAAATCTTAAAGGTGACGCTCTCCTTCAATTTAAAAAATGTCCTGGACAGATCTGTGAACACATAACAAGAATCAGCTAACGTAATGCAGACAGCATGTAGAGCATTTGTGGTCTAAAACAGAGGAAAAGTTAGTACCTTGAATGCAAAAATGAAGAAAAAAAATTCAACACTTGTTTTATAATTCTGAAGAGCCTTCACTTGCTGAAGTGTGCTGACCTCTCCTCCCTCTGCTATCCCCTATTGTAAGGAATGCATTCAGTATCACAGATAAAACCCGTTGTCCAGGTCCACTAAAGCCTACATCAGATCTTTCTTTCTTTCTCTCTCAGACAGTATCTCAGCAATGGTGAAGTCATTAGCTTTTACAAGGACCTCCAATTCCTTCACATAGCTAGAAAGTACAATAAAAATACCATTATTAAAACATGATGATGCTTACCACAGAAGAAGAATGTCTGGACATTTTCAAGATTAATTGCTCCTAAACAGACTCAACCAAATTACACAAATTTTGCCCATAAGACTCTTCTGGGCTGGAGGTACTAAAAGTAAGGACATTTCATAGGGACAGAATGCTGTGAACAATTACTCAAGAATTTGTTTTTTCAAGTCATCACCAAACATCAGAAATACTTGTTTCTGCCCTCAGAGTCCATGACCACACTCATGACACACCTCACTCATCACAAGGATGAAAGTGCCCCATTCAACAGAAGGGGCTGACCACCAACACACCATTGTTACATCTTTGTTGAATCTCAACATTTTTAATGTTCTTCCCACATGCCTGGGATAGATGGCAGTCTTTTAACCACCTGCCATCAGGAGATTATTTCTCCCTCCATAATTCAGGAGGCCAAACACGAAAATTGTTCAGGAATCTTAATATGACTAAACTTGACACTTATGATCAAGAGCTGCAAATATAAATTTGCAACAAAACATATTCTTTTCTGGTTTGAGTCAGGTCCAGTGATATTTCCACCAGTTCCTTTAACAGACATTGCTGGGGAATATTTTTTCTTTCTGACACACTTATCTCAAACAATCTAGGTTACTGGGAAAAGAATGAGCCTCGGAAGGCATCCAAACCACTCAGTCATTCTGACAGTTATTAGAAGTCCAACTGCTGGAAAGATTTTGCAAGAGCTAAACGTAACTGTTCTAAGAAGACATATAAGCACAGTATGACACTCTGACACAGAGCAGGCCACAACCTTTATGTGCCTAAGTATTACTTGCATATTAAGAAGGATATTTCCTTCTAGTCTGCCACTCTGTTTTGCTCATTTAAAAAAAATCTCTTGAATTCCTGGTAACAGTGACACACTGAGCACTGATTCATTGATGAAGGAACTCAGAAATGCATTACTGTTTTATTTAAGGCACTGAGAGATGGTGAGAGATCTGAGAAAAGAACTGACATCTTTCTGTTCTAGTTTTGCATGGAACACAAGAAAGCTCTGTCTTTCTGCAACCCCGGCATTAACTACAAGCTTTTACCTTTATTCAACTTTGTTCCTTCCTGTCAGGAAAATCCACAAACTCCGGAGATTTATGTCCAAAACAGAGGCAGAGGAGTCCTTCAACTTTATTCGAATGAAGGGAGAGAGTCCAGTGGGGCACATGCCTGTGGAGTTTTCTCTCTCAGGGCTTTGGAGAGTGCAGCATCCTTTTATCCTAAATTCCCAGCCACATGTTGCCCCCTTCCATTCCTCACTGGGTAAGGCACTAGGAAGGTACAGTCTCCCCAGACTGCCTGCCCCATATCCCTCCTGTTTTACCCCAAAGCTCCGAAGTTCAGACTTGTGCAGACCCTTGTATGTCCTGGGTTATGGAAAACAAAAATGTGTATTCTATTTTCATCTCCTGAAAGCACTGTTCTTCTTTACTCTGGGAGGAGTAGGGCGGGTGCCTTTTGTCAATGGGCCAACTGTGGGGCTTTGTTTCTTATCTGTTTCACCACTGCTCTTCCCTCCAGGGGGAGAGCTGTCTGTTGATGGGCCATGAACACCTCCCCAAACTGACACATCCCCAAACTACACCCTCCCCAAAGCAGCACATCCACATTCCATCATCCCAGTGTGAGATGCTCCACCCAGTGGGGGGAGCCAACCATTCCTACCTGGATAAAACTGAGACACAGGAACGAGAAGGGATCCAGCTTCACCTGATTCCTGGAGGAAGACTGGACCCTTCTCACCATCCCTGGACCCTTCTCACCACCCCTGGACCCTTCTCACCATCACTGGACCCTTGTTCTACTGGACCATTCTCTGCCCCACCAGACCCACCTCTGCCACTCCAGGAGGACTCACTGTGGGACTGCTCCCAACCCCCTGACCAACAGGGTGTCAGGTTGGAGCTCTGACTCTGTCAGGATTTTCCAAAATTGTTGTTTGTTTGTTTGCTGGTTTGGTTGGGTGGTTTTGTTTCCTATTACATTTGTATTGTTAGTATTCCCAGTAAAGAACTGTTATTCCTATTCCCAAATCTTTGCCTGAGAGCCCTTGATTGCAAAATTATAATTTGGCAGGGGTGAGGGGTTTTCATTCCCCACTCTAAGGGAAACTCCAGCTTTCCCTGGCAGACACCTATCTTTCCAAACCAAGACAATTGTCTCTCTCAGGAGCCAAGCTGTCTGGGTCCATAACAACCTGCCACCCAAAGTTCCTAGAGACATTAGGACCCATTTGCAAGTCGTTAACACCCATACCTTCACCCATCCCATTATTTGTAAAGACAAGACATTAGCATATATCTTTCCTCTCATTGTGATTTTCCTCCTCTATTTGTCCTTTCAGAAGTGGAACAGATAATGGGAATTAGGAAGACTTCAGGCAGCTCAAGCCACTAAACAGATAAATAGGTAAGATAAGCAGCCCAAAGAGCCACTGAGAACAAATACTCTTAATGGGAACAAATACAGGCAAACAATGCTCTGTAATTTTCATTAGCTTTGGGTCAGCACAGAATGCAGCATAATAAATGTCACATATAATTTTCAGAGCCCTGCATTAGCTTTACAGTACTTGAACATTAACATTGAATATGTTTTTTAAAGTTTATACAGAGTCTCGGAGAAGTTACTGAGTCTGCAAACAATGTAAGAGATCCCATTAAATTATATAAACATTTGAATGTGTGGGCAAAACAAACTACTCATATTCTCAGCAATTTTTCTGCCTCTTTAAGTGTTAAAACAAGGTCATGCTTTTGCAACAGAGATGCTTCCCAATGACAATCCAAGGCCAAACACACCTGCCATGTGCCAGCTTACCCTCTACAATGAGGGAGAGAAAGAGTACTTTTGTCATGACATCATAAACCAGGCTGTTCCTTTAATGCTAATGGCTCCATATATTGCAGAGAACCTGCAAAAGCACAGTCTCTGCACTTCAGGGGGTCAGCACAAACTGAAGACCTGTCCTCCTGTGCCCAGATCTTATCCAAAGCTCTGTTTAGCATAAAATTTCCAAAGGAAAACAATGCTATTTTGAACTGTTTTCCTGCAATGAAAAGGAATTGAGATTTTGGAGTTTGACAAGGAAGAGCATATTATTGACAAAAGGCTGATACACTCTGAATAAGCTTTTGTTTTTTAATCCAGAAGTGGTAATTGTTAGTTCATGAAGAACCTGAAAACAACAATTTAAGTTAGTTACCTTTGCTTTGCTATTTTGTGAATTTTCACTTTTCTTTCTTTCTTTGTGGGTTTTGTTTTGCTTGGGTTTTTTTAAGATACTCTTAAAAACTCGGATAGGATTCCAGGAGGCTTGCCTGTGTTTTCTTCCCAGATTAATAGTTAGCTTGCTAGCTAAGAGGATGATGCAGCCAGCAACTTACTCTCTGATGTTTGCAGTTATCCCAGGCTGCCTACAACTCAATAAATAATCAGCCATCATGGTTCTTCATGAAAGCATTCAAAACACAAAGTAACTGTAAATATTTTTAATTTTATGAAAAAGAGTACTTACATTGTTCAGTGTTTATACATAAGCATATGTACTTTGAATAGGTAGAAAATTTTCCTTCCCTATATGAGGTCATCTTTTCAACTGGTTCTGTTTTAATTTTACCCATACTGAAGAGGTAGAAAATCAAAAGGAGGGGGCAAGGGAGGAGGAAACCCGGTTGGATAAGGATTAATTGGGAGGAGATGGAGAAGATAGGTTGAGTCATTAGCAACTCCAGGGTAAAATGCTTGAGCAGCAATATTCACAAAAATACAGCTGATCACACCAGGGAAACAAAAAGATAGTTTTATCTCTAGTCCAGCTTACAATGAATGCAGAAATCATGACTTTCATCGCTCTTCTTACAGTTCCAGTTTTCTCAAGGCAGGACTGATTCTGAGTGGTAGGATAAGAGTTTGAGCTAAGAGTTGGAATTCCTCTGTACTACTTCTGAACATTCTGCTGACTAGTTAGAGGACATTCAGCAACAACAGGGGTATCAATCCTGTGTGATGAGAACAGCAAGAGAACTAGCACCAAGCTTTTTCAGGCCTGGAAACCACAGCTGGGAATTGAATCTCTGGGTAACATTCCCAAATGACAATACACAGATATTTCTTCATGGCACTATGCTAGATGGTTTATTTTCCTGTAGCCCCACAGTTCTGACAACACTTACTTATTTATGGTTTGCTGTCAAGTTAAACTTATCCAAGTCAAGCACTCTTAGTCTTTGAATCTCCCACTGAGGAAGTGGAAATTATTACCAATATCATAAAATGAGTGGGTGCTGCTTAGACTGAGAATTAGCTCCTCAGAAAGTCGTTGTGAACAAAACAACAATGGAAAAAGAAGCATCTGCCATTCAAGTCAGTCTCTAATAGGAATAGAAACAGTCTGTAACAAAGGATAATTGTAACCGTTTGAATCCTAGAGTGGAAATTCAAAAGATTAATGGAACAAATAAGATTTTTCCTTTATCTTAGTACAATCTGAGTAACAATCCTGTCATTTTACTAAGACAACCTCCCTTTTAGTCAAAGGAGAAAAGCATAACTAAATAAGGCAAAGAAAGGATCTTGCTTAGAACTATGAAACACAGACAAATAAATGCTGAATTGACCAGATGTGTCCACAGTATTGGATTCAGTTCTTCAAATTTCTGTAGATGATATATGGAAGCAGTGGGGTGAATACTGCAAGAACAATTGCACATAAACTGAGAAAAAAATTGACAAACATGGTTGAAAACTTAATCAATTAATGCTAGCAAACTGCTTTTCTGGTTTTGGGGAGATAATAGTCATAGTTAAGAGGTAATCTGATGTCTTTTGACTGATTGGAAAAGGAGGAAAACTACATAATTCTCCTAATCATGATACTTCTTATTTTATTGGATTAAAATAATTTTAAATGGTTTTCCAAATATGTGTTTCCAATATCTAGTGAGGTTAGTATTTGTGGGAGGTGAAGTCAAGTGCAATGTAGACTAATTACAGCAGAACAACAGAGGCTAGAACATAATTTGAAACTGCCAGTTGTCCTTTTCTATTTAAAGACAGTGAATTATTTTGTTTAATGTTCTCCAATGCACATAAAAAGAGTTACTTAGCTTTTATGAATGTAGCTCTCCATCACAATTAAGTAAAATCAAGAACTTATTTAGCAATTCTGTCTCTGTAGGTTTTACAAAAGTCTTATTTAAAGCTTTTACCCCAATCTCTTTTCAAAACAACAAACTATTTTATTGTGGAAAGACAGTAGAAAATTAATTTATGGCCTATTATAAAAAATATTTTTCCTGTTATTACAGCAGGCTGTCTTGTAGCATAGAAGCCTGTTTCTTGTCATTGACTGGAGATTCACTGTAGATATCTCTAATCAACAGGAATCTGTCATTTTAATGGACAGTTCACTTAGGACTGACAGTTATTAAAAGCAGACAGCTAAAACAGCTTAATGGTTACCTAGACCTCAGCATCTCTTTTAGAACTGTAACCAGTATTTTTAAAAGCATTTAAATCAGAATAGCAAACAAATCTGGAGCAGCCTATAAAGCTGAACTTCAGAGAGGCTGCTGTAACCACTTGTTTACTGATGGAACACAGAAACGCAGCAAAGAATATTCTACCATCATGGTTTGGGTTTGGTTTCTTCTCCAGCATCAGCCTTCAGCTTAACACTGACCCTCTGTTCCTGGGCATGAGCCCATAGCTCCTGATAGATCAAATAAAACAGGTTTAAATTCATCTCATTATTGGAACATCTTCATCTGATGCCTCAGTCAGTACATTATGTCTCTGTTTAGGCTGTCCAGGCCTATCAGGGAGCTTGTGATCCACTCTGAATAGAGTAAAAACCCACAGGGCCAACTCCTGCTAATCTCAGAGCTTCTTAGTCTTTCTTAGCCTTTCTAAGTCCAGAGATTTAAGTGGAATTTGGGTCACAAGGGCGGGTTATGTCAAGATTAATGCTAACATCTGTAATGATCTGTGACTCCAGGATGGTAAGTAAGATGATAACTAAGCTGAGGAATGAGTATCTAGGCTGCACTACGGTTCTGCTTGAAAAATATTTACCAATTTTTAAAGCCCTTCCTTGGAGCTTGAAAGGAAAAGGCAGTCAATGAAGAACAGCACCTCCTCAGTTATGTCAGAATAGTCTACTTACATATGTATGATACAATCAAGAGTTATTCTTTAAATACCAGGTATTGGTCTCAGTTAAAAAACATTCTCATATGCATGAAGCAGAGAATATAACATGGTACGCCCCCATCAGTACATAATGTCTTCAGTATCATTATCCCTTAGGATTAAAATTTACATCATTACTTCACTCCTAATATTTCACTGATTTTTTTCCTTTCATTTTGACAATTTCAGTACTTTCTTTCTTTACAAAATAGATTAATAAATAGTTATAAATTAGGTTTAAAAATTGCTCAAGCTCACAGAAACAGATATTTTCATGAAAAAATAATTTACCTTAACCTTCTGTTTGGAAAGACAGATCCGTTCAAGTCTTGACAACTCCTAGAAACATTCAGGATATCTCACTAATTGGAGTCTGCTGAGAAAAAATCAGTACACTTTTCACATAGTTTTATCAAGTTGATACTTTGCCAATATCTTTTTCTTTTTCCACTACATAATTTTTTTCTGTTGCCCTTTAAGGTCTCAACACTGGCAACCACAATATTCAGATTTGGATCCCAGTTAATATAGAAAATGAAGTCAGTTCTCAGAAAGGCAGAATTCCAGATTTGGACCTTCTGTGCATGCTGAAATCATTCTGTTTGGTCCTGCAAAGAAGGCCAGGATTGCAACTTAGGTGTGATATCCTCAATGTTTATTAGCCAGCTGGGGCTACTTTTGGACCCTGTGACTCTTGTCTAAGCAGAATAACCTTAGGAATAATCTAAGGCATAAAGATCTTGCAGTCATTCATTTCAAGGGCAAAAAGTATTTCTACAGCATAGCCACAATGCTGCCACGGCTAAACAGGGAAGAAGAGATATGTGAATATTTGTCTTCACTCATTGCAGGCTTTCAGCAACCAGAACCTTGCTTCCCTGCAGGAACACTGGTATTACTTCATTATCTACAGGTCCTCTTGTGAATGATGCTCTGTGTTTTACTCCTCCACGCAGTTTTTTTGTTGTTGTAGCTCCTGTGATATTCAGGCAATTTTTCATTAATTATTGAGAGAGATGCTGCAATAGGGACTTTCTCTCTTTGGTCAAGTACCACTCTACTGGGGCCCATTCTCTTCCTGAGGACAACCTTTCCTACTTCTGATTGCACAGATGCTTTAAATCACTTCATGCATTTTCCTGACTGAAAAATGAGATTTAAATGCAGTAAGCACCCAGCTCCTGAAGATACATCACAGTCTGTTTCTTGTATGATTTGCTGTCTCCAAGCCCAAGCACCAGAGTCTTGTTCCAGAAATATATTTCTAGGCACCACCTTCACACTAAGAAAATTGCACTTTGCACCTCTTTCTCAGCTGGCTATGTGGTTTTGAAGTCTCTTTTAACAGTGTTTCTTGGACCTCCCACCATTCCCAGAGTAAGTGCCTTGTATCCCAGGAAGAGTATTTGCTCAAGCACAAATAGTGTTACCAAAAGGTTATGAAATAGTCAGGCTGAAGAAACTATTGTAAAAAGAAGACAGATCTATAGCTGCAGCAGGAGACACGATACAGTGGTGATAAACAAAACTGAAACCTCTGTGGGTTAAAGGCAAGACCTTATAAAACAGCCAATTGTGTTGTGGCACACACCAATTTTAGAATAATTTTTTATCAGCCATTCACTTGAAATACTTTCAGCTCGTTCGCCAGTTTAATTCCTCTACGCCTCAGTGCAAATCTCTTGAATGCCATTAGCATTATTCAACACTCTGCATCTAATATATTGAACTTCTTTGCTATGGGATATTAAACAAAATAATCATTCATTAGGCAGAATTAGAATGTGACTAAATTAATTTCTGTAATGCTGACTGTAACAGATAACTGCAAAAGAGATTCACACCTCTGTGCCACAAAACCAACATGATGCTTAAGTCAGCTTGCAGTACAAAAGGTACATGGCACATAGACTGCCAGGAACAAGCACCATCATTTGCAAAATATTAACTGAAAGCATGCCTGTTGATGTACTGAGTAGCAATTTAAAGTGTTTCATAATGGACTATGATAATGTAATCACAGACTGCAGTAATTGCACTAAATTTTGTAATTAAATTCATGGCTCTTCCTTTGTGCACCCAACCAGCAATTTCATCCTAGAAGGCAAACACCTTGGGCAAGCATGAATTGCCCTGGTGACTCTCTGCTGGTTGTTCATCATCATCTTCCCCTCCGTGCACTAGAGATTGATTCCAAAAGCACATGTAATGTGTTCCATGATTGTTTTGGAGAATGTGGGAAGTCTGATGTACCCACATCCTCCACTTCTGTTAAAAATGGGCTCAACAGCCTCAACCCAGTTGTCAGGGACCTCCTTGATGGCAATGCTGTGACAGGCAGTGGTAGGCAGTGCTGTCACATTGGACAGCACGTGTGTGCAGAAGTCCTTTTATAAGCCCCATGGTTATAAGATGACTTCAGAGCTCTGCACTCCTAAGTTTCAAACCCATTTCTCCTCTATTGCTGGCAGCTCTCTCGGAGAGGATGCTGGTACACACTGAAAACGGAAGCAGGCTTTGCCTGTGGAGACTGAAGAAAAAAGAATGTATCAAGTATTCCTGCCCTTTCCATATGCACAAGTGGGTTGTCATCCTCACCCACCAACACAAAGGGAGCTGCAGGGATTTCTGTACAGATGGTGCTGTTTACTCTAGCACCATGAATAAACCATCTCAATTAAGCACTGATGTAAGCACTGCTGAAATAGCTTATATTTGTCTTGATTCTGTTGAAATGTAATTCTTCAAAGAGAACGGGCAGTCATCCCTCACCCTTTCATCAAAAAGCAATGGACAAACACAAAGGTCACTCACAAATATGAAGAACAACCAGCTGCATAACCCTGTGTGATCAAACCTGATGTTCATATGTAACCTGACAGACTCTGAAAACACATTTACCTGGGATTAACCTTTGCTCCACAGGGCAGGAAGGGACATGTTGCATTACAATAGGCTGGTGACTTTTCAGTGCCAAACAGATGGAACATTTCCAGAGCAGCAGGAACATCACTGGTTGTAAGAAAAGCATGTCATGGCTATGTTTTACAGTGAGCTATACTTACAAAACCCTTTTGAGGCACACAAATCTGAACAACCCTCAAAAAGTGTTTGGAGTGCTAATGGATGGGATGAGTTGGCAAATTCATGTCAATTCATGTCTCATTCTGAGACCAACATTGGGCAACTTGAGAGACAGTAAGTGGTAGATCTTCAGTTGTGTAGCTGTAAGGCAAGCATTAGCTTGGCTACAGGCTAATAAAAAAGGGTGAAGGAATCCTCTAGACTTAAGGAGGTGAGTTTCTTTTTATTTCCATAGTTTCTACAAAAACAGCAGCTGAGTGAGAATTCTACAGGTATTTTATTATTCTACCTTATTCTGACTTATTCTATGGGTGATTTCAGGTAACTGCAAAACACCAAGGTGGTCTGATCCTTTGGGGTGAGGATCCTTGAAACACTCATAATCTAACAGTCATGGAGCCAGCATATCTTCTAGCACACTGGATAGTCAGGGAAGTAGTATGTAATTCCACTTAGCCACATAAACTGTTACAGAAACCAGCAGTGCACACATCAGTGGAGGAGAGTAATTTTTCAGACTGCTGCTAAAGAGCAGAGCTCTGTGATGTGCAATAAGCATCAGAGAGCTCATTTAATCCTTCTGGGGAACACATAATGATAGAGTAGAACGCAAATCAGCCAGGGCAGGAAAACCTTAGTTATTTTTATCTTTCATTTTGCTTTCCTGAATTCACCACTGCTTCACAAAAGGAAAAGCACAGGGGTTAGGGACATTTAATGACAGCATTTTCATCTTCTCTAACACATATTGCATATCAGAAAGTAAAGGATGCCAGTCCTTGCACTTACATCAAATAAGACAATGATTGTATTCCCCATCTCTAAAAAGGTAAATTATTTTTATTAAAAGATATTTTTTCATAAAACAAATAGTTCTTAAGATACAAATGGTGATACGCTGAGAAGATCAACATACAATACTCAGGAAACATCATCTGACGCCAACAACCAGGGAAACTACTCATATAGCAGTGACCCCAAACAATGCTAAACTCCTTCAACACAGCCCATTAACAGACTTTAAATATGCCAACAAATACCCTGTCTTTTCCAATTCACAGAATGCAAATGAGTATTTTCCACTTTCCTAACTGTAGGACTACACTTGCAGTATGACAACTTGCACAGATATCTTTCTAACATTTTTCTTGAAGAAGTATTAAATTTGAAATGTACAAAATGTTGGAGTGCTTCAAGTCAGAGGTCTACACTGGCTACTGAACAATGTAGCCAATACAAACATTGGTATCCTTCTACTCTCTCTTCATATTTGCAGGCATCTTCTCATAAGACCTCTATTTTTACTTGAATGAAAAAGGAAAGCAAAGACTACTAAGATTGAAGGCTTCTTACAGTTCAGAGAAGAGCAAAGTTCACTGTGCAGCACCTGAATCCACTCAGTAGCAAATTCAGGTAGCAAAGTCAAACTACCAGGCTTAGAGTCAAAACAACCAGGAGTACCAAATCTCTTTGGAAAAAACACAGTCAAAATAAAATAGTGGAAGTAGAGAGACCTAACTTGACAGGACTGCTGTGTGCTGGAGTTGCTAAGAGCAGCAGCTGCACTCAAGAACCAAAAGAGCTGAGAAAATCTCAGTGAAAAGGAAGTGCAGGAATAGAGGCAGGCCCAGGCTTGAGAAGAAGCTGGAAGGAGTGCTGTGACACACACTAACCTGGAGAACTTTAACAGCACGCTGCTGCTCGGAGCTAGCTTAAGATGGGCTTGGCATTGTGTAAAAAGGGTAAAATTCCCAGTAGCTGCCCTGCCTGGAGAAAACCTAGAGTGAACAGCTATATCCCTTTATCCATTTTTCCACATCCTATTGCATGTGCCACTACAAAAGCACCGTGCTGAAGTGAGTCCTTAGGGGCCAGACAAAGCCCAAGTTATCAAACCCAGTTTTGGTGTGCGTTACTGAGGTAACCCCCGCGGGTACCACGAGGGAGCTGCCATGGAGAGAGCACAGTGAATGCACAAGGACAGAGCTCCCCACAGGGAAACCTCCTTAGAGACTGAGTTTGCAGGTAGGAAGACCAAAATGTTTCACCCCATGAGCCCTCGGGGCTCTATGTTAATTTCTTACCCCTCATTGGTTGTTTCCCCACCTCCTGGTTTTTCCCCTTCCCTGATTGGTACGTTTTGGATCCTCTCCCCCATTGGTTGTTTTTCTCAATCCTCCCTGTGATTGGTCCAAGTTGTTAGCCCCGCCTATCCCAAACCCTATATAATCCCACACCTTCAGCCCATTCCGGGCACTCAGCTGTGGGTTCCTGTTGAATAAAGAACGTTCCAGACTGGACGCCTGCCTCCTGATTTATTCCAGTGTCACCTGAGGAAGAGCTGCTGGAGAGAGCTGCTTAGAGCAGCCTCACAAAAGAGCTGATAGGGAAAGAGCTGCTGGAGAGAGCTGCCTTGTGCAGCTTCACAAAAGAGCAAATCACCACCGAGTGCCTGTGCCCCTCAGAAGCCCGAGCCACCCATTCTGGGACGGTCTTGCTGGGGAAGGTCGCGGCACCAGAGTGACCGCTAGAGCGGTCACCGGCGGTCAGCAGCACGTTACCCCTTGTAATCAACAATTTTTGACTAATATCACAAAAAACTGATGTCCCTGATGTCTCAGGTAAAGGAGTAATACAGGAAATAGCAGGTGAAATACCTATTTTCATGCACTGGCAGGAGGAAATTATTTATTTCTGAAGAAGTTATTAATGGCAATATGTTCGTCATTTTGATGTGGGGTAAAAGGACAAAATAAAAGACCAAGAACACGAAGCAATCAGAACTACTGGTGGAAGACTACAGCTCTAATAAAACACCCCTGAAATAGCAGTGATGAGTAAGAATATTGAGAAAAAGACATAAGAATAAGGGTGGGATATCACTCACATCTACATACTATATTCTGAAGGAAGTTACTGAAATGGTCCAGGTGGAATTTAAACATGTATAAGAAACTGCATTAAACACATTTAATGCAGTCACACAGACTGTAAACATGTGTGCTATACAGACATTATTCACAAAAATTACCGGGGTGTTTCTGTTTTAAGAATATAGCCTGTTTGGCAGAGTTTTTTCTTATGATTACATCAAGTAGATCATGAAAACAGAAGGGAGAAAAAAAACCTACTCTAAAATCCTTAAAGGTTTTGTAGACAAATCTTGTACATACAGATTTAAACATTGTGCCCAGAAAGGGTAATTGGATGTCAGTAAAAAAGCAGACATGCACTTAGCAAAACAAAGTATGTCTTTCATGAGTAGAAACCCTTTTACCACTGCTCTGAGGCAAAGTGTGTGAAGCATGAAGACTAGAGCACAACTGATATTTCTCACATTCAAGAAGGGGCATACATTAGAAGACAGCAGGTCTGGAGTATATAAACAGGAATACATTATTCCTGTTAATTAAATTGTAGGTCCCATTACTACAGGATGTTGTGAAGGATAAATGGGGTCTAAAAGAGATTAGATGAACTCACAGAGAACAAAAGGTCTGTCATAGACCATTAAACACAACTGTCAGGCTACAGCTGGGTCACAAGAGTATCTAACTGCTGTCTGCTGAAAGGTGCTGTGATATGTTTGAGAAAGGATCACTTTATACACGACCAGGCTGCTCTATTACATCTCTTCCTTCCTCCAGCTGGAAATAGAATAGTGGGCTTGACAGACCCTTCCTCTGATCCAAGATGAAAGCTCTTTATCCACTCTTCCTTCTTCCACTGAGACAGGTCTTCAAATACTGTCTTAATAACCTTTGAACATTTTGTCTTTATTCAGAAAATTATTCTGTAAGATCTTCTAAAGGAGTTACAGTAATACCTGCAAGCTGAGAGGTTCATTATATATTACAGTGACATTCAAGGGATTTTGGACAACTTCAGATCAGCCCAATAAATTGGGAGGAATGGATTGTCAAGATTTGTATCACCAGAAACAAATAATTCTGTGGTACAAAGGATTTTCTTAAATCTCAGTAACAAACATAGTAAGAAACCTTGTGTGTACATGATGGCTTTAGACTCAAGGACAGTAGGTTCAGATTGGGTATTAACAGGAAATTCTTCCCTGTGACAGTGGTGAGACACCATGACAGGTTACCAAGAGAAGCTGTGGATGCCCCATTCCTGGAAGTATCCAGTCAGCTTGGAAGGGGCCCTGAGCAACCTGGTCTAGTGAAAGATGTTTCTGCCCGTGGCAGGGGCTTGGAAGTGGATGATCTTTAAGCTCCCTTTCAAACCAAGCCCTTCTATTGTTGTGTGATTCCATGTTTGCAGATAATTTGTTCCAATCAGATGACTAAAAGGGGTTCTACAATGTGATGGCATTTAAAAAAACAAACAGTTAACACACACTATTGCTTCAGTCTTCTGTCAAAGGCCTTGTTCAGTAGAGATTCTTCTGCTGGGAGGAAGTACTCTCAAACGGCAAAGTCCAAGATAATTTCACTCATGAGGCCACAAACAGTGCCCAAACCTTATGGTTTGAAACCTAAATATCAAACTGTAAAAAGCCCCATCTGATTTAATTAAAAATTCCTCAAAACAAAGCTTTTTTTGCCAGTAATTTTCCCTCCTTAAGAAAATAAACAATTTTTGCATGAAACTGGGCCTCGCAAAAGTCTGGTTTTGTTTGTTTAGTTTGGTGCTTGGGTTTTTAGGGGTTTTTTTGAAGTCAAATAATTTTTAGTACAGCTGGAAATTTTTGCATTCAGAACAGATGTCTGCAAAAGTGAGAAGACAACTGATTTTACAAACATAGCAAGAAAAGTGCTCTAATTGCAGAGGAACACAATTTTTAGATTAATTTGCTTTAAAATAATTTTAATAAAGTATTAACAATTCAGACTTTTTGTTTTATTTTTGCATCAACAATGACTTTATTGAGAAAAATATAGTTTTTTGTCTCGTGCATGGAAGCTACATTCCTACTTCTTTTTTTTTGCCACATGTAATTTCTTCATTGTGAACTACATTTTATGTAGCCATAGAATCAGAGAATCATTGAATGGCTTGGGTTGGAAGGAACTTTAAAGATCATCTACTTTCAAGCACCTTCCACAAGGCCAGGTTGCTCAGGACCTTGAATCCAAATGTCTGTGCATTGACAGCACAGACCAACACAAGAAACACTTTAGCCGCATGTAGTAATTCTTTGTCCAACTGAAGTGAACAAAAGTAGGCAGTTATGCGTGTTCTAAAAACTCTGTCATATATAGATGTATGAAGTACAGCACCAGAAGAAGAACTGGAACAAGATGGTGGAATCACCATCCCTGAAAAATCAAGGATTTCATTCAAGAAAAAACAGTCTAGCACTTAGTGATATTGCTTAGTGGACAGCGCAGTATTCAGCAGAAGGTTGAACTTGATGGTCTTGGAGGTCTTTTTCAACCTTAATGATTCTACAATTCCAAGACCCAGTATGATTTTTAGAAACCAGTATTTTTGGTAATAAACTGTACTATTACTCTGAGGGAAATCTTATGCAGACAAAACCCTGAAATATTTTACAGCAAAGCACTTTTCATGTATGTTAAAACACACAGACTCTGATTGAAGAGAGCCCGCAAATGAATCCAAGTTTCCTCAAGTTGCATTGACAATTTGGATAATTCTTCCAAGAGTTTTGGCTCCAATGAGAGAATCTTAAGATGTAACTGAAAGTGAAAACAAGCAGTTAGTGAAACAAATACAGAAAAAAAATTAGAAGACTGTTTTTCCCATTCAGTTCCAACACTTTGCTTTCAGAAAATGTACCTAATAAGGTAAGGACCTTTTTCCTTCAATTAATTTCTTCTATTTAATACTGCCTCCCTTTTGCTAGTTTTTGCAAGCCATTTTTCATGTACTAGATGGGATAAGGCAGCAAAATGTCTTCAATTTACTGGATCATCTTCTGGCAAGGCTGCTGAATCTATTCTCATCACACACTTTCTAGAGGGTAGGTAAACTTCTCCCCTTTCTGACCTGCATCACAAATTCCTCTTTAGGCTAGAAAGCCTAGACAGATGTGCTAAGGTCAATCAGGATTATTATTTTAATTATCCATCATATCAAGAAGAATGATGCCAGCACACACTATAGGGATAGAGATGGATAAGGTCTCCTTATGTGACAAACATCAGACTTTCTAAAGCAGAAGGAAGATAAACCTTCTGATCTTGCAGCAATTATTACCACTTAATAGATAGAATATTTATTTTCCAAGCTACAACTTAAATCTAGGAGCCTTGATATTGAGCTTTAGTCTGAAAAATAGCAGATTCAGTCTGGATATTAGACAAAATTCTTTACTGTGAATGTGGTGAGGCACTGGAATAAGTTACCCAGAGAAGCTGTGGATGCCCTGGTATTACATGTGCTGAATGTTTATAACAATGTTTTCCAAGTAAACTTATTAATTGCTTTGACATGATTTCATAAATCAGAGTTTTCTTAAGCACTTGTACATCAGAAGATGCAGAACCACTTTGTCTCTAAGAGTAACTGGTACTGTGCTTCAGTAGAGTAACTTTCTGACTTACACACACCCTGAAATCATTTCATTGCTCTGTGATACTCAACAGGGAACACAAGAAAGAGAGCCCACTGACATGCAAAGTAGGTCAGGCTTGCAATGTCTAGTGATAAATCTATCAAAATGTCTCATTTACTACCCAACCATTGTGCATTAAATTCTTTGCTTATTTAAGACATAGTATAACATATCTTAACAATCAACAACCACTAAGAAGTCAAGCATGTTACAAAAAAATAAAACCCATTTTAAGTAAGGACTACTAGAACAAAACCTGTCTGGCAAGGGCCACTTCACATCTTTTGTTTTGCAAGTTTTTCTCAACTGCCACCAAATGAGTTGCCAAATCATCCAGCTCATTCAGTCAGACATTTAAAAACCATCTCAAAATCCCTTCAGATAATTCGAGCAGATGCTTTATACCTTTCTACTGCATAATCATAATTTTAAATACGATTAACACGAATTTTGTAAGAAAATTGTTACCTTTAAAAATAGTGCCAGGTATGCCTGAGCGAGTTCAAAGTTGTACTTCTTGTTCAGCATCACCCCAATCATTCTCAGAAAGCTGAGCATCACCTCCATTGAGCCACCACCTTCAGGGGCCAAACCTCGTAGTTCCAACTCAATATTAGATGGTCCCAAACTTTTCAGTAAGTCAAGTGGAGTTTTATCTGTATGAGAACATCGAGTGACACATTATCAGTAAAATCTGCAAAATAGAATCTAACAGATCGTTCATAAGACAGACTTATTCTAAAATTCTGAAGCAGTGACTATGAATTTCAAGTTTTTACTGTTTCCTTACTTGTTTGTTTTCAGCAAAATGTCTCCCTGTCTTTAATTTACTGCCCCAGCACATATGCACTTTATTTGTAATTGAAAAATACAAGTAACATCTTGATGTTGTTTCACTCTTTTCCCTCTTCTGTCTTAAGTCAAAATTTCTAATTAACCACATAACATTGTCATTTCACATTTCTTGGCAGAAAGAATGTACATACTTGAGATTTTGCATCGTTCACTGTGAACATAGTCTGAAAAGCAGAGAGCACTACTTTCACTAGGCATCTGTACTCTAGCTGACATTAAGCAAACTAGAAATCTTCTGGTGCATCTAACGAAATTATTACTTTTCTTAAGTGAATGCCTTATGCTGGAGGATGCTAGGGGAAAATCTCCATAGTAGATTTTAGATGCA
Source organism: Phylloscopus collybita (assembly GCA_027886175.1). Lineage (NCBI taxonomy): Eukaryota > Metazoa > Chordata > Aves > Passeriformes > Phylloscopidae > Phylloscopus > Phylloscopus collybita. Next base: position 6,634,247 of record JAJNNQ010000086.1, on the reverse strand, counting down.
ATTTACAAACTTTCTACCTCTTTGTAATTGTTCCTTCTCAGGATTTCTACCACCCTAGCTGATGACTTATGAGGATTCCCTCCATTTGCTTTAAAAATGAAGCAGCAAAAATACGTTTGGTTAAAATGCAACTGATAGTTATAACATTTTAAAAATGTATTAATATTTCTTTTGCTAAGAAGATCAATTTCATGGTAGCTAATGAGATTAGGTATTGGTTATTATTACTATTCTTCAGGTAAACTAGTATTTGATTCTTACAAAAATCATTAGCTAGTTTTAAACATAACTGATTTTAACAGAATTAAACAGATGCATTAAATATCTTTTTTATGATATTAAATAAATGAAGCATGGAACATGTTGTGAAGCTGATACACACACAACATGGAAAAGGTTGCAGCTCAGTTTATATTCCACAGTCCTGACCTGAGATGTGAAACCCTATTTCCATCCCAACAGTAAACCAGGGTGGTTTCCAGCAGGATTCTTTAAATTTGCAGGGTCCAGTCACCTTTAGAAGAGGTGGTTGTAATCCCCCAAGCAAAGAGCCATGTTCCCCATCAGCAGGATGCCCAGCCAGGATCACCAGGCTCGCAGGATGGTGTCTGTGGCACAGACCCTGGAGCACACCTGCTTCACAGCAGAGGTAGCCTGAGGCAAGTCCACTGCCACAATGCATCAGAGTGCACTTGGTACAGCCAGCCCCCACAAGGTTTTTAAACATTCACCTCTTCTGAGTGGCTCTGAGGCACTTTAACAGAACGCTGTCAATTGACAGTGTTGATTAGGCATTAAAAATAACAGGCATAGGAACACACCTGTTTGTGACAGAAAATAAAGTTCTGCACACAAAATATTTTAAGTGCACTTGAGTAACCTGGTCATCTTAAGAGAATTTAAGTAGAATTCTCAACAGAACTGCTTTGTGGACAAGCTACTGCCCTTTTACTTTTCCAAGTCAGCTATATTAGCAATCATTTCAAAAAATCTGAGTTTCAGTGATTCTGTAGCATCACAAGATAAACGTGAAAAACAGCTGGTACATTCCACAGGTCATTTAAGTGATGGAATTTCAAAACAAACTGAATGTTAGAAGAAATCCAACACCTTATTTTTGTATCATTTATTTAGTCTTAAGCTTTAAATTATAGGGCAATGAATTAACACTGCAAGTTCACTGAATGTCTGGTGAAGCAGTCCTTGAAAGGAGAACTTGCTGGTACATTATGCCTTTCATGTTTCAGTGAATCACCAGACTATTCCTTATCAAATCAATCCCTTCCTTCTTTCCTTCCTTTCCCTAGAAATAATACATATCACTTCTTCTGGGTGATACCATCAGTTTGCAAAATAGTTTAATGATCTTAGGAACACAACCTTCTTTCTCCATAAGGGTTTTTGTGGGATATGGGGTTATATTTGTTAAGGCTTATATTCAGCAGAAGGCCCTGTGGAGAAGGCACAGCTGCAGGCTGGATGGTTGGGAGCTGGCTGGGGGGCAAGAGGCAGCTACAAGGAGAAACACGTGGAGAGCACATGAAGGGGAAACTGACTGGTGACAGAATGTGTGGACAGCAGCACTGCAGCTGAGCAGCCAGTGGGTGCCCTCCTTCTGCTCAGTTCTGGTTCTGTGTGATAGAAACTGGAAGTGTAAAAGGGGGGTGATTCCTACAACAAGGAGATCTCCTTTGGATGCATAAGGGGGCCCATGTCTCTTTGTTCCCCACTGCTACAAATGGCTGGCCCGAGTCAGGACCTGTAAAGGTGGTGCAGGGTTTGCACCACTCAGGTAGCAACTTCCAGGGAGTCAAGGAATCAGCCAGGAAGAGAATACAAGAAAAGATTGGAAGAGTTTGGGAAAGAACTCAAGGAATTCAAGTTTGTGCACCCCATCTGGAAGGTGGGGAAACCAGTGGGAGCAATATGGGAGGAGGAATATCCCTGGAACAAAGGAGGAGCTTGGACCAAGTGTGGCAGCTCCTACTTCAGCAGGCTATTAACATTGCTTATGTGAAACTGATAAGCACCCTGCTAGACTGGGTGTTTAATCATGTTAAATATTTTCCCTTTAATGGCCCTCCTCAAGTAGAAGCCTGGCAAATGGTGGGGGAGAGACTTTTTGATATTGCCAGGGACGGTGATGCTGAAGCTTGCAAGCATCCTGCTACATGGGGGACTGTGGGAAACACTAAAAGCAAAGGAAGACTTTTAGGAGCTGAAAAAGCAGGCCCTAAACAGAAAAAGCTGAGATCTCAGAATTTGCAGCAACTGAGAAAAGTTTGGAACTAGGAAAGACACAGTAGTATATAATAGTATAGCAAACAAGGACATGGAAAACAAAGGCTGAGGTTTTAGGTTTGGCTTGGATAAATCATAACACTGCAGAAAATACATGCCAGACAAGATAGGAGAAGGTCTTAAGCTTAATAAGGGTATTGTGTATTGTTAATAGAGAAGCATACAAACAGCCATTGCTTGAAATAGGTGTATGTGTGCTATAACTGATTGGTTGAAACAACTGTCTGTAAGTTTTAGTAATATACTATTGGCTGAAAAGTCCTTAAAATGCCTTGTAACGGAGAAATGGGGGGCTATTATAAACTGCCACTATGATTGTGGGCTGCTGCTGGGGCTGCTGCTGCTGCTACTGCTGGCTGCTACATGGGTGCTGTGAGCTGCTACTTCGCCTTTGCTTCTGTGATGAGACTGATGCTTCATTAAAAGAAAACAGCTGCCACAGCAGTCCAGTCCAGTGCCTGCCCGGGGAAGTGGTGGAGTCACCATCCCTGGATGTGTTTAAGAAAAGCCTGGATGTGGCACTTGGTGCCATGGTCTAGTTGAGGTGTTAGAGCATGGGTTGGACTTGATGATCTTGAAGGTCTCTTCCAACCTAACAATTCTGTGATTCTGTGATTCTTGCTTTTCCACCAATGCTGGATTACATTCCACCAATGCTGCCGTTTGGGGCAAGAAGCATGTCCGCCGCTTGCTGATGGTGCAGGAATTTTGTGGCAAAGGGACCATCCACAGAGGGATTTTTATCTGAGTAAGGCAACTCTGCAAAGCATGGGTTAATCTTGGGGTCGGATATGGGTTTTGGTGGTGCTGAGGCTTTGGGGGAAAGTTTCTGAAGCTGCAAAACAGCCAGCTTTTCACACAGCTTTCTTTAATGGCCACCGTTATTGTCCCCTGTGGGCGACACGGGCCATAAAGTATTCCAGTATTTTATCACTCTTTCTGTGAAAAACTTTTTCCTAATATCCAACCTATATTTCCCTTGACACAGCTTAAGGCTGTGTCCTCTCATTCTGTCTGTTGTTGCCTGGAGAAAGAGACCAACCCCCAGCTGAGTGCAACCACCCTTCAGGAAGTTGTAGAGTGATAAGATCACCTCTTAAAGTCTCCTTTTCTCCAGGCTGAACAACCCCAGCTCCCTCAGCCCTTCCTCACAGGGTTTGTGCTCCAAGCTCCTCACCAGCCTCGCTGCCTCCTCTGGACACACTCAAGCATCTCAACGTCCTTGCTGAGCTGAGGGGCCCAAAACTGGACAAATACTCAGGGTGTGGCCTTGAGTAAGTCATGAAAGTCATGATGAAGGAAGGCAACCTGGCAGCTGTGGATGCACCGAGCCACTGCCCAGCTTACAGAGAACTACTATAATCCTGGCCCGGGGTCCCCATGCACCCTCAGGCACGACAGCCCTGGCTGTCCTGCTGAGCTCACCAGCCAGGATGCTGCTTGTAGCTGCCGGGCTCCTGCCTGCCACAGCTGCAAGCAGGTGGAGTTTGCCAGCCAGGGAGCAGGAGAGCCCGCCAGGCAACCCCTTTGTGTGCACCTTGCTGCCGGCAGACCCCGCTGGCGTGGGCTGCCTGCTGCCCCCCGCACCCAGGCAGGGTGGCATACTCCTTCTTGAGGAGGAGCTGAAAGCTGTGGTGCCAGGAGCAGGTCCAGCACAGCCCCTTGGGGTTTGCCAACGTGTGTTGCAGTCAACATGTGGCAGTCGACATGGACACTGCACTCGCACTCGAGGTGCTTCTTTAGAATCATCAGAAGGCTTCAAGTATCATCATCTTGGTATTCAAAAAGTCTCCCACACCTTTCCTCTGTATTTTCTATGAGCAGCTCCACACAGCTCTGGCTCTGTCTCTCCTTCAGCTGCGGCTCGCTCCTTCCTGTCCCTGGCACGGCCACCTCACCCTGTCTGTCATATGGACAGCAGCTCACCTTTGCTGGTCCTTGCATGACCTCCTGTCCCTGGCTCTGCACAGCACAGCCAGCAGCCTCCAACTGACTTCACTGACTCCTGCTAGTTCACTCACTCTTTTATCATGCCCATGGCTGTGAGGGCAAGGCTGTTTCCTCTCTAGGATCATTAACACAGCTGTAAGATATCAGAAGGGAGGCTGCCTTCAGCAGCACCTCCTTTTGTCTCCCCACAAACGTGGGAGTGGCAGGCAGGCAATCCCCCCGATGCAGGCAGGCAGCTCGGGTGGGGCTGTTGGCAGTGTCCTGCAGCAGCAGGCACAGCTCAGGCTGCAGACAGCACCGGCTGCTGGCAGCAGCGGAGCTGGCAGAGAGGCTAGAATGTTGCTGCTGCAGCTAGAGAAACCCACCCACCCATCCATCCATCCACCCATCCATCCATCCATCCACCCATCCATCCATCCACCCATCCATCCACCCACCCACCCATCCATCCACCCATCCATCCATCCATCCAGCCTCCTACAGCGCCGAGGCGCTCCTGCCTGCAGAGCTGCACTGTGGTGCTCGTGTACTTTGGATGCATAAGGGGGCCCCTGTCTCTTTGTCCCCCACTGCCAGAGATTTCAGCCAGAATTGGGTTCCATGTTGCAGACAAGTGAGACATAGATTTTAAAGAATATAGGATTTTAAAGAAATTAAGATTTTAGTTAGAAATAAGCCTTATAGTTGTCAAAGTTAATTAAGAGCTTTGTAGTTAGCTAAGGAAGACTGGGCTTGAGTTAACTCCTTCCAAATAACTGATTGCTTGTCAACCTTATGTTTGCTTAGCTGTGCTTGCAACAATAAACAGGGAACCTGATAAATGGGTTTAGGGACACAGGACAATTGCAGAGACTCCCCAGTCCTGAAACTCACTGAAAGTCACTGTACCTAAGGAATGGGAGTCCTACCAACACCCATTGGTCACCATTTGCATTGAAAAGGTAGAAAGTTCAGGGCCATGAGGAGTCATTTTACTTCCTCATTTTAAACCCACTCCTCTTGAATGAGACCACCAACCCATTCCAAAGGACAAACTGTGCATGCTTAATTGCTTTTTTGCTAATTACCATACAAAGCGGGGAATGGGATGTACCAGGGTTATGAATATGCATTTGTATTTTGGATATTCAACAGTTCTGTAAATAAAATGGCTCTGTGATTTTCTGTAAGGCAGGGTATGTTTTTGGGGAGCTATCCCACATGCTGCCCAGCGCTGCAATAAACACAGACTTTCTAACTTTGAACTGTTAGAGAGTTTTTGTCCGTCTCAGTTGGATATCAGTATTAGGTCGATATTTATATTTTTAATAAATCACAAGCCTCAGTACCAGCAGATCTTCGATCTAGTCTGACTGCTAAGTAATTTTCTTTGCCTTTTATACTGTACTGTGCATATTTTTTTCACATCTGTTACAATTCTGGCATTAGAAATCACATATATATCAAAATAAAGGCAGCATCAACATTTTTAGTGAAACACTTTAACTTACATTCGTTGGTGCTCAGGGCTTCTTCAAGATGAATGTAGAAATCAGATTTCTGCGCCAGCACCCCAAGGTTTACCACCTTCGACTAGACCACAAAAGCACAGCAATGTGTCCATGAATATGCAAACACATTTTTACAACTCAATTGCATTATTTTTCTACTGAGAGAGTAAGACTGAGAAATAAAGCAATAATGCAGTGAGTTAAAACTGGTACTTTAAAGTCTAGTGATTTAACCCAACACTAAAAAGTGTTTGAGAGTTCTTTTAAAACACACTACATAAACACAATTACATTCATTCTTGTTTTTACCTGTCTATCATTTTCCTCCTCTGGTGGAACGTATCGGGGTATAAGACCAGGAAGTGTTGGGATGAAGAAAGGTGCTGACTTTGGAACTTTTGGTGGCTCTTTTGGTTTGTTTTTTTTCTGTTAATCAGATATGTGAATTAAAATCATTATCATCATCATAAGAGTATGTGGCAATATTTTGTCAAGACTTTCATTTTTAAAATACTGTGAAAACCCTAAAGACTTAACTGAAAAGTAAATTTACAATTAAAATCTTTTACCCCTAATTATGAAGCTACTGTTCAGCAGAAAACCAGACCCTCTCCCAAATCCCAGGAAATGCAAAAAAACACCACATAGACTTCTACTGCAAAATCTTGAAAAATACCTGAAAAGCAGGACCAAGTTGCATTAATAGGTAATGCATTTCATAAAGATAGGGCAAATATATGGATGTATGCTAATTTCTGCATGATTTCAGTACCTTGATAATGTCAAGGTTGAGGAGATTTTTCCACCTGGATTCCGGTAACAAGGAAAGGGTCACCAGCTGCTCTCCCAATTGCTCCGGTGAGACATATTCTATCATTTCATCACATGGCTCTTCATCTCCTGACACATCCACATCTTGCAGAAACAGATATCTTTTATGAACATTCATACTTCAGATTCGTTTTTTAAAAAAATCAAGCCCAACCCTTTTGTTTATTTTGCAATTTTTGAAAAACAAGTGCATATTCGTTATAGACATAGGTGCTAACATAATATAGAGCTGAAAAACTACAGAAACAATGTGTTGTATCTTATAAAACACTAAATAATTTTAAAATTTTATAGCTAAAAGGCAGAATTTAATAACCAAATTTTTAAAGGCTGATATGATTTTTCTAGTTTGACTGAAGGAAACAAAATTTTGGCAGCAATCCATTGTTCTAACTGTATAAATACATACCCAGTAATTTTAGTTCTAAGTTATAAAGTAGTGAAAAAGCCTAGCATTTAAATCCTTGCACCATATTCACTACCTCATCACAACCTCTTCATAGGTATGACTGAAGTGGCACACAAAAATGAAGAAAAATCTCAGTGTTAAAGCACAACATCCCACAAGAAAAGTTACAGTGTCAGTCATTCAATTTTCTCTTGATTTCCTGTGTAGTCTTGACCAAACGTGTCTACTTCCCTTTCTTTTTGTAAAATATTACTTGGCTAAAACAATGAATCTGACAGACAAGCCTGAAACAACAAAGGAATATAACCCACTAAGAGCCCTTAGCATCTAAATAGGAACTTTACATTTGCTGAAGACACAAAGTGGGTTAAAGCTTTCAGCCAGAATCAAGACAAAACCATTCCAAGCTCTGGGATGAATTCCCACCTCCCTAATTTAAGTATTTAAAGCAAGTATGTGCTTGCTAAAGCAGCCACCATCATCGCGATGTTCTAGCAGCCAGCTAGCTGTGCATCTCCTCCAAATGAATATGCAAATGCAGGCACTCCAAACTTGGGCAGACAAGATCTCCATCTAGAGCACTTCTGAAGCACAATCACTTCTACTAATTTAGCAAAAAAAAAAAATTCCACTTAGGCCTGCCTTTCACTGGGCACAGGCACATACCAGGTCAGCTGAACCCAGCTCTCTTGCCAACAAGACAATCACAATGAATCTATGGCACACACGCAGGGGAACAAACTGCAAGGGAGAAATAAAATAGTTTCATCTGAGGATTACCTTGCATAGGGCAGGTGCTGGGGGGTGTCACCAGAGATGGTTCATAATCTGCAGGCAGGGGCCGTAATGACACAAGTGAGTACAAAGAACGATTTGACCTGAAAAAATAAGACCGGCATTTTTAAAAGCCATCTCCAGATGAATGGGAACAAGTACTTCAGCCATAATTTAAACTGCAGCCTAATACTGCTGCAGCATGGCAATTCACCAGACTCTATTCAAGATCAGTTCTCTTCGCCTACAAGATAAGCAGGAAATGAAGTGTGGCAACTGACTCACCTAAACATCTGAAATACAAATGGTATGTTCAAGTATTATTGCCAAGAAAATAATAATAATAATAGGCTGCAGGACCTCAATGTTCTTCTTGGAGTGAGGGGCCCAGAACTAAAAACAGAATTTGAAGTGTGACCTCACCAGTGCCCAGGACAGGGGCAATAACTGCCCTGGTCCTGATGGCCATATGAAATACTTACCTGTGTCACTGTTCCACCACCCTCACAATTTCTTTCCAATGTGTATTCTAAACCTGTCCCCTTCCAAGCCCCTCCCCAGCTCTCCTGGAGCCCCTTTAGGCACTGGAAGGGGCTCCAAGGTCTCCCCACAGCCTTCTCCAGGCTGAACACATTATGCAAACATAAATGATTTATCCTGCTTTCACAGGATTTTAGGATGATACTCTTAGCAGATTTTCTTCAGGTTTGAAACGTGAACACAAGCTGACAAATTGCTTCTTTTGCCAATGTAAACTAGGGCTAGGTAAAAACACCTATTGTGATTCACAAGGAAACACTCACACTTAACCACAGGAAGGCCTAACAGCTGAACACTCCTCAGGTAAAACTACAGCCAACATACATAACCTGAAATAATCTGTCAATTATGGGGAAAAACCACATTTTAACAGCGTGTTACTTCAGTAATAACACCTGAACGGTCATTTGCTTTAAGGCTGTATCAGGAGGAAACTGAACTAAACCACATTTTACTTCTGTGCTCATCTATCACTAATGAAGAGAAACAATCACAACTTTCACATACTGCTCAGAAGTCTCAGACAACACTGTACGGCAGGACAAGAAAAGCACTTCAGGAAAAGCACTACTTGAACAAAGACATTTCAAAGCGGTAGGGGAAATGGAGTCTAGGAAAAACCTTACAAGTGGCAAAGCAGGAAGTCTTAAGAGTAAGAAACATTTCAAAAAAGAGATAATTTAAACTATCTGAATAAGTAATAACTGTGGAAATGTCATGACTTACGAATCAGAGCAATACAGAACACTTATCCTAATGAGAACCAGAGAATACAAAACACTGGAGATGATACTCACAGGGCAATTCTCTATTTGCAATAAAGGTAATTAATAGAACTCTTCCCCATCCTAAATTCTGTGCAGAAACAGATTACATACCACAAATAAATTCCAAGATCATCCACGTGTGCTGAAGCCAGAAAATCTCCTGTAGGGGACATAGTAAGGCTTACAGCTGCAGAGTCTACCAAAAAACAATCTATGAGACTATGGAGAAAAAGACACAACAAAAAGAGAAATTATCAGCAAGATAAACTTGTTTATCTACACACATCTGAATTACAGCTGAATAATAACAGGCCACTAGAAGTACAGACACAAACCAGGCTATTAGAAATATCCAAATATATTATATAAACACAGCAAGTGAACAGCACTGTGCAACAAACCCCTTGTCTCTACAAAATGTTCTAAAATTGGATAAAGCTGGCACCTCCTTAGACATCCACACCCTGGAGAACATGTGAAGAACCATTCAATTCCTTATGCCTAACACAAACCTTTTACAGGCCATAAATTCAGAACTTCCAGTCAGCCCCAGTTGCTCAGAGTGACAATTCTGTCTCTCAGCATACTTCATATACACTTGGTTAATACTAGCACCTAATGTTTCTAAAATAAAAGTATGAATTGTACAATGTGAAGTTTGATTATCTGCAACAGTTTTGGCATTACCACATCTTCAGCCTGATAAACCATTCCTTGACCATTTTTTTCACGATGGCAGAAAATTGAAAAAATACCATGTAAAAACAAAGTTAAAATGCAACTGTTCTAACATTATAATAACATATTATTATGCAACTAATTTAACAATGAGACATTTAAGTTCTGTATGATGCACTATCTAGCAGACTTCCACTCAAGCCCAGGTTGACAGCATTGCAAATTTCAGTTACTTCAAATTTTAAGCAGAATTTGAATGTACATGACAACTGGTTCACCAAAAGAAACAAAAAGAACAAATGAAGAGTGTTAATACTTCGTTCTTGTTTACAGCTCTACAGCCCTGTTCTGTTCACTAACCAGAAAAAATATTGATGTAACATAATAGTTTAAAACATAGAATCTTGTGGGCATTGTATTGTGTTAGACACTGAGAACTCCTGTGGTGGTTTGACAGAAAATAAAAGCCTTTTCCCTGAATGGAGTGTTTTACTCCCTATGCATGTTCTTAGACATATGCTGCAAATCTCAGGTAAGAGAAAAATCATTCATCACTTTCACTATAAAATATATTAGCACTAAACCCATAAATCCCATATATAATATCAGAGACATTTTGCACACAGTGCACAATGGCAAGAAAAATTTACCCTAGATACTTTTTCTTAGTTTCAAATCCATCTTTTTATGACAATCCTTACTTACAACTGAGAAATTCTGTTCAATAAATCAACCACAAAGAACTCCAAGACAAACTTAACAAGAAATTAAGGTTTTCTACTTACTGAACTTAAATCGTGGTTAAAATTTCAAGCTTAGGGGAAGGAAGTGTCAATCTACTACAGGAAATAAGACACTTGTAATTTTTACACAAAAAGCTAAATGAATCCTGCCTTGGGTCTGAAGGCATCTGCTTTCATGCTTCCTGCCTAACTCAGGCAATGGAGAGTATCATGTTGAGGTCACATTTAACAGGTCTCTTATATGGTTTTTTTGTAAGTGCTCCATCCAAACTATGAACAGTCAGCACATATCCTGATTCCTCAATTTGTCTACTTTGCAAGCTGCACAGTATAAAGAAACATCTGCATAATGCCAGGGCTCCTGCTTGTAACTTCCTTTATACAAATTTGTAATTTTTTCCCAGTTTTAAGAAAGCCCTGTGTTAAAAAACATGCACTAGGAAGACCTGCATTACATGACATAAGGACAGTTAAGCACCACTGCCAAGGAAAAACAGATGTCCTGTTAATAGACACAGCCATTATAGATGAATATAGACCATTTATTAAAGTCAGTTGGTAATTTTCATAATGATGGATTCTAGAAACATGTTTTCAATCTTTTTGTAAGAACAATATCAAAGCTGAGGCTTTAGAACACACAGTTCATGAGATGTTTTTTCTATTTATGAGCCACAGAGATAAAGCAAGCATCAGGCATTTATTAAAAGCTGTTCCTCCTTTTCAATACATTCATCTGCCCAAACTTATGGGAAAACCCTGCCTTTACATACTGGAAGAATAATTTAACTGAATAAAACCAGGGTTTGTCATTTACCTGCCTAGATTTCAGCTGGATCCAAATTTCAGAGACAAGAGACAAAACATTTAATTTTTTTACATGTAAAAGAGAACTACTGTCAGTCTGCTTTTAAAAACATTATAGACAGACTTTTATTGCAAAGTATTGTGTTACTGAAGAAATGAAAAATAACAGATATTAATTACTGCTGCAATTTCTTGCAGGCATATTACTTTGCAAGGGAAAGAGTGTTAGAAAGACGAAGACCAGAATGCTAATCTCCTGGAAAGAAGACACTTAATGCCCATCCTTGTCTTTAAATTTTAGACTAGTGGTGCTCATCATGAAAGAACAGGCCAACTGTTTGTTGAGATGCAATGCACTTCTGACAGCAAAACGAGAACTTTACAGTATACAAAATTATTTACCAAACCATGTCAACAAAAATAATCCAAATGAAACCTTTCAGTCCCAGGCACAACCACCAGAGCTGCAAACTGCAGAGCACTACCTTAGATTACAAAGAAAAAAAAAAAAATCTATCTGATGTGCTGCTGAAAGAATGCACTGGCAGAACGCAAAGTTACTTCCCAGCTTGTTTGTTTCCTGGGCTCCCCAGCTTCTTGTGTGTACTTGCCTACTTTACCAGCCAAACTCAGCCAAACTTCATTCTGGGAGAAGACTCCTCAGAGTGGGTCACAGGAGAGTATTTTTGGCAGTTGCAAGTACAAACAAATGAAAATGTAACTGATGTAAAGCCGTACTGTGTTGTTAAAATGAATGCAAATGAAAACAGGCTTCTCTTTACAAAACCAGCTGGAGTACTGCATCCAGCTGTGGGGCCCCCAGCACAAGACACACATGAAGTTAGAGCAGCTCCAGGAAAATTACTCAAGGCCTGGAACACATTTCCTGGGAGGAAAATGAGAGAGCTCTAGGGTTCTTCATCCTGGAGAACAGAAGGCTCTGGGGGAGACAACCTAGTGGCCTCTTCATGCTTCAAGGGAGCTTACAAGAAAGATTGGGACTTTTTAACAGGACCCATGGTGACAGGACAAGGGGCAGCAGCTTTGAACGGAAAGGCAGTGAGTTTAGGTTGGATGTAGGGTAGAAGTTTTTATGATGAGGGTGGTGAGGCACTGGAGCAGGCTGTATAAACAAGCAGTGCATGGCCTGGAAGTGTTCAAAGCCAAGCTGGGGCTCTGAGTAACCTGACCTAGTGACAAAAGCTCCTTTCCACAACAGGACAGTTGGAGAAGGTCTTTGCTTCCAACTCCAACCACTCTGTGATCCTATGAATATTTCAGCATATTACAGTGCAATTCACCTTAAGGAATCTCTTTCCCTTTAGATTACAGTGCTGCTTCCAGACAAAGAACACACTCATTCACACTACGTGGAAATTCCAGGTGTCATCAACAGATCTTCAGGGCAATGTTATTCTGTAGACCCAGAAAAACACATGCACTGCTAGCACTGGACACAATTAAAATAGTGGGCAAAGTTGTTATATCATGTGCAACTTTAAACATCATATCAGGTAACAGATGATCAAGCCAGAAGGTTTTTTGCCATTTATCAGAAAGGGGATTATTTCTTCTGCTGTATGTTTTTAAACTGACTCACCATCCAGAGGGAAGGTCCCAAGTCTTAATGGAACAGTCCATTGATGAAGTTATCAGCCAACGACCATCAGGACTGAAAGTCTAAAACAAAATAGTCCATTTAATGGCACAACTAACAAGCCAGTCCTCACAGGAGGCCCTGCCAAGATTACACAGCTCCTTAGGATGCAGGTGAAATGGTATGGCCATAAGCCAAACTGACAATACACTACTGAAAGTGAGAAAAGAACAAAACCAGGAGCTTTTTAAGAACAGGTTCAAACATAAAACACAGGACATATCTCACTGTTAGTCAAAGCACTTCAATCCTCACTTTTATGTTCATGGTGGAAAACTATTTCTAACCACGAAGTTGAATAAGTCAAGTAAATACCTTTTTGGTAGCATTTATAAATAAATTTGAAGCTAAAAACTATTTCAATTAACACCATAATGAACTATTACGTAAGACATAAATAAGGAATTATCAATGTGCTGCACAATCTCAGATCTGTTTTCAGCTTGCTTATCCTTCTGTAGACACAGCTGAGACATCTCTACAATTTTGCTCCTCAACTTGGTTTACATTATTCCCAGTGCTTTGTTTTGTTTGATGCCCAAATCAGCTCGTTGCAAAGTCACAGTTAAATCACAAAGCACATTAAAAATAGATTTGACCACTTTGCATTTCCAAATTAACATGGCTGAAAGTGTTGTGGAGCTGAACCACAGCTTATGTTCACAGCTGAACATAATACCCAATGATTTAATCAGATTTAACCAAAGAGAAATCCACCATCTGTAAAATCTGTTAGGTATCTGTGTACGTCACCCTGTTACAGAAAATGAGTTAACAATTACCATGTCATTAATCTGTCCATGGTGTCCTGAGAATGTCCTGACAATCTTCCTGGTTTCTATATCCAAAACACTAATAGTGAAGTCATCAAAGGCAATTCCCAGAATACCACTGCCAAGAAACATCAACACACATAATAAGGAATACTCAAGAGACAAAAAATAAAAACATCCTAACATTGCTCCAAGTATCTTTTATCCTAAAAATAACAAGTGTTACATTCCTTCAGCCTAGTAAAATGTCTTGTCATACCTTGTCTACCAGTCAGTTATATTTCAAAGCATTAGAAATATAATTCTAATATATTCTAATTAAGAACACTGGTTGCCTTTCTAGATAACCAATATACACATGAAATAACTTCAGTGTCTTACCTGTCTCTGTGAAGCAGAATTCCACTTGGAGAAGAAGGAAGTTCAGTGGAATAAACCAGATCTTTCATTTTAAATTTCCAAAATTTAATGAATCCTTCCCTTCCAGCTGTGATTACCAGCTGGTTCAATCCATCCACTGCTACCCCTCTGATGGCCCCTTCATGTGCTGCAATCAAGAGAAAAAAGTATTACTCCAGAATTTAAACCTAGCACAGAATCAGCTGAATGCCAAAGACTATTTTGTTTATCTTTGCTCTTACAATGAATGATCATCAAGCATATGACAACTTCAAAGCCATTTGACAAGATCCTCCAGCATTTTAAGGGTTTTTTTATCTGTACAGAAACCAAACTGATTTCAAGTAAGCACCTAGAATACAAGTAGGAAGTGCAATTGAAGTAGAGTGTTAGCTCTTATTTTTGCTTTCAGTATGGGGAACTTTTTGTGATTTTGAGATTTGAAGGACTTCTTGAATCACTTAAGGAATGCTTCCAAAAGGACCTACCACTCCAGAGAAAATTTACAGCTTCAGTTCAGGCACCATGTCTGAGAATTTTCCAAACCTACTCCACACTGCAGTGTAAAGACAAGACATAGCACCTCTAGTTTTTGATCCATTTTATTTCTTAATCTATACCTGAAGCTACTGGCCAGTAAGCAAAATTAGAAAATTCATCCCACTATCAACCAATGATCTTATAAAGAGATCCCTCAATGTTTGCTGAGCTAGATGGCTTTTAGAAATCCAGTAAGTCTTTAGGGTCCATCAGGACTCTTTCCTTGTTTCTACAACAAAAAATTCAGATCACAAGTGCCAAAAAAACATGCATGAGAGTACATGACATGAAATATATATGTATGCAACTGTAAAAGGAAATGTCAGAGTACTGCTGCATTACATCCTAAATTTGCATCTGGGTAATTAAAAACAATACCATATGCAAAGAACTAGACTTGCTTAGGACTTCAATTTTCCATTCACGTGAAACATTCTTTCATTTCTAAGCAGGGGGCACAAAACAGATGAGACAGAACCACATAAAACAAGAAGCCAAGTACTGGAAATGTGACTATATCAAAAAGGGAGGAGACCAGAGCATCTCATTTCACTGCTAACTGTTGTGGTAACTGACAATTTTGTGTCAAATAAAACCAAGGATATGCTACCATCAGAGCTGTTAAAATTATCACAGATTCTGTCCTTCAAGTCAAGTTTCTGACTGCAAGGACAGTGCAGCATAATAAGAAAAGCTGAAAGCTGAACACACACTCAACTCAGAACCCACACTAAATTTTCATGATGACAGAGCATCAGGTGGCTGCTGCTCTGTTAAGCACCAGCATTTTGGAAGTTCCAGAGTTCTCACCTGTTTCTTTGCCATAATGCCCCCTGTGAATGCCAGACTGCATGTTATACACATCCACCTGTCCAGTTGACATCCCAATGACAGCAAAGTTACCACACGAGGTAATGTCAACTGCCTTTCAAGGAAATAAAAAAAAATTAATCAACAAAACAAAGCACCTATGGAAAGCAATTCTTCAGGTGTCTACCGTTTAGCAAAGTTGTTAGAAGGTACGCAGCATATTGGGAATAAAAAACACTAACGTGTTCTTTGAGGAAACCTGCACAGAACAAACAAATTACATCTCAAGAAAGCAGAGGGAGAAGCTCTGAGCAAAAAGAAATGAGAAAATAATCAACACATAATAAATATGGCAACGCATGGTTATGCAAGATAATGAAATCTTAGTGTAGTGACATTCATCAGAAACCATAGGCAATAATATCAGCACTGTAAATTAAATAATAAAGAAATCAACAAGTTCAGTCCATAAGACAAAGTGTAAGCATGGCAACTGCATGCCTCTTTCAAGCCCATGTTACCAACACCCTCCCAATTTAGGGTAAGATCAGACAGAACTTAAGTAGGAAGAAACAAAGAAACAATGGTCTAGATGCCTTTGGAAAGACACAGTCCAAAGAATCTAGCAGTCAAAAGAAAACTGAGTACCTACAATTTGATTTATCTAACACCTGACTACTAAGCATACTGTCAAAAAAATATGTACCATAAGACATAGGAGTTGCATCAACCCCTAGCAAATGAGGTGTGCCACAGTAATTCCTCCTTTAAAAAGCTGGTAAACCTCAACAAACATTTGTATCTCCAGCACTGTGTGTTTGACATAGTGTTACTGTGTCCAGCACAAGTTGTAAAGGATTTTGGAGGTAATAGCCTTCTTGCAGCCTGGAAATACACATCCCTGTACTGCCAAAAAAAGCACAGTCCTCAGCAAGCTGCATTCTCAGAGTAAGTTAATAATTTCAGGCATACAGGCAACTCTACATTGCTGTGGAAGACTAAAGGTAAACACCAACCACCACTCTAAGCCAGAAAGTTAGTGCACTTAACCTGAATGTTTAGGGAAAAAGAAAAAAATTTCCTAAGACCATAAGCATTACAAACCAGCTTATTGGACACATTGAGCTGGCAGAAAGCACTCTGTAAGCAACTAAAACACATCTAGACTGTACTTTTTCATTCTAAGCATTATTTCTGTACCAACAGGAAATCAAAATAGCTTATGATGTGGGTCTGAAGAAATCTTAACCTAAATAAACTTACTGTTGCATATATGTCAACAGGTTTGTGTTTGCTAAATTCTTCTGGCCTCAGTTTGTGAGCTCCCATGGAGGTTTTCTGGTAGTTCCAGGTTGTACAGGTTATATACCCCTGATGGCAGGCAACAATACCATCCCAGTCACTTTGATGTGCCACTTCTGCAAGGTAACACAGTCCTTTTAGAAAGTGAATCTGAAGTCAAACTGAAGCTCTCCTGATATTTTAAAGCACCTTTAGACAGAACAGTTCACTCTTGCTGCACACTCAAAAGGCTACCACTCAGAAAAACTGCTGGGCAAACAGTTGTGCATATGCAGTGTAATGTTACTAACAACATTAATGCTATTAACAAAATGTTAATAACAAAACCTCAAGCATTGTTTTGTACATTACACTTTGCATCTGCATATTTTAGCCTTTGTAGTTTGAAAGGTGTATTTCAATGTAAATGTTTTAAACTAGTTTGAATGGCTCAGACTGCTCAATCTGTACCTATTTCCAGCTGAGTGTCTTTAACTTCTTCCTCAGCTGTTGAAGCAGCAGAAGCCACCAGATGAAGACAAGTTTAAGAGCTAAACCTGCTTCACACAGCAAAATACTTCTTTTGCATTTCAAGGAAATTTGTTTATCAAAAGCTCAGTATCCAAAATTTGTAGTCAAATATGATGTATGGGGATCTAAATAATAAGCAAGTTTGATTTTTTTCATGGAAATTTAAAAAAAAAATGAGAGCTTGAAACTGGGTATTTCTAGAACTGCAAAGATTAAAACAAGATACAAACTGGTTCACTGAATCAAACAAAGAGAAAAAAGAAACATCTCAAAAATGTACTTAAATAAATGTAGGTTTTATGTCTTCAAATGCAGGTAGCCCTAATATTAATTGATTTTAAATATAAATCTTTAAAATATACACCAATACTTGTAACAACTGTGTACAGACAGTCTGTATCACAGAAGTCAAATGGCTCCACAAAACTGTAAATCCGTATCTTTCAAGATGGGAAACAATAAATCATCCTCAGAAGAGAAAATAACTACATGTCTGAAAAGGAGATCATTAATTTAAAGAAGCACATTTTGATGAAGTAAAGATAATTGCAATTCTGCTTAAAGAAGATAGATTCATTATTTACATACTGAATTACAAATGAACAGATTAGTTGAAATTCAGCTCTAAGAAGTGACTGAAATAAGTGTACTGAGGACTCAAAATCCAATGTAACTGTAGCTAAGGTTTCCTCAGCTGACAAAGATCTTCATCCTCCACCTAGCTGCTGGTTCTCCAGCCTGGAATAATATGTACATCCCTAGATTTTGGCTCTCGTGCAGGAGATTTTTAAGCCAAGAGCCGGATAAGGACATTTTAATATAAAATGCTATTTTTGAAATACTGGAACAGCTTACCAAGTCAAACACAAATTTAAACTGTCACTCAGTAGCTCTTGAAAGGCCACAGAATAATCTAGACATACCATGTGCTCCCAAATCAATAGTTTCGAGGGTTAAAAATGAAATTAATACATGAAGATAATCACACTTAGTTTGTAACCTATGTCAAAGACCACTTACCTGAAGCAAAGGATGTAATCGGTGGAAGTGCCATTGTATCCAGCTTAAGGCCTTTCTTTTTTGATTTCTTTTTATTAATTGAACCTTAAAAAAGATATTAAGGGTCTCAGTCTCATTGCAGAACTGAGAATAGTGGTTTAAAAAGGACTGTTAACAAAATGCAAAGTTCCTTTTAAATTTAGAAACATATGACTTAAATAAACATACCACTGTTCCCTAGGTTTGTAGAGCTAAGGACACTAACAGAGTTTCTGTCAAGATTCATGCAATGCTGAGCAAATCACTAGCCTTTTACACCCAAAGCTGTGAATTCACCAGTCAATCTACTTGTTCCAAGACCTTGTCCTGAAATGCTGAAGCAGACGTTCCCCCCAGCACAGCTAAAAACATGGTCCTATGGGCATGACTATACAAAGCAGCAAACAGCACCCAGCCCCTTCAATAATCAAAGAACCCTGAATTTCAAATTTATGTCCAAATTACTTTTTATGCATCTTTTCAAATAGGTCCAAATACATATATAACAACACAGACAGATACTTAAAGCTAAGCATTATTTCAGCCTTTCTGATCCTCGCTCTCCCAAATGAAAGTGTTCCTTAACCACGGCACAATAGGCAAGATGTTTTTAAGTCAAACCCTACACTAAATCAAAGGAACTCAAGCCAAGAAATATGAAATGGCTAATAATTTAACCAATTGAACAAAACGGAAATAGGGTAAAAAGTTGCAATTACATATGCTGAAATATCAGCTATTGTTTTACACATTTTTAATACAAAAATCATGCACAGTGTTTCCCACACTGAAGTAACATACACTGCTATGATCAGAAATCACTTTTTTGAAGTATAGACAAATATTGGAGAGGATACTCACTGCAGGAAGGACTGAGTTTGCAAAATAACTGAGGTGATTAGCTTTTATAGAACCATTGAAGTGAAAATAAGGCCTAATGTTTACATAAATACCTTTTGGGACTTCTTTTCACCTGTGTTTGTACTTTGACTGAAATACTTACCACGTCCTAAGCTTTTATTGAACTTTTCATGCACTGTTGAAAAAGATTGTAATGTTCCATCTTGACCTAAGGAAGTATTAGCACAGAAAAGTGAAGAGCAAAACATCAACTTTACTCATAAGCTGTTTGAGTAAAAAAAGTAAAAAATAAGCAACAAGCAACTTAAAACACTAAAATAGGGTATTTACTAAAAATTCTGATCCAAGAATACAGATACACTCTAAATAACAAGTAATGGAGCCTCACTTTCCATGGCCTATACCCCATTCCTACAACTCTCTCCCACACATGATCAGAATGACCCCTGTTCATAGGCATCTTTTCCATTTTCAATTCCTCTGACTCTGTAATGTCCATAACACTAATGAAATTTCATGAAGTTAATTTGAGGAGATGCTTCTTCTAAGAAAACCAGTAGCCCATGAAAGGTAACCCTGATTCATTTCTGCTGCACATAGTTTTTTTTACCACTGTCTCAGAAAAGAATCTAGAGAGTCGGTATCTCGACACTGCAGATACATCAGATCTCAAAGGGTAAGACCCTTTTCATTGTAAAGACTGCCTCTGTGCCCTCTCCACTGCAAAAGCAAATGTGAAGATTTGTTAAGCAACACTTAATTGATAGCGTGGTTTGTCTGGTGTGAGCTGAAATACAGACAGTAACTCATAACATGAATGCAAGTCACTGCTTGGATAACCAGCAAGAGATTTTAGTACAGGCAGTGTAATGTTTTCAAAAGTAGCCTATAGAGACAATAAATTACTTGAGACTAATTAGAGACCAGGTGGTGAGTCTCTATCATCCCATCACCTAAGTGGTCTGGGGCAGAACACGGTCTGATCTAGCACTTCCCTTTCCTAAGGGGTCTTTTTAAATATGCTGGTTTCTAAGGAAGGGTAGTCACTTATGCATTTTTACACTTTTAGATGAGTATCTCAGTAAAAAGCAACCTTGAAAATATATATTAGAGATAGAAGTAAGCTGTAATAAATTACAAAGACAGTGCACGCCACAAAGCTGGATCAAACTAGTGGAAAAAGTAGGTACTAAAAATTAGTACTAAGTACTAATTTAAAATTAGTACTAAATTAGTTACTAAAGGCATTATGCTGATTATTTTTCCTCTGCAACAACCAAATTTCTGGAGTTGTTAGAGGTTTCATTCTGATTAGCTAATACTTGCTCAGAAGATAACAAAACCATTTTTATTCATCAAATATGTAAATATGGATTATAAGAGCAGCTCCTTTGGTATTCTGCTTACAAGTACTCTTCAGCTTACTTGCTGAAGTTTGTTGTTTGTTACTTTAGGGAAACAGTAGTTTCCCACTAAAGCAGGAAGACTCTAGTGAAACACTTTGTTACAGTAATAAATTACATTGTTTATGTTAATAACTTACCTTATTTCATAAATATTATACAATACTTGAAATATAATCTAGTGTATTAACAAATAATCGCTCTGCACATTTTCTTCATCACAGCAAGAAGTCAGACTGAAAAAGAAAGGAGATTCATACCTGCACTAAGAATTTGCTTTCCATCTTGCCCATGATATCTGATTTTTGTTGGTGGTGCACTGTGTCCCATCCGGCTTCTCAAAACACGACCTGTACCACCAGGTCCATCAAAAATCCAAACCTGCACCCCAAAATAAGCAGAAAAATCAGGCTGATAAACACTGCCTTGCCAGTAATTGCATCTCTTGCCAGCAGAACATGTTTATCTGGGAGCCAGCTTCACACATTGGCTTTCATCCTTAACCCTACAACTTTGGAAGTTGCTATCACATCACCCACTTTGTTTCCTGCTGTTCATTCTGCCTCTCCACCAAAATCTAGTGGCATCAGAGGACATGCAGCACAAGGGACTTCTATCAACAGCAACTGCTTATGATCAAAAACATTACCAAAATGGATCAAGATGTAAGAGAATACTGGGATATAAAGTGTGGCTCTGGAAAAGTGTATCCAAAGCTTTGTTCTTCAAGAGTGCTACAAAGCAGTAAACGAAGCAATGACAACATAGCAGCAAATCTTTGATCCACAGTCCACTACAGCCCAACTGAGACCAGCAACTTGAGTGTTGGTTTTAGAGAGCAGCAGCAATTGTGACTCACCCGTAGAGCATTATCAGCACCATTAGTAATAAGAAGTGGCTCTCCAGGGACAAATGTCATGCCAGCTATTGCTGTGGAATGGGCATCTTGCATCTGACACATCAGTTTCTTCTCTTCTAGATCCCACAAGGCAATGTGTCCAACTGGGCTACCAGCTGCCATTACTGGGTGTCCATCTAAAATTTCAAATGGTTTGCTTATTGACATTCAGCTCATCCCTACTGACTTGTCACATCCTAAAACTGATGCTAGGAAAGTCTATAATCACAAGGGAGAAGGAACCTCAAATTGATGCTAAAAATAATACAGGTTTTAACAGAAATATTGTATGTCAATCAGAAAGGAAACAAAACTCACTGATAATAAATGTAGGACTTTTTCGTATCAGATAACAATAAAATCTCTAAATCCAGCAATCAGAGCTAGAGGTTCTGCTTGAAAGCACAATAGATACTGGCACAAAAAGGCTCTTTTTCTACATCCCCCAGGTCTTTCCTCAGTTTTCCCCGGTAGCATTCTTCCTCAACAGGGTCTGCACTCAATCTATATTCTTAAGATTTGCAAGATAATTCAAATGAGAGATCAGATTCAGTATCAATAGCTCTGTAGGCAGGATCAACATTAAAGCAACTAGCTTTAATCATTAGGACATATTTGTTAGAATGTAAGTTAAGATTCCCCTGTAACATTCATTCAGTATTCACCCAACTATTAACATTCTAACATTCTTTTGGGGGGAAAGACACTGCAAGAATAGGCTAGAAAACAGCCAGCATGATGAAAATGCATGATATTCCTTACTTATTGCTATCTTTTCTAGATTATCTTCAGCCTTTGAAAACTAAAACTCGCAGCACAAATTCGATTCTGACATGTTTTATCACAAACTATTTTCCTCTGTTCCCCTTAGTGTTAGTGCTTCCATACATATTTTCACTAAAAAACACTAGGACTTAACCTGTACGAAAAGATATTGCTGTGATGGGACCCCAGTCCTGTTGGAATTTCATCAGAGTTTCATCATACTTGATATTATGTACAATAATATGACCAGATACAAGGCCGACAGCAACAACATCCACTGCTGGAGCCTGCAAGAAATTAAAAAAAAAAACTGTTTCCAGAAGCTGTGACTCCTTCAAAAAACAGATCACTTGAAGTGTCCAGCAGCTCTGGAAGACCATTAATACACACTGCCACACTCCCCCACGTATTTACAAGTTTTATCCTGGACAGCTGCTGACCATTTTCACAGCTGTCATCAATGCTACAAATAAGTTTTAACTTATTTTTATATCTAAAAAAAAAAAAAAAATTTAACAAATATAATTTCAAAATCTTCTTACTGCATCAATAAAATCTACATTTTATCAAACTCCAAAGCAAAACAAATTTGGCAAAAAGCTACCAGTGTAATGAAACTTCATGATACACATGCATCTTGAAAATTCTGTGAATTCATGACATTATTCAGTGAAGACTATAGATGTCACATACAAAACAGGTAAGATGCTAAATGCAACAGAACTAGGAATAGAGGAAGAGCAGATAATAAACCTTCAGTCATGAGAGAGTTACTACAATTACATGAGAGAATACATGCCATCTTTACTTCTGTAAGTTTAAACAATATTTTGTCTGCTGTTCTTGACTGGCTACATATGAAAACAAAAAATAACAAAAATACTAACTTGTTCAAGAGTTGTGACTGCTAAGCCCCATCCTGGAAAGGAGTACAAGAGTTTGCTGTAAAACAAACATAAAAAATCCACAAATCAATTAACCCTTGGGGATTTTCCAGGACACAATGGTTGCTTTTTATGTAGTTACACAGAAAAGTACATCAGCTCTCTGTTCTTATAAGTCAGACAAAAGGAAAAAAAAAAAAAGCCTGTGATACTAAGAGGCAAAGTTAAAAATAAAACTTGTGGCTAAATTTTACTGAAAAGGCTAATGTTATGCATTTTAATACTACAGCAGTGACATAACTACATGCCATGAACATATGAAACAAAAGAAACATTAGAATGAAACACTGATTTATGCAAGCTGACTTAAAACGTATTTACAGTATGAACACTAACCTGCAGCGAAGCTCACTGTGCCTGTGACTTTCATGATTTGGAAAAGCAGCTGCTCATGGTAAGAACAAAATACTGACATTGTGGATAATGATCTACTGGGACATGCACAGAGACAACTGCATCACATCTCTTATCTAAGGCTCAGATGCTGGTAATTACCTCCACTCTACCTGCCAGAATTCCCTTGGACCCATAACAACCAAAACAGTCAAGCTTGGAAGATGGGACGCAGGAGTGCCCGAACATGCTTTTATTATTATTTCAATAGCTTTCATGGGAAAGCTGTGTGATTCCAAGAAATTTAAAAAAAAAAACAACAAAACCACTCCTGAACAACCCCTGACATTTTGCAAGGAGAGCAAACAACACGCAACCTGAAAGGCATCAGCATTCGGGGAGCAGTAGCATTTTTTGATCCTGGAGATACACTGACTGAAAACCTGTGCCAATACTCAGTACCAAGAATCTTACTTTGATCTTATATTCCATAGCTGCAAGGTTCCTTGCTCACTCCCAAGGAGAATTTTATTCAGATAGGTGCTGGGATGCAGAAGTGCGGAAACCACAAAAGTGGTTTTATCAAAATCTATCTGAAGATATTCTTCTGCAAAAACAGTGAGAAACGGTGTTAGTGTGGCTACACCTACAAATCTGCAGGTTTGTCATCCCTTCACAAATGTAAAAGCAAGATAGATGCTTAACTTTGAATCCTGCAACTGGTGATTCTTACATTAAAGGATTAACTAATGTGTAACAGAAAAGGTTAAACTTCTTTACATCGTATCACCTGTTGACTTGAAGACCTATTTTTTTTTCCCCGATGTAGTCTATCCACTACAACAATACTGGCAATACCACAGAAATTTGTATCTTTCCGAGGGATTCCTGCTCCTGCCTGAGCAAAACACTCATCTGATTAGCATGGCTCTTGTTTGTTACGGCAATTCGAAATCTCCAAAGCACTTTTGACAACCAGCATGCAGAGAGTAACACTGTTCACACCGATGAAGGCTGGCTAAAGGAAAATGTTGGGGGCAGTGAAGCACAATTTCACAAAGCACTTGACAGCAGCATGAGAAGATGCTGACACAAGCAAAAAGGTTATTCATTACAATTTAGTCGTACTCAGTCTGGTAAATAACAAAGAATTACAGGAATTCAAAAGAAATGCCAAAGCTGCTCCACCACAGCCTTTACGAGAAAATGGAACACTAAAATGTAATTTTCATATTTTCTCTCTTTTAAATCTACAGGGAATCTTAGTGGGCCTCTGTACATGGTACAGTAACCACTCACAAAACATCGCTACAGGATTAGGACTTCAGATCACCAATTAAGTATCACAAATCATTTAAGAATTTTCTTTTTTAAGAATAAACTACTTCTGGACATGTGCATTTAAAAAAACCCTTCTAAAAAACCCCAATGTCTAACAGTGCCATCCTATATAGCAGCAACCAAAATAAAATCTCTCACCTTCTGACTGGATGTTCCAAACAATAAGAACATTATCAACATCCACAGAGATGACATGATCACCAAAAGGCTGCAGAAGGTGTATATTTGCCTTGTGGCCTTCATAGCTATGAACCACCTATAATTTCAAAACAGAAATCCTTCCAATAAACTGTCGAGGTAGAGTATCATGTTAACATAACACTTAAGGACAGCAAACAGATGTCAGCAGCAAGTTCAAATAAAATTCATGGAAAGGGGACACAACTTGAAGTGCGAGACAGATAATTGATATTTACAACTGTTTGCAAAAAATATGCTACCTAAGTATTTTTAATTATTTATTTTCAATTAATTTAGCTTATGTGAATTGATGATTAAAAAAAATCTTTTAATAGTTATCTTATTAATGGTAATATTATAATAATATTATGTAATATTATTATATTATAATAATATAATAACATTAATATGCAAAACACAGTTCAGCATTATGGAATTTGCTCTTACATTCTCCCAGTTTAAACTTTTTACTCCTTATTCTACAGTTTGTTTCTCTAAAACTGAAGGCACCAAACAGCTATGGAAATAGGCACTCGTAGAAAATTAACTGCCTTGATACCACAAACACTACACAACTGCTGCTTTGTACTAGTGAGCAATAAGTAAGTTAATAGGAACCTCTTTGTTCCTGGCAAGAGCATGTAGAATATTGTCGTGTGAAGCAAATATCAGCATGCGGTCTGCTGCCAAACATGTGATGTCTTGTGGCAAAGTGTTACCTGTTGATCAAGCAAAAGAAAAGTTAAACAAGTTTCAGGTTCCTAGCAAGAGAGAAAGCTTGACAGTGTATTTCTTTTGCATGGTGACCCACAAAGAAAGCCCTCTATTTAAATATTATGTTGAATTTTAGAGAAATGCACGCATTTCAGAAGAATACAAATGTTACTACAGAACATTACACCAGTAACATAAGATTGGTAGATCACAAGGTCATTCTTTTGAAAAAGGCAACAATAAATTAGTGACCTCTCTCTGTAAATAAAGGTACACATTAGCTTTGTGAGGACTGGAAACACAGATGATAAATCAAAGTCTCAGCATTAGCAATGTTTATTAGGTTAAGTTATTCTGCAGGCCTGGGAGTTGGTGACCCACTCCTGCACCTATCTCCTGATCACACTGAGAATTTGATTCTCTAAGAATACATCTCATTCCCTACCTCATGACTGGTTCAGAAAGAGTATCTAATACTGGAATATTTACTTTACTAGCCCAAAACCTAAAAGAGTTAAAGTTCTCAAATAGTAGAAAAATGGGAAAAAAATACTATAGGGAATAATACTCTCAATCCAAGGAAACATAAAAATCTAAATTAGAGCACTTCACACTTCTGCAGAGAAACACCATATCAAAAATCACTGTGGGAGTGCACCTATGATACCAACTAGCACGGTCACACAGCAGCCTTTCCCACAAAGGTGCTTTGTACTGTGAGTTATAAGCAGACACAAAGAACACTGCACCCTCTGCTGTACTGCAGCGCAGGTTCAAAAGAGGAGCTAAAATAAGAACATAAAAGAAGGTTGCACTCGATGAGGTTTCATTTGCTTGAACACATCCTGCCACAGCACCAAGCCCAAGTGACTCAGGCTTACAACCAGGTTACAGATAGTTGGTACTCCACAGGAGTTGTATGCAAGGCTGCTTAGGCTATGACAGTTCTAGGCAGACTCAAATTAAAAAGTTCAGAGCACCAACCACATAACATCAACAAATCAATAGCACCGTAAAACGAGAGGCATAGCATTCATTTTCTTCAATCATAATTTTGTATCTCAACATTCCATTTCTCAAAAAGCTTAGATGATTACATATGTGAGAAGATGTAGCCCACTGCAGAACAGAATACGGAATGTTTTTTATGATTTTGCAAGATGAAAACAAAGTTTACAGCTCTAAAAATGCATAGCTGATATTCTAAATCTAGTCCTGGTTGTGTGACATCTATTCTCAAGTTTACAGATGCTCTGTTAATTAAAAATATTTTTTATATGACATCTCTGTAAAACTTTTGTGGTGCACAGAAATAAAGCCCCTACTTTTCATGACAGAGTGCATCCCTCTGAATCATCTAAGTGTCAAGTGAAAGGGAAATCAACTGGTTCAACATCCCATCAGGTCTCCACAAAGCGTATCACCAGCACTAGACTGGGTTAGCTGTAGCTGAGCCTTGAACACTCCTGAAGAAGGAGTTCTGCTCAAGGTCTACCCTGTACCAAGTTACCTCTTAGGGCCATTTTTCCTACCCTCCACTCTGACCCTCTCAAGCTGCAATCTGTGGGTGTTGCCCCTTGCTGCTCTGTCTACCACCACCACCACCACCATCACAAATCCAGCCCCACCACCCAACTGCCCTTGGGTCACCCTGTCTCTTGCCCTTCTTAGCACTAAGCAGATCAAATTGCTCCAGGGTCCCTTTTCGTGCTGCTTGCTGTAGGCCCTTACCACTGTCCTGCTTCTCAGCATGCCTCCTGCAGGAGAAAGGGCAGCTGTGGAAGGGACAGAACCATACTAACAGGGTGCTGCAGTCCAGGCATGGCCTCACCAGCGCGAGGTGCAGGAGAACAGCTCTGCCTGATCAGCTGGAGGCATTCCTAGTAAGGCTCAATACACAGCCTGCCTTACTCAGTTATCATGTTGCTGGTACACGTTCAGCCTGGCACCAGCACAGCCCTGGATTCCTTCCAGCAGGATGCCATCAACTCAGTTAGCTCCCAGCTTGCTCTACCCCAGCTGCAGCAGGGCTCTGCACTTTTCCTCACTGAACTTGGTAAGGCTGCTGATGGCCCAGGCTTCAGTTTTGCAACAGCTCCCTGGACTCTTCTGGGTGTCAGCTGCTCCTCCTACAACAGCATCTTCTGCAAGCTTATCCTAGGAGTTGCCTCAGGTTGCCTCATAAAAATCTAAATTAGAGCACTTCACACCCAGGCTGCTGGTGATGGTGCTGAAGAACATGGGCCCTGCTGCTGACACCCTGAGAGCTTTGTCACCAAAGGCCAAATAAATCAAAGCCATCAACTCATATCCTTTGTGTCCACCTACAACCAATTCCTAACACTCCCTGAAGACATTCACATCTATTTTCTTCATGTCATTATCTTCCTCCCGTAACAGTCCTCTAATAATCAAAAGAACAACAATAACAACAAAAAAGGGTCTGTAATTAATCAAATGAATTAATAATTGAGCTTTATTCACTGTGCAACCCTTATGGCTTGGAGGTGTTTTTGGAAGAACAAGATGGTAAAAACAGAAGGTTGAAAAGGTATGTCTCTAAGAAAGCTAAACTTCAGTTTCAACTGCAGTCTTATTTCCAAACTGATATTTTAGATTTATGAAACTCCTTTTAACATATTTCAGTGTAAATATTAGCAAGTACAATTTATTATCTTGTCTTTGAACAGATGTCAGACATGATTTAGGAAAAAAAAACAACAAAATAAGAGGAGTGAACAATTTGTGAATACTTACTCACAGCAACAATACCAAGCTTTTTCACCTGCAATGAAAATGGTAAAAAGGCATTTTTAGTGATTGGTTGCAATGAATTTGGTGTAAGCAGAAATAAAAAATTCAAATTGTAGGAATTAACCTAGACAGGCAATGTATTTGATGCTTCACAAACCAGAAAAATTATTCATCCTAATTTAGAACACTATCTACTGAAAAACACACAGACAGCAGGTCAGAAAGAATGGGACAAAAGACAACTACTCACCAACAGTAAGTTGTGCTTCCTGATGTATTTTAGCCTAAAGCACAGGAAACTAAGGACGTCCTAAGACACCCTGAAGAGCTTGGGTACCTTAGTTTCCACTTCATCTGTGCTTCTACCTTGTTTTCACTACAATCACACTGTACTCTAATTTTATCTATCTCTGTTCACAGAGAATTTGCTTTAGTTGCAAACATCAAAGCACCTTTGCCCAGTGATGATCACTACTCTGCTTTAAAGGCTGTGAAGAAGACTGACAGGAGTGAAGGCTAAAAGGTGCCACAAAAGCACAGGAAGATCCCTGATGTCTGCACTCTGGTGTTCAGTGTTCCCAGCTTGATTCTGGTGTACTGTTTCTTGTACAGTGAAAATGCTCTGACTAAGTCCAGGGAAGTCTCCCTCTTTTGAGGCGTTCCAAACCCACCCAGAGACCTTTCTCTGTAACCTGTTCTAGGTGATGCTGCCTTGGCAGGGGGGTTGTTGGTCTGGGTGATCTCCAGAGGTCCCTTCCAACCTTAAGGGGTTCACGATTCTCCAGAAAAACGAGTCCCTATCACAGGCTCTCATCTTGCTGAACTCAACTACGCCCACCCGCTCTCACACAGGAGTTTTAACAGGATCCTGAACGCCTTTCACCCCTCAAAGGCTAAACCAGAGCTGGTGAGCTTTGATTTACCTTGTAACGAAGTGTGAAAAACGACGTTTTACCTTTTTGTATTAATTTATAAGTTTAATAAAAATAAAATAAAATAGAATAAAAATAGACAATAAAGGAGAAAAAAAACCAAAGCTCTTTTCGGCCGAGGTGCTGATTCCAACAACCTCAGCACACCGTCTTTTTTCAGATCCTTTGTTTTTAAGGACTTCTGTGTTACATATTTAAATGAGCTAATACATTATTCAAATATTCATTTTTCGTTTCAAGACTTCCCTTAATTATACAGTTTCTCTATGTGGCCTTGCTAAGTCTAGATAGAGATAATAAATCTTTCTTCTTCAACAAGGCTCAGTTGTTCCTTATCTTTAGGAATTCCAGGTGGCCCTCCTGTCTTCTATCTCTTTGAAGAATTAAAAAAAACAACAATCCCATCTCTACCTTGTTACAACCTAAGAATATTTATCTATCACAATTTTTTAAATTCTATTAATTAAAAAAAAAACCATGCAATGTTATAAACCATGTTATACATAAAGCAATCTGCTCGTTACATGCGAAAAGCCAACTCCAAAATCTGCGTTTATAACAGAAGGAAAAGTTTCGGTCACCGGGTGCTCCCGAGGGATGGGCACCGGCTATCGCTGCCCAGATGGCTGAATGAGCCCATTCCCGGCCTGCTGGCCGGCAGCCTGCCCCTTTCCCTCCCGGGTCGCTGCCAAAAGATATACCAAATAACCAAAAGAACAACACTGCCCCCCACACGCTCCTGCGTGCCGGCGAGGGCGGGCGGGGGGCGAGGAGGAGGACGTGAGGAAGGAGCGGATCTCCCTGCCCGGAGCCGGCCTCCCCACAGCCGCTGGGCGCGGGAAGGAGCGCCGGGAAAAGGAGCGGGGACCGGGACGCCGCTTACTCACGTTGTAGGTGTGGACGCTGCGCCCGACGGCCACGGCCAAGTAGAACTCGCGGTGGCGGCCGTGATAGCGCAGGACGTGCGGGACGGGCCCGCTGAAGCGGCCGAGCACTCGGAACGGGGCGAAGAGCCCCGCGCCCTCCCGCGCCATGGCTCCGCACGTGTCCGCGTCCCCGTCCCTGTCCGTGTCCGCACCGCCCACTGCCCGCCCTCCCTCCCTCCCTCACACAGGAAGCGCCCGCCAGCCCGCTTCCGCCGCGCGCCCCGCCCCGCACCGCCCCGCCCCGCCCCGCACCGCCGAACGCGGCCCCGGCCCGCGCCGCTCCCGCACCGCCGAACGCGGCTGCGGCCCGCACCGCTGATCCCCCCCGGCCCGCACCGCTCCCGGGCTGCTGACCCACGGCCCCGGCCCTCACCGCTCCCGCACCGCCGAACGCGGCCCCGGCCCGCGCCGCTCCCGCACGGCTCCCTCGCTGCTGATCCCCCCGCGGCCCGTACCGCCCCCGTACTGCTGACCCACAGCCCCGGCCCTCACCGCTCCCGCACCGCTCCCGCACCGCTGATCCCCCCTCCGGCCCTCACCGCTCCCGCACCGCTGACCCCCCCCGGCCCTCACCGCTCCCGCACCGCTGATCCCCCCCGGCCCTCACCGCTCCCGCACCGCTGATCCCCCCCCCCGGCCCTCACCGCTCCCGCACCGCTGATCCCCCCCGGCCCTCACCGCTCCCGCACCGCTGATCCCCCCCCCCGGCCCTCACCGCTCCCGCACCGCTGATCCCCTCCGGCCCTCACCGCTCCCGCACCGCTGATCCCCCCCCCCGGCCCTCACCGCTCCCGCACCGCTGATCCCCCCCGGCCCTCACCGCTCCCGCACCGCTGATCCCCCCCGGCCCTCACCGCTCCCGGGCTGCTGCCCGCCCCCCCCCCCGGCCCCGCTGGGCACCCCGCGCAGGGGACGGTGGCGGAGCGGAGCTTCAGCCGCGAACCGTACCACAAACACTCCGTGCAGCCCTGGCTGCGCCGATATTTTCCTTTTATTCATCATTTTTGTATCCCCGTTTGCTCTTGGTTTCATTATCCCCTTTTCCCTGGTAAAGCACCGGCTCCGGTTGCGTTATGGCCCCGCCGGAGAGGTGAGCCCACCTCCGGTGGCGCATCCCGCGGGATGCCCGCCTTGGGAGCCTCTCAACTTCCCGAGGTGTCTGTTCTGAGGTTTTTTGTGCTGGTGGTAGTGTTAAGTGGTGGTAGGGGTTTTTTTTTAAATAAATTATGGATATTAGGAGAAGAAAAAAAAAAAAAAAAAAAAAAAGCACACACACACAAAAAAAAAAAAAAAACAAAAAAAAAAAACAACCAAAAAAACCCCACCAAAAAAAACCCCCAAACAAAACAAAAAAAAAACCAAACAAAAAACAAAACAAAACAAATAAAAAGCACCAAAAAAAAAAAAAAAAAAAAACACACAAAAAAAAAACAACCCGCAGGATGACTCCGTTGCTATGACTGCACGGCGGACAATGCAAGTGAAGTCTGGCGGAGGAGGCAAAAATGAAAAGCCGCGCCACCCCCACGCCACCTATCCCAAGTTGTTGTAGCTTCTCCACACCGCCATCAGCTCCCGGGCTTTGCTCTTGTCGCAGGGGGCCGGGCTCGGCGCGGCGGGGGCTGTCCCGGCGCTGTCCCCGGGGCTGTCCCGCTGCGCTGTACCCGTGTTCCCCTCCCGAGCCGCGCAGAAGCCGGGGCAGTGGTGCCGCAGGACGAGGCGGGTGAGGCGCCAGAGCTCCGGCCGCTCCCCGCATCCCCGCGCCCGCTCCAGGAGGCATTCCAGCAGCCGGCCCGCTCGCTCCGCCCGCCGGGAGTCCTGCGAGCACACGGCCGGTCACGACCTGTAACTCCTTTTGCCTTCAGCGCCTCCCCGCGCATCCTTAAAAAGAGGCTCCCCGTCTGCCCATCCACCACTTCTCGCTCCTCATCCTTGCCCCGTTCTCCCCGCTTTCCCTTCTTTTCCTGCCTTTCCCTTTCCCTCACTTTCCTACCCCTCTTTTCTTTTCCCCTCCTCCTCGTTTCCCCCACATCACCTGCCTTTCCGCCGTTCCCCCATATCTTGCACCGCCCCCCCACCCCATTTATTATTTTTTTTTTTTCCAGGGAATGCCGCCTAGCCGCCGGGAAGTGCACGGACCGGTACGAACCTCGGCGTGGTGCTTGCCCGGCGGTTCGGGGGGCGCGTCCTCGCAGGTGTGAAAATCGAGTTGTAGCTCCTGCAGGGGGAAAACAGCGACAGGGGATGCTCGCTAAAGCCGCTTCCCACGGGGCCGCCTTGGCCGGCTGCCGAAGAGCCTCGGGCACCCCGGTAATGGACATCCCTGCTGCCCGGGCACCCCAGCGGCTGCGGGAATCGGCGGGCGGGGCAGCTCCGGGCTGTGATGCCCGAGCCAGCGGCAGGGCTGCCTTCCCCGAAAAACTTCGCCTGGTCTTTGTGCTAAGGGTCGGCTGCGCTTGTGCACCCTTCGCCTAGCTTCTAAACCGCTCCTCATCACCTCTGCAACCGGGATACCATCCTCAGCGTCGGCGGAGCATTATACTTTCAGTCCTAGGGGTCTGCAAGGTGCTGGGAAGGGCCGGGCAGAGCTCTGGCAGCGGCCGCCCGGGCTCCTGCTCTCCGTCCCTGCCCAGTCCCAGCTTCAGCGAAGCACATTTTAGGAAGGTCGCCGGAGGAGAGCTGAACATAACTTCAAGGTCCTGTTTCACAGGCACCGGTTTACTAAACTAGCCAACTCCCGGTTTCCTAACCGAGATTTTCAGAAAGTGGCTGCCGGCGGTCAAGGGTAAAAAGGTGGAGGCAGTGCCATCCCGACAGTTTCCCTCCGATGCCACCAGAGAAAGCACCAACCTCTTGTGTAAAGGTTATGTCTGCATCCAAAACGTTCAGTAGATCCTCTTGTATCTTGCCGTGGTTACAGAGGCTGAAATTGTAGGTAGAGCCCCGCGGTAAGAAGGTGATCTGAAGAAAGATGATCAAGCTACAACGGACTGTGTAAGAAAAAGCCAAAGGTTAATTATCCTGTGCTGCTACCTGACCCAACAAGGCACAGAAGACAGCTGAAGAGAGGGATGCCCGTGCTTCAGAAGCACTAGAGAAACTGGTTGGTTACCGTTGTAATTATCCATGGTATCCTTTAAACCTTGCCTCCCCCGGGGCTTCAGATCATTGCATATATGTACCTGTACGCCTACGGAAGTAAAGGTTTCCAATTCCATAACCGGGGCTCATTTGGACGCCTCTTGCACCTCTTTCCAGAACTGTAAATAATTATTACTCACCCTTGAAGTTGTGTCACTGATTCGAAAATAAAACCGGGATAACGAATATTAATCAAAGGCATCATCCAAACCCCAACCAAAACACGAGAAAACAAAAGCTTTGTAACAGACAATCTTACTTGAAATAAGTGTGAGCAGCCCTCCTCATAACCACGGGGGGTGCAACTTCAGCGGGAACTGTTGCAGTAAAACCCGATTTTGTCTTAAAGGTGAGAAAAACCCTGGCACCTGCAGAGGGTATGCGCGGGGGTGGGCTCGCACACCCTCCACACCGAGGCTGCAGGGACATCTCCAGTACAACATTTTAACTCGCTAGCGCCGGAGCGAGTGGAGCTTCTCCATCCCCGTCTACAGTTGCGGGGGGTTTTGTTTGTTTGTTTGTTTGTTTGGGGTTTTTGTTTGTTTGTTTTGGTTTGGTTTGGTTTGGGTTTTGGTTTTTTTTTTCTTTCTGGTGAAGGTTTAACCTTACAAACCCCTTTTCCCGGGGGACCCCCTTCGCTTGCTTAGGCTGCGGGTAGTGCCTGCTGGCCGTGGGGACAGACAGCCCAGCTGACAGGGCAGTCGGCTTCACCGGGTACCGGGATGCTCAGGACGACAAAAGACAGGCTGCCCGGGTACAGGGTATCAGTCTGAGGGGGACGTGGGGGTCCAGCCTGGTGCCCGGGGTGCCGAAAGGAGACCCTCCCTCACTCCCCGGAGCCTCTCTCCGGCCGGCACCGATGCCTCTGCCACGTCCGGCACCGGTTGTTCTCTGCTCCTAAGGAAGCCTTGGACGGAAAGCGCCCCGGGAGCCCCCGCGGAAGCCCCGAGCGGGGCGTGCTCGTTTTCGGGGAATGCTCCCTGGGCGTGAGTCATGAGGGAAACCCTGGAAGGCTGCCTGCCTTCCAGACACCGCTGGGCTGGGGACCAGGCAGAGCAGCTTAGTCATCACAAGTGCCTGTCCGCTTCAGTGGGTTGCCGCCCTGCTCTTCTCTTGGATCTCTCCCTTTTCCCTGTTTCTTCTCGTCCTGCCTCTGGCAGCCCCGCCGGGATCTGCCTCTTGCTCCTCCCGGGGATCCCGAGCCGGGAGCTGCCTCCCGAGCTCCCGGTCTGTGTTTCAAAGCGCGGCCGCAGTCCTGTGACTCGGTGGATGTGTGCATCTGCCTGGTTTTGCGTGTGCCTGTGTATACATCTGATTCTAGTCATAGAATGCCTTAATAGGCATCGATTGCACCACTGCACTAGTGGACATAATTTATTAAAAATATAAATATCGACCTAATACCGATATCCAACTGAGACGGACAAAAACTCTCTAACAGTTCAAAGTTAGAAAGTGTGTGTTTATTGCAGCACTGGGCAGCATGTGGGATAGCTCCCCAAAAACACACCGTGCCTGACAGAAAATCACAAAGCCATTTTATTTACAGAACTGTTGAATATCCAAAATACAAATGCATATTCATAACCCTGGTACATCCCATTCCCCGCTTTGTATGGTAATTAGCAAAAAACCAATTAAGCATGCGTAGTTTGTCCTTTGAAATGGGTCGGTGGTCTCATTAAAGAGGAGTGGGTTTAAAATGAGGAAGTAAAATGACTCTTCATGGCCCTGAACTTTCTGCCTTTTCAATGCAAATGGTGACCAATGGGTGTTGGTAGAATTCCCATTTCCTTAGGTACAGTGACTTTCAATGAGTTTCAGGATTGGGAGTCTCTGTAATTGTCCTGTGTCCCTAAACCCATTTATCAGGTTCCCTATTTATTGTTTCAAGCACAGCTAGGCAAACATAAAGCTGACAAGCAATCAGTTATTTGGAAGAAGTTAACTCAAGCCCAGTCTTCCTTAGCTAACTACAAAGCTCTTAATTAACTCCAACAACCATAAGGCTTATTTCTAACTAAAATCCTAATTTCCCTAAAATTCTTTAAAGTCTGTGTCTCAGACATGTGTCTGCCAAGCATCTGCAGAGCTGTACCCGAGCTTCGGCAGCCCTCGAGAGCACTCCACAAGGTGCTTACCTAGTGCATTGCTCTCACAGTGTTGACAAACAAATTCCAGTTTCCTAAAGGATGTCTTCTTCTCCTATTCTAGAAGGGCTTTTCTTAACTTGCAAAGTCCTGTGCTTTAGTCTTTCTCCGGAGATTTTTGTCTGAAATTGCTGATGGGCTTCAATGAAGTTAAGCTGATAAAAATATGAATCTGTTAAATAGCTTTGTGTTTCTCTGAATGGAGGTGCACCATAGCACAGAGGTCACTTTAGGTGAGTTTTATTGTACTGCAGAGAACCAGCATCATAACCAGTGAAAAGCCTATTTGTGCCATGAATTCAGTGTAATACTAATTTAAGGTCTAGGAACGTGTTATTTTTTACTTTTCATTGTTCATTTATCTTTACTGAGCAGCACACAAACCCCTGTGAATAGCTAAATAAAGGTGTTTATTTGCCCCTACCAAGCAGGACATAGTAAACTTTTGTGTAGACAAAGGGAACAATTACATTTTAATGCAAATAGCAATGGATTGAAATTCTTTTCCATCACTGGTAGTATGCAGATGCTTTTATTTCTGAAGCTGTGTCTCCAAAGATAGAATAAAGTTGCAAAAGACAATGGCAATATAGTCAGATTTGCAAATGAAAAAAATGAGATTTTTAAAGGGAGCAGAAATACATGTGGCTGTAAAAGACAACTTGGCATTGAAAACAAGTTCATGAGTAAGTTTAAATAAAGTCTATTGGGAAAAAGGGAATTAGCTTCTTCTTTAACCATTTTTTCCTTTTTTGTGTGGAAAATTTCTGTAAATAAATAAATATCTCTCAAAAACTTTGCTAATCTCTCCATTTGCATGCAGCAGTAACCTCTGAAATGTCCAGTTATGATGAATATGTGTTCAAGTTTGTTTTCTCTCTTAAATTCTTTAGAAAGAAAAGTTTGGTTACTGACATATGTACCAGAGAGGCAGGGGGCAAAAGAGGACTTTTGAAAAATCTGTTCATTTCTATAGTGTATCAATTCAAAGCTTTTACTTTCATCAGACAAGGGTTCTGCAGCCTCCCTTCTGACAGCAGCTTTCGACCTGAACAATTGGCCAAATTCAAGGGATTTGGAAGTAGTTTCCATTAAGAAAAATAAGTGACAACAGACATTTTTTTGATGGACCTTTATACTTACAAGATGCCTGCTTTCCTCCTTAATTCCTGTCTCCGGGTTGAATTGAAGACTTCATGTTTGTGGTGGTGCTTGAGCAATGGGAAGACGGGATTGAGAAACAGGTCAAGTTGCTAATTTGTTGGTCGAGATGGTATCTGTGGGTGGGACTGCTGCATGCACTCATCAGGAGGAGGAGGAGAATAAGAAAGACAACATGAAGTCATTGACTTTGCTAGACATTTCTGATCAATATTATTATATTTACGGTATAATAATTTGTTATTTTGGCTTGTATTTGCTGAGCCAGTTTTGACCTTTGCATCTTTGTACGTGTGGCTGGAAGGCAAACCTTATGCTTCTTTTCTTTTTCATAAAAGTGAGTAATATACTCTTCCCTCAAACCTCTCACCACTACAGAAATGCTATTATATCCAGGATGCTTAACATATTTATACTTTGGGTATATGGGATTTGGAAGTTTTTAAAATTCAGTAGCCAACCACCTAATCAAAAAATGCCCTGCCTTTTGCAGCTTGGGGGTGTGAATGACACCATCAAGAAACCTCAGCAAACATGAAAATTATGTTAGAGATAACTTTCATGCACAGATCATGGTCACAAAAGCTCAGTGGCCTCACATATTTTTTTTCATACTGTTTTGTTAAAAGAATTTCATTTTAGAAAATGATGCAAAAATTTTTCCTTTGAAGCATAATAATTTCCAACACAATGGAAATACCAAGTGGTGCCCAGAGTTTTTTTTTTCCACATTGCTATACCATGCTTGGAACCTGCTCCTGGTTACAGACACACAAGACTGGCTGTCTGTCCCTTAGGAGCTTACCTTCTTGAACACAAGCAGCAGGTAAGTGCTGGTGACAACCTCCACATGCCACCAGGAAATGGTGTGTATATCCCCATCAGGAGGCCTGAGGGTGGCAATGAACAGAACAGCACTAAGAGGGTCTAGTAGCTCTTGCCTTTGGTACTCCTGAGCTTCCACCTGAGATCAAAAGACATGTTGGCAAAACACAAGGGTATGTCCACGTTCCTGGATAAACACCTAACCATTTTTATCAAATATGGTCATGGTACTTGATGGTATTTATGTGGGTAGCAGCTGTCTGGACCATCAGCACATGTGCAGGACTTGGGCATGTGACTCCTGAGGTGAACACAGAATACCTTCCTCACAATCCTCCCCATGCTGGTGGCTTCTACATGGCCACATAAAAACCCCCTGTTTGAACATCCAAGGTGTCTAAGTCCCACAACATCAACTGCTGACACATATCTCCTGTAAAACTTCATGACTACATAACTCAATACTATTTGTTTATAGCGTTAACTTCCTGTCTCTTTATGCAATTGAGCACCCATCCAGAAGAGAAGTTTCAGCACCAGGAGTCAGACCTTGTTCTGGTTGTGCTCCCTGGGGGCCCTGCTCTTAGCTGAGATCCTTTCCAACCAGGATAACCAATCATGACAGTGGGGAGCTGAAGGCCAGTTGCTAGAAGGCATAAAATGCACATTACCAAGAGATGTCACACTGATTCATTGCCAGAAGAAGCCTTCAAAGACTCATTACTCCTGTGGTTAATGTTAGGGCCCTTGAAGGGTTGCACTCTGTGGGTTAAACAGAATTGTCTCTACTGTCCTACCCACTGCTGTTCCCTGTTTATCTTGTCATCTCCATTTTATCTGTCCAAACATCTTCTGCCACCACATCTCCGACATCAGGCTCTGAGTCTTTTACCCTTCTATTCTTATCCAGTCCCAATCATTTTCCAAGTCCATTATTAAATATTTATTTTTAAACCTTTACCTTTCTTGGGTAGAGAAGAGTTTACCTGCCTTCAGCTCTTCCCTGGCTTTTCCCCACTCCTCATCTTTTGAAATCCCTTGAGAAGTTATTGAAAAAATATGAGTTGCATCAATTCTGGTTCACATATCCTGAGGTATTAGAACTGTAACCATGTCGTGGTTCCAGGTATTCTTGGCTCATCTGAGTTAAGGCTGTTCAGATATTTTAGTCTTGTGTGATCATAACTTATTAACATGTTTAACTTTCTTTGACTTGTGTCTTGCATTTCCTGAGTTAATGAATAGGCATTACAATAGTGCTGCCATTATTTTTATCCTTTTTTTCAGTAGTACTCCAATATAACTCAATATAACCACATTCTTCTCTATCAAATTTAATGTACTTACACTGAAACTTGTTGTTCTATGATTTGAAATGTAGTATTTAAGGATAAACTGAGAGGAGCATATGGAAGTTCTTCGATCATGTCCACTGTGTAAAATCTGAACAAAAGGAAGCCATCACTTCAAACACACTGCTGAAGCATAATGAAATTTGCATTAGAATTTGGTATCCACTGGCTGTCATTGCAACTGAATACACCTGACTGTATAAAAAAACACTTTTTAAACCACTAAAGCAGGGTGAGGAAGCTCAACACAATAATTTTTCAGCTCCTTGCTTTGAAGCCACCACATTTAACAAGGGAGGTCAAAAATTTTCCAGCTAGAAAAGATGAGGAAAAACCAGTTTCCTACATTTGAAATATTTTACCAAATACGTGGTGTTTGTCTCATCCAAGAATTATTTCAGTAGAAATCCAGTTGAACTATTGATGTGTTTTTTCAAGAGAGATACCCTGAGGCACTTATTCAGTGCGGTGAATTGAAAACTCTGAATTCCTGAGAAAGTCAATCTCCATGTGATTGAAAGGAGTGAAACTGAAAGGACATCCTTACCTCGATCAACCACGGGATCCACAACTTCTGGAGAGGTGGAAGAATGATATATATTTGCAACTGGAGATGTTGATTGCTTAATAATATTTCATTTCTTTCTGATAAAAGCTGATAATTTAAAAAAATCAACAAATAGCCTGTCCCTTCTCCTCTGTTTGCTCTTCTATGCACTTTGTTGCTTACTTTGACTTTGAGCAATGATGGCTTTATGAAATGCTTCTGAATATTTCAGTTGCACAATAGTGCTGCCGAAATTATTATTTATGTCTAATAATATAATAAATAATTAGGTCTAATTATTTAACAGGAATATAATTAGACTAATACTGCTATGACTTTGACATTGTCAATGTAATGAAAGGGTAGTGAAAAGCAAAGATAAATCTGTATTTTTTTCATAGGTGATAGTAAAGTAGGTACATTATTTAATTGTCATGTGGCTGAATGAAAGTATTTGATCTAAATTAAATGTTACCAATACCAAAATATCACATTCACTAAGGAGAGCAACTTAACCTTAATATTACAAACAACTTGCTACCAAACAATTTCTTATCTTCCCATTTCTAATTGAAGCACCATGTTGGTGGACTTGTGCCTTTGTGCTGTTTCAGTAAAAATTTGGAGTCTAGACAATACTAGAAGGTTTGGATAAAAATAGGATTAAGGTGTTGTATGTCAAGGGTTGCAGAAACTATCAGAATTAAGCTTTTTTAAAATCACCAGATCCATTTCACCTCATCCAACTAAAATATACTTTATAATTTGTTAAAGGAATATGGCAGTTAGCTGTGTTTTCTCTCTCTCTACTTTCAAAAAGAGCAACATGCCAGAAATCTTCTGTATGTAAAAAATGCTAAATTATATTTTGCCAAGAAAGTCTGCCAAGTGCAGTAAGACACAGATGTAGTGCAGCCCCAGGGAAAGCAAATGGGGATTCCTGGTAACTGGAACAAATATATTTCCAACTCTCACTGTACTCCGGATTTAAAATATATTCACTCAGAACTGCAATTCTCAATGCTGCTGCTCAGCTGTTGTGTATCCCAGCAATAGTCACTTCCTTTCAGGAAGCCCTCTACCCAGATGTATTTTTTTAATAACATACCAAATAATCAAAGATTATAAAAAAATATCAATATCAAAATAAAAATATCAAAGAATGGCTTGGCTTGGAAGAGACCTTAAAGATCATGTGGTTTCCAACTCCCTGCCATGGACAGGGACAACTCCCACCAGACCAGGACACTCCAAGCCCCACCCAGTCTGGCTTTGAACACTTCCAGGGATGGGGCATCCACAGCATCTCTCAGCAACCCCTGCCAGGACGGCACCACTGTCAGAGTAAAGAATTTCTTCCTAATATCTTATCTAAACCTACCTTCTTTCAGTTTGGATCCATTCTTCCTTGTCCTGTCACTCTATGCCCTTGCAAAAAGTCCTTCTCCATCCTTCTTGTGGAATCCCTTCAGGGACCAGAATGCCACAATTTGGTCACCTCAAAGCCTTCTCTTCTCCAGGCTGAACAATCCCCATTTTCTCAGTCTTTCCTCCTATGAGAGGTGCTCCATCCCTCAGATCACCTTGGTGTCCCACCTCTGGGCTCTCCAACAGCTCCATGTCCTCCCTGTGCTGGGAGCCCAGGGCTGGAGGCAGCTCTGCAGGTGGGGTCCCAGCAGAGCAGGGCAGAGGGGCAGAATCCCCTCCCTCCCTGCCCTGCTGCCCACGGGGCTCTGGCTGCAGCCCAGGACACCCCTGGCTGGCTGGGCTGGCAGTGCCCATGGCTGGCTCATGTCCAGCTCTCAGCCCAGCACCCCAAGTCCTTCTGGGCAGGGCTGCTCTGGGTCTGTCCATGCCCAGCCTGGGCTGGCACTGGGGGCTGCCCTGACCCAGGGGCAGCACCAGCACTTGGCCTTGGTAAACCTCAGGGAATTCCCAGGGGCTGCTGCTCAAATTCCTTCTGGATGGTATCCTGTCCTTCAGAAGCATCAGTTGCACCCCCAGCTTGGTGTCATCTGCAGACCTGCTGTATGCTCAATCATTTAATCTGTGTCATTAATGAAGATATTCAACAGCACCAGTCCCCAAAAGGGCATTTAAAGGACCCATCTCACGGTCTTGGATTTGCATCATTGCAAATGACCCACAGTCTCAGGACAAGGGAAGGAGAAGGCTATAGGACAGGGAAGCTACAGCACATGGCAGCACTCTACACATCACTGCTTTGATCAACCCTAGTTGTCAGCCTGAGGCAGTTGTAGGAATATCTGCACTGAAAGCACTGAAGTTCACTCTTTGTTACTGCATTTGTGGCTCCCTTGCTTGCCAGCCCAACAGCAGAGACAGCAGCCTGTCCCACTCACTCTGGAGCCCAGACCAGCAAGGCAAGGAGCTGCTGCCTCCCCTCCAAAAGTAGCAGCTCCTTCGTCATCACTTCTTGTGGAACTAGAACCTGGGAAAAGAGATTTTGCATTCTGCCAGAACTGCCCTCCATCCTGCTGATAATTTTTTCACTAACTGTCCTGATGTGTGCTTCAAGATAAAACCCCAAAAGCCACTGGGGTATTGCATGGGATAGGGTAACCTGTAGAATGAGTGAGGCAAGCAAAACTGGGATTCAGGTAAAATATGCAGATCTATTTCACCTTATTCACGTATTGTACCATGACTGTTCTGAGTTTCATGTCCTTTCCAAGGCCTGGGCACACATCACATCTCTGTACAGTCCCTGCCTGCAGGCCCTGAGCTACGTCCTGAGCTCCAGCCTGGCTGCAGACAGTCACCTGTCCCCACACCTGCTTGCTCTCTCCAGAAGTCTTCTTCTAGATAACACAAATGCTGCCCAGTTCTCTGTCTTTAACTTTCCTCTTGCATGTTCATGCCTAGCATATCCACTAGCAGCAGTGAGTCTGGGTAAAGGGCAGAAGGTAGGGAATGCTGTCTTTTGCATGCATTCCCAGCAGGAAGCACCAGTCCAGACCTGCTGCTGGTTTTGGTTGGTTGCAGTCATAACTTGGCTGGAGAAAAACATTTTTCACAAGATCTGTGTGATGAGGAATGTCGTATGTAGTAGAGGCAGTGTGAAACCAAGACAAGTTTAATTTAGCAGGGGATTGAGCTCAGGGAATGAAGAGCTCAGTTCTGTGCATAGTCTTGACAGCTGCAAGGTGGACATGTCTGACAAAGTGAAGTAAAGGGGGTGGAGAGGAAAACGAGACTTTGGATTTAGATCTGTGCCTCAGCAGTGCTAGGGAGGATGTTCTCCTCTACAGAGAGGCAAAAACCTTATCCCTGGGAAGCCACGTGGAGCACACAGCAGGAGCCACCTGCCAGCCTGGTGCTGGCTGGCCTCACACAGCCTGAGAGGTGGCCACACAACAAAAACCTACCAGTGAGTAAACACACATCCTCTGATGTCACAGCAAGACACTCAGAAGTTGAGCAGAAGGGGGGGGAGGTCATAGGGAGAGGAAATGAAAACCATGGGGATTTTTAATGTGCTCCTGCCCCTGGCGCAGGAGATGTAGGATGCCTTACTGGGAATTGTCCTTTCTGTTCTTGGACAGGAAGGTCATGACCTGCAGGGGATTAAAAGCCAAATATTTGTGCAGCTGCTCGGTATCCACTCAAAGGCAGGGGCAACTTAGGGGAAGCAGGGAGCCAGTCCCTGCTGCAAATCAACGTGGGGTCTAGCAGGTTAAACTCAACAGGGAGACACTGCTCCCACAGCCTAGGTGACAGGTTCAGATGAGGCTGTGATGGGGAAATGCCTTCTTACTCACACAAGGGTGTCTCCCTCTAATATCTCTAGATGAAAATTCTGAGCAGCTGGAGGTAACTCATCTTGGCGTTATGACTGTTTGTATGTTGGAAACAAATGTCTTCACCATGCTTTTGAGGACCACTGCATAAAGAATTTAAAAGCCCTCTGCCACTGATTTTTATGTAAAACCAGACATTTCAGGGGATTGTGAACTGAGAGGTTGCTATTTCATTTCCAGGCTTTTTGGGTCTCGATTCACTGAAAGAAATAAAAGCTGTTGTTTTCAGAATTGTTTTAAGACGGCCACACTCTGATTTTCTAATTGTGGCAAGAAGATAGAAAAGCAGCAGAGCCATGATTTGTGAAACAGAGACCCTGCTGCCTGAGACTCCACATTAAGCACGTTCTTCACATATGTTTTCAGTGTATGCCAAAAACAAACAGTTTTCAGTGTATGCCACACCAGCATACACTGAAATACACACAGAAATAGCTTTATTAGAGATTGACTGAGAACAGGTATTTTGTTTTTTGCTTTTTCTGTTCAAAGGACTTTTTTTTTTTTTTTTTTTTTTTTTTTTTGTTAGGAGAAGTCAGTAAAAATGAAAAACAAAAAATGAAAAATAAATTTAAAAAAATCTAAAAGATCAAAGAAACTTAAATTCACAATGGCCCTGTTATAGTCTATATGCACACATATAGCTCAAAATAGAGAGCTACTGAAAAACT
Source organism: Phylloscopus collybita (assembly GCA_027886175.1). NCBI lineage: Eukaryota > Metazoa > Chordata > Aves > Passeriformes > Phylloscopidae > Phylloscopus > Phylloscopus collybita. The sequence continues at coordinate 6,590,209 of JAJNNQ010000086.1, read as the reverse complement.
AGCAGAAATATTTGTGCAAATGGTCTTTGCTAAGTTTAGTATTATGTTGTATAGGGTGAAATAACTGAAATTCATAAATGGAAATACAGCACATAAATTTAATAAAATTACTTAAAAGCAAGAGAAATTAGAAATGTTAAAAAATATTGTCCAGAAAATAACATATTTTGCTGGAAAGAATAGACTGCAGAGTATAAACATAAGTACACAATGATAGATATAATGTTGAGAAAAAACCCAAACAACTAGGAGATAAAAAGAAGTTTAGATGTAGCTACCTTTTCAGATAAATAAATTAAAATTTCTTTCAAAGACAAACTGTCATTACCTGTGAGTAGTTTCTAATTTCTCAGTGTACTAGTTTTTGTCTTTGTATTGGAGCTGAACAGTATACAGAATCATCATAGAAAAACAGAATGGTCTGGGTTAGAAGAGACCTTAAAGATCATTTAACTACCCCACTGCTGTGGGCAGGGGCATATTTCACTAGTCCAGGTTGCTCAGAGCTCCATTTGATTCCTCTTTAGATAAAAAAATTTTATATGTTTATTGACAAGAAATGTTTAAAGCAGATTTTTTGCATACTGAAATTCAATGTTTGTCATTTACACAATAACAATTACCTGAATGGTAAGAACTTTTTCTCTTAGGAGAAGAAACACAGGTGGCATGAAAGAATTACTTCTTTTTGCAGTTCTAGCTATTTCCAAGGAATGTATGTGCAATATCTTTTTCCTGAGGCTATGAAAATGTGATGTGGTATGAAGGAAAGAAATGCTCGTGCCAGTGCTCTTATTGCATAATGGGGGTCAGAGTATAAACCCAGTTTTCATTTATTTCAGAATTTCCTTTTTTCCTCTTGAATCTCAGAGAAAGATGCTCAAGCAGATCTTCTTCTTGTTTTGTACTAAAAACCAGCTCTGTGGTAGAAATTACTATACATTATTTGAAATTTCATAGAATTATAGAATAATTTTGGTCGAAAAAGACCCTTAAGAAGATTGAATCCAATCATAATAATATCTAGTCCACCACTACACCATGTCTCTAAGTGCCACATCTACCCATCTTTTACATACCTGCAGGGATGGTGATTGTACCACCTCCCTGGGCAGCCTGTTCCAACGCCTGATGTCCCATTCCAGGAAGAAGCTTTCCCTCATCTCCAAGTTAAACCTCTTCAGGTGTAACTTGAGATAATTTCCTCTCATCCTGTTCCTTGTTACCTGGGAAAAGAGTCTGACCCCCATCTGGATACAGGTTTGTCACCCCCAGGCTTATCTCTGTTGAGCATATTTTTCTCCCTTTCCCCATTCAAATCTCATTTAGAGCTGTTACAAGGAACCTGTGTAACTGCAACAGCCCTTTTTCCACTTTGAGACTAGTGTACCTGTGATGGTTTAAGGCCAGTTTGGGAGGAGAACTCTGAGGGAAACCCTCTCCCCCTCCCCTCTCCCAGCCGGTTGGGGAGAAAACTCGTCAGAAAGTGGAAAGAAACCTGTTAATTAAACCAGCAAAACACTCCTCCAGCAGTAGATTGAACAATACCAGATGATGAATTATGGAAAGCAAAGTCCCTCCTGTAGATGGTCTCTGCTCTCAGTTTTTTTCAGCAGTGGTGGATGTTGCAGCCAAGGGTGGCTTCCAGTGGGTCCTGGTGCCAGCTCCCCCCGGCACCCCCCGGGTGCTCGGTGTGGGAGAGGTTTGAACTGTTCCAAAAAACAGGCAGAAAAAAGGGAAAAAAGAAAAAGGAGAAAAAAGAAAGAAAAAAAAAAAGGCAAAGCTTCTCAGCCCTAACTAAGCTAAACTAGCTACAAGCAAAGCAAAGCAAAAGTGAGAACGTGTCTTGGTGCCAGTGCTCCTCAAGGCCAGTCTGGAGATTCCTGAAAACAAACTGTGCACTTTCTCCAGTTTACTCCCAGACCCAACATAAACCAAACAGACGATTGGGGATATGGTGTAACATCAACCCAGGGCAGTACCCCACCTGCTGCCAGCAGGTCTGGTGTAATGCCCAACCCATAGCAAAAAACCCTGAAATTCTGTTTGTGACACCAGTGATGGATCCAGAGAATTGATCTGCTGGGTCCTCGTGTTCCTTTTCTCATCATTTCCTGTCTTGGGAATAGTGCTTGCACTCCCGATCCCTTAACCAGTCATCCCTGGTCAAGCCCTGAAACCTCTCTTTGATTGCCCTTGGAGGACTTCCTATTGTCACTTTGTCACTGCCCCTACAGAGAATCAATAGTGGGTAATAATCCAAGGGCTGTGCCTGTTCACAGTGGTTAAAAATCTCCACTGGTCTCTTGAAAGGACTCCCTAAGAGGTTACACCGTTTGCACAGAGCAAGTATTTGTTTTGGTTTTGGCAAATGCTTTGTTAAATCTAATAGAACTTGACAAAACCACTTTAAGTGTATGCAGATTATATTTAGACATTGAAACACTAATTATAGTATATGAAAAAGTAGATAAACACCATATTTTTGGTGTATAACTGACCACAAAAATGTTTCAGATAAACTGGATAGGATAAAAAAGTACTTTCCAGGACATTTTTCATTACTTTGATTTTAGAGGTAAATGGAGTCAACAGAAAGTAAAAATTCTCAACTTTCCTATGGCTTTTAACTTTGAAGAAAAAAGTGTGTGTTGAGAAACTGCTGGCCTGAATGCTTCTGTTTGGGGCAGAAAGCACACAGAGAAAACTTCCATTCTCCCATTCTCGCATTGGAACAGACATACAAACACATCATGCCAGACACCAGAAATAAACAAGTTTTAGAAGTCTGGACATTGCCTTTTACCACTTTCCAGATACAGTTGCACTTCTGAGAAACGAGATTATGAGTATCACAACTCTTGCATCTGAAGAAGACATCTCAGGTGTGAGTTTGGGAAGTCCATGACACAATGCTGCTTCAAGCAGCAAAATTACTTTTTTGAAGTAATTGAGATGAGAAGTTGGAACCTCCTACATTTAATGGTCATATTCTGCATCTTTTGTGTTAAAAGTTTCTGAAGAAGGCTTGTATTGTCTTTCTTGTGAGGATCAAATCTAATAGAGAATTTATCTAATTCAGTGAGGAGAACTTAATTACATTTTTACAGGTAACTCCAGATAAGGTTTTCAGGACGTTTTTACTTTGTAGTTACACAGAAGGAAAAAGAAAACATTCACAGTGCCATACATAAAGAAATCATATGCTATTTTACATCCCAGCCACTGAATCACTCAACAAATGTGTTCAACTCCACTTGCTAACACTACACAACAGATAAGTCAGTCTAGATGAGGCATTGCAAAAGAAACAATACGATTCCCAAAGTGTCATTTGTTAGGAACAGAAATAAAACCGACCCCTAACAAGTCTCTGTTCTGATACCCAGGTTATAGCTATTCCAAAACTTACTGCGGAGAAATGGGAAAAAAACCCTACAAAGCAAGCGATTTGAACTCCATTATTTTTTAGGAGTGGGAACTAAATGGTTTCTAAAATAACTGAGATTACAAAATAGCTCACATTGCCTGTCCCAAAGAGGAAGGTACCCAATTATTTCTTCAAAAAGTTGCTTTCAACAGAAGGAACATGCACAATTAACTGAAAAGGTTCTGAATTTTACTGTTTTCCTTTTTATCTTTAATTCCATGTAAATTTGCCTTACCTTTCCAATTTTGAAAGAGCATGCCCCATACACGGGCTAAAGCTATGGATATTTAGTAGTCTCTCTTTAGTAAGAACTGAAAGAATGACATGGCTGGCAAATACCCTGTTCCAATCCTAGTAACAGGTATTATCATTTAGAAAGTGTCAGAATAAAACTTACTTCTTACCCAGTCAAAATCAACAGAACTTGTAGCATAAGGAAGTCTATACAAGCTGTTCCCACTCCCTCACAATGATTTCTTGTTTTCTGGGCTAAATATGTTCATTCTTAGCCATGTTTGACTAATCATCTCAGCACCCCATTATTATACACAGCATATGTGGGTGTATATATGTACCCTGTGAGGAGGGAATGGCTCAAATAGATGCAGCTTTGCTACAGGGTGGCTTGGAAGGTGGAACGAGAGGGAAGGACACCATCATGGGTGTCCTTGATAGACTTCCATAACTTCCATGAACAGCTGGAAGAAGCTTCAAATCTGCAGGTCCTCGTCCTCATGGGGGAATTGAACTGCCATAACATCTTTGGTAAGACCCTTGCATGTGCCATGTCTAATGTACACATATGCAACACTTCAGACCATTGTTCTGGGAGAGATCTCCATTTAACCACAGGCAAACCTCTGTACCAGAGTTTTAGAAACAGAAACAGAAACAGAAACAGAAACAGAAACAGAAATGTCATACAAGCTTGAGCTACACAGTCTCAGATATTCTATTCCATTCTGTTCTATTCTATTCAATCTTCCCAATATTTGATGTAGTACTGGAGGAGGACAAAAAGGAGAGAAGACAGTCTTCTCCACAAGCCTCTGATGTCATTATCCGTGACATGTTAAGAAAAGATGAGCAACAAAATGAAAATCACAAACTTAATAGCACAGATCTTTCAGTAAACATCGTGTTATGTATCTCCCCAAGGCAACACCAGCTCACCAGTGGAGAATCCTATTTTCTGGTGGGGGGTGACCATGTGTGTGGCAACAGAGGAAATCCATGGACAGGCCCAGAGCCAAACCCATATATATCTCATCAGCGTGAGATGTTTGTAAGTCTCTGATTAAACCAATGTGATCTTCACCATCCAAAAAACAAAAAGTCAACCCCCAAAAGATAATAGATAGTTGGCTCATGATTTTCTCCCTCTGTAAATATTTGTCTTATTAGAAAAATGAATTTCTGGGAAATTCCTTGAGACTGATGAGGCTTGCTACACCATTCTGAGAAAGTCTGAACCTTCATTACTTTATTACTGAACCCTGGTAGAGAATAAAAGATTTACCCAGAAAAAAAGCCTTTGTCAAGGAAGATTTTAACACAGGAGCTGAGATAGAAGCTGTTTGGCTTTGAAAAGCCAATGGTGAGTAAAGACAGTACTGAGGTTTTCTTCCCTCTTTTGATGGTGATACCTCCAGAGTGAACTCTGCTGTGGTCTCTCTGAAGCCAGTGATTACCATAACTAAGGGAAAGTATAAAGGAATAAGATAATTTAAAAAAATTAAATCATAGTGGGTAAGGTTCCAATTAAATTACAACTGGTAGAGATTATGACAGGCAAATGGAGCTATTTTTAAAATATATTAGCAGTTAGTGAATGAGGAAAGGAAACAGCTGATACTTCAGAAGGCAATAAATAATGAACATTTCTGTTCATCAAAATACATAGAGCTAGAACAACTGTCAAGAGATGGTAATTTACACCCTTCCTCAAGGCGTAATCATATATATCTACACTATTTCTGGCAGAAGGCCTGTCAGCATGTGCTTGATCACACCAAGCTATGAACATAACACAACTGTTCTAAACAAGATCTTGAAGTGCTTTTCTTCAAACAACATTTTCTCATCTCTGTGCTATACCATATCTAAAGATCAATATCTTTCCTACATGGTGGAAAGAGAACACAACACTCTGCTCTTTGCATTTGTATTCTTCACTCTTGAGAGATGCTATCTTCCTTCAGACTGTATAAATTTGTTCAAGCTACTTTTAAAGATCAGACTTTTCATAGTTCATAGTCAACATTTCTTTTTCAAGAGAAGCTAGACTCAACTTTGCAGCTGAGAAATTATGAGTCTTGCTGAAAATGCCATTTTAAGTTAAAAATCACTTTATAAGGTTTGGGTTTTCTTTTTCCTTTTCTTAAATTGGTGAATCCTGTTCAATTTTGATAGCTCTTTTTGCTTTAATCCTAGTAACAGGAAGTTAAACTATGACTAGATGTTTAATTTACAGGGTTTTAAAACTAGGAGTATTAACCACTTTCCTTCCCCTCAATGCCAAGGATGCTACAGGAAAGCTGTTACATTTGTTTTGGGGAAAATAAAAAATAATTTGGGGGTTTCAAAAATTTCATAAGCATTTTTCTTTTTGCTTTAGAAATTATCCACGTCTTTTTTTTTTTTTTTTTTTTTTTGTGTGTGTGTGTGTTTTTTTGTGTGTGTTTTTTTGTTTGTTTGTTTGGTTTTGGTTTTTTTTTTTGTTTGTTTGGGTTTTTGTGGTTTTTGTTTTTGTTTTTGTTTTGTGGGTTTTTTTGTTGTTTTTTTTTTTTTTTGTTTTCTTTTGCCCTGAAGTATGTCCAGAGAAGGGCAACAGAGCTGGAGAAGGGGCACAAATCTGATAAGGAGCAGCTAACGGAGCTGGGGGTGTTTTTCCCTGAGGAAAGGAGGCTCAGGGGGGACCATATCTCCCTTGACAACTCCCAGAGAGGAGTGGTAGCGAGGTGGGGATTGGCCTCTTCTCCCAGGGGGACAAGAAATAGAACAAGAGGAAATGGCCTCAAGTTACAGCCCAGGAGGTTAAGATTGGATATTAGGAAAAATTTCTTCCCTGAAAGGGTTGTCAAACACTGGAACAGGCTGCCCAAGGAAGTGCTGGGATCACCATCCATGGAATTGTTTAAAAAGCTTGTGGATGTCTGTGCTGGTTTGAAAGCAAAACCAGTGAGACTCCCAGTCAGAGATACAATTTAATAGAAGAAGAGAGAGGAAAAAAAAAGGTCAAATAAATGGAACAATACAACCTGACACCCTGTTGGTCAGGGTGTTTGAAGCAATCCAAAAGTAAGTCCTCCTGGAGTGGCAGAGGTGGTTCTGTTGGAGTAGAGATGATCCTGAGAGAGAAGGGTCCAGTGATGGTGAGAAGGGTCCAGGGATGGTGAGAAGGGTCCAGGGATGGTGAGAAGGGTCCAGTCTTCCTCCAGGAATCCGTTGGAACCAGATGAGATGTTCTTGTCCAAGCAGTGATTCCATCTGGTAGCTCTTGTCTCCTCTGGCAGTCCAGTGGATAGAAGCTCCCTGTGATGTCTCAAACCCTGGATTCTATCCAGGTGGGAATGCTTGGCTCCTCCCCCTGGGCGGAGCATCTCCCCATGGGATGATCTCATTCCATGAGTCATGCAGTGGATCCTTGATGGCCCATTAACCAGAGATAACTCCCGGGGTAAGTTATCCATGAGTCATGTGGCAAGGCATTGTTGGGCTCGTTAACAGGAGATCAGGAAAACACTGCCCCACCTTGGCTCCAAGGGCTCATGGGGACAGAATACAGACCTTGGGCACAATTTGACATTGGAACCTAGGACAACCTCCTACTCAGGGACACAGTTTAGTAGGGGACTTGACACTGTTACGTTAATGGTTAGACATAGTGATCCTAGACATCTTTTCCTAACTAAATTGTTCCTTGATTTTCAAAACAGGTTCTTGAGTTGGTATTTTCATCTTCAAACATAAAACAAATTCATCATTAGAATGGAAGTTTAAGAAGACTTGACAAGACATGTTTATAAATGTTCTTAAACAGTCTGAGCAAAAAGATGTTTAGCATAGCAAGACCCAACCAGTAGTAGCGAGTGAAGTAGAATGTTCAAGAGAGATTCTGTGTCAATACGATGGGCTATGATGCTGACACTCCTTCTCTAAGTTGTGATTATACACTTTTAAATTATTGTATATAACATGCTTAGGGAATGGATTAAATTTATATGGCCATATCTGAATTTCTTACTCCCAAGGGTTGTCCTGCTTCTTACTTGGATTGACCTGTTTGTGTGTCCTTGTGCCTGTTGCTGCTTTGAGAGCTCATTCGGTGTAGCAGGGAAATCCCTCATTTCATGAAGGGGCTTCTTGGATTGTACACCCTTCAGAGCATAAGGCCTGCAAGGTTTTGTGCTTCCTGGTGGAAAAGTCCTGGGATTCCTGGACATTTGGAGAGAGTGGGTGGCCTGATCCTGACTCAGCAGAACCATGTACATACCAAACTGAGGAAGACAGGGAGGGCAAATTCCAGTAAGGAGAAGAACATCAGAAAAGTTTTGGAAGTGAAAGGACCTCTCATGGGACAGGCAGAAATACCCCAAATACATTCATCATGAGCTAAACTATGGTCTTCTCAAAAGACTTACTACCAGCGTCCCACATTTGATGAGTGGCAGCAAGGAGGCCAAGACTAAATTAATCTCTGCTTTTGCCCAGCATAGGACTGAAACAGACCTAGGACAACAGAAAATGAAGATCGAGGCCCATAATGCTGCAATTATTCTATTACCCTCAAGTAATTGTACTTTGTCTCAAGTAATTAATACTTTGGAAAAGAGTACTAGAAGCAAGCCGTGTAGAAAAGGATCCCACCTAGGCTTACTAACACAGTTTCTGATGTCAGTGGTTCAAGGATTTCCTCAGCTGAAGGCAGATTTCTGTCAGTGACATTCAGTGGCCTTCAGTGGACGTACACAGCATGACCTGGTCTAAGCCCTGCCTTATTTCATTCAAATATTTTGTTTCCATGTCTCCTGTGGTGATTTCTGCCACAACTTGATGATGAGTTCTGTACGAAAAAGCTTCCTTTGTCTAGTTTAAATCTCATGCTTAGAGTTTGACATGCCCTTTGCCCTAAGAAACAGTGCATTTTCATTTCCTAGTCATTCCTTTTCCTGTCCACTGGAAATTCTACTGATCCCCATCCCCAATTATGTCTTGCTGGAAAAAGAGCTGCTAAGTCCCCGATTGCAGAGACTCCACCTCCTTCCTTTTCCAATTTGTCTTTTTTGTCATGTGAGAGAACCAGAACTGGACTTATTTTTTTATAAACAAATGTTTGAATCTACACAATTGCAGTATCATCTTAGTTTGTTTTCAACTCTTTTCTAATTCATGTAGCTGTAGGAATAATATTGCAGCCACAACACCAAGGAAAATCTTCCAATTAAAACCACATGTTCTATTGAAAGACTTTATCCATAAATATTGCCCTCTTAACAGTATTTCATTTACCTTTTTTGGATGCTTCTATATATGGAACTAGTTTCTGTCTGTGTTATCTGCAGATTCTCTGTTTTATTGCTGTACTGGTACATTTACCCAGCACTGCAATCAGGCTTAGTGGTAGTTAGATTTCTGGTCCACTCCTGGACGTACACGGAGAATCTGGGGCCACACTTGACACCAGCCAGTCCTTCTCTGCCAGGGCATATTTGACCAGAAGTCCCACACCTCTGCTGCCATCCCAGCTATTTCACATCTTCTTCTTTTCCAGCTCAGCCTGCAGAATTTTTTGCTGTTCAACCTCTTATTCAAAGCAGTTCACTGAGAAAACCAAGATTTTATTCTCAGCCGACTCTTTCAACTTTTCATGTGCCAAAAATGGAGCAATACAATGCTTTACAGCTATAGGTGTTTTACTAGAGCATGACTTTACTTTTTTTTTTTGTCTGTTAACTCTACAGCTTACTAGGCATGGTGTCACCTTCCAGAAGAAATGAAAATACTCCTATTTTTTTGTTTTTATTTGTTTAGGTGGTTCTTCTCTTTGTGTGCCCTATAGTGGCTTTATGTCTAATTTCTTAAAAATTCATTGGTGGCACTATATTTCATTTGTGTTTGGCTCTGTATTAAAAAATGCCTTGTTTTACAACTGGATAGCCATCTTTCTGCTGTGGAACCCAGCTGCTTTTTCTGTGTGCACACATGTGTTGTCTTTATGGTCCTCATTCACCTGGCATAAACATTTACTTGGTTTAGTAAATAACATATCCACGATGCTTACAAATGATTTATTTTTTGACCTATTATTCCCAAGCTCTCTCTAACAAGTTTTACTATTTTTATGTTGATCAGTGCACCCACACCCAGCTCATTCAAATAAAATATTAATTCATCACAGGTTTTCATCCCCTTCTATAAGAATACTGCTCTTGAGCACCTTCTGGCAAGTTCTACAGGTGTCTGAGGCTTATGGATGGAGCCAGGTTGCTTGGATTTTCTACAGCTAATCCAATATTGTGTTTCTTCTTGCCAGTTCTCAACAAGCTGATTAAACAGGTCACAACTTGCAGTGTCTAAAATTTCAGTCCCCACGTCATAATCCAGTGTGACATTTACATTGTTAATCAGGTGCAAAGGGAACAACTGGGGTATCCCATTGCTAGAGTATTTTCTCAAAAATACGAAACTCCATGAGAAGTAAATTATTCTTTATGTGGTCTGATACAGCTTGTCAGACTTTTTGCTTTGTCTACAACCAAATCTCCTTTCAGTGAATCAGTGCATAGTTATAGAAGAGGATTTAGGAAAAACTAGGATCTCAGAAACTCTGAGTAAGAAGTAGAGTCATCATGAAACCATTAAGAGAGGTCTCAGACTGCTCAGAGCTGGCAGGCTGTGCAAATTCTTGGAGCAGCTAACTCTCCATTGTGTTAAGAAACACACTAGAAAGAGATATTTCATATTGATAATAACAAATCCCAGTGGATTAAAATCATATACCTGAACAGAAAATGACTAACATTAGGACTGTAGTACTGCCCACTCAACTAGAGGAACATGTTAACAAAGAGCATAGAGGCTGATGATGAAAATGAAGAAAAGCAAAAAGGTAAAAAAATCTGTGTAAAGGAGAATAATGCAAAATTTTATGCTGGTTAAACCATGAGAAAACATTCTTTAAAAATGAAGTACTCTTGAGTTTCAGTAACACTCTGCTTAAAAGTACAACACTACTGAAAAACTACTTGGCACTCTACGTTTTTTTTCAAATTTTGAGCACTTCAACACTTGGCAGCTGCTGCCACTTAAATCAAATAGGAAGGAACTGAGAATTTTTGAAAAGAGTACTTCTGAAATTAGTACTTTATAAGGAGAACCCCACTGCAGTGGGCACTACTGTGTATTGGCAAGCAGCTATGATTACACTGCTGCTTACATGAGTATTTGATGTTCTAGTCTCCAAGTTATTGGAGTTGAAAGCCAAGAAGTCAACCACACGCACAGCTGTGGGAGTCCGTGCAGACTTCTTGCAACCTTCTAGGAATAGCACAGCAATGTCCCCTTTTGGGATGCTTACTAGGACAGGCACAATGCAAGGCTGAGACTGCATCGAGTGTTTTTGACCAGGTAGCCGTAGCATAGCCATACCTGAGCAATAGGAAATGATGAAATGGTCTCCTTCAAGCCTTGTGTGGTTTATTTCTGTTATAGATACAAAAACAAAGTTGAAACTGTTTAGTGGTTGTGCTTGTATATCAGCTGTATGTTTCGATTTCTGTTTGTAGCTGTGTTTATTTTGCAGCTAGTTCTGAGTTGTTACAATACTCACTGTTGTAACGTTGTTCAGCAGCTGTTGGATGTCGGTACAAGTGTTCAGTTCAGATGTTTGTAAGAGCTCTGCCGGCTCCTCCCCAATGCAGCTCAAGGGACAACACCAAAGCACCGCGGGATCTTCTGCCCTTCCCCACACAGCTCAGCACTGAGAGCACCGCCCAGCGCTCTCATTGGAGGGCACGGCCAGCCAATCAAAGCACGGCGGGAAGGAATGATTGGTGTAGAGAGCACCCCGCTGAGAGCCAATCAGAGCCCCAAGAATGCACCAATCAGGGAAAGGATCCAAAACGGACCAATCCCTGAGGGGACTGAGGCTTTAAAAGGGACTGACCACCCTCAGTGAGGGAGCTTCGCCCTCAGGAACTGGACTGTCCTGAGGGGTGGCCCCGTGCGCACGTTTTTGTTACTCTGACTGGCTGTGAGGGGCTGGGACTAGCCCAGCCTCCTGTTCCTGTAGCCGGTTTTACAACAATAAACTATTGGCCTTTCCTTTTTAGCATCTTTGGATTTACGGCCTCGTCATTAAACTTGCCACATTGTAACAATTCCACTTATGTGAACTGATCATTCACATTATTTGGTATTGGTCTTCTTAATCATTGACTTCTTTTGCTAAAGTCACAGGAAGTTGGAAAGAACCTAAAGGGATCATCTGGTCCCAACCCCTCTGCTGTGGACAGAGACACCTTCCACTATACCAGGTTGCTCAGAGCTCTGTCAAGCCTGGCCTTGAACATGTTCGGGGCTGGGGCATCAACAGCTTCCCTGGACAACCTGTGCCAGTGCCTCACGACCCTCACAAAAGATGTCATCATAACATCCAGTCTACTCTCTTTCAGTTTGAAGACATTTCTCCTGGAACTGCCACTCCAAGCCTCATGAATAGTCCCTCTCCATCCCTGCGGAGTCCCCTAAAGGACTGAAAGGCCACAATTAGGTCATCTCAAAGCCTTCTCTTCTCCAGGCTGAACAATCCCCATTCTCTCAGCCTTTCCTCGTAGCAGAGGTGCTCCATCCCTCAGATCACCTTGGTGTCCCTCCTCTGGGCTCTCCAGCAGCTCCATGTCCTCCCTGTGCTGGGAGCCCAGGGCTGGAGGCAGCTCTGCAGGTGGGGTCCCAGCAGAGCAGGGCAGAGGGGCAGAATCCCCTCCCTCCCTGCCCTGCTGCCCACGGGGCTCTGGCTGCAGCCCAGGACACCCCTGGCTGGCTGGGCTGCATCTGAATGATGAAGTGACATTCATAACACTGCAGTAAAAATCTGTGTAATAATGATAGTAATCCATCATCACTGAAAGAAGGAATATTATATTATTGTTAATATTTCCTACTGTAACCTTCTGCAAGTGTGTTTGCTGGCCACAAAAGACCATCTTTACTCACAGAAGTTTACATTATTTTCTGCTGAGGGCCTAGTGGCATTTGAAAGCTAATGGTAATGGTAATGGTTATAGCTGGAACCACTTTTCAAAAAGAGGCAAAGTGAGGCAAAGTTTAATATAAGCTTTGAAGCAAGAGCAGTTTTAGGCTTAAACTTGCATTTGGAGTTCCAAGTGTGTTTGATGACAGGATCAAGAAGTTTGAAGTCTTGATTCTCTTGCTTTGTGGGGTTTTTCTCTTGAACACCCAAAATTAAGGTTGATATTCCTGATCATTTGCTAATAATACCTAGACAGTTGATTTTACAGTTTTCTGGATTAGCAGACCATATTTAATGTAGCTGACTGAGAAGTAGACAAACAGGGGTTCAAATTTCAAGAAAGAAGAAAGTGACGTAACCCATTTTCCAAGTCAATCATCAACATCATGGTTACGTGGTTTGTGTGGAAAATAAACTACAAAAGAGTTCTTATGGAACTGTATAAACTGTAGGAAGAGACTATGCAAATTTCATATCACAGAGAGTAACAACTGAAAAGTTATTGTAATGTATGTCATGCAGTCTGAAAAAGAGGAAGTCAGTCAGAGAGCATGTTTTCTGAAACTGAGCAGAAGGAAACAACATAACCCTGTGCAAGCTTGAAAAATATTTCATGTGCACTATCTTTAAAAATTTACCAAGGACTACAAACATAAAATTAAACTTTAATATTTTCATTACTGATTTCACAACGCAGTTTCTGAAAGTTGTTACTAATTGAAATAGAAGCTAACATCAGTGCTTTGATTTCACTCAGCACCTAGTAGGGCGTGTCTGCTTGATTAATCTTGAATGGGAGAAAGTCAACTTCATAGAACTTCCACAGACAAATCTGTGGAAATATGTGGGATCTAAGCTACTTGGTTATCATTAGATGGTAATCTTTGTTCAGGTCATCTACCAGAGGTGTTGCCTATGGAGCCTTGGGAATACCAACCTCTTTACCCCTCACTTTTAGTTAACACATCGTAAGTGTTAAATAAGATTTATTTATTAGCTCTGAGAGTTTTTTGCTTGGTTTCTTTAGAGAAAGGCATAACCTGTTGCTGCTTAGGAATGTGAAAATTGATATGTCTCCTCCCCTGTCCCTGACTCATTGCTGCATATCTTTTGGTGAATAAGAGTTCACAGAGAGTGTATACTTTAGGCTTTCTTCCTCCTCTCAAATTTATTTTTTCTCAAGCAGCTTTTGGAAGTCAGGTTCTTGCCATTCTTGTTCTTACTCTAGATAAGAAACTTTATTTTATGATTTCTGTTTTGGGGGCAGTATTTTGGTAGGGGGAGCAAAGGGGATTGTGTGGCTTGACTTTATTTCTTTATTTTTATGAAGTAATGAGAAATGGAGAGCATATTTTTTACATTAATTCTATTTACTGTTCCATTTACCCTAAGACACTTTTTTTTTTTTTTTTTTTTTCTGTACCTCATGAGTATAATGGAAGTTTCTCAGCATGGGGATACCTGAGCTCTGGGGTATTGTGGGAGTCCAGGGCATTCCTTTGGAAACCCTGGACAACAGAAACCTGTACAGAGGGGTCTGAGATTTGTACAGGGGGTTGCAGACCCTGGCACAGAGCCCAGACAGGCAAGGGCCTCGACTACAGTCCATGGGAAAAGCTGCCAACACTGTGGGAGGAATTGCAAGGCCTCAAAGGCAATAGAAAGTATTAATATTTTCACATTTGGGGTTTTAGAGTAGGGGTGACCAGAGACAAGATGGAGGAGTCTGAGCGTTGTCCTGGGGTCTTCTCCTTCTTCTTCGTCTCCATTTTGTGCAGTGGTGGTGTCACTAAGTAGATTTAGAGGGATTGGGTCAGAGTAGAAGACACCTGTTTAGTGTAGGGTATAGATATTGGTTCATAATTGTAAATAACGTGCAGGTAATTATCTGTGTATGAGATAATGAGCCGTGGGCAGGCGGGCAGTCGTCACCTGCTGACCCCAGGTGCTGTCCAGACCTTGGCAGAGCTCAGAGAAAATAATTGTGAGAAGATAAAATGAACAAGAACAGCATTGAAAACGAACACCTAAAGGCTCCTCCTTGTTTCTGAGGCGGCTCGGGGCTTTCTGAAGGACAAAGGGCAGAGACCACCCTGGTGTCGGGTGAGCAGAGACCCCGAGAATTGGCGTCCCTGGGTGGGCACCGCCCAGGCAAGTCCTTCACCCAGGAGAGTCCTCAGAAGCCAGGAGGAAGCCCTCAGAAGCCAAGAAGCCAAGGTGCCATCATCTGAGCAGAAGATCAGAGGAAGAAGAAAGAGACCAGAGCAGCTGATCTCGGGTTTGTCTCAGACAGACAGATCTCCAAGCGCCCTGGAGTCTGTCATCCTGACAACTGCTGGTCAGTGATCAGGAAACCTCCCAGCTCAACTGAAAAGCATCTGTGCTTCAGTTGTGTCAGTGGTAAGACAGCTGAGATTCAGACCACATCACGGGGGGAGTTGTGTCCCTGTCCCAGGAGCAGCTCAGCAGGCTGTCTGCCTTGCAGGGAGTGCCATCAGCTCATCCTGCAGGGCTCGCAGACGAGCAGCTCCAAGCATTGCTTCTCTGGGTGAGATGTAATTATCCTTACTGTGAGACACAGGTTTTGTTTGAGCCAGGGTTTTGGCAAGAGGCAAACAGGGAATTTTATCACAGGGCGACTCAAAAGGATAAAACAGCGCTGAAACTTCTGTCGGCCGCAAGAGTTATGTTAGAAGCGGTCACAGGGCAAGATAAAGAAATTCCTCCCCCTAGCCAGCCGCGGGGTGAGGGGGAGGAACAAGGTGGTTTATCTGTTAGCCAGTGGCCAGCGGAGACAGGTGCTGGCCAGCAGCCAGCGGTTAAAGGGTCTCTTGCTGGAGACAAAACGGAGATGAATCAGCAGCTTTCCGCACAAGAGAGAAAAGAAACAGAATCAGACGATTTCCCAAGATACGTCCCAAGAAAACTGAAGCTTTTAATAAACCCTAGCTTTGAGGAAGATCAGGACATGCTTTTCCTAGAGGCATGCCCTGCGGGCACAGAGTACGCACCCCGGGAGGGGGGACGGGAAAGGCGGGGATCCAGTCCGCCTAGGAGCCCGTTCACCCCCTCACACGCCGACGGCAATTCCCCTTTCCCCGCTGGAGAAAGCGGGGTAAGAGGAGGAAGGGGCAGACGGCGGGCTGGGGACGCGCGGGGCGGTGGAGGAAGGCGGGGTTGCGATGAGACCGCGCGGGGAGGAAATGTGCGGGGAGACGGTCGGGAGAGGCACCGAGCCGGGGCACGGCGGACCGCGGGGACACCGCCACAATGGCGGCGGCGCCGGCGGCGGCGGCTCGTCGCGCGGGAATGACAATCTACGGGAAGCAGCGCGGGTCAGGCTGCGTCTGCTTCGCCGAACACGGGCTCGGGTCCGAGGGGCGGGCTGGTTTCAGGTGGGCGGCATCGGGGTGACAAGCGAGGCGGGGCGGCCCCGGCGGCTGGCTCGGCAGGGGACACCCTCCCGGGCGCCGAGGCCATGCAGGCGGAGAGCTCCATCAGAGACCCGCCCTCGCGGGGGAGGAGTCGCAAGGCTTATCTCCCTACACAAGCAGTGGTGTTGCCGCTTTTGAAAGTACAGCCGCCCGCACACGCACACAGCCTTGCTGCCGCTGGTGAGAGCTTGGGTGCACAAAGGTACAAGGAGATGTAGAAACAGAAAAAGTACAAAAGGGTTTAGAAACAGACAGTGCTTTACCAGCAGCAGATCTGTTGTTGAAAATTTTAGAGTCAGAGGAACAGTTGGAAAAACGGGGCTCGCGATTGGAGCCGACAGCCGCGCCATCTGGTGGCTGGAGTGCGGAACTACAGCGGCCGCGACGGAAGGCGCCGGTGCCCAGTGCGGCCACAGCGCCACCTCCTGGGGAGACCCAAACATTACCGCATTTTCCCCAGTTCCTTATAAAAAACAGGGTCCCTCTCCAGAGCAACGGCTTCAGGAAAAAAAATTATTGGAGCATTTATTACCTTTGGAAGAGAGTGAAACAGCTCAACTGCAGGAACAAGCATCAGACTCTGATGAAGGCATGATTCGCATCACTGCCTCGCAAGGCGTTCCTGCCAGTCTTCCAAGCCAAGCTCTTTCAACCTTAAGATCAAATGAATGGAACAATTCCTTCTGCAAGTCAGAGACGCGGCTTTGGAGATTTTTCCTAATTTATCGACATTATTTCCTGAACTCCTCGCACTCTCAAGAAGTGCTCAAGTTCCTTTTAAATCCTCAAGACGTGCTTCCCCAATCATCCTTCAGTTACCTGAAGGGTCCTCGTTTTCTATAGGCAGTGCCACACCCGAATTTCGGGTTTCCACTCCTCAACCAGAAGGAGGGACAGTGTCAACCACATCGGTACAGGATGTGTAAAGGTTTCAAAAACAAAAGGATTTAAGTCTACAAGGATCTTCCAGCCCACAAGGTGCAATGGGTCGGACTGACGAGGTGAGACAATCATCGAAAGCTTCAGGTTCTGCAGGTTCTGCGGATTCTACAGGTGCAACAGCTGTAGCTTTACCTGTGACTTATGATGCTCAAGGGCAGAACTCAAAATGAAAACGAAGAAGAAAGAGAAGACCCCAGGGCAACGCCCAGAATCCTCCATCTTGTCTCTGGTCACCCCTACTCTAAAACCCCAAATGTGAAAATATTAATACTCTCTTTCACCTTTGAGGCCTTGCAATTCCTCCCATAGCATTGGCAGCTTTTCCCATGGACTGTAATCGAGGCCCTTGCCTGTCTGGGCTCTGTGCCAGGGTCTGCAACCCCCCTGTACAAATCCCAGACCCCCCTGTACAGGTTCTAAACCCCCCTGTACAGGTCTCTGTTCGTCCAGGGTTTCCAAAGGAATGCCCTGGACTCCCACAGGGTGTGTAGCCCAGACATTGCAAATCTCCTATCCCTGTGAATATCTGAAACCTGGCTAAATCTTGAGCAGCCTGGTATAATTTGCAAGTTAGCTGGACTACATGGCATCCAAAGGTGTCTTTAATCTTTCTCTGACTCTGTGCTTTCAAGCTGCTCTCTGTATTGTGAGAATCACTTCAACAGGGGAAGCCAAGCCGTAAAATTCCAGGATCTGCCTGTTTAAGACAATAAACTTCTCTTAAACACTTTTATTTTTCTGTGTTTGATTTGATCAGCAAACACCAGAATATTTAATAAAACTATTAGTTTTGACTCCCTAGCTCATTTCAGTAAAAAAATAATCATAGTATATCCAGTAGTATATCAATCACCCTTTGTTTAGATTCAGATTTTGTCTGGTCTTCACATCAGATAAGTTCCCAGGAGCTGTCTTTGGCTCGGGCTTTTGTGTTTAAATCTCCTTAAATGAGTGCTAACAGCTATAAAAATTAAGACTGCAAAAAATGCTGTCTTACGGTAAGAAACAAACACAAGCTGTTTGTAAGACATAAGCCTAATGCTTCAGACTAATTTGTAAACTCTGCCAACTTTTGACAGTATTCACGTGTTGATAATTCTAGCACAAATATTTTAAGAAATGCTCTTTTAAAGACATTTCTGGAAGACTGCAATATTTAAAATCATGGCTAAAGATAGAACTCAATTTCTCTTTATTGCGGCAGAAATCAGGACTGACATTGGAACACAAGGTGTTGTCTAGGACAGCTGATACATAAAATGGGACACAGGAAGAATTTAAATGCCAAATCAAGATTCTGAAAGAGAAAACACCTGGCACTTTTACCCTGGAGATACTCTGGAGCTCTGTTAGACCCTCACCTTAAAACTCTCCACAAGTGCTGGGAGTAGCAACTCTGTGCAGATCTCCTTCCTGTCCCAGGCTTGGCCACACCTGGCAGCTGCAGGCTGAACTCATGCCTAGCTCTTACCCTGATGCAGAGGAGATGTTCCCTGATTGGGAACACATTTATTTATCACATAATCACATTTGACATACACTGGGAGTCCCAACTTGCATAGATGGAATGGCAATTTTTTAAAGCTGAAAGCATGATAATGGGAAATCCTTTCCTCTAACTGTTTTCATATAAAATGCCTACTGTTGCTAACTAAGATTGGTCTGGGTAACAAGTACTTCTCTCTCATTCTCTTCCTAGTGAAACTGGTGTAAGCTAGAGCCATGGTTCTTCATTGCTGTCTCTAGGGAGATGGATGAAAGTTTCCTTCTTCGCACAGACACTTATGGCTTGATCAGGAGGCACAGGAAGAAACCTCTGTCAAGTTCTCAAATGATTGAATAAATATTTTTCTGGAGAAGGGGTTCTGCTTTCCACTGGAAGAGAGGAGAGCAGACCCACGTTTATGGCTCCCCCAGCTACTGCTTCAAAACCCAAACTGATGTTTCAAACAACATAATGAAATATCTTCTGCTCACACCTGGGTTGCAGGTAGTGAACATCCATTTAAATGAGGTGTTCCCTTTCAGCTCTCTCTCAGAAGTCTTGGAGATGTGTCATTTTTGGATAGAAATGCCAGGTCCCATCCTGTTGTGCTCAGCACCATGGGGTGTCTAGCCCATGGCAGGAAGAACAAACAGGACAGGAAAGAGTTGTGCCAATGCTTCTTGCCATTCCTCTCCAGTTTTGTTGAAGCATATGAGGACAGAGAGCCTGGAAATCTGCCATGCTTCGTGCCTACCATGTTTTGGTTTTGGGAAATTCCATTCCCAGGCACATTCTTGGTACACAAGGTCACACAATGTAAACTACCGTGTGTTTCCACATCTGTTCCCAGAGGAGGGACTTTGTGTGGTGGTCTCTGGAACGGACCAATGGTTCCCAAAGGTCCCACCTTTAGACAAAGTGTCTATGAAGGGCACTGCTTTTCCTTCTGGCACTTTGTGACAGAAAGATATGTTACTGCAGTCCTGGGATGGGCACTCTGAGGAGTGCAGTGAGGCTCTTAATCAATGACAGTTTTAATGAAAACTCACAGAATTTCTTCACCTCCCAATGTAAAACCAGTTTCTAGTAGATAAGTAAGATTGAGAAGAACATAATACAATTCTTGATACAGCACTTTTACAACATTTTACCTTAACATACACCAAGAAGCTACATGAACCAGAATGAAAATTAACCAACAATATTTACAATACTTGGTGAGATCTTTCTAGAGGATTTAGAACTACAGCACACAGACCTCACGCAGTGCATGCCTGCAAGGTATGTGAGAGCACATTTCACTCAAGCACCATTGACAGGAGAGTTTCCTCTTTACTCCATGGGTAGATCTGACTGTGTGGATGAGACACAATTGCTTGGGAGCTCATGTATGTGCTTTGTTTGGTATCCACACATCAATTCTAAACTACACTTACTCCTAAGCAGTAGCCTTCCTTAGGCAACATAAATATCTATCCAACTGATGCCTTTACCTGCTAGTTGTTCAGTTCTGAAAATTACACCAACATATCTATGTGACCAGGCGAAAAACATTTCTCAAAGCATATATATGTATAAGCATATAATATATAACACCTCTTTCTTCTTTTCCTCCTTCTTCCCTCAAAGAAAGAAAAGACCACTGGTTTTTACTGTAAGAGACATATGTTGCTAGCACTCTGAGAAGCAAAGACATAGCAGATGCAGACTTAGGAAACAAGACTGTTAGATTCTAGTTAAAGTCCTGACCGCCTTAATTTTTTGTTTCACTCAGGAAATTGATTAAAAGCAAATGACAAGGATATGTTTGAAATTAAAATGAAAAGAGAAAATTTGCCTCAAGGAGCATGTGACATTTATCCTGCATTATGTTAACTCTTCATAGCACTGGTTTAAAGGCATAACTAACATAAATAACTAAATACTGAAGGAGTTCTTAGGTGGAATTTAGATAAAATGCTTGTAATTGCCTATGGGTGATTTTGCCAGGTCTTAATATTTTGTCAGGGAAAAGCTCCAAACTGTTGACACCTGCAAAAAATAACTGCATACAGATACTTAAATTTTAGGCATATTTCTGAGCTCCTGAGCAATGTGTAATTCAGAGTAATGTTCCAAGCATCAGGAGGCATGAGAGTGAGGATCAAGATACCATATTTTGTGATCAACGACAAATGAAGTATCTTACAAATGAAAATAATGAAGGATTCTCCAAGCAAATGTTCCTTGGGATTAAGGGACACTAAGTAGCATAATAAATTATTTTAAAACATAATTGTGAGTGAATTTTATCTGAGCAATACAGATAACTACACTAAGTAGTAACAGCACAAAATAAAAAGTAAGTTGGAGGGAGAGTGACTGATTTTGCAGATGATGAGAAGATAATTTATCCTCTCAGTTAGTATGTAAACATTACATAGAACAATGAAAAAAATCAAATTGCAGAAAAACTTTGACAACTGCAGTTAAGACTGCAGCAAATTATCTTAGCAGATAAAGTGAGATGTGCCTGTGATCATTCAGTTGCTCCCTTCACTAACTACCAAATGCACACCAACAGACTCCAAGGCTTGGCATTTAGGATAACAATGACATAGACAGATCACTAGGAGGGTAATGCCCTCCTCATGTGGCCCTGTCTGTCTCAAATGCTCATTGTTTGTTGCACTGTGTGCTCAGCCCGGCCCGGTGTCCAGCCTGGGCTCCCGGCAGCTCGGGCACGCCTCAACAAATCACTTTGTGGGGGCTCGGTTCACACAGCTGGGTAACGCTGTAAAGGCTGGATCCAAGAAAGAGGGGACTCTCTCGAAGTTTCCAGGGAACAGAGGCTTTATTCGGGGGGAAAGGGGTCAGGGAGATCCCCCAGCCACCAGGCTGGTGCCTCTGGAGAGAGACCCCGAGCCTGGGGTGGTGGGAGGATTAATACTACAATTCTGGGGTGGGTTCTAAGTTACAGATACCAATAAAACAATCCAAATACATCATGCCAAATTCAGTCATTTAGGTTCCAACAAATCCAGCACAGGTTCTGGGATGGGCCGAGGGCGGTCTTGCGAGGTCAGTGGCTAACTTCACTGTACTTCAAAGATAAGAATTATATGATGGACACGAAGGTAATTATGCATGACAGAGGGGGTGAGACAGGGGGAACCAATAAAAAGGATTCTAAGCAGGGGCTAAAGTTGTCCTAGAAACTCTTATCGAAACCCAAAAGAGAGTTACATCCTAATACAAGAGAAACAACTTAAAACAAAAGGGCATTCTAGCATTATGCAACCTATTCTAAACTTAACAATCAAACCCTTCATGCTGTATTCACAGCCAAGGCCTGCACATATTATTTTTGCAGAGTCATAATTGTTGCCTTAAACTCCAGAGAAATAAAAGCTTTTTACCCTGTGTTTATGGATAAGCACCACTTAAGACGAACCTTCTGCTTGACCAGGGCAGAGGAATATTCCCATAATATCAAGATTAAAAGAAGCACGGACAGCTTAACAGACCTGACACAGGCACTTTTTAACACACTTCTGGGAAAGCTTGGGTTTGAATGTGCCAAAACCAGAGAGAACTCTTTTTCTTCCACTTTATAATTTCACGTATTAATGTTGTAACATTTCTCAATTATTTTGCAAGTGCAGAAAATTACTTGATTGGTTACTGCATTTTTCTCTGCTACAACCCATTTGGGAAGCCAAAATTACTGAGGATAGGTTTAGGTAAAGAGCATCAAAAGGAACCATCTGTGAGGCTGAGGGTTTGTAATGTAGCCAATAGTTTCCTGCTAAATTGCAAAATGCACTAAAACCATATCTCAGTCATCTTATTTCCTTCCTGTGGTCTTTAGTTTGCTCATATAAACATAAAGGGCCTGTTTATTACCATGTACAACCTATATTAGGTTATGATTATGAAGAAATGATAGCAAACACATCTGTAGTAGCTGAACTGTGTCTTTGAAATGGAATAGTTTAGTATATTGCTTACAGGTTAATTTGTGAATGAGTCAATTTATGCAGAAAAATATTTCACACATCAGGGCAGGTGTTCATTAACTTCTAAAGCTTATCCTCACATGAAAAAATATTGGGTAAACCTTGTTTTTGGAAGACAATGAGCGAACAAAAAACCAGATTTACAAAGCCCCTTATAATGAGGTGAACCTGACCATGTAAAATGAAAAACTAAAACTATTACAAAGGCACTGGAGATATTTATTTACCTGTTCTCAAATTATTGTAATGTGAAGATTTTTTTCCCCATTTTTGTTAGAAATATATTTGAGATTTAAGCCACTGCTATTTGGAAAGTCTAATAGGTTTTTTTTTTCTAATTTTAATTATGAAGTTATTAGAGGTCCTGCAACAGTTTGTCTCACTTGAAATTTTCTATGTGGTAAATATACATATGTGATATGCACAAAATGATTCATCCAACTACAAAAGTGTAATATACAGACATACAAGGCTGGCCAGATTGGGTCAAACCACAGATTCACTTATCCTGGATGCTCAGTGTCTCCTGTCCCTAAATGAAAGCATAAAAACTTGCCAAGCATGTAAGAAACTCACTGCTGCTATTTCCTGAATCAGAAAAGTTTCCCATGGTTGAGCAATCCCCAATGGATCTTTGCTCCATGTACTTGTTCCATCTGCCCTTAAATCTCCAAAAGTTTTTATTATTCACAGAATCCCTTGAATAAGAATGATATCACAGGTAGCAGAGACTGCTGTATGAGGAACTACCTCCATTGAATTTGCTTTGAACCTCACTCTTAACCACTTATTTTGATAACTCCCTGCCTTGGACAAGACCAGTCAGCAAGGTCACTGTATTTACCTTCTCCTTTCAAAGCACAATTCGACAGACAGTCAGTACAGACTTGTTTTACAGACAGTAAAACTCTAAAATTATCAATTTCAGAACTCAAGAGTCAAAGTTTCTGCAATCATCTATCTAACAAAAGGCTTTCCACGGCTTTAATCACCTTGTCACCATTTATCAGAACCTATTCCTGTTAGAATTGCAAACACAAGTCCTAGGTGGTGGTGTCTGCACACTTGGGCCAGGTACAGATTAAACATTTCTGTCAGATTATCAATTAAAGGCTTCAAAAAATGCTAAGAAGGGACAAGGTGCATTACATCAGTGATTAAGTACACATTGTACGCTGATGGACCAGTCTGAGGAGTGGAGAAATCAATGAGAGCATAAAAATAAGGAAGGAGCTGTGCCAAACAGGGATTGTTGGTTTTTCATCCCTAGTAAGGGACATGAGGAGATAAAACCCCTCAAGCCCTTAACAAAATTTCTTATTTTCCTTTCAAGGTCAATATAAATGTTGTTGCTGCAATCAGTGGACAATACAATCTTTTTTCTGATTATTTCACACAGAGTATGTGAGGCTCTCAGGGAGCTGTGGAGATCATCTAGTCTGAATTCTCCTCTTAAAGTGGGTGCAGGTACCGCATGCAGGGTTCTCCTCACCTGAGTTTCTAGTATCTCCAGGAATGGAGATGCCACAATCCCTGTAGATAACCTATTTCAGTATTTGGTCATCCTCACAGCAAAAAACCTTTTTTTTAGGATCTGATGCACTTCTGAGCACTCTCACTGAAGTGAGATATTCAAGCCATGAAGCCATTCAAGCCAAGTCTATTCTGATATTTATTGCTTTATTTTGAACATGGGGAAAAACACCCCTTAATTAAATGTGTTTTTATGAAATGCACTTATTTAACTTAATTTAAAGAGATACTTCTACTTTTCGAATGGAACATGAACTTTTGATTCCTTCACCTGATCTTTTATTTCTTTCTCTCCTTGTTCCTGAGCTACAACTTTTTTTTAATGATGATTATACAGCAGTTTCCAATATTCAGTTTCCTAGTAAGGAGGCAGGATGAGAGCGTATTGATATGTTTGCTTTTAAATCTAGAGGTATAAAAATGTAAAAGATTTTACATTGTAGCTGTCATACATGTTACCTTTATGCAATACACTTCATAACATGCTGTTACATTTTTTGTAGAAAACTGGGGGGAATGATGGCTAGTTTTAGTCCTGACTAATTTTATTCAAGATCTGAAGTTTGGGTAAAGAACTTAAACATATTTTGACATAGTTTTCTTTAAACTTGCATTTTTCATAACATCTGCAGTAAAACAAAGGCAAGCCTCCTTAAACTCCTTGTGAAACAAAAGTCTGGACAGATTAAAATTAACAAAACAGGTCACTAGGTCCAAGCCATCCCATAAATAACTTTTTAAATATCATCTGGATTGTAAAATGTCAATTCTTGTAAACTAAATTTTGCGAATCAAATACTTCTGATGATTGTATTTATGCAAGCAGAACTGAGCTCTTTCCAGCTCTTCTGGATAAAGCTATACTTTTCTTCCCAAGTTACATGACACAAAAATAAAAACAGTATAATAGCATATATATCTTAATTTTAGCAAGTCAGCTTTGCATAAAAAAATAAGCTATTGGTGCTACGAGTTATTAGAAGTTTATGGATGACCTTTCAGTATTACTAAAAATGTAACCCTGAGGCCAAACACATTTGGGTTTTCATGCTTACTTCATGTTTCACAGAGAACCTCATAGTTCTTCTAGTTCTTCAGCTTCTTTGATACTTGTGATAGAAGTCAGAATTAGAAGAGTACAACGAATTAAGAGGAAGGTATTAGAATACGCTATTGAAATACATTACCAGAAGAAATTACCAATTTCAGTCAGAGAAATTTTGATTTTATTTAAACTTGAACCAAAAAATATGAACTAGACAAAAAAAATCAACCAAAAAACACAAAACAAAGTCCCCTCAAAAATAAAGCAGTTAACCCCAAACCAACAAAAATGCCATCATAATAATAAAAAAAGGTGCCAAATAAAACCCTTTCCCTTTCCCTTTCCCTTTCCCTTTCCCTTTCCCTTTCCCTTTCCCTTTCCCTTCCCCTTCCCCTTTCCCTTCCCCTTCCCCTTCCCCTTCCCCTTCCCCTTTCCCCTTTCCCCTTTCCCTTTCCCCTTCCCCTTCCCCTTCCCCTTCCCCTTCCCCTTCCCCTTCCCCTTCCCCTTCCCCTTCCCCTTCCCCTTCCCCTTCCCCTTTCCCCTTCCCCTTTCCCCTTTCCCTTTCCCTTTCCCTTTCCCTTTCCCTTTCCCTTTCCCTTTCCCTTTCCCTTTCCCTTTCCCTTTCCCTTTCCCTTTCCCTTTCCCTTTCCCTTTCCCTTTCCCTTTCCCTTTCCCTTTCCCTTTCCCTTTCCCTTTCCCTTTCCCTTTCCTTTTCCCTTCCCTCCCTTCCCCTCCCCTCCCTTTTTTCTTTCCTTAATTGATAGTTGCATTCAGAGTCAGCAGAGCCAGCCAAAGAGCTTGCATGTTTTTCCCATGTTCTGTAAAACTCCCTGTAAGAGTGCATGGCTCTGCCATCGCTGGTTTGGACATCTACCCTCTGGAAAGCATTCCGTCCTCAATCCTTTTGATAAATTAAACTAATCTTGTTTAACTAGCTATACTCCATTTAATGAAAACATGCAAAGACCGAATCAATTAAGCATAATAATCTGTTCCAAAATGTATAGCCTACAGATACCTGCCTACCCTCTCACCTAGCAGCACTTTAGTTTGTACACAGGAGCCAGGAACAGAGGAAGTGCCCTATAGAGAGAGTTCTGTGCTGGTCTCCTAAAATAACTCTTGTCTTGCAAAGTCCATTTTCTTCATGACCCTGCCTGTCCCCAGCTGTACTCTTCTGCAAATAGTCTGTATGAACTTTTGGTTAGTTAACTTTTGCAAGTTAACCAAACACTTCTTTTTAAGGAACAATTAACTTTCAAAAATGCTCAAGCTGTCTGAGGAAGAAATATTATGCAAATGCTAAGAAGTCGAAGCACATCACTATCACATCAGGTATATATTTGAAGGGAAAGCTGTTCTCCCACTTGATTTAATGCAAACATTTAGTTCAAACATCTTACCTCCAGTCCAAGATGGACTTCAGATACCTAAGTAGTGCTGATGTTCAGAAACCCTATGTTCACCTGTCAATTAACTTTGAAAGCACACAAACTTCACAGGCACTCCAAATTTTGCTATAAATGCATCTAAAACCTGATTGGATCAGGAACATCTTGGTCTCAGCTGAGGGAAAAGTACTTAAACCTCATCCACAATCATGAAAAATGTAATTCTGCATAAAGTTTCCATGCAGGGCTCGGTCCTACATTTTCCACCCCAGCAAACACTAAATCAAACTCCATGCAAGGTGCAGAAATCAAGCCTATTGTGTAAAACAGAGGAGAAATCACAGGGAAACAATGCTTCAGTTCTTGTCAGCTGCAGTTTAAATCTACCTTCCTTATTACTGTAGCGAGTACTGCAGCCAGCAGAGCAGCAGATCTTGGTGGGCTGGATGCTGAGAGTGCTGCCACACTCATTTCTCTGAGCCCAAAAGGACAGAAGGTCTCTGGCTTTGAGAAGCTCTGGGAGTGTGAAAGCTGCTCTAGTCTTGCAAAATCCCATAAGCAGAGGGAATGAAACCCTGACCAACACCTAAAAAAGTATTTCTGCGCTATGGAAGGGAAGGAAGAGGAGAACAGAACAGGTAACAAACAAATCACCTCTGGAAAGGAAATGACTTGACATACAGGGGGGTGCCCTAGCACCTGGTGCTTTTGAAGCATTTTATTCTCCTTTCCTGGGACAAGTCAAGCATTTGACTGACCTTGAAATCACACGACTTCTCTCTCATCAGAGGATCACTCTTCAGAAACACAGCTTGAGGGAAAATGGCCCTGCTTTCCCTGACAACAAAAACAACTCCAGAACTTACACAATGACTTTGTAAAATGTCCAAACACATAAATATGGAGTCTGGTATGATTCTCCAGAGATGGGTTTGATGACACAGGTTTTGGTAGGCCACTAGTTTGATTTTGAGCAAAATGAAACTTGGAAGCATCAGAGCACTTGCTGCTTCCTTTAAGAGTTAAATGTTGGTAAATCTGCCTTGAAATTCCAGCCAAGGAGTTATCATCAGAGCAACATTAGTAATTGTCATCAGATATTCAAAAAAATGCTTTCTAAACTTTCTTTTTTTCTAATGTAAACCAAATGTTATTCTCCCTACTAGTGCGACACATAATGTGATATTTTTCTTTTGTAACAGGACTATCAGTTGTATAATTGATTAAATTTATTTCTTTCTGTAGAAAAACTTCCAAAGTTTTCTTCATGAAGTCTATTGAAAATATAACTGCAGAAATTGCTCAGAACATCATTAAACACAAGAATTTCTTCTACAGTGTAACTGAGAGATGCACTAACAACAACAACAACAAAACCCCAGGAAAACAAGTTATTTAGCACAACCTCTTACGTAAGTTTTCCAAGCCAAAATCGCTTTGGAATCCTGCTTTTAAACTTGGATCTTCTAGCAGCCTAGAAAATAGCCAATGCATTACTATGTCTAATTTCTCTTTTTCCTTCCAGACCTTGCACAGCTCTGTGAATAAAATGCCCCTCCTCTTTACTGCTACAACTTTTGTACGTTTGACCTGTTTGATGCTCTTCTGTTAAAAATCACCAGTTCCAGGCATTAACTGCAAGTTCTTGTAGGAGAAGATTTTAAAAGCACAGGGGGGAGCAAAGGGGCAATTATTCACATCCTTAGTAGAATGAGCATTAACTTTGTCTGTGTTTGTTCCTCACACAGTTCAGAGGCTATGGGCACACTGTTTATGATTCATCCAAGTCCTAGAACTGGGGAATTCTTTTTAAGGTACTGCCCACATATAATTACTAAAGATTTCTGTTTTGGAAATGGTCTCAGTGTTACATGAAATGAACTTTCCAGCCATACCCCAGAAGACACTACTGAGGTGACTTCTAAAATCTCCAGCTTTCTTCTGTGACATAGACTTTAAAGAATATAAGATTTTAAGGAAATTAAGATTTTAGTTAGAAATAAGCCTTATGATTGTTGAAGTTAATTAAAAGATTTGTAGTTAGCTAAGGAAGACTGGGCTTGAGTTAACTTTTTCCAAATAACTGATTGCTTGTCAGCTTTATGTTTGCTTTGCTGTGCTTGCAACAATAAACAGGGAACCTGATAAATGGGTTTAGGGACACAGGACAATTACAGAGACTCCCAATGCTGAAACTCATTGAAAGTCACTGTACCTAAGGAAATGGGAGTCCTACCAACACCCATTGGTCACCATTTGCATTGAACAGGCAGAAAGTTCAGAGCAATGAAGAGTCATTTTACTTCCTCATTTTAAACCCACTCCTCTTGAATGAGACCACCGACCCATTTCAAAGGACAAACTACACATGCTTAATTGCTTTTTTGCTAATTACCATACAAAGCGGGGAATGGG
Source organism: Phylloscopus collybita (assembly GCA_027886175.1). Classification (NCBI taxonomy): domain Eukaryota; kingdom Metazoa; phylum Chordata; class Aves; order Passeriformes; family Phylloscopidae; genus Phylloscopus; species Phylloscopus collybita. The sequence goes on along the minus strand of JAJNNQ010000086.1, from coordinate 6,561,282 downwards.
ATGTACCAGGGTTATGAATATGCATTTGTATTTTGGATATTCAACAGTTCTGTAAATAAAATGGCTTTGTGATTTACTGTCAGGCACGGTGTGTTTTTGGGGAGCTATCCCACATGCTGCCCAGCGCTGCAATAAACACACACTTTCTAACTTTGAACTGTTAGAGAGTTTTTGTCTGTCACAGTTGGATATCGGAATCTGATATTCATATTTTTAATAAATCACTTCTGCTCTCTGAAGTGCTTGGGGCCTGCTTCCTGCAACTTTGCAGCTGTATTAAAGACTGACCTGAGGGCACCACCCAGCCTGGCTGTGGGTAAAGGGTGTTAGGCTGCAACCCAAAGATAAGCTGATGTGTGGAACCCAAGACATCATTTTCTCATATTTGAGTATTCCACAGTGGAAGGCTGGAATCATCCATTTAAAGTTTCAGGGAAAATTGTGTTGTCATCTTGGGCTCCCACAGAACCTGTTAGAACTGACATTCCTGTCTTTCAGTGTTTGTCCCATTACAAAAGAAGACCACTGTGTTAAGTGAAGTGTGCCAAGCTCTCTTCTGCCTCCACCAACATCAAAGGGGAACTTTCCAGCACTTAGAAATTGCATCACCTGCTTGCCTGAAGCTCTCTTTATTGGGACTGTGAACATTCCTTTTTCTTATCCAAAAAATGAGATGTAGACATGCCTATATTTATGTGCTACAACAGGCACGTGAAAGAGATAATAAACTTCTGCACATGCAATGGCTAAGCAGTTTTGTGATAAGATCGTTGATCAACAGTTTCATTTCCCATATGGAAAAACTTATATCTGAAAAAAAAGTATGCATGTTGAAAGCCCAAAATATACAGAAGTATAATAAGTGTCTCAATGTTGTCTTCAGATCTGAAGCAACTCTAAAATATTCTGTCAGCACTGTTGACTTTGTCTTAATCTGACCATAAATAATGTTTAGAACTGAACAGCAGCTGAATTTCTGAATTTCTTGGATTAAAAAAATGTCAGCATTGACTGGTTTTTGCTTGCATACTTTCTCTATGAAATTTAATTATATGGTATGAATCCAGCTATTTGCTCAGTATTGGCTCAATTGTAATCATCACTAGAACCTGAAGAACTTGATGTGTCATTCCTGTTTTAGTAGGAGGTCACTGCAGCTGGTGCTAGCAGTAATTCTGACTAACTCCAGACTTGTTTGCTTTTTCAATTTGCAATGAAACATGACATTACAGCAGCATGGCTTTTCTTCTCAGCTCCTTATCTCAGATTACATCTCAGAAGAGGAAGTCTTTTGACAAATATTTACATGTAGATACAGAATATTATCTCTGGTCCTAATTTTAAACATGGTTTCTCCTTTTTTTGCCAGACACTTTGTTTGCACTATACAATTTGTATTTTTTTTTTCTTAATGATTACAGAAAGGGCAATGAACCATTGAACAGGAAAATGGCTTTAATGATCTTGTTAAGAGAACTGCATAACGAGGTGATTTTCTCAGAACAGACCTATGACACATTCATATTTATCTGCAGTGAATCATGTTGTAGGCAAAAATCTTTGTCCACAGAACTAGATGGGAGATCTCTAGTATACACATGAATAGGGAAAAAAAGGTCAACATGCTGGTGCTATGACAAGGCTGGATGACCTTCGTGGGAGAGCTCCAAGCAGACAGCTTATTGGAACAGCAGCTGTCCAGCTGAGCACTGTTCAACACTGTAGGACACAACACAAAACACTTTTCTGCAGATAAGAAAGCGACATTGATGAAGTTAAGGAGATATTGGATATTGGAGATGAATAACCTTAGGAACGTATCTTTGTTCACACACCCATGTTCAAAATAATCTACTGTGGAAACTGTAAGTGGAAGTAAATAAAAAATAATAATAATAAAAAAAAGTTCAAAGAGAAAACAATCGCTTATGTTCCATATCATGAATGAAGGAGAGAGAGGAAATGGCCACTTGCCTTGAGGAAGCTATTTCTCGTCATCAAAGCATTACATGTCTGATCACCCACTCCTGATTCTGAGGGGAAACTGGCAAGATTCAGAACCCTCAAGCTTGTGTGTGGCTCGTGTGGCAAGATTTTGGTAACCTTGTGTGGGGAGGACGTTGGGGTGGTTTCTGTGAGAAGTTGCCATCACAGCCAGTGCCAGGCAGCTCCATCATGGACTGGCTGCTGACCAGGGCTGAGCCCAGCAGAAACAGTGGCAGCACCTTTGGGATATTGCATCAAAGAAAGGTGAAGTGAGAGCCAAGTAAGATTAGGTGAAAGAAACAGCCCTGCAGACCCACAGTCAGTGCAGAAGGTGGGGAAGACATGTTGTCTTGGTTTGGAAAGACAGGGATCTGCCAAGGAAAGCTGGAGTTGCCCTTAGGATGGAGAATGAAAACCCCTCACCCCCTCCAAATTATAATTTTGCAATTTAGGGCTCTCAGGCAAAGATTTGAGAATAGGAATAGCAGTTCTTTACTAGGAATATTAACAATACAAATGTAGTAGAAAACAAAACCACGCAACCAAACCACCAAACAAACAAACAACAATTTTGGAGAACCCTGACAGAGTCAGAGCTACAACCTGACACCCTGTTGGTCAGGGGGTTGGGAGCAGCCCAAAAGTGAGTCCTCCTGGAGTGGCAGAGGTGGTTCTGGTGGGGCAGAGAATGGTCCAGTAGAACAAGGGTCCAGGTAGTGATGAGAAGGAGTCCAGTGGTGGTGAGAAGGGTCCAGGGGTGGTGAGAAGGGTCCAATCTTCCTCCAGGAATCAGGTGAAGCTGGATCCCTTCTCGTTCCTGTGTCTCAGTTTTATCCAGGTAGGAATGGTTGGCTCCCCCCACTGGGTGGAGCATCTCACACTGGGATGATGGAATGTGGATGTGCTGCTTTGGGGAGGGTGTAGGTTGGGATGTGTTAGTTTGGGGAGGTGCTCATGGCCCATCAGCAGACAACTCTCCCCCTGGAGGGAAGAGCAGTGGTGAAACAGATAAGAAACAAAGCCCTACAGTTGGCCCATTGACAAAAGGCACCCACCCTCCTCCTCCCAGAGTAAAGAGGAACAGTGCTTTCAGGAGATGAAAATAGAATACACATTTTTGTTTGCCATAACCCAGGACACATGTTCCAGTGCCAGAGCAGCCCATGGTGCAGCCCATGGTGAAGCAGCTGTGTCCCTGCAGCCCATGGGAGTCCATGGTGGAGCTGAGATCCCCCTGCAGCCTTGAAACAAGCTGTGACCCCATGGAGAACAATCTGGATGGAGCAAGCTCCTGGCAGGAGCTGCAGCCCTTGGAGAGCAGCCAACATAGGGTCAGGGCAGGACCTGGGAACCCACAGGGGACTCAAGCTGGAGCAGTCTGTTCCTGAGGAATTGTGCCTTATGGAGAGGACCTACACTGGAAGAGGATTATTTCATGTGGTTGAGAACCCATGCTGGAGCAAGGCAAGAGCATGAGGAAGAAGCAGCCCAGACATGTAAGAACTGATAGCAACACTCAATTTCCCAAATTTCTTTGTGAGTCACTGGGAGGAGGTAAAGGATTTGGGAATAAAGTTCAGCTCAGAAGAAACAGAGGGGTGGGGAGAAGACTTTTTTAATATTTGTTCTTATTTCTTGTTATCACAGTCTCTTTAATTAGCAGTATATTAATTTATCTAAGTCTGTTTTGCCTTGCCAGTAATTAGGACGAGGTCTCCCAGTCCGTACCTTGACTCATGGTATTTCTGTCACTTTTCCCCCCTTCCCTCAGTCCTGTTGAGAAGCAGATGTGAGAGAGCAGTTTGGTGACCACCTGGTGGCCAGTCAGGGTCAACCCACACAATGTTAATATTCATAACTTTACCAGATAATAAAAATGATTGAGTAAGATGATGTTGGGGGGAAGGGGGAAGTATTTGCCACATAGCAATTTTTTGGGTTTTTTTCCCTGGTGTAGACATTCAAGATACATCCACTTACTCCTATCCTTGTTTTAGTCCCATTTGCTGGATCCCACCCTATTTGTGAATAATTCCTAATGTGTTTACTTGGAATGGTGTCTGCCAGCCCCAATGGCTTTATTTTGTGGTTGGTTGTGGAAAGTCTGAGACCACCTCTAGCTGCAGTGAGGTCGGGCATCTGCTCAAACAGGTCCTGAGCACAGAATACAGCTCAGTTCCTGTGGCAGCAGTACAAAATGCTTGGTGCCAGTCAGTACCTATATTCTCAACCCCCACTTTTGTGTCTGTGCTTTTGCAGTGGTTTCAAAAGATTACACATTGAATGCTGAGTGCAAAGCTGATCTCCTTGTAACATCTGTACAGACTGCCCTTAAGAGTGAGGATGTCCTAGGTTCCAATGTAAAATTGTGCCCAAGGTCTGTATTCTGTCCCCATGAGCCCTTGGAGCCAAGGTGGGGCAGTGTTTTCCTGATCTCCTGTTAACAAGCCCAACAATGCCTTGCCACATGACTCATAGATAACTTCCTCTGGGAGTTATCTCTGGTTAATGGGCCATCAAGGACCCACTGCATGACTCATGGAATGAGATCATCCCATTGGGAGATGCTCTGCCCAGGGGGAGGAGCCAAGCATTCCCACCTGGATAGAATCCAGGGTTTGAGACATCACAGGGAGCTTCTATCCACTGGACTCCCAGAGGAGACAAGAGCGACCAGATGGAATCACTGCTTTGACAAGAACATCTCATCTGGTTCCACTGGATTCCTGGAGGAAGACTGGACCCTTCTCACCATCCCTGGACCCTTCTCACCATCCCTGGACCCTTCTCTCTTAGGATCATCTCTACTCCAACAGAACCACCTCTGCCACTCCAGGAGGACTCACTTTTGGACTGCTTCAAACACCCTGACCAACAGGGTGTCAGGTTATATTGTTCCATTTATTTTATTTTACCTTTTTTTTTTTTTTTTTTTTTTTTTTCCCTGTCTTCTCCTATTAAATTGTGCCTCTGACTGGGAGTCTCACTGGTTTTGCTTTCAAACCAGCACAGAGGTCTAACAGGTACATTCCTGCTGCTTTTCATTTTCCTATTTAGCATGGTTTGGGTGGTGAAAACCTTTTAGAGATTTCAAAATGTTTAGGCTTGCAGGCAAGGTGAGATGACAAGATGTTAATATTTAAACAAAGAAATGAGTTTGTCTGTGATAAAATTCTTGCCTCTCAAAAGCCCAAAATTGAAGTTTTGTGATTTATTCTTTTTCTTGAAACACGTCAGCCTATAAAGTCACCAGAAACTAAAGTTTGTAAGTCTGTAAATATGTGTTTATACATTTATTTAATAATTATTAATTAATTTAATGAGGTTTCTATTATTTTGTATTGATATTGTGATAGGCTTTCGTGTGGGAGTGTGAGGAGTCCTCTCCATGAGTGTGGGATTCCAGGGCATTCCTTTGGAAACCCTGGACGAACAGAGACCTGTACAGGGAGGTTTAGAACCTGTACAGGGGGGTCTGGGATCTGTACAGGGGGTTGCAGACCCTGGCATAGACCCCAGACAGGCAAGGGCCTCGATTACAGTCCATGGGAAAAGTTACCAACACTATGGGAGGAATTGCAAGGCCTCAAAGGCAATAGAAAGTATTAATATTTTCACATTTGGGTTTTAGAATAGGGGTGACCAGAGACAAGATGGAGGATTCTGGGCGGTGTCCTGGGGTCTTCTCCTCCTTCTTCGTCTCCATCTTGTGCAGTGGTGGTGTCACCAAATAGATTTAGAGGGATTGGGTCACAGTAAAAAAACACCTGTTTATTATGGCATGTAGATATCGGTTCATAATTGTAAATAACGTGCAGGTAATTATCTGTATATGAGATAATGAGCCGTGGGCAGGGGGGCAGTCGTCACCTGCTGCCCCCAGGTGCTGTCCCGACCTTGGCAGAGCTCAGAGAAATAGAATTGTGATAAGATAAAATAAACAAGGAGAACAGCCTTGAGAACAAACACCTAAAGACTCCTCGTTGTTTCTGGGGCGGCTCAGGGCTTTCTGGAGGACAGAGGGCAGAGACCACCCTGGTCTCGGGTGAGCAGAGACCCCGAGACAGGAGGAGGAGGGAGCTGCAGATCACACGTTATGAAGTGATCATTACCCCCATTCCCCATCCTCCTGGGGAGGAGATGGGGATTTCAGGAGCAAAGTTAAGCCCAAGTGATGCCTCAGGTTTTGGGGTCTTGTGTCTTGTTCTGGTGGGTGGTTTTGCTTTAATATTAAGTGGTGCTGGGACTTGATCACAGGGCAGTGGGGACAGGGTAGTTTGGTTCTAGCAGGGGACTCACGTCTTCAGGGACACTCTCTCTGAGCTCCAAGCCCCAAAGAAAAACAACGTGGAGGAGTGTGGGCAAGCAGGAAGGATGGAACACCATCATTTGGAATTGTTGATTGGACAATGAATGGGGCATAAGCAGATGGACTGAGATCTGTAAAAGGTGGGGAATCTTGTGACTCTTCCTCCTTTTGCTTGCACCTTGGAGGGATCCAGGCAGCCACTGCTGTGGCTGCTGGGGCTGGCCTTGAAGGTCTAAATAAAGTTCACTGTTGGGGAGGATGAAGCAGCAAGGCCCTGCAGAGATGATTTATTGGTGAAAGATTCTAAGAGTGTAAAACCTGCAAAAGAGATGGAGTTAAAAGCAAGATTTGAGTATAGAATGCTCAGCAGGAAGATGGTGATTGAGTTAGCTGAGGACCAGGACCCTGGTGATTGAGCAATACTCCTCCCCTGACAAAGGGATGCAAAAGGGGTTGGGCCCTGCCATGTAGCAGGAAAAAGGTGGTTTTCCAGGTTTTTAGTATGTAGAGTAGTATGGTGATGTAGTAGTTCTCATAGGTTGTATGTAGATTCTGTAGGTTTTGTATCCTGTACTGGTTGGTTGATGCTAACCAGAATATTCAGCATGGAAAAGGATAAAATGGAATGTAACAGGAAACTCGCCCTCTTGGATGTGCACTCTCTCTCTTGGACACTCTCTCTCTCTGGGATTCTCCCTCTGGCTGCTCCCTGCCTCGGCTGGAGCTGCTCAGGTTCCCTGTCCCCACGACCAATAAACCAGGTGTCCTAAGAGCACCCCAGCCTCTGGAAGTCTCTCATCAGACCCCACTGCAGCCTGTTTCCTATAGTTCACTTTAATTTTCAACCCTGTCTGGCCTCTCCCTCAGTCTTAAGGCATCACAAGAAAGAGGGGTGGAGGAAGGGTGTTTTGAGGACGTGGCTTTTATTTCTCATTCTCCTGCTTTGACTCGATGGGTAATAAAATCAATTAATTTCCCTATCTTGAGTCTGCTTTGCCCATGACACCAACTGATGGACCTTCTCCCTCGCTGCCCTTACCTTGCCTCATCAGCCTTCCATGACATTTTCTACCAGCTGTCCTATTGAGGAACAGGAAAATAGAGTGGGTGGGTGGGCATCTGGCATCCAGACAGGGTCAGCTAACCACAGTTTCTTCCTTTATTTATTCAAAATATAGTTTTGTGGCAAGTAGTTTGCTACAAAATGTTTAATGAAGTTTTTCATTATGAAAAACTTTTATATTATAGTCTAATAAAATCAGGAAAGTTTCAAAAGTTAATGGAAAAAGATACCTTTTAATCTAAGGAAATATACCCAAAGGACAATTTTTATTTGCTTTTGTAACAATTATTTGATAGGATCATAGAAGTAAGTCTGCTAATTCATCAGCAAACCAAATTTTAGCAAAACAGATTCTGTGTATAAGAGAAAAAGCCTTTCTCTCTTGAACTTCTCTTTCCATCTGGTGAGAACACAGAGATATAAACTTATGGAGAGAATTTCAGTCTGGGATGAGATCTATCATAAGACCCAGACAACACACAAATTCATCTGTACATTGAAGAGTCTTTTTAAAGTAATTTTGGGTAATTCATTTATGTGATATTGAATTAGCACCAGCACTTTTTCATAATCAAAAATCTGAATAACCACCAAGAATAGAGTGGAATGCCACATATTTTTTTCTGAAAAATTATGTGAGTTGCCTGCAAAAAATCTTTTTTCAAAGACATCACAAACTAGACAAGTGCATGACTATGTTTATATTCTGTTTCAGGACAGTTTATGCCTTTGTTTCATGTGGAAAATTCCTGGTTTCAAATTTCCCTTGGAGAACTCCAGCAGACACTTTACAGGTTTCCTTCCACCACTCTTAGATAAGACTTATTCTCTGCAGTATTTATTAAAATCACTTCTTTTGTCAAGTTTTATATTGACAGAGACTTTAACTGAACAAAGATATATATTTTCCTGTTTTAGTATCACTAAAAAAAAAACTAGAATATGAAATTCTCCATAGATCTCATCATATCAAGTGTGGGGTTTTTTTGTTTTTTTTTTTTTTGTTTTTGTTTTTGTTTTTGTTTTTTGTTTGTTTGTTTTTGTTTTTGTTTTTGTTTTTGTTTTTGTTTTTGTTTTTGTTTTTGTTTTTGTTTTTGTTTTTTTGTGTGTGTGTGTTTTGGTTGGTTGGTTGGATGGTTGGTTGGTTGTTTTGTTTTGTTCTGGTTTGTTCCGGATTTTGTTGTTGTTGTTGTGGTTTGTTTTTTGTTTTGTTTTGTTTGTTGGTTTGGTTTTTTTTTTTGTTTTTGTTTTTGTTTTTGTTTTTTGTTTGGTTTGGGGTTTTTTTGGTTTTTTGGGGGGGGGGGTGACTTTACTAAAATTTTATTCCTACTGGGTCATAAATTATAAATTAACTGTTTAAAGACATGATTGTCTTCTAAAGAAGAGACAAGTCTTTAGGGAATAACTAAGATGCCAACGTTTCTTGGCTCTTAAATCTTTTTACACTGAGAATTTTTCTATAAGAACTAGACCATCCATACACTTGAAAAGGCATACAGAAACATATTTTACATAGCCAGAAATTTCTTATAATTACATAGTTTTAGTATGTAAGTAGTAAGGTTTTGTGCCTTCCCTTCAGTTTTTCCAAATCACAGAAAGTAATGTGAACAAATAGAAAAATTAGCAATGGTTGAAATGTTGAAGTGAAAATAAAAAGAGCTGCTAAAACTCTTTCTCAATATCCATGATATGGCAATTCAAAACAATACTGAAGAGTTTCACCAAAATAACCAAACAGTTAGATTATAAATGCCAAAAAAAAAAAAAAAAAAAAAAATTATATTGTCAGTGTGACACAACATGAGATTGGAAAGTGTGCTTGTGGTCAGTTCCTCACCAATAAATCTGAAAGTTTTTGTATGGATAAAAGCTGATGATTATTACTAGCAGACAGCAAGGCTCTCTGCCAAAAGAGTACAATTTTAAGTGTATTTCTTACCAACTGTCCCTTGTTTATCTTGATTGTACTCCTCTTAAGCTTTTTTAACATTTTTTTAAGTTCTTGACAAAAGTCTAGGATTCAGCCGGAGGGGAACAATAAAGCTAATCAGATGTCTAGGAAGAAAAACCTTAGGCAGATTGATTAAAGGAGTATTAAAAAAGCCCTCACAAGGAAAGGTTATCCCACTTTTCAGAGAAGAAGGTGAGACACGAGAACTGCTTTCTGAAAGACAGCTGAAATACAATGAACTCTGCTGTCTGGATGCAGCAGGGGAAGCATTGGGTTGTGGCCCAGGAGGGAGCTCAGGTTGGACTCCAGGAATTCCTTGTAGGAGCCACCAGGAGGAGGATGTCAGAGAAGGCTGCCTGGGCAACAACACCTTCACCACCATATAAAATTCTCCATAGATCTCATCATATCATGTGTTTCTCTTTTGGTGGTTTTTTTGGTGATTTTGTTTGTTTGTTTGGGGTTTTTTGTTTGTTGTGGTTTTTTGTTTGTTTGTTTGTTTTTTGGTGACTTTATTAAAATTTTATCCCTATGGGTCATAAATGATAAATTAACTGTTTAAAGACATGATGGTCTTCTCAAGAAGAGACAAGTCTTTAGGGAATAACTAAGATGCCAAAGTTTCTCACCACCACACTGAGAAACTCAACCTGAGTGACACCTCTCTGTGATCCTGTCCTGGGGCCAAGGAAACAGCTTGGGGACCTTGCTTCTGTGATTTAGGGCTGTGCTGATGTTTGGCAGTAGTCTTAGAGGAGAATCACACAGTGTAAAACTCACCTTAAGTCGTGGCAGTGCTAGGTGGGGAAGTTCTGCAGTTACACAGGTGTCACCCTCTGTGCTGGTTTGAAAGCAAAACCAGTGAGACTCCCAGTCAGAGGCACAATTTAATAGAAGAGAGGAAAAAAAGGTAAAATAAAATAAATGGAACAATACAACCTGACACCCTGTTGGTCAAGGTGTTTGAAGCAGTCCAAAAGTGAGTCCTCCTGGAGTGGCAGAGGTGGTTCTGTTGGAGTAGAGATGATCCTGAGAGAAAAGGGTCCAGGGATGGTGAGAAGGGTCCAGTGATGGTGAGAAGGGTCCAGTGATGGTGAGAAGGGTCCAGTCTTCCTCCAGGAATCCAGTGGAACCAGATGAGATGTTCTTGTCCAAGCAGTGATTCCATCTGGTAGCTCTTATCTCCTCTGGGAGTCCAGTGGATAAAAGCTCCCTGTGATGTCTCAAACCCTGGATTCTATCCAGGTGGGAATGCTTGGCTCCTCCCCCTGGGCAGAGCATCTCACCATGGGATGATCTCATTCCATGAGTCCTGCAGTGGGTCCTTGATGGCCCATTAACCAGAGATAACTCCCGGAGGAAGTTATCTATGAGTCATGTGGCAAGGCATTGTTGGGCTCGTTAACAGGAGATCAGGAAAACACTGCCCCACCTTGGCTCCAAGGGCTCATGGGGATAGAATACAGACCTTGGGCACAATTTGACATTGGAACCTAGGACACCCTCAGAAAAACTGCAGCTGCATCCACACAGTCTGCTCCTCACAGCCTGAAGCTCAGGTGGTGTTAGCACTGCTGCAGTGATATAAAGACATCCTCTAGCAGAGCAGGGGAACTGCACTGCTTTAACCTTACTGCCACCTTTGGATGAAACTCACCTCTCTAAACTACACTACAGGCCTCACTGACAAGCGTCTGTGATTTCTCTCCCACACCCAGACATGCCCTTGATATTTGCAGCTGGTTGAAATTTCTTTTAAAAGACTCTTCTATGTACAGATCGATTTGTGTATTGTCTGGGTCTTATGATAGATCTCATCCCAGGCTGAAATCCTCTCCATAAGTTTATATCTCTGTGTTCTCACCAGATGGAAAGAGAAGAGAGAAAGGCTTTTTTCAAGAGAGAAAGGCTTTTTCTCTTATACACAGAATCTGTTTTGCTAAAATTTGGTTTGCTGATGAATTAGCAGACTTACTTCTGAGATCCTATTAAATAATTGTTACAAAAGCAAAAAAAATTGTCCTTTGAGTATATTTCCTTAGATTAAAAGGTATCTTTTTCATTAACTTTTGAAATTTTCCATTTAAATGTATAATTGGCCCCCAATACTGAATCTACTTTTCTTGCTTCTAAGTCTTACAACTACCCCTGATATTTTGCACCCCTAACTCATGGCTTAAGCCCCTGTCCTGGGTTGTGGAGCCGGGTTTGTGTATTCTATTTCCATTTGTTTGAAGGCCTGACGCCTCATCTTGATAGGCCATGAGCACCTTCCCAGGCTGTACCTTCCCCCAGAGCTGCATCTGCATTTCCATCACCCCATTGTGGGATACATCTCATCCCCTGGCAGTGGGGAGCAGGCAGTTTGTCTGGATAAACTCAGACTCACAGACACGAGAGCTGCTGGTTTGTCACCCGATTTCCTGGGAGGAAGACCAGACCTCATCTCACCAACACCAGACCTCATCTCACCATTCCTGGACCCCCTCCTCACCATCACCAGATCCCCTCCTCACCACCCCTGGACCCGTTTTTCTACAGGATCATCTCTGCTCCAACAGAATCACATCTGCCACGTCAGAAGGACTCACTGTTGGACTGCTTTCAACACCCTGACCAACAGAGTGTCAGGTTGTGGCTCTGACTCTGTCAGGGTTTTCCAAAATTGTTGTTTATTTGTTTATTTGCTTGTTTGGTTGGGTGGTTTTGTTTCCTATCACATTTGTATTGTTAATATTCCTAGTAAAGAACTGTTATTCCTATTCCCAACATCTTTGCCTGAGAGCCCTTGATTGCAAAATTATAATTTGGTGGGGGGTGAGGGGTTTGCATTCTCCATCCTAGGGGAACCCCAGTTTCCCTGGCAGAAAACTGTCTGTCCAAACCAAGGCAGCCCCCTTGCAGGCAACTCCTACATCCCACCTGCTACCTACTGGTTGTACTTGGTCATGTAACACTCCAGAAGCTTCTCTCTGCTCAAAAAGCAAGAATAGCAAGGTGTATACACGCTTCAGTGATCTCTGTTTGTGTCTCTCTCTTTCACTGTATCTGTAGTTTGGTTTACAGTCATTTCCTTCTGTTGTACTATTATTTTTATCTGCATTATTACTCACAGTATCCTTTGGAAGTGTAGCATATTAGAAGAGAAAAAAATGCCTCAAGTCCACTAGGAGAAATGGCACCCAAGTAGTACTGATCTGTGATGAAAAGAGAAGAAACTTGTTGAGAAAGAGAAGAATTTCACCGATAGGTTACATCCCTTTTGTGCTTTTACATTCATCTTACCACTTACACTGGAAACACACTAGGCTTGACCTGACACCATGAGCTCATAGATAAAGCTGATGAAAAGTCACTTCTGAAGGCCACATAATGACCTCATCAAGCTTTAACTAAGAAGAAGGTAGCCAAATATGCCTGAAGAAATTGTAGCTCTCTGGCATTTCAAAGAAAGGTACAAGGTTTATTTAGGAGGTTTTTATGACAGATTGCTGATCCAATAGATGCAGCAATTTTAGATAAATCTTACATAATAAGGCTAATTTACTAGTTATTTTCAAAATACCACTTGAAACAATGTTGTGCAAGTTACTGAAATAGAACATTAATACAAGTAATAGAAGTAATAATCTTCCACCTTATGAACAATTTTATTTGATATTCTAACATGGGAGATGAATATTCATTTTAGATGAATATTGTTCATAATAGGGGGAGTGCAGAGCTTTAAATTTTTGAAATTACTTTGTATGGTTTATTCTTGGTGTCTAACTCACAAATGCATTCATACTATAAACAAACTCTGTGGTATCTTTCTTAAATGACTAGTAAGTTGGACAAGATATGCTGCTTTAAGAAAACAGAGTTACTAACTAGAGGTCTTGGAGGGAAAAGATTTATTAAACCTGAAAGCAAACATACTTTGGAGCTGCCACAATTGTTTCATGTAAATAAAATATGGGAGAAGGAAAGGAGGAGAAGAGGAATGGAGAAAAATAGCTGTACACTGGCTCACAGAAACCTTCAGGCAAAGGCTGCAGAAATTTGAAAGAGATAGATATATTTTATATTTTCTGAACCTAACATCCTGATGCAAAAATTGATATCACACCATTAAGAAAAAAGAATTACTATTTGTTTAAGTTTTGGCTCACACTTCACATGGCTCACATATGAAAAGAGCACCTGAAAAGATTATACAACCTGTGTGAAAAGCTGTCAGAAAAACAGTTACATGAGCCCTCAGAATGTATTTATTAATGACCTGGATGCTAGAGTTGGACGCATCATTACCAAGTATTCTGATGTTACCAAACTAGGAGGTGGTGATCACTGTCTTAAGGGACAAGGTGCCTCACAGAGAAATCTAAATTGGAGGAAGAATTGTACAATTTTCCTCAGTGTGAATGGGCTGTTGGCAGATTCAGAAGGAGGGCAAACCCTATCCTGGGGTGCACCAAACACAGCACAGCCAGACAGTCAACAGAAGTGATGGTGCTGCTCTATTTAGTGAGAGCAGCTCTGGGCCACAGCATGTCAGAAGGATGTGAAGGCCCTGGGATGCCCCCAGAGGAGGTTCAGTGCAGCTGTGCAAGGGCTGTCCTGTGAGGGGCAGCTGGGCAGTCTGGCTTTGTCCAGTTTGGAGAAAAGGAGGCTGAGCAGTGACCTCCCTGCTCTGCAGCTTCCTGGGGAGAAGGAGTGCAGGGGGAGGTGCTGATCTCCTCTCTCTGGGATCCAGTGACACGACACATGGGAAGGGCTCACAGACTTTGTTTACTGAAAGGAGCAGGCTTCCTCAAGAAGTGGTCAATGCCCCAAACTTGTCATTGTTTAACAGACATCTAGACAATGTTCTTAACAATATGCAGAAACACACACAAAATCTGAAACTTAATTTGAGGTCCAAAGGCATGATATATCAAAAGTGCTTCTGCATTTGAGGAGTTCAGATAGTATTAAATTCACATCTGTATCAGAGATGTGAATGTATTGATGGTGATGTATTAATCGCCCTGATCTTTGGAAGAAAATTTGTTCAGTTACAACCTATACACCCTGGATCTTGTGATTTCTGCCTGGTTTAAGAGCCATCATCTATTATAAAGGTCTATTATTTTTGTTTAATTTCTGACATTTCTGGGTGGTGACTGTCACATAACCTTTTAGCAGGCCCCTTCAGTACACTCATAGGTCTCATCATCACACTGACATGGTTTAATATGAAGCAACAATGTGCAAGAGGAATTCAGCCTCCTGGTGTTGTGTTTTTGGTAACACACTGACAGTTTCCCTGTATTTGCCCTGGTGCCATAGCTAGCTGGGTTTATGCACTCTTAGTTACTATTGATACCTGCAGGGTCTAACTGGCATGGCACTGTTCCTGTCTTGAAAAGAGATGTATAGTTTCTCTTGTGTGAACTGGTTTTTTTTTATGAGCACAATGAAGTGAAAATTGTTGCCATCAGACCACTGTTCTGCACAAAGCTCATACGGAATTTTCTGGTTCTTTGACAGTACTCTACATCCTAAAAATTTGTCTGGTATGATTTAACACATTTGCCAGGGTTCTTGATAAAACTACAAAATAGCTTGGCCAATTGTAATTATTTTTCTTTCTGCCTTTTTTATTTATTTATTTATTTATTTATCTATTTATTTATTTATTTTACTTTTTTTTTTTTTTTTTTTTTTTTTTTTTTTTTTTTTTTTTTGGTTATTTATAGGTGATGCCAGCTTCTAATTTATTTAATATCACCTGCATCAGTCAATATGTGGTTAACTCAGTAAGTCTTTTAGATCAGTGAAAGAGGAGAGCAGAGGGGAACAAGTCAACTATCTCTGAAATTAAATATCATAGCGATGATTTCTGTAACCTCTACATTTAAATTTTTACTTTAGAAGTCATACACACCCCATTAAATAAGAAACTCACAATATCATGTTGTCCTATCATTAATCAAAACACTATTAACTGTTTACCATATTAATTCCTTCATCTGCTTACTCTGGAGTGGTAGTCCAATTTTACTGCCATTTAACACACTACTAAGTTATTTGCCTTTCCAAACTATTAAAAAAATACCTTCTAAAAGTTTTTTTCAATAAATTGCAAAGGTGTTTTTTCCTTCTTAATGCACAGCTTAAAATTATTAATAATTAAAAATGAAACAAATTTGTAGAATTTCTAGTGGTTATTGGTGTGTTTTCTTTCCAAAACTCCCCTTGCAAGTAATTTCCATGTGTTTTGACTGAGCAGCTCTTGCAAACAGTATGCTCTAGCAGTGTAAGGGCCAGAAATCCCTCTGTGTAAAATTCAGAGACGTGAGAACATTGTGCAGACACTTCTGGAGCTCTGTCAGGCTGCTGCCATGACCACTGCCCTGGGGTCATGGTTCCAGTGTCCAAACACCCTCTGGCTGAAGAAGCTCTTTCTGATATCTAACCCTGAATCAGCTTCATGACATTCCCCCCTTACTGTCTCTCTGGTCGTCACCTCCTCTCTGTTCACAAGTTTCCTCAAGACTACAAAGCAATTACAAAACTGACAGGTAAGTGGCACAGCTATAATAAGAATATACACAGCACAGAAAAGACAAATTTAGCTGGGGATAATGCAGATTTAGCTGGGGTGGAATCTGATTACTGCTCTCTGCCAACTGTTCTTTAACCTGAATCTCCCTAGTGCACAGTGAGACCTAGAGCAGGGAATCTCACTGTTCCAAGTCTCCAAGCTTTTAATCCATTTGATCTTAATGAAAGGAAGACAAAGTCCTTTGCTTGCTTCATGGAAACATTCCTGCTCATTTAAGGCCTTGATCCCTCTGTTAGAGGTTTTCCAACCAATGAACTTATTTGTGGACACATAAAGAAACTTTTCATTTGGAAGCAGTGATAATTAGAATTGAGTTCTTGAAATGAAGTGAGAGGAAATGTGAAAGGGAATTTGTTTTGGTGTTCCTGTAATTGTTGCCATGAAAATTCTGCTCCCCAGGTGAAGACCATCTAAATGGTTCACAGGTGAGAAAAAAAAAAAAAAAAAAGGATCAGAGTAAATTGAATTCTACACAAATACCAGAACTCTGAGAGCCATGAGATGGAGGATGTGACATGACTAACCTTTAATGAGGATGTTTAACTATCATAGTGAAGACTTGGAGACAGGAAAAAGAACAGAGTAAAGCAGCCATGCCTAATGTCAATATCAATGCCAAGCCAAGATGCTAATGTTTAACACAACCAGTGCCTTCCCTCCCCAGGAAGGAAGCAAAGAAGAAACATCCTACAGAGAAAAACTCAGTGGGAAAAAGTACTTAGACAATGTGAGCAAATGGCACAGTAAACACAGTAAAATGGCAAAGTAAAGGAAATCATTAAAAAAGCACTTATAAAAAAAAAAGGAAATATTAAAAAGCAATTATTAAAAAAATTCTGGTTGCAGTACAAGTTAAAATAGACGCCATCATAATCAGAGATAGAGGAAATGTGAAAAAAACAAGCATAAATGTTTAGGGAGATAGAGAAATATCCCAAAAGGGACAAAAGAAAAGAATGATCAGCTGTCACCTCAATAACCCTCAGATAAGAAGGCTGTTAGAGAACACAGAATACCAACAGATCAGCAGAGTGAAAAAGAGACAGCAGAAAACATGGCCTTACCAGCAGACAGGTAAGTTGTCTGTGTATGTGCTCACAGTGGAAAGGCTTCCAGCATTTTCAGAAACTCTTCTCTGAGGATGTATATATCAAACTCAGCAACTAAAGACCTTACAGAACAAGCAAACAAAAGAAATAGCAACAACTGCCACACTTACTCCCAAGCAATTCAAGAAAGCCAGACAATGAAATAGTTGAATCAAGTGGCTTCAGTGCATCACCACTTAAAATTCTTTGGTACCTGAGGATTAGAAAGTGGCAAACATGATGTTTTCTCTTTTTTCAAGACTCTGTAAGGGGATACTCAGGAACCTACAGATAGTAAATACAACTTATATTCTGAACAAAATAACTTCAAAAACCACAGTAAAGAACAGAATTAATGGTCTTGGCTTTTGCAAATTGTGTGAATTCCTTCAGATGACAAAGCCTACTTCATCTAAATCTCTGGAGGAAACTTCTGTCTTGATGACAGAGAGGAAACTCATTGCAAAAGTAGAAGGCAGGATGCAAAGTCACCTCTGGGAATCTGTGTGGAAATTGTTAAAAGCAAATGCCACTCCTGTTCTTCTGCATCTGAAACTACACTTCCCTCACTTCTGCCCAGACCATCATACTCATATATCACATGAGACATAACCTGCTTCTGCCCCTCCAGGTTTAAAAAAAAAAACAACCACTTCAGATCCACTATTTCTTCTAATGAAAGAGTAAATTAGGAATGCTAACACATTACCTACCAGGTGGTGGGTATTCCTCTTGGCATCAGACAGTCACCCATCATGCAAAAACTCAGTGAATTGCAGACCTTTAATCAGCTGCTGCTGCTCATGGTGGGAAAGAATGAGCTACACAAATCTTTATTTCCTGTTTCTTGTGTCAGTGCCTCGCTCCCACCCGCCTGCTGGCAGCTCTGCTCTCCAGCTAGTTATTGGCTCTGACCATGTTTCCAGAGCAACAAAATAGTCCTTGCCCAGGGCTGGCTATAAATATTTAACTGCCCATTCCTGATTCAGTACTGATTTCTGTAGGCACTACCAGGTTGTTACCTACCTGTGTCACAAATCTATAGTGTGCCACTCACAGATTTGATCAAGGTGCTAGGTAGAAAAATGGGGAAAATAAAAAGGAACTTTCCATCCTGCCCCACTCATTACAAAAACTATGACTTGGCATCTAAGAACCTGGTGTTTATTGTTATGGCTGTCGGTGAAAAGGCAAAGTCCCCCTGACTATATGTTTGAAGGTGGGTTGATAAGGCAGAAATTGGTTTAAAATGAAAAAACATCCATTTTAAATGGAGACAGACATTCTGGTTTCTGCAATGCAATGATTTATATATTTTTATGTAATCAACCACTAAGCCACATTGCTTTTAAATCTACTTAGTACCAGTTCTTTGATAATTAACCAGAAACAGAGTTTCCCCAAACTGTTCATTTTAACATTGGTTATCTGGGCATCACGGTCAAATGATGTTTGGGTGCTTGACGCTTCCCTATGCAGTGGTTCATGATGACAAGCTTGTTGAAAAGCTAAATGAAGGAAGTGTCCTAGGTTCCAATGTCAAATTGTGCCCAAGGTCTGTATTCTATCCCCACGAGCCCTTGGAGCCAAGGTGGGGCAGTGTTTTCCTGATCTCCTGTTAACGAGCCCAACAATGCCTTGCCACATGACTCATGGATAACTTCCTCAGGGAGTTATCTCTGGTTAATGGGCCATCAAGGACCCACTGCATGACTCATGGAATGAGATCATCCCATTGGGAGATGCTCTGCCCAGGGGGAGGAGCCAAGCATTCCCACCTGGATAGAATCCAGGGTTTGAGACATCACAGGGAGCTTCTATCCACTGGACTGCCAGAGGAGACAAGAGCTACCAGACAGAATCACTGCTTTGACAAGAACATCTCATCTGGTTCCACTGGATTCCTGGAGGAAGACTGGACCCTTCTCACCATCCCTGGACCCTTCTCTCTCAGGATCATCTCTACTCCAACAGAACCACATCTGCCGCTCCAGGAGGACTCACTTTTGGATTGCTTCAAACACCCTGACCAACAGGGTGTCAGGTTGTATTGTTCCATTTATTTTATTTTACCTTTTTTTCCTGTCTTCTCCAATTAAATTGTATCTCTGACTGGGAGTCTCACTGGTTTTGCTTTCAAACCAGCACAAGAAGACACATTCTACTGTTTATTTCATAAGTCTAATGTTTTAGAAACACCTTCAAGAGTCAGTCATGTTTTGAAGAATCTTTGAACGAGTAGGTTTTTTGAAGAAAATTACAGCTGTGTTTCCTTCAAACTACCCTCTCACTTATTCCAATGATCCTAATCCATACAATAACTGTGAACAGGTTAAATGAGAGAGTGGAAGAAAAAAGGATTTAAGGAGCTATATATGTATCTGCAGAAGTGGGCAAGCAGTACCACTGGATAAAAGAAAACAACTTCACACAAATGTCACAGGAGAGAACAATCCAACGTTCTTATCCCTACAAGGCAAAATCACTGTGTTATATAGTTGTTGCATAAATACAACTTTTTTTTTTTCCCCCATTGAAATGCATTCTGTTTTCTGTAATGCAATAATTTATATATTTTTATGTAATCAACCACTAAGTCACATTGCTTTTATATCTACTTAGTACCGGTTCTTTCATAATTAACCAGAAACAGTTTCCCCAAAATGATCATTTTAACATCATTATGATGTTGCTCTCTTTGGCCTGAATAACCAGCTTGATGATATTGGGTAATTCTCCAGGACTGATTGAGCATGGGCAAAGTGCTCCTTCTGATTTTTGCTGGGATAGAGTTAATTTTACTCATGGTAGTTAGCATAGGGCTGTGTTTTGGATTTGTGATGGAAAGCACTGATAACTTGGGGATATTTTTGTTATTGCTGGGCAGGGCTTGCACTGAGCTAAGCCCTTTCTGCTTCTCACCCCACCAGTGAGAATGCTGTGGGGTGCACAAGGAGTTGGGAGGGGACACAGCAGGGACAGCTGATCCCAAGTGACCAAAGGGATATTCCAGAACATATGACATCATGCTCAGCATATGAAGCTGAGAAGAAGAAAGAATGGAAAGACTTTGAGAGTAATGCTGGTGTTTTTCTTTCTGAGTCACTGCTACTGTGATGGGGCCCTGCTCACCTAGGGATGGTTAAATACCTGCCCAGCCAGGGGAAGCAGTGAATTAATTCCTTGTATTGCTCTGCATGTTTGTGCCTTCTGTTTTTTATATTAAACTGTGCTTATGTCAACCCACAGGTTTTGTCATTTTTTTTCTCTTCCAATTCCCTTACCCCTCCCACCACAGGGGAGTGAATGAGCAGCTGTGTGGTGCTTAGTTGCTGGCTGGGATTAAACAATCAAAGTACTTAATTAACAGTAAGATATTGCTTCTGGTGCTTGAAGAGTAGCCAGCTGCAAGGTGCTGATAAAGATAAGGGACCCAATAATTGATTGTCAATTGGATAAATCTTTATTAAAGTAAGAAGAAGAAGCAAACAGTGAGAGCTGGGAGAGCTGGAGAGCACAAGTCTCATCTCACTCCCCTCGCAGCTTTCCAAGCTTTTCCCGTACTTCTCATTTTTATAACTTTTTGGTTTATACCCTCCCCTTGGTCCCTCCCCAGTCCATGTTTTCCCATATTTGGTCACAGTTGAGTTCTCTAATCCTGGACTCTGGGGTCTCCTGCCCTCTCAGGGTGGTCAGTGGATGAAGTCTCTCCTCCTCCTCACAGCACATCCCCGGGGACTTTCCACTGTGGTCACCATGGTTTGACCAAATCTCCCATTTTCTCTCTTCCTTCATCTCTTATGATACAAAGTTACATTGCATTATCCTGTACCAAGGCAGGGCTCTTTCTGACTTCTCTATCTCTGCAGTTTCCGCAACTAGCAATTATTGCTTAACAGTTTCTACGTATTTGCAATTTCTGCAGTTTGCTTAATATAAATACATATTTATAACTATTAACTATAACATTTAACACAAATTACCTAAAGTAATATCATCTGTAACAGTGCTAAGTCAGAACTCCACTTGAAAAAAGAAATAGACACTGAGGGCAGCAAATTAGAGAGCACAAGCCACCTGTGACCACACCACAAGCAGTATTAAGCCAAAAGAGACTGTACAGAATACACTTGTTCAGTATAATAAACTTGTCTCTGTAAGAAAGGCACACAGCTCTCAAAAAGCAGCTGGGGACCAAAGACATGGTTATTGTTCTAGCTCCTTTCAACCACATGCTTGCTTCTCACAGGTGCAGTCAAACAGAAAGTAACTGCATTTTTGTTTTGTTTTATTTAGGAGTAAAATATAAGTTCAATGGCTTCTGGCAAAGGAGAACTTTTATTTTCCTCACTGAGGGCTCAGCAAAAATTTCTGCACCCCGATCAGATTTTTATAATCCCATGCAAGAACTTGTTCCTGTGATTGTTACACAGCAGTACTGAGAATGTTATTTCCCTTCCTTAAATCGCTTCAGCTATTAAAGTAAAATAATTGCAGGCACTCTAAACGCAGAAAGTTAGGCACCTTTTAGAAAATTGCCTCAGTAATTACAAAGAGTACGAAACAAACTTCCTACATCAAAACATCTGGAAACCTATCCCTACCCATTTACTGCTTAGCTACATACTTCCTGTTACAGTTCTAATGCAGCAATTTTCATATATATGTCCAGTGCATGTTATATGTATGCTAAAATACAGCAGGAACTGCCAACAGAATATTATATGAGACTAACTCAGCTGCATGACTTTTAATCTCATCCATCTGAAGTGTTAAGGAAAGATTTCACCACCCCATTAATTCATCAGTGCAGAGTATAATTCACAATCTCTGTGAAACACTCAATTTGTATGTCCTGGTGGAAATTTCTGGCAAGACCCCCACGACAAGCTTTGGGCAGCATCATGCACAGCGATGAGTAGACAGTGTCGTTCATCTAAGGAAAGATAAAAGTAAACAGGAGCTGGATATTTCACTGGAGAGACACATGGGACAAAGACAGAAAAGGCACATGTGAAAACCAAGGAGAAAGAGAGAAAAATGAGAAGAAGTTGGAGCAGCTGAAGACAGGGTAGACAGGCATAAAGAGGCACTGAAATGAAAAAAGCCAGGCAGAACGTAACAGAGGAATCCTAGAAAAGAGAGGAGAAACTCTAGTATGTGGAAAGTGTTTCCTGTCAAGTAGAAATACTCATTCTAACAAAAATAGTCATTAGTTTAATAAATCTTACCATACAGATACTTACTACAGTTTTCCTGGGATTTTAGTTTCAAGGATCAAAATGAAAGACTCAGTTTTTCCCTTTAAACATGGAAGCTATTGACAAGTACTTTATACCAATCTGTGGTGCACACAAAGCTATGGGGAATGGTCAAGAAGCCATCCTGGATACATCCTGAACAGAAAAAAGCAGACAAAGATGACTCCTGTGCAAAAGAACAGGTGTCAATCAGTTATGATTCCGTCATTTGGACTCTGTGTTATATGGAGAACAAGGGCACAAAATTGCTTGCTATGGACAGTGTGCAGGAGGGACGTAAGAGAAAATGTTTGTACAAACTCCAGAAGAGGGATATTCTCATTTCTTCGGCAGCTCTGCTTCTTTTTGAGACCACTATTAGCACACCTGACTTCATCCTCCACGTAACTCTGCAGGAGCTCCGGGAAATCCAGAGTCATTTTTATTATAATTATTACACCTAAAATTATCCTGACCTGGTAACTCTGCACAATTGGAGGAGCTGGGGGCGGTGGTGTTTGATTGTATTGGAAATAAAAGGATCTCCATCTTTCAAAGGAAACACTTTCGACAACCCTAGCAACAATGATGCGTCCGGTTCCCATGCCACCGAGAGCAGAAGGGGTCACCATGGTGACCAGAAGGAAACCATTAGTTGCGAGTGTTATAGATACAAAAACAAAGTTGAAACTGTTTAGTGGTTGTGCTTGTATACCAGCTGTATGTTTCGATTTCTGTTTGTAACTGTGTTTATTTTGTAACTAGTTCTGAGTTGTTACAATACTCACTGTTGTAACGTTGTTCAGCAGCTGTTGGATGTCGTTACAAGTGTTCAGTTCAGATGTTTGTAAGAGCTCTGCCGGCTCCTCCCCAATGCAGCTCAAGGGACAACACCAAAGCACCGCGGGATCTTCTGCCCTTCCCCACACAGCTCAGCACTGAGAGCACCGCCCAGCGCTCTCATTGGAGGGCACGGCCAGCCAATCAAAACACGGCGGGAAGGAATGATTGGTGGAGAGAGCACCCCGCTGAGAGCCAATGAGAGCCCCAAGAATGCACCAATCAGGGAAAGGATCCAAAACGGGCCAATCCCTGAGGGGACTGAGGTTTTAAAGGGACTGACCACGCTCAGTGAGGGAGCTTTGCCCTCAGGAACTGGACTGTCCTGAGGGGTGGCCCCGTGCGCACGTTTTTGTTACTCTGACTGGCCGTGAGGGGCTGGGACTAGCCCAGCCTCCTGTTCCTGTAGCCGGTTTTACAACAATAAACGATTCGCCTTTCCTTTTTGCCATCTTTGGATTTACGGCCTCATTATTAAACTTGCAACATTGTAACAAGAGGAACTCCAAGAACTGGACTTACTGGGGCCCTCCCAAGCTATGTATTGTGTTCAGTTTTACTATAGGAGACCAAACCAGCACTGCACATTTAATGAAATTGGAAGATCTATGGCTAGATCTGTATATAGGAAAAATGCAACACCTAATGATAAAAATACATCCACACCCATAAATTGGTGCAATTACACCAGCCCAATCTTATCTTGGTCTCCATCCAAGGTATTGCACCCGGGGATGTTTCTTATCTGCAGAAACAGAGTATGGGCAGGGATACCCTCACAACTCCAAGGGGTCCCTTGTAGCCTTCCCTAACTTACCATCCTCACCCCCAACACTACATTAATAAAAGATTGGAAGCAAAAGAGTGACTTGGCTTGCCGAAAAACATCATATGAACAATTGGGTGAAAACTACGATAGACAAATTAGCAATTGGAGTAAAGGAAAAAGGGTCATGGTCTCTGTTTTTTTCCTTGGGTGGCCGCAGCTAAGGTCTTCAGTGAGCTTTCTCCCTGGGGTGCTGGTTTGATAAGCAGGCCAACACAACGTCCACTGCCTTTAGTGATCTATTAGTGCATGAGGAGACACGTGACACGACATTACAAAATAGGGCAGCCATTGATCTTTTACTACTTGCCATGGACATGGCTGATAAGACTTTGAAGGACTCTCCTGTTTCAACTTCTCATCACACAGCGAATCAATCCACATGAACATCTAGAAGCTGAAGGAGCGAATAAAAGAACTGAAGGAAGAAAAGAACCCAGATGGGACCAATGAACTTTTCAAACTATGAGGACTGACTGTGTGGGCCTTGTCTATTGTAAAAGGAATTTTGGGGATTTTAGTTGTTGTCATTATAGTTTCACTGATATTTTCTTGCCTAGTTAAATGCCTGAGAAAATCCATAGGAAAAGTCTTTTCAATAAATAAAGGAAGGGGAATTGTGGAGGCCTGTGGGCTCTCTAGGGGACCTCCTTGGGCTATGCCTTTGTCCTGGGTTGTGGAGCCAGGGTTTGTATATTCTATTTTCATCTGTTTTAAGGCAGTTGGGGAGGCGCTTTTCTTTATCTCTGGTAACTCAAGGGGGAAGAGGCCTGACACCTTTGAGTAATGGGCCATTAACACCCCCCAAGGCTGTACCTCCTGCCCAGAGCGGAGCATCTGCATTTCCATCACCCCATTGTGAGATGGATCACATCCCCTGGCAGTGGGGAGCAGGCAGTTTGTCTGGATAAACTCAGACTCACAGACAGAGAGCTGCTGGTTTTTCACCCAATTTTCTGGGAGGAAGACCAGACCTCATCTCACCAACAACAGACTCCATCTCACCATCACCAGATCCCCTCCTCACCACCCCTGGACCCGCTTTTCCTACAGGATCATCTCTGCTCCAACAGAATCACATCTGCCACGTCAGAAGGACTCACTGTTGGACTGCTTTCAACACCCTGACTCACAGGGTCAGGTTGTGGCTCTGACTCTGTCAGGGGTTTCCAAAATTGTTGTTTATTTGTTTATTTGCTTGTTTGGTTGGGTGGTTTTGTTTCCTATTACATTTGTATTGTTAGTATTCCTAGTAAAGAACTGTTATTCCTATCTCCAACATCTTTGCCTGAGAGCCCTTGATTGCAAAATTATAATTTGTTGGGGTGTGAGGGGTTTGCATTCTCCATTCTAGGGGAACCCCAGTTTCCCTGGCAGAAAACTGTCTGTCCAAACCAAGACAGCCTTGGAACAACATCCCCTAGAGCCTAACCTCCCCTACAGACCCTCTGTTGAACTGCCAGAGCACCACACCCCCTGTTGGTTGTTACAGCCCCAGGCTGACCCTGTATGGCCAGGTTCCCAGTAGGCTCTTTGTTCCTTGTCACCCCATTGGTTTGTACCCCTGCCCATTTACCCTCGTGTTTCCCTATTGGTCATTCACAATAGGGAATCATCCACACCTCTCAGTGATTGGTTGTTACCATGGGCTCCACCCCCTTCTACCCGCTTACCCTCCAGTTTCCCTATTGGTCATTCACAATAGGGAATCATCCACACCTCTCAGTGATTGGTTGTTATGACAGGCTCCACCCCCTTCTACCCGCTTACCCTGGTGTTTCCCTATTGGTCATTCACAATAGGGAATCACCCACACCTCTCAGTGATTGGTTGTTACCATGGGCTCCACCCCCTTCTACCCACATATAAGCCTGGGCCCTCTAACTGTTGGGGTCTTTGCCCCTGGGCCCTTCTGGTGTGTAGGTGAAATAAACTACCACTGGGAATCCACACAAAGACCCTTCCTTCCTCCCTTGTTATAGTTAATCAGCTGGTGTGCATGAGGGCAGTGTTTGTTGTGTGCCTGATGGAGCGCTCTCTTCGTGGGGACGCTTCAGGAAGGCTGCAGCAATGCCCACGCTGCAACAGTTCCCCTCACTGTACTTGAGTAGCTGCTGAAGTGACATGTACCTCCTTGTCAGGGTGCTCTCAATGGTAAGCACATACTTGGTTTCAAGAATCCTCTTTTCCATGCCTTTCTTTGGGTTTTTTTCATGTATCATTTTGAATACACAAAGCTAGTCCATGGAAAGAGTGTCTGACAGTCCTGCCCATGCTTCTATTTTGCAACAGGTTTAGAATGATACCTCTACCTACAGAGACTATAAACACGTCAGGGGGCTGTGGGGACATCAAAGATGCCACATCACTTTGAGCCTGTGCTGGTTTGAAAGCAAAACCAGTGAGACTCCCAGTCAGAGATACAATTTAATAGAAGAAGAGAGGAAAGAAAGTTGAAATAAATGGAATGATACAACTTAACACCCTGTTGGTCAGGGTGTTTGAAGCAGTCCAGAAATCCTCCTGGAGTGGCAGAGGTGGTTCTGGTGGAGCAGAGATGATCCTGAGAGAGAAGGGTCCAGTGGTGGTGAGAAGGGCCCAGGGATGGTGAGAAGGGTCCAGGGATGGTGAGAAGGGTCCAGTCTTCCTCCAGGAATCCAGTGGAACCAGATGAGATGCTCTTGTCAAAGCAGTGATTCCATCTGGTCGCTCTTGTCTCCTCTGGGAGTCCAGTGGATAGAAGCTCCCTGTGATGTCTCAAACCCTGGATTATATCCAGGTGGGAATGCTTGGCTCCTCCCCCTGGGCGGAGCATCTCCCAATGGGATGATCTCATTCCATGAGTCCTGCAGTGGGTCCTTGATGGCCCATTAACCAGAGATAACTCCCTGAGGAAGTTATCTATGAGTCATGTGGGAAGGCATTGTTGGGCTCGTTAACAGGAGATCAGGAAAACACTGCCCCACCTTGGCTCCAAGGGCTCATGGGGATAGAATACAGACCTTGGGCACAATTTGACATTGGAACCTAGGACAGAGTCGTACTGAACTGAACTGGTATCAGCTAGGAGCTGAGAATCAAGGCATCTGTGCATATTGGCCATTTCTCCTACAAACAATACTCAAAGGCTGCAGTACTACATACATAAATTCAGGATCCCATTTCAGATATCAGAAACTTCACTGAGTTATATTCATTGCTGCCATAAAAGCAAACCTACTGTTTTTCTTTTCTGAAGATGTCCTGAAACCAAGAATCAGGAACACCAGTTTACAAATATGTTGCTTTTAAAAATTCAGCTTGGTAAAAGACATGAAACACTTCAGCAGAACAAAGATGAACCAAGCTCCATGCAAAAAGGCCTTTTATAGACAGTCTTGACATTCCATTTTCAATATTGCTTCTTTTCTGCCCCAAAATTATGTTCCAAATTTTCCAGACTGTCTGTGAGGAGGCTGGATTGCGGAAGGTAAAGAACAATTATCTTTATTCTATCATAAAAAGTCTGAAGATATAAGTTTTTTCAAGTCCTTAAATTCAGATTTGCTTTTGAAGAGCACATGCCATTCAGTTTTTAAGATCTTCACTTCTGCCCTTGCTGGAGATATGTATTACAAATTCTGAAGCAAAAACAAAGTTTAAAATCCGTTCATTCACATTTATTCAAAATTAATTAAAATCAGTTTATTCACATTTTCCTACCACCTCTCCTCCCATTCAAGTGAGGGAATGATGCCATTATATGCTGCTCTCAAATCTCACAACAACCAATCAGCCAAAAGATTTCGTGTGAACCTCCTCCAGCGGTTGTCACTGAAAACATAAATAGTTTGAGAGTGACTACTGCTACCCCTGAATTATACCAATGAGAACCTTAGAGCTCAGCAAGAAGTTGTGTACTAATTGAGAGACAGGCCTCATTTACACCATGCACATTGATGAGTGGTTTTCAATAACTCCCAAAATAAACTTCCCCATCTTTTCACGAGGTGCTGAAGGGAGGCTGCCAGGCCTGCAGTGTGCAGGGTCATCCTTCTTGCCCTTCTTGAAAACTGAGCCAATGTTCACCGGCTTCCAGTCAACTGAGACTTCAATGGATTCCCAAGAATGTTCAAAACTCATTGAGAGGCGCTCATGATGACATCATCAGCTCTTTGAGTATTCTCAGATCATCCCATCAGGCCCCATGGATTTGTAGGGATCCAGCTGGAGCAACAGAACCTGCACAGGCTCAGAGTCAGCGGGGAGTTTGTCATGGTCCTCCAGCTCAGGGCACTTGGACCCCCTTAGCCCATCAGCCGTGTTGGAGACAGAGGCAAGGAAGATACTAAACACCTCTGCCTTGTCTCTGTCCCTGTTTGGGAGGTGAATTCCAATCCTGCAATGGGCCAATTTTATCTCTGCACTGCCTTTTGCTATTAATGGTTTAAGTAAACTCTTCCCACTGTCCCCCACAGTTCTGGCCAGCATCAACTCCAGCCAAGTTTTGGCTGCATGATTTTTTTCTCCCTCACATCAGCATCTCTATTTTTCTCCCACATCACCTGACTTTGCTTCCACTGGCATTCCAACATTTTGGAACTTCCTGTGCATTTAGGAGGTGGTGCTCAAAAAATGGCCAGCACTGATGAACTTCTAGCACCTTCTAAAATGTTTCCCCAGAGACCTTATACTAGTTCCTGAAGTCTTCTCTCCTCATGTCCACAGTTGAGTCACTTTTCCTCCTGTCAACAGATTTTAAACTTAATCACTCAGTCGTCACTGTGACCAAGAAGGCCATCAATCACCACCTCTGGCCACCAAACCTCCTCTGTTAATGTGCAACAAATCAAGGAGGGCATCTTTCCTACTCAGCCCCTAAACTTGATGCATCACAGGCAGTAGTCACCCAGGAGCTTTAGGAACATTCTGGGCACCTAAAGGACAATGCAGTCATCTGTCACAGCCAACATGGCTTTGTGAGGGGAAAGTCCTGTTTGTCCAATGTGATTTCCTTTTATGACAAGGTAACCCACCTGGGTGATCAATGGAAACCAGCTGATGCAATTTTTTTGGACTTCAGTAAAGCTTTTCATACTGTCACTCACAAGATCCCTCTGGACAAAATGCCAGCTCACAGCTGGATAAACACATCATGTGATGGGTGAGCAGCTGGCCCACGAGTGAGGCACAAAGGGTTACAGTGACTGGGGTGACATCACGCTGGTGACCTGTCACTAGTGGGATTCCACGGGCTCCATCCTTGGCCCTGTGCTCCTCAGCATCTTCATACATGATCTGGACACAGGACTGCAAAGCACACTAAAGGACTTTGCTGATGACACTAAACTGGGAGGAGCTGTTGACTCCCTCAAAGGCAGGGAGGCCCTGCAGAGAGACCTCGATGAATCAAAGGGCTGGGCAATCATCAACTGTGTGGAATTCAGCAAGGGAAGGTTCTGGACTCTGCACCTGGAATGTGCAACCCTGGATGTGTGGAGAGACTGGGGAATGAGAGGTTGGAGAGCAGCACCATGGAGAGGGACCTGTGGATCCCGGTATATGGCAAGCTGAACATGAGCCAACAGTGCCCTGGCAGGCAAGAGGGCCAACCCTGTCCAGGGGGCACCAGGGCCAGTGTTCCTTTCTCCTGCTTTCCTTCCTGCCTGGTTAGCAGCTGCAGGAGAACTGGCAACAAGTCTCTCTGGGTCCAGGAAGGGAGGTGAGGTACAGGAGCCTTACCAGAGCTTTTAGAGAGGATTCTCTTGGCAGCATGTAGCAGCTAAAGGCAGCAAGGCACGACACAGCTTCTCAGGGTGTTGATTTGACATTTGGGGGTTTATTTGGGGGTCCCACACCGGGCAGGAGTGGCATGGCTCCCACAGGAGAGAGGGGGAAGGGAGGGGGAGCAAGCAAGAGCAAGCAAGAGGCCTTCCACCTGGTGTCCTCAGCTTAAAAGGGCTTTCCAGCGAGGGGGCAGATCCAAGGCTCAGACCAAGGGGACACTGAGGGGAGGAGGGGTTGGGTAACAGTTGGGTTACAGGGAATGGTGACTCAGGGGGTGGTTTACAACAACTTGGTAATGAACCATACATTTTGGAGGAGAACAGAATCATTTAGGAAAAATGAATCACCACAGGCCAGTATCACCAGCCAGACAAGAGGGGATTGTCCCAGTCTGCACTGGGCTGGGGTAACCTCACCTTGAGTCCTGGGGGCAGCTTTCGGTGCCACAATGTAAGATAGAAAGATATTAGTGGCCAAAGGAAGTTCATAAAGACAATGAAGTATCAGTAGGAAGAGCCTTACGAGGAGCATCTATGGTCATTTGGTCTGTTCAGCCTGGAGAAGAGAGGAGAAACCCCACTGGAGTCTGCAAACTTCTTTGTGAAGTGAGGAAGGGGTCAGACACTAAACCTCATGTCTAGTTACAGTGACAGGACACAAGGGAACGGCCTGAAGCTGTGTTGAGGAAGTTTCAGGTTCAGGTTTAAGCAAAGGTTCTTGCCCCCAAGGGTGTCTGGGCACTGGAACAAGCTCCCCAGGGAAATGGTCTCAGCACCTGAGTTCAAGAAGTGTTTGGACAATGCTCTCAGGCACTTAGTGGGATTCTTGGGGTGCCATGTGCAGGGCCAGGAGCTGAACCTCAATGAAGCTGAACTTTGAACCCTTTCAATCCAGGATATTCTATGATTACTCTGTGTTTGTAGCTGTGGGCATGTACCCAGCTGTATGACCATGTGACATGAATACCTTCCACACACCCGCTTTGAACTTGCCGCTAAATTCAGAGGAGCTAAGAAAAACATGTAATTTTGAGTCTTACAAAATCTGCATTAATCTGTAAAACTGGACATTTCACATTATTACAGACAGTACCCAGAGGCAGATCAACTCATGTGTGCGTCAAAGTAGATCTGCTAAAATCAATGAGCACAGCTGAAAAAAATTCTTTGAGAATTCAGTATTGGCACCAACCCTGGCTCTAAAAGCTCCACTGTAACACAACTAAAAGCCAAGTGTGATCTGTGTGCTGTCCACGAAAGAACACAGGTATTTGCCTGTTTCTCAAGTCCACAGTTTCATGTCTGGTCTGTTGTCTGTTACTGCACATGAAGGCTTTCCTTGTAAGAGACACAGATAAAAAGCCAACTCTTCACTGGGGGAAATACTAGAGTCTGTCTTTCTTCAGGAACATTGACCTTCTTGAAATCTCTTAAGATAAAAAAAAAAAATGTAGTAAGAAAAACAAGGTACAAAATATTGTTATCAGGCACAAGAGTGCATAAGAATTCTTCATATTCCACCAGAGCCTACTGTCTACAGCCAGTTCAGTATTTTGTAGTTTTCAGTGGTTTCTCTTTCTGCAGCCATCTACTGATCATTTGTGTGAACTAAAACTTGAGAACTTCAGATTTAAAATCCAAATGAAAATCAGAAACTTATGATTTAAAAGGTTAAAATTACTTTTTTCCAGCCCATACTTTTACACTTTTGCATGGGAAAAACCCCAGCAACTTCAGACAAAATGTATTAAGTGTTCTAGAAGATAAAAAAATGGAAACATGTTCATTCTAACTGCTGGGAAGAACACCAAAAAAATAATTGCCCAAGGCAAGAGATTTTTTCCACCTCAGAACAGCTGCTCTACACTGACAGCAGTCTCTCATCCTGCTTAGTTACAGATCTGAAAAACTGGGACCACAAATGTAAAACTGCCAGCAACCAAAGCAAGTCTTTAACACGGTGAAATATTACAGCAGTCTCTAGTGCCACTCTTGAGAACTCATCCTCCCTACTGAAGAATGTATGAAGGCAAGTCCTCCATTTTACAAGGCAAAAAGCCCTAAGATTTTATTCCTAGAAAAACAGGATTGGCTAATTTTACAGATACATCTGCAAGTGTTGGACTGCAAGATGCACTGCAAGATGCACTGCTTCAAGGCAATTGTCATAAAATTGTCTGCTACTGAGTTTAACACCTTTGAAAAGGTCAGTTCCCTGAATAAGAACTTGACTGGGCAGGGGCATGTACACGTCAAGGCTGTCCTTGCTTACAGAGGAATTTGGACTGCATGACCTCCTGAGGTCCTCCCCAGGCTGGATGATTCTCTGGCATGGCCATTTCAATACTCACAGAAATTTTAAAAGAAACCAACCCAGGCACTGAGTATTTTACCTAAGCTCTTGCATGTAGTTTAATTCATCATGTCCTTGCACTTAGAAAGTTGAGGAACTTGAAAATGCCACTCTGGAGTCTATACAGTAAAATATAACACACAAAGCAAGATTCTTTTACATGCTTCTTTGGTGAATTATTTTATAATACTTACAGTGAATTCTCATTTTATTTCACACATTATACATTAAAATTGCAATCAACAGTATTTCAAAAGAAACCAGTTTCCAAGTTCAACATACTTCCATTTGAACACTCAGGCGTTTAAAATACATGAAAGTTAGATTAATATTAAAGTAGACCTGATCTGAAGTCAGAACTTACAAAAAGCAACATCTTTGCATTATTTTGCCAGGACTACTTTCCGTAAGTGATAACTACACAATGATTAATGATTAAAACACAGATCAGTTTACAGCATTCACAAAAACAGACTTGCCACATGAATGTGAAAAAAGCAGCAGCCTCTCATAATTTAAAAGTGACTTTCCACGTGCTTTATTTGCAAAAACCATCTTCCCACCCCCCATACTTACTGATGAAACCAAAGACTAGGTTATTTAGAATTATTAAAAATCATTTTTTAGGCTGAGTCTGGAGGGGGAGAGGGCAAAAATGATATATTTTACTGGTTCCTTTGCACATAAGCAGACTTAGCTCTGCTCCACAAAATATTTAAACTAGCAGAGATTTTAAATTACATACATAGCGCTAAATAGTTAAGGAGACAATTTTATACACAGCCCTCCAATCTAACAAAAGAGAAACTCTAGGAACAGCCAATTGTTTTTTAGGCTTTCTGTACACTTTGAACAACACTACTATTACTACACAGAGTTGTATGATTATTACACTCTCATATGGAGCATCAGAGTAAAACTAAACCCTGAAGTTATCAGTGGAAAGTCAACTAAAAATGGCACTTACACATGCACACATCAGTTTCTATTTTGCTTTATTCACATACTTAGTTAATGTAAGCCTTGCAAACAAATTGCAAGACACCCAAATTTGCATTCTGTGCAACTCTGCCCCACATCCATTTTCCGTTGTTTTTATACAAAGCAAGAGATTACCATTTGTCATCTTCTGCCACACTGCAGCAAAATAGGTCTTTTATGTACCTGTAAATGATAACATTTAAGTCTACTTCAGTCACTTTTACAGTTTCTATTTCACTCACAGTTCCATTAACAGTGAAGTTGGTAACATTTTTAAAAGACTAATAAAGCCATCAGTCCCCTGCTTGAAAGTTCTTACAACTTAAGAAAATAAATTCCTTTCCACTGGCTAACAGTCCATATTAAATATCAGATGTGATGCTTATAAAGCAGATACTAACAATTCATATCCATTCCTTATGTCAGAGAACTGGTAAGAGGAAAAGTAAATTCTCAATGCAATCACATTTGAAATCTGATCCCCTTTGTATGACTGCATATGACATGTTCAATTTGTGTCTGTAATTTTTGAACAGTCCTTTTTAAATTACACTTCGGAAACTATATCCCCATGTTTAAAACAAGTTGTTCTACAGTGTAAGGGGCATCCACAGAGTGGATTCCCCAAAGTTCATTTTCTAAGCCATTTAAACAATAACTAGGTTAGCAAGTCAATCATGTCCAATGTGCTAGATCCAGAACTGGACAGATTAAGAAACATTTTGAAGCAGTGTTGAGTAAATAATTTTGGTTAGCTGTAAAACTGCCACATGCAAGGTATACTGTACTATTACAGCCCCAAATCCTTTATAAAAACCTTGCATTCCTTCTTCCCGTTTTATAGTGTTTATGCAGTCTTTCATTCCCTCATACTGAGTATTGATTGGAAGCACTTCATAGCCAAGGTCTGTATTGTCAATTATTGTGCGTGTCCCTTGAATATGAAGGCGGTGCAAAACTGTTTCCAGTGGGTAAAGCATGACATCAGCACACAGGCTAGCAGCAAAGCTAGCAATAAGTTCTGGAAAATATGCATCCAGCATGTTCTGCACAGAAGTGGAGCTCTCAGTTGGAAGGTTGTGGGAACTATCCCTTTTCAAAACAAACAGGACAAGCTTCTGGACGATGGAGCTGATGACATAGTGAAGAACTCCATGTAGAGCAGTGGGGAAAGTCAGGACCATCAGAGGAAGGAGACGCTTGCTATGGGGTACTCCCAAGCCTACAACTCTGCCAATTCCTTCTTTCACGCAGTCCAGGATGCCAGGATTGTCTCGAATTATTTCACTCTACGAGCACAGAAAGTGTTACAACTCATACTGAGCACTTCAAAATCATCCTGACATCCACTCTGACACTTCATCCCTGCTGAACTTTTAAAAAAAGAGATGAACACTTGCATGCTATTGTGTCTACACAGCTGTACAAATAAAAGTCTCTTGTTTTAACACTCTTCACAGCATTCAACTGAGCTTCTTTTTAAAGAATGAACCCATCTTAAAGAGGTGAGGGTTTTTTAATATGTATTACAGTCATCTGTGTTTCTACAAAAGAAATTCAACTTTTAGCCTGCTGCCATAATGCAAAACAGTTATGAACTTAAAATGTCTACATCTGGAACAAAATGCCAGAAAGTACTTATTTAATTCAAAATTCCTTTACTTTAACGACTATGACTATAACCTTTGAACCTGAATTTACATAGTAAAGATTTATATAACTAGTGTTGAAAGGTCATTTTTACATGAATTTAATAGGTTCAGTTTTGAATGTTTTCATGGCATTATATGCATTTAAAGTAGTACCCTTTACCCATGCTGTCTCTTAGTGAAGAAATAAATCTGTTCATGTTCTGAAAACAAAAATCATGTCATAATTATTTACTCTGTTACATTCTACCTGTGAGTATAGGATTAAGCTAAAAACATTATTTCCCCTACTAATGGTTATACTCCAGTGTTTTATCATGTGGTTTACATCCAAAATTCAAGATCTCAGTGTTCTCCTCAATGTCCAAGTCTCTGAGTCCATGTGGTCTATGTCCTGACCTCATGCCAGAAAAACCACCACAATATTCCTCAGTATTTTGAGGAAATACTGAACAGCCTGAGAGCCTTCATGGTCTTTTCTGTGCAGGAGAGAAACTGGTTTAAATGCCTGAGAACATGACATTGTTGCAGACTGTAAGTACAAGTTGAGCAGCACAACCCCTACTGACTCTTCTGTCCCACATTGTTAGAGTCACAGCACTTCAAAACCATTCTTGCTTTGGCCCAACACGCCACCATGGTGTTTGGGATGCTAATGACAAAAGAACAAATGTGACAGCTACAGACTTCCACCATTTACAGCTATTTTGATGAAATGCACTGATTTGGGTAAGTGTCCAACAGATACTGTTGAACAGCATGGCTTATCAGAATTAAGACAATCCAAGTCAGTATAAACCTGCTAGTAGGAAATCCAACAGTCTTAACTTTTCTGGTTTGTCACTGGTCATTGTCCTCTTGCAGCACAGGAATGTAATACAAACCTGGCAAACCAAGCTGCTCCCCTGCACTGATTAATACAGTATAAAAATCTTCACAAGTGCTATCATTACCTCTGTTCTTCTCTCTGCTTCTAATAAGCTTATGATGATGTTTCCAGTAACTCAAGAACATATTTCATATATCACATATACACACACACTTGCTCAATAAAGTATCTGCACACAGCTGTAGCTACTAATCTTAAAATCCTCAGATCTCAGTGGAATTTTCATAAACAATCCATTACAGAGAAGATTGCCTACCTAAAAGGCTGAGAGAGATGCTTTTCTGTGGGTTTTTTTTTAAATGCTTTCCTATTAAGTTGCCTTCTAGCAAAGAAACATTATACTTAACTTCTTTATGTTGTATCTGCTGGGACATGTGGACATAGAATACATATTTCATATGCAATACATTCCAACTATCTACATTAAATGTCCTTTCTAATTCTAGATCTAGAGTTAAGATAGTACACTAATACACTCTTCATAGTAAACACCCTTTTCAGCCAAGTCATACAGCCTCAAGCAAAACAAATGCAGCTACTGCAATGTAAACCTGAATTCCAAGATTCATTTCTCCACATAATCTAATCTATAAAGAGTAACAGTATCTTTTTAAATGTTCCAAATATATGTAAGTTACCTGCACAGTTTCAATCAGGCTTGCAGAATAAAAAGGCATTGCTATCACATGCGTTAACCTGTAGAAATTAACAATATAAAAATTAACATAATGACAATACTATAATTTTAGCCAAACAGGCACCTGAAAGTTGATAGTTATCTACCAAATTATTCCTAAGAGAAAATTAACTAAGCATAACCTAATTACTAAAATGCACATCAGCAAGCTGAGATAAGCTTCAGTCTTAACTAAAAGTTTAACTAAAAGTTTAGTTAAATTCTATTTCCATGTGACCAGACTGATGAGGGTCTAAAAGAATCTAATCTTTTACAGTTGAATTTCACAGACACAAGGATCTAGTATGAGAAGACCTGTGAAAGTGGCGTATGTAATCAAGATTGTTCAGAAATAAGCATTTGAAAAGTACTGGTAGCATCTTGTCAAGTAAACATAACAGCAGACAAAACTTATGTCCATTTGGTAGTTTTATTATGTTTAGATAGTAAGACATAACACACATGCTACTTACCCTTTGAGTAGAAGGTGTCCACCTATCTGCTTGAGGTTCCATTTATGTGAAAGCTCTCTAAAAAGAGAAGTATTTACCACAATATGAAAAATCACCCACATGTAATTCTCAAGCAATTCTTCCGTTGCTTCCAATGAGTGTCAACAACCAGTTTTCATACTGGTGCTCTACTATTTATGTTGAAGCATTTTCCATATTGGAAAGACACAGCAAAACATTTAGTAAATCATGCTTAACTTGCAGTAGTTTTTCGGGCTTGTCAGACATCCTATCAAAAAAGATGTTTGCAGCACTCATGGCAGCTGACTTCAACAAGTTCTGCTTTTATTTAGCAAGCTTATGTACAAGCACTTAATGCAATTTTCAGGGAACACTGGAGTACTTTAAAATCCTCATACTTTTTCTTTATCAAGAAATCATTTTTATTTCATTTTGGTTTGGTTGCACTCCTCTGTTCTTTAGGTTATGTCTACCCTGATGTTGTTTCTTTTCCAAAAATCTAAATCATATACTGGCACAGTCAGACAAGAACAAATCAAGTAAAAGAGATCAGATTAGAAGCTGCACTGTAGACAAAACTGAAGATTTTTTTCCACACTTTTAGCTACACACTTCAGAATACAAACAGCAAATGTTGGCATTCCACTTGACAGAAATGTAAACCCACCTAGGCCAAGATACCTTTCAAATACCTCATGTACTTACAATGCATATGATCAATACTCTAGCTATGAGGTACAGATACTTGTCTAAGGTGCTGGGCACACTAGAATTTGCATTTTTAATAACAAGCTATAAAGTATTCAGCTTCAAGTGTTGTCCAGGAATCACAATCAGACATTGCTTGTAGTTAAAATAACTGTAATCCAAGGGAGGCAATACTTTTGAAGAATTGTGTGCTATTACTAGCTACCACATTTTAAATATGTCAGTCAATCACTAAACAGGACCAGATCATTTTCTACCATTATATATTTCAGGTATTTGGATCACATCCACTTACCCATAATACTTTAATGATCTGGAAAATTAAACCAGCCAAACTAATGTGAGAAAGCCTAACCTGTCAATCCACAAGGCATAAGTGTTCCTGCAGTGGAAGAACAATTATACAACAAGATTGTCTAGTACAAAATGTTCACACCCATTTCTGGGCTCCTCTCCGAAAACAGGGGTATTCTTTCACATTACTGTAACATACAACTGACATTTCACTTTTCTGTGTTCTTTGGAGGCTGATAAAGTGCTTAAGTAACTTTTTAAATCAGATTTGTTGGCACTGCTGCTGAAAGCAGCAACCTTCTCCTCCCTGTGACCACCCAAACAAGCACGCCACCATTAAAAAGAAGAGAGAGCACTCAGCAGAAATCTGCTGTGGGGTGGTGTATGTATGAGACAACCATTCAGCGAGATCACCTTCTCAGTCCAGGTAATTTCCTGGCTGCTCACATACTGTGTTTCCACAAAGATGGGAGTAGCACAGAGGAAGGCGTGACCTGGTGCCAGCAGAAAGGTTTGATTCTTTTGGCAGCAGCACCAGCTGCTGAACTGGCCCATAAGTAGAAAATCATTCCTTATATTTGTGAGAATTCAGAATTCTGAAGACATAAACACTATATCACATCTTCATCAACTTAAGCATACCCTAGAGCTGTATCTAAAACACATCTGGAGGAAAGCACATGCCTGAAAATTCCAATTACCTATGAAACAGAGCTGACCAAAACCCTTAAATACACACTCTATACAATTTAAATGTGAAATGCTTTTGCTAATGCTTTTGAACTTGCAAATGCCTACTTTCATTAGTATGGATGCATGCATCATAACAGTATTTGATTCAGGGTAACCATATTTCTTCTTTTTAAACCCAGAGTAGTTTCCATGTCCCTGAATACTTTCAGTAAAAAAAATTACTAAACTTCTGTAGCAGAAGATGGACACAACGATGAAGAATGATGAGTATCACTTTAACTGAAGTCAGTAATTTTTAGCTGTGACATCTTTTTTATGAGAATACTGAACAAGGTACATGTAGCTGCTGGTCAAGGAAGGCAGAAGATGAAGTTGCCATTCACATGGACGCTCATTTACCATGTCTTCTCATTTACTAATGCAGCCCACTCTGTTCTCCCACCTAACAAAGACAGTGCAAATACTCAGCAAAAAGTCAGTGCTGGCTCATTAGCTGTGCACGTATTTGCTTGTATTTAAATTAATGAAACTGAGAATTTTTACCTTAGGTATGGTATTTGCTATTACCACACACAAAAACAAAAACAAAAAAACCAAACAAAAACAAACAAACAAAAAAACCCACAAAAACACAAAAGCCCAAAAACAAACAAACAAACAAACAAAAAAAGCTAAATAAAAGAAGAAAATTACAATTTTTTTTTGATTATGGAGTTGAATACCAAAGACCAACTTGCTGCATTATTTCTATACTCAGACCAGTAAGCAGACACACAAATAAGGTTCCCAGAAAGCTCCCTCACTATTTATGGATTATAAGGTTGCCTTTTCAAGACAACCACACTGTGTTTGGCAACACCTACTTTATGTCTGGTTGTTCTCATGAAGTAATATTTTTCAATATTTTACTAACACTTTGAAAATAAGTCAACAGCTTATTAATTTGAGAAGCAGTAAAAAAACCACACAATACCTTGGCAAAGGTGTAAATTCACTGATGATGCCTTCTGTTCCTAGGGTTATGCCCTGAACAATGAAAGTGCTGCCCATTCCTTTCCAGAGAGCTCTTGGACCCTGTGTGTTGAAATGTGCAACATAAAAATATTCTCAACTTCCTAATTTAAAAATTTCAGTAAATTCAGACCACAAAGGCTACAGTTCTACCATTCAACCCTGCCATTAAATCCAAGTAACAACACTTTTAATCTATGGAAAAAATTTGTTTTCCTGTAATTTCAGAGACCTATCAATATTTCTGGAGACATGTCTGCACAGTTAATACTCTATATTATAAACTTAACAACATTTTCCATGGACAAAATGAGCTTGAGATGTTAAAAATACACCCACAAGAAATTCAGAATTCAGAATTTTTTCCTGCCTTCTGATCTGAGTTTAAGGATTGCCATTCCCCTGCAGAATTGGAAATGTATTCAGTACTATCTTTGGAAGGAGTCACTTCAACAATAACTTTAGCCACATAATGATTTATGATCTTGTAGAACCCTAATGAAAAAAAAATAGTTTCAGGGACCTTTTGTTTTCTAATATCCATAAATCTTCCCCCACTAAGCACTGTACTTTTGAAAAAATTAATGGTTTACTTGATCTTCTTGACATATTTCTGTAACCATAAAAACAGCAAACCATTATAACAGCCATGTTTTTAAACACCATCTCCATAAACACTTAGAGATTTCAATACACATACATGTTGTAGGAACTCTTAGTGCTTAGATACAGCCTGAGAGCAAATACTAACCTGTGTCTTATTTATGCAGTACATGATATTGACAATAGTAAATGGTGTGAGATGATAATTCCGTGCATGATAGTTAACCTGTTAAAAATATAAGCAATGGCAGTTTTAGAAACACACTTGCAAGGTGCTACAACTCTGAAGGATAAAGCATTTTCAAATATAAGAATTTTATCTCTGTAAAGATCAGCTAAAAATATGAGTAAGTTCTCACTGAAATTTAGAGAAATGGGCAGTCATTTAAAGTATGCTGAAAGTTTAAACAATAAACTATACATAAATCAGAACCTATGAAACAAAGCATCCTGCTTGTAAATGGGGATCTGAAAGTTGCTCTGCAGACCCCAAAACACTTCCTTGCTGTAATTTGCTTTCCACTGCTCAAAGAAAAATGAGCAAAATTTTTCAAAATAAGCTAAACTGCAAAATAGAAAACATGTATTCTACAAGCAAAAACTTGTTAATGTAGCAGAGTCCCCCTAAAAATTGCAAAGCTTCCCATACTACATCCTTTCACAGAGTATGAAAATACAAAGATATGACAGCACCCAGGAGCTTTGACTGGAGTAGGTAATATAAAAGACATACCTGACACTGGCGGCGTAGAACAATGCAAGGATGTGCCAACACATTTTCTGTAAACAGGCTTAAAAGGAAAATTGTATTTAATGCACAGGAAGCCACTAAAAATCCTTAGAAAAGGCTTGTTGATTTTCTCTAACAGCAACAGATCAGTATTTGGAAAAGCAATATATTTTCTAGTGAATTAACAAGACATTTTGGATGGCTACCCAACAGCCTCCAAGGAACAAGTTACATAAAATCTGACATATACATTTACTATGAAAAGGAGTATATATGCACATATGCAGTATGCACATATTTTTATAAGCAAAAAAAAAACATACAAAATTTCTTAATCTCACTTTCCTTAAAGTATCGGGGTACAAAACAACCATAATTATGAGAGGATTAGTTCCCAGTTTTATGCTAATTCTGCATCCTGTATTATGAATCAAGACTCTCCTTAGCAGGGCCAGAGAAGGACTGGTGGTAATAGCTGACTACTTACTCACCAAGAACACTTCTGACCCAAACCAACTCTCCTACTACTGCCAGAAGTTGTACTTCAATCAAAACATCAGAAAAGTTCACACTTCCAAAGCAAGATTCCTGGCTGCAGCCATTCAGAGAAAACATTCACTTCATCTCAAAGTGCTGAGTGCTCAGAGTGCTTACCTGTATGTTGTTCAAACCTGGCAGATGGATTAGGAAAGTAGAACATCCGGGGCTTTTACAAACACCCCAAGCTACAGGATCATCTGTAGTAGGTTTCTGAACTCCCAACAAACAAGAACAAGTGGTGCAGAAAAACACTGCAGTTTTGTAATTATTGAGTTAATTGGTAGTTTGCTACTAACAAAAGAAGTAAAACTTTCCCTGGATGTCAGTATCTTAAAGTTCACCACTTTCTCAAAAATAGTATCAATAATTATCAATAAAGAACAAAATGGCCATTAAGACCATTTGGTTAAATGAACATTACGGTCCCAGGACACTTTGGTAATATACTTGAAGACATTTTCCCCTTCTCAGGAAACAATTGCATTGCCTAAAAATATTAATAGAAATTGCAAATGTCAAAAAAGTTTTCTGAGGTTACTTTCAGATTACTTGGACAGGGTACACAAATCCTGGGCATTCCATATGAAAAACTGTTTCTTACATTCACGTAAGTCATTTTTGAGCAACAGTTAAAGGAAACAGAAACCTAAATGGGGATAATACGCTTCTAAACACACTTCAACTTCTTATGGCTATTGGAGTAAAAACACAGTATAAAAATGTATGTAGGGTTTATAAGCCAAGGAGGAGTTTTACTGTTTCTTTGTCACTGAACACAACTCTTACCTTGCAAGGCCAATACCAAAGCCAGCAAATCTGTTCAACTGTTCTGAAAAAGAAGACAAAAAACAAAACAAAACCAGATCATACAGCAGAGATAATCACAAAATAGGAGAAAATAGCATGCACAGGATCTGGAAAACTAATTTTATCCTGTACTTTCATGAGAAAATGACAAGCGCTAAGCCACAATATTTATGGCACGTCAGCAACACAGGATATAAAAAGAATCATTCCCCCAGGAATATCTGCACTTTGGACTGAATTTCAGTTGGTACATTTTTATATAAAATTATGCCTTTCTTACAGGGAAAAAAAAAAAGAGAAGATAGAAAGCAAACAGTAAAACAAGGAGTATCTTAATATCTAAAAAAACCCCACCAACTCAAATCAACTACTGAAAGATTTAGCATGCATGAGTTTGCAGTAATTCTGAAACATAAATTTTGATAAATGAGGTGAAAATACTGTCAAAAAAGCAATAAGGCAAAATTTTGGGAGAAGTCAGACAAAAACCCATAGATGGAGTAAAAAACACCAACATAAGGCAAATTTTCAAGCCACTTGTCTATCTCCAGTCCTTTGCAAAAATCTAGTCACTGGAGAATTACAAAAGTAATTAATTCAACTGTCTGCTACCAGACAGACATTTGCACACTGGGAATTACCTGAAGGGATTTTATGACAAGCATCAGAACAGTAAAGGCATTTTAAAGCTAATGCTCAACCCTACAATTTTCAGAGTGAAAGCAGTCTGAAGGGATGGATAAAGTCAGTAACTTCAGTGGGGCTCCACACAACTGGGGCAGCCGTCCCAAAAATGTTAAGATAGCACTTGCAGCTGCTGGATTCTGTGATTACAGCAAGTCCTTATCAGTCCCCCAAAGTGCAGAATGAACACACCTTCCATATGCAGATAAGGGGGAAAAATGCAGTGTTCAACTAAGCAAGGATAATTATACAGTACTGAAACAGTGCCTGCATGGATGGAGGCCACCTGAAGGCTGCACTCTTTATAAGATCTGAATAAAAACACTGCACTACAGGTCAGAAGACTTGCCAAGTAATATAATTCGATTTCAGGCAAATTAGAATTTCATACACCTTTTGATACTGAATATCAGTAGCAGTCTATAAACTGCTCCTTCTAATTAAAGAAGACAAAATGCAGTACCCTAGCTACAGCAAGTTTTCCTCAATTCACCTCAATTTCATGAAGACCTAAAATGACTTCACTTCTACGAGCTTTTACTCAGTTTCCCTACCATTAGTGAAAACGCCTTGAACCCAGTTGCTTCCTTAAATCCTCCCAGTCCCACAGTTCCCTCGCTATCACGGGTGGAGGGGGGGAGGTTTACGTCAGCAGTCGTGTTTTAAACCCGAGAGAAGCCAGGCAGTCTGGAACACCAACACAACAACGCAGCACTGTAAGCCCTAAAGGCACTGCCTGCCCTTGGGGAGGGCGGAGTGTTTCTGCAGGGTATTGTTTACATGGACAATGAAGAGCAAGCCGATGGCACGCTGCTTAACAAGAAGCTGCGGGGCGCATTCTGGCTCTCTTAAATCGCGTCTGCATGGAGCTACACAGCGCAACAGGCAGCGACGGAGCAACCCGCTTGCTTCTAAAGGACTTTCTTCCTCGGCGCTTCAGTATAAAGGAGGGCCCGGGCAGCGCTGGGCCTGGCCGCGGCACAGCCCGGCCCCGCCACCCGCCCGCCCTTGCTCGGCCCGGCGGTCACTGCTGGCAGGTGGGAGCCGAGTGTCAGCACGGAGCGGGGAGCGGCGAGAGGCGGCATCCGCCTCCCCCCGGGCCGGGCCAGCCCAGGCCGGGCCCTCCCTTACCGGCGCCGGGGCCGCCCGCCCCGAGGTTGGCCTCCTCGTTGGAGCCGGCGCCGCCCAGAGGGGTCCCGGCCCCGTACGGCGGCGTCTTCTCGCCCCAGTGCAGATTGCGGCTGCCGGGGATGTCGGGCGGGCTGGTCACCCAGGGGCCCAGCTCCGAGCCGCTGCTGAAGGGCCTGCTGCCGGGGCCCAGTTCATCGCGGCTGACCCCGCGGTAGCCGAGGCCGTCGAAGCCGTCGGGGCGCCGCGGGTGCATGGCGGGGGTGGCTGAGGGGAGCCGGCGAGGCTGAGGGGAGCGGGAGAGGAGCGGGAGGGGCCAGGCTCGAGCCGCGGCAGCGGCAGCGGACCCGAACTCGCCGCCCGCCCCGGCACTTCCGGCCGCGGTGAGGCCGCGCGCGTGACCGCCGATGGGGCGGGGCCG
This sequence comes from Phylloscopus collybita, assembly GCA_027886175.1. NCBI lineage: Eukaryota > Metazoa > Chordata > Aves > Passeriformes > Phylloscopidae > Phylloscopus > Phylloscopus collybita. Next base: position 6,516,979 of record JAJNNQ010000086.1, on the reverse strand, counting down.
GGGCGCTGAGCCAATGGCAGCGCTCCGTTTGCCCGGCCCGGGGCGGGGCCTTCGGCGGGAGGGGTGAGGGGGCAAGGCGCCGCCTAGCGGCGGTCCGCCGCCCGGCCGTGAGGGGAGTTCCGGCTGGAGCCGCTCCCGGCGCTTTCCCGGCCTTGTGGGGGCTCCGGGAGAAAGAACGGGAGGTGGCCGGAGGAGGAGGTATGCCGACATAAGTCAGCACTTTCAAGGGAAAAAACATTCGTCTTATCGACTGTAGTCACTGTTTGTCATGTTTGGGTTTTTCTCAAGTTCTTTCCCAGGGATCTAAACTGGTAAACAAGGTCACACTCTGTAAACTCTCTTGTTTTTCACATTTCTCTCCTAAGGAGGGACTTTGCTTGTTGACCCTTGGTGTGACCAATGGTTCGAAAGATCCCACCTCTTAGGTGGGCACATTGTAAAAAGGTATAAAAATAGGTTCTGAGAATAAACCAGCCCCTTTTTGGAGCATCAGCCTGCTGAATCACGAGTCTGTGTCTCGTTCCTTGTGTCCCACAGCGACGATCGACCTTGGAGATAAGAACAACACAGCATACAGCACACAGCAAGCGCAGCGATGAGGCCAGGAAGGGGGGCATGGACTGCAGAGAGGAATACAAACCACCCAAGATTCCCAAAGCACTCCAATCCATGTTCATAAAAGGTCTGAAAGAACAGGCTGCACATGACAACTGGTTGCATAGAAAGTGAGGAACACTTGAGGACAGGGAGATCAGTCCATAGAAAGCGTTCCCCAAGCCCAGGTGGTGCCCGCAGGATATCCCACTGGCTGGGTAGATACCAGCTGGATCCATTCCGACACCAGGACTGACATCTCTTCAGCTGGATCAATGCTGAAACCAGGAAAGGTGATCTTTTTCTCTCTTCCTCTCTCCTCTTTAGTTCACCTCTCTCTTTCTGTCTTCCCTTTCACACTACCTTTTTATCTAAAACTCGCTGCCGTGTGCTTATGTAGAGGGTCAGGGACTAAAATACCGATTTCCATGCTGAGTGTGTAGTATACTTATAAAACTTCCTGATTATTTGCAGACCCTCTGACTCATGTTGACCATGAGCATTTATGAATCTTCCTTCCCCTTAGGAGTGGGAGGTCACACCCTGTGGGTTTAATGATCCCTTAGCTCAGTATCACAGAATCATTTAGGTTGAACAGACCTCCAAGATCATCAAGTCCAATCTATGACCCTGTCAACCAGACTTGGCACATCCTATCTTTCCTGAAACACTTCCAGGGATGGTGATTCCACCACTGCCCTGGGCAGCCCATTTCAATATCTGTTTGTGCTTTCTGTGAACATTTTTTTCGTAATGTCCAGTCTCTCCATGCACCTTTAAGACCATTTCCTCTTGGCATGTCATTTGTTGCATGCAAGAGGAGGCTGACCCCCTCCTGGCTACAATCTTGCAGGCAGCTTGTCTTCTCCTGGTAAGTCCAACAAGGTCTCGCACAGCTGGGTCTTGGTCTGACACACAGACGTCCTCATTTTGTTCACTAGGTTAAGCCTGCATTAGTGCATTCCAGTCTAAGTATAGCACAGATGGCAGCAGTCATCCATAGCTTTGTGAGAGGGAATCCTGTTAATGCACAGAAATATCTCAAAGGCACCTGCCAAAGGATGGTGCCAGACACTTTCCAGTGGTGCTCAGTGACAGGAGCAATGGCCACAAATTCAGCACATAAAGTTACAACATAGCTGTACTCCTGTTTATTACACAGCTTTAGTCTTCCTAAAGTTGCGGAAATGATAAAATCAGAACAGTCAGGGTTGAAAGAAGTCTTTAAAGAAAGAAATCTTGGTCATCTAGACCAACTACCCTGCAATATGCAGGGATGTCTTCAGTTTCCAGCAGGTGTTTAGGGCCCTGTAAAACAGGCCATGAATGTTCCCAGAGATGTGGGTACAGCCTCTCTGGGCTACCTTTCCCAGTGTTTTACCAGTTTTGTAATACTCTCAGTTCTTCAGCTGTGTCAACAGCACTACTCAGCTTGGAGTCATCTGCAGATTTGCTGAGGGTACACTCAATCTCACAATGTCCATCTTGTTGATAAAGTTACTGAACAGTACTGATAAGAAATACTAGTATTAAATAGAATTTCAGGTGTGGAGTCTGCGCCTTATACAGAGTGTCCCCAGACTATTCCCTGGTGTTTGACTCTGCTCCCGTAGCACTGAACCTATTTTCACATGATACAGCAGAAGTTTGGGCTGCTTTCTTTTCTTGGGAAAAAAACCCACAAAACAGTTCAGAGGATTACTTTTGCAGTGAGAACAAATAGGCAAAAGCCTAAGTGCACTGAGCAGCAATTACAGTAGGACACAAAACTTCTGTGCTAATGATCTCTTAAATTTAATTTCCATGTGACTTACAGAGCCAGGCATGCAGTTTCTGTGCTTGGTCTCGGAAGCATGACCAGCCTCCAGGAGAGAAAACAGAATGAAGGTTGTCAATAAGAGAAACCAGTAAACCACAGTTCCTCAGAAAAAAAATAAGAGAAAGAATGTTGTTCCAAAGAAACACTGAAAAATGACATTTCTGTTGAAATAGCCAGATCTGCTGCTTTTTCTAAAACAATACTCATTGACCAAGTATGCGTGTGAGAGGGAGAACTGCTCAGGGTGAGGAAACTGTATTAAAATTAAAATCTACATTCTCTTGGAAAACCAGGCTAGTAGCTGCTGCTGTGTTAACCAGTTAGCAAGACTGCAAAGCTGCTGACTGACTTGGTTTACACCATGTCTTTGAGATACATGCAGTGGGTAGCTGCCCTCTTGTTCATGTAATGGAACAGGGCAGCTGTGCTCCAGGGCAGCCTGGGGCTCCCAGAGCCACAGCCTGAAAGGCAATTGAACTGTGTCTCTATACTGGGCTTGTGTGACTGCAGGAGTGGCTTCTGTGGGAAGACAGCAAGAGCTGCCCCTCTGTGAGGCACAGCCAACCCCAGCTGCTTCCCAGCCAGACCTGCCATGGCCAAAGCTGAGCCCACCCATGGTTTTGGCAGCAGGAGAGAGTAAGAGAAAGAGGGTTTTTCCAGTATCCTACTCTGTTGTAAACTGGCAATAAATTAATCTTCTCCAGGTGGGCGTCAGGTTTGAATGTTAATTTGACGTGGCTTAGATGGAACACACAGTAGTGCTTATGTGATTTGGGGGCCTTCACCCCCTGCTCATGTTCTACTTTGCACAGTGATTCAGGATGAGGACACAGATGCTTGAGCCCCAGAAGGAGGCTCACCCACAGCCAAGGACAGCAGCAAGCTCACCAGATTTTTCCTGTGTCTCTCGGGCCTGATGTCTGTAGCATCCTTTGTGATATCCCAGTGGTGAATGTCCAAATAGCTCTTTCCCTTCAGCTGCTCATCTGTTGAGTGCTGGCAGAAGGAAATCTTTGGTTTGCCTTGCTGTAGTGCTAGGCACATAAATAAACCCTCAAGCACCCCCAAAGGGCCAGCAAAAGGGAGCTTTGTGTTTTAATACCTGCTGGCAGTCTGCACTTGAATATGTGACATTTTCCTGCTGTACATCGCTGCAACTCCCTGAATTAGCCAAAGAGGAAGCTGGAAGGTGCCACAGGCTCTTGGGTCTCTCCCTCACTGACAGCTGGCACCCAGCATACCTGTGCTTTGGCTGGCTGGTGCTTGTTCACCAACACCCATCAAGAATGGTCCAGGCAAGGAAGAAGAGCCTGCAATTTGCCTTCATGGGGGAATTTTTATTTCTGAGATGGAAGAAAACAAGTCTGGTAGTAAAATGGGTCTTTGTGGGGTTGTTTCTCCTCACAGATGGATCTAAGGTGGTGGCTGGATCGTCCTTTGCTGCTTGTGCAGCAGCACCTCCACTTCAGTCTTCTTTTGCATAGAACAATGTGTAGAACACCTGGAATATTAGATAAAATTCCAAACCATAAGAATGACATCCAATTGCAAAGCCTATATATGATACCATGTACAATGCATTAATGCTCTTCTAATGTTTTTGACAGCAGAATACCAAATCCTGTAAAATGCTGCATATATGATTAATAAATAGGAAGCCATGAGTAAACAAAATTCAGAGTCTGTTCCTCAGCTGAGTTGAAGGAGCATACATGTGAAATGAGAATCAGAACTAAAGAAGTGAAAAGATTCTTGTTTTAGGTTGTTATTGGAGTAAACCTACCTGATACAAAATGGTGTTATCCTGGGGGGTTTGTCATAAGAAAAAGTGCATTAAAGAATTCAAAGAATTTGTCTATGATTAAGATTTGGATGTAATTAATTTTAATTCATCTACACAACAACAGAGATGTACAATGGGATATTGTGTACATGTGGTGTGCCTCCCCTGCACTCCTCCCAGGGCTTCACCATGATCTGAGAAATGCTCATTCTTCCTGAGCTTATCAAAATCAGTCTGTCCCCAGGAATTACTACTGTCTTATGAGCTCCTGTTTTTTAATGAACAGCCTTGGAAACTTATTTTTCTGGCATGGAAAACAACCCAAGCAGAATAACAATTTTGTTATCAAACTTTCAAAGAACATACTGGCTCAAATTGCAGACAGGATGAAAAATTATTATGAATGAAGCCCACTCTCTTGTGACTCTATAAACAATGGCCCAAAGTGAGACCCTTTGAGCTCACCAGGACAGCAGAGACTGTGACCAGCACCTCCTTCCATGTGGGGCCTCTCAGAGCTGGAGAACTCTCAAGTTTGCTAAACTTGGAGGATCACTTAAAGACAATGATGGACACTGGACTGACACCCCCACCTCTCTAGGCTCAACCCTTTGCCCATTGGGAAGATCCAAAGGCATCAGGTGTGTGTTCTTCACTGGGTTTGAGGGGAATTTGTTGCAGGTACTCCCTGAGTGTCTTGTACAGACTCTTTAGCTCTGTGTTCATAAGGGTGTGAATATGCTATAGCAAATGTACAAGGAATGCTGCTCTCCTACATGCTTAAGTACTTCAGATTTGTAAGGTAGGCCCCTGAGTTACAGTAAATTTTATATGAATCTTTAGATAAATTGTTTAACTTAACCTGTCATTTAAGTGTTTTTGAGTGCTGATAAAACTGTAGGCCTAAACTGTTGGTCAAGCCTGGGGCACAGTTTAGCAAAGGGATGTATTCTGAAACTTGTGACACAGTGGGAGGGTCTTCCTTATTCCTGTTTATCCTTATCTCTTTCCTATCCTTATCCCCAGCCTCCACAGAGATAAGTTTTGGGTTGATTTTGGATTTCAATTGACTGGTTTTAGGTTTTAGTTCACTCCTCCGCTGTGCGCTTTCACCAGAGCAGTAGTAGTAAGTAGTAGAGGGAACCTTGTAAATTAATACATGATACTTCCTGTTTTATATTAAATCTGCTTTTGCTATGCCTTTGCAGTTATTCTTTAAGTGACCTTAAAATATTCAGTTGCCATAGAACATTAAGAAAAATACACACCTGCACAGGTGAGTCAATACATTGGCACAGCATGAGGACTTTGTTGCTGCCAACACAGGCTTCAGTTGTGCATTGGCTGAGCAGCAGAACCATCTTGTGACACAGGTATGGAACTCTCTGTAGGGTCACACACACAGGTGTTAACCCTGCACTGGCCAAGTAGGTAACTCAGCCTCTGGCCATTGCACTGGCCACTGATCCTGACACAAATCATTCTCTTGCCAGCTGCTTCAGCCTCACTCTCTTTCACCAGCACTTAATTGAAACACAGACAGCTAACCCAGGTATTGATCAGCTCCCAGAGTACCCAGCTAGGGAGCTGCTGGGAACTGGGCTTAAGGTCTGGTCATTTTAGTTTTTTTTGGAAGCTCTACTTCTGTCATTATAGGTATCCTGCTGGTATATTAAGTCTTACCTAGTGTACTAACATGGTTAAAATCACCAGGAGTGAGACCAATCTGTCCTCCTTGATGAGGCTGAGGAGAAATGCAGAAGAACAGCAAACTGTGTGTGTCATCAATGAGGCAATGCATGGGGTTTTTGAGGTTTAAGGACAGATATCAATTTAAATGCTGAGCTATAGGTAAAAAAACTGTCAGACAGTCTGCTTAATAGAGTCCCCATCTATTAAAAAAGAGGGTGCACACACTCTCATGCCCATCAGTCCATCTTGGAGTATGCCATCAACTCTCCATGAATAGCAAATAATAGTGATAATAGCAAACAATGCAAAAAAATCACGTGACAGAAAGGAGGCTGTGGCTGATGGCAGAGCAAAAGACAGAGATCTGTGGGCTGAATGTCACCTGTGACAAGGTAATGAATCTGTGTACTTTCAATCTCAAATGCCTGATGTAATTTGCAGTTTCTTGGGATTTCTACTCTCAATAAAGAAGCCAGCTCTCATGTTTTATCAGCTTTTGGCCTGACACCAGCATCTGATGAAAATAATGATGATTGCTGCCCCGCTCCCTGGTACCATTGATTTTTCAAAAGGTCATGTTTTCTGTTACTGCTTTAAGGAACGCAGTGAGGCTTGGTGCAAATGCTCAAACATGGACATGGAGTGCTAAACATAGGCATGTAGTGGCGTGTCCCAAGGTACCTGTTGGGCCCATCAATTCAGAAAGACACAGGTCCTGTTGTAGGTCTTGTGTCACATATGCTGGCCTCCTCTGGGTGGTTTGTCTAAGCAAAGGTGTTCTGAGTGTGCCACCCCACCTGGATGCTATTCATGGGCTTTGGGATTGCTGAGGTTTCCTTGCTCTGACACAGTTTCCAGGTTTTCATTGTTATGTGTCATTGTGTGGGAAGAACAAAGGAGTGCTTTCTCACCTCACAGAGGTCCTGGAGGAAGGAGCACACTCAGAACCTCACAAACAGGCTCAGCTATGATAGGTGGTACAGTTACAACAGTTGAGATAGTTATTTTACAATGTTATTTTCACTTTGAGCCATGTTTCGTGGCTGTGTTAAGGACAGACACAGATCCTCTTCCAAGGAGCTCACAATCTGTGAAAACAAATGATGGATGAAAAGCATGCCAATAGAGTGACAAGGTGAATGAAGTACCTTGTTGTATTCCTTTGGGAATGGTCTTTCCCTCGAAGCCCACCCCCAGAGATTGTAACCCTTGGTCCAACCCTACCTGTCCCTTATCTCTGACCTATGGCTTTTTGCCAGCTATCCCATCCATCCCATCCCATCCCATCCCATCCCATCCCATCCCATCCCATCCCATCCCATCCCATCCCATCCCATCCCATCCCATCCCATCCCATCCCGAGATTAGATAAAAACCCCTGCTCCTCCATGTTCTCACTCTTTGCCTCTGAACCCTTTCAATAATAAAGCCTTGGAAACACCCTGATGTAAGGGCCTCTTTTGGATTTCGTTTCCCTATCCTGAAGCCTATCCCCCCAAAGCTCCCTAAAATCTGAACTAGCATCACAACCAGGGGGGCGTAAGCGGTGTTAAAACTTCAGTTGGCGCCCAACGTGGGGCATAGAGCTGAAGAAATAACAAGAGAAGCTTCTGAGGACTGCTGAAGGGACATTAAAATGGTGGACTCTAGGAGGCGAATTTGAGAAGGACCATCAAGAAGACCTTTAATCTCTTTCTGGACTGTTACACAAAGCTCCGACTGAATTTCGAGTTTTGGCACTTTGCATGTGCTGTGTTTTCCCATCAAAATGCCTCAGAGAGACACCCTGAGGCAGCGCAGCCTCTGCCGGTCGGATCCGTTTCCGTGCTTGCAGTGTTTGGCTTTGCCTGAGTTCACCGGTCCCAGAGCTGCCTGCTGTAAGTTCTGCTACCTTCCCCTTGATTTTACCCTCTCCTCCCCTAACTGCCTTCCCCTGCCCCTTCTCCCTATCTCCTTTCCTAGCCCCTCTTACCCTGAACAAACCCTCGGGAATTCAGCCCTCCATCCCATGCTACTGAGCCACGTGCTCGGGGCCGCGTTGTCGTCCGAGATGGCGCCGGCCGTTCTCCACCCCTTCTATCACCAACCTGTCCCCTCCCCAGCTCCTGGCTCTCACACTCCCCTTTCCAGTTCCCTCAGTGGGGTGCAGGGCCAGCTGCCAGGGTCAGCTGAATCCAGCCTCCCCCACTCCCTGCCGAGCCACAGGGGTGGGGGAAAGGAGGCCAACACCGCTGTGAGCGCCATCGGGAGCCCCCCGCGCCGAGGCACGCGGCCGCCGCGCTGCAATAACTCTGGCCGTGGCTCCTGCTGCTGAGACACTCATTTTGAAGACTTTAAAAAACTAAGGTTATATTGCTGATTTAGCTGGGAAAAATAAGCTTTGCTGAAATCAGTTAAAACTCAGAGGATGGTTAAGAGAGACCAGGTTTTAGATAAGCTATCCTGGATCTAATAACTCATTGCCTGTCAAGCTTCTGTTTGTGTAAACTGGGCTTGTAACAAAAAACAAGGAAATTGATCAACAGACCCCAAAAACACAAGGTGAAATTCTCTATCTCCAGAAACAGGCCTGAGAACAGGAAAACTATAGGTTTCACCAAGGAGTCATTTGTCACGTATGCATCGAAAGGTGGAAAGTTTAGAACGAGGAAGACCAGTTTGACTTCCTCCTTTTGTGACCACTCCCCACATAAGACCCCCGACCCATTTCAGAGAACAAACTACACATGCTTAATGGCCTTTTTGTCAATTAGCATAGGAAGCAGAGAAGAGGAGGTGACAAGGGTGTGAATATGCATTTGTATTTTGTGTATTCAACACTTTTGTGGATAAAAGGCTTTGTAATCACCTGTGATCTTTGCAGTGCTATTGGGGAGCTATCCCACGCAGCTGCCCGCCAGTCAATAAACAAACACGTTCTAACTGAACTGCTACAGAGTCTTTTGTCCCTCACAGTTGGGTATCGCTATTAGACCGATATTCATATTTTAATAAATCACTGCTGCTGCTGCGTGCAGGAGGCTGCACGGCGAGGTGCGGGGCCGCGGAGCACCGGCAGAGTGCGGGGCTGCCGCCCGCTCATGGCGCCTGCCCGGCCCGGGCCCTCCTCTGCACCCGTAAGCCGGGAGCAGCGGGGGCCCACGGTCCTTCTGCATGAAAAACAACCTTTCACCTTTTTATATTAATTTATAAGTTCAATAAAAATAAAATAAAATAGAATAGAAATAGACAATAAAGGAGACAAAAGAATTAGCCACTCAGCTGAGAGTGCAAAGCCACACCCTATTCCAGATTTCTTGGTATTTAAAAGTCTTGGTGTTACATATTTAAATAAGCTAATGCATGATTCAAATATTCGTTTTGGTTTCAAGACCCCCCCATTAAGTACACAGTTTATTTATGGGGCTCCCTAGGGTCTGAATGGAGGTGGTAAATCTGTCTTCTTCAACAAGGCTCAATTGTTCCTTATCTTTAGGAATTCCAGTCCCTCCTGTCTTCTATCTATTTGAGGAGTTACAAAAAAAACAACAATCCCATCCCTACTTTGTTACAATCTAAGAATATTCACCTATTACATTTTTCAAATTCTATTAATAAAAGAAGATGCAATACAACCTTCTCATATTATACATAAAGCAATCAGCTTGCTGTATGCGAAAAGCCAACTCCGAAACATGCATTTGTAACATGTGGACAGAGCAGATCAGGCCGGGTGAGTCAAGCCTGCACTGCGCCTCCCCCTGTGCACCCTGTCCAGTGCCACATCCACCCCCACCCCACTCCCAGCTGCTTCTGATGACCTGCTCCCCTGTCTGCTCATGAGCAAATCCTGTCATTCTAGCTTCTCCACCACACCCTGCCAAACCGCCAGCTACTGTCTTGCAATCTAAACTTGCAAAACCAGTTTTGCCACCTTCCTCCTCTCCCCCCACCCTGGAAGTGGGGAATCGGAGAGCCCGCTCTGCCCCTGCTTCCCACTGTAACCCTATGCCTCCCTCCATCCCAAAATCTCTAGTTTTGGCAGCCTGTTTACCTTTAATGTTAATGTACATTTACTTCATTGAGTTGTAAATTCTACCCCATGCTTCCCTCCCCTGTTATTCCAAAAGCAGGATAACAGGTAGAACTTGCCAAATAGGCCTCTCCACTACCCCATGTCCTTCTTTGTCATCCTTATCCCCTGTTCCTAATTAAAGGCTGGGTCATCAGCAGCAAACGGCACCGCGCAGAGTAGCCCAGGATTGTCTGCAGTCTCCCTGGCTCCCCGTGACCCCCCCAGTTCCCATTTCCTATCCACTAGTCCTGAACAGCAAGAGCTCGCTGCTCAGGACCCCCACCCCTCCATCCTTTATACCTTTTCATGCAATACCTTATCTTCTTTCCACTTCCCTCCCATCCCCATGGGACAGTTTTTAAAACTGAGAGTTTTACGTTTCTCCTGATTTAGTTGTGTGTTCATTTTGCAGATTCTCTTGTTTTCAGTTTTGGAAGTTGTGCCTGTTGAGTCACAAGGGTAGATCCAACGGGAGGCAGTTTTCAAACTGTCTCTTGAGAGCGTGGAAAGCCCTGTTGGGTTTATGCTGTCCTTGGTTAGGCTTGTGAAAAAGGCATATTGTGTGTGTGTGGCTCTACGCAGATATTTACCATATGTAATATGCTAGTCAGAAAAGTTATGCAATAATAACATTTGAATAATATAGTAAAGGTAGCTTTTAACATTAAGTTTTGGTAAAAATTTGTGTGTAAGGTATTTTCTTTAGCTCAAGGGAAAGAGAAGAATGTTTCACAGAGAGAAGATTTACAACAGAAAAGAAAAACCCCCCTCGGATTCTTCAGATGGAAAGATGCATATCTCTCGGAACCCACAGGAACCAGACGCCCTGAATCCACAAAAGCAAGACTCCCTGCCACCAGGGGAGCTTAGCAGGGGACTCTTGGGAAACAAGTTTGTCTTAGATAAAGCATGCATAATTATGAAGTTTTGGTCCTCAAAAAGGGAAAGATTTCTACCGAAGATCGCCTTTCTCCTGACTGGCTTGGGTCTGGGAAGGAGGAAGGACGGTGGTCTAGACTACCTTCTTTGCCTTTATTGTCTCATTATTTGTCCTGTCTCTGAAAACTTTTTAAACTTTTATTTGTATTAATTTTTTTTTTGTAACCAATTTTATTCCTTATTAAATTTTCATAAATTTCTAAAAGTGAGTGAATGGCATTTATCACAGGCTTATACTGAGGGTGACTGACCCCCCTGTTAGGATAGTGCCTGGGAGAATATGAACGGTTTGGGTTTTTGTTTTGTTGTGGCCAATGTTCCCTGACAAGGTGGTAGCAGAAGCTACAGGTTTTGTTTTATTTTACAGTGAGGGCTAAAACCTAAACTGGTGGTGAAAGCCATAGCTGGGAAAAGCCAGTTAGGGGGCAAAAGAGGAAGCTGGACTCAGATCCATGAAGGTGTTGCGGTGCGTGCTCTGCCCTGGCCTGGCTCAGTGTCCAGTTTGGGCACCCCGACTGCTCTGGCACGCTACAACCAGTCACTTTGTGGGGGTTCGTGTCTTGTCACTGGATAACGCTGTCAAGGCCGGATTGAAGAAAGAAGGGACTCTCTCTTGAATTTTCCAGGGAACAGAGGCTTTATTCGGGGATGGGGGGAAAAGGGGGTCCGGATGACTCCCCCCGGCCACCCCAGGCTGGTGCCTCTGGAGAGAGACCCTGAGCCTGGGGTGGTGGGCGGTTTAATACTACAATTTTAGGGTGGGTTCTAAGTTACAGTTACCAATAAAACAATCTAAATACATCATGCTAAATTAAGTCATTTAGGTTCTAACAAATCCAGCACAAGTTCTGGGATGGGCTGAGGACAGTTTTGCAAAATGAGTGGCTAGCTCTACTGTACTTTAAAGATAAGAATTAAATGATGGACACGAGGATAATTATGCATGACAGAGGGGGTAAGGCAGGGGAGAACCAATAAAAGAAAGATTTTAAGCAGGGGCAAAGCTGACTTAGAAACTCTTATCGGAACTACAAAAAGATACATATTAAAACAAGCAATACATCTTAAGACAAAAGGGCTTTCTTGAATTTTGCAGACTATTCTAAACTTAACAATAAAACTCTTCATGCTGAATTCTCAGCCAAGGCCTGCACATATTATTTTTGCCGAGTCATATGAAGGTGAGGATCTGAAGTCGCAGGGTTCAGGAACAGCTGGTGCTGCAGTCTAAACCGGGGGCTGCAGTGGTCTGGAAAGCTGGTTGGAGGATGTTGGGCACTTTGGGCTGGTCATGCCAACAAGGCTAACCCCAAAACTTCTATGTGAGCTTAGTGCCAAGGGCTTACTCTTTCTGAACAAATGCAAGACTTCTGGAAGGTAGGTGACCAAAAGGATGACCAAAAGGTCCTGAAATGAAGAGTGAGTTAGATCATGAAACTGAGGAAGAGAAAAAGGGAGAATGGCACTGAAGCTTGTTCAAGTGGATTTTCAGAAAAAAAAGGTGTGTGTTTCTGAGGAGGAGGCCAGTGATGCAAGGCAGTTCTGGAAAGCAAGTTGGGCATGCACAGCATGATCAGTCATGTAGACTTAAATCATGTAATTCTTGAAGAATCTATCACAACCCCTGCTCTGGCTGACACTGCAGATAGCCCAGCTCCAGAAAGCTCCACCATGTGCCACGGGAAGGCCGTGTCAATGCTGGAACCTGCAAATGCCCACACCTTTAGCTGGCATGCCAAGAATGGAGAAAAGGCAAAAGGAGAAAGTTAAAACAGAAATAAAAATAGACCAGCTATCTGGGGAGATCATGAGACTTTGCAGGTCTTGATTTGAAAGGAACAAAGGCATGTGCTTTCCTGTAGGGTGGATGCATCCAATGCAAAGGGAGTGGTGATGGTGGAGGTAAAACTGTGACCGAAGTCTTCAGTCTACTGATTCTCATAAAATGAATGATTTTTGTAGACTGGGCATCACATTAACAGGCACTGTGTATCAGGAAGAATATGTTATATTGAGAACCTGAAGCTCTGAAATGTATCATCAAAAATGTCTGTGCTTCTACAGTCCAAACAGAAGAGTTTTATATAATGTACAGATATAAAAAAAAAAAAAATAAAAAAATTCTTACTGTTCCTAGTGCTATTAAATGATTTACCTAAAGGAAGAGAAGTAATGGAAATCTAATGCACTACTGATGCTCCACTACTGATTCTTTGTACTCCAGAAATCCTGGAGTAAAAAGATTAGGTGTACAATATAGACTTTAAATATCTATTAGTTCATAAAATATATATATTGAAAGATTGACAGGTCCACAATTTAATAATTTACAGAAAAATTGGAGACAGACAAACCTCTTGTCAGTAACAGAACTGTCTGAAAAGTCTCAATAATTCTCCATTGACCTGAGTATTTTTGTATGTTCCCTCTTTTAGAAGAACAAATTATTACCTTTGTCTGGTTTTTGAAATTCATTATATTATGACAGATTAGTTATCCTAAAATAAAAAGGGACAATGACTGAATCTCTGTTTTAGATTTTATCACAAACCCATCATGAGTCAAATAACCCACTAAATCTGAGCAATAGTGTCACTATCAGTAAAGATGTATGGAGATGTCCCAAAACATGTTTTTTTAAAAAACAAGGCATATGCATGCATAAATATAGTTGGTATAATTTCATATAGTAAAAGAATACATTATTGGTTACTGGAATTAGTGGAATTCCACATGGCCATACGGATGTTGATTCCAAAATACAGTGACCTTAAAATCACCTGAAGGGCTGCTTTAAATTAGATCCATATCCATTGTTGCCTATTAGATATCATACACTTTCAGGTTTTATCTTGAAACTTCAGCTTTAAAATGATGGGGATTTACTTTGTGTGTATGTTTGCTTTTACATTTATAGTTCAGACTATCCAGACAAACATCAAAAAGCCTCAGGCACTGACTGAAAGTTATACTTTATTGTCTTTGCAAGTCATTGTGTTAAAGCTCCATCACCACTTTGGGAAGCAAATGTGTAAAACATGTATGCCTGTTCAACTTACCCTGTGCAGTTACAGAACATTACATTAGCCTGATATAATTTCTTAAAAAGTGTGCAGTCTAATTACAGTTGAACTGTTACTTTGACTTGCTATGTTCTAATTGTGTGTGCAAGAATAGCATCTCTTTCATTGCTCCCAAATGCTTCAAAGATAAACACTAATTCAAATTAAAAAAAAAAAAAAAGAAGATAATCTGGAATTTTAAGCTTTCTAGTATTTTCTATGAAGTCAGTGCATGAATTCCTCTGCTAAAGAGCTGCCCATTTCCTTCCCACACTGTGCAATCTCACCTGTTTACATCTCTGAAGTTAGCATCTATTCTCTACTGTTTGGCAGCTGTGAAATAGATTGCACCTTTGATCAGGAGTTCACCTCACTACAGATAACTGTCATTCCCAACAGAGACTGACCTATGAACATTTTCAAAGGAGTTATACTTGTTGTTTCGCTCATTAAAAAAAAATAAATTGTTAAAGCCAAGGCATTAATGACGCTGACCACATCTCACAATAACATTATCTTTTATTAGATTTTATTTTACATATCCCCATAAGATATAAAACCTTCCAAGAGAAAATATCAAAACCTTCAGCTGAAATCAGTTTGTTTCAGACAATATAAGCAAGTAAACCAAAGAAAATTAAGATAAAGGAATGTAGGAAAACCCCAAACCATAAAATCAGAACACGTGGAACTCTTGTATTGAAAGTAACAACAGGGTTTTAAACTATTTCTTACACAGCATTGTATTTAAAATCATACTGGCAAGGTAAAGATGCTTCTTTCTCTTAACCAATAGCTACAAACCCAGAAGCTGTAAAAACAGAAAAAGACCCCAGCATAATGAAATTGAATTAGATGGCCAATTCACAAAAAAAGGCATAAGAATTCATTGACTTGTGAAAAAAAAAAAACCAAGAAAACAACCAACAAAACCAAACCCCCCAAAACATAATAAAACAAAAATCCAACAAAAACTCAAGCCAATGAAAACACAACCTCATTGACAGCAACACTGAACCAATTCAAGCAAAATTCTTTTTGAGGCTTTGACTGGAGTTTTGATTTAGTTAAGGATTTCAGGAAATTGAAACTGAAAGCTGTCATTCCACACACACACAGAAAAAAAAAAAGCAAAATAAAGGAACAAGGATTACATCTGCTGGTTAAGGAAGATTTAGGTATCATGATTGTACAGCTGATGATAAAAGTAAAGAATCAATGCTATATGAACAATCTTTCAAAGCAATTCCAGGAGGCAAAATACTTCAAAATTTTATTGCATCGAAATTTTCTATTTCTGCCTAGCAAAACTGAAATAGGATTTTGAATGTTTTCTTGCACAGAACACATAAAATTCTCTTAAACATTTTAATTCTGAAGAAACAACAAAATAAATGTTATGATTGATTTCTGCTGGCAAGTCTACTAAGCTTTGAGTTCCAATAAAACCCAGCATTTTCAAATATTCTATCTATGAAAAGTTACAGTACATGTTTATTGCATGAAAACATCCATTTATTGGATCTATCTGAATCTTCCATTTGTGGTTAGTCGTTCCTATATTCTTGATGTAACTTGCACTAGATCCTATTAAAGTATTCCCATTACTACAAAACACACAGTAGATTGAATTAAGAAAATCTACACAATCTCAACACAGATCCAAGCTGTGACAATGCATAAAACCTGACTTTCATTTTCTTTTTAGATAGCCCGTAGCAACATGAAATAATTTGATAGAATTTGATATAATGGTTGAACAACAATGATAAAATTAAATAAAGAAGGCAATATTAGAGCTAGCACGTTTTTTACCAGTTATGATGACTGTTCATGCATTAGTATTGAGGATAAGCAACAAAGTATGGAAAAGTAAAGCATAAGCAAGAGATAGAAGAAAGACCTACAAAAATAAATGAAGATGATAAAATGGGATCATACTCAACTGAATGTTCATATATATTAACTGTAAACAGCAGCTCTACTTAGGGAAATACTTTTCACACTTGGATGGCTTAAGTACTAAATATAGATTAATATGGGAAAAAGAAGTCTCCATTCTTCAGTAACATGAACACTGGCAATGTAAGTGAGGTTTGTAAAGCAAGTTTGTAAAATGTTGTTTAAAATATAGGCACATCATTTGGAATTAACAGGTCACCACAGTCTGTGACATGCAAGAACATGTTTTGATGGGTTTGCAAACTATATCTTGCCTACTATCAACTCTCTGCATCAAGCTGCAATTTTCTTGGAAGCAGTTGAATTTAGCTTCTACAGTCTCTTTTTTGTTGGTGTTTCACGTCATGACATCACATTAGTACATTCAAATAGTCAAAATATTCAGAGTAAGATAGCACAAACTTGGTGCAGGAGTACATAGATCAGTGTGGCCAGCATGGTCAAATAGGAGATACACAGCTTAAGTATTATATAAACTACCTTTTCCCCAAAAACATTAACATAGACACCAAAATTGTAACAAGACATATCAAAAAATAAGGCACATTTATTTTGATATGGTAATCTTGAAATAGAAAACTCATTTCAGAGAACATCGGTATCTAAATGAGTTTTATAAAAAATCTTGTATGCATGATAATTATGGACATTTCTCATCATGGTAATGGAATAATTGCACATATCCCAGTGTGTCAAGTAACAAAATGGGAGTTTTATTAAACATTTCCATTGCAAAATTACTTTGTAGATTCATATTTTTCTATTTACATAACTCAGATGAATGGTAGAAGTATTAAAATCTACCATCACTTATCACAAGTACTGCAGGCTTTCATTTTACCACAATTAATAATCCCCTTTGTATTGAATAAATTGAAATTAATTGTGGAATAAATTGAGATTATTGTTATTTATATAAATGATTGTAAATATTTGGACATTAGCTACTACACAGGAACATTTTATTCCATTTTATTTCCAAGCTGCATCAGGACTTTCTACACTGAGTTATTTGTACATAAATTCATCAAGAATCAGGAAAAGAAGGCTGCTTAAAATCCAATCCCCTACACTTGAAAATTAAAACACTGGAAACATGAAACATCATTAATTAGCATTTAACCTGAGATTTAATCTGTTGAGAGGTTAACATCCATAGAAATGTCTTCACTTGTTGTATTAACTGATAATGATGTTGCTGTTTTATGGGGGAAAAAACCTGAACAACAACAAAAAAAAAGCTGCTTGCAACATGGCTTTTCATTGTGTTGGTCAAAAAAAAAAAATTATAGAATACATTTTTTTCTCACAGTATCCAGAAGCTGGAATAACATTAATGTGCCTTTTATTGCACATGACACTCAGAGGAGATACAATTGCAGATTCTTCTCTGTCGGAGTATTAAAGCAGGATTTCATCTCAGCCGAATCCGGAAGGTATTTATCTCCATAGAACTCATATTTATTTCACTTATATTTCTGGCATCTGGAGGTGAATGCATCAAAGATAGCGATGTAGGTGTAAGACTTTCCACTCTGAATTTGCTAAAGAGTTTATGCACCTTTATCTGGAGGGGAAAAAACAAACCCAAAAACCCTACTTTTAGAAAAAGCAGTAAATACCTTAAAACTGTACAGCTCCTTGCAGCAGCCAGCACAGAAATTCTCATGCCAAACATTTTTAATATTTTTAAATTATCATATATTACTGTACAATAAATTAGATTTTTTAAACAGTATTCACTTGCTACAATTCAATGTAATTTAGTTTGTATATTCAAAATTACTAGAAATACTTGGATTTGAACACTTGTTTCTAAACAAAACAATATTTACTCTTCTGCCCAATACAAAATCCCAAAACTATTTTAAAATTTTATTTAAAAATTCCTACAGATTAATAACCATACCTTTCCCTGAGTAGTGGAACAGAGCAGACCCACGTCTCTGTTTGAAAATCTGCAATCAAATCCCTTTCTGTGAAGAATCAGAGCAGCTTCATCAGATGGTTTGGTATCTACCTACAAACAAAGACTGCAGAAGATTACTCACAAAGTATCAGTCAGGAAGACATTTTAGGACACCAAGAAATTATTCTTATCAAAGAGCAGATAGAGACATTTACACCTTAAAAAATGTTTAGCCTTGATTGAACTGTCATGGGTTTTTTAAAATTTTATAAAGCTAAACATAGAAAGAACTAAATGGCAAAGAATTGAAACATAATGTACTACGGAATATAAATATAAGTGTTGAATTTAAAGGTCAACATATGCACATATACAGACTTAGAATAAAAGTGTAGCTATCATACCTGTATTAACAGGTTTCCCACAAAAAATATGTGGTAAAACAGAAAACAAACTAGAAATCATATGTTAACTACAATAATCAGTTTTACATATTGAATGG
Organism: Phylloscopus collybita; assembly: GCA_027886175.1. Lineage (NCBI taxonomy): Eukaryota > Metazoa > Chordata > Aves > Passeriformes > Phylloscopidae > Phylloscopus > Phylloscopus collybita. The sequence continues at coordinate 6,498,663 of JAJNNQ010000086.1, read as the reverse complement.
GATTATGTTGAAGAAATTTTCATACAGCAAAACTGCTCTCTAACTCAGCTTAAGGTGTACAGAAAAATGTACACTGAAATACACATATGATACAAATGTTACGTTTATCTCTAAGATATTCAGTGTTTTGAGCCTCAGTAGACAATAGAGAGTAAGCTGCTCCTCAGCAGATTTGTGCTCCATTGTGCTCCAGCTCCACTTCCCTGCCCTGGACATATTCCAGCCCCTCAATGTCTTTCTTGCAGCTGCACCCCTTCACTCACTGTAGGCACTTATTTTACTACGATGCATTCCTTCATTTATTTATTTATTGCTGTTTTACGTTCTTCATCTCTTAATCTTATTATATATATAATAAAAGCATAAAAAAGAAGGTTCTATCCAAAGCCATGCTAGTTCTTCAGGTTATTTTTCTCTTATTTATTTTTGGTTTACTTGTTCTTGCACTGGTGCTTTCTCACAAAAGCATCTGCCATGAGTTAGGTTCATTTCTGGTACTCAGAATGTATCTATCACTTGAAGGAACTAACACCAGTAAGCATTAGGCACTCTGTGATGCATTAGCTCCTGAAGGTGTACCAAACAAGAGTCTTAACCTAACAGAGCTTTCACCCTAATTCCTTTTCATAAAGGAGATAATGGATCAGCTTGTACCAGCTTCTTTGAAACCCAGAATAACAAGGATTCAAAGTACAACAAATTCATAGTATAAAGTACTCATTCATATAATAAAAAAAAAATTGTAAACTTTGTGGGTTAAAGTTCCTCATTTAAAATAGTAAAAATTTACTCAATAGTATTTGGAGTTGAAATGAGATACTTCTTAGTGAAACACTGACTGTTAGAAACTTTGCATAGTTTACATATCATGCATAAAACTCAGCATGAAAAGATTCTGTGAACAGTAGCTTATAACCACCTAAAATCAACTTTTTCATTTATGTATAGTGCCTACATTCAGTATCTGAAAACAAGTTTCCAGTTATTTATTAACATTGATGGCTAAAGAAGTTCTTATCCTGTTCACTGGAACAGCAGTACCACTTTCAACATGAAGTGAGGTAATAGCTGTGATATTTTCCTTCTCCTACTATGAAACCTGACTTGGTTTTCATTGTCACTGATGTGACAGTGTTGCACCTAAAAGTAGATATTTTTATGCACACAAAATAGTACTGTCTGCCTAAACATCAGATTAGTGAAACATTAAAATTCATACTGAAAAAGCCTGACTTCCTATGGGGTAAATTAATCTTAGAAATGACAAGCCAGTAATGGGTATCAAGACTTCCTCTAATTCACTTAAATTATCTTTTAGTAATCTGCATAAAAAATGCATGTATGCATTTCAAATGACAGTATGAATATTTCATCTCCCATTTTTTTAGAATTAAATACTATCTTAATTAGGATTCAAACCACTTAAAAAAAGTAACAAACAATTAATGGCACTCTGAGTAGAAGTGTTTTGGTCAGTATGAATATCTATGATTTAGTACTCCACCTTCTACCAAGCCCATAGCAACCTTGTGTAAAAAATAAAGCTGTTCTAACCTACTATCAAAGCAGGTGAAAGACAGTTGTCATAGCCTCCACATCTGCTTTAATTTACCTGTTCTTACATGATCTCTCAGTAAATTAGATTAAATACATTTAAGGTTAATGAATGTCTGAGAAGGATGAACTTAATTTACACCAAATACACCTTCTAAACATGACCATGCTAACTGCATGAAAACCTGTAACAAACTCCTCAATTTTCAACAAATAACAACATTCTTAACCTAGTAAAACTTCACAGCCATGTTATTCAATAAAATATCCCCAAACAATGTGCTATTAAATCTCTAACTAGCCTTTTTAGAAGAGCTGGCAAAGTTTTATTTGATTTTGATCTCTTAACGTTAAAATGTAGCCTTATCAGAAAATAATAAAAAAACAATTGTTAGGCTTTCTCATAACCAGTATCCCAGGGCAATGATGAAAAAATTTTGATGAGAAAGAAAAAACATTTTTAAATTCAATTACTGTAAGCTAATAGACACACATTGAAAAGTTTAGGCAACATGGCAAATTTATATATGCATGCTTAGTATAAAGGGACCAATCTACTGTGTTCTAGATCTTGAGTCCCAGTTTATTTACATCAGGTCAAATATGTGTCAAACTTCTCAAAAGCTGAAGTTCTATTAAGAAAAAAATCTTTAAATGTTGTAATTCTAATGGATTGGACTCTTCCATGACAAGATGAGATATCTTACAAAAATAACAATATTCTTTCTGATTCCTACCTTAAATTTTAACCTTTATTTTTTTTTTTTTTAATTTTTTACCCTCTTATCTGAAATTTTAATGGATTATGGAAAATCAACAGTTTAAGCAGTGCATGGACATAAGTCTCTGGAAAAAATTCATTGTGTCAATTAGCCAGAATTATGCCACTTGTCATTCAAATTTTTGGAAGTAAGAAAAAGGAAGCAGAAAATGAGTTAATAATTTGAAGGCATAGCACCCCCCCCAGCTGTGGGGAAGAACATTCTGCATCTCTAACAACGTTCCTATCCTATGACTGCTGCAAGCTTTCACTTTGAAGTGGACATATTGATGTACAAGCTCAAGAGTTGTCAATCAGTAAGCAATGAATCATACAGCTGTGGACAGGGAAGAGATCACAGCCTCAAACAGTCCTACATCAGTTGGGAGAGTGGGGCTGGAATAGTCCAGATAAAATCAGAGAATTCATTTACAAGTAGTAACATTTAATTCAAGAAGCAGATACTGAGCAAGCCTGTCTTTTCACAGCTTTCATACCCAGATGATACAAACAATGGGATGGATTTACACATCAAATAGAGGGAAGATGTTCATGGATGTCTGCCCCTAAACCTGGTGTGTTGAAGTAAACCTGTGATGCAGAGCTGGCTGAAGTAAGTGAAAATATACACAGTGAAGCATGAAATATTCACTTCACATGAAGATTTAATTTCATATCATGCTTCTTCCTAACTTTTCAAAAATACAAGAACCACAAAATCAAGAAATTTTCCACTCTGAAATTCAAAATAAGAATCAGTCACAGCTGAAAGAGCTTACACAAGATTGAACTACTTATAGAGAAAGCATGAGAAAACAAACATTGTTTAAGTTTTAAAATTCAGATTAGGAGAGAATGAAGAACAGATTAAACAGAATATAATCTGATGTTAATACAGACGTGCTCAGCCATCATGGAGACTCTAGAGGAAAGGGGATAAATTGTTTGTATCTAAGTATCGCAGAATTAAAAAGGGATTTCAGTGTGGTGGCAGCACTGGTGAACAGCAGTTCAAAACAACGTAACGTTAACATAATCACATTTTAATGGAACCAATCACATTTACAGGAACCAATCATAACGAGATGCTGTTAGAATAACTAAATTAGGTCTTTGTCATGGGTTAACACAGTTTGGATTTCTTTGGAAAGGACAGACCTATCAGGAGCCAGTTCTTGGTTTAACCACTGAGGAAACAGAATGTGACTTTTGGTAATACTCAGATTGTTGGAGAGGATGAAGTAGCTCGGCCCTGCAGAGATGATTTATTAGTAAGAGATTCTAAGAGTATGAAACCTACAAAAGAGATGGAATTGAAAGCAAGATTTGAACTGTAAGGTGCTGGGCAGGAGGAGGGTGATTAAACCAGCTGAAAAGACTGGGCTGGGTGTTTCAGTGACACCCCTGCCAAGACAAAAGGATGAATAAGGGGTTGGACCTTCTCAGGTAGCAGGGATAAGGTGGTTTTTCAGGTTTTTGGTCTGTAGAGTAGTATTGTAATGCTGTAGTTCCCATAGGCTGTATGTAGATTCTGTAGGTTTTGTATCTTGAGGTGATTGGTTGATGCTCATTAGAATATTCACGATAGAAAGGGTTAAAATGGAATGTAACAGGTAACTCGGGCTCTTGCTCCCCTGGATCCCTGTCCCTTTAGACCTTTGGACTCTTCCCCAGTCAGGCTGCCTTCCCACGACCAATAAACCACGTGTCCCAAAGAGTATCCTGGTCTTCAGATCGTCTCTCTCATTGGCCACAAACAGCGCGTTCCAATAGCAGATAAAGCTGAGAATGTGTGGGAGCCTCCCTGTTTTCTCCAGGTGAGTGACCAAGTGACATTCTGTGGGAGCTGGGCTGGGCCGGGCCTGGCCGGGCCTCCGGGAGCCGCTGCCCCACAGGGGAGCAGCCCGGCCCTGCCTGGGCCCAATAACACCTCGCAGCAAGAGAAGAAAAGAAAAGCCCTGGCAGCTGCCCGTGTCACTGGCCGGGGGATGTTCCCCCCACATTCCTCAGGCCTCAGGGAGCAGCTCTGAGCAGCCCAAGCCAGGAGATGGAGGGGTGGAGGAGAAGGCACCCAGGAAAGAGTTAAAGCTTGCCCAGGCCTACTGCTGAGCTGGTCCCTGCCAGCGGGAGCTGCAAATATCTCAACTACATTTAACCTTAAATGTATTTAATCTAATTTACTGAGAGATCATGTAAGAACAGGTAAATTAAAGCAGATGTGGAGGCTATGACAACTGTCTTTCACCTGCTTTGATAGTAGGTTAGAGCAGCTTTATTTTTTACACAAGGTTGCTATGGGCTTGGTAGAAGGTGGAGTACTAAATCATAGATGTTCATACTGACCAAAACACTTCCACTGGCATGGCCTTGAGATATTTGCAGCTCCCGCTGGCAGGGACCAGCTCAGCAGTAGGCCTGGGCAAGCTTTAACTCTTTCCTGTCAGCAAATGAACTTCAGAGCACCGGCCCTCCTCAGAGTGAGGACAGACAAAGTGAGGAACCATCAAGAGACACAGCATGGAACTGAAGTCAGTGAAATGTGGGAGCGGACAAGGCTCCAGTGGCTCTGCCTTGGAGGAGATAAGAAGAATTGCACAACTACCTCTGCCAGAGCCTTAAGATAAGAACCAGTCTTTCGGTTACGGCGAGTAAAAAAGAGGACCACAATCCCCTACGAGATTTTATGTAGATCTGTTGCAAACTATTGGCTTTGTACCCCTTCCCCTCCCACCTTAGTTCCCCATAAAAACCCCTTGGGTTCTCTAGTCTCTAGGGTTTCCCGTCCCTGGCTCCCTCCACGGGATCCTTGCAATAAAGACCTTATGTGGAATATGCCAGACGGACCCTCACTCTCTCCTCCCCGGGCCGGCTAAGAGAGAGGCGAACTCACGAGGGGCAAGAGCTGACAATCACTGAGCTGAGACATCACCAGAGCTGAGAATCACTGCTCTGCCCTCCTGCTGAGGCCTTCTCTACAGCTGAGGGAGTTGCTTTGACTCCCCAGGGTGTCTCTAACGAGATACCTTTCGGGGTGGCTTGAAGACTCCTGGGTCCCAGCTGCGCACCCCAGCATCCAGCTGGATTAGTGAAGCGAGAGTGAAAAGACTATCTGGGGCAAAGGAGGAAGAGTGGCCCAATTTGGCTGGACATTTCTGGTAAACTGTGGAGACTGAACTGTTTTTTTCCTGTAACATATGAATGCTGTTTGGGGGGAATGCTGGTTCTCATCAAAGGTTGTGGAGAGATATAACTGAGATTTAATTGGGAATTTTGAATAGAGTAAGCCCCCCATTCCTGGGGTAAAAGGAGGTCTCAGCCTTTGAGACGAAGATGATTTTAGAGAGAAAGTGATATGAGGCCCTGCACTCCTAGGGTAAAAAGGTGGTCTCCATTTCTTTTGAGATGGAGACAGTTTTAGAAATAGAAGAAGAGAATCTTTGTGTTATATTGGAAGAGGCATCCTTAAACTGTACCCCTAAATAAGCAGATATGGCCCATGTGCAGTGTTGGGAAAGCTGCTGATGGGTAGGATTCCACAGTTTGCAGAGGTTCCTTTCAGGTCGTTGCAGATGTGTGGCATGGGAACCACCAGAGGATAGTTCCTCTTGTGACAATGTCTCTATGGAACCAGAGAGACTCCTTTCCTAAAGAACTGATGAAAGATTATTTTTAAATGGTAAAACTGACTGAAATTACAGGTTTTGTCTTTTTATGTTGGGTGTGGGAAAGTGAACATTTGTGAGGGAGGGAAGGATCTTTTGAAAGCTTCATTTTTTTTTCTTTCCTTTTTTTCTTATTTTTATTCTTTTAGTATGTGTAGATAAACTATCCTTGTAATTTTAAGGTAAGCCTATTTTGCTCTTTATGTTCTCCTAGTCAAATAAAATACAGCAAGTGATGAAACCATCACAGTCTTGTAATTAAGCTTAAAAATTTTAACAATAAAATTTGGGTTTAAACCTATATCCTTTATTAAAAACATACTCAAAAGAAACTTTAACAGCCTTAAATATAATTCTTCTATTGCAGAAAAGGCTGAGGTATGTAAACAGTTCTCTCTTAAACTTTGGGAACTTATTGAAATGTACCCCGTCCAGAGATAAAATCCTGCACTATGCATACTAATGTGTTGTGAAAAAAACAATTTCTTCATTTCATGTTATTCAAACAGACATAAGTCTCCATTTCTTGCAGAATTAATAAAAGCTCATAATTACACTGCAGTTTATCATACCATATAAACCTGCCCACAAAGTACAAGAATAAATTATTTGACTATATTAGTAAGCTACATCATATGTTTGCTCACAAAACCCAGTGGTTTGACCTTACCTTTGCTTGGATTGTCCTCAGATTGACTATATGCATGTCACAAGGCAAGGATGACATCAGTGGAGAAAAAATATTTATCAGCTCTGGGACACCTGAATCTGTATTTGTTGTCATTGGAATTAGAGGATGATTTAAGAAAAATGAAGTCATATGGCTAAGAAGTGATGGAAAACTGACTGGTGCCTTCCCTTCATTCTGCAAAATACAAAAGAATTATTCAAGTTAACATAGTGTCAAGTCTAAATTTTGAAACCTGCTTACTTTATACATTATTCCAATAATTACATAGAAAATTATAATTTCTAGACTGCCCATTCAATTAATTTGATCATCCACTAATTTTCTTCTTTTAATAGGTATACTTACTGTATTTGTAAACAGTAATCTTTCAGAATTATGATGACACCTAATTTTACAACAGCCCTTGTGTTTCTGTGTTAGCCCCTGATGCTTATGCTTGAAAAATACAGTTTGGAGAAAGAAATTAGTTACTACTTTAGCAAGTTGCTTCTATTTATTCAGTATTTATTCACTATCTCTTTCTATATGGAGAGGCAGACAGCCTTCTGCAGGCCTCCTTTTCCACATTATTTTCTGACCTATATGTCTTTCTTTCTCCAACTTGTATCCCGAATCCCTCTTTCTGTTGTAAATCTATTTCTCTCAAACTATTCATTGGACCAAATAGTAGCTAGCATCTTTGTCTTGGTCTGCATTGCAAAATACTTCTTCCATAAATTTTGTTTCAATGTCATGCCAGCAGGAACCAAAGGTATTCTATCACAAGATTTTACAAATTTTGTACTTTCCAGAGTTTCATATTTTGCAGTGTTTTTACTTGGCTGCAGAGGCTGCCTTACAGACCTGAGATGACCAAATCTTATATATTCACAACAACCAGTTAAGCTCCAGAGAACAAAAGGGAAAGGGAGAGGGAAAGGGAGAGGGAGAGGGAGAGGGAGAGGGAAAGGGAAAGGGAAAGGGAAAGGGAAAGGGAAAGGGAAAGGGAAAGGGAAAGGGAAAGGGAAAGGGAAAGGGAAAGGGAAAACAACTTTAAAAAAGTCAGTTTCTGTTTTAGAATGTCAGTGAAGGTAAGAGTAGAAATGGAAGTGCAAATGTCGTCTGCTCTTATTTTTCCCTTGCATACTTAATTAGACAAATCCCTGCTTGTTGGTGATATTTAGCAGAAACTCTGCAGAAAGCTTATAGAAAATATAGTGTCTTAAGCTACACTAATACATTAAATTTGCATTTTATGATAGTCTGGAAACATGGAAATAAAAAAAAAAAAGGGAGATACTTAAAGTAAAGGGGAAGATTATTTTTCAGCTTATAACAGACAACTATAACAGTAATTTCTGTCTTGTGTGTGCATATATGCATATTTATTCAATATCTCTGCAGTAGCACTAAATATAGCTGACAGTGAAGAAATTAAAAATATTCCAGGCCTGAATCAACACAAGATGGGAATTTCTGTTTTGTTCTTGGTACTTTCCTTAGTAATAACACTCTGCCTCTTTGGTATCTACTAAGCATTGAGGCTTAGTATTTTTAAGAATCTATTATGACCCCCAAATGATAACAGTGGATTGTTGTAGAGTATTGCTCCTCCATGTGTCTCATTGCAGTTATTTATATTGAATTCCATCTGCCTTTATGGCACCTTTCATCAGTATTTAGTACTCTAATTTCTCAGTTTAGCCTTGATTTTTTTTTACATTACCTTGAAAAGTTCAGTATCACTGGTAGATTTCATTGCTGTGATTTTCTTCTATTCTAATTACAGTATGAGCCATTTTGCTAAATGTACAGTTTAATCTAAAAGTCTTCCGTTCAAGTGCCTGAATACACTATGATCTACACAGAGGAAAAACGTGCAGATTCATCTGCTTTCAAAGAAGAGTTATTTTTTTTCACCCCAAAGAAACACTCTTCACTCTGTTGCCAAAGAAGTGCTAAAGTCAGTCAAAACATTCAATTGTCATTTATTTTCTCATCTTTCACCTTTTTTCCCCTGTAAAGTTCATTGCTTGCATCTGAGAACTTAAAATGAGGTCTTCTAAAATATCTTACAAATCACACATGAATCAGAAAAATAACCTATTCATCCTTTTATAGTATTTAAAACAAAATATTGCAGATGAGCATGGTCTTGAAGGACTGGCAAATGCTAGATCCAGAACTGATTCAACTTGTCTCATTTTTGCTCCCACTGTGTCTAAATGTGATATCACAAGCAGGAACATTGTCCTTATGCATTATCCACTTTGGACCTAAGACTTAGGTGAAGAATTTGTATAGAATCTTGTATTCCCACATCTGGAATGACAGTCAGTTCTTGAGAATTGCATCAGCAGAAAAAGTGCAGTCATTCACAGAATTTGTGTAACTAATAGCAATGGGAATGGAGTGTACAGAAGGTGTCAAAAGCTGCCAGGAGACCAAGAGAAAGAGGGTTTTGCAAACATGGTTGTGGCATATGGGGTTATAATTCTTAAAGTTATTAAGGCCCATGTTCACCAGAAAGCCTTGTTGGAAAGTCACAGCTGCAGGATAGACAGCTGGGGGGTGAGAGATAGTTTTGACTTGTGGACAGCACACTGCAGCTGAGCCAGCCAGTGGGTGCTCTTCTGCTAAGTTTGGGGTTTGTCTGGTTGAGATTAAAGGTATAAAAGGGGGGTAACTTCTACAATAAAGTGATTCCCTTCACAAGGCACAAGGGGAGTGCCTTTGTTCCCCATTGCTACACATGGTGAAGCAATGCTTTCATGGAAGACTGAGAATGGACTCCAAATCACACTCTCCCCTAGGTGTATCACAATCAAGGGTTGGAGTATGTCTTTCCCCTCAAGTCTAGTGATCCAGAATTTAAACAGGACTGCCTGGAAACAGAAATGAGAAGGTTTTGCACATTCAATGTGATGGGAAGAATAATTACTCTATTTGCACCTTCACCATGTGGATGGCTTTCAGCAGTTACCCTGCTGATGCTGCATCAGAAGATGTAGTCCTACAGTTTCTGTTTAATTAAAGTATTGCTCTCTCAAAAGTGACATTATTTTCTCAATTTCCATGACAGCATTTATCACTCAAAGTGTGAATGGAGCTCCTCTGGCTATCTTACAAACATTAGGTACTGGCAAAAGTCTGATGAATGCCAGATGATCATGTGCTGGCTTAATGAGCTAAAATCAAAGCAAATACTGCCTTTTTAACCATCTTACAGTACATCCATATAGAGTTATCCAATTAAAAACTGTGTTGAAGCACAACCCCTTGAATGGCTATGCAACAGAGATAAATAGATCTATTTAGGATTTTCCCTTGTCATCAAAAGTAAGGTGAATATTCTAAATTTTCAGTTTTGAGGAGACACAAACTATAATCTAATCTAACACTGGATCACAATTTGCAACAAGTTTAAGAATAGTCTCATCTATAAAAAGTGCCCTTATATCAGAAATGAGCTGTTTTATTGATAATCACAGAAATAATTGAAAGGCTTGGGTTGAAAAGGAACATAAAGGTCAACTTGTTCCAACCCCTCTGCCACAGGCAGTGACACCACCTACCACACCAGGTTACTCAGGGTCCCACCCTACCTGGCCTTGAACACTTCCAGGGATGGGTGAGGGGGACAGAGACTTTGTGTGATGGTCTCTTCAAGTGACCAATGGTTCCTGGGGTCCCACCTCTAAGGTGGGTGTTTTGTAAAAAGGTATAAAATAGGTTTGGACAATAAACCTCTGGTTCCCTCCTTGGGAGTCCAGCAGCCTTCTGATGAGTCTGCGTCTCCTCCTTTGTGTCCCACAGCGACAGGGGACCAATCTGATTTTTATTTATGCCTCAACATATGTTATACATGAGGTGAAGGGTTCCTACAGGAGCTGTACATGTGCTGGCAGCCCTGTCCCCGGGGAGACTTTGCCTGGCAGCTGGTCAGGGGAGAGAAGCTTCCAGGACTGGGCTTGAGTGACACCTGCCCTTCCCTGTGGGGCAGATGCCCGTAAGCCTGGGAAATAAAATTCCTGGGAAATCGGGCTGTAGGAGAAACTTAGCACATAAAAGCAGGTAACTGTGACACAAGGGTTTGAAACCCATTTGCTTTGGGTTTCTGGGAGGGATCAGGGCTCTGTGGTCCTGCTTTGCCCTACTTCCCCACAAACCAGCTCGCTGCCGCGGTGACCGGGCGTTCCGCTGCTCCCCCAACAGCCGCCACTCCATCTCATCAGCTGCCCACTGCTTGTGCAAAAAGCCACTCTGCCTCCAACACTAGAGGGTTTTTGTACGTAAGGGTTTAAATTAAGTAACTAAGGTCCTTAATTAGAGGTGGAAATGCTAATTAGGCTCTTCAGAAATCATTTAATTGAACGGGAGAAATCAATGGAAAATTCTGTAGAGAAAAAAGCAAAGCTGAAGAGTCGATAATTTAGCTATTAGCGAAAACTACCAATTTAGCTAATGGAGAACCAAGGAACTTTTCAATACAGACAAGTATATCTAAAATTTCCCATATAAAACTAAGAAAAGGAAACTGAGGCAGACAGTTTATCAAATCACATTATCTTGACTATTTTCTCCTCCTCTAGATTCTTCTCTGCAATGACAAAGTCACCAAAAAAGCCTTAATTACAACAGTTAACCCCCACTAGCATCCACACTACCTAATCTAACATGCTGAAATGTGGATGCTGACTCAGTGTGTGAGAACAACCAAATAAAACTGGAAACAGGTAGAATTCTGGGCCTGCTGAATCAAGGGATGCAGACTAAAATAGTCTGATACCAAATCACTTGGATTATTGCCGGGAAGAAAAAGTTTCTCATTCTCTTTTATATTGTGTCAGGAAACAAATTTTATCAACTTTCTCTCTGACAGGTTCAGAAAACCAATAGGCAGCGCTCTTCAAAGATGAATGTTTCTGGACTGAAAAATCTAATCTGTGGAGCAAAAGCACTTTTCAGAGCATCTTTACTACCAAAGCATAAATTTGAATTTCTTAACCCCAAACTAGCAACTGACAGCAATTGAGAATGTGAGTCAAAGAATTCCAAAGACAAATAGCGAAAAAAAATTTCTTTCTTTCTGTACAATTCAAAGACTGACAATCCATCAGTATGTTTGTTGTGATGCTGCTTCAATACAAGAAACTGATTCTGTGATACTGTGCATTGCTGCTGATAGGTGAGAAACAAAGAGTAGACAACACCACTGATGATGTGAATAACAGTTTTACAACACGTGACAAAAATAAGTGACAGGTAAGGGTGAATGCCTAAGCTTTAAAACTACAAACATTTTTCACCAAATGCCAGCAGCTTGAATCCTTAACTATGGTGGCTCCTCGCTTGTGGGAGGCAGAGTCTCTAAGCAGGAAGAGTGTGAGAAAGTTGCACAATGCTCTATGCACACATTGCCCTACGGCTCACTACTTGGAAGAGAAATCCAGATTTTGTTTCAGACTGACACTAGTCTAGTTCATTAAATTGACATCAAGTAGTAAATGGCTTTAACTTAGTTACAGGCTTTGCAGGCAAGACTGCCTGGCTGTTACCTCGCCAAGTGAAAATCAGATGTTCTTGCTTTAAATTCATCCAAAGTTGCACACTGTAGTACAAAAAGAATAATCAAAGTCTGACAAGTTCTGAAAGTCCTCCAGATATGGATGATTCATTCTCTTTCCTCTGAGGCTGATACCTGGAACTAGATTTTTGCATGCCTGTAACAACTCCCAGTGATTTTCAGAAGGAAAGAAGAAAGAAAATGGGTCTTACACCCCTAATACAACAAATAGCAATTAATGACTGATATAAATTGGTTTAATTCTTCTAAGTTGAATAATTCCTTTTCAGTGTCCAAGAGTGCAAGTTTAGTGTAAGCATCTGCCAAAGAAAACAGTGACCAAGACTTCAAGCAGCTTTGAAAATGGCTGGGGTTTGCAGAGGGAAATCTGTATGGAAATCAAAAAAGGTGATAGGAAGATCTTCTCTGTGCAATGGGATTCAGAACATCTAAGACCTCAAAGTTGCAAAAAAAATCTTCAGCAGAACAATCTTCAGGTAATCTCTTTAAAAAATCCAAGCTTAGACCAATTAGACTTTTAGGAAAACCTGGGTAAGTTGCAACCAGAAACAAGTCACAAATGTGAGTACTGAACAGGCAGATATCCTGGAATCTTAAAAAGATACCAGATTATTTTCTGCTATACCAGAGCATTTGGCTTTCCTGACATGCTGGGGAGCAAAAATACAGATAAATGTAAAGATTGTTTGTATACACATTTTTGTCTACACTTAAAAATCCATCAATTATGTTACATTTCTGCACTTCAGGGTGGTTTTGTTGTTGTTTTGTTGTTGGTGGTGTTTTTGTTGGTTTTCTTTGTGTTTGTGGTTTTTGGTTTTGGTTTTGTTTTGCAATAAGTTTCAAGTCCTTGGACTGAGAATCATGGTCCAGAGTGCTTAGGGTCTTTAGATAGCTATTGAAGTGACCAGCAAAAGACAACTTATGAGGGCAGAATAAATCTGATTTCATGTCCTTATCTCAGGGAATGGAAAATTTTCTGTCAATTCACTTGGTCATTGTTAATGAAAATGCATTGGAAATGCATGTCTGCCACACTAGCTGAAAGGGGTTCCTGGAGGCTGATTAGAAGAAATGAAAATACTGAGGTACCCTAAAATATCCACAAGACTGGGTGTTGGCTCAGTGAGTCTAGAATCACCACATATTTTCTGTACCAATGCTTAGCTGGCACTAAAACTGCAGATGAGAAACCTGGGACTGTTGCGAGTAACCAAATCCAGGGAAATCTCCATCCACAGCAGGATTTTTTTCCAGTCTGCTAGAGCCGAATTTGGTAGTCTCCAACAAGAGGCGACTCTTCTCATTCCAAGCTGAGAGATAGGAGCCTACTGTGGTTCTTGCTCCTCCCAAGAGCATGCAGGAGAAAGGCAGAACAATTTCCCATTAGGCAGGTATGGAAACACCTGCCATCCATACATGTGAGCAGAGAGAACACCTTTGCCAGACAATCCAAATCTGTTTGTGCCCTCCAACTGACCAGGTCTGGAGTTCAAGACCTTGACATTCTTGATTCACAAAAACACTCAACAACCTCTGATACCTCAGTGTGAACTTTAAGCCCTCCTGATATCCAGGTCTGGACCTTAGGCTTCCTTATGATTTACCAGGTCAGATTCCACTTTCTTCCAAGAGCTGGCCTGTGACCTGTCAGCTTGCAGTTTGCTGTTTACAGGCACAGACAGAAAATACAGGTCTTGCCAGCAGCTGTAAGCCAGGTGTACTGTCCCTCAGTCCAACAGTGTATCTCCTTCTGTCACACACACCTCTTATTCTGCTTGTTTCCTAGTCTTACCTGAAGCTGGCTAATGGCTCACACAGATTTGGAAAAGATTGTGTACTCAAGCAGAAATCGGATTCAATAATCCAGAATGGGCTGTAGTGATCAAACACTGGACTTCATCAGAACATTTTATGCCCCTTTTACCCCTACTTTTTCCACTTGTTACCCCTCAATCCTTCTCCTTGCCCACCTCTGTCAGTTCTACTGAACATGCCATAACTAGCCTCTTGTTTCACAAAAAAAAAATTAAAAATCCAGAATTTTCTTCATCTAAGGCAATTTCTGCTGATTCCTTTTGTTGAGTTTCACACCAGGAACAATCTAATTTTCTCCCTTTCATGGTCTCAGGACCAGCTAGTGCTCCACTGCTCCACCTATCACTGTTCCTTTGGTGATTGCATTTAATGCACTTGATGTTCTATCAGGTGCCATAACAGAAATCATGTTCTGTTATTTGGAGAACATCTGCTCGTTGGTCTAAGGAAGAGTGCAGATGGTAAAGGAAGTATCTAGTCACCAAGATCACAAGCACACCACCCCAAATACTAAGGCTGATAAATATACAGCCATTGATACATTGGATGAAAGTGATCAGAAAAGCAAACAGACAGCATGACATTTTTCCTTGACAATAAAACTATTTTGTACTTCAGTTATAGCCTTTCCTGCCAATTTTATTTCTTCTCTTCTAATTCTTCTTAGAGTGTTTATATTAATCAGTAATGGCACAGGAGGAGGGACTTAATGCCTAAATAAATATGGAATAAATATGGAAGGGACCTGGTGGTAGATTTTCCCAGATGACTGGCAAGAACTTATTCTGTTCTCAATGATGGTAGAAAACGGTGATCAAAATTTTCTGGAGTTCAGTTTTGATGAGGAAGTAGTTAAGAAAACCTGATGCTAAGGACAGAAAGTACACAGTGATATCTGCTAACTTCCAGGCATTGGAACTCTGCTCCTCATGCAAAGTTCTTGCTACTAGTAGAAATTTGCATGTGCAAGGAGATTATTCACAGACAGTCATTTCATTTTAGAATACAAGAAGAAGAAGCAAGAAGGACTTGCACACTTTCTCCCCACTTTAGGAAGGATTCTGCCCTACAGAAAGATCTTAAAGCAGGAATTAGGCCTTCCTAGAAGTGGTGATACAGAAAGGTTTAAGTTTCGGATATCAAACTGCAACAGCTCAGATAAACTAACAAAAGACAATAAAGAGGCCTACCCTCATCCTATGATGAATTACACAAGCTAAAAGTGGAGAGACCAAGGTTTCTATTCATAATATTCATAATACTGAGGGGTAAAATTCTTTCTAACCAGAGCCAGCAGACAGGTACATGCAAATGAAGACAGATAAAACCAAACCAAGGAATTCGCTGTTGAGATGTACATAAATACATGAAAAAGAACACAAAAAAAAACATAGCTGTATGTCCAGAACCCAGAGGAAGGCAGTCTTCTGTACTACCTACTCAAGCCAGGAGTCAGCTACAAATGGCTGTTGCCTTTTTACAAGGATGAGAATATTCCGTAACAGGAATATAGGAATGGAGCATGTAGACAAAGCAGTCTTCATGTAAAAGCTTTCTGCAACACATCTTTGTTACTGTATCATGAAAAAAAAAATTGAAGGAAATTAAGCTGTAAGGTGTCCTGGCATAAAAACAATGACAGTGCTTGCCTGAAAACAGACAGTATTTGTAGATAAATAAAGAGATGGAAACATTATTCTTGAGTAGCAAACAAAAAATTCCTTCATAAGAAATACAGTAAAAACTATATAGTAGAAGAAGAAATAATGAATTAAAAGTTAAGCGAAACTGGAAAGTAGCATGTACCTGAATATCTCTTCAAAAAAAATACAAAATTAGTGTTCACCCCTTACTAAATACATGTAGTAAGGCTCTAAAGAAGATGCATTGTATTTACAGAGATTTAGTAAGAAAAAAGAGTAGCTGTATGTGGTGGAAGAAAGGGAGTTTGATTATGTCCCACATATTTGTGATTTTATTAACTGTATTATGTTTGCTCTAAACAACCTCCCCCAAAAATAACAGCCATTTGAGCCATTGAATTGTGGCTCTCTGCTTAACCCTAGTCTATAAATCTAGTTGTATAAATTAACCAAGTCAAGACAAGGTATGGAATAGGAATCTGAAGAAGGAAGTGTTTGCCTGGCATGGCATCTTTTCTCCAGCTATGTCTTTGATGAAATAATATATTACCACTTCCTATAGATCCTATTTCTTGCACACCTATACTCATATAACATGCTGGGATTCAGAAAATAAGAGGGCATTAATGTTTATTTTTCTAAAACCTACAGTAAATATAAAGTAGTCTGTATTTTCAAAGAGACAGAAACATTTACTGTTTTGACAAGTATTAATATACTGTATTCAGTTTCATTCTCAGCTAAATATAATCGCTTCAATATAAAATTAATTCAATTCTTGGGTAAAAATCTGAAGAAATACAATACAATCTTAGAAGATGATTCAAAGAGATATTCAAGCTGAAAAATCCTTGCAAGGAGAAAATGAACATATAAGGTTTAATTACATCTAGTAGAAGAAAAAGATGTATGTAGAAATTGTATCAAAAATACAGCAAAAACATCTGAAGCCTGAGGAACACAGTTATCAATAAATGAGGTGAGCATTATGTAAAGTGAAATGAGATTTGCCCAGCTCTCACTACTAACACAGCTCACTTAACAAACAACACTGTCATTGTGAATAAACCTTTAGTATCTGTATTAGGGGAAAAAGAACCCCCAACAACAAACAAACAGAAAATATAAAAACAAATGCCTCTCCCCCAAGTCTCTTCCCTCCCCACATATACAAAACAAAACAAAAAAAAGCTTCAGCAATGAAATGTTTTGGAGCACACATTAAGAAAAGCTTGTAATGGCCAAGATGTCGTATGGTCAAAACTTTCTCCTCCAGGGGCTCCTGAAGTCATTAATAAAATAGGGCTTGACAACAAAATCAGGGTCGGTGTATGAGTCACACTGTATACAATTACATATATAAACTGCATGTAATTTCATCTTAATTTTTTTCTGACATGGTTATTTTTAAACTATTATAACAACTACCTTCTGAGTTAACTGGGCTAAAAAAAAAGTATGATTGCACATCCAACAAAACAGAAACAGAACTACCCTTACTTCCACACTGAAACAGTAACGTGGCTCAGAAAATGTTACAAATGTTCAGATACATTTTGAATAGCAAAATTCTAGAACATTCTAAATATATGAAAAGGGAAATCCAGATACAACACCAGAAAGAGAATGTTTCCTTAAAACATCTTGCTTGGCTCCTGGGACTTGTGTACATTGGATCAGTTAGGACAACAGCACTTCTTGGACTGTGCCTACTCCCCCACAGTTCTGTTTGAAGTCCCTTCAAGAGTGTGTAAGAATCAATTGCCCTTAAAACCATTATAATAGGCTCAGTATGAAGAATTATAGGGAAAGGAAGATACTGGAACATAGGTTTCCAAAACACCTCATAAATTTTTGATTATAGTAGGTAACTGCCCCTTCTCCTTTGAAAGATTCTCAGTAACTTGCACAGAATCTTTCAAATCTGTAGGAAAGATGATTTTAACAAAGAAAGGGAATTACAGCAGTGTTCTGCTGAGATGATACTTGACTTGTACCACAAACAAATTGGCAAACATATGCAAAGACACATTTAAATATTCCACTGACTAGAACATGCAAGAGTTGTTCAGGCTGCCTTTACTCTGAGGTAGCTTCAAAATCTTTTCCAATGGAATATTTTGGTCTGAAGCAGCAGATGTTCTGAAATTGAGCTTGTGGCCAACCCTACTCAAGGGGGCACTGTGTTACTTTGCAGAGCAATCTCAGTGTGTGGACCAGTTTCCTTCCAGAAGGAAGTAACCAAGAAGCTCCCCTGAGGTATGGCACCAAACATGCTCTAACCCATCACATCTTGATTATGGTCTGAATGGATGACTAACCTTTTATGCTTGTTCTGACACAAAAATAGACTGCATTGCACAGGGACTGGACTGGAAGGCTTCCAGAGGTACCTTTTAGTGAGTTATTTTATGGTTCTATAGAAAGCACCAAGACTGCACACAATGTCATTGCAAGCACCATGGCACTAACTGATTTGATCTGCTTCTGTTGTTTCAAATTATCTTCTAATGTAAACATAGATTTCCATGTTCAATCATTCTTACTTACCAGGTCCACATTCTAATTTAATACAACACAAATTACCTTGGGTACCATGGAATTTTTGGGTGGCAGTACAGATCCCTCTGCAAGTTTCCTCTTGTAAGAATGGATTAACCTGTGCAATGCTTGTTGTCACAGTCAGACTGCAGCTAACCTCAAATTAGTTGGGTATCTACACATCACACTGATAAATGCAGTTAATATGCAGCCTGCACTACACATGATGAGGAGCTAGAAAATCATAATGACATGTACAACCTGAAAAAAAAAAAACCACTGTCAATCATGAAATGGTGAAAATTAGCTTTAAGCTTGATATTATCATCCCCTCACAGTGGTTAATAATATCCATTATAAACCAGAATTAATTCCAATTTATCTGCATATTCATTAGGAGCTTGGTATACACCCTCTCATCTTTAGCTATGCAATGGTTTTAAAATATACTCAGTGCTGTCATCATTACTCTACTGCCTTAGTACAAAGATGCATTTCTGATTTTGTCCTTCTCAAAAATGGTAAAAAAAATAAAACTAAGAAAAAATAAAAAATACAAAGAATGGAAAGAAAATTAAGGTTATTCAAGAGACTAAGATACAAAAAGCAAACTGAAAATATGTGCAAACAAAACAACAACTAAAAACCCCACAACAAAATGGTCTCAACCTTTCTAGAATCATAATGAGCTGAAAAGATTTTTATGTCTGGTGTCTAAACATTTCCACTTGAATGTTATTTCCTAAGGAAAATATATTTATAAGAGGTTTTCTACCCATTCAACTGAAATAATTTGTCAATCTTTCTTTAGACTCAGTTAACATTGTTGAGAAGCAGAACTCCACTAATTAGCAGCTTTTTATAGCTTATTGCCAGTAAAAAAGTAATTAAAAAAGATGCTTACACAATGGTACCCCACTCATAGTGTTGAAGTGTGAGTGAGGAAGTAGGTACAGCAGGATTCATGTGAAGAATAGTGAGAGATGATTCTTTACAATCAGAATATGCAAGCAAGATGACAAAACACCCTTGGAAGCTACATTCTCTTATTTCTACAGCTCATGGAACAATTTCTTTACTGAGTTCTTTGCTGCTGCAACAGAAATTAATATTTACATCTTAACTGGCATAAAAAAACCCCAGACAGTAAATCCTACCACATCTGTTCCATGTCTTCTCTCCAGCAGTAGTCGGAAGACATTAGCTGTAATCTTGTTATCCTGAACACCTTGTCCAAGGCCACGGTTGTCATCCTGCATCAGCCGACGATCCATGATCACTTCCAGCTGACCTGAAAGAGCAACACCAGGACTAGACTAGTACCAACAATATGTAAGGGTTCTATCAAACACAGAAAAACTGCCCTAAGATTTAACTTATCATAAAAAGTAATAATATTTCCCTGGAGTTTGGAAGACTTGGGGCTGATCAATATTGCTAGGACTGTTATGAAATCAATATTGTTATGAAAACTGTTAATATCACTGTGGCTGTTTATAACCTTCCAAAAAAATTTCACAAGCCTTTTTGCAGAATGTCCAGCAATTTTTACTTTCAGAGTCTATGTAAAAGTTTAATATGAGAAATTACAACTATTAACTACTACTTGCAACAAGGATACTTGGCAAGCAAACATCCAAGATAAGAATCACCCCTAAGTAGCTGCAGTTGTATGGAGAGACCTTCTGTAGAAGAACTGTCTTCACTCTGTACTTCAATCTTTTGTTTCACATTTGAAGCCAGAAGGAAAAAAACAGGTGTCAACAGGAGTATATAAATACTCACTTCTTGCATGGATAACTTTACCTGTGGGAGTAGGAAAGAACTCTGCACTGGATAAGTACTAAGCATGAAATTCTGAGTTTATACTGAACTGCAGCACAGCCACTCAAAATAGTTCTTTAAGCATGATGTTAAATTATATCTAGCCTGGACAATGAAGTTCACATTTTTTCCAAGTGTCTATCTCCAGAAGGAAACCAGATTGGGGCAGGTAATTAAGGCTGTTATGTTTTTTGCACACCGAATATTCCAACAAATGTACTTGTTTCCTAAATAAAACTGGAAGACTGAAGTGCTTGTATCCTGAATGAGAAGTTCACAACTTAAGCTTCTAGAAAAGACTGCTTACTAAGGCAGCCTTTTTTATACTTCAATGTTCTACAAACACTGATTTTCTCAAATACTTGTTCTTCCCTTCCCCTGTACAAACAGATTTTGCTTATCCAGGACAGATATCAGCTGACAATGAGTAAGAAAAAAACCTGCTATTTTGAACTAGTAAGATAAAACCCTGCTATTTTGAACTAAGGCACTGTTTATTTAACTTTCAGATGGTGGGTTATGCCTTGAGACACACCTGTGTCTCACACACAGGCACACAGTTACTGATGGATGCTTGCCTAAATGGTAAGATTTTTGAATTTTCTTCCGTGATCCCTCTGAGTTCCTGAAAGACCTTCAGAAAAAAATGTCATGAAGCATATGATATTCAGCAACCACTGAATCTTCAGCTTCATCTCTGTTCTTTTTTGAGGAATCCAACATGCCTTCAGGACAAGGCAGACATTTAGTAATTTAATGAAATATTACTTAAAAATAACAAATCAGATTAATTCATTCTCCTTTTTTTTTCTTAGTGGGCACAGAGTAAATATTTGATGTTGGTGTATCTTGAATGACACAATACAGTTTGTCAAAGAGTGAAACAGTCAAGAAATCAATGTCATGTCAGGCATGGGACACATCTGTTGCTCTTTTATTTAACTGGATTAGGTGAAAAGCCTATAATGTCCTCTGACACATTTGAAACAAGTGCTCACAGAAGGTCAGTCTCTCCCTGATGCTTAACTGCAAAATGTTGAGCAGTGCTAGCCTTAACTTCCCTAATTTGATTGCAGAGAGTGGGAGTGTCTGTGTACTTGGATGGTGCATTATTTTGTGATAGAGACTGAGACTGTTAAAGAACAAATGCAGACACTATTATCAGGTAACAGAGGCTCTGCAGACTAATTTAGTCTCAATACTAATTTAATGAGTGCACAATAACATCAGTGGTGTCAGGGTCATTCACAAGATCAGGCCAATAGGAACTGGGTTTCTAGCAAGGGGTATCACGAAAAAATGTGGTTTGGGTCTTCTACAGGGCAGACTTGTTTACTAATTAAATAAGTTTGTTTATTTATTAATTAATAAATAATAATTTATTAAAGTATCACTGTATAGGTCAGTGTTAATTCCTTGCCCTAAAGTGAATTAGGTTTGCTAATACTGCCTCCAATCCAGCAAGGAATTCACCTTTTTTCAGAACAGAGTATTTATAACATTTTTCTTAAAAGAAACTGGGAAGTAGGTTTTGGTGCAGTTTCTGATAGACTCTTTCTCTTCTGAGTATTCATTCTATTATTGTTCAAAAGGCTGAACCTTTATATAGAACCATATAAATATAAACTGACAATATATATTACAACAAGGAATTATACAACTTAGGTTATGAATTATATACCCTATTTTGCCCACTACCTCTAGTAGTGTGCAAAATTTATTCGAATAGCTCCCCCATTTCAATAGACTGAATAACTGTCCTCTGTTTCCAGTCCTCCAGGCCACTCATCATACCCTTTTCTGCTCCAAGGTGCAAGACTATGTCTCTTTCGGAATTCGTAGTATGAATTGATTTTTCTTGTCAACATATTCATCAGCTATGTCAAAGTACTCCATTAAATTTGTGAGGTATCATTTCACTGTTTCAGAAGTATGTTCACTCTTACCCAGTGTCATACTTATCCTTTACTTCACTAACACTAATCTTCAAAACAGTTGCTGTTGTTTTTCCTTGACAGGAAGTTAGGCTATGCTGTATATACCTTTAGACTAGTGATGTCTACACTAAAGCAAACAAACAGAACAAAAAACATGATCAGCGTCTTTTGTAAGTACTCTCCTACCATGAAAGTACAGAAAGGATTAAACCCATTCGTTCTGCTATTTAATTCCTGAGTTCCACCAGAGTTTTTGGGTGAAAAATAGCTGGTTCTGACAATTTACTGCTCCTTCTATCTTTTTCACAATCTTTTTCCTCTGCCTCTAGTTTGAGAGAGATCTTTCATTGAAGATGACAGGATCTCATGTGGGACCAATGTCTTCCTTCTCTGTTATGGACATATTCTAAAACTTGTCAGAGTTGGAGAAACTTATTTCCTCTCTTCAAATGCCTCTAGGTAAGTATGGTAATCGCTGAATGAACTATTTCAGAATATCATGAAAGAGAGACCTTTGTCACATCTGTCATCTTATATTTACCATTCTTCAAGCTTGCAACACCTAAAGACTGAGCTGAATGAAGTGTCAAACGAACACCAACATCTTGGATGTAAGTCATGGTAGTCATAGGATAGATATTTGCTTGAAGAGGCAACTTGCTCATTGTCAGTCTAGGCTGGATCTGCAATATGAACACAAACTTCAAAAACAAATACACTTTTTATGCAATTAAATTTCAAAGACATTTTCAGACATTTATCCCATGCACTTTGGAAGACCAACCATCATGAAAGGACTCACTTAATTGTATTATTTAGCTTTTTGGAGATTTGTGGCTAAAATAACTACTTTAGAAATGGTAACTTCAATGTACTTTTGGAGCAAAGAATATTAAAACAAATGTGAAAGATTCATCAGGGAATCTACAAAAAGGGAACCTACAAAAAGTTAGTTATAAAATTATAAAAAAAAATCTCCTCTAGAGAGCAAGCAGTGAATACATTCAAAGGACCAGAAAAGGAATTGTTGGTTTATAATGGGCACTTGTTGAAGTGCTGTTGAAATTCTTGAATGGTACATGACATAAGTATTAGTATTAAAATTATTTTCATGTTTAAATATTCTCTGTCTCCAGCAAAATGCAGTAGTACCAGTAACTGGAAAACCAGTAGTCTTTTACTCAGGAGTCATGGTCTCCCTGTATTTGCTATAAACTATTTTTAGCAAGAAAGGAAGGTAAAGAAAAACAACTTTTTCTCTTTTTTGCATGCGCTGCACAGATCAAGTTAAGACAATATCCCTCTCCTCAGATGTATTACCAATTAAAAAACATAATACATCCAAAAATACATCACTTATTTCCAACACAGAGGCAAGCAGCTGTTCACTAGGTCTGGCCCTTATGCATACTTATCACTGTGTTATCCAATGGGTTTTAACTAAACAAACAAAGTGGAGGGAAAGAAAGCATGCAGATATACCAGCAACTACATCATGACTTGTCATTCCTTGCTATATTGTAATTCTTCTCTTAAAAAGAATATAAAGGAATATTCCATAAACTCCTTAAAAGCACACAGTTACACCTTAGTCTGATCTACATCAAATTTTATAACAGGTACATTTTTTAAAAAGCATTTCTCCTTTTAAACGATTAGTGCAGTTTAACAGGAGAGTTTGTTTAATATAAGCTCTTCACATTTAGACAGTCAAAACCTGACACCCTAAGCTTTTACACTTAGAATATGGTAATTACCTGATATCCATTAAGATCAGCATAGAATCTATTTTGACTGTTTATGTCAGATGAAATTCTCATTGCAAGTTCACGATTATATTCTCCTCTAATGTCCACAATATTGGAAATTTCAAGAGACTGGCCTTCCAAACCTACATGAAAAAGAAGCATTTAAAATCTCTGAAAGTGATTCCCACGTGTATGAGAATGACTGTGACAGGACACTAATCTAGTTTTTGTTTTCTGTTATATCTAACCAGATATTAGAAGACAGTTCAGTTATGTAACAGATGATAGAGCAGTATTTCTAATTCAGTGCAAATTGAACAGACAGTCTGAAAGACAGCACTGAAGGGAAACAGGAGCAATACATGGTGAGAACCAATGTGGGTTCCAGTAAATCATTAGGAAACAGTACACAACTGTCAAGTGCTGTCTTTAAATAAATATGCTGGAGCAAGACCTGGTCAGTTACTTCTCCCCTTGACTCTTAAGCAGCTGTCTCTATTCCCAGACAAGAATGAAGTTACCATCTTCTTGATAAACTGTTCAACTGAGCAGGAAACTGTAAGCAGCTCCTTTAATCAAAGAAGTGAGAATCTTCCTTAAGGACAGTGAATTAAAAAAATTGAACTGATAGAACCACAAGAAGACACAAAACTTTGTTGACAGGGAAAAGGTTAATATGTATTAAAAGAAGGATTAGATGTCTGAAAATTCAGACAAGTTGTTCAGTGAGATTTTTTTCCTACAGTGCCTTGTACTGAAAATTAAATACCTTTAATAATAACCTGACCTTTTCAAACAGTTAACGTCACAGTCTGGAGTGGAATCATACCATCATCCAGCATCACTACTTCTACCCTTTCTGTAGTCTAATGGGACTAATGATTGCAAAAAGAATTGCAGCAAACAGAACAGAGACAGCGTATTTGTTTCCTCATCTATTTTAAAATCTGAATGCCAGCTGCAGAAGTGCAGCAATTGTTAAAATGTTAACATTTACCAATGGCTATTAAACTTCAGTGCTAAATGAAAAACACTTGGTTCAGCAAATTACTTCTTTTTTCCCACACCCAGTCTGGAAAATGTGGATTTATATGCTCCACTTTTGATGCTCCCAGTAATAGATTTTCCAAATATTTCAAGTATTTTTTTCCAAATATTTAAAAGCATGAGTACATTGAAGAAGAATACAGTATTTTAGTTTGAACTGTCATCATTTTTGTACAGCATAATTTCAGATAATACAAAAATACAGCTATGAGGAAAATAAAATATGACAAGCTTCTGAAAAGAAGATTAACAAAATCATGTTAGTATCAAAAACAAATGCCAATGGCAGCAGAGGTTAAAAATCACTCAATTACTGAACAGAGTTGTCAACACAGAGTATTTTCTGGCCAGAATCAACAGAATTTTAAAGCCAAAAGTGGTAAAAGCTACTTTTCCCAGAATTGCTGAAGAAGATGTAGGAGTTGGGAGAACTATCCAAGAGCTGATCAGCCATGCAATCAGTCTTGCTACCCCTTGGCAAGCAGGTAGGTTACAGCAGGAGTTCAGGTCCTTATTTGAAATCAAAATGCATTTATACACATACACATATTTATTTTTTCCACGTTTGTTACTGTACATATCTAGTAAGACTTCAAAACATCTTATTTTAATTGAAGTAAGGCTATATAAATAACTCCCCTTACAAAGCCAAGGAAATAGACCTCAGCAAAACAATGATGTAATGTTATGAAATCCTAAAGTTTGAAAAAGAACGCTTGAAGAAATTTAAATAAAAACACACCAAAAAGCAAACAGACAATACATAAAATATATTTTGCATCAGTTCTCCTTGTCAAAGCTAGAAGCATGGTACAGGACTTACCCATGCACACATGACATATGTAATGGTGTAAGTATTGAAACATTGTGATGAATTAAAAATTGTCAGAAAAACCAAAGGAAAAAAGTAGACTGTACACTCACTAGAAAAGATAAATTTAAGTGTTAGGAATTGGCAAGCAAGTGATTTACAGTGACACTGACTGAACTCACTTTCTGTGAACTGTGAAAGGGAGGTAAAATACTTCCAGCAGGTATTTAGTAGCAAATTAAAGAAAAAGGAGTACTACAGAACAATCCATTTTAGAATAACTACCTCATTATAACAAAAGAAAAAAAAAAGGCAAGCTTCTCAGGCTTTTTCCCTCCCCTTCACTACAATAAATATCCTCCTATATAAGTTCCCTTCTTTCTGAGAGTTTTAATTTACTAAAGCTCACATGGGAATGTAACTTGCTTTCCACATTCTTGGCAACCTGGTACCTCTTGACCTCAGGGTATCTTTTTTCAGATAAGATGATTTTAAATATTTGTCACATAAAACAAAGAAATCATAGTCTTGAATATATGTTGTGTGTTTCCTTAGCATCTTTAACAATGAATTATTATGCCAACTCTTGGCATGTGTTCCTAAGGCGTGTTGAGTTAATGCTTGATCCAGAATTACTGTATCAGCTGGCTACTGAATTCTGATCAGCTTTGGGCACATGTGTTGCCACGGTTTGTGCCTGCCATGTTTTGGTTTTTGGGAATTCTGCTCCCAGGACAGAACTGCTAAGCAAGGTCATGCCCTTTGTAAGCTAAGATGTTTTCCACACGCTTTCCCATGGGAGGGACTTCGCGTGATGGTCTCTGCAAGTGACCAATGGTTCCAGAGGTCCCACCTCTAAGGTGGGTGCTCTGTGTAAAGGTGTAAAATAGGTTTGGACAATAAACCTCTGGCTCCCTCCTTGGGAGTCCAACAGCCTTCTGATGAGTCCCTGTCTCCTCCTTTGTGTCCCACAGTGACACACCTGTGTAAACTCCAGGAATGTCAAGTTTCAATGTGCACTGTTGCAGGCGTGATGCAACAGTGACCATGGTGTCCAGGGAGGGTCAGCCCCGGCAGGGAAATAGATGAGACAAGTCTCTTTCCTAAGCTCGAGAATCCATTTTATTCCCACCCACCCCAGTCCAGGGAGGGGGTGAGGATGAAGAGGGCAATCCTGTGGTTTTTCCCAGCTATGGAGTGTCCCAGGTCTGTGGGTGGCACAGGGGGCAACTGACCACAGGGAAGACAGAAACTGGACACCAGAGCCAACAGGGAAATAGGGAAAGGGGATACCATGGGGGGTGATGGGCTTGAGAAACCCAGGGAGGAGATCACACAATGTCTGCAGGGAGCCATGCAGGAGAAAGCCCCTGCCACACCTGGGAGGGGTACAGGAGACTCCACAGTACACATGTCACAAAAAATGAAACATCTCAATCAACCACCACAAAAAGCAAAACAAAAACAGCTCCCCCCAAAAAAACCGAACAAAAAATCCCAGACAAACAAACCAAAGCAAAACAAACTCAAACGGATGATGTCAATGCTATTTTTGAAACCTAAAGGAAAAAAAGGAAAAGAGGAAGCAAGGCTTTCAAAAGACTTGTAACTTCTTTTTTTTTTTTTTTTTTAGAAGCTTATGAAAAGTAATTAAATATGATAATCAGGATTTTAAAAAACATGAAACAATTTTGACTTCTACAGTAAAGTTAGTAATACAAAACATGTAAGTTCCTTCAACTGAAAACATTAATCAGTGCTTCTTTATTTCAGAATAATTCCAGTAAATATAAATAATGAATAACTGAAAATATAGGTTTCCTAATTATAGAAAAATACACTTAAGCATGTCAACTTGAATTTTCATATGAAAATAATTGTATAAAATCACACCATGATTTCCTCCTTCTTTTACATTTGCTAGTGGCCAATTCAATCAAGTTTGGAAGAGTAGAGAGTTTCCAAAATTAATGTTTACCTAGAATTTCCTTGGAAATCAGTAGCTGAACAGTAGAGAAACAAACAAATGAAAGCTTAGGGAAGAAAACAAAGGAAAACTGCTATATTGTTATGTCCTAAGAGCCAAAAGACTGATGTTTGGTGCTGGTGCCTCTCAACAGACACAGACAATGCTGTCATGAGCTCTCCCAAGCAGATAAAGGACATACAAAGTGAGGTCATAAATAACTAAAGCCTAAAGTTGTGAAGTAAACTAGACTTCTCTATTAAGGCCATTAATATATATTGTACTTCCATCAGTAAATGTGAAACCATGAAGGAAACTACATTTTTACTTCATCTCCAATGTATTTTTTTTTCCCTGATTTTCAAAATGTACAGCTGGCAGATGAGTCAGTGAAGTCTGGAGAGGTGTCTCCAACAAATCTCTGAAGTATAACAGCTTAATGACTAACATGATACTCAGAGAGCAATCACAGTGGACTGGAGTCAGTACAACTTCACTCTCATTAACTCTGCACTAGTGCAGGACTGCATTTACACATTAAAAAGGCAGGTAGGATCCAAGACCACAATGATGTGAAATAGCTGCAAAGAGAGACAGAATTTCACAACTCTTACCCTGGACTTTATACAGCCGAATGGTATGTCTCACATGGTGAAAAAAACAAACAACTTCTGAGAAAATCTTTCCATGAGCCACTCTTATGGTAGGTGGGTCTGTAAAAATATAAGGCTACAAAAAGTAAACAGAAAGTCAGAGTGAGTATTTTGGATGTTTTGCATAAATGTAGTGTCAATAAATTAAAGTGCTTAATAAATACTAAAATAGTAATTTTTTTTAACCATTCCAGATCTAAAAAACTGGAGATTAAAGAATTACTCCTAATCTGAAATTCAGCAACTTCTCTTCAGAGCCTTACCTTTTCTTTAGCTAAAATTAGAAAAAGTTTCACTACATACCTCACAAGTATTTTATAAGGATTAATGGATGCAAGGTCTACAGACAAGCACATGAATACATTGATACTGCATCTGGATTGAGCTATTTTGCTAGCAAAATTATAACAGCTAACCAGCAATTATATACTGTAATTATAACAGCTAGCAATTAAATACTGTAGCTTCAAAATTTGGGGCAGGTGGTTTAACTACCTCTGTCAGTGGTACACACTGCATAAGGAAATCCTCCCCTACTCTGACATCTGGATCAGTTTGCATATCCTTTGAAAACAGAAGAGAAAGATTTTTCTTCCTCAGAAGCAGCTACAGTTGCCAGTGGAGCTCTCTGGAATGCAGGGTAGGGCTGGGAATCTTATGAAATGTCAAGAAGGCTTACTATTCATGGCTCCCACAGACTAGGACAAATTTTGCATATCCACAGTCAAACTAAAGAGATGAAAAAAATTATTTTTCCATGTAGTCACAGTATTTAAAGTCTTGGCTAGGCAAACAATGACTTTTTAAAAAAAACAGTTGATCCCACACTAAACTGTGTGCACCAGACGGAAACAAATGGATGGCTGCAAAGGTAAAATGAATTAATATTGAGTGTACAAGCCAAAAATGAAAACACAACATGTGCAACTATTTCAATAGGGAGACAGCTGTAAATAAAGACTTCACTTAAAAAAAACCCCTATCCCAAATGCTTGAAAAACACATTATTCAGAGGGATCTAGGCAGAAAGCTCTCAGAGGGTGATTGTCTTCTGTACAGAGCAAGGCCATAAGGACAGAGCATTGTCTTTCTTGAAGCAATTCAAGATCAAATATATTTTGAGGGAGAACAGAGATCAAGCTCACATACATACAGGCAAAACACACTAGAGAAGAACAAGTACAGGTAAATATCCTATATTCTTTGAGCATATATGTACATATATATATTTACAGGGAAGGTTTCAAGATTTCAGGAAGTATTGTATAAAAGAAAAAACTGAAAGAGACTTTCAAGAGCAAAAAGCCTTCCTTTTCTATTCACATACTTATTCTTAGAGCTTCATAATATTCCTTAATAAAAGCTTTGCCAGAGCTACAAGAGGCAACTCTGCAGTTATCAAGCACAGGAATATTTTCTACAGGAGTTTGGAAGAAAAATCAGCTACTTCCACTTTGATAATATTGTTTGGCTTAGGGAGAGAGGGTTTTTCCTACTGAAAATCTTAACCAGTTAATCAATAAAACCCCTCCAAATAGTGTTTTGTAATTTTTGATAGTCTACATGAAAAAATTATGGAATACTTTCATCTCATCTGGTCAATAAGACAGACAAATGTTACCTATTTTGCAAAAGCTATTTGCTAGGTGAGAAATACAGAAGGAAAATGATAGTCAAGAGGCACGTAAGACAGATGAACTAATACACTGAGATAACAGAAATTTCAAGACCAGACCTTAGCTTAGAACCTCTTATTTCCATGAGAAATTGACAATATCCTTAACTGTAAACTGATCTCCCCTTCTGGCAGAAGTGATTGATATTTGCTTTTCTATCACATATGGACAGAGAAGACAAACTCACTTCATCTGTGACTACATGGCTTCTAGAAGTTAAAAAGTGACTGAGGAGGAACTGGATGACTGACCCAGTGGTGGAATAATCAAACCCTTCAAAATCCTAACTGCAGGTTAGAGCAACATGAAGGTACTCAAGCTAGCAAAGACAGACTGAAACAGCACCTAAAGGAACTCTCAGAAAATGAAACCTGAGGTCATCAGGACAAGCCAATGAGCTGTGACCTAGGAGAATTCCCTTACACACACAGCAGACTCCCAAAATATATTCTGTTATCAAAGTAACACAGATCTTATGGTCTTCTGCAGTTTGTAAGAGTATTTCTTGTTGGGCTCTCACTGGAGCTAGCCAGCAAAATGGAGAGATGCTGGATGAGTGGCACAGGAAAACAAAAGGCTGTGAACTTATTAGAAAAAAATTACCTGAAATAATTTTAAAAACCACAAACCTATAAACAAACAAAAAACCCACCACAAAACAAAACCAAACAAACAAAAGACAAACAAACAAACAAACCCCACAAAAACCCCACAAACCACCAAACATTTGGAGGAACTCTTTTCTATTGAGTTTTTTAGTACAATACATGAGTGTGATATTGACAACAGCTATCAAAAAAGACAGAAAGCTGAAATGAGATGGATATATCAGCTCTCAGATTCTGGGATATTGCCACGAATACTAAGTTCACACACCTGAGTCTCCAGGCTGCATATGTAACCAAATCTGCTCTTTTTCTGAAGATAAAGGCAACCACACAGACTGATCTGCACTAAACAGAAAGATCAGCTGATGGAAAAGGAATTGTTATTTTGTAGATATTGCCAGAAAGAAATCAATCTTTTTAAAATAATAATTTGTAATTTTGCTAGGACATGCATTGAGTTTGCAAGCCTCCAATTCAGTCACAGTGCTGAAAAGGCATAAAAGAAGAAGATGGCTTACAAAGGCAGATGCTATCATGTAGTTTTGGGGATCAGACAAGTTCTTTCTGATAGAAAAAGTGGCAGTATGATGTATATTCAAGTCCTCAAGGATGGCTGATGTTCCCCGACTGTTGGCCAAGCAGGAAAAATGAAGTAAAAATATAGCAGTGATAGAACAGGGGAGATTTCTAATTCTTATTTAGTGCTTAGAAAAGCACTAATCCTAGAAATTGATTTGTTGATAGTTGACAGGAGACACAAAAAGATAATTTCCCAAGTTTGCCTCAACAAAAACATTTCGATCAACCAAGCTTTTAAGCAGGAGAACATCTTTATGCATTGAATATGCAATTATTCTATTATCATTGTAAAGATCCTTGGTGAGATGCACAGGTCTGTGAAATGACCCTGGTCCTGCAAATGAAATACAAAGGTACTTTGGCTATGAAAGTCTAAGGCAATGTGAAAAGAACAATGATAGATATTTGCAAAACTGATTTGACAAAGTCGTTGTCCAAATTCAGTGTTTAAGTCTGCTTTGTAAACAAGCATGGGCTAAAGGACCTTCCACAGCATGAAGTAATCTGTGATTATTCACCCCTTGAACTGAAATAAAAGTATTTTGAATTTATATCCAATGGTTAGTCTGAAGCCTCCACTTTCTGAAGAGCTAAAATAAATAGCTGCTGTAATATCTGTTCCTCTCAGCTCCAATGGAATGAATTCCATTGTACAGGATCCTGCAGTCTGGTGAGGCAGCTTTTGTTGAGCCTGGAAATCAGTATTTTTCAGAAACAAGACAACAGAACTATGGGTCAAAGGACTCAGAAATCATCTTTCTGTACTCCTACTCAAGAGAAATAAGACAAGCTTGCTGTAGAAAGATATTGGGCAGGAGGGCTGGGGAGAAAATAGCTAGGAATTTTAAGGGAGAATACTTGGAACAAAATAATATCTGATGAATCCCTAGGGTATATAAAAATATACTGAAAGAGCACCTAAAGGAACTCTCAGAAAACGAAATGAGAAACCTGGGGTCATCAGGACAAGCCAATGACCTGTGACCTAGGAGAACTCACTTACACACACAGCAGACTCCCAAAATATATCAAAACTGGGGCCAAAAGGTGGAAATAACTGGAGATATACCTTCACCAAAATATTTAATGGTTTGTATAGGAAATGGCATGGCATATTGCAGCCTGGAGGCATGAATCACGGGCAATAAGCTTTTCCCCTTGTACACAAGTTAAGCACTCCTAACCATTTTAGTGTGGCTAGGAAACTTCTGGTAGTGCAGCATACTCCTGGTCTGGGTGCCAAAAATCTATGCCCAGGGGAAAGATTTCAGCCACAGATGAAATGTTTGGGATAGGTCTGAAATTAAAAAAAAACACACCTAAAAAACAACTCAAGACTAAGCCTACAGGAAAAGGTGTTTCTCAAAAGCAGATTGCCCCTTATTTGGCAGGTTTGAGATTAGACTGAGCTAGTATTTTTCTTTTTTTTTTCTAGCTCTAGCACTAGAGATCATTCAAGGGGAAAAAAATTCTGTTTTCTTATATATTCTCTTAGTACATAAGTACCTATGGGAACTAGTACATACACAGAATCACAGAACCAGATGCCTGAGGGAGAATCAAAATTTCCTAGTCTGGGTGTACTAAAAACCATCACTTTGATACTGAAAAGATTATTTGTAAAACAAACAAAAAAAATCAACTACTCACATTGATCCCACAAATATTTAGCATCTGATGCTTTGGAAAAAACTGCTTTGTTCTATTCCCAATTGATATCAAGCAGGGCTAGTAAGAATTCATCACCTATTGACTTGTCTTGAATACACAGAAGGAAATACAGACATTTAACTGTTTCAAAGTTTATTGAACACTGTGGGGTTTTTTTCCCCACAGATCTACAAAAAACAGAGTTGGACATTCTTCATGAACTCACAGGAGATAAAAAACATGTTTTGCCTTCATGAACAGGACATTTTGTTTATATTTATTGTGAGGCCTTCCTTTGAAACGTTGCTAAAGTAAGTTACACTGCATTGCCTTTTAAAAAAAAATAAGAGGCTGCCTTTTTCCCTGGTGCCTTGTTTTTTGTTTTGATTTTGCAGAAAAAATCAAAGGCATGGTGGGAGGACTGTCCTACCTCTTTAGACCTGGAGCACCCACTCTGTGCCTCTGTTCTGGACTTTGCACCATTGTAGCTTAGCACTATGGTTAGACAAATAATTAAACCCGATGAAGAAAAATAATTTCTGAGTATTGAAGGAAAATAAAGGAACCAAAAGATTTATCAGATGAAAAATTAATCAGCTAAAAAGGGCAAAGAAAATGTATAGCTCTACCCATACCAAGGAAAATAGCTAATATAAAAAGTAATTATTCTTTGCAAATTTTGCTGTAATGCATAAGGTAAAGGAGGTAAGAAAAAAACCCAACAAAACACCTAGCCAAAAATCAAGAAAACTGTCTGCCATCTATCTTACTGCCAATTCACACAAGGACTTAGCAAATTAGTCAATCCACATCACACTAAGAACCCTAAACAGATGGCATTTCTTTTAAGACAGAAAGCATTAGCTCAAACTGATTTAGAAACTACAATGGAATTACACTGTTATTCCCAGTGGAACAATTTAATTAGTGTTATTAAAATGCAAGCCAAATGAGCCTTATGGTGAAGCATAATATTAATGAAGTAGAATTTTCAGAAGTATAACAATTTCATTTTATTGTATAAAATGTTATAAAAGTTGAAGAGCATCCTTTTAATGTTAACTTAAAATGCATTTTAATTTCATTTTTCTTTTCTAATTGTGCTTGCAGACATGTGACAGACTTTTTTCCGTTTAAACCAGAAAAAGTTTTTTCTATCTGAATTTGTCCAGATTATTTTCATAAAGCAAATTACTTAAATATAAAGTTAATTGCTAGATTTAGTGATTATTTTCATAAGCAAAAGATGAATTAGAATATATAAAATAAAATTAGTTAAATTGTGACCACACAGCTAGTGAAAGATAAAAATTAAAGCCCCTAATTTTCACTAATAAGTGACCCTAATTATTCAAGTATTTATAGATAAAAACACAATAAAATGAAGAAATACTAAATGGCATATAAAACGAAGGATAAAGGAACCCTGATGAATATATCTGAAGTGAACAATTATGTGACTAAATATATGAACTAGTTCAAAACTGTAAACTCACAGACCTCAAAAGGTGTGCTTCTAGGAAAGACTGCTAAAAGAAAAGGAAACTGTTCTGTCCCTTCCAGAATGATTTACACATGTAAAAGGGGGAAATAGGAAAAGAAATAGAAAAAGAATTAGAAAGAGAGAAAGAGAGAAAGAGAGAGAGAAAGAGAGAGAGAAAGAGAGAGAGAGAAAGAGAGAGAGAGAAAGAAAGAGAGAAAGAGAGAAAGAAAGAGAGAAAGAAAGAGAGAAAGAAAGAGAGAAAGAAAGAGAGAAAGAAAGAGAGAAAGAAAGAGAGAAAGAAAGAGAGAAAGAGAAAGCCAAACACCTTTTGCTCCCACCAAAAAGTAGAACGATTACCCTTGCATATTTCCTAAAGTGGTAAGCGTGGAACTCATAGTTTGCCTTATGTATGCAACTTGAGTTTTCACAAGAGAAACTCAGAAAAAATATGCTGCCAATTAGCTAACTTCATAAATGTTCATTGTTTTATCTTTTGCTTTCTGAAATATCACCATTCCAGTTCCAGACGGGAAGTAGTAGACTCCATATGGTAATTAAGTCTCTGTAAGAATCTGCCATTTCCCCATTTCTAGTTTGAAAACTAAGAGGAATATGCTGCTGCTCTCCAGTAATTACACAATGATAACCCTAGAGAACTAAATCAGAAGAGCTCCTTGCTACTCTGTCTTTATAATCACCAATTGGCACTCAGTATCTTAATTACTATATTAAAGTAAATATGCTAGTATCAACTTCAAAAGTAGTCTGAACCAGAAGCAACTCATTCACAATTAAAAAAAAAAAAAAAATTAAAAATCAGAAAAGTGAAGATGTAGAAATTAATCAGTATGTCCTACACATTTTCACCATAGAAAGCAAACCCAAACTTATTTAACTGTCAATGAATGGTCACTTCTCACTGGATTTCTTGAAAGGATCACTTCTTAAGATTTTGGGGAACCAAATATATTCTCTAGATTTTCAAATTTTCAAATTTTGACTGTGTTTTTATTCTGATGTAAGGTTAAGAAGTATGAACTTCTGCCAATCATTTCAATAGTCCACGCCATTATACCCAGCCACACAGTTTTTATTTCAGTTTTGGGGACAACATTAACTAGTTCAAAACTCTAAACTCACAGACCTCAAAAGGTGTGCTTGTAGGAAAGACTGCTAAAAGAATAGGAAACTAGAAAATAGCTATTCCAATCTGTATTTGCCAAACACTTCAAGTTACTTCAAGATTAGAATCTTTTTGCAAATAAAAGGTTTACCTTGGCATCTCCATCTGGTATGAAGAGATAAGCTCCACTTTTATCTCGGTTACTGGTAGTTCCATACCAAGCAAACTCCAGCTTCATTTGATGATTTTTACCATCTTTTTTGGTATTTATTTTCTAAAAGGACAGAGATTCACGTTAGGTTTCCATAAGGCACCACAAAAATTAAAATACAAATTTTTGTGTTTTCAAATGAAATGTAACGTACCTCCAGTAATCCAGACATTCCAGAAAACCACAGTTTCATGTAGGCATTTTCCAATATTATATTATCCACAGAATGCTGCATCTCTTTTATATTGAAAACTCTGTCTAGCTTCTCCTGTCTGCTATTCCTTACATATATGTTATAGTCAGCTAAAACTGCTTCAGAACTCTCATCCTCCAAAAGCTGGTAAACTGCAATCCCAAGAGGTGGCAGATGTGCAACAAAAGAGATCTGTTGGGAGCAAATAAGTAGCCATTACTAAAAATAGCAAAATATCAACTTTTTATAATGAATTTTTGTCCAGAGTAACTCCTTTTGCTTGAATGATTTTAGGATGGCTGAGTTTTCTGACAGTCCATAAATATGAAGAATGAACAAACAAAAATATCTGCATCACTAATTTGCTTGTCATCAAGATTACCAATTATCAATGCAATAATAATTTTGAATCTTGTTAAGAATGTTAGTGATACGTAGTTCTGAGTATATTTGCTTTTCATTGAAGATACATGTGTACTGGATCAAGTGCACACAGACTCTACTTATTTTGTTTTGAAATTTAAATTTAAAAAATGCATGAAAATAACTAAGTATAAAGCATCTCATTTTCAGTCTCTGTTTTTGTAGGAGCTATAATCTGCATAGAAGCATAGAAGAGTAATATAGAGTGTACATCTCCAAAGCAATTTATTTAGAATTTAGAAGTCCAGACGATTAATCTCATTTCTTCTTCAGGCAATAAAAGTACTAATTATTGTGTTGGTTTTGGCTGGGATAAACTTAAATTTCTTCACAGCAGCATTTTTGGTGCTTGGTTTCAGTATTAACCATATTGATAACACAGGGAGGGATGTTTCAGCAATGGCTGAGCAGGGCTTAGGCAGCCTCGGGGCCCTTTCTGCTGCTGCACCAGTGAGAAGGCTGGGGGAGAACAAGGAGTTGGGAGGGGACACAGCCAGGACAGCTGATCTGGAATATCCCTTTGGTCACTGGACAACTGACCAAAGGGATATTCCAGACTGTGTGACATGATGGTCAGCATTAAAAACCGTGAGAAGAAAAAGGAATGGGGGATGTTTGGAGTGATGGTGTTTGTCTTCCTGAGTCACTGTTCCATGTGATGAAGCCCTGTTCTGCTGGGGATGGCTGAGCACCTGGCCAACTGAGACATGGACTTTAAAGAATATAGGATTTTAAAGAAATCAAGATTTTAGTTAGAAATAAGCCTTATGGTTGTTTAAGTGAATTAAAAGCTTTGTAGTTAGCTAAGGAAGACTGGGCTTGAGTTAACTTTTTCCAAATAACTGATTGCTTGTCAGCCTTATGTTTGCTTTGCTGTGCTTGCAACAATAAACAGGGAACCTGATAAATGGGTTTAGGGACACAGGACAATTACAGAGACTCCCCAGTGCTGAAACTCATTGAAAGTCACTGTACCTAAGGAATGGGAGTCCTACCAACACCCATTGGTCACCATTTGCATTGAAAAGGCAGAAAGTTCAGGGCCATGAAGAGTCATTTTACTTCCTCATTTTAAACCCACTCCTCTTGGATGAGACCACCACCCATTTCAAAGGACAAACTACACATGCTTAATTGCTTTTTTGCTAATTACCATACAAAGCGGGGAATGGGATGTACCAGGGTTATGAATATGCATTTGTATTTTGGATATTCAACAGTTCTGTAAATAAAATGACTTTGTGATTTTCTGTAAGGCAGGGTATGTTTTTGGGGAGCTATCCCACATGCTGCCCAGCGCTGCAATAAACACAAACTTTCTAACTTTAAACTGTTAGAGAGTTTTCTGTCTGTCACAGTTGGATATCAGTATTAGGTTGACATTCATATTTTTAATAAATCACACCTTGGGACACAGTGAATGAATTCCTTGTTTTGCTTTGCTTCAGCTTTACCCATGAGCTTTCCCACCATCATTACCCATCCAACTTTATCCTCCACCCCACTGAGCGAGCATGCCTGTGGGGTTGAGCTGCTTAGCAGGGTTTACCCACAGTAGTTATCCCTTTGGAGCACAACTGAGAGACAGTTATTGAGTCAGCTTCACAGAAATATTACCCTGAACTAAGCTCCTACATCAAAAGGGATCAACGCATAAGCCTAACATAAGCAATACAGTATTACTATTCCAGTAATACACTATTAATCTGTCATTAAAAATTTAATGAAATCAATTTTTGATGTGTGATGTGATCACTGAGGACAATTTTCTGTAAGGATGTACAACTCAAAAATTCTCAGAAGTTTTGCTTCAAGCGAAAAACAGGAGGTGGGCTTGAAGTCACCTGTCCAGCTTGAGTATTTGTAAGGGAGAAAGACTCTGAAGGTAAATGCTTAAGCCATTGCACATACCAGACCTTCCAGCCAGAAGAACACACAGATTTGTGTGACTGTGTGCACAGACTGGCACTTGAAGAAGGAAGCAGCTCAGTTGAGAAAGTGAGGGGAAAAGACGGACATCCAGTGTTTTCCAGTAATACAGCTGAAACTGATTCTTTAAATGTAGTAAATTATACCACAAAAGTTTAACAGCTTATCAGTTTAAGAAACATTAATGCTAAACACATTTACGTTGACTTTCTTGCGCGGGGAGTGGTGGGGTGGTGGGTGTGGTGTGATGTTTGTTGTTTTGTTCTGTTTTTTTTACTAAAAATGACTGAATCAATAGTATTGTCTATAGGGAATAAAATTGCCAATATATGAAGTACACTTTCCACTTTCTTCAACTATGAAGCTACAGTATCTGTCAAAAACCATATTTTAATGCATTTACTTGAAGTAGGGTACCTGATAGGCTTCATGTGATACTGTGGTTGCTCCATCCCAAACAGCACTAATCTGGACAGTAACAGGTTTTCCCAAAGGAGACAATAATTTAACTCTGGGTGAATTCACATTGACTGAAACCACTGAAAATCGCTCTTGTTCCGTAGGATTATATATCAGAAGGTATCTGAAAAAACCACATTTACTAAATTATCTTTTGGCAACCAAGCTTCCTCGTTCAGGTTTAATGTTACAGCACATAAATTTTACATACAGAGGATTAAAACAACGTTAGAACAGGTACATACCACAACAAATAAATATACAAAACATTACCAAGAAACAATGGATATTTAACATCAATTATTTGCAGATCTTCTCTTCTTAATGCTATTATTTCTTCAAGAAATTGTGAAAATTACTTAAAAATATACATCTATTCTGCATTATAACTGCTAAAGAACAGCTATTAGCAGTTGCAAAGCGCAATCAAGATACCTAAAGACATTTAAAATGTATTTTTCAGGCTGAAAGATTCAATCCTCATCCACAACTGCTTTTTTTTTCAACACAGTTTAGAAAAAAAATAAGTGAAGAAAACTGGCTCTACATATATATATTTACTAAAGGAACTAGTGTCTCTCTGCTATAAGTCAAAGTACAAAGCTATTTAAATTATAATTTAGCATCATTCACTATGGCAACTGTTTGCATATCTTCTTAATAAATACATATGGAATAACTATTTTTTCCGTAGTCTAATGCCTCTTCTTACATTTGAACATAGAGTATGCTACTAACCAAAAGAATCAGCCATGAGCTGAACAGACTGACTTCATTAGCCTATATATATACATGTATTATTACAGGTACATATATTGTAAGGTACAGAAAAACAAAATTATACTAGAACATTTGTGGCTCATGTAATTGTAGGTCTATCATTGTACTTCATGTATTTTCCCTGACAAGCTCAAAGAATGCAGTATTACAACTGTTCCCTGAAGTTTCCCTCTGTTCATGCCATCCTATAAAAGAAACCTTTTACAACAAAAACTGCTCTTGCCAAAACTTCTGACAATTTCTTAACCATATACAGCAGAATGAATACTCTATCTTCAACCTCCTTAACGCTCCCCACTGTAAAGCAGTTTACTTCTTCATGGGATCTGATCTTTCATCAGTTCCCATGAGATCCATTCCTTACTTATCAAATCACTCCTTCCACACTTCTTCCAAGTAGATTCTCCCTGTTCCCTGCTCTGTGTTTTCTACACAGATTATTCAGGGTTTTGTTTGTGGCTTTATTTCTTTTGCTTTCACATCTTAGACCTCAAAGTCAATTACCCCCTTGGCAGATCAAACCACTTCACCTAGAATTGTCTCCATCCACCCAACCTACAAATCTCATTCAGAATCCTGACCAGCCCACCATTTCTCCCTTATCTTTTTACTGCCTTCTTTGTTCACCTGCATCAAACTTGGCTGGTAAATTTCCCAGAACTCCACTGCTATGCTATTACCTTACAATCAGTAGGAAATGAAAGGTCAACTCCAATTTCTCATTAGCTGAATAAACACAATCAGAAGCTTTATTAGCTTTTTATATCAAGAACCTTTGAATTACTTGCCATATATCAAATGAGCTTCCTATGAAAATATTTTCAACTCCTTAAATTCCTGTGCTAATGTATTGTCTAAAACATGCCTTCTAGGCATACTTCTAAGCATAAAATCTAAGCATAAGATTTTCAATGTGTACTTGTGATCACAACCAAAAATGCTTTTGGATGCTCTCTTTTGCCCTGTTTCATGCTGAAGACTCCTAGATTACTAGACAATATAATAGTTAACCATATCCTGGGTCAGCTTTCAGAGTTTTTAAGAACTTGTGCAAGACTTTGTGAGAACCTCCTCTATACTTGGGTAGGGCATTTTACACTTCTCCTTATCTGGAGCTGTCTTCTTTCAGAGTAAGATTTCAATTTAAATGTTTAATCTTAAGATGTGTTTTTGTTGGTTTGTTAATTTTTTTTTTAAAAATAACATTAGTGGAATCAAAACTTAGCTAAATCAACCCTGCTCTCAGTCTCAACCCATTACAAGTTAGGAAGAGAAAAGAAATGTCATCAAGTTTTTTTAAGAGCTCCTCATGTACTGTGAAAAAAAGTGTTAAGAACTCTCTCAGAAACAATACAGATTAAGAGATAAATGAACACCAAAGCTCAAAATGAATCTTCATTCTCATCCATCAACAGAACACCACAATCTTTTTATTCTTCTTATACAATTGAATTCCTCAATTCTTATGTCTCCAAGTAAAAGGAGACCTTGTGCATATAATAATTTTTCAGTAATGCTACAACTCCTCATTAAATTTAAATTATCTGCCAAGCAAAGAACGTATTATATATTAACATATTATATATTAACATATTATATATTAACATATGCAAAAAAATATTTCCAGGAACTTAGTTCACCAAAGACCTTAGGAACTGTAGTATTAATATTATATTTCATCTGGCTACTTTTAAAAAAATTGTATTTGGGTTAAACAAATTTATTATTGTATCAAAATGTATACATTTTTAACTTCTTGAATTAATGTGTTTTGAGTTCATTGTATGTGTGTAGAGTAATAAGATAGTCAGAGGAAGCTAGCAATGACAGGGCAGATTTTCAGCATTTGAAATGCAGGAATTTTGACTAGATACTAATATTTTGTTTTAACATATTTCAGGAGGACTGTAGTAGTTATACAATGTAAGACATAATTCTTGTGCATATACAAAAGCACTGACTAATTCAATTAAACCACATTACTCCTGAAGTCCCACTCAATTCCTGCCCTTAAATAATATCCCACCATAAAAATTGTAGATTTTATTTGAGAAAAAAAAAAGGAGCTGCACCTCACTGAAGCTGTATCATTGCAAAGAATGTCATGCAAAAAGCTGAGTACAATTGCTTAATGCACTGTGGTTGCACTAAACAGAGGAGCAACTTGATAATATTTAAAGGTTTTCTATTCCTTATTTTAATGCAAAAACATGAATATTACTGTCTTTCAGAAGAAGCAAGCAAATATTTTCATTATTCAGGTCGTATCTTTCATTCAGTTAAAGAGTGAAGGGTTTTAATGGTTATTGGTAAAATTCAAATGGAAATTTTAATCTGAAATATTTTACTTCAGAGGCACCATTATGGGAAAGAGTCAGCCGTAATTTATTTCATTTATTCAAGAAATCTAAGAATCCTAAAGCTATGTTAAAATAAACTGCATTAATACAAAAACCATGACTAAACCACTCATATGGAGACCACATATTTCACATCTGCACTGAGAGCAGGAGTTAACTGCTTCCAGCCCACCAAAACCTGAGATGTTACTGCAGATTTGAGCTCCTAGTCCTAAACTGGATGCATCACAAATATTTGCAATTTAAGAAAAGCAAATCCCAACACCTTTTCTGACACTTTTGAAAAGGTATATCTTGAATTCTTTTACCTCATACTTTTTTGGGTCTCTGAAACTCCAAACA
This sequence comes from Phylloscopus collybita, assembly GCA_027886175.1. NCBI lineage: Eukaryota > Metazoa > Chordata > Aves > Passeriformes > Phylloscopidae > Phylloscopus > Phylloscopus collybita. The sequence goes on along the minus strand of JAJNNQ010000086.1, from coordinate 6,456,626 downwards.
GGTATCTTTTGTCATACAAGCATAACCACTTTTCCTAGGTAATCTACCATTAATAATATTAATAAACCCTATTAAATGTATACATACAAGCATCAAAAATATTTTGACCAGACTTTCCTATAATACAAGATTTAACTTGTGAAACATTTTCAACAAGAGTTGGAACACACCCCTCAGCCCCCCACCCATTTTTTATTTCAATCACTGTCATTATTAAATTTAAAAAGACATAAACTGCTGTAGGTTTATTTATTGACAAAAATATGAATAAAGATTTAGATCTCTAACAACTTTAATCTCTGCCTCCTAAAAGAATATTGCTTCTTAAAGAGAAGATCTTCAGTATTTCAAAAGATCACTGTTTTCTGTTTCTCCAATAGGCATAAACATATGGGCATCTATATTGATACACATATTTACTGGTAACACCTGCAACACAATTACCATAATTACCACTTCCATTTGAAGTTCATTCATCCTTCCTTCACAAGAGATGCATTCAACTAATGTGAGAAGTCATAACTCACTAGTAGTAAATGTCAGAGCATCATCAATGATAAAGGCTTATCCAAATTAAAAAAAAAAAAAAAACAACCAACATCTCTTCAAGGCACTTGGATTCACAGTTCAAGTCACCAATGTTCATTGCTCAGCAAAGTAACTTTATTCAAATACATTGGGAAAACAAATTCCTTGAGGAACTCTAGCTCAGACTGACCAATTTTACTGAAATTTCTCCAGCAAACCTTCTGAGATGGATTGGAGCATTTCCCATTATAAATGGTTTCATCCATTTATGAAACCAATCAGTTCTCTGGACACACAGGCACATAGGCACAATTTTAATGCAAAGTAACACAAGACCTTCAAAGCCGATTAGTTTCTTTCACTCTTCTCCCATAAAAGCCAAGATAAAAACCACCTAAGTTGTAAAAAAAAAAAAAAAGCAACAAGCACACCCAATACTGAGAAAAGGTACAAACTATGAAGCCAAATTATATACTATATCAGTGATCTTCCACTGAAGAACAAAAGAGAAAAACAGTTCTGAAAACATCAAGAGGGGAGTGATTAAAACAGATTAAACTGCTTTATGTTATAAAGAAAAGGAATTGAAGTAACTACATATGTTAAAATTCACCAGAAAGGCTGGTGGGTTAGAAACCACAGTTCAGCTAGATATGTATTCTGAGTTCTCGACTGTTGATGAACTTTGATAGACTAGGACTTCAAAATTGCAAACAAAACAGAAATTCTCTTAAAAAAAAATTCATATAACTGGGTAAATAGAATCAAAACTGTTTAACACCTTAAAAATGCAAGAAAAATTGCTTTGAAAGATGGTAGAAGAATCAGTAGGTTGCAATGTTTAATTACTGAACACTGATGTATATGAGGTAGAAACAAACCAGAGCTTAATATTTAAACTGCATAAAGCACTTCTTGCCATGGTGCTTCCAAAAATACTGCTAAAAAATCAGAACTACAAGCCCTCTGATGTAGGTCGGAATTTCAACAAAAAATGCCCTCCAAAGTCCAAGAAAACTAGAATCCTAAGAAACTGCCATGAATTGCCATTACATAGGCTCATGTCTTTAGGGATGGAGGTACATGGAAAAAAAAAGAATCAAGACCTTGATTTAAACCAGGCATTTATCTGTTCATTGTGTATATATGTAGAATGTGAAGAAAAGACTTCTGTGATTCTTGCACTGAAGCCCAAGAAAACACCAAGATACTTATTTTTCTCATTTTTTAAAAAATACAGAATAAAACCATGAGTAACTTGAGCACAAAAATTACTCCCCTCTTATTTAAAAAGCTCTCTCCTTGCTGTAGAGGGTGATGGGGAAAAACATAGAATAAAACCTAACCATAAAAATTCCCTTTGCTTAAGAAGGAAAACTGAATACTTACTCAAAATACTGGGTTAAAAAAAAAAAAAAAAAAAAAAAAAAAAAAAAAAAAAAAAAAAAAAAGAGAAAGAAAAAAGAGGTTACATCAAGTTACTTAGCTCTTTCCAAACTCTAATGGTCCCTCATGTAAGATTCAAGGCCTTCTCAGTCAAAAATATGAATAACATAACATTTTAGCTACAGACCCCCTCATCCATTTTGCATGCTTTTCTGCTAGGAATTACTAAAGATGACCTATAAAATGTACCTATAGAGCCTATAAAATAATTGTTCTGAAAATAAATGCCATATATACAGTATTCAGGATATTATCTGTTCATAGTGCTCCTCTGGTTATACAGAAATCAGACATTTTCCAATATCTCAATTGATGGTCTGTTCTTAATATTCCTTTAGGAACAAAACTCATCAAAAGCCAACTGTGCAGGCTCATAATTGTGACACTCTCCTTGGCAGCAGATCAATGCTTTTTTCCTACAGCTCAATTACTAAATTGAGCTTCAGAAGCTGTGTGTTTCACAGCATTTCAAGACACTTTTCAGTTCTATTCAAAATTCATTTTGTAAGCAATTTAGGCAACAGAGAAGGTTTTGGACAAATTTATTCAAACCCTCATCCACGCAAATCTTGTGACCAATGTCCTCCACTTTCTGAAGGTATTGGAGTCTGATTCATGCACGCTCTTCTCAAAGAAAATTTGACTCCTGGTACTTTAAGCTATCCTTATTTCCCCTTTTTGAAATATCTATTTCTCAAATGTAAAATATTCTCATGATTTCACCCAGATAATACTTCTTCTATTATATGTTATTGTAAATACTGAACTCTATATCTCTGTGTGCCTCAAACTATTATCCGTGACATCTGATAATATCTCCTTTCAATGGTGGCAAATTCTACTGAAAAAAAAAAGAAAAATGAAGGAAACAAAGAGTATCAAAAACAATTTGTTAATTAATTTTGAGATAAAACCCCATAAGCTGCTGAGGAATTACTTCATGTATTTTGGGACAGATATGCATGGATACTTGTCCAATAATACAAAAATAATTTTCTTCCTAGTTCATATTTCAAAAGGGAACAAAATCAGCAATACCCATTAGATGCATCAGAAGCTTTTGTGGTTTTTTCCAGAAGGGGAAATACACTTCTAGTATTAAATCATACCAACTAATTTACAGAAGTCTGATGTTAGGGATTTAGGATATTTCTTTTAGAAACAGGATTTCTGGGGGATGAGGAGAGGGAGGGGTGTAGACAGGCAAAGAGAAAATGCAAGATTTTCCAGTTTAAGGAAATTTTTTGACCCTTAGCATTCCTACAGGGAACTGATCTGTTGTTACCAATCTACACAGTTAGTACTAGTAGTTACTGCACTGATCAATACTCCTCACCACAACTGAAGCCTACTTACAGTAATATTAATAAAAAAATCAAAAAAACCTCCACAACCCCCCAACATCACTCTGCAAACATATAATGCATAAAACAGTTAAAATATCTAGCACTCAGACAACCTTTCATCAAAAGTGATACAAAAGCACCTCACCTTTTACAGCAGATTTGCCAAGTGAGAAAATAGCATTTGTCAGAGGAAAAAATGTTTTTGTCTTAAACAGAAAATTCCATTTTCCTGTACAACAAACAGAACATAAATTCCTGTGCTTGTGCACAACCACTCTAAGCAGAGATGTCCTCTCATTAGAGCAACCAGTTCTTATATAAACATCAGGCAGTCTTTAAGATCACTGAAAGGTCTTACATGCTTAAACCACTCTATTTTTCTCTTTCATTCCACCTGGTCAAACAGAAGTCTATGCACAAAACAGACTGTTTTATAACCTTAGGTCATGTCAGGTACTACAAAATACCCCATTTCTCTATGAATCCCAAGAGTAAACTGAAAAGAGAAAGGAAAATCTAGATTCTAACAAACCCCCCCCATGGACTAAGAGGTTGCTGTAGCTTGACCTCTTAAACAAAATGAGAAATCACTAGGGCAAACACTGAAAAATGCTGCAATCGCTAGTCTTGAAAAATCCAAATCTGATAATATTGTTCTGCAGCTTAAGCACAAGTTTTTCTAAAATAAAATTAGTTTTTAATGATTTTAAACATTTCCTCCAATTATGTCTTCCTATTTTCCACTGCATGTATAATGACTGTAACAAACCTGTATGCATTTATAGATTATCTTCATTATTTTCAGTATTTTCAAGCTAAAGAGATGATGCTCTTTCAACGTCACTGTATGTCAAAGTAACTTTGGTTGCTTTCTTTGACTTAATGCTCTTGTTTTCCTACTAACCCTTTCCAAAGTGTCACCCATATTTTTGATGAAGTTTTCATCACTCGAGTATAGCACGCTATTTCAGTTGCATTTTACAGAGAACATTTCCACCTAAATTATCCAAGAGGAAAATTGCCTTTGGCACCATACAAGTAACTCCCTCAATTTCATCTTCTGCCATACCTAGTCTGCCTCACTAACGCCCATTTGATCAGTCCACATGTTGTTTTTCCATGTAATGTGCAATACTTCCAACTTGCCTGCTTCTTTGACTATGAAATAATGTCTCCAGTTTACCAAGACAGTTTTAAATACTAATCCTGTATAGAGTGGTTGTTGTCAGTATGACATCAACTTTTATAATCTATTTACACTCTACTCTGTCAGCATGACAGATACAAAAGAAAATAACTTGTGACTTTAGTATCTTACCAAAAGAATTCATTACTTGCTTTTTGGCCTCCCTTTGCACAAGAAAATTCCACCCTACTCAGATTGATACCAAAGGATATAATTTGAATAATATGTGATATCCAACATTTACCAATAAACATTTATCAATGAACATTTCGAAAACTACTAGGCAAGCAGCAAGTCTATTAACTGAGTGAATGTAGCACAAAGTTAAGGTCAAGGGAACATATGAAACTACAGTGAAACTGTGCTTAACTGGCATCAACACAATTATACTAAAATAATTTCAATAATTGCTGGAGATTAAACATACCTCCTCTGAGATACAGTAGATACTGAAATCATTTGCATTTGTAACTATAAAATCCTTGCCATTTAATTAAATTGAGAAGCCTTTTGTTTATGATTAGGACCTATGCTCTCAGACATAGTGTCAGATGTAAATGCAAAATCTGGGGCAGTAGGAATATGAGTGCTTTACTAAAAATCAAGTTAAACAAACAGTTTTTTATTAAGTCACAGAAAAGCAGGTTTTCCCCAAAAGAAGATTCCAATACCTTCCCCCAAGGGCCTTTTATCTGACTGGATAAAGTCTAATGAGATTTATCAGTTTACCTAACAAAATAAAATAAATAATGCTAATACGTTCCTCTACATGATATCCAGATAAGCTTCTTATAAATTCATCAATACTGTCACAGATGTAACAAGAAAAGAAAATCAATTTACATCTAGGCAGCAAATTATAATCCAATTAAACTGTTCATTCTAGAGTAGAATATTAATATTGAATATATATAATAAAATATGATCATACATAAATAAATAGCAGGATTTTTCCTCTTTTCTTAAGTAAGACATCTTTTGTAGTTTAGAAATAATATTCTGCGTATGAGTTAGTAGGATGGTAATCTTAACCTCAAATTACCAGCACATAACATAAATTTGTGTTGCTTTCATAAGGTGTAAAAAGGTAGAAATACAATCTATTATCCAAGGATCAGCTTTTCATTATACTACCAAACTGATGACATCAAGAAATAAAGAGATACTATCAATAAGTAAATTCACAAGAATCTACTTCAGTAAAGTTGCCACTAACAGAATATAATGCCATGATTATAACAGCATTTGTAAAGAAATGTGTAGTTTAGAAATAGACCTATACTAAAATTATATATTATTTCTAAGTGCAGTAATGTCTGATGGTTCTGTTTAACATACAAATAAATAAAACCACTGATTCCACAGTTATAAAAAAGTTCCATAATCTTAACTTGACATTTCAAAATCACTGCAGGATTACCCTTCCTAATGACATCCCCAAATCTGAGCTTCAGTCTCATAAATAAAGGTGAGAGAACTCACACAACATGCATTCCTATGAATTCTCTCCTTTATAACTCTACAGAGAAATCTTTATAATATCCATTGCTCATGCAAAAGGCACAGAATTAGGCAGACAATAGGCACATAATCCATCCCTCCACTCTCACAGGAAACAGGACCTTTGTGTGGCTTTCTCAAGAACAAACCATGGAACACCCTCAGGAAAACAGCATTCACAAAAGAAAAAAAAACACAGACAATGGCACAGCAAGAACTATAAATTTTGAGAACATGAAAAAAATCAACATCAACCTAAGACAAGACTTTTAAATGTTATGTACCTACTACATATGCCAGATACACATATGTCCTATGATTCAGATGGATTGCAGTAGCACACATATTCTAATCTGGAGCACATAACTACTCTCCAATTAAGGATAAAAGGGTTAAGTCCAAAGGCACTATTTTAAATTTTTCTTTTTTACCACAAAGTTGTGAGATGTTCTGAGGTCCAAGATGGGCTTGAAGCCCCCTGACTTTTTCAGGATCAGGAAGTACCTTCACTAAAATCCTTTCCTTGTTCCTCTTGTAGTGCAGGCTTTATAAATCTGCATTTGGAAGGGAAAAAAAGTCTGGTTCAGAAGAGCAGAAAGACTTTTAAGTATTCCGTATCACTTCAGTCAGTGCCTTGAGAGCCTTGGACTAACTACAATATTGCCTCAAGGTAACTCCAGTAAAAAGGCTGAGGGGGCCAGTGCCTGGAAAAAAAAGAAATACACAAATGTACTAATAAACTGAAAATATGTAGAATCTACTTCCAAAACTGGTTCAACAAGTACATGCATACTATGCAGATCTTTCAGTTGTATTCAATCATTCACTACCATATTCTTTCATAATGATCACTTTCAGTGTTCTGAAAAGAAGCTCAGGATTTTTCCTTCCCCTAGAGTATGTTTAGTTCACCTGTTCCTTCTGCATTTCACTATGCTTCCACTACAGTCTTCTCAGAGGAAACCAGAAATTTATTGTAAGACCTAATTGTCATATTTTATCTTAATGATGTAATTTTTTTTAGCAATTGAAGCATCAGACACCTTCACTGTCTGACTGTACTGGTGCTGCAAACTCCCAAAAAGGTGCCAACATTCTGTACAGTGAAATGAAAGGACTAAATTTGTGCAATTTAGAAAAACTGCAAAGAGTCTATGAATCCTACAAACTGTGAACTTATTTACTGATTTAATTTTGCAATGGCAATTTCAAAGACAGTCAGTAAACAAAAACATTTAGAACATTTAGAACTGTTATTGGTTCATCCACAGTAAGACAGACCAAAAACTGAGAAAAAGTTTGATGTTTAAGAATTTTTACACATCAAAAAAATCAATCTTTAAAATCTTGAAATGTAACAACTTTTAGAATAACTTGAATTCAGAAGCATATCATTCAAAAACTGAGTTAAAAAAATTAATTTCATAAAAGCTTTGAAGTACAATTAATTGAAAATCAAAGATGCTTTTTTCTTCTCTAAAATGACTATTTGTCACACCTCAAAAAATGTACCACAGTTCAATTTTAAAGCCCTTGAAAAAATCCAGGCATTCATCTCTTAGCTTATTTGTTTTGGTTTTAGACTTTACAGATAAAACTTTTGAAGAGATGTCAGCTACCAGTGCCTGGAGTCAGTTCTGAGATAAGCCTGTATATAGTATACTATTTCAATGTTTTTTAACACAAAAAGTAGAAAACTTGCACAGAAAATATAGAAACTTATGAAAAACTGTTATGACCTTACACAAAGAGTGATAATAAAGAGATCAAGGTGCTGTGAAACACTTCCATACCCCTCACTTCCTGTCCCTTTAGACTATCAATGAGAGTTTGCTGGTTTGGTCATAAAGATAGTTGCACAGCTAATTTCCACCTAAAAAAACCAGAATTAATGTATCATGCTTTTTATTCATTTTGAATGAAGACCACTTTTACCAGAACTATTTTTATTGAAATACTTATTTCAAGTTAAAATTTAGTGACATTTCAAGATTCAGACATCTATCTGAGTTATCCTGAGTCAGCCAAGCATTTCATTGCCTCTGCAACAGCTCTCCCATTATGAAAACCAAGGAGAATGTTTTTTTAAGTACCCAATCAATTTAGTCAAAATGATCTTGAGCTTACTGCGAATATGTTCCTGGCAGTTACAGGTAACCTGAAATCTAGTAAATTGATCAGTCAGCTGAACACTTGAAAGTAATTCTCAAAAGACCATTAGGCTGTATTCAACCTAAGCAGCCAAAGTGCAGGCTCTTCTTATATCACCTCTAAAGTGTTTTCTATTTTTTCACCCACTTGCACTACTGTGTGCTTAATAGAAGGGCTTAATTAAGCATTGTTTCTTAATAGAAGCAGTAGATTTTAAGGCTTGACTAAATGACAATTATCCTGTCCACCTCCCCGAAAGATACTGATTCAGAGATTTCACTTAAACAAAACCACAAGGTTGTGCATATTGCAATCACTATTTCATCCAGTTAAAACTTGAAACTATTGGTTTGGTTAGTGTTTGTCTGCTTGCTTATTTTTTCAAGATCAGTTTTCTTCTCTGGGGAACAGGTGTGCATATTAACAATGTGTGAATTGCCACAAATATTTATGAACACATCTTAAATGTGACAGTATTTCCTGTTTTCCTTAAACTTATTTTTTTCTTTCACTGAGATTTGAAAATACCTTTGTTTCTACTGTCCTTTTTATTCTACCTGTTTTGGAGTATGGGAATACATATGCCTTTGAAATCATGCAAGCATAAAAGCATTTAAGATGTTTATTATTAAAATGTAAAATGCTGTTGGAGCTTTTAACAGCATGGGACTAAATTTTAGATAGACTGTACCAAAAAGGGGAGCATAGATCTAAAGGGGGAAAAAAGGAAACAAAAAAAATCACCATCAAAGCAGAAGTTGCCAAATAAAGAGCAATACTCTGATCCAGTCACTTTCTAAACTCACAGAGATATATTTTATATATGTGACTAATAAAGTTTACTTCTCAAAAAATTAGTCTTGCTGTCATCATCCAACCAAATGCAGTAACATACACACGGCTCTGTCAAGAATTTTTGACTTTTGTACATTTTTCTTACATTTCATACATTAAAATTAGCAATATAGCTTTAGTTTCTACATTATAGTGCTGTGTTGAAAAAGCAGTGAGTACCTTGCCAAGTGAATTTTTGAAAAGATTATCAATTTGAAAATTTATAGAAGTAGATTGGGATTTTCTTTCTCCAAAAATACCACACATTTTGGACCCAATGGGATAAACACAATGTATGCCAAAACTTTATTAAATACAGCTTTATGCCAAAATCTGCTCATGGATAACAAGATAAGGATAATGGCCCGGATTATTTTGTATCCTCTATTTGAAAAAAGGAAACTTTATTTTATAAGGTGGTTATCACTAAACTACTTTGACAGATCTTTGAAGAAATAATTGATTACAGCACATCCTCCTACAATTAATACTATAGGAAACCTAAATATTTCAGCTAGTGGAAATAGTGTCTGCTAAGCTATAAAACTTATAGCTGATAAGAAGGTTATCATATCATATTGTTCCTCTAAGATTAGCTGACAGATGTTATTTGTGGTTAAATTATAAAAATAGTTGGTTTAGCGCTAAAAATAATCCTAAAATTGATGACTTTTGAAATTTTTTTCAATTCCATAGTATCTTCAGTTCAGATAGGATAGAGTGCAGTGGAGCTCAGTATTGAAGATGCCCAGGTTCAGGAGTTAAAACAAAAAGGGGGAACAAGAGATAAAACTTAATTGCCATTGTTAGGCCTTTTTACTAAGATTCACTCAGTAAATTCACAATTGTGCCAAACAAGACCACTACAAGATCCAAGCTGGTGCAGACAGTCAATCCAGTCATGTATCATGCTCCCCTGCAATGCTGTCTCCAGAAAAACACAGAAATAGCAGAAAAACTCTTCCCCTCACAGTCAGTGTGCCCTTCATCTGCTGCTGACAGCTTAAACTGGACAACAAGAGGCACAGACAGACCCCCTGCCCACCAAGTCAAGTGAGTGAAAATCTTCTGCACATCCAGGAACTACAACCTCCAGCAGACTGTTCTTGAAAACCTATTATTATATTAAATAGCTGGCTAGTCACAGAGTATGAACCAGCATGCAATTTGTCTGCACACTTTCCAAGTGTCTGTCTCCAAGTGACTTTGTCTCCAAGACATCCAGGAATTTTAAACCTCAGAACAAGACTGAAGTCATTCTGTCTTGTCTTGGGTTATGGAACCAAAAATGTGTATTCTATTTCATCTGTTGAAAGCAGTTGGGGAGATGTTTTCGTTTTTTTCTTTATCTCTTGTGACTCTGGGAGGAGGGGGGTGGGTGCCTTCTGATAATGGGGCAGCTGTTAAACCAGGAGGGGCAGTGTTTGTTATTATCTTTTTGTCCTCCCTCCAGGGGTACATGTTCTGCTAATGGGCCATCAGTCATCCCCAAACTACACCCTCCCCAAAGCAGTACATCCACATTCCGTCATCCCAGTGTGAGATGCTCCACCCAGTGGGGGGAGCCAACCATTCCTACCTGGATAAAACTGAGACACAGGAACACAAAGTATCTGGCTCCACTGGCTTCCCAGAGGAAGACTGGACCCTTCTCATCATCACTGGACCCTTGTTCTACAGGATCATCTCTGCTCCAACAGAACCACCTCTGCCACTCCAGGAGGACTCACTGTGGGCTGCTCCCAACCCCCTGACCAACAGGGTGTCAGGTTGGAGCTCTGACTCTGTCAGGGTTTCTGGGATTGTTGTTTATTTGTTTGCTTGCTTGTTTTTTGTTCTATTACATTTGTATTGTAATATTCTAGTAAAGAACTGTTATTCCTATTTCCAAATGTTTGCCTGAAAGCCCTTAATTGCAAAATTATAATTTGGAGGGGGGGAGGGGTTTACATTCTCCATTCTAAGGGAAACTCCAGCTTTCCCTGGCAGAGACCTGTCTTTCCAAACTAAGACAGTATCTAGTTGGATATTATCTTGTGAAAGCTCCATTTTTCAGCTGAAATAAACAATTTTTTTAAAAGCATGCAACTTCATTTATCAGTTAAAAGGGATTTAATGTAATTAAGGACTCCATAATTTCAGTAGTCAATCTGATCATAAGACCACTTAGTTATCCTGACGTGGCGGAGTTAAAGTTAAGATCTAAAATACTCTGTATACCTATTTCATCAAAATGAACACATTACTTTTAAAATAAGATTGTGGATTCATAAAGATATCACAACAGCATTACAGAGAAGAGATGCTCACATGGGGGCAGAAACAATTTCAAATAGGTTACAGGTGGCACCTGCTTAGAAACAGTTTGAAAGATCATTCTCAACTATACAACAATATGGAGATACTTCATACTAGAACACTAACAAGATCTATACCTAAATATAGATCTTTACCCACTTTATTTTTTTTCCATGTAATTGAGTTGTCATAGCTCTCCTCTACAGCCTGTCAGATCAGTTTTCACTACCAACTACAACTTTCATGAGCAGTGAAGACAACACTTAATTAAAATACCAAAGGGAAGGATGGATGAAACAGTCAAAAAGCACACTACCAACTGTGTTCCTGTAGAAAGCTGATTATATTTGCAATCAGTAAAATAAGGGGGGGTGGTATGTGGAAATTAGTGAGATTTGAAAAGCCATTATGAGCTTTTGATTACTGAAAGTGTCCCTCTAAACTCACATGAGATATGAACCACACTTAGATACGACTAACCAAGCTAGAATACATATATTTTTTAAAATTCTGACACAGAAATGCAAAAATACAAAAATATAAATAGCCAATCAAAGAAAAGTAACACCTTGCCAGTTACACTGATTTAACTTCTATGCCATATAATGACACATTAGAACACAACAGCAAAAAGAAATCTGGAGATTCAATTGTACAATGATGAATAATAAAGACTATTAGGAACAGAAGATAAGCAAATGACAAAGTTTTGATGAAAATCAGGATTTAAAATCAGCTACTGCCTCAAAATTTTGAATGGAAAAAACCAATTTCTTTCCTACAAACTTTATAAGCGTAGTTATTCTTAATAACAGATTTATTGTGTTGAGTTTAAGCCTCTACTGAAAACATTTTTGTCAGCTTACATACCACTTTTCCCAATGGTAATAAAGTTAGTGAAGATTCACACTACAACCAGAGATAAAGTTAGAAGCCTAAAGAGACTAAGCTAATTTTGATAGGCAAAAACAGTTTAACAAACATATATACAAATGAAAATTTTAACAACAACAACAAAAAGAAGTAGTGTATATTTATGCATTACTTCCAAAGTGTTTCCAAAAAAGGATGTAAAAAACCCCCCAGTGTTTAGTCAGTAATATCAATATTATCTTATAATCTTTCTTTGCCCTTTCTGTTTCATTTTTCCCTCTCATCATTCTTTTTTTCCGTATTTCTGATTGCAGTTTTTGGAACACATATACTTTATATGACTGCATGGTATCTTCACAACACCAGACAAAATAAAGTTAGCAATTTTCTACTAGTACTATCTTCTTAGTAAGTTAAGACCAGTTTAATAGTCTGCTAGAATAATATTAATGGTAATGTCATGTATATCTGTTTAACATATAAGTCGAAGGGAAAAAGAAGGCAAATGTCTGAAATTAATTAAGACCAAAAAGGGAAAAATTTACTTAGCATAGTATGCAGAGACAAAAGGGGAACACTGTATGCAAACAAAAGGTGTATTAGGGGGTGAAAGGGGCACAGGGAAAATTTCAACAGCCAACCTAGGTAAGGAAAGAAAAGGCAATAAAGCTATCCTCAAATGGCAAAGAAAGTCTACATTGTTAACTTGCCTCCAACCAAGTGCTTATACACTACATATACAATCCTCTTCCAGTGAAGAAACCTGAGGAGATAATTTTGAAAAGCTAAAATATTTTAGTTAAATAAACAGGCACCTGGGTTCTTGGCCATTTTGGACAAGTTTAAGATAATCTATTAGCATCTATATAGCACTCCAATAAGAGAAGTCCTATTTAAAAAAGCATGCTCTAGAGAAAAGCACACACTAGATACATTATGTTCATTTAGTGCTGGAGGACTGAAGACAGCTTCACCCAAAACGTCTCAAAAACTAAACTTTACTCACACTTTCAAAGGATTTAGTATTTTTTTAACAGTAGCAGTTAGTCTTCTGAATAGTTGCACACCTGCATGAATTAGGCAAGAAAGTCTTATTAGCTTGCCATTTGCTAGAATTAGAGAAATCAAATACTAACATCAGCAAAAATAGCATTCACTGCCTTTAAGATGAATCTTAAATCTTCTGTTCTGTAAGCAAAAATCTTGTATTATTTGATTTACACACACAGCAGCTCTCATACCGAGATATCTTACTTACTTTATTTGAATCAGTCACTTTAAATGAATGTGTACATTATTTCAGGTGGGACAGTGAGTGTTCATGGGCATAGCAGGATGCCAGTTTCAGCTGAATACTCTACAACTACATATAAATAAAAAAGTAACCCCTCCTAATAAAATGGAAAGCTGGAGTTAAGAGAGAACAGTGCCCTAGTTTATTTTCTATTTGATTTTTAAAGAGAATTCAGTATTAATAAATTGTGATTTTTAGATCTTATAAAAACTTAACATTTTGCTCACAGAGCTAACTTAGGCATCTGTAATTCTGCTTTATCAGAATCTTCTATTTCTTCTCTTGAGCACAATCAATTTAGCATTACGATTCTGTAAAAGCACACAGAAACAGAATACACACTTCAGCTGTGGTAGGTGAGAAATGCCTATAGTTTTAACATGCTGTGTCCTCTTTCAATTGGACATAAAAATATTATCATAATCTCCCAGACTTATTTTTTAATTGTCTTTATTTTTCTTAACTCTTAGCTCTATTTTGAGCAAAAATTGAAAAAGAAAAAAAAATGGAAATGGCATAAAAACTACTTACTAGGTAGTGAAAATGCATACATTGCTAAAAGAATCTCAGACAAATAATATAAATTATTTACCTTGGTTGCAATGTCAGCTTTATAACTGTCTTGTGTGGCAAAGAATCTTGAGAAGCCTGAACATCCTCCTACAAGAGAACATATTTGAATTTGCTTTTGAATGGATAATATATGAGTTATTTCTATTATATGCATTCTTGGGAGTACAAAACCATGTTACCAACACCATAAACCAAGGCTTATTTTAGCATATTACTGAGGATGGCAAGCCACAAAGTTTAATAAACAAAGTACGTCACAGTGAGAAAAGAAAGACACTTTGACCAACTCACTGGGAAATACTTGTTTTCCTTTAGGATCTTATTAGATTCCATTATCAAATTATTACACCTGTGTTTTTATTTTTGCATACAAGAATCACTTTATAATCACTAACTTCCTGCAAATATTGCAAATACTTGTCACATATTTTTATTTAATTTCCCTTGCTATAAATTCACTCTGAAACACTACACTCCTGTGCACTTATCACAAGTGTGTAGTCTCCTGTGAGGTCTCATTGTTACCTTATACTGTACACAAAGAAAAGTTTCAAAAAACATAATTTGGGTGTGGTGTGGTACAAGACTCACTTCCACTGAGGAAGGGTAGAGGCATCAGTAGGTGTCACCATTTGCATAGCCTAAGAGAGCAGCCAAACTGCTGATCCACAGTGCATTCCAGTCAGTTCTTACAATGCTGACCACTACAGGCTTTGAAACTAAAGTGCCAAGTTCCTCAAAACGTCCTCAAAATAATGTTTTTCAAATCCAGCAATTGTCACTTACATTAAAATTTTCTTTCTGCACTGAAAGAACTAAGACTAATGTATATGAATCGTGTATAGTTGCAGATTCACTTTCACAGGTTGAACCTCATCCGTGATCCAACCAAAGCTGGGTCATTCTGGGATCTTTAAGTGTCTTCTGTTTTTCAGTATATTGCCTTCCAAGTGATTTTTTTGTTTCTTTACTAGTGTAGAGTTTGTAAAACTTAACACAAGAAGTACAAAGTATTCCATTATGAACTGAGAAAAACATGATGCTTTTGTGTGCAACTAATAATAAGAGTAGAAAAAGTGCAAGTGGTGTCATTCCAGAATTGTTCAACAGTGTTGTATCCCCAACTTCCTTTTTTCTGCCATCACAAAAGGCAGGGAAATTTTTCCCTGGTTGTATCTGCTACCTAGCAGCTGGAATGCTGCTGCTATGGTCCTGTGCTCTGCTCCTCTAAGTGTTTTTGATTTCTTCACCCCTCAAAAACAACAGCCACTTTCAGTCTTAAGAGTCTTCACCATTTGTCTTTCTCAACTCTCTTGACATTCATTCTGAATGCCCATCTCTGAGCAATTCTTGATGTCAGCTTCCATCAGCCACCAAAATACCACAATCTGTAATCCAAAATGAATGTACTCATTTGAACTTCCAACTTGCTCAAGGTTTGGAAAGGTTCTGTAAGTATCCTGAGGTTCTCCTGTTAGCAGTGTACAAATCCCACATTAAAAAACTCTTGTTGCTATATCCAATGCATAGCAGAAGTACTAGATTAATAACATGCTGCAGATACTGTGTGGCATACAGATAAATCTTCATCTGATTTTGTAATCACCTTATTTTCTATTTTATATAGACACAATAAAATCATTGAAAAAAGAACTTTCTTTTTAATTTCTGCTTTCATAGTGGTAATAATAGCTTATTAAATCAGTATGCTACTAGGCAATATGCAATTTAAACAGCAATTCTACAATGCAGTGGTATTAACCCACACTGATGAAGAACAGGAACAACATTTTAGTGAAATGTAACATTGCAATGTCTCCCAATATAATTCAGAGCAAGAGTAAAACTTACATCCCATGAGTGCCTTCAAAATATTCCTACTTTATTAAAGTGCACATTCATTTTCCAAAGAGGAGAAAAATTATATATTTGTGACACACAAGCACATAGCACACACATGTATGCTATATATATATATATTTGTATAGAAGCCATAAAAAGTATAAAGACTATTTTAACTTTTTTCTTTATGAATACATGTGACTGGAAGTGTAGTTCAAGTTACGACCTACCTTGCACAATAAACCAGTAGAATGCATGTCATTTATGTTTATGATGTTAGAAGTGTGAGATAATCATGTCATAAAGACTGTCTTAACCCTGCTGTGTTTATGTACAAAGAAATTAAAGCATCTCATTTTGTCTTTCTTCAGGGTAAATGCACTTAAGTAGACTCCCTAAAAATTCCTAGCTATCACAGAAGGGGACTTTTGTTCAGAAAGTGAAGAAACTCAGAATTCTGAAAGGAAGCAATATCAGCAAGTGTGTTTCTTCAAGGTGTTCCTCCTTGTAAAACAGGTCTCAAAATGATACTTGAGGATCCATTGCTGACTTTATCACCCATTTCATTGAACATTCCTGTTTTTTCATATAATATAATAATTATTTCAGCAAAGGAAAATAGCACAAGGTACTGTCTAGATCTAATCTCTCAAACTGAGGTTAGACTTCTGCTTGGGATAGAAATTTTCTTCTTCCCACGTTTCTTAAGTTACAAGTCAGGTGAAATTACAGGACTGCAGACTATTATGTATTTACTTGCATATGTGTATTACTTAAGTCACCAACAAATCTATGCCCACAAGAAAATTAGAACATCTGCTTTTACTATCTAACTCACACAGGGAAACAAAATAAGTTCCTTTCCTTTAGGTGTATGGGCTTTTTTTTTAGCATCAACTGCTGACATGTTCACCTTTTACTTTCTAATACATTCAATTAATATGAAGAGTGGTAAGTAACACATTTCTGAGAAGACATCCGCTGCAAATTTAGTTTCCCAGGGCTACTCAAACTGTATTCAGAGACATAGTTAGCATTTCATTTTTGGAAAAAATCAAGGAAGAGAGCTCACCATCTTCAGGAATGGAGTTGCTGTATCATAGCTATAAGCACTTTTGTCCTTTAGGATAAGAAGATGAGCAGAGTCAACTATCACTTTCTTCACATTCATTATTGAATGGAAAAGCCTGTTAAAACATTTAAAATCTTAGTTAGTTTGCAATTAGTTTTATTCAATGTTGTGACATCAAAATTTAAAAACTTAATGCACTCAAAAATATGAGTTGCAGAAAAATAAATAAAAATTTTAACATCAATACAGCATGAAATTAGGAACAGTTAGTTGCAATGGGTGACCAGCCTGGAAAAGGCAGAAACATTCTGAATTATATTCTTGCATACTGAAATCCTCCTTTGCTGTGCTGTGCTACCAAAGGTGCTTCCTCAGAATACGAAGCACTTTTTCAAAATGCTAATCCTAGGAAAGATTAGGAAAAATCTTTGCGATCCGTGTATTTGATTTTCAGTTTCTAGAGTGGAGACAAGCCTGAAACACTGGTCACAAAATCAAGACTGTGTTTACACAGGATTAAGAGAACAACCATAAATATGGAAAATAAAACCGTAAACTATATAAATTATCAAAATGTCCACAAATTTCTAAATACAGAGAGGTGGATAATTTTATTTGTAAAGTGAAAAAGACTTTATTTTACTCTCTCACAACTAAGAGCATTGTGAATACTTATGATTTAGGAGATTAAAAATATGGAATTTAAAAATACTTGTCATGAAGTAGTTAAAAACAAGAAAGTATTTTAGATGCATTTAAGACAATTACTTATCTAATGAACATGCTGTATCATCAGTCTACCATCATCACCTCAATTAATCAAATTTTCTAGTTCCTAACATTCCAATATGAAATTATTTTCTGAACAAACCCATAATTAAAGCATGTGTATACACAGCCATACATAGATCATGAAATATTCTTCAAAAAATTCTATGAACATGCTATGAGAATAGTTTCTCAATTATTCTCCCTCCAGATGAAACAATAAACAATGACAGACAAGTAGAAGATTTTCAACTTGAAAAATATTTCCCACTTTTAAGAAAGGTAGGCCACAGAGGGTGTGGGATTTTCCGAGGAACATATGCTTAAACTAGCACATTTTTGATCACTGTTTATGACAGACAAATATAAAAACTTCTCCTACTCACTGCAGAAAAATTCTGTTATTAAGGAAATCTCAGTAATGTACCTACCTTCTGAAATATCAAAATTTTGTTTGAACATCAAATTCTTACTCAGAGGGTTAAAAAATATTTCATAAATGAAGAGCATGGGTAATTAAATCTACTTCTCCTGTAGAGCACCTCTACACTTTCAGTGCAGTATGTTGCTGTATCAAATCTGTATGACTGAAATAAACAGTTCTGCAAAAGGAAATTTATGCAAAAGGAGAATTAAGATGTATTTATGATAAATTACCTGGTGCCATAATCTACAACTACCCAATCTTTGGCTGTTCCTGTAATAGCATCATGATGCTGGAAGAGTCCAAGGTTCCTCCTAGCTTCTGTCAGCAATTTGTAGTTATCCACAGAAGGAAATACACTCATCTTCTCAGATTTACTGGACTGTACTAAAGCCAAGGAGTAGAGAATTTCAGCTGCCCTGGAATTGCAGAGAATAATTTATACAGGATTAAAATGTAAAAAGCAATACACATTTGATCTAAAGAATGAACTATAAATAGTCCCATAAGCTCTATAAACCTTGTTCTTATGCATTTTAGCCTATCTTCACATTGTAGCTTCCTGCAAGACTTCTGTGATGAAAAGTGGATATTGAAAATAAAAATATGACACTGCAAACTGAAATACACAGTCATAAATGTGTGAAGTATACAGATCTGGTCTTCAAATCTCACAGTATGGATAGAGTGCCTTACAAGAAACATACAATTCCCATTTCAAAAAACAATTATTAAACAACAATTGACAAAAAGTAATTTTGTTCTAAATAAATATACTTATCTGTACATTATCAAATATCTACCCTGCCATTTGCACTTAAAGAAAACTAAATTCTTTTAAAGGCTTAAGCAAGTCATGCATCTGCTCACTATATGTTCACCTGAATGGAGAGAACACTGGATTCCAAAAACCTTACACTGAACAAAATGCAGAGCCTTTCTCTTCTACATCTGTTGTAAAAGCCTAGCACTAAAATATTACCACTAGATTCTCACTTGCTTTATGAGAATCTAAATTTATTTAAAAAAAAAATATCCCCATAATTGCCAGTTATTATGGATGTTTGACTGATAAAAATGCCTGCATAAATTCTGGGAAACATCTGTTAACTTTTTTCCTATCTTCTCCTAAAATGTTACAGTTCTATTTTTGCATGTCTGAAAAGTGTCAGATTATTTTTCAAAATTTATTAGATGTAAGTGAACTTTTCTCAAGTACTTGAAGCAACAAAGATACTAGAGGTTGATGACAGAAAAAGCAAAGAAATCACAATAACATATTTTCTCATAATGTTAACTTCTAGGCATGCAAGTAATAAATATAAAAAAAAGGGAAATTAAGTTAACTCTTTAATTTACCCAAGTTGCCAGTGAGGGCATGCACTCAATTTTAAACTAGATACAACAAAAAATTAACAGAAACACTTGGTTCTCAGACTATGCATGGTATTAATTATTAACATGAAAAATTCCTTTATATTCAGTTTTCTCTTCATCTTTATACAACACATAGGTCACAGTTATATAGAAACTGCAACTACCACATACCCAAGTAAACTGAAAGGTGCACTATACAGCCTAATTTTTTTTTCATATTGTCAATATTTCATGAATGAGACTTTGTTTTTAGATTAGGCAATTGCTCAGAGGTTGCATACAAAATCGAGTTAAAAAGTTTTAATTCCTATATTTAATCATCAGTACAAGATTAACCTTAATGAATGTATATTTAAATGTTGCTTAGTACAAATTCCTACTTTTATGGATCCTTCCTACTTTGTCCTGTTGCAGCTTAATTTGAAAGAAAAATGAAAATATTTTAGTTGAAAAAAAGACATCAGATGCTCATTCATCTAGTGAACAAACCCTGTCCAAAAGCATTTTGCCTTTTTTAAAAAAATTGAGTTAGCCACTAAGCACTGACCTAACTTAGCTGTAAGGAAGAGGACACAACAAATTTTAGTCCTTAAAATAAGGTGAAATTTCCTTCTCCACAACTAATATTAATTTAATTTTCTTTTTTATTATTAGGGACATCTCTCACATGCAGAATTTTTCTTTCATGTCTCAATATTTTTCTAAACACTAAAATGATTCAATGGTCAACTCAGAAATACAACACTGTATTAGAGAACACTTCAGTTTATAGGTAAGCATCCAATACCTTTTCATAAAAGATGCATAAAGCCTTGGTCTTCTCACCTCTGTTTCAAACTACTGCAGATGACCTAATATACTTTTCAGTAACTCTCCAAATTGTTGTAATTTGTAATATCTGTCCCTGATAGGACACTGCAAATAGACCAAAATTTGCTTTGCTGATTTGTCAAGGCCTACACTAGCTTACCTTACCTAGGTTCAGTTTATATTTAACCCAAATAAATAATTTTTCCAAGAGATTTTGAACTCTCAAGATGTAGTATTTTCTATCCATCTGTATGGTTAGAAGTATCACTGTAGCATTCATCTTCTAAATTACTTCAATAATTTTAATGCAGATTTCCTGTAATTTTTCCCTGTTTACATCACTAACTAATTAAAACAGATTTGTCTCAAATTATGCTATTGTTCTTTGTATCTTTTCATTACATTAAATAAACTTCTGGTCACATATTTTATCACACTTTAAACTACTTCAATCCTTCCATCTCTCACTTAATATTAAAAAAAAATAATGTTTCCAATCACTGTCAATCTCATTACAAAATCCTTAAGCTTTCTTACACTTCTTTACTACACAACTCCCCAAAAATCTCTTTTCAAACAGGAAAAGCCTTAAACGACCAACTATTTCCTTGCTGAAATGGTTAGTTTTCATATTGGGTCCTGAGGCTGAACACTACTTACTGGGTATTAAGTAACAGTGAAGCCCGACTTAATTCTGGTACTGCTAGAACTTAAAAACATTCATCCTTGGTAAACAACACACACATGTATTTTCCCCTCACAAATATGGACATATACCAGATAGATAGATAGATAGATAGATAGATGGATGGATGTTAGATCAAAATTACTATGGAAAATGATCATGATGATTAAATATGATCCTACTCTATTTCCTTTGCCTTTAAAGAAATGAAAAATAAAATATAAAACCCCTACTTCTGATGCTCTTATAGCTAATGTGACATTCATGAAGACTCTCATGGTTTCTGAAAACAAAACTGACAAAAAACTTGATATTAAAACAATGAGAATGTACCTATACATGTTGTTCTTACATGTTATTTACAATGGATAATGAAAAATTAAAAACTTCCCAGGCACTTTTAAAAACTATACAATAACACATAAGAACATGGACAGATTACTGTTTGTCCAGAGACTGTTTACCTATAACTTTTTCAGAAGTTAAAAGCAACTGAAATGTTTAAATTGAGAAATCTCTTTAATGTAAAGTTTTAAATACTACAAACAAATCCTGCAATTTATGCAATAAAACCCAGAAAAATGGCAATTAGGTAACCACACCTAAAAAATCTTGAAAAAATATATGATGATGAGGCTGAAGGAAATGAAATCCTCGGTGCCTTTTAAGAAACAGAAAGGAAATTTATCAAAACTATGAAAAAAATTAACTAATTTATGAGAACATTATCTGTCCTGCTTTTCCTGCTGTCTTGTGCATCTTGTCTTCTCCAACAGCAGTATTAAACTATGTCATTTTCACTGAAAATTAAAGATTACGTGTGATGTGATGAATCATCCACTTTACCACAGTAAAAACTGGATTCCTTGGAAGAAATAAAACCAGTTCTGCTAGATACAGTTTCTCTTCTGAAAGGTACTTTATCTGCCTCCAAAACACTACTTTCCAAGCTTGCTTGGAAATGCTGTTTTCCACACCTCCCTTGCTTGTTCCACTACTGCAATATCCATTACAGAAAAAAAAAAATTAATCCTTAAGGAAGGCTATACATGAAATCCATCTGCCCTAGATTTCTTTCTGGAGCTTTATAACACAGCTAAATCATCTTATGTCTGCTACAAGGGAGAACCCCTTAAATACTCCATTACCAAAATTCAGCAACAACTTTTTTCTTTGAAGAAGATGCAGACAATTTTCAGAAGAACATTAGTCTTAGATCACTTGGTATCCCTGGCTATTTCTCAGCTTCTTCTGAGAAACTTTGTAAAATTCACACCTTTGTACTTCTCTCTAAAATTAAAGTTCACACTAGAACCATAATTCCTTACTTTGCTTTGATTGTCTGCGTGGGTTTTGCTTTCCCTATTAAATTGCCTTTGTCTCAATTCATGAGTTTTGTAGTTTTGACCCTTCCAATTGTCCTCAAGATCTTGCTGGTGGGGGAGTAGGAAGGGGCTGCCTGAGGTTAAACCATGACAAATACTTACGTGTTCACCTCTCCTGTGTGCCAAGAAACACATTATGAATGTACTGGATGCAGGATTTACCTTATGTAGGATTCCAAGACCCTGTCCAGGTGTTTGTAGAAGGGTCGTGATGTGAAGTACCCACTCCAGTAATGATGATCTCTGTCTGCATAGGTGAAGAAGTCTCCACTTACAACAGGAAAAATTGAATTGCTGCTCTTTTCACCCAAATTGCTTTCTTTGTTCAGAGCTTCAAAGTAATCAGATAAAGTTCCAAACTGGGCCTGAATGAAAATTAAAATTACTGTAACAAAGTTCCATTCTCATTATGCAGAAAATACAAAGGGAATGAATATGTTTGGTTCCAAATACATTTCAGAAACATCCCACTCTTCCAGCAGATTTATAGCAGAAAACCTATCCTAAAAAACTTTTAAAGTCCCCCTGCACACTTTTCAGACAAAGTGGATAGCATTTCAAAACTCAATACAAGAAGTATTTTCAAAACAGGCATTTCAGGACAGGAAAGAGATGGATCTGTTGGAGCATGTCCAGAGAAGAGTCACAAAAGTGATCAGAGAAACACCTTCCCTATGAGGAAAAGCTGAGAGAGGTGTGGTTGTTCAGCCTGGAGAGAAGGCTCTAGAGAGACCTTACTCCAGCCTTCCAGTGCAGAGAGAGGCCTTGCAAGAAAGATGAGGACAAACATTTTACTTGGACCTCCTGTGCTAAATAAAACAAGAGGTAATGGTTTTAAACCAAAAGGGGATAGATTCAGACTAGCTATAAAGACAACTTTTAATATGAGGGAGGCAATACACTCAAGGTACTGCCCACAGAGGTTCAGGATGCCCCATCTCTGGAAACATTCAAGGCTGGACTGGATGGGGCTCTGGGAAATCTGGTCTAACTGAAGATGTCTCTGCTCACTGCAGGACAGTTGGACAAGACAGTTTTAAAGGTCCCCTCCAACCAAAACCATACTACAACCCACAAAATATGATTTTTTAAATTTAAATAGATATATAAAGTAATAGCTAAATGTCAACTAACAAGTGAAGAATTGTTTCATGTCTTACAAATAAGTCTGTAATACATGAGCTAAGTAGTACCTCAGTATTACCCAAGTAGCTGTCTGGGCTAAGTAAGAATATTTATGTATTTTTAGGTATTTAATGTAATGCAACAAAAACACAGTTCTCCTAATCCTGTGTTTTCAAAATTAACTGTCTTGTGCTCCAGATCTTGCTTAACTCAAAAGATGACTGTTGATAAAAAAAAAAAAAAATAGCATTTGTTTTCAGAAGCTGGTTCCTTTAGCTCTGTACAAAGAAATTGCATTTAGAGATGTAACACATGGGAGTAAAAAAAGAAATTAATTATCTTCTGATCATTTTTAAAAATGCTCAGGTATGGTAACAGCAGATCTTTACAGGGTAGATCAAAAAAATGGTATCCTCAAGATTCAGAGGCACAACAACAAAAAAAAGAGAAAATAAATTATTGATGTCAATGTTGTTAGTATTGAAAAATATTGTTGAAGAAGTCATAGATGGCAAAATGGATTTTGAATTAAAGTAAAAAAAAAAATAAATAATGGAAGCTGGAACAGGACAGAAGACCACATTATGTTACCAGAAATACCCTCACCATAAACTATAATGATAATACTAAGTAACTTTGTTTCCTATGAGTATTACTATTTTTAACAACTATACAATGTAGAATGCTACAATTTACACCACCAAAACCAAGTTTCAGTAAAAATCTTTTAAAAGTGACTTGGAATATAAGGACTATCAGACTATCACTGTGACAACAAAATCACACTTCTTGATAATTTTAAAAAGCCCAAACACTTTCATTTCAAAGTCCAAGTTTTTGTAGGGTGGATACAGTATGGTAACTTGCCACTTTAAATGGTAGTAAAGCAGGGAAAGATAAATATTGCCCCTGAAATCCCACCATTAGTAAACCTTGCCTTATCAGGCACTTCTAGGATACTTGGTCTTTTCCCTCACAAAACAGGCAACCACAAAAGACAAAACCAATGCAACAAGAGAAGACACAGAGATGATCTCACGTCTGCATTGAATTAGAGGAGTAAAACCTCACCAGAGGAAACATCAAAGTCAGGTGAATGAAAATGGTGAAATAACCTGGCAGAATCTTCTACTCTCATACAAAAAGACACAGCTTAATTTATGTATAATAGATGCAAAGAAGATCTCTGAATGGGACAGTGAATTCCTCAAGAGCAAAACAGGTATGTTTTAAAGTGATGTACCACATACATTTAGAACAGAATAGTGGCTGGCAGGAGAATCTCATTGCTTACAGACATATCTGCTAGATAAACATCACAAAGAGCTGTCTGAAAGAGTAAATCTCTCTTCAGATCAGAAAGGCAGAGTATGCACTCCTTTGTGTAAGCAGTAATCTCCCCGGCATCTCAGCACTTCAGGAAGAAATGTGGACTATTCCTTTACATAATCTAGATTCTTACATAGCTGAGCATATCCCGTTGCTTGCCTGTGGAGCTACACTCCAATAGGGAAAGTGAAGAAGAGTGTGAAATTTCTCCATTTAAGTTCATATTTTTCAGCAATAAATGCCATCAGATTTGAACAAAACAAATAATCAAAAAAAACCCCAACCCCCCCCCAGAAAACCCACACAAAAAACCCCAACAGACAGGCAACAAACAACTACAAACGAAAAAAAAAAAAAACCAAAACAAAAAACACACAAACAAAGGAACAAAACAAACAAACAAACAAAACACAAAAAAACCCCAAAAACAAAGGGAGAAAAACCTAAGTATCTGAATAAAATGGAAAGGAGAAATGCTCTGATACCAACAGTGTTCCAGCTGATCAAAATACCCAAGGTACGAAGTGGCAGACCCAGAGGATTTCCTATCTTTTGGTCTGGGTATTATAAACCAGAAAAAGGGTCAGATACTTCCATGAGGGAACCAACGATTAATGGGACTCCAGATGGGCATAAGTAACCTTTCAAAAGAGGAACTTTCAGAGGTCTGAGGACAGTACTGGTCCTTGAAGAATGGCTTCAGGGCTACAGCCTTCAGTTTTTATCCCAGAGACAAAATCCTTCAGCCCAGGTTAGTAAGAACTACAGAAAATAAGTTGCTGTTAGTATCCAAGGAGTAACTACCCGTACAGTATGTACATTTTTGACAGAAGTAAAGCTAGTGATAGCAGCAAGCTTAAATTTTAAAAGATGGGCTTTAGATTTAAAAAAATTGAGTAGTCTATCTCCCTCCACTAAGACATAGTGGTCCTTTGCCATACATCATGTCACCCACATCCTATAGGAAATACAAAATCCAGTTTTCAGATAAGATAATCCCAAGAAATCATCTTTCTTATGGAGAACACAAGTCCAGAATTCAGCAGAAAATAATAGTATACTACAGGCAATACTCAAATGCACAGCTGGAAGAATCAGGAGAGGTCTCAGAAAAGATAAACAGGTGCACACACAAACCATATGAAAGATATCAGACCAGACTTTAAAAGAATCCTAAATGTGAAAGCAGCAAAAGTGCTTTTTGTCACTCTCAGGTGACGCTCAAAAGCCACAAGATTGTGGACTCCATTTGTTATTGTCATGCTATAAGATGATGAAAAGTTGTCAGAATGCAGAGAACAAGTACAAGAAGTTCCTAGGGCCATCAGCTTACACAGTAGAGCATATGAACATGTGTTTTAACTCTCACACAAAATTGTTGATTTGAAGTGATACCTCCTCTGATGATTGTTTTAGTATACTCAGTCCTTTTGCAGCCATGTCAGTCTCAAATTTTATTGTATTCAACAACACATGCCAGCAATGGCATCTCTTAAGATTTTTTGTTTGTTTGTTTTGGGATGTAAAACCAAGAGAGCAAACAAAGTAGCAGAATCCTCTTGAACTTCTAACAAGAAAATGCAACAGTTTTAAGTAACAAAGCTTGTGAGTCTTAAGTAACAATGCCTGAAGCCTGTGAAAACAGGAGCACTAAGAAAACAATTAAGCCTACTAGCTGCTCTCCAAATTAATCTAGTTTGGAAACTATCTATAGTTTTCAAGCCGATATTATTAACAGCAAAATTTTTGTTTTGAGCAGAGAGAAGGTAGTAAAGGCAAAAAAAATGTAAACTACCAAGACACATCAATCTGCTGTTAAATAATATATAAAGTTTCACATCTGAAAATAACCCAAACCTTACCACAATTATTTTTTTCCATGAAGAATCTCAGAATATTTGGAAGTACTGTTTTCTCCACAAACCAGAAAATGTGTTGTAGTTACCTTAACATGCCACTCAGGACGAGAATTCATATAATCAAACAGCTTCTGATAATTCTGGTATTGCTGATCCCATTCTGAGCTCTCGACATAGCGGAAATCATCCCCAAGTGGAGCTAACAGAACCTTTGTACGGAAAAGCTTTGACTTCTTCCTGTATTGATCTAATATAAGCCATGCCCTTGATAAGAGAAAAAAGAAGAGCAATCAGAAGACAGAGGGGAAAAAAGTCAGCATTTGGCAAGACAATGGCAAGTTGTACATTAGGATGACCCTAAACAAGACATACAAAACTCTGTTATCTCACTTCGTAACAAAAAGCTGGATGCAATTCCCTCACAGGGACACCATATTAAACCTACTATTGTTGCAAACACCATGCTAATTAAATCCTTTAATAAGCTTATCAAGCTTCATCTCAAGCAGTAGGCAGTCTGGATCAATTTGTGCCTGTGTCAAAACTAACCTACAGCTAAAATTATGTTTACCTGCTTTATATTTCGATAACAATCCTAATCCTCTCCAGTCTCTATTTACAATAATAAGCAAGCTCTTCCCATCCCCTCTGGCACCTTCTTTTGATATTTTGCTTCATATCTTCATGTCCTTGGCAGAAAAACTGCCCACAAATTAATCTCTGAGGAACTCCAGCCTTGTAAATAAAAAAAAAGAATTCAGGAGGAAGTTTGCTGCTAAAAATCACAGTTTTCCCTTCAGCCAGCTTCTTACATATCTTAGAGCCATCTCTTTTGATTCTTTTGAGTCCTGAAAAATTATGCTTTTGGCCTTAAAAAAAAAACCCAAAGAACCCAGAAACAAAATAATCACACATGCACACACAGAAAACAGCTGAAGAATTACACTTTGGCACCTGCTAATTCTAGGATGGGTAAACTATCAGTTCCACAGCAGCAATATATTAAGAATCACAAGTCTGATGCCTAGGTTATTGAAAAAGTCCATTTCCAACCCTCCCCTCCAAAAAGCAATTATTATCAGCATCTTCAGATGCTGATACCCTCTAATTAAAATTATGTAAATAATTCTCATAGGAAATATAAACCATAGTAACATATTTAAGAAAACAGAAATACAAATTTCAAGGCATTAAAGACAAAATAGCAGAAAATTCATATTCTAATGAAGTTCTTTTATTTCTGCATGTCTTGGGTTATGGAACCAAAAATGTGTATTCTATTTCACCTGCTGAAAGCAGCTGGGGAGATGTTTTTCTTTATCTCTTGTAACTCTTGGGGCAGGGGGGTGGATGCTTTCTGATAATGGGCCAGCTGTTAAACCAGGTGGGGCAGTGTTTGTTACCTCTTTGTCGTCCCTCCAGGGGGACATCCTCTGCTAATGGGCCACTAAGGCTCACCAAGGACAGGACACATTCCATCATCCCACTGTGAGATGCTCCACCCAGTGTGGGGAGCCAACCATTCCTACCTGGATAAAACTGAGACACAGGAACGAGAAGGAATCCAGCTTCACCCGATTCCTGGAGGAAGACTGGACCCTTCTCACCATCTCTCGATCCTTTTCTCTCAGGATCATCTCTGCCCCAACAGACCCACCTCTGCCACTCCAGGAGGACTCACTTTGGGACTGCTTCCAGCACCCTGACCAACAGGGTGTCAGGTTGGAGCTCTGACTCTGTCAGGGTTTCTAGGATTGTGGTTTGTTTGCTTGTTTGTTTGTTTGGGTTTTTTCTACTACATTTGTATCGTTAATATTCCTGTAAAGAACTGTTACTCCTATTCCCAAATCTTTGCCTGAAAGCCCTTAATTGCAAAATTATAATTTGGTGGGGGTGAGGGGTTTACATTCCCCATTCTAAGGGAAACTCCAGCTTTCCCTGGCAGATACCTGTCTTTCCAAACCAAGACATGCATCACCTCTCAACTCACACTCTTGAAGAATTGCTATATAAATATTTATGCAGAAATTCTAGTCCAATATATTTGAAAAATCCTATTTCTTTGAACAGCATGCCAGGGCTTACTTATTTATCTTATTGCAGAAGTACTGTATAAAGACAAGGTCTGACTGTACTCTGGAGGGAGAAAGGGGCCACAATATTAACTTTAGGTAAGGATCTACAGAGTTCTAATAAGACTAGAGTTTACCCAACCAGTGGCTTCCCCCCGTCCCATCTATCAGTGGATTTATAGTTCCAATTTCCAATCAATATTTTCCATGAGTGTCAACAGGTTGTAAGATTTAAACACAAAAGGTTCCTCACCACATAGCCACCAGAAAAATTGGCACAACACAAGACTTGGCAATGCTTCCTTCTAAGGAGCCAGTCTAACTCAAATTTTCCATATACAGGCTATGGTTGAAAACATGCTTTAGTGTTGAGTTTCTTGAAAAATATAGGTTACATTTAACAGGATATTTGACTTTAACATGTCTCTTCAAAGTCTTCCTCTGGTTTCTTTCCAAATATCCTGCAAAATTAATCAGTATTTCTGCTCTTCCTTTCTTAAAGTACTGATAAATGAGGGATTATTACATGTTTTTAAGGAGATAGCAAGATCTTCCTCCATTGCAAACCACTTTTAATTGCAAAAAACACCAAAGAACTTCAATTCAGGTATATCCTTCTAAGTTCCTCTCAAATAACTTCCTAAATCATTAATTCATATAGGAGTTTGAAAGTGCCAGCAGAAAGCTTCAGGGCACAGTGAAGACAAAATATACTTCTGGAGAGGAAAAAAGATTCCACTGAGTCTCATGAATTTTTTCCCTTTATCATTCCCCAGTGAAGTAGAATTAAATACATGTTGATATATTTATTCTGCCAACCTGAATGAAAATCTAAAAACCACTCAGGAGATCAGCCATGATAAACTTTTAGTTTTCAAGCCTTCACATTATCACTGAATGCTTGAGACCTTTCATAAATAAAGAAAATCTTTTTGTACTACAGCTTCTTTTAACACTAAAACCCAAGTATTTGAGTAAATGAATAGCAAACCAATAAACATGGCTGGTTTTGACCCTTACTATATTAAAGAAGGAGGAGCAATAGCCACCTGAGGTAGGCAATCCCAAACATTAACTACCACATGACCATACAAAGTGACCATAAACGTAAAAAAGCTGAAGGGCAAAACTGGGCTTTTGAACAGTAACCAGTGAAGATGAAATTTCCTTCTCTACTTCTTCTCTGAAACACATAACTTGCAGTAAACACTCTCCCCTATTACATGCTTGGGGGAGAGAGACACACACCAAAACAAACTGTGCTTCTGCTAACAACCATTTCCATTCAAGGAAAAAAAAAACAACCCCCACAATAAAATCAAAACAAACAAACAAAAAAGCAAAACAAAAAAACCTGCAAAAAACTCCAAAAGCTGCTTTTTCTTCCTAGTGTGAAAAACTTCACACTTCAGCATTCAAACAAATGGATAAAGATGCAGCTGCAGATCAGGGCAAGTGCAATAGTAGTCCTTATAACCTGAGCTGTTATGAAGTGTAATTAAACATGTACAGGTTTTCAATTAGGTTGCTGCTTCATTCCTTCTTACAGGTCACAACTGAAGTGGCAAGGAAATGAAAAATCCAACAACTACTAGCCTGAAGTTTTCAACTCAGCGTCTTTTTAATATAAATGTAAGGCCATAATAGTATTGAAATCAAAAGCAACAGTCCCAGCTGAGTATTCAAGATCTGGGTTTTAATAATTTGGTTCAGCTTTGGCATTGAAAAAAGGTCAGTGATTTAAACCTGGTCTCCAAATTAATTTACTTTTTTTCAAATTCATGAATGTCTATATTCTTGTAGTCTTAAAGAAATCAGAGATAAGAGGCAGATTAATTAGTGTGCTGCAAATCTATAACCTTGTAAAACTTATGATGTAAAGATAGATCTTTCCGTTCCAGAACTCATACATCCCCTCATCATAACAACTTTAAAACACATTATTACAGAGGTCAGATCAATAACATTTTTGGTTTTCTACAATATTCCAACTTTTTCAAAAAATAAATGTAATATTTTAGCATTCTCCATCAAAATACTACTTCCTGTGTTTTAGTGGGTTTATTTGAACCTAGATACTAGAAGTGTCTAGTAAACAATCCAGGCTTCCAACTCAAAGACCATGTGTTAGTTTTACTTTTCCCATAGGTATAATACAGCATACTGATATTTCAACTCGCTGTTAGACACCAAAACTGCTTTCATCTAAATAAAGCTGATGTGAAATATTAAGTTTCAGAGACCATATTGAGACAATAATCACTTCAACTTGATCATATGTTCACTACATCCCTGCCCCATTTATCTTATTCTTTAATATCCCTTGACATGTGAAAATACATTTCTTTTACAACATCTAATTTAGATTATTATGCAAAGATTCCATCTAGGAAGTGCATGGATTAAGAAGAATTTAAAACCAAGATTCTTAAAAAGGCTATTTCAAGCAGACACTCTAACTTATATTTATAGCCTCTATGTTTCACGTATTTGTTAAACAAGATGTCGCTCTTCTGCAAATAATTTGTCTCAGCTAATTAAAATAGTTAAGATTTTTCTTTTTTACAACTTTGATTTAATGACATATGAACTTTCATTCACATGCAATAGGCAATGGATGTGCTATATTTTTTTTACTTTTCTTCTGTCACTATAATCATTGTTTTCTCTACTTTAATAAAATCCCCGTTTTCCCATCATTATTCCAATTTCTACCTTTAAATACAATAGTTGTAACATATTCTGTTTAATTTTATTTTGTAATATTTTGCAACTGAATATTGTTTAGGTGAAGTTTTCATGATGCCTGTCAGAATTTTTACTCAGAAAAAAGTGATGCATACTTGACATGCATGTAGACAAGCAGTACACCATCATCACATCATCCCTTTAAAATTTCAGCAGCAAGGATCAAAAAGTCACCCTGCTCTCCTTAATATATTTGTTACGCTCAGCAATTTGTACAAATTATAAACACTTCAACTTTCTACTCTGGAAGCCTGGATGATGTGAAGCCTGAAGACAGCAACAGGATGATAGAATACAACCAGTCTGGAAAAACCTTTGGCAGTTTAACATACTTCCGTTTTTGGTGGGGTTTTTTGTTTTGTTTTGTTTTGGGTGTTTTTGTTTGTTTGTTTTTTGTTTGTTTTTTGTTGTTGTTGTTTTTGTTTTGTTTGTTTTTGTGGGGTCTTTTTCTTTTTATTTTTTTTTCCCTTCCCTTTTTTCTTCCTTTACTTCCCCTCCCCAAATCCCCACCTCCACCCCCCATCCCTGTCACCCCAAATTTGAGAAGCAGTTTTGTGGAAGTGTAAATTTGATTCTTAACTGTGGCAAAACAACTCAGTGTTTCTATTTGAAAACTAAAACTGAGGTTAATCGGAATTCCTATGCTGGGACCAAAGAAACAGTAATAGGATTAACTTAAGGCTTACACTTCAGGAAACTTAGGCCACAGATTGCCAAGTTTTTCAAGGATATAACACGGGAAATATCCCACTGTTTGTAGTTACAGCACACTACAGCACATCGTGCTGCCCCTGAAGTGTTCCACTTACAGGGGACAGACCACTGCTCATTAAATTCACAAATAAACTAGTAAACTAGTATTTAGTATTTATTCATAGTAAACTAGTATTTAGTCTCATTTCATCATTCAAAGCAAATGCCTGTGTTCTGTCATTCAGATTGACTCATGTATCGGGAACAGAAAATTTTTAAAACTGCCCCTTCCTTAACTATAACTTTTCCTCTTATTTCACCAACAGTTATGCTCCCAGCTAAGATGCAAATGCTAGGTTATGTAATAGGTATTGTTTACCCATGACAAGCTTATTTTAAAAACTTGTACTGGTTTTGGCTGGGGTAGAGTCACAGTGGCCAGTGTGTGTTGTGATCTGGATTTGCTCTGATGACAGGGCTGACAACAGAGACATGATTTTGTTATTTCTGAGCAGGGCTTGCACAGAGCCAAGGCCTCTCCTGCACCTCATCCCATGAGTTTTCTCATTTCACTCTGCTCCACCCCACCATGGCAGCAGTGAGTTTAGGGGAGCTGAGCTGCTAAATTCACCAAGATGTCTATGCCAGATGTCATCTTTGACCAGCTTAATTGCTTTCTTTTGAGGTTATTTCCTTGAGGAATATGTAAAAATTGTACCTGTGTTGAACATTTCCAGCATGAATAGCTTCTGGTGGGACTCTCCAAGGGCAACTTATTCTTCCTCCAGGAAGCCGTTTGAAATCAAACTGGCAGCAGATTTTTGGATCCGGGCCACAAGTGTGAGGAATATCATAGCTATAGAAAGGCATCATATGACAAAGAATATCTGTACTGGATCCCAAATCTGGAATTAAATAGAGTAAAACTGTAAAATAAACCCTCTCAGATTTGCCAAAAGTAAATCACTTCCATGTTCTCAGTCCAAGGATTGGACTGGAAAGATACTACATCGAGACGATTTCTTATTTTGAATATCCATAGTTTGATTCTATTTTTATATGTACCTTATATGTATAAAGAGGGTAAAAATAGAGATACAACCAAGATTGGAATGTTCTAGTAAAGCACCAGCTGATTTGGAAAGACAGAAACCAATGTTAGGTGTGTTTTACCCAGATAAAACTTGTGATTTTCTAAATTTTAGAAGTAATAAAACACATCTTTTATACTTTTTTAAAAACCAAGCATCAAAACAAAGAAAAAACCAAACCAAAAGCCAATCACCCTGCTGTCACTGCCTCATTAGCACAATATATGAATTAGTTGAAATGTTCCTCCTCCTCCACTTTATTTCCACATAGTAGGAAATAAGGAAGTAGGAGGAAGAAAAAAAAGTAAAAAACAAGTCAAAGCATTTTTTTCACCTTTTCCTAGGTATACTTGCAAGGAATATGAGAGAATGGAAAAAATAAGAAAAGTTAAAAGCAAAAATAAAATTGAAAAGAAAGGAAGAGCAGAGGAACAATGGCAGTAATATTGGGTTTAAATTTAGTGCCTTTTCTAACACACAGATACTCTCTTTTCCTCTTCTGTTATTCAGAGAGGAAAAAAAAGAAAACAAATCTCCTAAATTTAAGCTAGACGACTTTTTTTTAACAGAATTGTAAGTCTAAAATCTTCAGGTCTAGATAAACTCTGCTAAATCTCTTCTGGAAATACTTCCACAGTACTTATTCAAGCTCTCTTTGTATTTTACCTGTGCAAACTAACAAAATAAATTGACATAAAGGAAGGAAACATACCCCAGTTCTGTCTCCAAAAAAATTCTAGCGTCTTTTGTGTTGAAAAATGTTTTTTAATTGAATAATGAACTCTCTGTATAAGCATATTGGAAAATCCTGTGCGCTTCAGAAGATAGGCCATTGTTGGTGAATGCCCAAATGGATCAACTGCCCACCCATACCTTGGTTTTACTCCTGGTGACAAAAGAAAAAAGTAAGAAGAAAAGAAAGTTCTAGTTTCACTCAAAGAAAGACATTCCAATAATTCAAATGAGAGTACTACAGATAACATTTCCAAGATGATATACCCAGTTAAACCTCCTGCAGAACCCTGGAATTAAAAAACTAGAATTAAACAGTTAAACAAACAAACAAACAAAAAAAATCAAGTATCTTATAAGTAAGGTATCCTAAAAAATAAAAAACTTTAAAATAGTACTATATTGTTTCAAATTTGCATCAAACATCTTTATTTGGAATCATTAATTAATATACATCCTCTTTTACTTAAAGTAGTTTACAGATGTTATAATTAAGAATATTGAAAGAAAGTGAATGGATGTGGATGATAAATGTGGTAGCTTGTTGAAATTTCATTCTTATTTAAATAATGTTAATTTTTTTGGCTTCAGAACTGATTTTTTTTTTATTTATTAGATTTTATCAATAGAATCATGTTGATTAATACTCTCATTTTACTGAACTTCATGCCAGTAAATAAAGAAGTTACATCTAACTCTTGTTTAATTCATCAACATGGTTCATTTGGCACTTTTTATTGTCTTTCCCAAAAAAACACAGTAATAAATGCATTACTCTTTAATTAGGTCTTCCCTTCCCCCTACAACTATGTCAAGCTGTGTTTATGGAAATTGCAATCTAATAAAAACAATGAAACTGCTTTCCAAAATAATTTCAGTTAATTGGATGAAATAATGACAATTTATTAATAAAATCATTGTACAAATATTTTCTATATAAAAAGGTTTCTCTCTTCATATGGAACTGGACAAAAGAACATCGCCAGAGCCAGAACAACAATTGAGACAATACAACTGCAGTCAGTAATTCCTCAATTCTAACATTACTGTGGGCTTGGGCTTTATAACTTACTACTATTACTACTGCTGCTGCTGCTACATGTAAAATTTTTTGAGAGCCTTACAGAGGAGAAGCTAATGAACACACAGCAGGCAGAACAGATCCAAACACATAAAAGTAGTATCAATTTTTAAGTAATTTTAAGAATTTTGTCAAGATTTTCTAAAGACAAAAAAGGCAATTAAAGACTGTTTAGACCAGACACTGGATCTAAAATTCAACATGATCCAGTGTTAATATTTGGTTGTGCCAATATCATATGTATGCCTAACATTAATCAAGACAAAATGCTGTGGCATAAAACCATTCAAATACACTTTGTCCAGGAACTTTTATCTGCAAACAGGTATGGCAAATACTAGACTTGACCCTAAAGCTTGCTGTAAGTGGTATGATTCAATATTTCAGGAAAGTTGAGTAAAAAGAACCTTCTAAGCACCTCAGAAATTAAAAGAAAAAAAAGTATTTTCTTATTGACTTCTTATATTAACATAGTCAAATTTTAGATTAATGTACATACCAAGGTTCTTTTCTAGCCACTGGTGTCCTTCTATCAGTTGGTCAATTAAAGCAAAATAATGAGAAGAAGCTTCATCAGGCATTACCCACCCTCCTGTTACTATTTCAAATTGTCCATCTTTTATTAACCTGAAAAATACATAAGTCATGTTCAGAATCTTCCATATGAAAACACACTCTTAAAATCAATTTCTATATATCAACAGGCATTTACTAGCAATATGATTCCAAAACCTAAATTGTCTGTGCTACTTCCATCACTGGACTATATTTCTTTAATCAAACAGGGAAAAATGAACTGTTGAACAGTGAAGTATTTAATGCCTTGTGCAGTGCAAACCAGCTCTACCATATGTGCCATATTAGGTATTTTTAAAAATCAGGCAGAAGGCTGTTTCCTGCACAGATTACAAAAATAAAATACGTGTGCCACAGCACTGAGGGCCAGCTGAGCAAAATGCTTAAACACTGCACATTTCAAGCACTGCTAATACCACCCCATCTTTGATCTACTATTCTTTTTAGAGTTTGAGAGAGCTGATATATCTTGGAAGTTTACTGTATTTATAAAGGGTTCAGAACATCTCACTCATTAAAATGCTTCTTGGAACAGGCCACAGGATGACCCAGTCTCTCTACTGTCAGTGATCACAGAGATTGCACTCCCAGCATCAGGTTGTCCCTACAGTTTCAGCACATACATTGTTCACCAATGCAGAAGTGCTTAATGAATTCAAGGAAAAGCACAGTGAACTCATCAAAACTTGGTGCCACCACAGATGATACCCATAGGACTAGTGAAAAGCATGCAACAAAAATAATCTCAAGTGCAGCTTCTCCAAGTCTTCTTCAGTCCCAAGTGCAGCTTAACCAATACCTGACTCCTCTGAAGGGAAGACATAGTTCACTAGTGGCTATAATTTACTGTTACTGTGTTCCAAGGGATATATTTTAACATCAAAAAAATGCACAGGGGTGCTATAATACTCACCAACTGCACATAAAAAAGTTAATAAGTAGGGTTTTTTTACCTAGATCCCACGATTTCCACCTTTGCCTAACCTTTGCAGCTGTGGAGATCTCACAGACCTAATGCATACTGCAACACATGCACCTCTAAGAGGGGCATGAGAAGGAGACCATCACAAGGATAAGCTAAGAACTGGCAGATCCTGTCTTAAAGCCAAGTAAAAACAAGAAAAAAATTCCCCACTTTTTGAAAACGACAAACTAGATCCATACTTCAAGTTTATCCAAGCAGCCTGCTTCCTTGTATCAATGTCTAGGCAAACCTTCTACTTCTACATTCCATTTTGACTTGTGATTTTAAAAATTACTAAGAAGAGCAAGAGTGTAGAGTATGTACTACTTTACTATTAAAGCAGCTGAATGATTAAAAAACCCCTTTTTACTTAAACACAAAAGACACTCACAGATTTTTATTCAAATAAAAATATCACAAAATCTTCACGTGTTATAATGAGGAAAAAAATACCATCTATAAATATCTAGTATGAAAGGTTTTATTTATTTTATTGCAAATTCCTTACTGTGATTTCAAATACAGATTATAATTGATACTCCCTTATAATTTGAATAACATGTACATGGGAACTTTCAGTCAAATTTTGAGGCAATAATTTGTCTCCGCTTCTCTGAGCAGGTTTCTGCTTTACAACTGGGAGTCAACCAAACCAAGCCTCAAAAGTCAGAACTGAAGCTGTTGGTTATTCTAGCAATTCCTCATCCCAAGCAAAATCCCAAATTTACAGTGCAGTCAAATACACGAAGTCTCAAAACAAGATACATGGAAGAAAAGTTCAGTATTCAAACCTTTTCACAGCATCTCTTTTTTGGCTATCTATTCCGTCCCACCATTTTGAAAAGTAAGAAATCTCAGACCATATAAATTTCCTTCGGTTGTCTTCTTGCAGTTTTATAACCATGTTATTTAAAATATGCTGTGTCTGATCTCTGAAGTAATCATCAAAAGTCTTCAGCCAACCTAGGAAAAAGAAAATATGAAATGAAATTAAATTAAGCCTGCTTGGAGAACAGCTTCTTAGTCTCTTTAGAGAACAGTCTTTAAGAGAACTGGCTCGTTCTTACTCCCCAGAAAAAGCTAACTGAAGACTATTCTTAAAAAGCTGACCTTTATATGCCACGGACAGCTTGAAGTGTTAAATTTCCAAGGAGTTTCTTTTTCCAAAATGAATAAACATATGGAAATTATTAGGCTTTTCACTTCCTAGTTTTTCTATACTTTGCATAGTAGAAAGTTAGATCAAGAGAATACATGGACTCAAATAATTCAGTGAGATGCAAAGGAAACAGAAATTTTAACGACATTTTCAGACATTACAGTCTTCCATATAATTGTTTAACCTCTTCATAATACCTTTTATGAGAGAGTACGTGCATCTTTCTTCCCAGAACCTGTAACTATAGCTGAAAAAAATTAAGTCTACTTACTACTTACTGTAAAGTGTCACATTCCTACTCCTACCAACTTTTGTCATATATGCACATTTTAAGACTATGTGAAAGCTTCCACACTATGTGAAGACTGCACTCCAGACAATTATGCTAGTAATTCCACTTTGATTGACTAATTCAGTTCTACAGAGCCACTGCCATTCTAATAATGCCAGTCTGCTTATAGGATACAGGATTAGGCTGTTATGGAATGACATTATATTGTTTCAAGGAAGTTACATAAATGCAGTAACTTCTACTACTAAAAAATAATTCTCAAGTTAAATTTTAAAAAAACTTTATAAATTAATGAAGTCTGAATATTGATTCAGAAAGGATATGTTATACTTTATTTAGGGATACAAAAACCCAAACATTCTTCTTAGGTAGATGAGGAGCTACTGTTTTTAATTTGCAAAAGAAGAAATAAAACTGTAACATTCCAAAGGGAATGTTTTAGTTAATTCTTTTTTTCTTTTATAAATGTTTAGCATCTAGAAGACTCATCACCTTTGATTCAAGTTTCTGTGCAGATAGACAAGTGGGTTCTAATCTGTCTTAAAGGGGGAAAATGCATTTTGTCAAAGTAGTTAATATGAGGGCTTAAAGCGTAAAATTAAAACATACTTTCTTTAGAGGAATTGAAATAGCTTAATATAAAACCCAGTTGTCAGTAAATTACTACAATGCAATCGTTTAAAGACTGAAAAAAGTGTGATGAATAATCTGAATTTGTAATCAAATTTCTTTCTGATCTCTTCCTATTTCAGTTAGGTTTTGATTTTTTAATAGATGCTTCCACTCAAAGAATTGAGATTACATAGCAAATTATTCTTTCTCAATTCTCATTTACTTTTCAAAAAAATCAAAGGAATATTTTACTGGCAATTCCATTAAAAATAGCCACATGTACTAGACTACCCATTTATAGCTTTATATCGGAAATTTCTTCTGCAAGAGAAGGTATCATCCTAGCACAAAACTAAAGGAGGATAAATTAAAACCATCCTATGATTTTCCTGTACAAAAATATATCATCATAATAAACTATTTAAAAATATTTTAATATTGCAGCAATAAAAGCAAATTTACACTGAATTAGTTTCCTGAAACATTCTTAAAAGCTTTAATACACCAGCCTAACTAAAACACTGACTTAAATGTCAAAGTAGCTGACAAAATGTAGTATGATGTAGGAAGAACGGTGAAAGATAATGAAAGATTGTTTTAACATACTCAGTTTATTAAGCTAAGGAAGCCTGTAACATGGTTAATACATTGAACTTAACACACTCCAGAGTTGTAGAAAAAATTTACAGGTATTCATAGATTTAGCTGAAAGCCAACAGAAAGCCCTCTGCAATGTAATCACCATGTATCTATTTATTTATTAACTGAAGAGAATTCAATTCTGCATTGAAAAGGGCCTGTAATGATCACCTAGTCCAACTGCCTGATTGCTTCTGGGTTGACCAAAAAAGGTGTCATAGAGAGCATTATCCAACTGCCTCTGAAACAACCTCCCCAGGAAGCTGCAGAGCAGGGAGGTCACACGTCAGCCTCCTTTTCTCCAAACTGGACAAAGCCAGACTGCCCAGCTGCCCCTCACACCAGCTCCACTGAACCTCCTCTGGGTTCATCCCAGTGCCTTCACACCCTTCCTAGATTGCAGTGCTCTAAACTCAATGACTTACAGAGACTCTTCAATTCTGCATGGAGACATACAGTTAAAGAAAAAAAAAACACAACTAAACAAAATAATGGATAAATCAATGTGTAGTTTCTAGCTAGAGTATTATTTCACACCTCAGTCCCTAATACAACGTAATAATTTACTACTCAGGTTCATTCTTGTGCTTATCCACAAACAAAGAATTTGTTCCCAGGCTGAAAGAAAAGGTTTACCAGTGCATTTTGAACAGGAAACTTTCAATATAAAGACAGTTTACACATGGAAAACTTGCAATAGTTTAAAGCTGCAATTACCAAAACTAAATATGCATTAACAGCAAAATAACACTTGGTCATTCAAATGTACATAAAGCCCTTTGTCAACATAAAAATCACAGGATCACAGAATCACTGAGGTTGTAAAAGACCTCTGAAATTATCAAGTCCAACCTCTGACTAAGCACCACCTTATAAATCATACAATGACACTGAGTCCCACATGCAGTTTTTCATTTAACACCTCCAGGGATGGTGATTCCACCATCTCAATGTTTAACAATCCTCTAAACAAGAGAAAAAAATAGTACTGTCTCTCATATGATTATGCTAGGCTTGACTTAATACATAATGAGGACTTTACCAGATACTTCCATTTTCTGCCAGCCTATGTGATAACAACAGACAGTACACACTGCTGAGCTGCTTGCCTTTTGATTCTCTCTCTCATGCTTGTCCTCAAAAGTGGAAACTTATTATCTCCCCCCAGCTCCATGAGATTTATCATCATCATGCAGCTGTTTGTTTCATCCATTTTTTTCCTCCACTGTAATGTAAATTTACTTGGCTTGACTGCAGACTCCAAGAATCATGTCTGAATATGAACACAACCCATTGCTCTGCAAAAAACCCTGAAACATTTAATTAACTGATTTGCCACTATTCCTGTCTACACTTTCAAGTTCAAATTCTTTCTTGAAGCTCCATCAGCTCCTTGCACTAGAGAAAGGCAAACTTGTTAGCATGGTTGGCACAGATGTAGAGATAAAGAGAAACTTTCAGGACAAAATCAGAACAGAAGCTGACAAATTAACATTATTCAAAAAGTAACTTTATTAAAACAAAAGCACTTAACAATTTGATCGTGACAAGAATCACAAATCCATTTCTAGCAAAAATATTTAGGTACTGCTTACATATACCTGCAAGACTCCCAGTGTGTTTTTACATTTGCACTTTTATGTGTTTTGGTTTAAAATTAATGGTTGAAATAAAACAAAATAGGCTTTTCAATTGCTTACTTCCACAAGTCATCCTCCAACGCTTAAGAGGAAATGTGCCTTTAATTTTTTTTTTTTTTGTTTCTGATGAAGTCTGTTTTAATGAACAGGCAGATCTCATGAATTTCTGAAGTATTATGCCATTATATACTAGATTAATGCATTTTTTATAGAAGTCTGCATCTCTGATTTACTTTTCTGGAGATCATAATTAATTTCACTGAGTCTAAAATTCACACATCAGTGACACTTCTTACAACACAGGAAACTTGAGTAATTTATTAATTATATGCTAGTATTAAATAAAACCACTAAATTTCAGCTAGCACTATTCAGCTTTCAGGAAAATAAAAGCATTCTCTTTGCAAATATATTAGTGGAACTTCAGTTCCTCATCTTTAAAACGTTTACCTAAGTTAAAAAAAATATCAGTAATTTTTTTTTAATGCTTGATTCTCAACTAACTGTTCCTGTAAGAAGACACAGTTACGTGACTGTTTTGATAGCTGAGGAAGTAAAATATTATCATAAACTGCAAGGATGTCCTTGTTCTTATTTACATCCAAGCTCCCCATAATGCAACAGTAAAAGGTTTTTATCAAACAAAACCAACCCCCCCCCCCAAAACAACAAAACCCAAAACAACAACAAAATACAAACAAACAAACAAAGGACATGTAACTGTGACGTCTTAACTCTAAAAAAAGAGCTCTAAAGAATTTAAGCATGGTGTGCATGTGTGTTTAATTGATAATACACAGGCAGTGAAAATAAGGCAAATACTAGAAATAAATCCAAAATCTAAGCTTTAACTAACCTTTTAGTAAGTATGATTACACATGAAAATATTTTGGCATTAGCTCCTTTGTAGATTCAGCATTTTAGAACTCCCTTATTTTAAAGAAGAGTATACACACATCAATTTTCTTTTTAATTTAGAAGTACTGCATGATGATTCTATGATGTAAAATACAGAACAGACATGTAAGTTAATATTTTATGGCTGTTTCTGACATAACATGTCAGTGCTAATTTCACCAAAAGTATCTTTCAACAAAAATGAATGACCCACAGCCAAGACTGTGGAAGAAAACTTGAAAAACCCGATGGTAAGGCAAACTCAAATTTAAACTAAAAGCTGTACAAGATTGTTTCTCATTTTTCTGTTTCACGTAGTCAAATCAAAGAAAGAGAAAAAGTTCCCTGAAACATTCCTGTCTTAAAACATTCTTTCTGAATCAAAAGGAATTAGATAGATGAGCTTCTTGTTCCTGCAAAATATGCACCAAAATAAAATAATTTAGGTACAAGAAGACACACTGAAATTAAATGACAGTATATTTACTTTTGCAAAGGCATACCTTAACTTGTAAAGTATCTCTGCTCAAGGCAAAACAAGAATAATTTATCAGACTTAATATCATAAGCATAACTAAAAACGTGAATGATTTCACATTCTGCAAAAAGTAAAATGTGCCATGATCTGTGAGGTACTACCAAAATTATAATCTGACTTCTTACATTTTAAGTCCTATGCAAGATCTACTTTTGCTTTTGTACATATCAAATCTGCTGCCATCATAGCTAAGAAGGAAAGGAAATTTCTACTACTGAGCAGTAAAAGTGTTCTTTCTGTAACAGTCCTGCTGATTTTCAAACACAGAAATATTGAGAAATAAGCCAAGAATAAAACTCTAATTTCCCTCATTCAGCATGTCAAGAAAAACTTGTGAGCTGAGTGTTTCTTGTATTTTGGTGGGTCAGACAACAGTTTAAGCAATATGGGTTCCAAACATATCAGAAATACCAAGAAGTCACCAGAAAACATTTCCAGACCCAGTCAACAGAAAATGCATGTGAAACTCCA
The DNA here is from genome assembly GCA_027886175.1 of Phylloscopus collybita. NCBI lineage: Eukaryota > Metazoa > Chordata > Aves > Passeriformes > Phylloscopidae > Phylloscopus > Phylloscopus collybita. Next base: position 6,413,716 of record JAJNNQ010000086.1, on the reverse strand, counting down.
TAGTGTATTAACAGCATCAAATGTTATGGTTTTCTTATATCTTAACACTGAATTAGGTCTATATAGATTTCCTCCTGAGAAATTGAGACTGTCTTAAATAATAAAAGGTGATAAAAGTGAGTGATAGTAAGGAAAAGTTACCAATGTTATAGAAAATGGATGAAGTGTTAAAAAGTAGTGTATAGTTCTGACCTATGTGCCCGTACACTTGCATGTGGGTGGAGAAGCAAGAAAAAAATCTACTTCAGTCACTTCCAATTCCACTTAAGTGCTGCTTCTACTAGGTCTGTAACCACCATATTCAGCAATGAAATACTCTTATCTTATAATATCATATATTAGAAAGCTCTCAAGTCTCAATTCTTAAATAATTCAATGAGAAGTCATTACCAAAATTATTACAGACCAATAGATGATGGAGGTGTCTTTCCATCCCTCCAGTCATATCCCAACCTCATCTTTCAAGTCCATCTGTGCAGGTTGACGACCTCACCATCCCTGAGCAGAGCTCTTCCCTCTGCATTTCAGCTGCCTCCTCCACTTCAGGCAGCCACAAAAAAACCACAGTTGAAGCAGGTGAGAGCCAACATAATGGCTCTGCCAGCACAGCAGGTTATATGCTCACTCCTTAATCTGCTCCTGACAGAATTGCCACCTATCTGTGACAGCTATAATCTCACACAATTACTGAATTTCTCTCCATAGTTTAAGAATAACCCACACTGGGTGAGTCCTCCCAAAATCAGACATGCTCCTGAGGTGCTCAAATCTTCATCAACTGCCAGCAATTAAAGACAATTGTGCCCCTCAGTGGTCAAAAGTCTGAAGGGGATCCACTTTCAACACTTATTTCCCAAAATGGATAAACACAGTAGTTGCTGCAGAGAGAAGCACAAGTTTGCAGGTCATGGTTAAATTCACACAGAAGCAGTAAACCCAGATTCAGATCACCAAGTGTTTCAGAGCACCAGCAGATCCAATCGTTCCTCCAAAAAAAAAAAAAAAAAAAGAAGGTGGAACCTAAACCCACCACCTTTCCTATTGATTGTGTTTCACAGATTCAGAAAGTGACCTGGACTGGAAGGACCATGCCATTTCTAGCCGCACACCAGGGTTCTCTCTCAGTTTACATCTACTGAGTATCAGCTGGGAAGACTGAACAAGCTGAAAGATATTCAAATTGTATGCAAGAGGAGATACAGATTTCCTCATTTTAGTTGCTGCTGGTGAAAGGCAGACACGTTTTATTGTAAAGGCATTAAGAACTTACATACTAAGAATGGAAACATAGGAACAAACAAGAAAATCAGCTCTCAAACGTGAATGACAATAGCATTAAGACTTCAGGCATTAAGACTTCACATTCCAGCATTCATTTTCTTTGTGTTCTTGTGTACCACAAAAAAAAAAAAGGAAAAAAGCAGCAACAAAACTACGGGAGACAGCTCTCATAACTTCACAGAATTTTTCAAACCCTGTCATTGAAGGGACAGTCACAGGGAGGACTTCTCTCAGAGGTGAAAGAATAAGTACCTTACTGTAGATCTAATTTATTACTCCCTCCACAAAAAATGTAATAAATGCTTGTAAAAATCCATGTCTGAAGCTATACTCACTGTGGCCTACATCCCTACGTTGGATGGGGGCCAGAGCAGTGCTTGAAAGGGCAAAATAGAATCAGATTGAACTTCCTTAAATGGAGCTCTCAGGTATAGCAAGAGGCACCACTAATATGTAAAATTAAAAAACAAACACATGGCTAACATACTTCCTAAGTAATGAGGACATTTCTACTCAAAAAAAGTAAAGGAAATTCCATGATTGGTAACACAAGAAGTTAAACAGGAAAAGATACTGGTGAAGCTACCTCTGGTTATGGAGCAGTATTTACACTTCATCTGTCTTATAGGTTTAGTAATTTTAGTTACAAACTCCTTTGGAGGGTTTGGGAGGATAGTGGTTTTGGTTGCTTTTTTATTTTTTTTAGTGGGATTTTTTTGGTTGATGCTTTTGGTGGTTGCTTTTTTTCTGGGACCCAGTCTTTATTTTGCTTGCTGTTGCTGGGGGGTGGCTGCTTGGAATTTTTTACTTGTGTGCTTGTGAAGGGTTTTTTTGGGGTTTTTTTGTTGTTTGGTTTTGCTTTTTAAACATAGGGCAAGAACCAAGAAGAATGTAATGGAGAGGGTCTCTGGATCTAGAGAAAAACCTTGTTATTCTCTGGCTTTGCAAAAGGTAGTATAATATTTAAAGCATAATGGCAAATATATAGTAAAGTTCAAGGCATTTTTCACTGAATGAGCTAAGTAATTTTCATCCTAATTTGGAGACTGAGACGAGAAGTGGCCATCATCCCAACAATTGCTCTATTTTGGGGGCCCTTTGTATAGAAGCAACACAGAGCTATTCAGTCTCAAAAGATATCTATCTAAAAATCTGGGGGCTCTGATGGAGTTCTGCCTAGCCTGATATTATTGGCCTTTGCTTTCGTCCAGCTGAGCCAACAACAGCCTCCAGACTGTATTGCCAGCTTGGCATACAGTTAGGATGAATATAATTTGTAGTGACATATGGTAGTCTCTACCCAAATAATGACAGAATCATTTGGGTCAGAGAAGGCCTCTAAGAAAATCAAGTCCAATCACTAATCTAGCACAACTGTGTTCACCACTAAACCACATCCCTAAGTGCCCCATATCCACCTGCTTTTATGAACACTTGCAAGAATGCACGTCTCTGGGCAGCCCATTGCAATGTTCATGTACCCTTTTCACAGAAGAAATTTTTCCTAATGTCCCATCTAAACCTGCCCTGAGCACAACCTGAGGCAATTTCCTCTTGTACTGAAACCTGTTATGTGGGAGATGAACCTAATCCCCATCTGGCTATAACCTCCTCTCAGGTAGTGGTAGTGATAAAGTGCCCCCTGAGCCTCTTTTTCTCCAGGCTAAATGGACTCAGATTCCTCATCAGACTTGTGCTCCAGACCCTTCCCCAGCTCTGTTCCCTTCTCTGGACACGCTCCAGCCCCTCAATGTCCTTCCTGCATTGAGGGACCCAGAGCTGGACACAGCACTCGAGGTGTGGCCTCAGCAGTGCCCAGCACAGGGGGAGGTCACTGCCCTGCTCCTGCTGCCCCACTGTTGCTGACACAGGCCAGGTGCCCTTGGCCTTCCTGGCCACCTGGGCACAGCTGGCTCCTGTTCAGCTGCTGTTGGCAGGCACTGTGAGGCTTTTCACTAGGCAGCACCCCAGGCACTCTGCCCCAGCCTGTAGCACTGCAGGGGTTGTTGTGACCAAGGGCAGGCCCCAACATTTCACCTTGTTGTTGACCTACATTCATCTGGCATCAGTCCCTACCCAGTCTGTCCAGATTCCCTGGTAGAGCAATAATCTCGTTGTGAGAAGTGGTTCAAGTAAACTCAGAGAACCTCAAGTTCTCAGATTCTGAGAAAGAAGGCTCAGTGGGCCATTTTTCATAAACAGAACTTGTGCTACAGGATGAACCAAATCCTGTTAAGGCACCCAATGGCAAAGCTTGTCATAAACAAAAGGTGTTGCCTGCTGCTGTGGCTTAAGTCCAGCTGGAAATAAAACCCCATGCAGCTGCTCCCCTTCCCTGACCTGCTCTGGTAAGAAAGAGACAAAAAAAACTGGAAGAGAGACACAGAAGGTATATAAATAAAATAAAACCAAAACTAAATTACTAGAACCTGCAGAAGAAGTATCAGTAGAAATTAAATTTTAAAAAATTTAAAAAATATATCAGTGCCAGAACAGTGAGGCCCTACTGAACCTAATGACTTGAATAGACACTGGTGAAGTTATCTGCAAATCTCCTCACAGCTTACCTCAGGACATACCCCTGCAGCTCCTAAGCCTCATGCTCTTGAGAAGTTACATCAGCCTACACTGTGCACTGTTCAACTCAGGTGAAGACATTCCAGGAGGGCAGATGTGACACCAGGCAATGGGCCTCTAGTGGACTGCCAACAATCCTGTACTAGTTGGGGTATGACCACAACAGCTTCAGCAGAAAAAAGGGAGAGGGGTACACTCCACACCTCAGTCTAGCAGACCCAAGAGAATGAGAAGTTCTGTATATTGCTTTAGGATTGCTTTGATTCATTATGTGCCTGTACAGAGTTTCTTCTTTCTAGGGAAGTTTTTAGGAGAACTACAACCAGAGAGGAAATAAATGGACATAGGCTCAAAGACAGTTCAATAAGGCAGGTCTAGGCAGGTCTAGGTTTATACTATGATTATTTGCTCTGAATATTTTTATCATATCCATACTGCATTAATTTACTTGTCATAACTGGACAATACAGTAATTTCACATTCCAGCATTCATTTTCTTTGAAAATGCTATGTATGTGCAAATAAAAAGTATTTATGTTCAAACTACCACACCTTCACTCAGATTCACAGTACTTCATATAACAAATTAAATTTTAGAGAGATATACAGTAGTAAAATTTAATATCACTTAAATTGTGGCTTTCTATGACAACAACCAGTACTACCAGCCTCTCATGCTCAGTACATGCACTAGGAGCACAGTATAGCAGCATAATTCACTTGTTTTGGTAAATTTTACCAATAAGCCATCCCAAAATAAAGGAACACTGTTTATTACACTGTAAACCCGCTTGGGTGGGAATGAAATTATGTAGCCATACCTAGATTTCTGTTTAAATCTAGACTTTTCACTATCCTACTATAGGTTAGGGGTGTGTACAAAAAAGTGAAGAAAGTGTCAAAAACATCAGATTTGCCATTGTCACATCTTCTAAAAGCACATTTCTTTAGCACAGGCTAAGGGTTGAATATCTCTGATAGTCCAAAAAAATCAAAATAAGAACTGATGGTATTTAATGCAGCAATGTATAAACTGAATGGGCTACCAGAAATTCATGTCACTTTCCAATTTCAACACTGAAGTTCTGCTCCAGTTAATAAATTCAGTAGACATACAACTTGTATCATTGGAAGCCAATGGCACTTGAATCATACATCTGCCTTGCTAGACTTAAATCTAACACATTAACTAACATACTTCAAAAAAACCCAAATCTTAACAGAATTGGCAATGCATTTCCTAATCCAAAAGCCTCTAGATCTCAAATCAATATAGTTAACATATTACCTGGATCATTATGTGAGTGAGGCACAACAAAAACTTGAAGTGGTTCACTGTCCCATTCATTTTCTTTGTATGTGATATCAAATCCTTGTTTCCAAACTCCACCATCTGGATTATCAAAAGGAAGAAGGTCATAGACATCCAGCATCTAAAAAAGAAAAATTAAAGGAATATAAAATATGAACAATTCTTCTATTAAAAAACAAAGCTGTTTTCACCTAAAATGGAGCAGCTTGTTCACTACAGAGAGAGAGAGATGAAGTGTCAAATTAATAAAAAACTGACAAATGAGATCCAGTTTCAGATCACACTAGGACACCCAATTCACAGCTGCCAGGAAGAGGTGCATTTGGCAGGGTCTGTTCTGAGGAAACTGACATTGATTAGATAAGCAGTAGGATTAAGACCCTTAAATCACAAAAATTATGGCAGCTCACAATGGCATTGGGCAGGAGGGTATGAAGAGGATTATACAGAATAACACAGTACACTGTTACATTAGAGCAGGAAATGAAGAAAAACTGAGCAAGAAGGAATGACAGCAGGAAAGAAAGACACAAGTCAAACTCACAAAAAGAAACTGAAAGAAGCTATCAACAAAAATATTGATAACTATAGCCAATTGCCATAACAAAGCTTCTTGTACATTTCCTGTTGCCCAGTACACTAATTGTACAAGGAAGGACATATTTCACTTGTCAATGCAAATAAAAAGGTTACAAAGCAACTCCAGAATTACTGTAACAAGTCCCTACGAAACTTAGAGAGCAACATATAGCCTCAAAGGGAGTCTGCTAATATGAGATTCAAGGAAAATCTTTTATAAGGCTCTGGTTTGCTTTTAAGAAAGAAAACAAGATACAAACGTGACTTGACATCAGACAAGCAATTCCTGACACTCCAGTTCAATAACTAAACCTTAATCAGTTCCAAACCCATGTTAGAATACAATTGTACACCTGACAAACTTTCTACAAAAAATAATACACAAAAAAAGGACCCCTATAGCAGTCATTCACTACTTCAATACCACAAGAGTTAAACCTTCCCAGTGGTAAGGTGTTTTCTGTCCTGCTAGAGAAAACTTAAAAAACCTACAGACATCTGTAGACAGAAGCAATATTTGACTAAAGAAATTAAGGCCTTGCAATTGTTGACTTTGGCCTCCACCCAGATGATCTCTCATTTTTCTTCATCAACAGATTGTGGGGAGAAATATAAAGTACCATGGGTGAAGATAAAAACAGGGAGGTCACTTACCAATATTCATCACAGGAAAAAACAGACCTGGCTTTGGGAACATTAAATTAATCTGTTGCCAATTAAAATAGTGTTAGATAGTGAGAGAGATCAGTCCATAATATTTCCTCTGTCATTCTCTCCTTCTCACATTTTTTTGCCTGCTCCAGCATGGCAGCTACAAGCCACAGCACACCAGGAACTTCTCCAGTGTGGATCCCCCACAGGCTCCAGCTCCTCCTGAAAATACCTACCTACTCTGGCATGAGATCCTGAACAGGTTTCAGGGAAACACTTGCTCCACTGTGGTCTTCCCAACCTGCTCCAGTGACCAGAATGCCTTTTCTGCTTCCTTCATCAAGGACCATGGTGCTGTCAGGAGGGTTTCTCCCCATTTTTAGCCTTATACCCCACTGAGAGACAGCATTTTACTCTTCCTTAGAACCCATTCTGCCGAAGGTACTGACATGCTTTGCTGATGGATGTTATATCCTGTGGTGGGTTTGGAGCTGTGTCTGGCACAAGGCAGGACTGGCCTCTTCTCACAGATACTGGAGACCATCACTGCCAACACCTGGACATCTGCACCCAGAACACTTCACCCTCACCTCTGTGAAACACTTACTTTATTGACTTACTTAAGTGAATAAAATATATATTCATCACATATTCTTCACAAGCTTCCCTTACATTTACAAAAAAAAAAAAAAAAAAAAAAAAAAAAAAAAAATCCCCAACATTTCCCATACTAAAATCAAAGGGACATAAAAATCCTGAGAAAGTGGAAATTTTTACACAAACCCACATACAAGGTAAATCTCTACTCCTTGTCCTTTCACCTCATAAGAACAACAAATGAATCCCCCCAGTTATTTCAATCTGGCAATGTTCAGTCCAAATTTTGGCCATCACCACGCCCTACCTCTTAACCCTCAAGACCCAGATTTTGGTGCTTAAAGGAAGAGCAGTGGGTTGATCTTGGATGGGTTGGAATCTGACAGCCAGAAAAGGTCAATCCATCACAGGCCTTTAGCTTATGGTATAAAGGAAATTAAGTAATGTAAGAAGCGAATACATCACAGTAATTCTACATCTAGCAGAGCTTCAGCTGGGCCTGCAATGTGCACTAGATATCTACAACCTGTGAGAGACTCCTTGTACGCCAGACATCTACAGCGTGTATGAGATGATCTTATCACATCACTTCTCCCTCAGGATTGTGTCAATCTTTGGACAATATTGATTAGTGGAAAACACAGGTGCAATACTTGAAGATCTGTGCATTCTGCACTATCAGCTTGAAGGGCCCAAATAAGGGTTATGCTGAAGTTGACTAGCCTAACAGCATATATTTTAAATACACTGCTAGGCTAATTTATATATTATACGAAGAATAAATAATACATATTATAGAATAGATAATATAGAAAAAATTATTATTATTATTACTTATTTTCTAAATATAGCATTTTCTAAAATCTGAGTTTGAAGAACGGTATTTTTTATCTGCAAAACAATGTTCCAAAGAAAATATAAGTGCATACTTTGTAAGTTTACCAGTTAACAATGAATGGCCTTAATACTGATAAAACTCTTTGGACATTTCAATCATGAAAATATTATTTGATTAAAAAGTAGTAATTTATGGAACTCCACACATTCTTATGAGTTTTTCTTATGTATGGAGTCTGAATTTAACAAGCAACTTTCTGCATTCTTACAGATACTCATTTTAACACTCATTCATAATCTTTTTCCCTGACATCTACAACTTTACAGCTATTTCAAACCAAGCTGGTATGACTATGACAAAAGAGAGAAACTGCAATTCAGGAAATAGGTCTTGGAATCCTTATCAACAGCTATCTGAAATAACTGCTTCAATGACCTCACCCATCATCTAGAGATGTTTGCTGCCTTGCAAAGGCCTGAATCCTGGATATTGGAGAAGAACTATTGAAGTTTGTCCAACTCAATGGCTACTATTCCTTGTTGTACTTCCATGTTGTAGTGGTTTCATGTTCACCAATTTCTGTTTCCCAAATTAGTGTAGTGGTTTGAGTGTTTACTTGTATTATTTACTCTTTTTCTGCTGTGAGATATGATTAGGAGAAAAGTAAAACAAAACTTAAAAGGGAATAGACGGGTTTATTAACACTACAAGAGAGGAAAAATTAATAAGAATCAGAATAAAACCTTCAAAACACTTCCCCTCTCCCCCCAGGTTTCTTTTCCCTTCTCATGGACAATGCATAGAGAGAAAATTAGGAACTCTAGGTCAGTTTATCACTTATGAAATAGTCTTTCATCAGTTCATTTAGAGAGAGATGTTTCTTTCAGTCTGCCATGGAACTTTCCACAAGAAAGAACAGTCCACTCATGGCTTTTACCTCTCACAGAAACAGCTGCCTCAGAATCTGTATTTATAAAGTCCCTCCCATACCAGAGCCTTCCCATTGCTGCATTATGGGCCATGAATCTCATGGGGTATCATTTTAAAGACGAATGGTTCCACAAAGCAAAGGTTTTTCCTTGTATCTAGGAACAGAGATCTTTTCTCTTTCTAGGGGCAGATCTTCATCTCATCTCTCTCTCTGTTTGAGCGTCTCACAAGATCACAGCTACTGCAGTATTTACTTAGTCCATCACAAATGCCTTTGCTTATATCTACAATTTGAATATTCTCATCATCTCCCCAGTGCATATTTTTCAACGATCCAAAGGGATATTCTAGCATATTACAGAGTCTATTACTATAGCTCACAAAAGACCTTCAGTCTAAATCCAAGGCATCATCTCATCTCTTCCATCTAAGATGTAACTCTTCCTTTACTGACTTTGATGTCTTCGTACTGTCTCTTTACATGTCTCACTCCGGCTTCTCTCTCACTCAGAGAAAGGTTAGTGCTTTGCAAGTTTCATCTGTGCAAGGAAGGAGCTGAGATTCTCCCAGATCTGCAGGGTGCATGACGGTTCTCTCCCAGGAAGTGGCCGAAGGCAGTAGGGTCAGGCCCCACTGCAGCTGGGCCTCGGGATCCCAGGGTTCTGCAGGGCCACGAGCCTGGCTGCAGAGCTGCATGATCGCTGGGGAAGGGAAGGGAAGGGAAGGGAAGGGAAGGGAAGGGAAGGGAAGGGAAGGGAAGGGAAGGGAAGGGAAGGGAAGGGAAGGGAAGGGAAGGGAAGGGAAGGGAAGGGAAGGGAAGGGAAGGGAAGGGAAGGGAAGGGAAGGGAAGGGAAGGGAAGGGAAGGGAAGGGAAGGGAAGGGAAGGGAAGGGAAGGGAAGGGAAGGGAAGGGAAGGGAAGGGAAGGGAAGGGAAGGGAAGGGAAGGGAAGGGAAGGGAAGGGAAGGGAAGGGAAGGGAAGGGAAGGGAAGGGAAGGGAAGGGAAGGGAAGGGAAGGGAAGGGAAGGGAAGGGAAGGGCCCAGCAGCCTGCAATGGTGGAGCAAAGGGGCCTGGCCCCTGGGCAGGGACCACCTTGCTCAGCCTCTCTGGGGCTGTGGAGGGGACAGCACAGTAGCAGCAGATGTTAACAGACACTTGGGTCCGATCCACATGGGACAGGGATACTGTCCTCCCCTCCCCCTGCCCAGCTGTCATCAGGCCTGGCCCCAAACCAGGGCCCAACAGGCTCCCCAGGAAGGTGTCTGGCCCCTGGCCAGCCCAGCTCCCACAGTAAGGAGGAAGCTGGGGCCGCTTGTTACCTGTTTCCCAGGCAGTAAGGAAAAGGAGTTTTCCTGGAATTCCTCTGATTTTTAACCTGGATAGCCCATGAGGCATATCCCATATTTAATTGGTTGATCAAGCTGTCAACATTCAAAGCCAGTCACTAATTGTTTTTTGCCACAGCTTTCTTCAATCAGTGCAAAACCAGCACAGTGATACTGCCAGAGGCAACACAGACTGAATCAAAACTGACTGCAGAATCCTGTAGGTAATCAAGGTCACAGGTGGTGCCCTCATTTATCCACCAGTGAGGAGATAAGAGTGTGAGAGGAGGACACTGTCAGTATAGATCAATAATTGGCCTCAGAGTTGGTGTTTGGGGTTTGCTGACCCTCCTTCCAGATCTGTGTCTGCTTGGGAGAGATGAGATCCAGCTAAGAGTAAGAGAGGAAGGCCAGAAAGACAGCTGAACTATTAAGGACTGCTTCTGGCTAAGAATATAAGGGGATAGAGTGAATCAACAGCAGCCCTGTGAGGGAGTAGTGGTCAGAAATTATGTCACATGGAAGGATTTTAAAAAAATATATAATATAAGAACTCAATAAAATGAGGTCACCTCCAACATTTGTAGGTAAGCAAGGAAGTACCTACAATCACTCAGAAATCCCCAAAATCCTTCCTGGGAAATTAGCATGCTGGGGTGCCTCTCTGAAGGCTTCCTGGCCTGTATCAGAGACAATGTGGCCAGCACAATCAGGGAGGTGATTGTCCCTCTCTACTGGGCACTGATGAGGCACCTCAAATCCAGTTTTTGGGCCCCTCACTGCAAGAAGGCATTGAGGTGCTGGAGTGTGTCTGGAGAAGGGAACAGAGTTGGGAAAGGGTCTGGAGCACAAGCCCAGCGAGAAGCAGTGGGGGGAGCTGGGGGTGTTCATCCTAGAGAAAAAGATGCTCAGGGGGGACCTTATTGCTCTCTGCAGCTCCTTGACAGGAGGATGTAGCAGGTGGGGGTCAAGCTCTGCTCCCAGGTAACAAATGACAGGACAAGAAGAAATGTACCAATGGGACATTTAGATTGGAGATTAGGAAAAAATACTTCAGGGAAAGAGTGGTCAAGCATTGGCACAGGCTGCCCACAGAAAGAGTGGAATCACCCTCCCTGGAAGTGTACAGAAAAGCATGTGGCTTTGGAGCTTAGGTAGATGGTTTAGTGATGAACACAGCACTGCCATATTAACAATCACACCTGGTTTTCTTAGATTCAATGATTCTAAAGATAAGAAGTCAACAGAGAACTTATGGGCAAAGACCAAAAAGCAGACCAGTGTGGGTGACAGTGTACAGACAGAATATCTGCAACAGGCCATCTGATCAGGGATAACAAGTGGAGGAGCCCTCCACAGACATATGAAGGGCCTAATCCTCATGGGAATTTTGATGACCCTGTTAGGGTCTCAAGGTACAACACAGCTGGGCATAAATCATATAGAAGATTCCTGGAGCAGAGCAGTGGCATATTCTTAATCCAAGGGACCAAGAAGGCCATGAGGAGAAGTGCTCTGCTGAACCTCCTACTTGTCATTAGTGAGGGACTCCTCAGGGCTGTGAAGTTCAATGGCAGCACTGACCATAAGACTGTAGAGTTCAGGACCCTGAGAGGAGCAAGGGGGACAAAATACAAGATCACAACTAAGGACTTCAGAAGCACAGGCTCTGGACATTTTTCTGGCATGCTCCCACAGCTTAAGGCCCTGGGATGGAAAAGGGGTCCAAGAAAACTGGTGACTATCTCCTCTGGTAATAAGGATCACCTTCCAAACTGAAGGGAAGTCTATTTCAACAAGTAAGAATTCAGGAAAAATGTCAGGAGGCCTACAGGGATAAACAAGGAGCTCCAGGCAAAACTCAAACACAAAAAAAGAAGCCTACAGAGGGTGAATACAGAGACAGGTAAAACCAGGTGGATTGACCCTAGCTGGATCTGAGGTTCTCACCAATGCCCTCTGTCAGTCCCCTCTGCAACTGGGTAGGGAAGAGAGAATGAAAGAATCAAGGTAAGGGCAAGGAGAGGTCACTCACTGATTACCACCATGGGGAAACCAGACTTGACTTAGGGAAAATAGTTGAACTTATTACTAATCAAAGGCCGAGCAAAATAATGAGAAAACAAATCCTAAAAACACCTTCCCCCCAGCCTTCCCTGCTTTCCAGGATTAACTTTTTTCTCAATTCTCTACCTCCCCTTAGTGGTGAAGGGAGGTAGGGAAAGGGGGTTATGCTCAGTTCATCACATGTTGTTTCTCCATCTACTTCCTCCACAGGGAGAAGTCCTTGCCGTGCTGCAGTGGGGAACTCTTCCCATGGGAAACAGTTCTCCATTAACTTTTCCAGCATGAGTCCTTTCCATAGGCTACAATTGTTCATGAACTGCTCCAGCACAGGGTGCAGTGCTTCAGGAACAGACTGCTCCAGTTTGGGTTCCCCACAGAGTTCCAAGTCCTTCCAGGAAACCCACTCCAGTGTGGGCCCCTCTCTCCACAGGGCCTCAGGTTCTGCCAGGAGCCTGTTCCAGCATGGACTTCCCATGGCATCACAGCCTTTCTTGGCCTTCTCCCTGCTCCAGTTGGGTCCTCCATGGGCTGCAGGGGGATCTCTGCATCCCCATGGATCCCCACGGATCTCCATGGGCTACAGGGGCTTCACCACAGGCTGCACCACAGGCTGCAGGGGAATCTCAGCTCTGGCACCTACAACACCTCTTGCCCCTCCTTCTCCACGGACCCAGGTGTCTGCAGAGCTGCTCCTGTCACATACTCTCTACTCCTCTCTTTTCTGGCCACAGTTGCTGCTATACAGTATCATTCCCCACCCACCAGCCCCCCCAATCTTAAATCTGTTATCACAGTGTTGTCACTACCCCATGATTGGCCCAGCCTTGGCCAGAGGTGGATCTGTCTTGGAGCCACCTGGCACTAGCTGTCAGACGTGGGGAAAGCTTCCAGCAACTTCTCGAGGGACATATAGCCCCCACCCCCAGCAAAACCCGGTCAAGCAAATCAGGGAGGTGTATAGAAACATTGAACACTTAGAGAAGATGTTAGGAAAGCTAAAGGACAAACGGAATTGAATCCAGCCAGGAATGTCAAAGGCATCAAGAAGGGCTTCTGTAAGCAGACAGGTGACTGAAGGAAGGCCAGGATCCACTGCTGAGTGAGGGAGGGGACCTGGTGCCACAGGACAAGGGAAAAGATGAGGTACTGAATGCGTTCTTTGCCTCAGTCCTTAGGTGCAAGGGGAGAGAACTGGTCTCAGGAAGATGTCCTTCTTGAAACAGGGCCAGCTCTGGGAATAACTAAACCAATTGGACATATCTAAGTCCATGGGCCCTGGTGGGATGCACCTATGAGTGCTGGCTATTGGTACTGCAAAGCCACGCTTAAAAAGCTTTGAATGATCAGGTGATCAGGAGAGCTGCCCAAAGACTGGAGAAAGCAACATCACTCCTATCTTCAGGAATGGCAAGAAGGAGCACCCAGGGAAGCAAAGGCAGAGTGCTGAGAAGGTGGAGCCAGTCTCTTTCCAGTGATGCCCAGAAACAGGATCAGAGGTGATGGGCACACACTGAAGGTTCCTCCTGAATATCAGGGAAAGCTTTTTCCCTGTGAGGGTGACCGAACACTGGCACAGGTTGCCCAGTCAGGCTGTGCAATCACCATCCTTGGAGACACTGAAAAGTCACCTGGACATGATCCTGGCCACCTGATTCTTGGTGGCCCTGCTTGAGCAGGTGGTTGGACCAGATGGCACCTAGACTTTCCTGGCAACCTCAACCATTCAGTCATTTTGTGATTCAAAGGTTAATTACAAGCAGTTTTAAAAAAAGACAAGAAAAAAAATCAAAAATTTCCACTGTAATCAACTCAAGCCAGATCAGGCTGAAATCTCTACACTTATACATCTAAAAGACAGAAGTTAAATCTTTTTTTCTCTTTCATACAACACCATCCTAAGTAGGAATTGCGCAAAGGATTAATTACAAATTTCATCATCACTCAAGTTACATGACGGCAGGTGAATAATAAATTCCAAGCCAGTCAGTAAAAAGCAAAAGAGGTTAAAGAAAGTATTTCATGGAGATATTTTAGATTCACATCTCAGTCTAAAATACTGATGTAGCAATAAAGCCCTTTATAAAAACTGTAGACAGACAGAAATTCAAGGAGGTGGCTGCCTGTCTTCATTGTGGCTGCTTCAGAAGACAGCCATGTTGCTACAAACTTTTTATTAAAACATGGGGAAGGTTATCCCTTTTTTTCTATATGGACTTATTCCTTCTCTGTACTGAAGGACTCAAACTGCTGAAATTATATAAATCTAATGAAAACATCATAACATCCTAACAGTGAATACTAAACTACTGCTTAGAAGAAATCAAAATATATATTGTACTTCTTCAAGCCACCTTTTCAGAGAGTGATTTTTGTCTTGTTTCAAAAAGAGTAACATTACTAAGCCTAATATTAGATGCTTCAGTAGTTGAAATGGACACGACAGGAGACACCTTACTGTATTATTTAGAAGACCTTCCAGCTCAGCACCATGGCTATTGAGAATTCCATCTTCTCTGAGCACAAATGCCAGATAATTCTTAAACTACTAAACTGAAAAAGCATCAGGTCATATCCATATTTAATCCAGTCACCCTCATTTTTGTGGGTTTATTACCTGTCTCTGTTATTTATCTTTTTGGGGGGAAAGTACACGTTAGTCTTTTACTTGACTTAATTCTAGCATTATCAAATCAGCCTTATTTTCAGTTTCCAGCTCTATTACAGTTTTCTACCTAGTTACAAACAGCACAAGTAATGAGTAAATGATTTCTTGATTTATAATTCCTCAATGAAAAAAAGTCCTTCAGCTGTCCCATCTGAGAATTTTTTGATCTTATGATGTTAGCAACTCGGTTTTTCTGTTTTATGAAATCACATGTCTTTGAGTAGCAAATCCAGATTATTTCTCACTGTACCATCACAATGTTTTCTAATCCATATTTTAATACCTCCTTACAATGATTTCTCCATTATGGGACACTATAATTGACTTCCATGATTTATTCAGTGAAGACTCTTTTACCTTCATTCTGTAAAGTTATTTTTTATCCAAACACCTAATCTCACTTATATTAGCTCTTACTACTTTCTAGTCTCTCATACACCACCTGAGAGACAAACTTAGGAAAAGTAATGTAAAAATCTGTGGGTTTAAGTTAATGTTTACAAAGAGCAGCAATTAACACATATTTCTTTCAGAAAGTGCTCAAAATAATTATTGAAAATGCCTCAAATAAATTAACTGAGCACCCAGAATACACCAGGGTTGGTAAAGTATTAAATAGTAAAACTGTTTTTTAGTTTTACTATTTTGATCAGCTCATTAACATGGTGCTAGAGGAATTCTGCTAAAGTCAAGGTCTTAGATTCCAAAACTGAAATGCAGTTCAGACTCACAGGATGGGAAACTAACTGTATACAGAAGTAATATTGAAGTGATTTAATGATGGCAGTGAATAACCTGCTGAGCAGAGCGTGCAATGCAATGACACACAAAACATTAAAGCCCTCCCTCCCTGCATGAGGAAGAGAGGTAAGTGAGCAGGGAAACAGTATGTTGGCTTCTCATGTACATGCAAATGTACTTAAAAGTAAAGAAAATTATCCAAAAGCAGTTTAGCTACAACAGCCTCCTATTAGGTAGGTAGTAGGTACATTGGGTGATAGGAGATGTATGTTCTTATATTCTGCACATGTGAAGCAAAAAACAAAGAGCAGTTTTAGAAGATATGTTTTACCTTCCATTCATAACAGGTTAACATGCCCAAGAATTTAAGACAACATATTTTATCTCAAACTTCATTTACTAGAACTTATATTTAATGCACACAAAAAAGTACATCACCTAATATGGTAACAGACTGTACAATGAATAAATAACCTGTTAATAATCCACTAACTTGAAAGTCTGTAACCACTGCAGGTCCAGGTGTTTCACTTCCCTGCACAGGAGTCAATGTATGTTGGACACACACAGAGGTGTTCAGATATTGCCTTTAAAAAGTCTACTTTCTCTATAAAAGACTAATGTCTTTTATTACATAGGCAGTGCTTATCCCTGAAGAGTTTAAAGGTATTAAGCATGATACATCAGAGGTTACAATTGTTCTAATATGTGTATTTATTTGTCTGAAGTCCACTACCTTTGTCCTGCAAAAGAAATACTTTAAATTGTAAAATGAGAAAGCTGGACTTCAAAATTTAATCTTTGCTTTAGAGTACTATGAATATTTATAGTACTCCCACAAGACTCACAAAAACAGTACAGATCACAAACTTCACAGAGCATTCTCAGTGCTTCTGAATCACTCCATTAAAACTGAGTATATAAGAGTAGGTGAACTCACAAGCATGACCAGAAAGCAAAATAAATTCAACTTGAGGTGTTTGACTTTAAAATCTTCAACCTCCCCCCAGTTCATGCCAACCCATCAACATGGTACTTGTTCTGCCTTTCTGATCAAAGTGCCTATACAAACTGGAGACACACAGGAATGCTGAAATACAGAAATGACATTCAAAAGAGAACACAGAACAGAAGATTTTTTTGAAATTACTTGAACATTTTTTACCTCCCCATCAAACTTCATGTACACATATGGCCCTAAAAGTAAAATCTATTTAAAGCAAGACTATCCACTATTTCCAGTTTATTTATCATTGGTTGTAGAAGAGGTTGGGGAAACTCAAAGTGACTCTCAAATAATTTTCAAAGAACTGATGGGACAATAATCACCATGTTTTCTTCTATTTTTTCAAAAAACTTTTAAGCTTTCTCAGATGTTGGCTCGTCATAATCATTATTCAACTTGCAGAGAACTTTTAAAAAAGGTATAAAGGAACAGTTTCATAACAACTGTTAAACACAGCAGTCACTTCAACAATTCTATTATGTTTTAGTTCCAAGCTTTTAGCAGCAACTTGACATTTTCAGATTTAAACACATAGTGACAGCTAAAACTCCAGCAGAATCAGAGAGAAAAGCATACTGCTTACCTGTACGCCTGAACTGTGACTTCCACTTTTCAAAGCAAACAAACAATCCTCAGAGTCAACTGCAGGCAAAACTGAAGCAGAAGGGAACAGCTCAAAAAGAGATCCTTGACTGAAATTTATAGCCTCTGAATTTTTTTGTCCATCCTTTACTGATTCACTCAGATTGATCACAGAATCACGTATGTTTGAAATAATCTCATTATTTTCTGCCAACAGGCGTTCCAAATGATCTATTTTTTCTTGCAATATTGAAAGCTGGCCCTGGGGCAGAGAAAAAAAAAAGGTTTAAATATTTCTCAGAAAAATTCTTGGCAGACCCAAATAAAACCCAACAACAAAAATCCCAATTTCACAATAGTGTGTAATCACACAAAGAATTCAAATATATATTTATTTTATATTTTACATAAAGACAAACTGGTAAGGAATTGACCCAACACACAGAACTTCCTCTTTTCTGTACAATAAAAAATAGCAAAAGATACATTTTTCCTCTATGAACTTGAATTCACAGCACAAGATTTAATCAGTGATACAAAGATACTCTTTAAAGTCTTACAGTGTCAAGTAGCAATCATATCTAATTCAACTTTTTTCACGTCTTTCATTTCCTAAAATCTGATCTTTTCATTTATCAGAACATCAAACAGATAGTCAGTCACATCGTGATGGGATTGAGAGGATATTGTAAACATTTCAGGTTTTTCCCATACACGTAAAATATTTCAATAAATACCACTTTTCAGCATAAAGTTGGAGAGAAAATACAAAATAACTTCATGGGAGTAAGAAATCCCTTAACGGCCTGATCATAGGCATGATCTGTATAATTAGACCATTACAATCATCAAGAAAATCCTGGAAAAGAAAGATCAAGCTAATGGCATTTTCAGTCAGAAGATCATCTCCAATTGCCAAACAACAGGATTTTGTAGATGTTCTACAGCACTCCACAAGAGGAAGGCTGCAGAGCAACACTAGTGTGAATTGAAAGAAGTCAACACATCTTCCAGGGCAACTTGAGAGGAAGAGACAGATCCCACAAATCAATTTAATAGCATCTAATCATTGTATTGTTGGAATGCAGGAGGAAGCACAGGCAAACAAAACCCTACCGACCTCTCATGTACTAGCCACTCCTACCAAATTATTTGAGGGATGCTTTTCATCAGGCAGGAATGTGCTAGTTTTCACAGAATCAAAAAGGCCAGATTATTTAATATGATTTTAGGGATACTTCATCATTAACAGTATTTTCTTTATTTCCTCAGAATGACTTTAATATAACAAGAAGTAACAAGAGAACAAAAAACCCAGTCACTTTCTATTATTAAAGTTGAATTCAGACTCCAAAACACACAATGTATGATTAGATATTTTTGCAAGCAACTGCCATAACAGCAAAAGCTGCTGCAGTTCCAGGCATCTACATTGTACCATTACATTCAACACAAATACCACTGATTCAGTAGACAGCTACTCTCTGACTTATGATTTTAATGACTTTTTCCCTGCATGACTGCCTTATTTTCTTAGGACTATAGGATAGTATTAGAAACAACATCTGTATATGACACTTTTTTCCCTTTCAACAGTAATACACTTGAAATATTTGCATTTTTCTTTTCAGCAACTGTAGCAAAGGAGTAGGTCTCCTTTTAAAATGGATGTGTACATTCTTTCAAGTTCTCTTGACTTTGCAAAGTCTGCAGGAATTAAAAAACAAACAAACAAACAAGGCAAAAAAAACCCCACAAACAAACAAAAACACAAAACCCAAACCAAACAAACAAAAAACCAAAACAACCCACCCTTACTAAGTTGCTAACCAGTTTTTTTGGATTCTAAACTGTCATTACTGTAATTCTACCTTTGTGGAAATTCTTTGTAATTTTCAGACAGTATGTTTTAGTATTTCTTTAAACCTATTGGCTTGTCTCCGCATTTTATAGGCTGTGTGAAGTGCTGATCCACTACTTGTTGTTTGTGTTTCTTATATTGATACATCCTGAAAACAGTAACAGGTTCAAAATGCAACACAGGTAGACAGTCATTGCTTCCCAAAAATATGAAAATATATTTTTACAACAGGACCAGATTAAGCTAATTGAGATGTAGGACCAACATCCCAGAATCCCAACAGTTTAAAAATAAATTCTAGAAACTTATAAAACTGATGAACTGAAAACAAGAAGAAATTAATATGCAGATGATGGAATACTGGAAAGGAATAAAAACAAAACCAAAAAACAAACAAACAAGATTGTAGTCCCATGCCATCTGGTGGTACAAAAGAAACAACCAGACTAAAATCTTTCAAAGGCTATGTTAAAGATACTCTGTGTACATTTCAATATAAAATTAGTGTTTTCCCTTGCAATATCTGTGATGTTTTGAAAGTTAGAAAGGTTTCTCTACACAAAGCCTAATAACCTATTATGCTACTCAATCTAAAAATAACATATACAAAACAATATTTGATAGGGGCTTTACAGGCTGCCCAAGAGAGGCTCTGATCTTTAGATTCCTAGGAAGTTACAGTACAGCTGCCATCCATACAAATCATTCCTAGCTTCCCTGCATATGACTATAGTTCAGAGTTATCATCTGTGCAAACAGCTAAAGCAGTGTTCACACCTATCCCACCACCATCAACACTGTCTCTACAACTATAAAATCAGACAACTGTTTAAAAATTTTATTCTCATTCATATATGTGGTAGAAGTATTCTACATCTTCTTACACAAAAAGAGTTTTACATTGCCTAGCAATAGCCTGTCAACTACCTGGTCACAGAATACACCACCAACCTGCTTTATATCATCTAGCCAATTATGTGCTCTCCAGGACAACAACAGACACAGTGGAAAACAAACAAACAAAAATATATAAAAACCTCATAAGTGTTTAATTGATCCTTCCACCAGCATATACTGCCAGTCTCTAGAACATATATTTGGCAGTTGTGTCATATTTCATATGTTTAAGACATACTTTTCATTTAATGTATCATACTATAAATCTTGAAAAATCTATAACAAGTCCACTTTACTCTTTATTATGTGACAAAATATTTTTCTTTGTAAAACAAATTCCCTGTCTACAAATAGCAATTTGTTACCAGGTAGCCTTCAAATATCAACGATTTCATTTGTTGCTACATACATCCAGCAATAATTTGTATGCTGCAAGACTCCAGCCTACCTAGAACACTGATTTTCAGAAGTCTGTTTAAGTATGTTACTTTAACTTTGGAGGTAGATTTTCTGTTATTTGGAGAAATAAATCCTTATGGAGACCTCCCATTGTGGAACCTAACAGAGGACATAAATACAGAAAATCCTGCTCTATTTTTTGGAGACTATGAGTTATATCATTCCTCTCTTCTGAAGCTTTTAAACATGCCATGTACTAGCTCAACCTGAATGCAAAATGTGAAGTAAAAAGCTATGGTTAAGAACATATAACCGAGACCTCATTCAAGACCCAAGTTAAAACTGCAGGAAATCATAATTTTGAGATCATCAAAATATTTTCACTTTTTATTGTGAAATGTCAGATCCATGAGAAATAACTTTAAGAATCAACAGTGTCTCAGACTAGAAATGGATCCCAGTCTTCATTCAGTATGAAAATAACTCATTTCAGGAATGCAATTTCAAGGAGAAAATTTCACATGGATCCCAATTATGCAAAAGCTAGGCCTACTTTAATTGCAAATTTACCTTTCCTTCTTATTCATATTAAATAGACATTGCTTGTTCAATGGTAAACTGATTTTAAAATATGAACTGAACATGGAAAACACTGCAACTCTATGAAACAATAAATTTAACATATGAAAACAAATTCAGTTTCAACATTATTAAAGGAAGACATCTGACTCCAAATGTCAAGGCCAAATAGTACCAAAATGAGGTTACTCTAAAGCTGTTTTATCTTATTAATTGCTAGTAAACAACCTTGTCTTACTTAAACAGATTAGATGCATGTTACAGGGAAAACTAAATAGGTTTAATTAAAAGATAAACCACAGAGATCCTCTCCATTACTAAAACCATACTCCAACAGCATTTTTTTAAAATAAGTTTTCAATTTTTACCCACATTAGAGGGTGAGCAGAAAGATTTTTAAACTTTTTTCAATCTGAACAGAGATGAACCAATTTTACATTAACCAATTCTGTCTGAAATGTCAGGTTCTGCATGGCTCTGCAGATCATGAATAGCAAAACTTTATTAGTTACAAGTTACAAGTCATAAATGTTAGCAGAACTATCCATGACTTCACAGCATCAAGTCTTCTCAGAAAAGCAACCTTGATCCAAGACACTCAGAAATGCTTAACTGCACAGAAAATTGGAGATGCACTAAGTATAACCTAGTACAAGTGAACAACACTAAAGAATACTCTGTTAATCTACATACTTGTTTTAACATAAGGAAACTGAAAGTAATGGGAATCACTTGGCCTACACAACCAGTTAAAGTTTGTAACAATTTTGGTGTAAGTTTCTTTCTTTCCTTTCTCTCTGTTTTTATATATTGATGAATGTGTAGATAAAGGTTTTATTAAAAAGCAATAAAGCAAATCCTCCTGTTACTTCACAGCAAAGGAAGCACTTCTACAAGTGCAAAGTGCCAATAAATCTACTGAAAGTAGATAGAGCTGCTTTGGTAGGAGAATGGCATCACATGAGCAGCACACTTGCTCATTACCCCTGTGGTTACACAGGGTTGGACTTTACCAACAGAATTTTCTCATGTAAAGGCAACACAGATCTGCACACCTTTCTCCCATTTGGAACAAGAAGTGACCACACCTGTTAGCTGCCCTGAGAAACCTGCCACTATCACCACACGATAGTTACATAAACCACACTATCAGCTACATAAACAGCTCCTTATGCTTCAGTCACTCTGAAGCCTTCAGCAGTTTTCATGCCCCAAATACTCCAGAGCAGTCTGCTTTCCTACTGCCCTCTGTTTGTCCTCTCTTTGCTTCTGACGTCAGTCTGATTTGCAGCAAGGACTCTCCAGAAGGGAGCACACTGACACCCAGCACAAGGTGGGAAGCCCAGTAACACAATGAGAGTCCAACACATTTCATTCTGAGCAAGTAGAGAACGTTTAGTTTCTCCTACGTAAACACCATACATTGCAGAGAAGATCCTAGTTTGAACTTTCATTTCCTGAGTAAGTGCACACTCCTCCTCTAAATGCAGCAGCTTTCAACAGATCACTAGTGATCACTTCAGCAGGAAAAAGACAGCTAGCTCAAATAATTGAAGAGGGAGTATAACAGGGCCCCAGATGAGGAGATCTCATAGAAACAGGCATGCAGAGGAGAAATCCAGATTACAGGTGTCTGCTGTTACGTCAGCTGGAACTTGGTTATTTGCATCCAGACTCAGCCAGCAACTGAGTGCTAAGCCAGAACCCATTCCCCTTTCTCACCCACATGAACAAAAAGGAGACCACAAAGGAGGTGTCATTGTCCTGCATTAGAGGCTCTGGTTACCAAAGAAGGTGAAGAGAGTGGAGCACCACAATGGACAGAACTCTCCAAAGTATGTGGAATTCAAGGTCATTGCCTATACATATTTGCTACAGTAAGCAGAGAGGAAACTGGACTCAAAGTCTCATTTTGTGGCTGCACTGAATGGCAGTTTTCTGAACATCAGAACAGTTTTCTGCACCAGTCTTACCAGTGACTATCCAGGTACATCTCTAGAAACCACGTGCTACCTTTGCCAAAATCTTGACATAAATTCTGATGAGATGCCTGCCTATCAAGATAGTAAGACCAAGAGGCATTCTCTGCTCACTATCAAAGCACTGTACAGTGAACAGAACATACTAAATATACAATTAAATGGTCATGTTCTGCACAGAAAAAACAACCAAGTAAAAGTTAAAAATACAACCTGATGTACCATCAAAGCTTAATATTTGAGTAGACTGTTTCAGCATGTATTCTCTTTGCAAGGCAAGCTGCAAAAAACAAGCATACTATGTATTATTGGTTAAAGGACAAATCAAGGTTTGAAGGCTTTGCTGATGCGTGCAGAGGGCTTATGTGTATTTGTGACAATGAAAAGAACATAAGAAACCTTGTTAGTCATTTCCTATCTTTAAAGTACTATTCTAAGAAAGCTTGCTTTACAGAGATGCTGGAATTCTTCTGAATTAAATAACTACAAATGTCTGTTTTCTTAAGAGAATGAGAAAATTCTGATCCAAAGATGCAATAACCTGAAAAAAAATTTAAGAAGCTGATAGACTTCCACATTTTGCTATATCACCAGAGGCAGCAATAACAAGAATGTTTAATGTACTATTACACTAGAGTAATATTTCATGCCATCTACAGAGACAAATATAAGGCATGCTGTTAGGGACTAGTTTTGACACCATCATTAGTGACTTGAAGGCAAGAAGAAAGAAATCTAGAAATATTCAGTTTAAAGTCATCTGTTACTGTGTGCTCACCTCCTTGCTGATTCTCCTCCCTACCCTAAGCTGAATCTTTATGTAAATGTCTAGCAGTACAAAAGTGAAGCACAACTTATCTGCCATTAAAAGTAGGAAGTTTAATAATAGTTATTTTCATTCAAACAAGCCAAAACTTAAAATAATATGTTAGACAAAGAAAAGGTCAAGTAAGAACAAATTAGAAAACCTCTCTCTGTTTAGTTTACTCATTTAAGTTAGGCAAGGACTCTAGGTAGCAGAAGGATGTGCTCAGTTACAGTTAAGAGTTACTGTTTTGTAGACTATGTATACATTTCGCTCAACATTTCACACCAGATTTAAAGATTGTAATTAAAGGAGGCTAATAGCTTCTGCTTGACTGCTGCTCAGCCAGAACTTTACAGAAAATGTGCAAGCAACAAAAACAAATACACTCTGTGAACATTAGGAAATCACAGAATTGTTGCTGACCTGTAGTTATGTTCACAAAGGCAGCTGCTCCTCCTTTGTAAAGTACTAGAAACGCAACAGAGGGTATCCTAGATTTTCATTATTTGCACTCAAGATCATTTCCATGATGTTCAGAGACTTTTAGATTGTGAACTTACTAAGTGTTGTTAATAGAAATTTGGTTATTTTTAAAATTAGTCAACATGTTTCAAATCCAGAAAAATTGATTCCTTCTCTGAATTTCTTCACTCAGCACTCAACCTCCTCTGACATAAAATTCGTAAGAATATTAGTAAGAGTCACTGTGCCACAGTTTTTCAGGGCTCAGAGGTCAAAAAAAATGAGTACTTCAAAATTTTGCACAAACTTAATTACCACTATTCACATTTCAGAGAGACAAACAAACATTTCCTGAAATACCTTACCGTGCTGCTTCCAATACTTCCACAAACAAAAGTCCTGTTCCTTGTTACATAACAAAGGTCAGAAAACTCCCAAGCGAGCTCACATGTGTTCATACTCCTTGTGAGTAATTGATTCAGCTATTTCACTATGGCAAGATGCACAGCAAAGCTATAGCTGGAAAGGGTGTGCACAGTGTGTCTGTGGGGCATGGTACCTACAAGCATGAGTCCAGACTCAGGGCTGACTGAAGGCAGAGCTGCCCTACAGCAGGGGAAGGGCTACCTCAGCAGAGCCCTGGAGTAAAGCTCACCACGCAGATCAGAGAACTCTGGGGTTTCTGCCATGTATTTCCAGGTCCTCATTTCCTGCCACTACTGCTCCACCCTACTGTGCTTCCTATTTTGGCCAAGTGGTACTGCTGTCAAATTATTGGCTAACTCAGGTGAAATAACACCCCATACAGCAACAACCACCACTTCTGATGTTTTTGCTGGGGTGTTTGATGCATAGTGTAGATGCCTTGAAAGCATGAATCCAACAAGAACATTTAGCAGTACCAACTGCCAGGACACTTAATGATTTGCCAGAAGGACATAGAAACAAAACAAACAAACAAACAAATCAAGCCAGCTACTTATAGAGGAACTGTACTTGATCACCTCTCTTTGGTGCAGTGCAATCAGTGACTTCATAAAAGCAGTTAACACACATGAGATGAGAGTATGCTTCAAATCATGGTGGTCAGAGAGGAAGGCAGAAGAAAACACAGGGGAGGGCAAAGAGATCTTATTCTAATAACAGTTGTTTAGAAAAAAGAAAATGGTAAGCATGGTAGTTGCTGTATGTTTCTGCTTTGCCTTTTATTAAAGTTTAAAGAAAATAATAAAGACAAAATGAAGCAATCCTTGGTGCTGGTCCATTTACCTACCAGAACCATAGCAGGCTTGATTTTCAAAAGTGTATTTCCAGAAACAACATTTCACATAGTGCAGAGATATTGCCCCATAAAACCTAAACCAAGCCATGTGAAAAAGTGGTTTGAGGAAAAAGCTCAGGTAATGACAGAGAATGATTCAATGTGATGCTGTTTCCCCTTGCTCAGCCATAAAATTCACTACAAATTAACTTTCATCATAAGATTACACAAAAGCATATACTTCTGATGCAAGACACTATTATAAACAAACCTGCCACTTTTTTTTTTTTTAATTGGACTTTTATTATGTGCCATGCATGCATGCTTAGGTGAGACTCTAGAATCAAAATAAATACTCCACAAGCCATTAGGCTAACTATCTTTATATGAGTCCAAAATACCAAATAGATTCATATGGATTTATCAGTACTTGATGTTCATCTGCATACAATAACACAAGTTCTACAAGGTAAGCTTCTTATGGATGTCTTCCCAGACTTGATATGAATGTAGCTTTCAGTTGTTAGTTATCAATTTAGCCCAGACAGGGGCTAAACTGATATGTGACTCCTGCTGTACAGGCAATGTTATAGGACTAAACACCACTTTGAACCTTCCTCTGCTCTGCAGTCACACAAGATTTCTGAGAGAATATTGTACTATTGCTAACAAAAACAATATACTCAGCTCTTTTCCCACGAGATTCAACTAGAAGAATCTTACACTGTGATCTGAACAAACAACTGGTACAATAATAACCTAAAAATTTACCTAAGCTCATCTCTGCACAATGTTGTAACATGGTTCCTAGCCTTAAGAGAGGACACTGATATTTGTCCTGAGACAGGAGCATCCCATGGCTAGGAACAGGCTCAGAGAGACAGAGCATGTGATATGGTCATCACCAGAATAATATACACCTGACAAAAAGGCAGGATCCACAAAGATACCTGCAGGAATTACAGAGAAGAGATCAGTAAGCCTTGATCTACATGTATTACAGGTACCTGTTTCCCCCCAGACTAACAGTGGCTTCCATTGACAAGGATATAAATCACTTCAGCTACAGTTCTATTACAGTTGCCTTGATGCCACTCTAGCATAGGTAAGTGTAGCGAACACTCAGTGATGACTTTTGCAACACAAACACCAAAAAAGACACAAAGTTACTGCAAGCCTGACCACCAGTTCTGTTTAGTACCACAGTGAAAAGCATTTGAATATTTAGTTTAAGAGAACATAAAGCCATCTGTCTATAGATAGTCATCCACCATGGGAGATCTTGCCCAAAATTATTTCTGCAAGACATTTTTGTTGGTGTCCTGAACTCTCTAGTAAGCAAGTTCTGTAAGGACACTCTTTACTACACTGGCCTACAATAAGAAGCCTGAAAGAAGATTGAGTCTGATGCAAGCTACCTTGAGACCACACAAAAAGAAGGCACATTGCTTTGGAAAAAATGTGGTAGTGAAAATGGAGCAGCAGTTCTAATAACTTATTTTACTACTGGCACTAGTTACCATGACACTTGAGGTGAATACAGCTCAACAGGCACTACCAGCTGAAAAAACCCATCTCTTGTTCTGGTAGAATTCAAACAGAATGCCTAGATAGCTAAAAAGGGACTGTTCCCAGAAGTACACAGTTCTCTGAGCTAGTTGTAAGCCACGTAAGTCAGAAAGAACAAACTAATCAATGTGCAACTTCCGGGACATGAAAGATGACGTGTGTTGCTACCAGAGCTGCACAGAGAAACAGCAAAGCATGCTGCCAAATCAGAGAGGAGAAAAAGAAAAGAAAAGAAAAGAAAAGAAAAGAAAAGAAAAGAAAAGAAAAGAAAAGAAAAGAAAAGAAAAGAAAAGAAAAGAAAAGAAAAGAAAAGAAAAGAAAAGAAAAGAAAAGAAAAGAAAAGAAAAGAAAAGAAAAGAAAAGAAAAGAAAAGAAAAGAAAAGAAAAGAAAAGAAAAGAAAAGAAAAGAAAAGAAAAGAAAAGAAAAGAAAAGAAAAGAAAAGAAAAGAAAAGAAAAGAAAAGAAAAGAAAAGAAAAGAAAAGAAAAGAAAAGAAAAGAAAAGAAAAGAAAAGAAAAGAAAAGAAAAGAAAAGAAAAGAAAAGAAAAGAAAAGAAAAGAAAAGAAAAGAAAAGAAAAGAAAAGAAAAGAAAAGAAAAGAAAAGAAAAGAATCTTAATTCCTTTTTTTAAGCTAAAAATCCTGACCTTTGTCACCAGAAAAGAGAATGCATTCTTAAATTGACAGTCTGCTGCCATCATTTTTACAAACCAAACTAAAACAGCCTGAAGGTTTTACATCTGTGCCAAGTTTCATTTAGAGTACTTTGAGCTCTGGCAACACTGCACTGACACAAACAACTTTTTGTCAGCTGAGGTGGTATAAAAGTGTTTCTTTCATATATTTCTGGAGGCTTCTATTCCACTCTTCATCTTTTGCATTTATTTTAAACTGATGTTATAGAAGTCGGAAAGCATTTGCTAGATGTCAGAGGTTTCACAGTTGTGTAGCAAAGTGAAACATTTCTATCTTAGGTGTAGCAAAAGGAAATGACAAAATCATATGAATTTCATCTGTAACTTCCTCAAAAGACAAAGCAGTAAGAAAGGAAAAGATAATTTTCCACACGAAGAAAGCATCAGTGAGAGGCAAAAGTTTCTCCAGTGAGAATCAGAAGCCTCAAAGAAATCTAGGCATTGAAAAGACAAGAAGAGTAAACACTGACAGACTGTTCTAGAAGACAAAGGGGAGGGAGGAGGATGAAAGAAGAAATGTTTGTCTCTAGCTGACTACACCACCTAGAAGGAATAGGCCTGAAAAGAGATTGAGGTACCAAACCCATGGTCACAAGAAGTAAGACCACATTACACCTCTGACCAGGATTACACTGTAGGAGAGGAACAGGCAGGAACTTCAACTGCAAGATCCGGACAACGGAAGACGAAACATGTCTAATAAATCTTCCTTGTTCACTCAAGTATTTCAACCCAAAATCTAACACTAAAAACCAAACAAACAAAATTCAAAAGGAAACAAAACAAACAAACAAACAAAAAACCAACAAAAAAACCCCAACAAAACAAAACCACACACATGGATGAGCTTGCCTGTTCCATACTTCACCTGTATTAAACTCAGCTGGTGGAATAATGATACATTAAGTGATTTACTCACATCAGATATTGCTCATATCCCCAAAGCAGCACTTGTACTAAGCTGTTAAAAGAGTGGCATGTGGCATTACCCTCCTGTTGGAGTTATACACCGAACAGACAAAGCTGCTGTAGCCAGCCTTGTCTTGCTACTCTTCTCTTCCTCTTGTTCTCTTCCTTCCTGCAAAACCTAAAGGCTGAGCTCTGAACTGTGACTTGAAAGAATAAAGGCAGAACAGATCTGCTCTCTTCCTTTACATTTGAGGGTTGTGTCTCTACCATTAAAGAAATTATATAAATTGTTGCTTTTGCATTGAATGAAACAAGGGTGGTTCTAACAGAGAGATATTTGGTACTTTTTAACTAAGCTAGCTTAAAATAACTAAGAGTTATTTTATTCACTGGAAATCTCACTCCCGTACTAAAATACATTTTCATTCGGTTTGTTTCCAACAAAAATAAAAACCAGTAGCATGTAAGCATAAAGAGGTTGCAACTTTATATTATATGTTGTGAGGTTTTGCTGGGGTTTGTCTTTTGGTTTCGGTGGGGTGGTTTGGGGTTGTTTTTTTTTTTTGTCTATAAGAACACACAGCTGTTTATAGCCAGCAGTATTCTGCCGTTTTGCACAGCAAACTACCTCCTCTCTGAAATTCATTTTTCTTCTCATGGGCAAACATTCCTTATCAGAACACAACCACGGCACACAGCTTTTTAACTTCTCCGCCACGCAGCCAACACAGGAAAGCGAAGAACTGAGGGAACTGCGTCGTTTAACCACGAGGAGCAGTCGGGTCAGCCAGTTACGGCTCCAAAGCACGGCTCAGAGGGAAGGAAAGCAGCCGCCAAGTCAGCATTTCCCCAAACCTACCTGTTGTTGGCACGGCTGAGGTTCCGAGCTCTCAGCTCTCGCCGTCCTGCCCGCACCCCGTTCAGCCTCCCCGAGAGCCGAGCCGCCACAGCCGCAGCGCTTCCCCGGCCCGGCCCGGCCCGTCCTGCCGGGCGAGCCCCGCCGGACCCCGCACCGGGCCGGTCCCGCTCGTCCAGACCCCGGGCCGGGCTGTACCCGGTCCGCTACACCCCGCACCGGGCCGGTCCCGCTCCTCCAGACCCCGCACCGGGCCGGGCCGGCACCAGCGCCGCCCGCTCGGGCACCGCCCGCCCTGCTCGGCCTCGTGCCCGCCGCCCCTCGGCTCCCCGGCGGCGGAACGGCCCGGAGACAGACAGGCGGACAGACAGACGGACAGACAGACAGACGGACAGACAGACAGACGGACAGACAGACAGACGGTGCTGGCGGCACGGCTGCCCCTCCCCGCCACCGCCGGCCGCCGCGCCCCGGCCTCCGCCCCGCTCACCTTGGGGAAGGTGCCCTCCCTTCTGGGGCTCTTCGGGTGGTCGAAGTGGCCGCGGTCCAGCATCAGGTACAGGGAGAAGATCACAACGCAGAAGACGGCGCTGCCGAACACCGTGAACTGCCGGCTCAGCTTCATCTCCGCGGCTGCCGGGCCGGCGCCACCGCCACCGCCGCGCTGCTCCCGCCGCGGCCGCTGCACCCCTCTGGTGATCGGAGGCGAAACTTCTCCCACCTCGGCGAGGATCGCAGGCCCGAATCCTTCTCCGCAGAAGTGCGAGAAGTTGCCCCCCGCACCCCCCTTCCCCCGCCCACCTCGCCGGGGCCGAGAGCCGTGTCGAGAGCAGACTGAGAGCAGAGCCGAGAGTTTCCGGGCGCCGAGCGAATTCGCGGGCAGGAGGGCGCCCAGCGGGGAAGTGGCGGCAAGCAGCACCGCCGGGCCGAGCAAGGAGCGCTGTTCTCCGCTCCCTTCTTCCTCCTTCTCCTCCTCCAGCCGCCTCAGCAGCCCCTCCACTCCCCCTCGTTGACCACACGCCACGCCAGCCTGGCACCTCCTCGGCCGGCCGGAGCGCTGCTGCCGCAGCCGGAGCAGCGGGGCCGCAGCCGGAGCACGGGGCCGGAGCAGCGGGGCCGCAGCCGGAGCACGGGGCCGGAGCAGCGGGGCCGCAGCCGGAGCACGGGGCCGGAGCAGCGGGGCCGCAGCGCACAAGCTCCGAGGCGAGCGAAGCCCCGGCCGCCGGCCTCGGCCCTGCCGCCGCCCCCACAGCGCCGCGTCACGGGCGCGGCCCCGCCCCCGCCGGCCGCCCGCCCCGCCCCGCCCCGCCCCGGCGTTCCGGAGCCGGGCCCAGCTGCGGCCGCCGCCCCTCAGCTCTCCGGGAGCGGGAGCGGCCCCCTGCCCACCTCCGGCTCGGCGAGGCGGGGCCCGGCGGGAGCTGCCTGCCGGCCGCTCGGAGGCGCCGCGCACCGCTGGCTGTCACCGCTGGCTGTCACCGCTGTCACCGCTTACCGCCCAAGGGTGGTAAGGCCGAGTCAGGGGTGAAGTCAGCAGCCCAGCTGAGGTGCATCTATACCAATGCACGCAGCGTGGGTAACAAACAAGAAGAGCTGGAGACCATGGTACAACAGCAGAGCTTTGATGTAGCTGCCATCACAGAAACGTGGTGGGATGACTCACATAGCTGGAGCACGGCTCTGGATGGCTATAGGCTCTTTAGAAGAGACAGGAAAGGAAGAAGAGGTGGAGGGGTGGCCCTTTAAGGAGACTCTTGATGCTGTCACCGCTGTCACCGCTCTCGGTCACCGCTGCCGGTCGGTGTGTGGCAGCCTCCGCCGTGGGGAGCCGGGAGGCTGCAGGAGGAAGCGGGAGGAAGGCAGAGAGAAGGGCTGCCTGCGGACCCCGCCGCTCTGCCCGCCCCTCGCCGCGGCCGGGCACTGCAGGGGAGGGATGAGGGGCGTGGGGAGACCCTGGGTTCCGAACGACCCCGGCCGCCGCTTTGTTCAGCACAGCCCCCTCCGCTCTTCCGTGGGAGCCCTGCTGTCCGCTTTAGGCACCTTTGTGAGCCAAGCTCCAGCTTGGGTCAAGCTTTTCTGCTTAGGAAGAAGTAGAATGTCTCACGGTGCTTTCGTACCGCATGTTCCTACAGGAATGGATCACAGCTGAAACAGGCCGGCTCAGGGAAGGCCATTCACATCGTGCCCTCTGTTTGGCAGCTTTTCATCTCCCAGTTTTAATCTGCTCGGCCTGAAAACGTGCACGCCTGGCATCTGCTCCTGCCCAATATTTTGAAGAACTACTTAAGATGCATTGGCTGCCATTGAGAATTAAGCACATCCTGGAGGCATATTCTACCATTGTGCGTGCTTCTTTATAAATGACTGTCACTGAGACATACACCTGTGCCTTAAAGTCAGGCTGTATGTGTTAGCAACACTATTTTATTTTCTTTTGCCAAGAATAAAATCCTTCTCTCCACCCTTCCTGTTCCCTGACCCCAACTGTTAAACTGTAATAGCACACAAAAAATTTGACCAATAAATTTCAGTGGATCTTTGCAGGGGCCAAGAAGCTTGTATCGTTGCTCAATTTTCCCATCTTTCGAGCTTTTTCTAGTATCTTGGAGAACATACTTCAAAGTTTGATTATTCATAGTTTTCCATTTCTCCCACTGGACAAAGATGTTGAGGTGTTGGATTCCATCTTTGAAGAGCAGCAAGGACTGCTGTGGTCACTGGATATGGATGTTAACACCTACTGTAGTTGCTGAGGGAAGGGGAATCTCAGTCCATCCATCTCTTACTATTTTGATGCTAGGGCAGCAATAGATTCTCAGGGCCTAGAGGGGAATGGCAGGTCAGCAAGAAAGCTCCTGAAGGGCAGCAGAGAGGAATTCCAGCCACTCTGGCCTGTAAGTCAGCTTCTGGTGGTGGGGAGGGCAACTTAAATGCTTCTTTGTACATGAGTGTCTTGTCCTATTGGAATGCACGTACCTCCACCTGGGGATGGATGAGAAGCCAACCAAAAGCTTACAGGTCAGGAATAGAGGGAGGGCAGGGAACAGGTAGGGTTCTGCAACAGGCTGCCTGACCAGGAAGACCAAGGAGATGAGGCCCTTCACAGACAGAGAGGAGCAGCCTCATATTCACAAGCTCTGGGGACTTCAACCAGCCCAGCATCTGTTGGAGGAACAACACAGCAGAGCACAGACAATCCAGACACCTCCTGGAATATCTTGATGAATACCTCCTTTTCCAAGTCATAGAGGAGCCAGTGAGGAGAGGTGCTATGGTGGACCTCATTCTCACCAACAAAGAGAGGACTGCTGGGGAATGTGAAGCTCAAGGGCTGCAGTGACCATGAAATGGTGGAGTCCAAGATGCCTGGGGCAATGAGGAGGGAGCTCTGCAAGTTCACCACCATGGACTTCAGCACAGGTGACTTCACCTGTATCTTAAGTATCATGGGATAAAGCCCTGGAAGAGGGCTACAGGGAAGGTGGTTAATAGACAAGGACCACCTTTTCCAAACTCATGAGCAATGCATCCCAACAAAAAGGAAGTCAGGCAAACCCGCAGGAGATCTGCATGGATAAACAAGGAGTTTCTGGAAACTCAAATACTGTAAGAAAGCCTATAGAGGGTAGAAGTAAAGACAGGTATTCTGGGAGAAATACAGAGAACTAGTCTGAATGCCCAGGGATCAGCTAGAGAAGATAAAGAACTGGTAGTATTAGACTTAGCTAGTGACATCAAGGGCAAAAATAAAAGCTTCTACAGGTACATCAGTGGTCAAAGAAAGAATAGGTAAATTTTGGGGGCCTCTCCAGAAGAATATAGGAGATTACTTGGGACATGGAGAAAGCTGAAGTACTTAATAACTTTTTTCTTTTTTTGCCTCAGTCTTTATTAGCAAGTGACTCCAGCCTCCCTCCCCAAGTCACAGAAGGCAAAGACAGGGATAGGTAAAATGAAGAACCACCCACTCTAGGACAAGATCAGATTCAAGAACATCTAAGGAAACTGAATTCCAGTTCAACTGGAAACCAGTTCCCTAGGTTCTGATGAGTGCATCCACAGGTCGTGAGGGAACTGGTGGAGAAACAGGCTAAGCCACTGTATTTGAGTTGTCATGATGATCAAATGGAGTTCCCATGACTGGAAAAGGGAAATGTCAACCTCATTTTTAAAAAGGGAAATAAGGAAGACTCGGGGAACTACAGGCCAGTGAGTCTCAGCCTCACCCAACAAGATTACAGAGCAAAGCCTTCTCAAAACTATGGTAAGGCACGTAGAAAATAAGGAGATGACTGACAGCCAACGTGTTTTCACCAAGAGCAGCTCTGGGAAGAAGGACTTGGGGTGTTGGTGGACGAGAAGCTTGTTGTAACCCAGCAATGTGAGCTTGCTGCCTAGAAAGCCAAACATGTCCTGGGCTACATTAAAAGTGTAGCCAGCAAGTCTAGGGAAAGTGGCTCTTCCCCTGCACTTAGCTATCATGAGATCTCACCTGGAGCATTCAGCGCTGTGACCACCAGCAAAATGATGTGGATCTCCTGGAGCTGTCAAGGGATGGCCACGAAGGTGGTGGTCGGGGGCTGGAGATCTCACCTGTGAAAACAGGCTGAGAGAGCTGGGGCTGTTCAGCCTGGAGAAGAGAAGGGTCCAGGGAGAGCTTATAGCCCTTTCCTGTACCTAAAGTGAAGCTAGCAGAGAGCTGGAGAGGGCCTTTCCACAAGGTCAGGTAATAATAGGACAAGGGTGTGTGGCTTTAGACTGAATTAGAGTACCACGTAGTTGTCAGGTGGCTAAGAGAGCAAATGTCATACCCACAGGCCTTTTGAACACTTCCAGACAGGCAACTTCCACCACTTCCTTGGGCAGCCTGTTCCAATGCCTGACTGCCCTTTTAGGGAAGAAATTGTCCTTTATATACAATTAAACCTCCTCAGGCACAACTGAGGCTGCTTTTTCTTGTCCTCTCACTTGTGAGGGGGAGAAGACTGGCCACCGCCCCCTTTTAGGAAGCTGTAAAGGGTTATAAGGTCCCCTCTGAGCCTCTTTTTCTACAGGCTGAACAGGCCCAGCTGTCTCAGCTGCACCTTATCAGACTTGTGCTCCAGACCCTTCATCAGTTCCATTGCCCTTGTGCTGGATCCTTCCCGACCCAGTTTGCTTTTCTCACCAGTGCTAAGCATATGTATTCTTAGGAATCAGATTTGATACAAATGGATGTAGGGACAGACAATTCTTAGTTTCATTTTTTAAGAAAAAATTTCATTTCATTTTTCTTAAGAAATTTAGCTTGTCTGAGTGTACACTCCTCTTTTGTTTGTTTTCTGCTTCAGTAGCTTTTCAAGCTCTGGATGCCATAACCTACACTTGACAAAGATGTAATATTAAAAGCACTTAATTTTGATTTTTCCTCAATGTCATATCAATCACTTTTTACTTAAATACAAATGAAAAATTAACCAGGAAATGGTTTAGCACTGCCTCATTGTGTGCTATTAGTATCATGCTGCAGCACTTGCCAGTCTTTGCATTTATTGACAGTGTAAGGCTCTGGACTGCAAAAATCAATCCACTTTCCAAGCAGTCAGGTCATTCTGCTCTAAAGTATTAGGAACTAGTAAAGGAAAATAAGGCATTGCTTTCACCTGCATTGGATTTATTTGCTTGGGGTTTGTATATAACTTAATGGTAAATGCTCATGGCTTAAGAATTATTCTGCATTGACCTAGTATACATTTTGAAACATTCTGATGTATATTGATCATGAAACACTATATGATAGAGTGGAGTATCAGGCAATTAGCAAAGCCCCTTCCATTTTCAGAACTGAACTGCTGCAGAGATTTGATTTTATTTTTTTATGTGCTTGTACATATATATATACCTATATATATTCTTTTGCATACAGAACTTGCCTACAGTTGCATTTAGAGTGCATTTTTTAAAATATACATTTAGTTTATGTATTTGCTTAACAATACATCATTTAGAAAGGGAAAAGTGGTGTGGTGCTTCTCTTTTAAAATCAGAATGTTGAAATTATATATCTGCAGAAAGTTAACACAGAAGCTGACAATCAATTACTTCTGTTATCCTTACAGTCTAGGTAACTCAATCATTATATTAATCTATTCTAGATGGCACTGGACTGCAAAAGCATAGAATAAAACAGTGCAGAATGCATGTCCATGAAGGTTCACATATCTCTCTTTCAAACCCATGCAAGACCTTTTGTTTTTCTACAAAGTGTAGAAAAATATACTTACTATGAACTTACAGTTCATTGTTCTTCTGTATACAGAACACAATGAACTTACAGTTCATTCAAAACTGTGTACTCCCCCTCAGCATGTGCTGGCACCTTTTCCAAGCCTTTTCATGGACCATAGGTCTTAAATTGTGTAAAGGATGTTTTTCCTGAGTGCTGAATTAATTTTTCCTAATGGATGGCCAGCTTGCCCTCCAACTGTAGAAAAGCCGTTTTCTATTGCAGAACTTTGAATTGAACTAATCTTAGATGGGTCAAAATACTTGGATTCCAAGGGACAGAGAACTCCACAATGTGTGTTAATTTACTGAGCATGGCATGACAAAAATCAAAAAGTTACCTTCAAAGATTTTAGAAGTAAGGTGTGACAAACCACATATTGTTAAGTCAGGCTAAATGTGTTATGAAAACTTCCTGAAGTTTTTACACACTAATAACAGGGCATTCTATAACAAGGAATGCTCAAATCAAAATGTTAAATACCAAACAGCAAAAAAAAAAATTATTGGGCAAGGCTGTTCATTCATGATGAATCATGTCATTATGCAATGCATCAATGTATTCTTACAAAGTGAAAGAATGCTTTCTTTCTTTCTCTGCTGAATACTATTGGATATGTGGTTTCTATTGTACAGTCAGTCATGTCTTTAACTGTTTGGCCATTCCCTAAAAAAATGAGAATAAATACACAAGAAAAAAAAATGAACTATCTGCTATACATGTATTTTATTCTCAAAATAAAAACTGATTCAGCACAAAACAGAGATGAGGCACAGACAGAGAAGTTCTGGTAAACATTGCAGCACTGACTCTAAGAGTAAAGCATAGGCTTAAGGAAAGAAATTCTGAATATTTTGGGGGAGGGCGTTCTTTCAGAGTCATTCAGTTCTTAGGAAACACAGTCTTCAGTGCTGTTATGTAATACTGGAGTTGCACCCCCAGAACAGATACAGTCAGTTTGCTGCATCTCTAAGTATCCCAAAAGTACTAAGTTCCATCTCTAGAAAGCATAACAAAAGGGAAATATTTAATTAAA
This sequence comes from Phylloscopus collybita, assembly GCA_027886175.1. NCBI lineage: Eukaryota > Metazoa > Chordata > Aves > Passeriformes > Phylloscopidae > Phylloscopus > Phylloscopus collybita. Next base: position 6,376,996 of record JAJNNQ010000086.1, on the reverse strand, counting down.
GATAGAGAGCATAGCATTATCCTGATTATTCTCTAAATTATCCACAACTGGGAAACCATTCTGGGAACTGCAAATATTTAAGTCCAGATCTAAGGAGAATAGTCTAAGGAGAGTAAAGCCACAACAAATAGGTGGGGATAAAGTTCTGTTTAGCCACGTCAAGGCAAAGAGCAATGTCTCAGATAGAAATACCAGTTTCATTTTCTAATTAACTAGTATTGATGAATATTGAAAAGAGTAACAAAAATGCTCATCAGGGCAGCAAACATAATTTTTAAAAAAGCCAGCTGCAAGCATAAAATTAGTAATATCTGCTTCAGGAAATATATTTTGTGTTTGTAAGTCTAGTAAGAGAAATAACCAGAACCAGGCTAAGCTTATGTTTATCTGTGATGTATTTGTTTAAAATACAGGCTTGAACATCTGACTTAGCCTCTAAAGCACAAAAAATGACCAAGTATCAGTTACCTACATTAATGCAAAGATTAAATATGTTAGAGACAAGTTTTGATCTTTTTCAGGATTTACTTTGGGGGTAAAAAAAAAGAGCTAATTATTATGGAAGTCATTACTGCTGTTGTGCATGTTTTGAATCTACAAGTTTGAAACCATGTGCTCTAAGAAAGAAGCCAGGCATATCCAGAACTCTCTCTCACATTGTGCAGCAATGGCCTAAGCAGCCAGGATGGTCCAGAACTACATTTGACAGTGAATATTGTACCATCTTTGGAAGTGATGCCTTGGAATATATGGGAATGTGCAAGATCATGACCCACCTTAATAGAAAATAAATGTTCATTTCTACAGTAGTCCTAGATCTTTATTTGAAGAGATAATTCACTGTAACTTCAGATGCAAACAACCCCAAGGATATGGTGGATACTCCTAACATTTAGTATACAAACTAATTAAATCACAGCATATATACAAACATACTTTTCCTGGAATAATGTTGACAGTATGGAACAAAATTTGCATATGTCTATTGTTGCTTCCTGCCTATTGAAAATAAAGCTTCAAATTGGAGAAAAAAAGTATGGTGTATTTTCAGATGATATTCTGGTTCTTATTTTTTTCCTTTGATCTCTTTCCAATTCAACTGAAAATTGTGTTGTGGAAAGAATATTAGAAATCAGCTTTATCTTTCAATAAATACTTTTTTCTCTTTGTTGATGCAATTGACTATAGGGAAAAAGGTTATGAGAATTTGTCTTTAATGTTTGAGGCCTGCACAAGACCAAAAAAAATTTACTGTGGGCAGCTCACCTATAAAGAAATTACATTAGTAGAAGGGGAAAAAAAATCAAAAATGGGCAAAAGAGCCCAAACATCATGGCAGATGCCACTGTCTGTATTTCCTCTGACCAATGTAATCCTTCTTGTCTTCCTAAGTTGCCCTAAAAATTCTTAAGGTGTCTCTAGCTTTTATGATGCCCTCACACGTATCTCACAAACATGCTAAAGATTAATTCTGGCTAAATAACTAACAATATTACACAGAGCAAAGTGATAAAGAGCATATCCCCACCTTCCCCAAGCCCCTCTATACAGAAGGGAAGTGCTTCCCACATTCTGTGGCTGCTGCTCTGGGATATTTGGGGGTGAAGGAGGTATTTGGGTTGAAGGAGGTATTGGCAGCCTTAATGGTGCTTAGCTGGCTGAGATTTCAACAGAAACTCTTGCAGTCAATGTGTGGGCACTATATCCAGTGAATACCTGAACAGTAGGAAGAATAATGAACTTTATCAAAACAAAGATACTGTAATAAAGTATAAAACAGAAAGAATGCCCATTACTGTCTTGAGCACCTTGCAACTTTTTCCCACCAGCCTATTTTTGAGTTTAAACTGATTTATCATGTATCCAACTCCAGCAGCAGGGAAATAGATGGCCTGCTGAAAGCTACTGGGCAGCAGTGCCCCTGTGCAAGGTCTCTGGAGGATGCTGAGGTGTTACCTTGAAAAAGGAGCAAAACCCCCAAACCAACAACTTCACAATGTGGAACATGTTGCAACAAATTTGTATGACCCTTGCAGTATACGAATTACTGTCTTGGTTTGGAAAGACAGATATCCACCAGGGAAAGCTGGGGTTTCCCTCAGAATGGAGAATGTAAACCCCTCACCCCCTCCAAGTTAGTATAATTTTGCAATTTGGGGCTTTCAGGCAAAGATTTGGAATAACAGTTAGGAATATTAAAGGAATACTAGGAATATTAAAAAATTCAAATGTAGTAGTACAAAAACAAAACAAAACAAAACAAAACAAAACAAAAAAACCAACAAGCAAGCAAACAAAAATCCTAGAAAACCCTGACAGAGTCAGAGCTACAACTTGACACCCTGTTGGTCAGGGTGTTTGAAGCAGTCCAAAAGTCAGTTCTCCTGGAGTGGCAGAGGTGGGTCTGGTGGGGCAGAGATGATCCTGAGAGAAAAGGGTCCAGTGATGGTGAGAAGGGTCCAGTCTTCCTCCAGGAATCCAGTGGAACCAGATCCCTGGTGTTCCTGTGTCTCAGTTTTATCCAGGTAGGAATGGTTGGCTCCCCACACTGGGTGGAGCATCTCCCAGTGGGATGATGGAATGTGTCCTGTCCTTGGTGAGCCTTCATGGCCCATCAGCAGAAAATATCCCCCTGGAGGGAGGATGGGTGGTGACAGAGATAACAAACACTGCCCCACCTGGTTTAACAGCTGGCCCATTATCAGAAGGCATCTGCCCCTCTCCCCCAAGAGTTACAAGAGAGAAAGAAAAACATTTCCCCTGCTGCTTTCAACAGATGAAATAGAATACACATTTTTTGGGTTTCACAGCCCAAGACAACTACACTGTGGGGAGGCACAGCACTTGGTTACATTACTCCACTATTTCACATCACAGTTGATAGAGAAAAACAAAGAAAGATTCCAGCATTATTTATGCAGTTCTGGTAAAGATGGCTCCACAGTTCCTGTGGGAGTTGCGTGAAAGGAATTTTGTCACATGGTGTCCCACAGTCACAGCATTTTAGAAGTTTAGTTTGAAAGCCAAAAAGAAAAGGAAGGAGGAGAAAGAACAGCTGTCCTGTTGACAGCAGAACAAGTATGACATAATTCCCTATCATTTTGAATCTTTGATTTTAAGTAATCTAATAAAGGACAAGCACCATCTTTCACAGTGGTGACATTTATTAACCTATATTTCCCTTGGGAAAAGATATCTTTAAATAGGTTGACTAATAATGTTATGCAAACTGTGAACCTTCTCCAATAGAAGGGTGTGAATTAGATATCTGTCTTGTATGGTGAAATGGTTACCCAATCTTATTAATTTTGCAAGACCACAGCTTATTTTTCATTGTTTTTCTGTAATATGTGATTGATATTTTCTAGTTGTTTAAAAAGTTGTAGAAGAGACAGGACACAAGGGTATTCTTATTACTGAATTTTATTTTTCCTCATTAAATAAAGAATGGTGCTGAGATTTTTGAGAAAATATTGACCTCTGTCACATAAAGATTTATAAGTGTAGTGTCCTTCACCACCACAGCAAAGAATATTGGAAAAAAGTACTCATAGAAATGTGTGCTATCAAGTAATTGCAGCTGTCCTCAACTCAAGTGGTCCTCAGATTATTATGAAATGGTATTAAGATGGAATCACTCAGTAGTTATGATAACATCCTGACATTGTAACTTTGCTTTTCTTTTACTGATGTTGCCTTTCTTCAGTCAGTGATTTACTCAGTCCTTAGCCTAGCCCTTTCATCTCTCTCTTCTTTTGTGAGGAAAAATACATCAACAAAAGAGAGGAAATTATCTTCTATTCTCCTCTCTGCTGAAAGCAATGGTGAGAGGATTGACTTCTGAAGCATTTTTCTTCGCAGCATGCAAATTTCATCACAAACAATCGCATGCTTGTCAAGATGACCATGTCTGCTCCATGATCACTTTGCCAGTGTCAGCAAGGTACAAAACTCTGTTGGCTCTTCATGCAGTGGCAACAAGTACTACAGCTGTCTGACCTGCATACAGAAATCCACATGGTATCATATTTTTCTTGCATTTTTAAGAAATGGGTATAATTTGCCTGCTCATTGTTGTCATCACAGGAGGAAGCCATTCAAGTCTCTTCATCCCAGTCACATGCTGAAGATATGAATCTTTGACTTCATAATTATTAGGACCAATGTTGCAGTGTGCTTTTAAGGCTTTCAAGGTGAGCTCCCTTTGGGGTTTTGTATTGGTTTAGGGCAAATTAGGGGACGAACCTCTGAGAGAAAGCCCCCTCAGACAAACCTCCACCACCCCTCCCCGCCCCCAGCCCTGGGTTTGGGAAGGAAATTCTTTGGAGGAGACAAGTGGAAAAAAACCGATTTATTGACAAAACCTCTTCCCCCCCACAAGAGAAAAAGGAAAAGGCTCAAGTTACTGTGGGGGGAGGGCACAGAGCTTCTTCCATGGGCTGGGAGATCCTCGGAGATCCTCAGCCTTCTCAGGTCTGGTCCAGAGCCGGTCCAAATCTTCGGGGGGTGGGGGGAAGGGAAAAGGAAGGGGAAAAAACCAGAAACAGCGCAAAAACAGGCAGCAGAAAGCAAAAAGCAGCGAGCAGCAGCAGCAGTAGCAGCAAGCAGCCGGCCAGCCAAAAGCCAAAGCCAAAAGCAGCCAGAGCAGCAGAAGCCACAGCCAGCCAAGCATTGGCTGTTAGACATAACAACACAGTCCAGATATGGGATAGAAGGCACCGACAACCCAGGACAGGTTTTTTTTCCCTCCTCCAGGGTAGGTTTCTCCCAGCCAATCCTAAGGGAATGATTTTAATACACAGGGTGTTGCCATGCTCGTGCCTGCCTGTTTTGGTATTGGGAAATTCCATTCCCAGGCACGGTCTTGATACACAAGGACACACAATGTAAACTACCGTGTGTTTCCACATCTGTTCCCAGAGGAGGGACTTTGATGGTGGTCTCTGGAACGGACCAATGGTTCCCAAGGGTCCCACCTCTAAGGTGGGCACATCTGAGAAAGTATAATAGGAGTCAGAAAAAATAAACGGAGGTCTCCTCCCTGCGAGGAGATCATGCAGCCTTCGATGAAAACTATCACTCCCTGCCTCTCATTTATTGTGTCCCACAGCGACAACAGGGTCTCTCAGACACCCTGGAACTCTGCAGGGGTTGGCCATTGAGGGAATTGGCCAGGGCAGGAAGGGCCCACCCCTCCTCACAGGTGATCTGACCTTTAGGCTGCCCTTTAGCCCTCGGGTCACACCCTGTCCCTCTCTGATAGACAGCCTCAGTGCCCTCCCCATTCCAGGTTATTACCTGGGGGCAGCCATGTGGTCCCTTTGTCCTGCCTGGAAGACACACTTGAGACATAGATTTTAAAGAATATAGGATTTTAAAGAAATTAAGATTTTAGTTAGAAATAAGCCTTATAGTTGTCAAAGTTAATTAAGAGCTTTGTAGTTAGCTAAGGAAGACTGGGCTTGAGTTAACTCCTTCCAAATAACTGCTTGCTTGTCAGCTTTATGTTTGCTTTGCTGTGCTTGCAACAATAAATAGGGAACCTGATAAATGGGTTTAGGGACACAGGACAATTGCAGAGACTCCCAATGCTGAAACTCATTGAAAGTCACTGCACCTAAGGAATGGGAGTCCTACCAACACCCATTGGTCACCATTTGCATTGAAAAGGCAGAAAGTTCAGGGCCATGAAGAGTCATTTTACTTCCTCATTTTAAACCCACTCCTCTTGAATGAGACCACCGACCCATTTCAAAGGACAAACTAGGCATGCTTAATTGCTTTTTTGCTAATTACCATACAAAGCGGGGAATGGGATGTACCAGGGTTATGAATATGCATTTGTATTTTGGATATTCAACAGTTTTGTAAATAAAATGACTTTGTGATTTTCTGTCAGGCACGGTGTGTTTTTGGGGAGCTATCCCACACGCTGCCCAGCCCTGCAATAAACACACACTTTCTAACTTTGAACTGTTAGAGAGTTTTCTGTCTGTCACAGTTGGATATTGGTATTAGGTCGATATTCATATTTTCAATAAATCACACTGTTTGGAAGTTCTGCTGTAACTGGAATTAAATCACTGGACGAGATTCCACGCAGATCCGCCCTCCTTACTTCACTGAGAGTCCAACCTCTCTGAAAGGGTCACGCAGGATACATTTTGCCACATTTATCTCACCGCTTCCACCTGGGTCCAAAGTCACCTGGAGCCTTGGTAGAAGCCCAGGCCAGCCCGAGAGGTCTGTGCTGGCAGTGCCAAGGGGATACCCTGGTGAGAGCAATCACTGGGCTGTTTCCCCCAGCACAGCAACCACACAGACTCCTCAATATAGCAGTGTTATAAATGCATATTTTAGAGTTGGGCTTTTTGCAAATATTGGTATGAATGTTATGCATATAATGTAAGAAAGTTGTACTGTATTTCCTTTTATTTCTAGAATTTAAAAATTTAATGATAGTATATTTTTAATGGTAACAATATAGAGGTGGTTTGTAGTTTTTTGTAACCTCTAACAAGATAAAAACCAGAAGACCCATCCTGCATTCCTGTGAAAGATAAAGAACAAGGAGCTTCTATAGTTAAGAAGGATTTATGACACCTAACCAGGCTAGAAGGAGCCATGCACAGATAAAGGAACTGCAAATTTTGGGGACCCTTGAAACAGATAAAGAAAACAGATGTTTAAATATGCATTAGTCTCTTTTTGAATATGTAACACCAAGACTGATAAATACCAAGGAATTTAGAATGGGGGGTGTATTGCTCTACACCCTCAGCTGACTTACTGCCTTATTTGTCTCCTTAATTGTCTATTTTTATTCTATTTTATTTTAATTAAACTTATAAATTAATATAAAAAAGTGAAACATCGTTTTTCACAGCAGTGATTAATTTGCTGTTGTATCTGGCACCAAAACGTGAGGCAGAAAAGAGCCAGCCACCAGACAGCCACGTGGCAGCAGAGAAAGTTGGACAGCTTCACCTCTGCTGGGAGACCTTGTTTCAGCAGGCACCAGTAGAGACGTCCAGATTTGTGGGGAGACAAAAGGAGGTGCTGCTGAAGGCAGTCTCCCTCCTGATATCTTACAGCTGTGTTAATTATCCTAGAGTAGAAACAGCCTTGCCCTCACAGCCATGGGATGATAAAGAGTGAGTCTGCTGGCCATGCTGTGAAGATCTAGGGACAGGAGGTTGTGCAAGGGCCAGCAAAGGTGAGCTGCTGTTTGTAGGACAGACAGGGTTAGGCAGCTGTGCTAGAACCAGAGCTGAAGGAGAGAGCCAGAGCTGTGTGGAGCTGCTCTTGGAAGATACCTTGGAGAAAAGGTATGAGAGACTCTGGAATATCAGGATGATGATACTTGAAGCCTTCTGATGATTCTAAGGAACCACCTCGAGTGCGAGTGCAGTGTCCATGTCAACTGCTACAAGTTGACTGCGACACAGATTTATCTCTGAAAATAAGTTTCATGGGCGTGGAGTGCCTGTTGGAGTCCGTCTCCTTTTCGGTGAGCTCCAGCTCTGAGAGGACGAACTGGGCAGCTTCTCTAAGCTCCAGAGAAGTCCTGTTCCAGTGGAGATTCCCACAGACCAAGCACTGCTTTGCACCAGACTCTGGTGAGTATCTCTCTCCACATCGAGGGGAGGGCTCACGGGGCTTTTTCTTTTTGCCCTGCTGAGGGCACGGGTGGCTGTGCAGCTGATCAGACCGAGTAGAGAGATGTGGGAGTCCAGGGCATTCCTTTGGAAACCCTGGACAACAGAAACCTGTACGGGGGGTCTGAGATTTGTACAGGGGGTTGCAGACCCTGGCACAGAGCCCAGACAGGCAAGGGCCTCGATTACAGTCCATGGGAAAAGCTGCCAACGCTATGGGAGGAATTGCAAGCCCTCAAAGGTGAAAGAGAGTATTAATATTTTCACATTTGGGGTTTTAGAGTAGGGGTGACCAGAGACAAGATGGAGGAGTCTGGGCGGTGCCCTGGGGTCTTCTCCTTCTTCTTCATCTCCATCTTGTGCAGTGGTGGTGTCACTAAGTAGATTTAGAGGGATTGGGTCAGAGTAGAAAACACTTGTTTAGTGTAGGGTATAGATATTGGTTTGTAATTGTAAATAACGTGCAGGTAATTATCTGTATATGAGATAATGAGCCGTGGGCAGGGGGGCAGTCGTCACCTGCTGCCTCCAGGTGCTGTCCAGACCTTGGCAGAGCTCAGAGAAATAGAATTGTGAGAAGATAAAATGAACAAGAAGAACAGCCTTGAGAACAAACACCTAAAGGCTCCTCGTTGTTTCTGGGGCAGCTCAGGGCTTTCTGGAGGACAAAGGGCAGAGACCACCCTGGTCTCGGGTGAGCAGAGACCCCGAGAGAGAGGCAGAGGGACCGGCATCTCTCCTGATCAGGCGGGCGTTTTTTATTTAAAAGCGGCGCCATCAATTCAAGCAGCTGTGTGCAGCCTGCGGCGAGGCACAGGCGGCTGCTGGCTGCTGCATCCAGGAAAAGCCGGCTAATTTCGTTTCTCCTGCCCCAGGTTTTTATTTCTCCAGGTGCAAAGTTCGGTTTCGCTTTCTTTTTCTTGATCTGTGTGTGGTTGTGTTGTGTTTTTAACATCTAAAAATGGGAGCTAAGCTTAGCACAGCACAAAAGGAAACCTGTGGTCAATTTTAATTGGAGGAAAAGTCTCGTTTTCTAAGAAAAAGTTAAAACGGTTTGCGCTTTGGCTTTTTGCAAATTTCCCCGACACCTCTCCTGAAAATGTTTATAATATCGCTTTCTGGGAGTGGCTGTGAAAAACCTACCCCGGGGCAAGGGAAAAACCCCCAAAGGGAGCTCACCTTGAAAGCCTTAAAAGCACACTGCCACAGACCAAGGTCTCCCTTCCAGAAAGGAAGTCAGTTTTGAGGTTTCTCTGCTGATTTTGTGTTCCACTGCTTTCTTTATTTGTTTGGTGGAAGCCACCAGCAGAAACTTTGAAGTCTTAAGAGGAAGAGAAAATGGACATGAAAAAACTTGTTGTAGTGGCAAATAGGTATGATTCCTGCTGATAAAATTGAAACAGTAATCAATACTTCAAATTTGAAACAGTAATCAATATTTTAAAATAACCAAGTAGTAACAAGCAGTAACAGGTGGTGCCAAAGAGGAGAGGGAGGGGGTCCCCCCCCTTCCCCCTGCAGATATTCATGAGATGCAGGAAGAAACTCAGATAAGACTAGCTAAATTTGTCTGTGAAATGGGGAAAGTTGGGGAAACTCCAAGAAAACTGTTAATTATATGAGATTTATTGCCAAAATGTTCAAACTTGGTATTTGCTAATATATAATACAAGTTTAGTATGCATGTGTAACTAAAGAGGTAATTAAATATGCATGAGCAACAAGAAAGGTTATTCAAAGGACACGTGATGAAGAGGATGAGCCTTCCTCTGGAGACCCCCAAAAAGTGGCACGACCCCTAAAAGAGATGATGAAGCATGAAGGTGGTGATGTAAACAAGTGATGCAAATCTTACAAATCGAAAATAGGTGGAGGATGTTGGGGAAGATGAAAAAGGAAAGCCTTACAAATATGACTGCTTAGGTTTTGAGAATATGAAACCTATAAGTGAAATAGAATTGAAAGCAAGTTTCGATGTTTAGAGCTTTAGTTACTGGACAACTGAGGAACAATAGTGTGGCCGGCCACAGGTAATCCCCTTTGGATTAAACAACGCCCTTCTCCTCACCGAAAGTCCAAGGGTCAGAGCAGACCCTGCCAGCTTGGCAGAAGGGGTCTAAAGAACAGTTTTTAGTGTTTAAAATATAACACACCATGGTAATATAATGATTCTTATAGGCTGTATGTAAATGCTGTAAGATTTGTATCTTGTATTAGATTGGATGATGTAAGTTAGAATATTCAGTATAGAAGAAGATTTGAAGTATTGTAATGGAAACTTTGCTTACTCACTGCTCTTACTACTCTTATGCATTATTAAACCAACCAGTTTATCATTGTATTCAATTTTGTATAATTAAAACGGCTGCTACGTTTACATTTTGTTTGGTTTTTATTATTGGATAACTGGGCAGCACATTTATAACATCCTTAAAATAGTCCAGCAACTGGCAAGGAGCAGATGAGAATAAATATATAGATCAGGTAGATCAGAGAAAGGTGGGACAACTGGATGACAGGGATTTAAAATGATCAGGCATAGGCTCAGGAATTAGTAATGGAGAAAAGTAATTACAAGACATTTTTATGAGGAGCTTGTTGAGTGCTTTAGTGACCCGAGGCTCCTGCACAAGCAAGGCTTGAATGGTAAAGGCCTTGAAGGCCCTGCTGTGTGTACTGGCAAATGAGTTCAGTACACAGAGATTCAGATCTAACAGGTGCTAGACAATTCTAGGTGGTGCAGGTTTACTAGTGGTTCATGCCTGCTCTACTTCCAGGGAATATTTAAACCCTTTGCTGCCTTTCAGGTTAAGCTTTATTTTTATGCGTATCAAATGGATAAGAAATAATTTCATTACATACCAATAGTGAGAGAAGGTACCTCCAACAACTTCTACAATACTTGCAAGCTTGAATGAGAATACTTTGGAAGCTATTGGAGGTTGGTGATAGAATTGCAGATTAAGATAATATTCATACTTCTGCATTTGAACTGTAGAGCAAAATCACTGAGACTGAATTATGGTATTCCACAGAGTATTTTTCTACTTCCAGTTTCAGCAAAATTGTGCATATTATGGACTGTGGCTATTGCTTTATATTTCATGTGTAGCTTATTCATGTCCTATAAACTAAAAACTCTCATCTCTTTGCCATTGATAATATTTTTTGATGTCAAGAAAGTGAACACATAGCTTGATGTAATTTTCTAGATAAAAATAATATAAATAATTAATGTATTATTTCTCTTTTTAGCAGGTTTTATATGATGTAAATTACACAGCAGACTATTTACTTATTAATGTGAGTATTTTGTAGTATTAGAAATAGTGAATTCCAGAATTAACTTTGGATTTAAATAAAAATTCTTATTAAGATTTAAAGTAGACTTAAACTGTTACTTCAGTTACACAAACACTAATCTAGAAGATAAACATTTGAAAACTGCTCTGAAGTTACTAAATCAAATGACAGTTTTTTCTGCCTTAGGAAACTATACATGATCTGTTTCTGTCATTTACTTAATAGTATAGCAGTAATATTCTGTAGAGGAAAGAGGGCAGTTGTGGCAATTGCTGAATATTTTTGATATTTAGGATGATGGAGAGTAGTGAGTCTGGACTTCAGACCAGATCTAGAAGGAAGAACCTTGCATTTTATTTTCATCACGAAGGTTTGCTAGGGGGTACTGCCTAAAAACAGTTTCTGAGATGAGAAACGATAGCTTTATTCTAGAATTGATCTCAGTGTTCAGATGAGGCAGAAAATTTCTGGCTAGATATATTTCTCGACAGATTAATTCTCTTTCCCTTTAAGACAGCCTGCTTTCTTTTTTGTGTTTTGTTTCTACCACTGCTAATGCTAATCAATATGTTAACTGGTATTCAAGGGTTAGCCCTTCCACCTTCACATAATTTCAAAAGAATTATTACTGGGGTTTACTGAATCACAGCTCACACAGGGTGGGAATTCAGGCCTTTAATGGTACAGTTAAAGTTTACCTTATTTGTCACTAATGCTAACAGAGCCAGTCTTATATTTGCACACACATTTCATCACCTCATGCTGCAGCATGCTGCAGCATTTGAGGTCATCGTGTTTCATGGCCAGTGTAATCAGGCAACCAATGAAGCTGATACCTAAGGAAACAAACAAACAAAAAAAATCCATATTGAGCCAGCTGAGTTCCTGAATCCAACTGTCCCTTTGCAGAAATGTACTAGCAGAAGCAAGAGAGCATAAGTTTATATTTTTTTAAGATGAATATTAAAACAATGCCTTTTGTTGTAAAGCAGTTTAAGTGGCAAACAAAGGTACACTTACTTACAGTTTTAACCCAGGGATGCACTGATGTGTCGGGATTGTGCATAAGAGTCAAACATGCAATACTGAAATTCATTACTGGTTACTGGATGTGTGTGACAAACAAAATGCTACCAATAATTCTTTGAATGTATCCTGCCTCTTCAGAGGTTTTGTGACAACCTCTCCAGGACCAAAGAGAAAAGCAATGTGAATTTTGAACTCAAACTGTCATAAAGGATAAATATAGCATTATCTTTTCTGGAGTTGTATTATTTCTTTGAAAGAAAAACAATATATTGGAAAGCATCCACAATAAATTGAAGGAAGTTGAGTAATGGACAACGGAGTCGTTCTGATCACTGAGGATTATTTTATTCATGCAGTTTATGAACCATCTAACTATCCAAAGTTATATCCAAAAGGTATATAACTTCATGAAACTGAATGAAATTAGATAATCTGTCTTAAAACAACTTGAGTTGGTAGCAAAAATAAAGTATGTATACTTCAATAGCTAAAAACGATTGACAATTAGAAAGTTATACATTCAAATACAGGTTAGAAGAGCTTTGCCTTTAGTTTCCTTGATCTTGATAGTGGCAAATGTAGCAGAAGAGGATATCAGTAAGTAGAAAAACAAAGTCTAAACAGGTAAGTAGAATATCAATAATTTTTGAAAGAATTAATTTATTGTTACTCTGTGCAGAGTTTTTCTGGACCTGTATTTGCTTAGTAAGACTATATGGCATAATTATGTTACACTTCTGCAGTGAATTATTTTAAATGTGTTATCTTGCATCTTGTCAATGATTAAAGCAAAGCAAAGCCAGGTATTTACTCATCATGGTTGGTGCACTTGCCCAAAGCCTCAGCAGAATTAAAGATTTTGGGAACCAAATGATATTTCCTAGTGTTTACCATTGGTCTGATCATTACTAGAAAGATTTATCAATGGCACTTGGCTTATTTTATCACAATCTGTCTGTATGCATAAAGTTGTCTACATAATACTCATTAATTTACCAGTGAATATAAACATATAAACCTGTTCCTCCAAAAAAAAAAAAATTAAAAAAAGAGCTCTGTTTTTGCATTTATGCAGTGCCTAAGCAGACAGAGAATGATATCGCAGTTTAAACAGTTCTCCCAAAGCAAGCCAACAATACAGCTCTTCCAGCAGAAGAAACTTTACAATGTTTTAATTCTTCTTCATGGAGCAAAGCATGGTGGAGGGCCTGGCTGTCAAATACCAGCACATCTTTCTGAGACTGTTGCTTACTCTGCCTCACATTTATGGCCTTATGTACTGAGGGAAAAGTCTTCTAGTTCTTTAAAACACTGCTATTTTATATACATATTGTATCAGCAATGGTGTGAATGTTTTGTTGGAATGGGAGGTAGGGAGGCCCAGAGGCACAGGAGAACAAGGTCTATGCCAACTAAGGAGAAACTAAATGCACCATATTTACCAGGATCACAGAGCATAAACATAAGCCTGAATATCCTTATTCAGATATGCCTTTTTTAGGTATTCATCACTAACACGTTAAACTGGAAATCTCTTACCTTTCTGATAGCAATAATGGGCAGCAATCTGATCTGAATTGAGAGTGGTTCTTAAAAGGGTGCTTGTGGGAGAAAATGTTAAAGCTGTTCATGCAAACCATGTTGACAGCTTGGAAATGTGTCTCCATATAGTAAGACGAGGAATTTGAGTAGATGTGATGCAGAAGTGGCTGCTTCATGAATATAGACAGCTTATTTTTTCTACAATCCTTTCTGCAGTTTCTTCTCAGAATGATAGCTGCTTGTACATTTTTGTTGGAACTTGGACATTTATTTTCATGATAACCTGGTGCTCAGTAGCAGTCAAAAAGTGAGACATATTTTGCAGAGATATTTGCTAAGTAGTTATGTCATGTTATGCTGTAGAACTGAGTAGGGAAGACTGATATTTTAGAGATCTTCAAAGAGATCTTGCATCCTTCATCACAGAAGGCTTACATGTCAAGAGGCCCTATTGATCAAAATATCAGCAGGCTTGCAGCACAGCAGCCATTTGACCGTACAGGGGAAAAAAAAACCTTCTGTCCATGTTATGTAAATATCTTTGTCAGGCTTTCAGTCCTCCTAGAGCTATACCTATGATCTCACTCTGGCAGAAAATAATAAGTACTTCTATGAATAAATTTACTGTCAGTTGCAATTATGCTCTGCATGGACCATTGAACGTCAGACAGCATTCTGGCCGTAGCCAGTCTCCTTCATCTTGATAACCTGATCAAACTGTGCAAGAAATAAAGGCTAGCCTTCAAGCCTAAGCAACTGATGGAGGCCCATGCTGGTTGTACTGCTGTTCTGTCACTCTTTGCACCAGTAGCACAAAAGCAGCCCTGTTTGGGTTCCCACCCACCCAGTCATGACTGGTGCACTCATCATCCTTCAGCTTTACTCATGTCTTCTCCACAAGCTCTCTCAGTACCTGCCTTGCAGTAGTGAACTGGTACGCTTGCTGGCAGCTAACGTGTGCACTAGGCATGCCCTTGATTGGGCTTTCACATCTTGCTTTTTGTCTTTTATAATTACAGTCCTTATTTCCAGTCTCTGCATTAATCTAGGCAGAGAAATTCCTGTGACAGCCCGTTTTTTTAAGTAACAGTTTCTAGACAATTCTACTTGGAAAAAAAAAAAAAAAAGAAAAAAAAAGGTTTTCTTTGTACTAAGACACACTGAGATATTGAAATTTTCAAAATCAATTATTTCTTTTCACACTGCATAATTTCATGTCCTGTCAAAGCCCAGTTTTAAATGTTACTGTGGCCACTTAGCAACATATTGCCATATCTCAGGTTGCTGAAAGTCAGGAGGCAAATGAAAGTCTCACTCTCAGTCTTGGAGCTAGAATGTCCTCTGGGTCTCACAAATGTTATGAAATGTAATCCTGCCACAGTATCATGAGGGATATTTTCTGTAATAAAGACTGTCCTAGGCGTAAGGCATTTTTAGCCTGCCTTCTGTCTTTCAAAGGTGCACACCACAACCTGCACTCAGTCAGGTGATAAGTTCTTAAAATGCTGTCATTCTGCAAGAGACAAGTAGCTCCCACCCTCTCAATATATATTAGGTAGTTCCACCAATATAATGAATGTAGCAGTCGTGTTACGAGCAGCAAATCATCTTAAGAAGGAAAAATGACACTAAAAGGAGTAAAGCCAGACAGATTTCTTGGAGTTTCACCCAAGAGCACTGGCAGATTTTGTGGTGCTGTGCTGTACAGTATGCCAAGTCTAAAATACAGAGAAAAGACAATCCACAGAGTACTGCTTCACATGCTCTCCTATGTGGTATAAAGATACCTTCACCCAAAGCCATTTATCTTTTGCTGTAGTATTTTTCTACCTGCTCTGGTTATGCCTTATTGAAAAACCTGTACTGGCTTGACTGTGTCTGCTGATAGAACCTCCTCGACAGTAGACAAGCATTTCTTAGACTAAACTAGGTGTGTATTGTATGGTCCAAGAAGCAATGGAAAATTAATCTCTCTCAGAAAAAGAATGTGATTCTTTTATATTCTTTCAATTTTTTATCAGCATTAAAAATGAGCTGACAGAAGGGAAAAGATGAAACAGATAGGTTATTGATAATTTTCCTTAATTTTTTCATTTGCTTTGCAATATTCATTCTGGGAGCAAGACAGATAAATCACACTATCTGATGAGCCTAAAGAGTTGCTGAATCGGCCTTAATTAGAATCCTTCTGTTAATAGCAAACTTATTTACTTATTTTATTTCCATGTTTAAGGGAGCCTACAGAGATATATGCATTACAATAACTCTCTTTCTATAAGGTTAGTGCTTTGAATCAGCAAAAGTGTCATTTGAGGAAATTGATATAGTAAGCAAGAATGCACTATTTTTTAAGGTTTGAAAAGGCTGTAGAAATGGATGACTATATCACATTTATGTTCAGAGACAAACCGTCTACTGTACCTGCGCCTTCACTGTAACAGAATTATTCAGATTGTTATTGAACTCTTGTACTTCTGAATTCTGAAATTTCAGCTGTGAATATGTGAAAAAGTCAGCATAAATGGTGCTGTCTTGCAATTCAGACCTTTGGATGGATAACTTTATAACATGATAAATAATATCTTGGCATACTGCATTGACCTGTGTTACTTCTGTATGTTTTCTAGCTTGTGCTTAATGATTTTACTTTATCTTGATCATCTGATTTTCTTTTTTGTTCCATCATCAAGTACCATTTACCAAGAGAGTAGATAATAAAGAAAGGCCCATTCAGTACTGTCTCAGTAAGCTGGACTTTCACAGACAGGTGTCACAGAGATATAGCCCTCCATCATCTCATAAGTCTGAAGTAAATAAACAGGTATTTGACTAGCTGACCCACTGATACAGAAATATGCTCCTTGCCTCCTGTTCTAATCTTGTTGGCTGAATAACAAAGTGGAAGCAAGGAAGGATTTAGCTGAGGTTTCCTTTAAACTACATTCTTCCTAACAGTAGTTGTACAGTTTGTGATGAATACGTTTTATGCACATTGAATTCATTATGGGTAACAAAACATGGATAAATAGAGTTAATTTTTAACTATTAATTCAGAATTTTGAAGGATTAATTTTTTGTTGTTTTTATGAGTGGCCATATCATCATGCATTCATAGAATAAGATCTCTCATTTTCTGAAATCTATGACATAATTTTTCAATCTAAGCACTCATGATTTAGAAAAGTTCAATAACATCAAACTGGATACTAAAGGTTTGAATTTCTTTAACTTTACCAGAGTAAGCTTCTTGTATACACCATCACTGGCAGTTCTGGCTGTAGTAGTTTGGCCAACTTAAGTCATTCAGACCATTTCCAGGATGCTTTTCAACATCAGTCATAGGAGGATCAGCAACTCACTCATGCAACTCTCCTACAGAAATTGGCATTAAGATGGACAATATAAAATATTCTCCATTTTTTTGCTGCTCTTAGAAGTCAATTCTGTCAAATATACCCCCATGACCACATGTGTTTTTTTCCACTCTGGTTCAAGATCCTACAAAGTGCATGGAAACTTTTCAGAGGAACATTTTTTCAGACATTTTTCCCTTTGTCGCCTCCTCTCTCTTTAGCTATGCCCTACTTAGCACTTGACAAGACATGTTATGTGTTATGTAGGCCAAGTCAGACATCTATCATGTTGTAGTGGTTTGAGTGTCTTTTCTGTGTGTGTGAGATAGAATCAGGAGAGAAGCAAAGCAGGCCCAAACTTAAAAGTTACAAAGATACATTCATTTACTAACGCACACTAAAAGAATAAAATGAGAATCAAAACGAAACTTTCAAAACACTCCTCCTCCTGCAAGTGTTCACTTTCCCACTAACAACATAAAGAGGCAAAACTCAGGATTCGAGGTCAGTAACACTTGCAAAATATTCTTTCACTCAGTCCTTTTAGAGAGGGAAGTCTCTCCTGATATGTTGTGGTAACTTTCCACAAGAAAGAACAGTCAACTTGTGACTCTTAACTCTCACGAAAGCAGCTGCTCAGTAACTTCTGCAGTTGTGGACCTCCCCATACCATGTAGCCTTTCCCGTGTGGCTACATATGGGCCATGGACTCATGCATACTGGGGTGTAATTTTAAAGATAAACAACTCTAAAGGCAAAGGATTCTTCATCTCAGGGAACACAGATGTCTTCTCACTTCTTCACTAGTACAGGGAGCTTCTTATCTCTCTCTATTCAAACATCTCATGGGATCACATGATCACAGCTACTTTTTAAATATTCTCTCGGCCAATCACAGATACTTTTGCTCAAATCCACAAATCTGAATAATCATCTTTCCAGTCCATATTTCCATGATTTAAAGGGATATTACAGTCCATTACCACGGCTCACAGAAGACTTTCAGCCTAAAATACCAAGGCATCTCCTCTATCTCTTTATCACTTAGGATAGAACTTCTCTTTCACTCACTCTGGTATCTTCATAGTGTCTCTTTGAATACCTCCCATTCTGACCTTTTCTCTCACTCAGAGAAGGATTAGGGCTTTGGAAATTTCATCTGGGCCGGGAAAAAAATTTAATCTTGCTCAGGCCCTCTCTCTCAGGCTGTGGCTCAGTGTGTCAGATTTCAGAACCGTGCCAGTGGTGGGGGAGGTGGGGTGAAGAACACAACCCAAGAGTTCAGAACAGCCTGGGGAAATGTTGCGTTGCGTATCTGGTTCTGGCCCAGCTTGTTGTTCAGCTTGGGCTCCCGGCAGCTCTGATACCCTACAGCAATATTTGTTGGTGGGGTCTTGGCTCACAGGCAGTTTGGCTCACACTGTCATGGCCGTGGTAAAAAGAGGGGACTCTCCAGAGGCTTTCAGGAAACAGAGGTTTTATTTGGGGGGGTCAGGGGATCCCCCAGCCTCAGGTGGGTGCCTCCGAGAGACCCCGAGCCTGGGGCTGCAGGGGGGTTTTGTACAAAACAGTCTGGAAGGTGGGTACAAATTATTCAAACCAATAAAACAATCCAAACACTACATGCCAGCTAAATTACCTAAATTCTAATAAATCCA
This sequence comes from Phylloscopus collybita, assembly GCA_027886175.1. Classification (NCBI taxonomy): domain Eukaryota; kingdom Metazoa; phylum Chordata; class Aves; order Passeriformes; family Phylloscopidae; genus Phylloscopus; species Phylloscopus collybita. The sequence goes on along the minus strand of JAJNNQ010000086.1, from coordinate 6,358,453 downwards.
AAATAGGTTTGGGAGTGGTCTCAAGGGAGTCTTGCCAACTAGTGGCTGAAACTCTTGGACCTTAAAGATAAGAATTCCATGATGAACAAAGGGAAAAGTTATGCATAACCCAGGGATGAAACCCAATAGAGAAGAGCCTCCAGGTAGAGACTCAAGTTGTCTTAGAAACACTTATCAAACTATGATAAGAATACATTCTAAAAGAAGAGGCCCTGTCAAGGTATTTAAACTACACTAAACTTACAATATAAAAAACTATAATATATTCATAACTAAAGCTTATAAAATATTTCTTGCAAACCCACAGGGCAATGGCAGTCAAGAATGAAAGCAGCCAGGATTGTGGATGTCTCCACTCCGGTCTCATGGGGTGGGCCCAGCCCAGGCTCGGGGCTGCTCCCTGTGGGGGACTGGGGGGAACATCTCCCCCAGCCCAGGCAGTGGCGCAGGCAGCTGCGGAAGAATTAAGAATGGGACGTCACTCCATGATCAATATGATCAAAGTGAGCCGTTTATTGCAATGTGACAGTAACTTTTATACAGTTTTCCACATGCTGCTTTGCAATTGGATGTACCCGAAAAGCACACGTTAGCCTTTTAGCCTGGGTTGGTTGATGGCTTTTGCACACACAGCAGGTTTATATGACTCTGCAAAAAATAATATGAGCAGGCCTTGGCTGTGAATACAGCATGAAGGGTTTTATTGTTAAGTTTAGTATAGCTTGCACAATTCTAGAAAGCCCTTTTGTTTTAAGATGTATTTCTTGTGTTAGTATGTATCTTTCTTGTGTTTCGATAAGGGTTTCTAGGACAGCTTTAGCCCCTGCTTAGAATCCTTCTTTTATTGGTTCTCCCCTGCCTTACCCCCTCTGTCATGCATAATTTCCTTCGTGTCCATCATATAATTCTTATCTTTGAAGTACAGTAATTATAGCCACTAACTTTGCTGGACTGCCCTCAGCCCATCCCAGAACTTGTGCTGGATTTGTTAGAACTTAAATGACTTAATTTGGCATGATGTATTTAGATTGTTTTATTGGTATCTGTAACTTAGAACCACCCCAGAATTGTAGTATTAATCCGCCCACCACCCCAGGCTCGGGGTCTCTCTCCAGAGGCACCAGCCTGGTGGCTGGGGGGATCTCCCTGACCCCCTTTCCCCCCACCCCCGAATAAAGCCTCTGTTCCCTGGAAAATCCGAGAGTCCCTTCTTTCTTCGATCCAGCCTTGGCAGCGTTATTCAGATGTGAGACCATAACCCTCACAAAGTGATTTGCTGAGGCGTGCAGGGAGCTGCCGGGGAGCCCAGGCTGGACGCCGGGCCGGGGCAAGCACGCACTGCAACAGGTTTATGCAGTCCTTCTTTTGGTTTCTATCCGATTCTCACACTCTGAAGCTGTTAGCATCCTTTGTACTTCTTTGGATGTGACTTCTGTCATCTTTTGTTGTCATCTTGTTCCTTCGCTGCCCTTGAATGGTTACAGGCCTCATTTATCCAGATAGGCTGGACTGCTCACATGTCCCCGTCTCTGGAGGAACCCATCCTCCGCAGGCAGCTGCTGGGACAAGCTTTAAAATTGGCTACACGTTAGTAGCCAGAGCTTTCCCCTCCCCACCTGCCAGCTGCCACTGGGCTGGGCCTGGCCTGGCCTCATATGCCCCGCGGGGCAGCGGGGCCTGGCCTGGCCTGGCCTGGCCTGGCTACCTCACGGCCAGTGTCACCTGCTGGCAAGCTGGGAGTGAAAGGGCCAGCTGAAAGACAGTCAGGACTTTATATGTGTATTCCTGGAGTCACATTCAGCTTCCTCAGTGCTTAAACAAAATATCACTGTATAAAAATTGGCCTCTGATAGGTGCCGGTGCCTTCCACAGGAAATTAACAGGTTCTCACAGGGCGGTATTCCTCTTTAGCTAAAAACCAAACTGTGTTAACCCATGACACATGTATATAATAAAGAATTTCAAATCTGGTTTGGCCTATTCTTCCTAATAGGAAAGAGAAGTATTGTCTAAAATGAGTGGAAGAATGATGGACCAATGCTTATTGAACAACATGAGATATGTACAATTAGGATAAATCAAACTAGGACTGCATAAATGCTGATGCTTAACACTTTCTTTTCCCTATCAGCAGCTTAACCTAGTTTCTGTGGGCTATAGCAAAAGCAATAGTTGTTATACCTATAGTAGTTATAAATGTTACAATACTATCCAATGTGTTGAAGACAGCAAAATATAGTTAAATCTTTCTTAAATGCTTATGGGAACAACTGTATATCCTATAAATCATTTAAAAATTATTAGGCTTATGATCCAAGTCTCTGAAGTATGTGACTTCCTCTTCAGTTGAGGAAAAGAGGGTCACCAGGAAGAAAGGTTCCTTGGAGAGACAGAAGCTGATTTCCATCTCTTCTCTGGAGGTTAGGTGCTTCTCCATCCAGAATCCTGTGCTCAGGCTTAGCCTTGTTTTATTCAAGATTCACACTTGATTTCTTTCCCCTTTTATACAGAGCTCTCATTCTAAAACTGTGTTTTAATATAGCCCTAGTTAATCCACTCTGTATTTTCTTAAGTGTATTAGCAATCTAAAGTGAGTCAAAATAACATACTGTTCCGAGGCTCTTGTAATACTAGTCTTCAATTTATTCTCGGCGTTCCTTTATATCCCTTGATACCATTCATCACTATCAAATTGGATTCATCTTGCCTTTTTCCCTGGGACATGTCCAGTATTTTTAAGAACATTTCCAAAAGCTGGATTCTGTAGTCAGTGGTAATAAACTTCAATTATTTTTTCTGGCAGAGATTTGGCATATTTCTATTGGCATATTTCACTTTCTAAATAATTCACTGGCATAACTGAACAACTTTGAGGGAACACTTCCTTTCAGTATTCCATCTGAGAGCATACCATTTTGGCATTTTTGACTGTTGTCACAGTCCTTCTGTGATTTCACACCATGCAGGCTGTGCTTTAACACCTTAGTGTTTATAGTCCACTGCAAAGCAATCGTTTTCTCCAAGACAGGTATGTCAAAAGCCGTCGACCACAGAATGACATGTGAAGATAGTCCTTTTAATCCCTGAAAAGCCAGACCAGGATCAAGGCTATTTGGCTCTAGGTCCTCCTTTTTTACCAAGAAGTTTCCAGTTAAGTGGAATTGGTGGAGTTTCAAAGCACGTGTAGACCCAAAAAAGTAGAAAGATACTCCAGACAGCTTATGTCTAAGTCCCAGATCAGGGCTGTGTATCTATCACAGATCAGCATTAGTACCTGCACTAGGCTCTGCTTAACCAGATTTTGCGGAGTCTCTCAAATGATGAACAAGACCTGGAAATCAAGGGATCGCTGTTTAGGAGTCTTCTCCCCCCCAAATCCAAGGTACCATCTTCCAGTGAGATCACAACAGCAGTGGATGGAGATTGCTGCTGTTGTTGCCCATACCATAAGACTCAGTGCTGTATTCCAGACCAGGCATTCCCCCAGATCAAAGAAAAGTGAGTCTTCAGAAGTAATATTCAGAGAGATATTCTTCTCACAGCAACTGGAGCAGCCAAAAGCACCAGCTGCTGTAAGATATTTCCTAAACTGAGACAGACCATGCCTAACAGCACGCCTCACCTGGTACCAATTAACCTGTCTACCCGATGAGAATGACCCTGGCAAGGCATTCATGTGGCTGTGTGTGCCCCCACACTCCTCTTCTTTGGCTCCTCTCAACAGATGATATGGTAGCACTCCTGGAGAGTGACACTGGATACTCCATCCGTAAGACAAGGTTCCTGTCCTGCATGCATCTCTGGAAGTCACTCAGGGCTGACAGGTGAAAAAAAAATTAGAGGTGTTATCTGTTTCACATTTTGTGTACAAATGGATCCAGTGCAGCAGTTTTTTCACTCTGTGACTCCTTTTAGCTATTCATATTGTTTTCTTAGCTCAGGCTCAAGGCCTCTACATACAAAACCAGCATCTTTCTTAGCCTTCCTCTCTTCACCCCAAAGCTGCTTCCCACACCCCTAGCCTCTGCCTCACCTTCCAGACAGCTCTGTCAGGTGGGCTGAATAGTGCAAAATCATCAGCAATGATGCAAGTCAGCACACCTCTACTTTTCCTGAAAACCATGTTCTACTTTGCAGCTATTCTCTAACAGCACCTTTTATATGTTTGGGTCAAATAATGGTCAGCAAATGAGCACGGGGAGGCTCCCACAGCTCTAGGTACCCTTCCCTTGCTCCCTTTGCCTTCCTGCCTCTCTCCCTGTAGCTTTGGCAGCAGCCTGCCCACATCAGGCACATGTCAATCAAAAAGCATGGCCCAGAACAGTTCCTGCACTGGGAATTACTCAGATAGTCTTGGATCATCCCATCCTTACCATGACCTTATGGGGTCAGTGCTGCTGCACATTCCTGAGGGATTTAATACAAGTGGGCCTTTTACATCAAGTGTTGCCAGTGTAAGAGGACCAGGTTTAGTGTGCAGAAGTTGCTGGTTGTTCAGTAGTTAAGTCTTACAATTTTTGATTTGATTTTTATAGTAAGTTTTATGCCCTTTTGATTTATTTCCTGGTTTATATTAGCATAGATCTTGCTTGACAGTTTATTTCTGGAATAAAACGAACATGTCAAATATTTAATTAAATACTTTTTGTTTTAATATTTGACACATTCAGCTTATTTCATAAATAAATGTTCAAAGTTAATAGAATACAATTAAAATGTCATATTTATTTAAAATTTTATGGTCAAAAATTTTAAATTTAAGGTAAAAAAGAAGTATAAAAATGAAAATTAGTAAAATGAGTTATCACAACATGAAAATCCCTTTGAATTAAACTTTCTATTTCACCAGCCAGATACATTATTGTTTTTCAAGTTCAAGAAGGATATCTGTGAATTTTAAAAAATTACTGTTATTTTATTATTATTCTTTTGTGAGAAAGTGGCACCAAACATTCAATTTGGGTTCTTTGAGTTCTATACTAAACTTCACACTATCTCTCAGATAAGCGGATGATTTTTTTTGTTGTTGTTAATTTAAAAGTGCTTTGAATTTTAAAATGTATCCTTGGTCCCTTCTTTTAATGTTTCTGGTGAATCTGTAAAGATATTTTCTCAACATCTTTCTCCCAATTTCCTTGAATACCAATGAAGCTGCCAGTGCATTAAGGTTCAGCAGTCATATCTCAATGTATTCTGTACTGGAGTCTCTATACAAGTTTGCCTGTTCATCTTGTTTTTCTAGACAATTCATCAGGCCCACAAGCAGGTATGCAAAATCTCTGATAGGTCACCCTGTAGCAAGTCTGGAGGTCTTAGTTAAATTGTGCATTCAGGCAAAATCTTAAGTTATAAATTAACACTTCACCTGGCTTTACATGACTCTGAATCTGTGTCAGAGCAAATCTGTGTCCTAGACTCCTGTGCTCATCTGATAAATACCCGTGTACACAGTGAAGCTAATCAAACTGAAATGTATTCTGAAAATTATATCCAGATGAAAAAAAAAATTCTTTTGCAAAGACTTACCCTTCCACCTCTCCCTCGTTGTTTCTTTCTCTTTATGCCTGTCACTTATACAAGTTCATCCATCATCTCCACTGGCTGCATGGATCATTCTGAGTTGTCTCTTATGATCTGGGAGATGTTTTCCCCCAGGACAGGCCCACCCTAGGGCATCAGGCACCTCCCTGCTGCAGAGACTCTCACTGTTCCAGGCAGTCTGATTGGGCTATAAATATCACTCTTTTTTCTGAGGATGAGAAGCAATTTTCCTAAATTTTCTGCACTAAGTAGAAGAGATAAAAGCTTGTGTGCTCCTTTCCTGTGGAGTTACAGATAATTCCCTTAGAGATACAGTGTGCTGTGTCAGTTGTTTTTCAGGATCATGTCAAAGAATGCCTCGGCACTATGCACATTCACCAAAAGCTGCTCACCTCCTCTTTGTAGTCCAGCATCAGAAGCCTGGCAGATAAAAAGGGACAGGTACTTTCTTACCTGTCTTTATCACTAACTTTTGAGGCAGACAAATACACAGATTAAATCTCCTTGACATTCTGAGTGTGCTTCAGGCATAGAATCAGTCAGGAACTGGAACTATCTTGATCTTCATATACTATAAGTCTTATGTTGTCAAAACTGTTCATTGTTTTACAGCAGGGAGAGAGAGAGCAACAGATGGGAGTAAACTACCTTGATGCTGGCCAAAAATATGGAAATCCCCATGGAATGGTATGAAGTTGCAACAGCCAGTCTGACCACCTAACTGCAAAGATACACATAGAAAACACAAAGATAACAAAGAACAACTCTTGGGATTTTTTTCCTGTTGAAGATTAATTTGGTTTTGCTCCTATATTTCTCCAAAGAATCATTCGTTCCTTATTCTGGCTATTTTTAACACATTTCAGTCTATTTAAATAAACCAAAATATCCTAGAATGTCTTCCATTAAGACCAGAAGAAGATAAGAAGTCTCATTTTAGTTTCTTCAATTAATTAAAATATGGCAGTTTATAAAGAAATAATTTCAGCTAATGTTTTTAAGTGTTGACCTGGTAATAAACTAAAAGCACAATCTGAGTGCATTATTTTAATGCAACTAAGCTTATATTCTATTTGTTTAAATCCATGCCACTCTTCTAATTAATATAAATAGCACTGTTTGACATTGAACATTTCTTTTTTTGAAATTTCACAAGTTAGAAAATATTTTTCTTTTTTTTTAATATGAGCAGCTTGGAAATATGAAGGATAGACTACACATTTCTTTCACAGATGAAAATAAATGGGCTAAACGTTTTGTTTTACTTGACAATTTAAATATGACTTTATATGCTTGCAAACAGCCCAGCAGTAGTACTCATACTTGACTCCTTTGTACTAGAAAGGGCATTAATTATTTTAAGAAATATTTTATTAATATATTGGTATTATATATATAATAATATTTAATAGATTAAAATATATATAATATAATAGTGTATAATTATATATAATAAAATTATTATATCATATCATGTGGTATCATATCTAATAATTTTAATATATATATATATAAATTATTTTTTTAATTGGGAAGTGCAGCATTGGGGTGTATTCTCTGATGCTGTGCTACAACCATCTTTTTGTTGCACCAAAATCCTGCCCAGGGGAGCTGCTGCCAGCTCCAGCGCTCCTCAGCCTCCTGCAACACCAGTTCAATTGCCTCAACACAGGAAAACAAGAGAAAACCTTGCTGCTGGGCTGGTGAGCTGAGGCATGCTGGGCATTTCTGAGGCCAGAGCCTGAACAAACAAAGGAAATCCTGTGGCTGGGAAAATGGAAATGGGATGCAGGAAGCAGAGGGATCTTTCAACTCTCTTGGCTGTGCTGTGGGAGATGGATAGGCTGGCTGAATGGCAGCTGCATTTCTTTATGTTTGTTAAAGAAATGAGCTGTCCTCAGACCTTCTGTGTCATTGAAAGTCACACATATAAATCAAATATTCTTTCATTTGTAGCTGGTGCAGGTGCATATGTTGTGAACAGCAAAGTGAGACCTGGTTCATGTCTAGGATTCCTAAGAGCTACACTATAAATAGCAACCATTGCCAGGCACAGTGCATTTTGCTGCCAAACATACAGCTTGTAGAATCAGCAGTGGCACAGAAAATCTGATGAGGAAACTAGAAATATTCCTTCCTATTGTTAGATCAAGTTATTTAATCATCTTTGAGGGATTAAGCCCTTCATGCTCATTTGAGCGCAAGCCAATCTCTTGGTACTGCTGGAGGAGATCACAGAGTTTCAAATGAATCTGGCAGTTTGTGTAGTGGGTAAAATGAAACACAATAGGTAACTAAGATCTTAGACCTGATGCTTTCTCTTCATATATTATTTTCAGCGTCATTTGTAATAAATTATTTTGACCTCTGTTCCTCATTTGTTTTCAGAAGAACAGAAGAGACTTGAAAGTAAGAATGTAAAATTGCAAAAGTACAGTCTCAATTACTGTCAAACTCACTTAAATTGTCTGTTTTTTCCAGATTCTGAAGCTTTTATGATTTTAGCCCAAAGAAACTGGTTTCTAGCACCCCAACTCATTATCTTACACTTTTCCCTGCTAAACTGAATGAGCTACTTTATCAGCCTCAAAGCCTTATTCAGTCCAATAATTTTCAAATGGTTGTCCCTCTCTTCTATTTACCAGTCCAGTCCAATTTAACATTATCAGCAAATTTATGTATGTCTGAAATTACATACTCCCTTCAAGGTCATTTATGGCCACAAAGAAATCTGCAATAAAAGAATATTAATGAGAGAGAATAGAAGCAATTAAATTAAGTTGCAGCTGAAATGTACCTTGTACCTCCTGTGAAACAGAAGCACTATACAGTACTTTATAGAGCTGCTCAGGTGGCACCTTGTGGTGATTAATTAAAAAAAGCATATGGTACATTTCAGTTTTGTTTGTGATTTTCCTTCCTTTTATTGCATTCTTTCATCACCTTTAGCCTAGCAGTAGTAATTCAATAATAAATTAAAGTCCTTCCCTGGTTGGTTTTGAAGCAAGAAAGCCTGTGAAATCTCTTCCTCAGTGCTTGCCATTGGGAGAACCTGGTTAATGAACTCTTGTGCAATGGCAACAAAAGCTTCAAGTTCCAGAAAAGTACTCTATCCACCTCCTCAATGCATTTCTTTTCTTGTTTCTGCATTGTAGACCTGAAAGGGAAAAGGAGTGGAAATTGGCCAAGCTGCAGGCAGAAACGATCAATATGAAAGGAGATAAATGTTATTAAAGATGGCTATTTTTTCCTAATCCACAGTGTGTCACCATATTAAAAGAGCATCTTGAATAATGGATCCTAACTTGAGTCATGTTTCTATGGAAAAATAAGGTTTTTATCTAGTGGACAGAAGTCCAGGGAAGCAGATGCAATGATTCATTCCTGAAATGGCTGGCCTCTTTGCGCTGTAAGTGTCTTACTCATTTTAAGTTATTTCAAAAAAAATAAGTGATCATATGTTGAAAAATTTTTCACTGAAAATAAACTTTACCCCTGAATGTCTTTCCTCCAAAGCAGTCTTTACAGAGTTTCTTTTAGAGCAAATGCCAAAAAAACCCCCAACAAAACAAAAACACCAACAAAAGCACCACATACTCACCACCCCCCCATCCCAAGAAGAAAAAAAAAAAGCAGTGGTTTCAAATGTCCAGCCTTTAATTCTTTGACTTAACTAGTTTCTGATGCTGTGAAAATGAACTTCTAAACATACTGCCTGATGCTCAGTGGCCTCCAGCAGCTCCCTTCCCTTCTGCACCCACCTGCAGGTTGGGAAATCCTTCCCCATCCCCAGCAAGATCAGACTTTTTTCTGCCCCCCAAAGGTCCTGCCAAGCAGATGAGGGGTGCCTGGCACAGCTCTGCTGCCTGCAGGCAGCCTCAGTGCCTCTCCCCAAAGACAACATGGACCTCTCTTCCCTTCTGCACCACAACTTTTTTTTTTTTCACTAAATCAGCAAATTAAAGAATTCAAGCATAACAATGAGGCACCTTATTTTTACCCCTTCAGGAATTCATCATGAATGTTCATCAATAAATTATAGTGCTATAAAACCTTTTAATTATTTTCCCTTGGATTTCCCTAACATTAAAAGCATAGTGCACACAAATTCCATGTGGTTGCTCCACAGGGAAAAAAAAAAGAAGAAGAAAAAAAGAAGGAAAAAAAAGAAAAAAAAAAAAAAAAAAAGAAAAAAAAAAAAAGAAAAAAAAAAAGGTAGTGAGAATGATGATTTCCCTTCTCTCTGGAGGGTGCACAGAAGAGGCCATATAAGCCTTTAAGTTCCAGAGATACAAAGCACCCTAATCAAGCATACAGAAATAATAAAATTATTTAAATCAATCTGTGTGCAGAAGATACATCACTCCTTCCTAAGTGGGCCTTAGATAACCCTAAAGAATAAAGACTAGAAAACAGAAGCAATCACCTGAGAATTTGTAGTCAGAACCCATGTAGAGTTTTATGACAGCAAACATATTTTTTATATTTTTTCTAAAATACAAAAAATATCTTAATCTTTTTCCTAGGCATTATAGATATCTTTTCAGGAAATAAAGACACTTTTAAGAAATTATTATTTTTATAGTTTTCCTATATTTACAAAATTAGTTTAATTCTGTTATTTTTTCCCAGTCTGCAACTGGCTCCTAAAGTACTTTAAAAATTCAATTGATTTATAAGAGATAAATTAGCAAATGCAAGGATTGCCAGAATTTTTTTTTTACACTTTTGTTACTAAAATTATGCTAATGCTTGCATGGAGTCCAAAATTTTTTAACTACAAATGACCTCACATCCCAGGACATTTTTAGTTTGCATTTACAATATTTCTCTTATTGCACAGAAGGAGCATGAAAGATAGTAAGAGACTTAATTTGTGTACGATCCTCTTCCAAAATATAGTACAGATATTATCACTTTGTAGCACAGTTCTCAGGAATTTGAAAATTATCTGCTTTTGTTTCTTATACTTTCTCCTGTCATGCACTTAAAAATAGCACAATTCATCTTTTAATTCAGTAACTGTCATTTCAAGATAATCACTAAATAGATGTGCAATAAACATTAAACGATGCAACCATTTTCCTCTATACTCTCCAGTTATTCAAATTATTCACATTGATTTTTTAAATTATTCAACTTGTTCTTATATGCAGTAATTTGTTGAATCAATTTAGGTTTAATTTTCTGTTACAGTCCCATAAATCTTCTATGTGTTGCTATGCCTTAGTGATATTGACTCCGTGCAAACAATTCAGGGACTTCAGACATTTTTCAACATTCATCACATTAAACATGTTTAAATTTTTCTCCTCAGATCCTTATTTCCGAGACCTGAAATATGGCCAATAACCTATTTAGGACTCAGAATATTTCTTTCATTTCAGATATTGATGCAAGTGATTTAGGCACCTAGAAAAAGTGAGAGAAAATTAAACTCATTTTTCTCAGTGTATCACATGCCATGATTCTTGTGCCTCTGCACTCAGTTTCCTCTCTCGTACTAGAAAAGCAGGGGGAAAGATATTCAAAACAATCCTTCTAATTGTTGAACACAGTTCATCACTCATCTTGATGGATTACAACAACAAAGAAGAAAATATTTTGGTCCCCAAAGGACAACCTATTCCCTGATCCCTTTAATTTCAGGAAGTTTGATCTTCCCTACAAAGTCCACACATTTTTCCTTTGGTTGGATAATGCTGCCCTTTGCAAAGCTTTATGAGGACAGAAGTAGCATTCTTCACAGGCTAATAGTCATAAGAGCTCCAAATCTGTGGATTCTGACTGCTGATAGCTATTTTCTGTAGGTGCTGTAAACACGTTTGCATCAGAAAGGTATTTCCATACATTCCTGTGCATATACAGGAAGAGACTTTAAATTACCAAAGCAGACTATGCTGCCCATGTGCCCTGACTCCTGTAAAGTATGTGAAGTGAGAAAGCAGGAGCACATTTATTATGACCACGACTGAGTCTTCTCAGCCACAGCTTGCTGAATATTTGAACCTTTAATTTCCTTTTTTTTTTTTTAAGTTCTTACTTTTCTGCTACTGCTTCCTTTGAAGAGCATGGAATTTCAGCAATCTTTAAAAAATAGCTGTGTGTGAATTCTCAGGAAAAAAAAATTATGATCTTTTGCATAGTTGAATTCTATTTCTGAGTTCACAGACAGGCAAAAACTTAATCAGCAGTTTTGATGTCTCAAGGAAGATAAGACTTCCTAATTTTATCTTGAGTTTGACTGCTGGGTAAAGACACGCACTGATTGAAGCCCATAAGAATTCATAAGCATATAAAGAAAAATATAATTATAGGCTTCCTTCTTGTCTTTCTAATAGGGAATTTAAGATTCTCCAACTGTCATGTAAACAGTAGGAAAGTGACCTCCATATACTGCACTTCCCTGAACTATACATCCCAAATTTATGTCTATAGAAACTCAAAAGTCCTGTCCATGTGAAGACAGATGGGGGGGGGGGGGGGGGGGGGGGGGGGGGGGCGGTGGGAGGAACTGAGGTTGAAACAGTTTGGCTTTATGAATTTATCTACATTTCTAAAAACAAGAAATATTTAAATCAAACCACAAGTATATCTAAGTGTTAGGAATTCTTCCAATATTTTTTTGAACTCTTGAAGATTTTTGTTCTGCACAATGCTGTGTTGAAGTAAGTTCATACTGTATGAAGGAGGACTTCATACAAGTGCTCACTCTGTCTCCATGAAAACTGAGAACATGTTCTGACCTTTAGTTTCCTACCCTTCAACTGTGTGCAGTCCCTGTTCTATGACAGATAGCATCCTCTAAGTGCTTGTGGTGCCTGAACCTTCTTGTCCCTACAAACACTGATTCCTTGAGAGACCCTCAGTGTTTTGTGAGGTGTGGCTTATCTTTACAAACTTGGGTTGACTCTTCCTCAATGTCTTGACCACATCCGTATGCCAACTAATTTTATTCTTTAAACTCTTCATTCCTTCTATTTTCTGCATTTCAATACATCTTTACCTGTTGGTTTAGGTATGTAGACTTTCCTATGGGATTCCTAAAAGGTTTTTTTTGCTGGGGGGCAAGTGGTAAATGTTTGCTCTGTGCCACCATTATGGTGACTATTAATTGTTTGTGTCACTTATAAATATTTTCTTTCTGTCCTCTCTTTAAAAATCTTGTTTTCATGCCAATTTGAGACTAGATAAGACATTTTGCCTTTGTAGATCTTGCAAATAATACCAAGTGCCAGTACCCAGCGACTTTGTGCAGCAACATCATGAACAAATACACGCTCTCTGGACCAGCTGAGAGGTGTTGCTTCTCCTGTCGACACTCCCTAACTTCTCCTCAAAGGAGGCACTTGTGGTATCTGAGAGTTTAGTCTCAGCTTGCTGATAGGACATCTGTTCAGACTACACGGGGGTAATTGCTGTCTCCCATTATCCCTGTGTTTGCTCACCCTCTCAGCCTCTTTGCTGGCATTCAGGATGTCAATCACCCGCCAGGCTGATTGTCCTGTTCTCATTCCCACACTGGGCAGGCTGACCCATGGCTTGTTGCCATGTCACTGGCTGCAGGGCTGACAGCCTAGGCACGGCTTCCCAGGGGCTGTCAGGAGGTGTTTTCAGAAAACTGCTCATTGTTAGAAGTACCTTCTTTGAGAACAAATCGACCTGATAAAGAAGAGAGCATACAGCACAGAACAGGAATGACTTTCCTAGTCAGCCTGCCAAGTAGGGGCTGTGCTGCTGTCCCTGCAGTGTTTCTATTGATCCTGTGCTCTTGAGGCTGTTATTTTTAAAAGCACATCTGGCAACTCTTCCTCTTGTGTGCTGGTTCCGTTTTAGTACTTCCATATGACCTCTGCAAGGCTAAATACATGTATGTAAATTTGTGTTACTCAGCTTGAGAACCAACCACACAGTCAAAAATTCTTGAGGGCCTTACAATGACTGATTATAGAAAATAAAAAAGGGTGAAAATAAGGCTAAACTAAAAATACTTAATGACTGATGCAGAAGAATTATGAAATAATTTCTCTGACACTGTTTCAGAGTCTATAATGATTTTGTGGAGGGCACTAAATTACAGCTACCCAGAAACTCGAATGAGGTCTTAAACTTGTTCCCTAAATATACTATACTTTGAAGAGTGAACAAAGTTCATTAACAAAAATACCTGATTCAAAGTATCCACCAAATATAAAGTTTGCATTGCCTGGTTCAGATACAGACATAGATACAGACATAGATGTATAGATAGACATACAGATACAGATAGGTATCGTAAAGTGTAAGATTTAGTCATTTAGTTTCATAAAAAATGACTTACTAAATCATCAATTTCTTTTGCTATTACTAATTAGATGCCATAGCCATAGTTACAATTCACATACACAAATGTGTTCACAATTATAACTCAAATTTATATTTAAGGAGGGTAAATTGGGAAAGGAACTAAAAATTATTATTTATATCAGTATCTTGCCTGGGAACCCCATGCTTTGTTTCTGCTAGGAAAACACACTTGATTTTTTTTAAATTATATGGGAGAAGGTGCACATTTTACAGCTACATTTTTAACTAGACACACAAAAATTTGTTTCCTTAGGAAAGGGTCTTGATTTGGTTTTGAATGACAGAACATGAATAATTTTAATTATAGAATTGTTTGTATTCCTTTTTAAGGATGATTTATATGGATATTATGCTGAGGTATTCAGATATTTTTAATTTCATAAATTAAACCCAAAACGTTTGGGTGTAGGATGGTTGCTATTAAAAAAAATAACAAGGATAAAATGCAATTTAAAAATAAATTGTCATTTAAAAATTGAGACAAAACCATTGAAGAACACTATCTCTATTCAAAATCTGTTGCCTTTAATCCAGTAAATAACTCCAGAAAACTGAAGAAGTGAAAGCAAACAAAATCAAACAAAATCCTAAAATATAACCCAAAATATCTGTGTCATGGTTCAGGATGGCTCCTGTCAAGACACAGAGACTCCAATCCTCTTGGAGGGCATGCAGCAAAGACTTTATTGAGAGAAAGACTTTTTATATGGAGTTGGTACAATGAAAAGGATTGGTCATTTAGAGCCTACACCTCTTTGTAAACACCTTTGCCGGTAAACATGTTGGAAAACACCAAGTGTCAGGAGGAGGCTATCCACAGGGATTGTTTACAAGGATTGTTTTGGGTTTCTCCTTACCATTTCTCAGGCCAGAATGAGAGTATTGTATGCTTAGCTTTCTCCCAAGCCACTGCCTGGAACCTAAAAATCTAGTTTCTGACCACTGTCAGTCCCCACATATGTTGTCTTATCCTCTGTCTTTACAGGAAGAATATATTTCTTGTATTTTTTCTGAATATATAAAAAGTGTTACAGTTCAATACAAAGCAATCATCTATTTTTCATTTTTTATTTTAATGCATTACATTATTGAAACTTACGACAGAAATAATTTAGGAATCATGTGAAATCACATAAAATATTCTCAGAATAGAATATTCTGAGAATCACAGAATATTCTGAGTTGGAAGGGACTGACAACAATCATTGGGTCCTATTTTTAAGTAAGTGGCCTTTACAGGGATTGAACCCACAATCTTGGTATTATCAGCAGCAGGCCCTGACAATTGATTATTTATTTGCAAAACATAAATCATATAGATCATTATTTTGCAGTTGAGATTAGAATCACCATTGCTGTATTTTTCAATTACAAATACATTTCATAAAATTAGAGCACTTATTCTTCAGCTTCTCCACCTAACTACCCATTCTGTAATTAAAAATTAAATTAAAGTAATGTTATGGATAACTGGTGGTACTCAGGGGCTATTGCATATGAAATGGCAACACAATCAAATATTTAAGATATTGACAGTGATTATCCATAGCTAAGAGTTCTGTATAGCTGAAACTTCTTGAGAGTCAGATACCAAAGGGACATGGAACAGTGAAGAATTAAGCACATAATGAAAATACCAAGAAGTCCTATGGGCAATAAAATAAAAAGGCAAGTGGAAACAAATGCTTCTTTGATGCATTTTGTAGCCAAGCTACTGAAATGTGCATGGCTGTATGTGGGCTGGGATGACAATTTGTGTGGGTGTCTCAGTTTGGAAGACAGGTAACTGCCAGGGAAAGCTGGAGTTTCCCTTGGAATGGGGAATGTAAACCTCTCACCCCTGCCAAATTATAATTTTACAATTAAGGGCTTTCAGGCAAAGATTTGGGAATAGGAATAACAGTTCTTTACTAGGAATATTAACAATACAAATGTAATAGAACAAAAAAACAAACCAAAAAAACCAAGCAAACAAACAAACAACAATCCTAGAAAACCCTGACGGAGTCAGAGCTCCAACCTGACACCCTGTTGGTCAGGGGGTTGGGAGCAGTCCAAAAGTGAGTCCTTCTTCAGTGGCAGAGGTGGTTCTGGTGGAGTAGAGATGATCCTGTAGAACGAGGGTCCAGGGATGGTGAGAAGGGTCCAGGGATGGTGAGAAGGGTCCAGCCTTCCTCCAGGAATCAGGTGGAGCCAGATCCCTGGTGTTCCTGTGTCTCAGTTTTTATCCAGGTAGGAATGGTTGGCTCCCCACACTGGGTGGAGCATCTCACACTGGGATGATGGAATGTGGATGATTGCTTGTGGATGATTGCTTGGTGAACCTTAAGGGCCCACTAGCAGAAAATATCCCCCTGGAGGGAGGACAGGTGGTGACAGAGATAACAAACACTGCCCCACCTGGTTTAACAGCTGGCCCATTATCAGAAGGCATCTGCCCCCCTGCCCCAGGAGTTACAAGAGAGAAAGAAAAACATTTCCCCAACTGCTTTCAACAAATGAAATAGAATACACATTCTTGGTTCCATAACTGAAGACGGTGGCATATTGTTAATGTAAGTGGAGTTTAAAATTTAAATTAGTACTTGTCTTGCAACCTCTGATTCAAGAGAAAAAAGTAAATATAAAATGTGCAAGAGATTCAGTGGCACAGAATTTGCATCAGGATCTTGAGCATGTTCAAGAATGTTTAAAAATATATTCCTGTGTTTGTCCTACAGAGGAGTTCCGTGAGAATACCTATGAATAAATATAATTTAAACATTTTTAAGTCTACCTGTCACATGGACGTAATTAAGTTAAGAGTGGCTATGGAAAGAGTAGGGTGTACTTTAAAATGAGAGGAAGGATAGGATTAATTGCTCATGACATGGGCACAGGTTAAAACAGCCGTGCACAGTTCTGCACAGTTACACAGTAACCATTGTAAACCAGTGTGCATGAAGTAAATGTTGTGGGTTTACACCATACCTTAGCTGCGTTAATAATTTTTAATGGGTCTCCAGCTCAGAAAAGAAATAGGTAGCTGAGGGCAAAGTGCCCAAAAAGCACACAGGCAGTAATGGTGTACAATACCACTTCACTCTGAGAAATTAAGTCTATACTGAATGTGTAGCTACTTAATCAATTCAGGGGAAGAGCAACTATCACAGTGGGCAGTGTGATTCCAGGTCTTGTCCAGCCAGGCACGGGACTGGAAACAATGGAGTGCCCAAAAATAGAACTTTAATGGTGGTGAAATAACAAACACATGGCCCAAGGGGCAGCATCCAAAGGCCCAGGGGCAGGGCTAACTTAACAATTTAACAATAAATAAGGTTTCCTTGGGGGCAGGGGTCCAATCCCGAAGCGGGAGAGGGACTTGACTATATATGCCAAAGGTCCTAAACCAATGGAGAACTAGAACTAGAGACATGATCTATTTTGGAATGATGCCATCAGCATCCTAATTTCCATACTCTGCCTCCCATGGTCTCAGGTTTATGGTTTCTGCATAGGCTACCTGGGCTAAGGTATTATCCATCCCAGCTAGCTCAGTTGCCACATGCAACCATCTCAGAAAAGTCAGCTGAGATCAAATAATCCCTGGTATATTCAGCTGACTATGAAATGGAAGGGGAAATTGCAGAGGCTCTTACCTTACCCTCCCATGCTGAAGGCATTTCAGAGAGGGGTTCCCCCAGATTAGCACTCGACTGACTGTCCCATAGCTATTGCATTGCCAGAGCTTTTCTGATTAGAGAATTTCTGATTATTACAGAGGCTGGTGGCCACCACATTGAGTGTCTGCACAAATACAATGCCTATTAAAAAGTCTGCACTTTGGTTTGCTCTATTTGCATTCTTCCACCAGTTGTTAGCCACAGAATGTTGAATAGAAGTTAGGACAACATGTTTACCCTTGGGGGAAGGCTAAGACCTAACTCACTAACTGGAATGAAAAGCACATCCAAGGTGAATTTGATTCTGACAAATACAATCATAAACTCTTTTAATGGGATGTGATCATCTTGCAAGTGGAAAAATTCAGTGGACTGCTTCCAGCAGTAAAGAAAAGTAATCTTTGAATTTTTCAGAGTAGTGTGGTAAATGTGGTATATAATCCAGCTTTTATTGTATATATGTTCCTTTTAATGTTATAAATCATGTAAACGTTATAAATGTTATAAAACATGTTTATATAAATCATATAAATGTTATAAAAATCATGTAGTGTACTTTTAACCCAAACCCCTGGACTGTCTTGAAAGCCACAAACCTCACACCTGCCTGAGGCTACTGTCCAAGAATGCATCCTTCAGCAAAGACTCTGGCCACACAAGATTATCAACATAAAGATCTGTGCATCTGGAGGAGATGGACACTCAAGCCTCAGTGATCTCATCAACTCAGGACTCAGTAATCAGATATGCATCTGATCCATGTTCCCCACATGAATACAGACTCAAAAGACACAAGGCCTGGTTCCTGTAGACCTCATCCTGGATCTGGGACTTCTAGGAAATCTCATCAGGCAACCAATTCTGGGCATCAAGACCACAGGAACATGTATCTTACATCTTCAGCACCAAGTTCCACTTAGACAAGAATCAGGACTTTATGAATATGTAATTTTAGAAAAAACAGCAGCACATAGCTAAATACAGTATAAAAGTAGGATGCTCAATGCACAGGGTGTGGACAGGGAGCTGCGGGGTGGATCACAACTGAGGTTCACCCAGTGCCGACCCTGGGCTCAGTGCTGACCTTGATTGTGGCATTTCTCCATTGTTCCACTCTATTTTTCAATAAAAATTATTTTTATTGACAATTTGGCTGATCACATTTATAGCAGTAG
The DNA here is from genome assembly GCA_027886175.1 of Phylloscopus collybita. Lineage (NCBI taxonomy): Eukaryota > Metazoa > Chordata > Aves > Passeriformes > Phylloscopidae > Phylloscopus > Phylloscopus collybita. The sequence goes on along the minus strand of JAJNNQ010000086.1, from coordinate 6,339,729 downwards.
GATGGAATGTTTTGTGAATATCTGCAATACCAACAGACAACCTACCCTTCTTTTAAAGAATTGGATTGAGCTGTCAGCCAAAATGTAAGTAGTCTTTAAAGACAGCAAGAAGTTTGTCTGAAATGAACAACAAAAGCAATGAAAAAGAAGAGCAAGAAATGACAATATTTCATCATTACTCTGTGTCTTTTCAGTTGTTGGCCAAAGTGACACAGGCTGAATGAGGAGCTGGTAACACATCTGGCCCTTGTCCCTATTCTGTTTAAGACTTCATTTCTGAAATTAGGAGATATCTTTGATCTATTTCTAGCAGAGGAGACAAAACATTTGCTTTGCTCCCCACACTTCAATGGCAAATGCAGAACCTGGCAACGAAAGAAGCAGGGAAGAGGGATTTAAATCTAAACATAATTTAAATCAATAATCAGGAAATCTTGCTGTGATGAACCTTATTATCTTGTTTTACATTAATAATTTTTAGTTAGTTTCACAAAGCAAAGTTATTTCTCATTAGCTGGTAAACCCATTTTACAGTTTGTTTACAGGTAATATAGAATTTACAGTAAGTATCATAGGCTTTTCCTACTGGAAAGAGATGCAATATGTAGTTAAGACATGTTAGAATTCAATACAAATGTTATCTGCATTTAGTTTTTCTTGTTTTGTTTTGTTCTTTTTTTTTCTAGAAAATCATTCTCTTCCTGATGAAGAGTATTTACATTTTCTTTGTTTCTGTCTGTATCTGCAGAAAATATATTAATAGAGAAGATGAGATGAGACTTAAAAAAAGAAAAAGCTTTTTTTTTTTTTTTGTGTAGAACTGATGTAATAAGAACTAAATATTTCATACAGTTAGTGTGCTGAAGAAATTCATATTCTCATTATGTGTTTGGAAACAAGCAAGTCTGACATTTTCACATTTCCATCATGTAGATGAGGAAAGAGGAAAGAATAAGTATATCTGCTTTTTAAATACAGTGCAGATTTTGTAACTGTGGAACTATTCTTTGGACTGAATTACATGAATAAATTGAAATGAAAAAAGTACTTCCTGAACATCCTCCGAGAACGCTAATGCTAAGCAGAAGAATGTGGGTCCATATGTGTAATATCTGTCTCTTAGTTTAGGTAGAGTGAAAAGGATTTTTACCTTCAGTCTTGTTTGTTTTTATGTCTAATTTCAGGAAGAGCATTCTGTCTCACCCTTCACTGTTACACCACTCTATGTCAAACCTTACAAATAGATTTAAGTGTATTGAAAACCATCTACAGCATAGATGTTGCTTTCCCCACTATTCTGAAAATGTAGAGATTGTCTTATTGATTCAACGTAAAATTGTAGCTGGTATGCCATTAGGAATGTTAAATTGTAAAGCAGAATATGTTGTCCATCATGCCCTTTAGCTATAATGTTGTGTATCTACCTGAAAGCCTGCAAGATGGTGATACAGCAGGATGATTTCCTGTTCCCATATGTTTTACTTTAGTAAGAGCTGTAGAACACCTGGTTTAACTAGTTAATTTTAGAGACAACCAGGGAATATACGGCTGTGGCTACAGCCTACAGAAAGGTGCATAAAAATGAATTATATATTTTAAGCCATAATAAATGAAGTAGCAAAGAAAATGATTCAAGGAGTTGACCAGTGGCCTAGATTCCAAGCTGTACTACCATATTTGTGCAAATTAGATCTTTGGTAAAGCATTTCTGCAGCTGATTCCAAGAAATTTATTATTTTAATAGTGATTAGACTACTTTGCTACAACATTAATTTAATGTGTTGTCATACACACAAAGATCAGAAGAAAAGTTCAGTAGCCAGTCTCCATGGCCAGCTTCCAAACTACTGCAGTAACTCTCTTATCCATGGGAACAGCTGATGTGATACCAGTTTTCTGTTGCAAGGTCAGTTCTGCTTTCATCTGACAGAAATTAAAGCTGACCTTCTAGCCTGCAAACATCTTCTTGAGCCACTCTTTCTCTGAAGAGTAAAAAAATGTATTCTAAAGCTTTAGTTTGACAATGATGAGAAACTAATCAGGAGAAGTCAAGGGAAAATCAAGCTCGATCAGCCTGACTGCTCTCTACAATGAAATGATTGGCTAAGGGGATGAGAATAACGTGCTGGCTGTGGAAAAGCTTAAAATTAGTAAGGTTTTGATTCTGCTTTCCACAGAATTCTCATTTGGAATTTGAGATAGGCAAGACAAACAGACTGTTAGACGGACCGAAAAGCAACTGGACAACCAGGACCAAAAGCAAGTAATCAGTAGCTTGACACCTGGCTGGAATAGGTACTTAGCCAGGAGTCAGTACTGACATATTATTTCTTCAATAGCTTCATCACTGACCTGGGTGACAAGACAGAAAATCTGGGAACAATACTAAATCAGAGGGAGTGGTGGCACATCCAGCTTAGAGCTTCAATCCAGGAGGACTCTGGGAAATTTAAGCATTGGACCAACAGGGATTGATTCCAGCATGTTTTAGTGTGAAAGACAGCTGTCTGCCAGGGAAAGCCAGAGCCTCCCTTGGAATGGAGAATGAAAACCTCCTCCCTCCAATTTATTATAATTTTGAATTTAAGAGGCTCTCAAGCAAAGATATAAGGATAGGAATAAAAGTTAATTACTAGTATGTGTAACAAGGCAAACTACAACAACTCTGGCATTTACAACAAAACAGAAGCCAGGAACCCCGTGAGGGCCTTCTCGGCGGAGAGGGGAAGGGAGGGAGGGAGGAGAGGCTTTGCTTCACAAAAGCCCGGGGCACTCTGAGCCCAGTGCCTCTGCAGGGCTCTGAGGAGCACCGAGCTGGCAGGGCAGGGATGAGCAGCAATCCCTGGCCGGTGGATGAGCTGTGTCAGAAGCTCTGCCGGCGGTGGCAGCCGGAGCTGCGGGATGTCCCGGCAGGGCAGGAGGTGCGAGGCCACAGCGGAGCAGAGAGCCAGGGCAGGGCCGGAGCGGCGGCGGGGCCGGGACAGCGGCGGCCTGGCTCCCAGCGGGGCAGGGAAAGGCCAGCTCAGCATTCCTGGGCACATTGTTGCCTAAGACTGAGGCAGAGGCCCGTCAGGGTAAGGCTGAAGTGAGTTTTATTTAGGCCTTCAAGGCCAGCCCCAGCAGCCACAGCAGCAGCCGCCTGGGTCACTCCAATATGTAAGCAAAAGGAGGCCGAGTCACAAACCCCCCACCTTTTCTAGGTTCCAGTCTATTTCCATATGCCTCATTCGTTGTCCAATCAACAACTCCAAATGACAGTGTTCCATCCTTCCACATTGTCTGTCTTTGGGGCCTGGAGCTCAGGGAGAATGTCCCTGAAGATGTGAAACCCAAACTACCCTGCTCCCATCACCTTGTGATCAAATCTGAGCACCACTCAACAACAAGGCAGCCTGCCCATTAGAGCAAGGCACCGAAACCCCAAATCTGGAGGCATCAACATGAGCAGATGGTAGTTGATCCCCAGGACTGGGCTCCAGTGATGTGAATTCTCCCCACAGTAAGCAACAGCTTGGTCGTGCTCCTTCAGATGCCGAGACCAAGAGAGAGCAGCTGTCCCCAGCCCCGTCCTTTACCTGCCCCTAAATGGCATCATCCCCCCTGAGAGAAAACTCCCAGAGGCAAAAGAAGTGTAGCCAGGTGCTACACTCCTCTCCTCTGGCCACATCTTGCGTTTTTTGCCTAACTACCCACAAGTACCCAGTAGTTCGCTTCCTAGCAACTAATGGGAAAAATTCTATAAGTAAAAAAAAGAAGCAAATCTAACCCCCAACACACCACAAGAAGGGCAAGGATTGCACCTGGGACAGAATAATCCCTTCCATCAACCAAAACTGGGAACCAACTGACTGAGCACCATCCATGGTGAGAAGGACCTGGATGTTACAGTAAAGTACAGGCCACTGTGTGCCTCAATCACAAATGCAGAAAAAGTAGCCACAGCCTGCAGAGCCTGATTTAGATGATGAATGAATTAATCTTCTTCCATGTAGAGATGTTTTTAGATTGCAGTGTGCAGTCTTGGGCCTGCTATTTTGGGCCTGCTATTCCTACTGGATATTGAAGGACGGGAAGGAATCCATGGGGGTTATTAAGACAGCTAATGACTTGTGACATAGGAGGAGCAGTATAGAGAAGTGGGATTGGTTAGTCTAACAAAGAGGAGGTTGACAGGTTATTTAACAGCTTCCTATAACTACCTGAACAGGTATCTCAAAGTCACAGAATGAAATCCCTCCCTGTAGAAACACAAGGGGGAAAAAAGGACCAGCAGCCATGAATTTCAAGCTGAAAGTTCAGGTTGGACATAAAGAACAATATTTTCAGGAGAGCAGTGCAGTACTGAAGGAGTTATTGGTATCCAGAGGGGTTGTGAAAAGTCCATCCTCAAATTAAAACTTAGCCAAACAAAGTCAGAGCTGGCCCAGTTCTTACATTCCAATAGTCCTTCCTCAAGGAGCAGAAGCTCCTTCCAGCCAACCACTCTATGTGTCACTGATTCCCTCAAATTCTGCTTTCTGCACCAAATTAATTTGAGGATGAACATGGATAAAATCCTCTCCATTTAGTTTTTGTTCTTTTTATGTGCCGGGCTGGTGGGGACTGTAATGGTTTTCAGGGTTTTTTCCATGACATTTTTCAAACCAAAAATCTGAGCTGATTGAAGAAGAATCACTAGGAATAACCAGGCCAGTTACTATAGTTCATATCACAGGATTGAGAATTGTGTGACCTCAGGGAAAAAATGGAAGAATCTAAAAATAAAAAGCGAACAAACATTTCTAAACCTGGACACAAGGGGTTTATTTGAAAGAACTAATGCATACTTAATACTACACTTATAAAATGTTATAAATCTAAAGAGCCAATTCCATCAAAAGCAAATTATTTGCCAATGAGAATTCTGGACAAAGAAAATTGACCAAGCAAATGACACAAGGAAAGAGTGCCAACACTGGGTGAAACCATGAGTTTCATGTAACCTCTACTGCGTTACACTCCCCCTGGTTTCACCCTGACCCGAGCCCAAGCCAGCTGTTTTATACCATTTCTGGCTGAGCTTACCTGAGTCTGGGATTAAGTTCTTTTGTCTCTCTGAGCCTTGGTTGGAATGGCCTGATTGTCCTGGTCATTCTCCATCTCCTATTGGGATTGTAATTTCTTTGTCCTCTTCTCTGGAGACGGGGAAGATTCTTGAGAAATTTTCCAAGCCCTCTGTCCTGCTTGGGGGGGCAGGGGGGCTTGTTGGTTTAGTTTCTGATTTATACTAACTACAAAAATATAATCTATCATTCACTATAATAACAACGTTATGAAAACATGAATTATCAATCACCACGTAAAATATCATTGGATAGGTGTTAGGTAGCTTCATATGCAAAACTTTGGCTGCAGTGGTAAGGAGAAGGTTGTGTAATTTGTAGGCAGCTAAAATAATTTAGAATTAAATTGAAATTCATGTCTTTAGTACACTGTATCGATGAGAAACTTAGTCACAAGGGATTGATGGCATTATGACACTTGAAAGACACTGAGTTGCTTTATTCAAAATTCAGATAAGGAATGACTTATCCTTCTGAAAACAAAATAGTATCTGAGTATATAGAGCTTATTTACTGATAAAAAGGACTATCCTAGCAATTAATGCATTTTTTCAAAATATTTTATAGTGCATAAAAGGTTTTAATACAAACTAATCAAAACACAATATATATAATATTTTTTTTAAATATATAAGGCACCACACACTCTGTTAACTTCTGTTGCAGTAAGCCCTGTTTCAGATCACAGAAAATCTACAAAGAAAACCCTGTTGAGAGAAAAAGGCAGTAGATGCTAAGAAAAGGAAAGCTCTCAATTTCTAATTCTGACCTTATTAATCAAGTGTGCTGCACAGTGCACTGGCATTCATACATAATGAGAAACAGGGAAATCATTCTCAGCAGACACATTGCACAAGGAATGCTGGACTATTTTAAAACCTCACAAATGAGAATCTAGGACTTTCAAGTCCCCTTGCAGAGTTTCTACTCCCCTTTGTCTAATTGTGCTGGTTGGGAGTACATTCTTTCCTCAGCAATTGTTTTGCAAAGAGATGGGTAAATCCAGTTAAAGAAGCTCCTAACTTGGCCCCTTCTCACTGCAGCTTCCTCTTGAATTGAGTCAACAAGTGACAGGACTTGTGCTTTATCTTGGGTAGCATTTGTAACAGTGAAGTTGGAGGAATATGCCAGCATCAGGAGATACTCCTCCTTGACAATATTCTGAGGAACTGAGCTGGACAGATTCATGGATTTTTATTTCAAAGGACCAGCTGCCTCAGCATAAAATCATAAAATGTGTTGCATGCTACTTTTACATTGGGGAAGGATAATTACCACCATGAGTCACAGAGATGGAGATTGAATTTTAGTAGAAAGAGAAAAAAAAAAAAATCTTTTTATGTAGTGTTAACCACATGGTCACATGGGAAACTTGATGAGATGTGCAGCATGTTATTGGGAATGCCTGGGGAGAATAACAGCCAAAGGAATTTGGACAGTAGTATCCCAGGTGGAGCTGCAGCTGTTGCATTTTCAGGTTGCATAAATTCAGTCTCTCATGATGTCATTGTGTTTTTCTAGATATCACTAAGTTAACAATATAAAGATAAGCTCCCACCTAGAAACTTAACTGGCACCCCCTTTTTATGGATATTGATTGTCTGAGTTTGTGTGAGCGTGTGATAAGCAACAAAAGCAAGTGTGAAAGGAACATCACTTCAGTGGGCTTTTTCTTGTGTGACTGTTTGCCCATGCTGTCTTCAGGGAGAGGAGATTTTAGGTACATTCAATATAAACAAAAAGATAACATCAAAGAAATGCCTGATTGGCATAATCAATTTCCCTTCTGCAGCAACGTTTAAAGACAATCAAACAAATTAAGCATACTAAAATACAAATGCATACTAAACAGATCTTTAAAAGCCAATAAAGTAGATATTTAAGTACTAGTTAATGAGTTTCTAATCATGGTAGATCTCTATCTCAGCGTTGATATTCCTCCTTGATACACACCTCTCCTTTGAAGGTAAACTAAACAACCAATTAAATTGCACACACCTCAGAGCATGTCTCATATTCAGAGTCATGTTTGTTGCCCAACCAGTTACTGGTTTAATCATGTCATTTTGAGCCCCTGCCTATCGGCACTTACTGTTTAATTTTCAGTTTCCCTAGACTGTTGCCTACTCACAAAACCATTATTTACAAGTTAGTATTCTAAACATAGAGGCCATGTTAGCTTTGATTAGGTCATAGTAAAAATAATAGCAACTAATAATGTATTTTGTAGGTACAGCAGATATAAGGTCATGTTAATTTATTTCTAAAGACAGAAAGTCCTAAAAGGAAAAAGTCCTCAAGGATTTTCACAGGTTCTCAGCGAGTGGACTGGAAAAGACAGAGGTAATTCAGTCATGATAAATGCAGCAGTAATGCACACTGAAGGAGAAAAATGGGTTCCTTGTAAATATTGTCTAAATTAAGTTTACTAACAGGTACATTGACATTACTCTGGATGATGAGAAGTTGCAGATTCTGCTAAAAGACAGGTAGATGCTTACTTGAGGCACTGCTGCTAAATTAAAAAAAAAAATTGTAATTAAAAATATTGTAAGCAAATTGAAAATAGGAAACAAACTTTTATTTAATCAAGTTCTGTATTTGCACTTTCTGTAACTTGCCTGATTAATTGTTAATTCTTGTCAACTTACATAAACATTAAAATATGAATATGAATATGAAACCCTTGCACTTGTTTTGTTGTTTTCTTTGCTGAAATTTACACTTTAAATTTATTCAAATAAATAGTTCTCTAGTTTCACAGGTATTTGTTCACTTTTTTCACTTTTTCATTATATTAGAATGAGTCTAGCAATTCATCTATGTTTATTACATTTTTATGTTATTTATAATTTTCTTCTTCTTAAATTAAATGCAGACATATCATTTTAAGCTTGGGTCAAACTATATTTGGATTGAAATAGTTTTTGAATTGAAACATAACAAGGAGTGTTTTAAGTTAAAGAGTAAATGGGAATACCTACATTTTAAAAAGAGAGGATTGAAGAAGGATCACTAACTGGTAGAAGGCAAATGTTAAACTCATATTCAAAAAAGCAAGCAAGAGATTCTAGAAAAGTATAGGAAAGTCAAATCCACTCTAATACATGTAAAGTTTTATGTAGCAGTTTGTTCTAAAAACCATTTTGAAGCATGGGAGGGACAGGAAGTTTATTGAGCACATTTTACAAAGAGGAATTTTTACTTTACAACCTGATTTGCTCCCACGATGAAATGGCCACCAACATGCACAGGTGGTACATTTATCTTGTCTTACACCACCTCCTGTAGTATTTTTCCAGACAAACTGTAGTCTGGGAGGCCCAGAAAGAATTTCATGGGGACCCTCACAGAAACATGCTAAGTTTTACCAGTGAAACACCACACTCAAGGGACTGACTGCGTGGGAGCACACCTGCAGAAAAGGAACTGGACATCCTGGTGGGAAAACTGAACAGCCAGCAGTGTGCCCCTGTGGCAGCCACACACCCTGTAGCACCTATTTTTCATGCTTCAGCTGGAAGCAGAACCAGAATTCTGGCATCTTCAGTTTCACACAGTTTTCAATGAAGGGAAGAAAAAAAAAAAAACAACCAACAACAGTGTTTGCTCTGAAGCAGTTCACTACAGAGAAAGTGTTATGCACTACAGTTATGCAACCTTTAATTTTCATATCTGAAGAAGGTTGTGGGTATAGCACATAACTTGATTTACTGAAATAAATTGTCAAGGTTATGGTAGTTTCAAGCCTTACCTTTTAGATTGTCATTCTTTGCATTTAATTTTAAGTTTTTTCTTTTAAAATATGTATATTTAATTTAAATGAACACAATGGTGGTTATTTAGATTACTTTCTGTGCATTTAATATGAAAGAGTATATTCAGAAAATTAGATCAATTAATCAGAAAGAGAAGCAGGATTAATGGAGACATGCAAAAACTTTGATTTGAGAAAAAAATACAAACTATTTCTCTGCAAGGAGAGACACGATAACAAGGTACTCAGTAGTCCTCCATGCTTTCATTTCCTCCTATGAGAAGGAGTGCCTGATGTTATCTTCCTGTTCATCAGACCTGCCCAAGCATCCACCTTTAGCCATGCTCCCATCATTTTTCATATTCTGCTGTCATGACAGAGGAACACTCTCAGACTTTTTCAGTACAAAACCCTGTGTTTTGTAGCTTCCCAGCTTCCATCACTTTTTACCTTGTTTCACATGTCTTTCAGAACCAGTCATCAGTTATTCAGTCACACTGAGTTTTCTGTAAGTCTTGCTCCTCCTCTGCGAAACCTGTGAGCCATACTCATAAGACTTATGATTTAGAAGCCACATCCAATCATTTATTTATGTAACCTACCAGCAAGGGCAGGGTGATGGAATGAGTTCATGGTATAACCGTTGCAAGATTTCTCTGGCCGAATCAGTAGCAAATAATGTTCAGTTTAGTCCCTTCGTGTTGGGAGGCTCACACAAAACAAAAGCAATGTGCACTGTTGACCACTAAAATTGGTATTTTGTTCTGACAAATTCTTTGATAATCTAAGTGTCCTGGGTTGTGGAGCCAGGGGTTGTATATTCTATTTTCATCTGTTAAAAAGCAGTTGGGGAGATGTTTTTCTTTATCTCTGGTAACTCAAGGGGGAGGAGGCCTGACACCTTCAGATAATGGGCCATGAGCACCTCCCCAGGCTGTACCCCTGCCCAGAGCAGAGCATCTGCATTTCCATCATCCCATTGTGAGATGGATCACATCCCCTGGCAGTGGGAGGGCAGGCAGTTTCTACTTGGATAAAAAACTCAGACACAGGACAGGAAAGTTGCTGGCTTCACCCGATTCTCTGGGAGGAAGACCAGACCTCTTTTACCACTGGACCCTTCCCATCACCAGGACCCCCTTTCTCACCACTGGACCCCTTTTACCACCACTGGGCCCTTTTCTACAGGATCATCATCACCTCACCAGACCCACCTCTGCCACTCCAGGAGGACTCACTGTGGGGCTGCTCCCAACCCCCTGACCAACAGGGTGTCAGGTTGGAGCTCTGATTCTGTCAGAGTTCTCCAAAATTGTTGTTTGTTTGCTTGTTTTGGTTGGGGGGTTTTGTTCTTCTGCTACATTTGTATTGTTAATATTCCTGGTAAAGAACTGTTATTCCTATTCCCAAATCTTTGCCTGAAAGCCCTTAATTGCAAAATTACAATTTGGCGGGGGTGAGGGGTTTGCATTCTCCATTCTAAGGGAAACTACAGCTTTCCCTGGCAGATACCTGTCTTTCCAAACCAAGACACTAAGATAAAATGTCAGAGTTACTTGTATTTTATCTGAAATATTAACTCTGTACCTCTTGTCACAATATCCATATTGCAAGAAAAGACCATTCTGGGATCAAAGACTGGATGAAAGTGCCCAGAATTTTCTAAAGCATATTGCTGTCAGTCAGCTGATGCCTTTCTTTGACAAGGAAGCTCTATGTTGTATTAACTATGGTTGAGATCTCTGCAACTATTTTTCTATCATCGTCCAAGAGTGAAGCAAAGATTGAGTGAGACAAGGAGTCACCAGTCACATTGTCTGATTCAGACTGCATTTTAAATTATATATAAATTAAAGAAATTTTGTTGGCAGTTATATAATCCATTACCCTGCTTCCTCAGTCCTTTTTTCCTCTTAGCAGTGTCAGGAATGGACCATGATTGCACGTACTTTGACTCAACCACAATGACAGGCTGTTTCCTGTTTAGTCATTGGAGTGAGTTAAAAACTGCAGCTCAAACATCTATTACTGCCATTAAGAGCTACAGTTTAAGCATCACCAGGATTGGCTAGCACTAGGTATTTCAATGCAAAAGAGCTTTATACTGAGCCAATGTAAGATAAATTACCCCTTTAAAGGTTTTGTCTTAGTGTGCCATAGCCAAATACTAGTTTAAATCTCAAAAAAGGAAGTTTTTTTATCTTACCAGTGCTCATTAGCAACAGTTTCACAACTAGATAGATGACCAGCTTCACAACTAGATATGAATAGAAATGTCTTTCTCTGTCTTTCACACCTTATGGCAATAAGATGTTCCCTAACTACTCTGAGTTCTCACAGCACTGTGCAGCACAGCATCATTGTGCCAGTGCTGCTGATATGCCTGTAATGCCATTTTGGGGTAAGACAAAATGTGCTTACAAGGTCACACTGCATGGATAGACACACTGGGATTATTTCCATGAGACATTCTGTTTTGTGTCATTTGCTCATTCATATTTTGCAAGGTCACATTTACCATCTTGGAATGAAGCATCACAGAAACAGCTTGGGAAAAGCCCCAAGATCAAGTCCAAACTATGATGAAACACCAACTTGTCAGCCAGACCATGGCACCAAGTGTCATATCCAGTGTTTCCTAAACACTTTCAGAGACTGAGACTCCATCACCTCCCTGGGGAGCCATTTCCAATGTTTAATCACCCTTCCTCTGAAGAAATTCTTCCTGATTCCCTACCTGAACCTTCCCTGGAGCAGGTTGAGACTGTGTCCTGTTCCCCTGTCTGGTTGCCTGGGAGAAGAACCTGACCTCCACCTGGCTGTCAGGAAGCTGTAGAGAGTGATAAAGTTGCCCCTGAGTCTGCTTTTCTTCAGGCTGAACAAGCCCAGCTCTCTCAGCTGCTCCTCAGAGCCTTCACCAGCTCCACTGCTGTTCTCTGTAGAAGATATGCAGAGAAAGAAAGCAACATAAAGTAACAGAGGAACATGCAGAAAATTAAAAAGGTCACGACAATAGATGTATTTTAACTCATGAAATATGAGACAGTCTAAATGCTTCCTGAGACCTCATTCTAATGACAAATACTGTAATAAGGAACATAAATGGTAGAAATAATTCCATTCACTTGACAAAGACTATAAAAGCAGGAAGAGATGCAAAACTAATCAGTGCTTTTTGTATAATTGTTTTCATGAAATGTTCTTTAGATATATGATTTAGAATGGTAAATAATAGATCTAACTTAGCCATTAACTATAATAAAAGAAACCGGTAAGAGATTTTCCTTAGATTTATTATTCCAATTTTTAAATAAAAATCATTAAGCAAGTGGATTGCTGTTAATTTATTTTTTGTTCATTCCAGTATAACTTCGTTTCTGGTACAGCATATTGTATTAACTTCCTTCTTTCCAGGAAAACTCCACTGGAGCAAGAATCACATTTAACTCAAAAGGACAAAATTGATCAAGGTTTACTAATAGATGCCTGCTAGTGTGCTGCAAGAATTTTTTTTTAGTATCTAGAGAGCATATTTTTGTTTGTACCTAATCATGTTTCAGCCAGTTGTGAAGACTGCACAGAGCAAAGCTTTTTGTTAATAGCAATGCTATTTTCAATGAAATCAATTTATCAGAGTGGTAGGTTTGCTGGCACAGAATGAAGCAAGCAGAGGATAACGTGCTTCTTTGGGCAACCTGACTGAAGCAGCTGCTAGCAATGAATGGACTAAGAGCTCTTTCACAGTGCAGCTGAGCTTTGTCATAGGCTTACCTCAGTCACCTCCAGGACCTTGTTATCTCCCAGGTATTCCTTTCTTACACAATCCTCAGGCTGAGGAACAAGGTTCCTGATCCTTTATTCTTGTACCAGTAGGCAGTTTTGAAAAAGTGTTCCCCTCTCTTCTTATTATCTTCTAAGGACATGCACAAGGCTTTCCACCTTGACTGCTACAGTTTTCACACATTTTGTGTCGTGAGACACAGCCCAAGAAGGACAAGGCTGTGGCTATTGATGCCCTGATGTCTCTCACACTAGAGATATCACACATGATAAAAATAAAGTGAGGGTTTTTTGGATGTTCCCCATCCTTCTTCTTTGGCAAAAAGTGAGCAAGGAAGATCTGCTAATTTCTCTCACAGGCAGTTCCTGGGACATGGGTGCACACATGTCCTACAACCATCCCTAGTGGAGCAATGGCTATGAAGCATCACAGAGCCACTAAACAATTCTTGCTGGGAGGGAGAGGGAGTTCAGAAGACTTCCAGTCCAACCCCCTGCTCACAGCAGGTCCAGCTGGGCTCAGACTAGGTTCCTCAGGGCTTCACCCAGCCAGGTGTGGAAAAAACTTGTGTTTTGTAAACTGCCAAGGAGGTTGCACATCCTCCCTGGACAACGTTTGCTTTGCCATTGCTTCCTTGCCCTAATGAGGAAAAAGGTTTTGTCCCTTTATTCAGTCAGAACATCTGCTGTTGCTGTTTGTGTTCATTGCCTCTTTTCCTCCTGCCTTGCACTGTTGGGAAGATCATGGCTCCATCATCTCAATAATCTCTTCAGAGGTACTGGCCCTTGTTTGAGTCCTCTCCCCAAAAATTCTCTTCTTGAGGCTGAACAAGCCTCATTGCAGGTGATCAGTGTATTTCTGAGTAGGACAGGGTACTGATTTCACTCCACAGACTGTGCTGCTCTCAGTACAGTCCTGTGTGTTAGTGGCCTGTATTTCTGCATGTTCTGCCTTCCCATGTGCAGGGCTCAGCACTGAATCATTGACTTTCATGAGGTTCCTGTTGGCTGTTTCCTCCACTGGGTACAGGTCTCCATTTTCTGGCAGCTTTGCTGTCCTTTCTCTCCTCAATGCCCCAGTCTGTGGGGTATGAATATCACAGAGCCAGGGAAGCTGGCCATTTTTACTACTGCAAATAACAGTGCTTTAAAGAGGATCTCATAACTCATGTGTTTCTCCACTTGATGAAGACTCATAAACTTATTCAGAACACAGCATTCCCCCTACAGAACTGCATAAATTCTCCATGCTCCTCTATACACATGACACGGAACCCAGTAAGTCATATTTTTATTAATCTGCACACATTGCAATTTGGTCAGTAAAATAAACCTCCTCATTTGTCAATAAGGATTTAATATCGAGCACATTGCACTACCATAACCTTATAAAACCACAAGTTAGAATGTAAGCATAGGGAATAGACATATTTTTTTATGGTTATTTATATGAAGTATCTCATATAAATCAATGAAAGTATTCATGTCATTAAAAAGATTGCAACCTAGCTCTGCAATGCTGTTGTATGTGAAAATATTGCACACAAATTTTTTACAGGTCTGTTAAAAGTACTAAAGAAGTAATGTGATATAAACTGTAATCATTCATTCCATTATACTTGAGATTATTTTGATACAAAATGCTTGATTTTGTCTATTTAGGGAGTTCATGTCACTCCAATTTGACAAATTCAGTCTTTTGAAATGGATAGGCTGGAATTCTGTATGGATTTCAAGTATTTTGCCAAGCAAGCCAAAACATTTTCAGGGCAGTTAACAGTTAAAATATGCATACACATTCAAAAATCCTATTTCACCGTGGTTGGCAGCCAAGCAGACTGTTCTGAAAAGAAAATATGCATACAAAAAGAGCAAAGATGTACAAGTTGTGAAGTACCAGTACCAATATTCTAGATACCAAAATTAAATACAAAAAGTAATCACCTCTCTTTGAAATAGGTGCTACAAAAAATGACATATAAATCTTACACCTCTAGCTCCTCTTCCTGTTTCTCTCAAACCTCCACTTGTCAGGGTGTCAGGCCCCCTTGTGCCTCCTTCATCCCTCCATCTCCAGAGCAGAGGCCAGGTCAGCTTCCCCAGCTCTGGAAGTCCTGCTCTTTAACAGTTGTAGCTCCTGCCTTGACTGCTGATGGTGTCTCTTGTTATCTTCTAACACTCATTTGTCCAAAATTTTAAGGATCATTTTATCATTTCTGACCCTCACAGGCCTTAGAAACTATTCTTGTTATGCTGCTACCTATTCCTACTTTTACTTTTTTGTCCCTGTGCAATAATGCAGGAAGTTTCATCATCAACTGGGCATCTGCTGAGGGCTCAGCACTGACCAGAATTGTTCTGTGCATCAAGAGTAAAGTATTACAACAACCAGCTCAGTCTCACATCTGACCCTTTGGTCAGCAGAGACATGGGGCTGGTGACTAAAAGCTGTGCATGCACCTGGAGAAAAAGCTCCATGTTCGCCTCTTACTGCCATCTCAGCAAACAGGATGACAGAATTAATTGAAGGTCAAGTGAGGTGACCTGGTGTCTCTGTGGAGTTAAGGAGAAAGATCAAAAGGAACTTCAGCATTCACAGGCTGACAGCCTTCAGCCAGACCTTCAACCTGTAAAGCACGGGCTGCACCAGTCAGCAAAGAATAAATACAGAAAAATTAGATATATTTTGGATCTAGATTAAAAATGCAATACTATTTCTATTTTTCTAATCTACAAGATATTCTCAGATTTCCTTATGCAGATTATAGCTGATTGTGTCCCTCTTCTGTCCTCCCTTTTCTTCCCTGTTCTAAATGCTTGAAGACATCTGCTTTGAGAATGACCACTGTCCTAGGTTCCAATGTCAAATTGTGCCCAAGGTCTGTATTCTGTCCCCATGAGCCCTTGGAGCCAAGGTGGGGCAGTGTTTTCCTGATCTCCTGTTAACGAGCCCAACAATGCCTTGCCACGTGACTCATGGATAACTTCCTCTGGGAGTTATCTCTGGTTAATGGGCCATCAAGGACCCACTGCAGGACTCATTGGAATGAGATCATCCCATGGTGAGATGCTCCACCCAGGGGGAGGAGCCAAGCATTCCCACCTGGATAGAATCCAGGGTTTGAGACATCACAGGGAGCTTCTATCCACTGGACTCCCAGAGGAGACAAGAGCCACCAGATGGAATCACTGCCTTGACAAGAACATCTCATCTGGTTCCACTGGATTCCTGGAGGAAGACTGGACCCTTCTGACCATCCCTGGGCCCTTCTCTCTCAGGATCATCTCTACTTCAACAGAACCACCTCTGCCACCCCAGGAGAACTTACTTTTGGACTGCTGCAAACACCCTGACCAACAGGCTGTCAGGTTGTATTGTTCCATTTATTTTACTTTACCTTTTTTTTTTCCTCTCTTCTCCTATTAAATTGTATCTCTAACTGAGAGTCTCACTGCTTTTGCTTTCAGACCAGCACAACCACCCTTTGTTATCAGAGGGTTACACTGAAATTTCAATAATTTCTGTCTGAATCCATATTAAAAGATACTAAAAGATATTAATCCTTACATTAAAGAGTTCATAATAGTGAAGCCAGATTCTTTTTCTTCAGTGAATAGAGGTATAGCACTATTTCTATGACAGCAAAGGCAAGTTTCCCCTTCTCATTTACAAAATTTCCCCTTAGATTTTTTCTATCCTGCCCCTGTCAATCAACTTCTACCTATGTTTTCTGGATCTCTTCTCAGCTCTCTCATGACTATCCAGAGCTATTTCTTTTTGGGGGGATTTCTCAAGTATTGGCAGCTTTCTCTCATTTAATCTCTCTCTTTGCAACTTTCCCTTGTTTAATCTCTCTCTTACATTTATATTCAAGTCATATGGATCACAATGACCTTCTCTAGGTGACAAAAAATTCTGCCTCTGTTTTTTTGTTTTAACATTCATTTCTTTTTAATCTATCACACCACTGTTTTGTCACTTTCTGCATGCACCAAAGGCACTGTTGTCAGTTCTGCAAGGTTTTATCTTGCTATCACGCTTGTCTTTCAGAGAAAAACAATAGAATTTTATGAAACTTCATGTGAATGTAACCATACAAAAATAAATTTAATTTTTTGTTCCATTCATGCCTGAGCGTATCTCAGAGTTTTATATATCTTTTGGAAAAAAAAATCTTAATTTCAAAGTCTTCATAGGATTAGGATTTTCATGGCTTTTTATGACATTTTAAGCATTGCCTGCAGTAGAGGAACTAAAAAATATAGGTAAAGCAATTACATACGTGTATAAAGTAACAATATTCTGAAATAACTGCAAATAAATTAGAGACAGTTGATGAGAACAAGTATTTTAGTAACTTAATGGATAAAAATAATAATGGCAGTGAGTTGTTTTCCATCAATTTCCCTGGCTACCATTTAGCTCCATAGTATTATGAAACACGGCAGGAGGATGTTAAGCATATGGACCCTCATGGCTCTCTTGCAGATATATTTAAAAAACCAGAAAGGAATGTACTCCAACAAGAGCTGTACAGGAAAGAAAAAGACAGAAAGTCACGGGCAAATTTGGATGTTCTCTGGATAACAATAAGATATTATTTCTGACATGTGGTGTAAAGACACCAAGACTGCCACAAGCAGGAATTCAGATGAGGATGCAAAAAATTGCATAGTTATAAATAGTAATAATAATACTTGAAAATTGTTATTACTGTGAGAAATATCTATTTCAAAATGGGAAATTCTGCTATAGTTTATTTTTTTTAAATACTGTGATGTAATGAATAAAAATACCACCTTGAGAAAATGATTATGGTTCGCACCTTTCTCTTCAGAGGCAGAGAGACAAATGAAATTGATGCAACATGCATCTCCAGAGGCACAAAGATCATGGGATGAAATCTTGTGCTCTCTCACATCAGGTCCTGCAGATAATGTGTCTCACAGGGTACAGTAGTTGAAAAGCTTCAGGTCTCCTTAGTAAAAAATCACCCTGAATTTTACATCAAATTTTACTAGATTTTCTTCACATGTGGAAGATTCCTCTCCTGACTGCTCTCTCTATCATACACTACAGCTCCTTAAAATTTCTGTGGAGCTGGAAGGAAAAGAAACATGTGTGTTCAGTTGAAATAGTCTATTATAGGAAATAGAGCTGTTGGTTTGGTGATGGTGGAATTCATGACTCACCATTTCTTTGATTTTTTTTCTCCTTCTTTGGAAATTGACTTCATAAATTAATAAATATTAATATTTATTAATAAATATTAATATTTATTATAAATTATTCCATTTTGGAATTGTGTCTTTCTACAACATACCTCCTAGTGAACTGTAATAATCTGCCTTTGATATAGAATATAGTATAATTTTCATTTTTAGCTCTCTTTTCTTTAGCAAAGATTTCCTGGGTACTTTTCAGTGGGGAGGAATTTAATCCTTGACCAAAATGAACAGTTGCTGAAATGCACAGTGAAAGAAAACAAGCAAAACGGCTGTAAATGATCAAAAAGAAGCACATTTATGCAAGGAATCGTTATGCTCCTGCCTGTTTCACTGTAATTATAAGCCAAATAGACCACAGACCATCTGCATACATAAAATATTGCCACTTACATGGCATCAGGCTTTGATAGTCCTTAGTAACTCCTTTTTGGTTTGAAATCTAAATATGATCTAACTGCCGGACCTTCATTTTCATTTCAGTGGTGCTTTTGAGTTCACTGTCATTTCTTTTCTGTAAAATTTTGAAAGAAATTTGCTCTTCTGGAATGACAAATATTCCAAACATGGGAGTTACAGCTTTGTATGCAGCAGTTGTTTTATGAAAGAATAATGGTAAGTCTTGAGCCTACTCTTGTCATGTTTCTTGTACATGTCCACTAGAAAACTACACCAGAAGGTGCTATATTGTTTGGTAATGAATTCAAATTAGAAATGTAAAAGAGATGTCCTTCTTTGTTTAGCAAATACATTCTCCACAAACCTATCTTTAACTTATGAAGATCACAATTTATGTTTCTGTTATGACAACAAGACAGAGATATATAGTGAGAGGCAAAAAACCTTTCAACTCACAGGGTCCAAACATTAAGAATTTTCTGCATGACTGTTTTCTCTTGGCTGATTAATAAAGTAGTAGTAGTTGTAGTTGGTATACTACCAACTACTAAAGAGCAGGAATATGGAAGTGTGGAAGCCCTCAGGTAAAGTTTGCACAGGTAAAGTTTCACTATTTCCTGCAGTCTTCCTCTCTGCTATGGAATTGACTGTCAACTCTTCCCCTTGAGGCCTGGAGGAGTTTCTGTGTTAATGGAAATGCTTTGTGTAGAGCATGTTGTTGACATTCCTGAATATATATTCAGTACTTTTCTTGTTAAAAAAAAAAAATGCAAGTGGTTATAACCATTGAGTTGATAGTTATTTTCTAATAGGTAATTTAATCTGATTTTTGTACAACAGTACTGTGTAGCAGTAGCCTGGATGTGAAATCTGGAAGGAACCATGCTTGTAAAAAACAGTCTTAGTCTGACTAAGAAATTGAAAAAAGGCCGTGGAAACTTTTTCCTGGTTTAAGAACTTGCAAGAATCAGTTTCACGAAGCCTGTCTCTCAGTTATGTATCCTTTGATGTTGTTTGACTTCCAGTAGGACACATGAAAGGTGTGTGAAAAGGAAAAAGGATTTAATCATATTCTGAAAAGTGTTGACATCTGTTATGTCCATACAAAGGGTCAAAGCCCTCAAGCATCTCCACAGCACTGAATGGACTTCAGGCTAATCATAGGAGCATGCTGGGCAGACATAACCTTAATCCTACAGCTATTTCTTCTGCCTCCAGCAGCACGTATTCTTCTTTTCCTTTTTGGCAGTTCTACAAGACTAATTTTAAGGAGTCACTATACAATAACCTGTAATCACAAGAAATTTCCACAAAATGGATGAGTAGAAAGTGGAGAGTTTGGCAACCTTTAAATGCATGTTTTTATGCGAATTTTGTTTCTGAAATAATCCTAAAGAACCAATTTTCAGTGGGTAGACATCTGGATACACATGTCAAAACTGGACAAGAATTATAGCCCTGAACACACAAATAAATATCTACTAAGCAAGCATTTGAATACAAATGCCAACCTAGAGTGTGATACCTTCAGCTACTTATTTTGCAACAACTGTTGTTTGTGTTGTTTTGGACATACTCTCCTGTTGGCAGAATTCAAGACTGACCAACACTTCCAATCACAATTCTGCCTGACAGTTAAGAATGGTTTATTTGTTATCTCTGCAAGAATATGAACAACAATCATCCCCAGCTATTTTCTCATCCTATTGAAAGCCAAAAGAATGTCTGTGACATTAGCAACATTTCAGAGAATTTATGAAACTAGAGAGTAAATCTTTATACAATTTTAGCATTTCTAAAATGTTAGGAGTTAATAGTTTCCCTATTTTTAGCCACAGTATGCCAAGATCAATAATTCTTTCACAATCAGTGCAGTACCTTAACTCACAAGCAGTTCTAATGATTTTAGAACTTCCAGTTAGGTTCAGTGCATTGAAGGAAGAATGTCACAGGGTTGTACTATTCTTACAGTTGGAAATTCATGATGGAGGCCTCTGAAAGTAATTGTAAACAATTTTGAAAATGTTTCAACAGTTAGTGGTCTACGTCCATTTGGACTCTTCTGAACAAGACTAAAGAGAAATCAGCAGTACAGAGCTTTCTCTTCAGCTCTCACTAAGCCTGTCAGAAAGGCACAGCCTCTGTGAGATGGGACCATATGTGCAATTTTGCATCACTGTGACGGTGTGAGAGCGCAGTGAGAGACAGAGGTCTAATATCACCTTCTCTAACACTGACTTAAATTAAACTTTATTCAGCAAGTCCAACTTTCCCCAAATTGAGGTGAAATGTAAAAAGTGCAGCTGTCTCCCTGAAGAGCTGTGTTCTCTGAGCTGGGGTGAGTTCAAACAGACTGTGTGAATAGAAAACAGGAGCAGTCATAATTAATCAGATCAAGTATCATGCGCATTTAATCCAGTCCTCTGTGTCAAACCTACATCCTATGCTTAGATGTCTGAGCATAAAAGAAGAACAAGCTAACTGCACAGTGATAACTCCCAAGAAGAGGTCCTTGCATTTTCCAGATAAAGAAGGCAGGACTTTTTCCAGGTGTTTGTCTCAAGCAGAATCAAGCACCTGAAATGCAGGAGGCAAAGGCAAATCTGTCCAAATTTCACATAAATAAACACAAGTCTTGAAATTACCTTTAATAATCATTATGCAATAACACA
Organism: Phylloscopus collybita; assembly: GCA_027886175.1. Classification (NCBI taxonomy): domain Eukaryota; kingdom Metazoa; phylum Chordata; class Aves; order Passeriformes; family Phylloscopidae; genus Phylloscopus; species Phylloscopus collybita. Next base: position 6,318,793 of record JAJNNQ010000086.1, on the reverse strand, counting down.
AAAAACAACACATGACATCTCTCCACCTATCAAGAAAAGTTTTTTTCCCTGAAAATTTTATGTGACATATGAGATTTATACATCCTCTGGTAACCATTATGTGCTGTAAGATCACATATTCTGAGCTTTTAAATTGCCAGTAAGAGTCTCTAGATTGTAAGTTTAGGGTATATCATAGCTTTAGATGCTTGAGGTCATATTCACATCCAGAATTATGTTCTTGAAATCCCATGGATTAATTTTGCACAGAGTTAAGTGTGATTTTTACAAAAGTTCACCCAGAGAGCAATTGCTTCATGTTGGATGATTAATTTAAGTCTTTTATTCTTTCTGACAAATTACTTTGCTGCCAAATCATTTGAAAAGTTCACAGCTCTTCTGTTTCCAAGGTGCAGTATATTCATCATCCAATACTTCACTACAAGGTATCAAAGAATTCAGATTCCTGTTCTAAAATGTTGCTATAAAATTATTCAGGTTCTAAAAAGCTTATGAGACTATTTCTGCACTTACTTTCCAGTGTCCTTCCTGCAAACGAGAAATAAAGAATGTGACTAGGAAAATATCAGAAATATCTGTGGTCTTATGCCACTTTACTGTTGAGAGAGCAGCCAAAAGACTTGAGTGTGGACGGGCTCTGCAGAATCATATACACACTCCTACATCTCTATTACTCCTTGTATGCACACATACACATTCACACAAATGTATAAACATGTATAGCTAGGCATCTATATGCATACATTTGTTAGTAATTAAAGTATCTGTTAGCATTCCTGTAAAATCTTCAGTTTAAACTATTTCTGTCATTAACTGACCTATTAAAAATGAGAAATGAAAGAAGTCCTGGCAGATTTTCATTGAAGATTCATGCAGTCATGTTCCCCTCAGTTTTTATGTGTTTGCAAGAAATATGTTTTATCAAAGGCATATATATAAATATACATGCCCAGCTGGCTGTTCTATGTATTTATTAAAATACTGCCTGATATTTCCCTAAAGCAACTTTCCTTTCTATCTTTGTTATCAGAGTATCAGAAGCTAAGGAGGAAAAATGAAGGCCTTGTAACATTTTTAGTACTTCAGTTACACTTGTTAGTCTAGTCTTTTCCAATCAGATTTAAAAATTGTAACAAGCAGGCTTAACTACCTTTGCAATAAAGTAATTAATTTTCTTTAGAGACTTAACACTGTGATTCAAAATACCACAGTGGGTCTATAACATATCTCTGAGACTCGTTCTGCAAATATTATTAGGGCTATTCAACACACAGCATAAATAAATGACTTAATGGAGAACTGTCTAACACAAAGTAGTCTTTATCACTACTTGGACATATTTCTAATACAAAAATTTACAAATAGAATAGCAGGAAAGAATAAAGAGAACTCTGTAACTTTTCTTCTTACAATGCATGAGAAAATATGTTTATACAAAGAGAAAACACCTAAATTATTAAATAACCTCTACAGAAAAAGACACTTTGGTGGCTGATTACATCTAGTATTCATGCATTGTTAGCTACTGTACTTTCCATAGTCTACAAGCAAAAAGTGTTTGGGGTTTTTAAGAATTCAAACACATGAAGACTTTCTACTGACCCTGATAAAACTTGCAGGCACAGCCTATGTGCCTGCACCACACACAGGACTCTTGTGTTCCCAACTCATTCCATGGGCCCTGATACAAACAAGTTAGTTATCCAGCTGCCAAGATTTCATTACTTATAACTGCAAATTTTTCTACCTGTTGGAAAGAAAATTGGTTATGTCACATGCAGAGTATCACTGGTTGGGAATTAGCCTTGGGGAATTGTAGGATGTTAAAAATGTGTTGTTCCTTGCTGCAGCAATGTTTTCAGTCTGCAGTACATAAAATATCATGTCACTTTTATCACCCAGAATCTGTATTGTTTACCCATTCAGATCACCTAATTGCTCAATGTGTTGCAAGTGCCATTGTTCAAGAATACAGCACTTATCCACAAGATGCTTCAAAAGCTCCACTATTTGTGTAATCAGACTAATACTGGATTTTGATGCAAGCCTGAACAATGATGGATATTGATCAACAACTCATGCAGCGTTACAGTCTTGTATTTCTCATTATGCCCAAGGATTTTTAAAATTCTGAGGTTCTCCACTGATGGAAAACACAATATCCGGAAAAAAACCCCAAAAAACAAAAAACAAACCACAAAAAACCAAACAAACAAACAATCAACACAAAAAACAAAAACAAAAACAAAAAAACCAAAAACTGTTAGTGTAATTTCCATCCCAGGACATGGGAAGAGGGGATGGAGAACACAAAGAGGAGGAGGAAAGGGAAGGAGGGAAGGAAAGGATGCAAAGAGTGTCATGCATATGGCAGCTGGAGTCCTGAACTTCTCCGCTATTTCCTCTCTTCCCTTCTGTAAATATCAGGAGAATCAAAAGCTTTCCATGGATGAGGTGCTTCCTGGGGTGTCTTGGTTTGGAAAGACAGGTATCTGCCAGGGAAAGCTGGGGTTTCCCTTAGAATGGAGAATGTAAACCCCTCACCCCTGCCAAATTATAATTTTGCAATCAAAGGCTCTCAGGCAAAGATTTTTGGGGATAGGAATAACAGTTCTTTACTAGGAATATTAACAATACAAATGTAATAGGAAACAAAACCACCCAACCAAACCAGCAAACAAACAAACAACAATTTTGGAGAACCCTGACAGAGTCAGAGCCACAACCTGACACCCTGTTGGTCAGAGGGTTGGGAGCAGCCCCACAGTGAGTCCTCCTGGAGTGGCAGAGGTGGGTCTGGTGGAGCAGAGATGATCCTGTAGAACAAGGGCCCAGGGATGGTGAGAAGGGTCCAGGGGTGGTGAGAAGGGTCCAGGGATGGTGAGAAGGGTCCAGGGGTGGTGAGAAGGGTCCAGGGATGGTGAGAAGGGTCCAGTCTTCCTCCAGGAATCAGGTGAAGCTGGATCCCTTCTCGTTCCTGTGTCTCAGTTTTATCCAGGTAGGAATGGTTGGCTCCCCCCACTGGGTGGAGCATCTCACACTGGGATGATGGAATGTGGATGTGCTGCTTTGGGGAGGGTGTAGGTTGGGATGTGTCAGTTTGGGGAGGTGTTCATGGCCCATCAGCAGACAGCTCTCCCCCTGGAGGGAAGAGCAGTGGTGAAACAGATAAGAAACAAAGCCCCACAGTTGGCCCAGTGACAAAAGGCACCCGCCCTCCTCCTCCCAGAGTAAAGAAGAACAGTGCTTTCAGGAGATGAAAATAGAATACACATTTTTGTTTTCCATAACCCAGGACATGGGGAAAGAGAATGGAAGTGTAGGACAGGAAAGCTCAGGGTAGATGGAGAAGAAACACAGAGAGATCAGAGGAGGGGGCAGGAAAACAGCAGTGCTATGGGCAGGGTTCCTGGAATGCGACTGGGCAGCAGTGAGACAGTAATAAAGTATGTATTTTAAATGTACAAAAAGTAGTAGAATGGTAAATACCTATCAATGCCCACCAACACAGCCTGTGAATAAGCATCAAAGGAAAGTCGTAGTTTTTTTTGTTTTCATGGGCTGGCAGCGTTTTGTCAGATAAAGCCAGACCTTGAATAAGGTTCTTAGAGCAGAACTTCTTAAAAAAGCTCATGGGGTAGTTTCAATAGTGTGCTCCTGTTTGTTCAGGCAGCTACTAGATTTACAAGATTTGCATGTGCAAATATTTGAGTTCTGTGCACATTCATGGAAAAGTAGCTTCAGACAGACTGATATTAAAATACATTAGAGAACAGGATTTCTTAGCCAGGCTTTCAGTGTGCCATTAAGTGTACTGCTATGCAAATTATGATTAACAGAAGAAGAAAATAAAAAGAAAATTAGCTTTTAGCAGAAAACTGTTCCCCTCGATGAGAAATACGAGCAGTGTGGGAATGACACAAGACCCCTGCTTTCCTTATAATTACTACAGAGTTAAAACATTGTGGAGTGCTTCCTGGAATAGATCAACAGAATTGGATTTTCCACTGAGAAGTAGAAAGAAAAAAACATGTGGTCATCACTTTCTGTAGTTTGTAACTGGAGCACTTGCTTATGGGTGGCTCTTATAGTTTACATATGTACCTTGCTGGCCAGTTGAAGAGTTATAGAATGTATCTAATTACACTGGGAGGCCACATTTAAATTGAAATTTCCTTCTTGAAACTTTAGTTCCTGTCAAACAGTAGAACTATATGAAGATGTTTATTATTTTGGTTTGTTTTGGTTGCTTCTGTTTTAAAATATCTTTAGATGAAGGGCAGGCTTTGTAACATTGTGTTTTCAAAAACAATTAGGTTCCTAACTTTGCATTATACAAGGCTCTTAAAAACATAAGCTCTGTACAAATAATAATTTATTGACTAACCACATATGAGATCTCCATGTTTTATACTGGAGAGATGACTGACAAATACGAAAATCTGTTTGCAGTGGTTTATTTCTGGGTTATTGTTTTACAAATTGTTTTATGGCTCTCAGGCTGTCCTGTTTTTAGGAACATGTCTCCAAACACAGTAAGTTGAAAGCTGTTGCTGGCCATGACAATATAAATGTCCTGTAATTTTTTTAAGCTTTTCCACCTGTCAGTCTAGATAGTGTGTGCTCGGTGATTGAGTGCCTTTAGACCCAGCAATAACTTCACAAACAAACAGTGCAGGTGTCCATCTGTGTCATACAGGCACAGCACTCACAATTCAGTAAGAGTACTTGAATGAATTTTAAGGTCCCTGTGGAGCAGAATGAGAAAAGTATTTCTGGGAGAGGTTATGTCCCATATTATACTAACTGATATTGTTGGGGAAAAAAAAAAACCCCAGGCTATCAGATATGCAATCCATTTTTTATATCTAAAAGAAAAACATCAAGATGTTCTTCAGCCTGGGAACTATTGCTATGGCTCTAAGTGAAATGTTTCAAGAAGTTATAAAATCCAAAGAGGAAAGGAAAAGGTGGGGGGTGGGTGCAGCAGGAGGGGACAGAAAGGAGCTTGCTTACATAAAAGAGCAAAGAACCTTATTAATAACAGGGGGAAAAGTGATGGGTATTAGTACTTGAAGACAGAAAAAAAAGAGATGGCTTTGGTAGCAGGGCCCTGACAAGGGTGAGTAATTAGCTGATGATGGCTTTTGTGATAAATTCTAATGCATTTCAGCCTAATACAATTAGAATATTTCCATTTCTAGGCTATATTGACTCCCTGGGATCGACACACTGCTGTAGTCCAGTGGCCCAGGACAAAAAGTGTTTTCCTGTTCTATTTTCTTTGCAACACATTGGCAATAAATTACTGTTTAACTTTCCCTCATGAAGCAGGTTTTCCTCCACAGTCACACCTCCACAGAGCCATTTTCCTTGAGTAACAGGTAACCAGAGCTTTTCTCATACCTGACTTTTTCTTTTCCCTACAGTTTCAGTTCAGATGGAAATTTTTCAACAAACAACCCTGCTATTTTCCTTTCAGGACCATCACTGAAATCTCATATACTCACTGATTCAGTGATGATGTAAGTAAGAGGACAGAGGACTTCACTTTGTTAAGCCTCTCAGAGTAAATGTAGACCAGCTTGCTTATCTGGACTCTCCACAATCATGTATATCAACACTGCAATCATCACCACTGGTTCATGTGTTTTGGATTCATTGACACTGTCCATTATGGATTTAACTGTCCACATAGAAAATTAATTCTGTGCCAATTTCTCATTTTTTAAAATTCAGTTTACATTATTTTCAGTCAAAGTTGTGAAGGTTTCCAGTTGGAATTTATTCTCTTCAGAGTGGATGAAGACATGAGGACAGGTGTCTTCCTCTTCATTCTCCCCAGAGTTTATATCCTGAATAATCATTTCATGTAAGCTTAAATGACCTTTTTTTTTTTTTTTTTTCAGGAGGTGTAGATAATATAATTAATAAATAAAATCTCTTGAATAAGTTAAATGTGTTGGAATGTACTCCTTAACAACACGTTTATGAGCCCTATTTCAGTGATGCTCCCTTCTTGGTGAAGAATTTACTTTTAAATCTTGCTTCAGTGACAGCTGAGTGCATGTTTAAGTGTTATGTTGGTGGCTGGCCATCATATTCTCTACATCACAGAACTTTTAGACAGATCTACTGGGCAAGAGAAGGGATGGGGATGGGTATTAAACTGTAGGATACTGTCACCCATATCTTTTTTTACATAGATACAAAGGTTCAAGTAATATACTTTCGAAGGTGACTATTAAACTTTAAAAGTTTATAGAAGAATTTAAAAATTGATTTAAATATTATGACTATGAGATAGCTGTGATGGAAAAAGTAATTATTAACCATTTAAAATGGCATATCACCAGATGTCCTCTCTCAACTATTAAGAATCTATTTGGCAGCCTTTCTTAAGTGTTAGTGTATTTATCCTTGTGCAAAAGCAATCTACTTAGGTATTCTGGGCTATCAAAACATGACAGAAAATGATCATGCCCTTTTCTGTGCTCTCTTTCCTTTAAATCTGCCTCCTCAAAATAGCAGATACTTCCAACTGTATATTTGTGGACTGGCTTCACTGCTCAATTGCCAGTGTTCTGGATCATTGTAAATGAAACCCAAAGGCCAGTCTGATCTATGGAGCTTCAAGGAGAGTAATTTATTTTAAAATGTATGACAAATCTGAATATAGTGCATAGTTACAGAAAATTTTATGATGCAATCTAGTTCAGCTGGCTCTGTATTTAATGACGAAATTATAATGATGTAGTACATTAAATATATGTATCTTATTTGCAAAATTTCCAAAAAAGAAGAACTACCTTGTATGAATATAATAGGGCCCACTACAATCATATTCTACTCAGGAACATGAAAAGGATTAGATTAAAAATGAATACCACATATATATATTTCATTGAATTGATTAAAGAAAAGCAGTGCAAGTTCTGATAATGTATGTATGCTGTGATTGCTATTTACCTTTAACTCAAATGGATCTGTAGCTCTTTCCAACAGACAATCTGGTCCAAACTGTTCCTTGCACCGTCCAAATCCTGCAGCCACATGCAATCCTTGCTTATTTATTTTCAGTTGCGTTCACAGATGGAGGCAGAAGCTGATGCCCTGACTTTGAGTAGTTTGATGTTCATTTGGAATGTGAGAAAAAATTCGTGGTGCCATGATAATGGCAAGACAAGATTTTAGGATGCTGACAGACATCTTTTCTGACTCACAGGTAAGTCTGCAGAGCCAGCATGGAGATTATGCAACACCACACTTAGTTTTAACTGTGCTTCCACCTCAAGTTGTCAGGTGCAGAAGAATTAAGAATGGGACATCACTCCATGATCAATATGATCAGAGTGAGCCATTTATTGCAAAGTAACAGTACCTTTTATGCAGTTTTCAGCTTCTATCAGGCGTTACATTCTGCTTTGCAATTGGATGTACCCTAAAAGCACACGTTAGCCTTTTAGCCCGGGTTGGTTGATGGCTTTTGCACACACAGCAGGTTTATGCAGTCCTTCTTCTGGCTTCTATCTCATTCTCACACTCTGAAGCTGTTAGCATCCTTTGTCCTTCTTGGGACATGACTTCTGTCATCTTTTGTTCCTTCTTGTACGTGGCTTTGCTGCCCTTGAATGGTTACAGGCCTCATTTATCCAGACAGGCTGGACTGCTCACATGTCCCCGTCTCTGGAGGAACCCATCCTCCACAGTCAGGCAATGCAAGATTAAGCAGAACAAGTGGCATCCAAAAAGAAGAACACACAGGTAATTATGCAAAGTCAAACCTCATTCAACAGCGGTAATACTGCTGTCCTCCAGAGATTGCTGCTTCAACACTGTATACAAAAAGGTTTCAAAATAAATAGCCATTCTCCAGGAACTTGCAGGCTGAACACAACATGGAGAGGCATTGCACAAACCCACAACAGAGGTAAAAGACAAAGGCCCCTACTCTAGAATTTCTCCCCCCAAGTGTCTGTTCTAATGGCTCTCACAAATACACCCCAAACCAGATTTTCCAAAATACAGAGCAGTGTTGAGCCAGTGATTACTGACTTCTGCCACCTAATCCCAGTGTGCAGCTGCACAGAATAATAGAGAAATTAATCTGAAGTCTACCCATGCAATAACAATGTTTCCTGGAAGACATATGCATATTGCTTCCAATAAGCAAACTAGTGGCCAGTCTCCATATAGGCAAGCTTTACAGCAGCAGTAAGAACAATTTGTACAAAGAAATCCTCAACCTCTGACAAAATAAAATGTCTTCCTCCAAAGGAAAGGGCTGCACGGATATATTCTGTTGAACAAAGCAGAGAAGTCATGCCAGTATTGGCTAAAGCAATAAAGATCAATAAAAGTGTTAGTACAATCCAGAAATGCATGTGATTTTCTTGTAAAACAGAATGGTTTGCAATAGGCACCATAAAACGTAATTGAAAATTCTGGATATGCGTACATAAGGGGCTAAATGAAGAAAACAGTACAGGTAAATGGCAATTCCTGTTTCACAGGTGGTTAGAGTAATAATTGCTCAATTCTGATTATATGAAAAATCATTGTATATTTCAGAAGTTGTAAGAAGTAATGTGTGTCCTCTGTTATTTACTGCTGCACAATGACACACCTTCAGCAGCTTTCCCACCCACCTACTCTTCTAAACACAGCAGTTTATACACAGCAAATTCTTAAGGGGAAAAAAAAACCAAGGCAGAAAAGGTGTGTTTGTATTCTTTAAGGGGGAAAACAGAACAGGATATGGAAACAGTAGGCAATAATGTAGTTCATTTCAAAGTAACATGCGTGCTCTGAAATCGGCTCTGAGCATTTGTCCTGAACTTGTCTGTAAAGGGCAGCAGCAGGTCTTCCCCTTTAGTTTCATCCAGGGTCAGGAAAAAAGTTAGGATCACTGTTTAAAATGTAGCTCAAAATGCTTAAATCCCCACACACATACTTGTCTCAGTTCAGGTGTGTAACTCTTCTCCCACAGGGTTCTGCTATCTCAGTTCACCAGCCAGTGCTCCAGTGGTGTTTAACAGATCAGTGACTTTTCTCAGTCACACTGCTTACAGTGCTCTTTTATGAAAATCGTTAAGAAAGTCTGGTTAATCTCTGAGTTTGATCATGTGGGACCTTGCTGGCCTGGGGTAGCAATGTACATTTTCAGGGCTAGGGTAATTTTTTTCAATGACCCAGTACTACAAGGCCCTGAGTTACACAAAACAAGTTCAGCTGGAAAAGCTTATGAAAAATATAGTAGTCTTGAGGCTCACATAAATGATTGGAAGAAATACACAGTTTAGAAAAATGAAAACTTTGCTGAAGATGCAGACATTTTTATTTGGGGTTAATATATTTCCCAATGTTTACAGGCTTTTAGCATAAATATTTATAAAATATATTTTAAATGTTTTAAAATATGAATGTTGGGAAACCTTGATGATTTATTATATTTGACAATGATAGTGCAGTAATTAAATTTTTTTTTCCATTGAAAATTATGAATGATCAAGACCTAGAATGAAAAGCAATGTTACAAATTTGAAAAGGAAAAAGGAGGTATACCTTACCCATGTTATTCTTCCATCAGCTCTTTTAAGAGTAGACCCTAGATCTTTGTGGGCATTAGAATGTAATTATTGAAAATTTGTACTTCTCAAAATACATTTTCTCAGTGTTTCAGAAGAAAAATATAAAAGAAATTTGGAAACTTATCTGAAGTGATAAAGTTGTAATGTATTGAGTCAAAAAAATACTCTTTGTGAAAAACAAGGTCTGAAAAGCTGATACTGGTTAAGGCTTCATTAAGGTATCCACTGTCTAAGACAGAGAAAATAACCACTGTATTGAAAAAATAGTTGAAAGAGGAGAACAAAGCTATCTCTGTTATTGCATGTGCACAATTATGTCATCCACATATGCAAATAATAACGGTAAAGCAAAATACAGCTTTGGAGGTTTTACTGAGATTTTGCAAAAATTCAGAGAAACAGATTAAATGCATATTACCAGTGGATGTTCAGGTGCTTTTGTAAAATTAACATTATATATAAACACAAATCAGTGCTTAAGTGCCAGATGGTTAATGAAGACCAGCCAGAAAACTTCCATAATTCACAATAATGAGTATGGTAATGAGCCTGCATTATAAACTGAACAGCTGAGTGATACATAGTGCCTACTTGAAGTAACAAAGCATTTGGAGTGTTTGATATTACCAGAAGATGTTGAATTTCAACAAAAACAAACAAACAAGCAAAACCCCCAAATCCCCAACAATAAAAGCCCCTCAAAACCAAACCAAGCCAGAAACCAACTAACCAAACCAAACCAAAACAAAACAAACCCAAGAAACAAAAAACTACGACATCAAAAAATCCCCCCAAAACAGGGAAAAAAATTGTCAGATACATGAAGTTTATTACAAATTTTATAAATAAATATCTGCAATAATGGCAAGCCACTAGAATAGAAATGAAGTGATAAAAATTTAAAAATTATTTTCCACACTTTCTGTTTTCATTTGCTTTGTTAATGGCAACACAGTTTACTGCTTTTTGGGGAACTTCATTCTTATAAAAGTTAGGTGTGGTACAACTGTGAGAGTGACACATCCAGTACTTGTCTGTCATAATGGAGAAGTTACAAGATGACACATACAGATCATTCCCTGCCATTGGAACCAACCATTCCCACTGTGGCCTTTGCATGGGTACACTTTTTAAATGTTTTCTCCATTATTGGCAGGACATGTTTGGATCACAGAACATATCTCAGACACTTAGGAGATGGCTGGGTGGGAGATGGTGGCAAGATGCACTGATGGGATAAGGAAAATCCTGTGGTTCTAGAGGAAAGCTGATGGGTTGTGAAGGTGGTTCCATGTTTTCCATTCCTGGCTGGTCTCTGGTGGGAGCTCTGTACTTTCCAGCTGTCAGAATGCACATGCCCATCCACAGACTGTTATTCTCATCACATGGCTTTTGTTCTCAGACCTCACCTGAAGAGAAGCTTTAATCATGACAGCAAATTCCTTCACCTTGACCTTTTTTTCTTCCCCTTCAGACAGCCTTCTGAAACACTCGTGTGATCTGACACATCTGTTTGGCTTCTCCTTCTGAGTAACCTTCAGAGAAGCAAAACTGCAAAAAACCCAAAGGCTTCCTCTTTCTTTCCTCATTGTCTTCCAGATTTTAACATCTGTTTTACCAGTGCTCCCCTCTACATTTCTTGCTAGCTGTTCATGGGAGGTTACCTCTTTAAGAAGGGATTAATCACATGGTGCTGGTATTTTCATCATTGTATATCAATATGTTAATAAACATAGGCTCAGCATATCTATACTGCTTCTAGTTCTAATGTAATTAATTTTAAAGCACTTATTCATGGGACAGCTAAAATTAGTTATAACATCATTAAAAATTCTGGATAAAGTCTTCTATTTGAGCCACTAAAATGGGACTTAGGTGTAAAATTTTCGGTGGACTCATTAACTTTCAATGAGAATTCTTGCCTTACATATTCTTGATCTCTTACAGCAATTACAGTTTTGTGTAATTAATCATAATTTTCATACCAATGACTTGTAAAATTCCTTATCTTACTTAAACTTTTCCTTACCTCCATCTGGAGCCTGCTGATTTTTCTGGTGTCTGGGCTGGTGAGAAATATGCTTGACACCATTAGCTAGGAGTCAGTTCGAAAATGAAAATGAAAGCAGAAGAGTGGCTCTCTGCTTTTTCCAACAGCTCTGCAATCTGCCTCCTTTTTCTATCCTACATCCTCCTTCCTACCCTTCTGTCTTCTCAAACAGATGTCATGACTGTGCATTGTTAATAGAAAGAAGTTTACAAGGTGTCTATACAACAATTCTACACCTCTGGAAAGCGGGTATTTCCAGAAACAGAGGTCAATATTCATTCCCCTTGCACTCCTTTTGCAGGAAATAGGGTGCAAAGACATTTTCTTAGCCTCATGCCTTGGATTAGATTGCTAGACAAAACCCTTCTTGTGCTAAATACATGTCAAAGCAAAAACAGTGGAATGATGGGCTTTGTACAACATACTTGCTTCAGGCACACTGCATTTATATTTCCTCCTTCCATTTCATCATTATAATTACATACTTAAGGAGCCCATTTTTCTGTCTACCTCATTAATCCTTTTGATATATTTGATATCCTATTTCAGTCATTTCTGTACATTGTTTTATGCTGTTTTATTTGCTTTTTCTACATAGCATGTCTTCCATTATCCAGCTTGTTTTTCTTTTGTTTGAAGCTATGTGGTTTCCCAGGATTCCTTTCTGGATGTTGGTTGCTTTGTTGTTTCTCAGCATTTCTACATGTGTCATATTTTATTTTGGTTTTTGACTCACTTGGTTGGATTTGGTGTATATGTTATGAGTATTGTTTCACAGTATGTTCATAATTCTAATGCAATTATGGTATTATTTTATTTAATTTTAATCCAGGTGTACTGAGAAAAATTTTAGTATTAGCAATAGGAATTCAAGAATGATGTGATGGGAAGATGATATTATTGTGCCAGAGTTAGCAGATCTTGAAGATGTTTTTTCAATATCTTACGTATATGCAAACAAGTAAGATAAACAAAATTTGATGACTATTAGATTTCTGAGTGAAAGAAAAATACTAATCTTTTATGGGAAGAATAATGACTGATTACTGGCAAGATAGAAATCTTCAGGAGAAACCTGAGAGATGTTTAAAAATCCTGACAGTAGAAACCAGCTAGATTTTGATAGCTGCAGAAAAAGGGGGTCAAATAAGAAGGATAATTCAGAAAAAAACTGGGAGTTTTGTAAACCTGGTACCGAATAAATACATTTACACTAAACAGCATGATTCTTTATGTGAAATTGCTTGATGTACCTAACATTCTCTGTCAAAATGCTCTAAAGTATCATATGAGCATATGTATCATATACATTGCTCATAGAAAGAAGAAGAAGAGGGAACTTCAGAAAAAAAGGTTACAGAAATCCAGACTTGGTACCCAAAACAGGAATGATGAGACCAACACAAAAGATCACATACAGAATCAGGCTTGTCAAGTCAAATGGTTCATTGGCTATAGCTCAGTTCTCTTGGGAATGTTTGTTGGGAGTCAGATAAATGTTGCATAGACTTTTCTTATAGACTTAATTAGACGTAGACTTAATCTACTCACATACAAAGTTCCCTGTCTCCCATTACAGCATAGTTTCTGAGGTTTTAAGTATCTATAATTCTTTCTTAGGTAGTGTGTGTCACTAATTTTAAGATAGGGACTAGGCACTTAGAGAAATTAACAATGGGGTTATATAGATATATAAAAGCAAGTACCAGAGATGAGAAATAAGAATATTTTTAGAAGCATTCCTCTTCTAATCATTTCATCTTAGCAATAGGCCTAGGGCTATAGATTCAAGGGATACTGTCAAGAGAGAAGAAATGCTTACTGAAACTCATGGTTCATACCAGCTTGGTATGAAAAGCATGCTTAGAAGATGTTTGCCTCACATTTTAAGTTCTCTGTCACTTAAACCATTGCTTTATTATCTTTAAAGCACTAAGTGTAATATAAATCACAGACTACACATACCTTTTTCTTTTTTTTTTATCTCCATAAAATCTTTCTCTTCCTATAATGATTTGAGGAACAAAATTATTTGCTCACTGTATGGTGTTACACACAGTTAATAGAATATCCATGTTTCTTTCAGTGGATATCCAATTGATGTACCTAAATTCCTTTAGTACTAAATTTAAACCCATCATGGGAGTACTATATGACATTTTACTGCTACTATAGTTTGTTCTTCTCAATGATGCATGGCCCATAATTGGATTGAAACAGATCTTAAAAGTTAGAAACACTCAGTATATGTTATAAGGAAACAGCCACCAGCTGATTTGTTTCAAGATACTAATTTGTACTTTTAAAAAGGGTAGTTATGTAAGGTAGGAAACACAGACAGGTTCAATGCATAAAACAATAATCCACAAGCTGAGGAACGTAGAAAATTTTCCCAAGCCAGAAAGTATAATCTATCATCTACTGACTCACCTAATCTATGCAAATTTGCAATGTGCTCAGCAGAGAGTAAATGTGGTATCAGCAAGGATGGATGTTCCATATAGGCAAAAAGCAATGTTTATCCAGATGATGCAAAGCCATCTTAATTTGTGGCTCCTTTAGACCAAGAACAAAGCAAACCATCTGCAACCATAGCTACTAGCTCAAATGTCAAATTTCTCTCCTAAATGTACTACAGAGGCAGCAGCAGCTGACAGGCAGTCCAAGTGTAGAGGATAAGTGGATAATAGAAATGCCAGGAAAGACCCCTTGCAACAACTGAGGAAAGCCAAAGGTGAAAACAAATGCTACAGTCACTTGTGCGTGAATATTTGTGAGTATTGCTCTGCCCTGCACTGAGCAGCACATGTTCAGCATTGCTTCTGTCTTCCTCAACCCCTGTCAGAAGACACAATTCTTTTTTCTGTCCTTATTACTGGAAATGCAGACTGCAGCTACAACAACAACATCAAGTGAAAACCTGACCTACTCAGCAAAAATGTAGCCAGGGATTCTCACTTGTTGCCTCATGTCGAAGTGCATGGAAATTCTGCTGTCTGCCCAGGCAGAGCAGAAAGCTGAAAGGATCCTTCACACATGGTGATCCTGCAGGTACATAGAGCTCCAAAACTCAGAACCTGGGCCTAGCAGGCTTACTGGGACAGGTTGGCAAACCACAAAATTTTGAATAGGTTTAGCTTTTGTCCTCTTTTATACTGTTTTTGGATGGGACGATACTAATGGACAGGTCTGACTATCCTAATGTTTTGGAAGGTCATTCCTTTTTCTGTAACTCACATTTGAGTGAGCAAGTGAACATATATTTAATACTCTTTTCTCTCTCTCTCTCTCTCTCTCTCTTTGGTTGGTTGGTTGGTTTTACTTTTTTTTTTCTTTGTTGTTTTTGACATTATTTTTTGTGGGTTTTTTTGGTTGGGGTTTTTTTTGGGGTTTTTTTTGTTGTTTTGGTTTGGGGTTTTGTTTGTTTGTTTTTTGTGGGTTTTTGGTTTTGGTTTTGTTTTTGGTTTTGGTTTTTTTGGTGGTTTTTTTTGTGGGTTGTTTTTTGTTTTGGTGGGGGTTTTTTGTTTGGGTTTGGGTTTTTTTTGTGGTTTTTTTTTTGTTTTGTTTTGTTTTGTTTTGTTTTGTTTTTGTTTTGTTTTGTTTCTGTTTTCGGGGGTTTTTTGTTGTAGTTTTTTGTGTGGGTTTTTGTTTGTTTGTTTGTTTGTTTTTACGTAAGAGAAGCCAAACAAGAGAGCAGAGGAAGACTCCAGGAACAGGGCAATTCATCTACAGCACATCATACCTTTAAATTAAGGTCCTTGTTTAACCATTGTGAGTTTTACCATTGTCATGCTGATATCTGGCGTGCTGAATAAGCTTCTTTGGGACAAGATAGTATTTGAACGTGTATGCTCCTATGTGTAATTTACATTTGGGGGGGTGGGGGTTGAGATACATCACAATTTACGTCACTTTTTCTAAAGTGCTTACAGTATATCAGAAGGAATAACTGTTCTTCTTTTCTGAAGGATTATTTTAAACCAAGAACCAGTGCAGTACTGTATTGTTATAATTATAATTACAGAGGAAAGGAAGAAGCAAAACATAAAGGAACTACACGAAATACTATTTTGACAGAGTTCTTAGATGACATTTGACCTCTGTGAACAGTAACTGTTTATCTTCTCTCTGGAATAAAAAACTCTTTTATCCATATCCCATGTTGCATTCTGACAAAGACAAATGTTATAAATGCAAAGTCAAATGCATATAAATGCATTAAAATTTGAAATGGTTCTTTGTCACTGAAAATGCAGTGTTCTGACAGGAGTATCACCTGCTTCAAAGAAAGCACAAATATTCCTGCAGCAAGCAGCTTAAGGGGAAAAAAATTTATTCAGTAGAAATCTCTTTAAATAAGAGAACAGTATAAGAACAGAATAGAACAAATGACAATTTAGTGTTCTATAGTCTACTTTAAACAGTATTCCTGAAGGAAAGTTAATTATATGAAGTTTGGGTTTAGTCACCTGGTTTCAGATACCCAATATGGCTCACACAAAGCTTGCCATAGCCCTTCTGTAACACTTCAGCTTTGCTTCAACATCACCATCACCTTTTCAATATATCAAGGTTATAAATTCAGTTTGTTTACTGACACTTTTTTTTTTTTTTCAGCACATTCAATTTGGTTACATATCATAAATATTTGAAAACCTACTTCACAACGTATTTATCATCTGATGGGTCTGACTAGATGGCATAAAAGAAATCTAATTTGAGAGAGTGTTAACTCTCCAAGTTTGATTCCTTGAGATGGTTGGAGTGTGCTGATTAGATGATAGATTGGCATGATAGACAGACATAAATAAAATTAACAAAGAAATCTCCCACCTTGAGGCACTATCTGATCTTCCTGCAGTTCTGTATGAAAGCAGTCAAAATTCTAAATAATAACTACTACTACTAATAATAATAACAACAATAACCCCATATCTTCTGAAGGCCTAAATAATACATACCCAGTTATGCACACCTCTTTTGGCCAGGTTTTCGTGTTTTGAGATTTGCTTAATCCTCATGAAAACTAGAGGGAAATAATTCTTTTGAAACTATTTATCAAGGCCTTCCTGAGAAAGGAAACTGAATTCTTTAAAATTGCCTTAATTTTTTTAAAGATATTAACCAGGTGAAGTATATGACCTAGCTCCTTTGCCTAATTAAACCAAACCTTTCCTAAATATTTCTTTAATTTGAAATGAATCTTCCATATTATTAAGCTTTACAGTAGATTGAAAACAAGGAAAAGCTTGCATTACTCATAAGTTTAAAAAAATTGTCATCCTATTTCTGATAAACAGACCTCTTTCACACATGTTCCTTAAATTTTTGCTGCAGTTCCCTGCCATGAAATCAGTGCACACATTGCTGAGTCACAAGGATGCCACTATTCACAAGCACCAGAATCACGATACTCCTTTGCAGTAGCAAATTGTAGACAATTCTATTTCCACCATTTCTCGCTCCTTAGTGTTCACCTATAATGCACCCACAACTTATTTAAGAGACCATATAGGAAGTCCTATATGTGACTTCACATGTTTTATGCCCTTAAAAAGGCTCACAATATTACATTATATAACATCCGCTATGCAGAAATTATGCAAGCAGCAACAGCTTTATTTAAAATACAAACTGTAATTTCCCATCATCTTTTTGAGGCTCAAAATATGGTCAGCCTACTATCTTGAGTGCCATGTCACTATTCTCTGAGTATGGCAGTACTCAGAATATTCAAAAGGAATTAACTGTAACTATACCAGTAGGAAGGTGTTTGCATGATGAAAGAAGTACCAATGTAAAAAAAGACTTTTTAATGTTTTGGGAACCAAGAATTTATGGGACCAAATTTGTAACAAAAAATAAGCAAGAAATGCTGTTGGTGAGGGGATTTTTCAAAGGCATCACACTAAGATCATGATACCATGTAGCAGAAGATAACATTAAAATTCAGAGAAAGTATAACTTACAGTACTATTTCTTTTTTTTTTTGACAATATTCCTGTAAAATGGTTTTCCATTGTACAGGAAAGCCATTCTGTTTTGGTTTTTTTCCTCATTAAATGCTCAAAAAAGAACTTAAATTGAATAATTTCTGTGAAAAAACTTGCTAGGTTACTGTCCTGGTTTAGGGCAAATTTGGGAAGAAACCTCTGAAGGGGTTCCTCTGGAAAGCAAACCCAAATGGCCTCTACCCCAGCCAGTCTGGGAAAAAACTTCCTCAGAGAAAAGTGGAAAAAACGATTTATTTAACAAACAGGATGCCCACAAGCACAAAGAATGAATAACATGAAACAATAAAACCTCTCACCACTGCAAAGAGAGATGGCAAAGTGAGGCAGTCCCTGCCCTGGGTGCAGCTCAGCTCCCTCATCTCCCACCAGCCCCGCTCCCCCTGCAGGTGCCGGCCCTCGCTGCTCCTCTGGGGTTGTCACTCCAGAGCAGATTGAAACAGCCCCAAGGAAAAGGGAAAAAAAACCAACCAAAAAACAACATTCCAGGGAGCTTCTCTGCCCTAGCTAGCTAAAACTGACTAAGCACAGGAGATCTCTGCCCCACCACTGTCTGTGCCTCAGAGCAAGGCCGCAGCCAGGCCGTGTGGGACTCGGGCAGTTTGCTCAAAACAAACTGCTGCTGCTGCTTCTTTCTCCCCCTTCGCTCCCAGAATGAGTTTTGAAGGTACAGAACTTAATAAACAGCATATCGTAAGGTCACACTAGAACAGGTACCCTGACTGAAGGCAGTCTCAGTTGGGAATATTTGGTCAAGAGAACAACTGGAAGCAAAACACCCATGGTGAAATTATGAACAAATTGTAAAGCTCTCTACAACCTTCTTAACTGTTCATAAGAACAACCAATTTGTCCCTTTCTATAACTTCCAGGCTCTACAGGGTGACTTTTGGAATGGTGCCAGTGCTGGAGACCACAGCTATTACCTGATGGCTATCTCCCAGTAAAAAGGGTAGTCAAAATCTGGAAAATGTCAATGGTGTGGAAGGGTTTTGATAACTATGAAATAAAGAGAGTATAGTCCCAGAGCCATCTGGCAGCCACTCTGGTTAACTGCTCTTCAACCAAAAAAAAAAAAAAAAATCCTGTTTCCTTTTAATTAACTCACTTTGCTGCTCTTTTTATTAGCTGTAAGGAGAAAACACTCCACATTTAACACAGTAGTAGAAGTCAGTGCAAGGTACACATTGCAGAAATGATACTGAAATATCACATAATGAATAAATTATTCTATCACATATGACTGATGAAGAAAAATAAATTAGTAGACACAGGAAAAGGAGATATGGCACACAATGCAGTTTGAAAGAAGAGGGGAAGTCAGCAAGATACAGATGGCAGGAAACATGAGGAGGAAACGTGAATGGGTTAGACAGTCAGCAAAGAAAGGAAGGAAGGAAGCAGGCTCCAAAATAAAATAGGAGGTGATGGTGCACCTCAGTTTAGGGCTGTGTCTCAGAGGTAAACTGCAGAAAACCTGTAGAGATTGCAAAAAGAAAGGGACAGTTTGGAACTGGGTTTTTCACCTGAGGAGTTTCTTCAAGGGAGTCTGTTTCTAGTCTTAGTCCAAGGAGTGAGATGGGTTGCAGAGGTCTGCAGGTAAGACTACCAGAGGAGTTACAGGAAGAGGAAAGGGAATTAAAGGGAAAGTAAAGACAGACAGGCCACAAGATTTCAACCTAATTGGACAATGCACTCAAACAGAGAGATGTGTGCACCTCATGAAATTCCACTGGGCCAAGTGCAAGGTCCTGCACCAGGGCTGAGGCAAGTACAACACAAACACAGGCTGGGCAGAGAATGGATTGAGAGCAGCCCTGCCCAGAAGGACTTGGGGTGCTGGGCTGAGAGCTGGACATGAGCCAGCCATGGGCACTGCCAGCCCAGCCAGCCAGGGGTGTCCTGGGCTGCAGCCAGAGCCCCGTGGGCAGCAGGGCAGGGAGGGAGGGGATTCTGCCCCTCTGCCCTGCTCTGCTGGGACCCCACCTGCAGAGCTGCCTCCAGCCCTGGGCTCCCAGCACAGGGAGCACATGGAGCTGCTGGAGCAGAACATTAATAGAAAGATGATAACAAGGCTGGAACACCTCTCCTCTGAAGACAGTTGACGCCTGTTCAGCCTGGAGAAGAGTCTGGGGAGAATTTTAGCAACCTTCCAGTACCAAAAAATGCTACAGGGGAGCTGGAAAGGGTCTTTTTACAATGTGTATGTAGTGTCAGGACAAGGGGATGGGGAATGGTTTTAAAAGCATAAACAATAGTTTTAGAACAGATCTTAGGAAGAAATTCTGTACTGTGAGTAGGGTGAGGCACTGGAACAGGTTGCCCAGAAAGGTTGTGGCTGCCTGAACCTGAGAAGTGTTCAAGGCCAGGCTAGAGGGGGCTTTGAGTCTCTTGGTCCAGCAGAAGATGTCTTTGCCCATGGAAGGTGTCCTTGCCCTTTCCAGGAGTGTTGGAAGTAGGTAATGTGTGAGCTCACTTCAAACCAAAATCATTCTCTGATTGTGTCAAGGGAAATACAAGTAAGCAGTCATCAGTGTCCACAGAATCCTGTTGTAATGCATCATCTTTAGAATTTTCTGGTGTTATTTACGAAAAAAGTCAGCAAACCAATCAGCAGCAGAAATCAAACAAAATTTGCTAGGTACCCACACTGTCTGCTAATTGCAACAGGGTGAATGATTATTAATGAGATTCCCATTATACTTAACATTGTCTGAGTTTAACTGTTAGTGTCTCTCTAGCTAACAAATATATTTTGAACATTGTAACAGAATGGCTGCAGTTAAAAAAAAAATTAATGTAATACCTAATTGTCATGCTTCAACAGCAAAGAGCATTAAATACCATTCAGCCTCTCGCTCACTCCCCCAGCCCATCCTAGTAGGGTGGAGAATTGGAAAAAACAGGTAAAATTTATGGGTTGAGATAAGAATAATATAATAATTGAAAGAAATATGACAAGAATAAAAACAATTAAAAATTGTAATGCCAAGCAGAGAAAGAGTAACAGAACCCAAAAGAAATAAGAAATACACAATACAATTATTCACTACCTGCTGACTGATGTCCAACCCATCCTCAAAGAGCAGCCACCTTCTCCCAGCCAATCCCATCTAGTTTATATATGGAGCATGACATTCTATATTATGAAATAACTCTTTGGCCAGTTTGGGTCAACTGTCCTGGCCATGCTCCCAAACAGCTTCTTCTGCAGATCCTCACAGGCAGAACTGAGACTGAAAAGTTCTTGACTAAGAATAAGCACTATTCAGCAACAACTAAAACATAGTATGTTAATAAACACCATTCTCACATTGAAAACAAAATCCACATTATTGGAGCAGCTGCTGTGAAGAAAATGGACACTGTCCCAGCTGACACTAATGTTAGTGTGTCTACATAGCAGCCTTCACATATATACAGAGTTTTTCACCACATACTTGCATCCTGCTCTGCCAAATGCTCTGGAAGATCCAGAAGTCAAGAAGTCAGAAGGCATTGCTGAAGTCCTACTAACACACAAATGATTTCTAAGCCTCTCTCATTTTTTTAGAGGATTGAAGCTGTGCTACTGCTTTAAAGACTTTCACTCAGCTGAAGAATTTCACACAAACTATGTTCTTCATTAAAAAACCCCAAACAGGGGGGGTTTTTTGTTTGTTTGTTTGTTTGGGTTTTTTTTGTTTTGTTTTGTTTTGTTTTTTTAACAGACTCCTCACCAGTCTTTCTACAACAGGTTTTTTTCTCCATCTTGGATGCCCTAGGTGCTTATTGCCAACTTCCTAATTTGCAGACTTCTCAGCATACTAAGTGTTTGGCCTGTCAGTCAATGTCCGTTGACATCACAGAATGTTGCCTTTATGGATTTTAAGCACATGCCAAGCTCCCACTGCAACAGCAGCAATGGATTGTCACAAAGGCCCTAGAGATAAGCAGTGACATCATGCACTATTGTTACTGCTTTTGCTATCTCAGCAATATGCACACCCATACAGCCGAACACTTTGTGGGCTTCCTCTCCATGCTGTATTTCATCTCTTGCAGATGTGAGCCCTGTGAGAGTCACGGACTTATCCAAACACTTAGTTCTTCAACAGCAGTTCCAGTTCTGATGTAAACTGCTTGTGTTAGATATTTCCATGGTACGCTAAAAGCTGTAATCTGTATGTGTAATCCTCTTTATGTTGTGATGCAGCACAAGTTGGCTGTCAGCTAGGGTATTTGTATTGTCCCTGGACATTAAAAAAAAAAAAAAAAAAAAGGAGCTAAATCACCATAGTGTCATGAAATTGCAGCATATCGAGCTGCTTGTGCCATAAAGCTTTGGATGCTTTCCATAATCTGAAAAATATGTATTAAATTATGCTTCCCAAATCCCACCCCTGAAGAAACTGAAATGGTAGATAAGTGTTATCAAACACAGTCACCAAAAGAACTCATGTAAGTGCCGCCCCACAGCTTCCACAGCTCCTCCACTTGTGCATGTGATGTGTCCCCGGGCATGATGTCCTGCCACGGCAGAGCCCGGCAGCACTTCTCCGTTAAACAGCTCATTTTTTGCTGTGCCCAAATCAGCATTTCCAGAAACACAACCGGGACTTACTTGCCCGAGAGCAAGGAAAACTTCAGTGAGCCAAGAAGGAAGGGATGGAGTTCACAGAAGATAGCTCAATCCTTGTTTTATCCGTTTATTTATGTATCTGGCTAGCCGTCCGGCCCGCGGTTGGCGGGGCCGCCCCGGCGCCTCACGCAGCCGCGCGGCGCCACCTGGCGGCCATGCGCTGGCACTGCCGGGGCGGGGTCGGGAGCCCGCCCAGGCCCTGCGTCTAGCGAATTCACGGATTACCCATGTCAGCCTTGGAAACACATAATCACGGAATGATTATATGCAGGTGCTTTTGTTGAGGAGCTCCGGGAGCCGGGGTACGCAGACAAACCCAAATCTGACTCTGACAGTGATTCGCAACACACACGTTTTACACCCCTCTGCCACACAGCTACAAATTGACTGGTTACCCCAGATTGTTCCTAAGCAAAATTTCTTCTAATTTAGCCAAACAGTGATCATATTCCATTCCCCAACCAAAGTCATACTTGATTTAGTTAAAACAATAACCGTAGCTACTGCAGCTATAGCAAAGCCAACGTTCTATTCTCAAGGCCCGGCTGACCAGCAAGCCTGGGCCTTTCCCTTCCCAACGTTACCTTCCCTAACCACCACCACCCTTAGTTACCCACCTGCAGTTCTGCAAAAATCATTTTAACCCTATACTATCACCCACAGCAGCTGCTGTCCACGCTCCCGGGGCAGGCTTTTCCTTTCCTCACCTGGCAGAGATAAACACATCCCTGCTGCAGGCGGGCCCAAGGCCGAGAGCGACAGGCTCTCAGGAGTGCTCGGCTGGAAAAACGTCTTTGGCAGCAGCTACAGCGCGATGTTGAGGCACCAAAACAGTGGCTAGTGGCTGGGAGTTCAGCAGGAGCTGGCCTGTAGTCACTGCTTGTCATGTTTGGGTTTTTCTCAAGTTCTTTCCCAGGATCCTAAACTGGTGAACAAGGTCACACTCTGTAAACTCTCTTGTTTTTCACATTTCTCTCCTAAGGAGGGACTTTGCTCGTTGACCCTTGGTGTGACCAATGGTTCAAAGGATCACACGTCTTAGGTGGGCACATTGTAAAAAGGTATAAAAATAGGTTCTGAGAATAAACCAGCCCCTTTTTGGAGCATCAGCCTGCGGAATCACGAGTCCGCCTCTCATTCCTTGTGTCCCACAGTGACACTGGCCCTCTTTTTCTCTTGTGAGCCACAACTGGATCCCAGCCATGTTCTCCAGAATGTTGTGGTTTCCTCCTCAAGCTGATGATATCGACCATTTCACAGTGGCTACTGCCACTGCCTCTGAGAGTTGGTCTCGGGGTGGGGCAGCCTTCACACCTGCACCTCTGCAGCTCAAGGACTAAAACCTAGATCTGCTACTAAGCATCTTCATCTGTGACCAAAACCTCACAGTTTTGTCTTAGGCAATATCTGGGTTCTTTAGAGCATTGTGGTAGTCCGTAGGCTGTGTCAGATCCTTAGACTTAATCTTTAGTATTAGCATTCCTTCTTGTTAATGGCAGGGATAAAGTGTGTATGGAGAATCTGGTGGAAACCTTGACATAGCTTGCTAACGGGCCCATTAGACAGCAGTGCAATTCACCCCCTAATCCTCTATAGATCTCTGCTCTAAGTGAGGGGATAGACTTTCAGCTCAATAATTGGCTGCAATTTGGAGTGAAATCCAAATTGGAGTGAAGTGCAATTTGAGTGGAGTCCTCACAGGAGGCTGCTGACCATTAGTGTTAAGTAGTAAGAATGCATTGCATACTGAATCCTTTGGAAAAAACCTCTTCTGTTTCTAAAATTTTATGCTGAATGTATGTGGCAAATATCAGCTGATATTCTTCTCTTGTACTGTAAGAATGCTCCTCTCTTGGTTCCTCACCTTTACCCTGCAAGCTCTTCGGGGCTGGGACAAGCATTTATGTTTCCTTTTGTCAGAAACAACAGAAAACATAAAGCAGATAATAATAGATAATAAGTATTCACATTGTGCTATGATGTGATGTTTGCATACAGGTGAAGGAAATGCAGGGCAGAGATGCTTGAAAATTATATATCTTTCTTCTTAAAATATCAGTTTTTCAGAATTAATGCCTCCACAGAAATGTCTCTCTTTAGGAAAAAATGTATTTAGAAATGTATAATAAATATAAGGTGACTGTTTCAAAAGGCAAAACTGAAAGATTCCATTTTGGAATTTCAGCATTTAACTTTTTTCTACATCAACAGTATATAGTGTTATTTTAAAATTTTATATAAAAAAAAAAGCTAGAAATATACACAGGTTTGCAAACCATTCAGAGTCTTTACTCAGTTTTTTAGCTATATAAGCTATTGCTGAAAGGACTTCCAAGGAGTCTTTCCAAGCAGAATAGATCACCAGGGTTTCTTTCATGAAATACTGCTCAAATGAATGACACTCCAGATTTAATTGTTGATGTCTGTAAGTGTTGTGAGAGAATTCACTGTATTTTATTCTCTCTCCATGTAATAGTGAGCTTCACTGTTTTCTGTGTTCACTTTGAACAATAAGATCCTAAAATCTGTAGATTATCCATATACAATAATGTCATTATATTGTCCATTATTTA
The DNA here is from genome assembly GCA_027886175.1 of Phylloscopus collybita. NCBI lineage: Eukaryota > Metazoa > Chordata > Aves > Passeriformes > Phylloscopidae > Phylloscopus > Phylloscopus collybita. The sequence continues at coordinate 6,293,948 of JAJNNQ010000086.1, read as the reverse complement.
TTTTAATATAAGAGATAAGATTTGGGAAATTCTGCAAACCAGCCTTCTGTGTGATTTATTGATGAGTTTCTCCTTAAAGCCTGTTTCTTAAGGCAGAGATCCAGACTACTTCCACTGTATTTATTTTCTGATTACGTATGGACAGTATTATGGGATCTCACTTCTTAATGTCATATCTGGGTCACAAAGGTCTGAATCCTACCTCTTTAAACACGTCCTGTAGTATAGCTTCTTAATCAGACCTGACTGGTAGCTTTTCTATGCCTACATACACAGTACATGGAAAATACCTAAACTTACATGCTCATAAAAGAGTAGAATGGTTGTTGGTAGACTTTTCTCCTTTAAAATTAGATGAGATGTTGCTTCAGTGAAAACATTCTTTCACTGTTTATTTCCTGGATTATACATTAAAATACTCTTACTGGGAAAAATCAATGCAGTATATTTGAAAGTGTACAGAAGCAGTAAAAAAGGATGAAGAAAGTTGGGCATAATTTTGCACATTACAGCAATTGTTTCAAGTAAGATAACTGTATTTTGTATAATTATTAACTGGTTGAGTTTGAGTAAACAATCTAACTGGCCAGGGAAGATTATGAGCTCAATAGATAAAGAAAATTCAGACTGTTTATATATGCTACTTTCTTTGCCAGGAAACAAATTAGCTTGAAGCGTGTAACAGAATAAACAAAACAGACTCAGCTTTTCCCAGCATGATCTGTGAGGGCTGCAGAAGCCATGCATAACTTTTAGATTCCACCAATGATCTCCTGATGTTTTACACATAAAATATATGAACACAGCTAACAGATGCTCATAGATAGGGAAGTATGTAGCAATCAGTAGCATAGTAGATTATCAACAAACATAACAAGGTGGCTTGATTTAATACAGGTCAACATGTACATCCAATTTAATGTTCTCCAGTTGTCCTACACAATGACTGTATTAAAAACTCAATCATTCTTTTCCCCCCAAAATTTAGCATAGTTGCCATCTGTTTGCTTGTTACATCAATAAGATCTTGCAGGTGCTGTTACTGAAGCAGAACGAAAATAAGTAGCAAGATAATTCCTGTAATAACTCCTAAGTTCTGGTTGCTGAAAAATCAAACTCTAGCAAATGCCTTATGTCATCTTATTTAATCTGGAAAGCTTCCACTATGAATTTTCAGTTCCTCTGTTAATTATGTTTGTTTGTGCCATGCTTAAATCGGTTGTGCTATGAAGAGAAGAAATGATGGGTCAGGCTTCCTGTGGCTGAAAGAACTGATGCTGAACAAACAGAGGAGTTATTCCACATGGACTGTGGACTGTGTGTTTTCACAACGAAGCCTGTTCTACTCACTGCCTTTGAAAAAATCTCTGAGGCAGACAGACAAATGATGGCAAACCAAACAGCAGATATGACATATTTAACTATGGAATTTGAATATTTTAACTTTCTAATAGGTAGGCCATGTCAATTTTTTGTTCATTTATCTTTTTGATGAAAATATATCTGAGAACTGACAGATTTTACCCTTTTCATAAACTAGTTTTCATTGCAACAATATTTGCTCTCCTGAGGCTTATCTTAATTAAAGGTATAAAAATTTCTGTTTCCGAAACCAAGTGCAGACTTTGTCTGTGATTTCAGCCAGAGTATCTCACACATTTCTGCTGTGCAGTGTTAGGGAGGGAGGACTCTGTGGTGTTTTCTGTGCAGGAATGTTATCAGTGTTAGGCAGCAGTCCTAGTTTCTCTAGGGTTGTACAAAATGAGGCTTCATAATTTCAGGATGTGTAATTATACTGGGACACCTAAGCTCCTTCTTAGCCATTCACATGGAAACTCACTGTGGCACTACCTGCAGAGAACAACTTGTAACAACTCACACAGTCTTGAGTTTGAAGAAAAATATAGTAAAAGGTATGAGAGAACAGAATCTACTAAATGTAAAGTGGAAGGAGGGAGGAAGGACACACACACCTCTCTTGAGCCTTTTGGAAAACCTTAACCACCATATCTACAGGTGAGATCACCATATGTGCATTTATCATCTAAAATAACTTTATTCCCCCTTGTTAAGCCAAGACCTCTTTTACTACATATGATTGCAGACATGCTTAAAAAGTTCTTAACATCACCTAAATTCAGTGAGGAAAAGTATCTTGAAGAAGTGAAAAGTAGACTCATAGTCCTACAAAGTGGTGTCAGTGTGCTCATGCTTGATTCTTCAACTTCAGTAGCTGAAGATAGAAAAAATCTTAGTTCACTCATAAGAAAAAAAATTAAAAATCAATTCTCTGCGAACATAAACATATATTTTCACAGAAAAAAAAAGCAGGCAGTTTTAAAAGATGAGGGAAATTTGTAGTACTTTCTGTATAAATATAGCATACGAGGGTTTGAAAGACATGCTTGCAGCAGCTATACAACTCATACAGTTATTTTCTTTCCATTTTAGGATCAAGTCTTCTTCACCCATAGGACCTAGTAAATAAAAGAGTGCCTTAATGCATTAGTCTCTCTTCTCTCAAGTAAGATATTTCATTATTTCAAGGAGAAGGGAGTGGCTTGAGCATTTGTGTATTCAAGCGTGTCAAAAAAAACAAAAACAAAACCAAAAACCAAACAAACAAAAACCACAAAAACAAACAAACAAAAACTGAAAGGAAAAGCTGGAATTTGGAAAAAAGTACAGTAGTTCAAACTTTACTGTCAATCACACAAATACAACTCCCAGGATCATACTGCCCTGGCCAGAAATGCAGTCAGCAGTAAAAATGTATCAATGTTGTCTATTCTTGAACCTGTACCTCTGCACCTAAAAGCAGAATTTAGTTCAGTACTTATAAATATATCTGTTAGATCAATAAGCTAAGACAAGCTCCCCTTCTGTGACGTTTTTTGCTAAAAGGCCAGGCTGAGAACTGGAGATCCTGACAAAGGAATATCTTTTATTATGACTACTTGAGAAAGGTAATCTCTATCTTCCTCAAACTTGGAATAGTAATCTTGAGCAGCAGAAATCCTTATGCAACCAAATTCACAAGGGACTTTTGTTGAGCTTTTGAGGACCTTTCCAAAATTTTCCCTTTGTCCTTGACTAGGCTAGGATTTTTTTAAAATTTAATCATTACCATGATACGAATAATGACAGCATGGCAGACCTCTTAACTTACCTGGGTCCTAACGTATTAAACTTCTACCATATCTCTCAGGCTTTGAGATGCCTCTGTCAAGAAACAATTGCTAGCCTTAAATTCCAAAATTGTTCCATTTTGACAAATGAGTTTTTCAGAGTTGCATTGGGCACAGCAAGGCTTGACTGCTCTGGGAAGGAAGGCAAGCTGGGAGCCAAGTGTGACAGCAAGCCTGCTAGGAGCAGTGGCCTCACTGACAAAATCACAGAGTTTAGAATTAAGGTCAAAAGCTGATCCCAATCAGACACAGCCCAGGGTGAGGCTGAGCTGGAAAGTTCATTCCAATGGTCCAGCTTCTGAGCCAGACAGGGGAAGGTCCAGGACTGTGCCCAGACCAGCTGTTGCACAGCTGTGGCACCAGTGGTAAACCCACAGCTGGAAATGCCCCCTGGGAGAACTACAGGCAGGTCCTTCCCTACAGCTTTCCTCACTGCACTGGTGGGAGAGCCCACCTTGGACTCTAACAGCTCTTCACCCTTCACTTCAACTTCTTTGTCAGGATATTAAGAGAGACAGGACCACTGGGAGATGTCTTAAAACATGATTTATTTCCCCAGTCTCAAGGAGTGGAGAACATCTTCACTGCGTACACCAGGAGTTTGTGGTCAGTGGTTGTCAGTGATCACAAGATCACAGCTTACACGGTCTTTTAAAGATAAATTAGCCAATAAACTGTGGCCACAAAGAATGTTTTTATTATCACACCAATCCCTAATTAATTTGTATCACATGTCCTGCCGCAGCTTTTTAACCAATCATATAATGACACACAAACTTGCACTACTACACCTTAACTTCTTTTACTATTTATAGAACTACTTCTATATCTACACTTTAAAACCTTAAAACTTCTCCACTACCTAGCTTAATGTGTTTCTGTCTAAACACACATCCACGTTCTTGTTATGGTCTCCAGATCTGGAAGCCTTTTCCAAGGTCTCAGGTCGAACACTGTATTCATTACTGTGTTTGAGCCTGCACAAGATTTTGAGAATTTTCTGTGCCTTGATTTCCCACACTTCTTCACTCTGTCAACTAAATACCAGAAGATGTTCACAGTCACAGACCTGACAAATTTGACTTTGTACCAAAATTCGGAGATGTAACACACATACATAGACATCCATGCATACTTCAGTCAGCCTCAGAGAATAATGACAGAATTTCTTCACCTACTCTGGGCTTTGCTACAAAAAAAATTATAATTCTATTCTGAAAAGCAAAAAGTTATCCATTTGGAACAGTTGTTAGGACTTCCAATTAAGCTGGCTCACTTACTATAAATGGCCAAAAAAGACACTTTTGAAACTAGTCGCTGAAACATTTTGCTATGTATTTATAAACTAATCCTTGCATCTCTTTACTTTTCTGGCTGGCAAACCACATCAACCACTGTGGCAGTTTTCATTTCTCTCAGTGTACCTACAGGGTGCAATGTCACTATTTTACTGCAATACAGTTTCACAATAATACACCAGAGACATTTGGAAGAGGAGAGCAGTCTTGCCTGGATACAAGCTCTTATTTCACCTATTTTAGTTGGATCTTTCATGGCTAGTTTTAAAGGGTGCTGTATGTGTAGGTTGTATCAAGTTTGAAGCTACAGCTGTTGCTGCTACAGTAGATGAAAAAGAGCCATAAAAACAATTAGTTGTCTTTTAACTTTCTTTTGTTCAGGACAGGAAAAAGTTGGCTGCTTCTGTTTAAAAATACTACTATTTAGGAAGGAGGTATAGAGTGAGATTTCCACAACTGTAAGGGAACCTTTGACTTGTCTGTGCACAGGCCTTCTGCATCTCTTTGAGTGTGCTCCTGATGAAGGTTTTCCTGACTAAAGCCCTTTGAATTGTAATCCTAATGTGTGCTGTCTTGATGGATTAACAGGATTTATATTTGTATATTGATTAATTGAGCCTCAGGTATATAACTAGTAGAGTACCTGTTTGTGAAGCAGCTTTTTGTGGAACTTTGGAGGGCTTTGTGGGGGGTGTTTTGCTGGGTTTTTAATACATGGTTTTTAGACTCTATTTGCTAGGGTCTATTCTTTGATTCAACATATCACTGCCAAATGAATTGCATTAATCAGAGACCTTGGTAGGATTCAAATTACAAAGAGCTTTTACTTAGAAAGTACTTCTAGAGATAGAGAGATTTCATGCAATATTTTTTTCATATTTAATAGGCTGTCTATATGCTGACAGATTAATGTAAGATACAAATATATGTAGACTATTTTGTCTCTTTAATGAAACTTTGATTTGTTATGGCTGCCTTGGGAATTTTTTTTAGTATTTCATTTACTAGTCTGAGTTATCCTGCAGAGCTCAGACTTTACTAAACCATATCAACAGGCATTTTAGGAGGTCTAGATGATAGGAACATGGCTGAGTCTGTAATCCATAGTTGAACAGGTATTTGTGCAATGACCTTCACAACACACTTTAACTGTTGCTTAAGCCTGAAGGGGTCAGGCAATTGGACTGGATGATCATTTGATGTTCCTTACAACTGAAAATTCCACTTCTATTCTATTCCATTCCATTCTATTCCATTCCAATATAAAACATACACTTATTAACCAGTTAGTAATTGCCACAAATAACAACCACATGTTACCAATAAAACAATCATTTAAGTATTGTTATTCTGGCATACCTAGTTTAAATGTCCAGCACAAATGAGGACCATCAGAGCAATATTTTATATCTTACAGTTGTGTCTTAGCATCCAAATGGGTTATCTGGATGATGTGACCTGGAATAAAACCATATTTCATTTGTAACATTTTTGTTTTGTTTTGTTTTGTTTTGTTTTGTTTTGTTTTGTTTTGTTTTGTTTTGTTTTGTTTTGTTTTGTTTTTGGAGGTGTAAAAGGCTGAAACAGTAGATAGTTTGTTTAACTCAGTAGGCTGAGTCCTAGTGCCATGCAAAGGAAGTGATTTTAGCTGTAAGAAAGAAAAATCACTTTTATTAAGCTAGTTTAGAAGCTTTGTGTATTTGCAGGACTATTTAATTGGTTTTAATACAGAAATTAATGTCTTGTTACATAGAAATTGCCATAGTGAATGAAGAAAAAACTTAAATCTTACTGTCTTAGTTTGGAAATACAGGTATCTGCCAGGGAAAGTTGAAGGTCCCTTTGGAATGGAGAATGTAAACCCCCTCCCTCCAAATTATTATAATTTTGCAATTAGGGGCTTACAGGCAAAGATATGGGAATAGGAATAACAGTTCTTTACTAGGAATATCAAAAAATATATATGTAGTAGTACAGAAAAAATGAGCAAGCAAGCAAACAAAAATCCTAGAAAACCCTGACAGAGTCAGAGCTACAACCTGACACCCTGTTGGTCAGGGTGTTGGAAACAGTCCACAGTCAGTCCTCCTGGAGTGGCAGAGGTGGGTCTGTTGCTGAGAGAAAAGGGTCCAGTGATGGTGAGAAGGGTCCAGACCTCCTCTGGGTGTCCAGTAGAACCAGATCCCCGGTGTTCCTACGTCTCAGTTTTTACCCAGGCAGGAATGGTTGGCTCCCCACACTGGGTGGAGCATCTCACAGTGGGATGATGGAATGTGTCCTGTCCTTGGTGAGCCTTCATGGCCCATCAGCAGAGGATGTCCCCCTGGAGGGAGGATGGGTGGTGACAGAGATAACAAACCCTGCCCCACCTGGTTTAACAGCTGGCCCATTATCAGAAGGCATCTGCCCCTCTCCCCCAAGAGTTACAAGAGATAAGGAAAAACATCTCCCCAACTGCTTTCAACAGATGAAAGAGAATACACATTTTTGGTTCCATAACCCAAGACACTTATTAAGTCTTTGCTAAAGCAGCAGGAATATAAGGACCTTGGGGAAGTTCTCTGAAGTACAAGGGCAGGAAATAATCCAGTCATGAAGAAATACTCCTCTTAATCAAATAAAAATACTTTGAAATATAAAAATCTGGAAATAGATTTGTAATAATTCCTTCTGTAATTGTTGGTATGCATTTGTTATTTATACTAATGTAAATCTAGATGTTGACATTTTAATTTGCAAAGTATGCTGTGGGAATTGGCCAAGTTGAAGCAACTCTAATGCCTAAGGCCATGGGAAACCCCTTTCTAGCTGTGGTGAGTAGTAAAGGTTCATGGGAGTTTGCATTTTAATGAAGTTGTTCCATATAAGGTTATGTTTTTATGATTGGTCAGGTATGTTGTACAAATATGGTTATGTTCCCAGTTGGAGTTTCTGATTGGACCTTACCCTCAGACCTACCCTATAGATTGTCATGTTTCCTCAGTTCCAAGTCTTCGGTTGGTTACCCTCCCAGAGTTCTCCTAGGTACTGTGCACGGTTTTGGGGCACACCCCTATTTCTTTTATCTGTTATTAAAGTGTTCCTTTTTACAGTGCCAACCATAGCTCCCACTCCTAATTATTTTCTCACCACCCTCTGTCCTGAAGTCAGGAGACCTAAAGGTTTATCGCAGATAACCTCACTGTGATAGTATACCTTATATTCTGCTAGACATTAGTTCTTAAAGGTATTTTTAATTAACACAATTCTTAAGTAATGTTTCCTTGCAGGAATACTCCTTGGTTAATTTTACAATGTGTCAGCAAAATTATTTTAACCAGTTTAAAATTTTCTACCTTTACTTTATTAAACTGAATGTTTCCTTTTTCTTTTGTCACATGAGATTATATTTACATTATCTGTGTTTTAAACTGGAACACAATATACTTTCCGAAACCTAAAACCATCCATCTGAATTTTCTGGAGATGACATTTCATTTGCAGTTCTGTATTTGTTACTGGTGTTTTTAAAGCTTCTTGTGCTGCAATTTCAGAGTTTGTGGGATGCCTCTGAGTAACTGTACTTAAATAAATCACTTGTAGTATGTACATATAATAATTCTCATGCTTCTAAGAAGTATTTGCTCTGCTGTGAAGTACACATAGTATCTTGTTTGGTCAGAAATATCCTGAAATAAGCAATTGTACAACATTCCTGACAAAGAATGGCAACTCCAATTGAAGCTGCTATTCATGCACACTGTACAAATACCAAGCACCTGAAAAAAAAATAAAATTATTGAAAACTACTGGACAAAATTTCTGCAGAGAAAATGGAACACAAGAAAGCACATGCAGGCATGACAGTACAGGGTTTACAATAGAATTTTTTTTACAGGAATCATATTCCCATGTCCGCCTTACTGTACTCTGTCACAGTTATCTTTGAAATCCTCTGTGAGAAAGGATGAACTTGATCATCAAAATTTTTTCTCTCATTATAAAGCATAATAATATAGGGTTGGAAAAAGAGGTGTCAGTCCTTGATATAGTGATCTTGATGCAGTATTCTATATGCTCTTTCTGGGTGCAGCATCAGTATGAGAAGCTACAGTTTGGCTTCCTGAGGAAAAAAAAATGCATGGTCTGAATACTGGAAGATTTAAAGATATTAAAAAGCTTAGAAGTTATTACCTGCACAGATCCTTCTATTTATGTGTTTATTTAGTCCTTTGAATACAACATGGATGATAGCATGGATGCATCAGTTGAATCAGAGGGGTCTTACGCAACCATTAAAAATTAATTAGGAAAGACTTAAGGGATTTTGTATTTTGTTTTTACTGGAGTATAACCACGAATCAGCAAAGCATGTCTTCAGAAAGAATTCTCACTTGTTCTTCAGCTAAAGGTACAAAAGCAAAATTTTTGCAGAGTAGTAGCAGTCCTCTATTTAGATGAACATTTTCAGCCAAAACTTCTTGCATTGCCATGGAATGATGAGTAGATGCACCATGAGGAGAATTCACAGAGGGTCATTTTAACCTTTACTGCCTCATTTCTCCTGTTTCCTTTTATGCCATACCCTGTGGTTGTAGGGGGTTGATTCCTAAAGAGGATGTTTTTCAATATAAGCCTAAACTGAAAAGACATATCCTCTGTTGCTGAGGGATTTAGGCTCTTACTAATAATACAGGTACTCTACTAGCCTATCTTGATCTTTTTCTGTAACTCACATCATTGCCTCAAAGTATCTGAATTGGGCTTGCCTTTCCATAAGTCTGTCTGCATACAAGCCTGTTTCAAGCAAAAGTGATTTTAGAAAAAAGAAAGAACCGAACCGAAGAATAGACTAGACTAGACTAGACTAGAATAGAATAGGTGTCTTGGGTTATGAAACCAAAAATGTGTATTCCATTTCATCTCTTGAAAGCAGCTGGGGAGATGTTTTTCTTTATCTCTTGTATCTCCGGGAGGAGGGGGGCAGGTGCCTTCTGATAATGGGCCAGCTGTTAAACCAGGTGGGGCAGTGTTTGTTATCTCTTTCACAATGAGCCTTTAAGACTCCTCAAGCTGTTCTTCTCCCCAGGCTGCTCTATTGTGAGATGCTCCACTCAGTGGGGGGAGCAAATCATTCCTACCTAAATAAAAACTGAGACACAGGAGCACGAAGGCATCCACTGGATTCCTGGAGGAAGGCTGGACCCTTCTCACCATCACTGCGCCCTTTTCCCTCAGGATCATCTCTGCTCCACCAGAACCACCTCTGCCACTCCAGGAGGACTCACTGTGGACTGCTCCCAACCCCCTGACCAACAGGGTGTCAGGTTGGAGCTCTGACTCTGTCAGGGTTCTCCAAAATTGTTGTTTGTTTGTTTGCTGGTTTAGTTGGGTGGTTTTGTTTTCTACTACATTTGTATTGTTAATATTCCTAGTAAAGAACTGTTATTCCTATTCCCAAATCTTTGCCTGAAAGCCCTGAATTGCAAAATTATAATTTGGCAGGGGTGAGGGGTTTTCATTCCCCATTCCAAGGGAAACTCCAGCTTTCCCTGGCAGATACCTGTCTTTCCAAACCAAGACAATAGGTCTCAGTGAGTACAACAGAACAATTCCCTCTGTTGGCTGTTGGGCTGTGATGTGTCTGATGCACCCCAGGACAGGGTTTCCCCTCCTGCAGGCTGAGGTGAAGCCTGCTGTCCCCCAGGCTCCTTTCTGCAAAGCAGCTGTCCAGCCAATCCTCTCCCAGTTCAGGCTATTGCCTCTTGTTACTCAATCCCAGGGTCTCAGCTTAGTATCACCAGCAAATCTGTCAATTCCTGTATGCAGATAGTTGGTAAATATATGGAACAAAACTGGTTCTAGAACTGAGCCCTGCAGAGCAGCACCATCAGCCAGTCAGACACATTCACATCAGCACTTTGTGCAAGTGCAGCTTGTACTTTCTCATTGCACAGTTAGACGATGTTGTGAGGGACAGTGTCAAAAGCCTTTTTAAAATCAAAAAACAAACATGAACTTTGAACGAAGCCTTCCCTTCATCCTCTGGGTAGGTGACCTTAGCATAGAAGAGTTAAAATTAGTTAAGCAGGACTTTCCCTTTCTGAATCCATGTTGACGGTGCCTGAAGATTGCATTGTTCTTTGAATGTCTTTCAGTGGTATCCAGTATGTTCTTCACCATAACTTTCCCAAGTCCTGAGGTTAGACCCACAGGTCTGTCATTCCCTGAGTCCTCCCTCACTTTTTTTTTTTTTTTTTTTTTTTGTAAATTGGAAAAACACAGCCAACTTCCAGTCAGTGGGGACCTCTCTTATTTCCCAAGACCCTTTATATGATCAAGAGGGGTCATGCCATAACATCCACCACTTCTACCAGTACCCTGTAATAAATCCCACCAGACTCCATGGGCTTGTGAACATTCATGTTATATAGACGATCCCTTACAATTTTAGTGTCCAGGAGTGGAATGTGACTGTTCCCACACTGCTGGTACTGCTGACTCAGGGGACCAGGCCACACAAGACCTGTCACTTTACTAAACACTGACAAAAAAAAAAAAAAGTCATTGAACGCCTCTGCATTTTTTTCATCCCTATTAGTCAGGTGACCATCTGCAACACATTTAGATTTTTGTAGGTTCTGCAAGAAATTAGCAGCTATGTACAGGAGAAAGAAAACTAAGTCAGGATTTCTCTGGAGTATTAACTCCTCAGTTAGCCATTTAGGAGGTTTCTGTGCTGGCAGCTGGCAATGCATGTACTGGCCAAGGTATTAGAACACCAGAAATCAGCTGCAGTGCATCCTGTCACGTCTCTTGCTTAAACTGGAGTGACATGAAAAATAATAACAGAAAACACAGAAGAGCAAAATGACTAAAAATGAGAACTGAACTCATAATGTAAGCGAGGAAGGGAGGAGTTTGATTCTTGGATTCTTTTTGCTGAATGGCAGCATGAATATGGGATACATTAATAGAAATTACATTTCTTTAGGCCCTATGTTCACTTGTTTCCTTCTTTGGGGATGAAATTTGTTCTTTTTCGTGGTTGTCATGTTTCAGTAGATAGATATGGACGCTTATAAATGATTATAATGATCCTAACCATTTAGAGTGTATTCAACACGAAAATATTGAACAGCCAAAAAAACTTTTGCTCTAGATGGAAGAAGATGCCATCATCTAATACTTTTTTCTTTTTCTATTTTCCAAGAACTGACTCTTCCTTATTATTGGAACAGAGTGCAGGAATACTTGTGTTGTTAAGAATGTAAAACAATGTAGGTTTATCCTAGTTGAAATATTCCCCACAAAGTTGACACTGAGCAATTTCTCTGACAAACTACTAATATTAATAAAAATGAATAGGCGAGTCTGCGCTGGTTTTGACTGCGTTGAGGTAGTTTTCTTCACAGTGCCTAGTGTAAGGCTGTGTTTTGTTTTTGTGCTGAACACAGAGCTGATAACCCAGAGATGTTTGTGTGGTTGCTGAGCAGGGATTGCACAGAGCCAAGGCTTCCCTGCTTTTCACATTGCTGTGCTGCTGAGGAGGCTGCTGGGCCATGGCAGGGGACACAGCCAGGACAGGTGACCCCAAACTGACCAAAGGGAGCTTCCAGACCATGTGGCATCACAGGCAGTGGAGAAAGGGGGGGGAAGAGGAAGGAAGGCAGGAATGTTTGGTTTGATGGCGTTTGTCCTTCCAAGGCACCATCAGTGGATGGGGCACTGCTCAGCTGGAAATGGCTGAACACCTGCCCACCCCTTTAAGGAGTTTGTAAAAGTCTTGTTTTCAGCCTTCTGTGTCTTTGGAGTCAGATACACTTTCATATAAACAAAAACTTAGGAAGTTTGTTACAAGTTCAGAGGCTGTGTAATTTATAGGATATATTTGGAAGCTCAGAGACTGTGAAAACAAACTCAGCAGTGAATTCATTCCTTGTGTTGTGTTGTCTGGGGTTTTGCCGTTCTCCTCTGTCTCCTTTAAGGAGTTTGTAAAAGCCTTGTTTTTAGCCTTCTGTGTCTTTGGAGTCAGATACACTTTCATATAAACAAGCCATTTGTTATGGTGAAATCTAGAGATGTTTACATTCTTTTCATAAAGGAGGAGACTGTTGACGGACTGCTGCATGGTCCAGTGTGGATGGAGAAGATTTCCTTTCTCCAATCCATGATCACTGCTGGAATTCGATAAATGCTGGTTCTGTAAATAAAGTCCTTCTTCTCTCCACCTCGGACATCGCAAGGTGTGGGTGAGAGTTCTTGTGTCGGTTGCGACAGTGTTGCTCTGCTTGTGTGTGTGGCTTTTTTTTGCTTTCCCTATTATAAACCTCCAATATCTCAACCCATGAGTTTTGTAGTTTTCACTCTCCTCAGTTCTCTCCCCAGTCCTGCTGGTGGGCAGTGAGGGAGCGGCTGCCTAGCGCTAGGCTGCTGCCGGGGTTAAATGACGACAAACACCATAAGGCAGTGTTTAAAAGCGGCAGTGATTAGAAGCAGCAGTGATTAGAAGCAGCAGTGATTAGAAGCAGCAGTGTCTACCAGCGCCGGGCACCCCGACTCCGCTGTGTCCCCGCCGCTGGCCCGGCCCGGCCCGGCCCGGCCCCGGGCCCCGCCACGCCCCGCCCCGGGCCCCGCTTCCCATTCGGGATTGGTCGCTGCCCTCCACCCTGGCCCGTGATTGGCCGGCGCCGGCGCTGCTGTGGGCGGGATTGGCCGCGGCGGCGGCGGGCGGGAGGCGGCGGTGTGAGAGGGCGGGGTGAGTGCGGGCGGGGTGAGTGCAGTGCGGGCCCGGCCCTGGCCCCGGCCCGGCTCGGCGGGGCGCCGATAAACGGGGCGGGTGGGGGTCCGGGCCACCAGCAGAGGCGCCGGGGGTGCTGGGGGCGGTCGGTTGTGCTGTGAAGCAGCGGCCTTGCTCCCTCCCACCGAGACGGGCCTGCGGCCGAAGGCCCCAGCCGGTGGGTCAGGAGAGCAGAGCGGGCGGGCCGTGGTGGCCCCGTGAGTGCCTGTCCGTGAGGGGCCGGGGCCGTTTGTGGGTGCGGGGTCCGCCGGGGCGAACACGGGCAGCTCTTCGGGGGCAAAGGGCTTGCACTTCATTCCCTTTCTTTGTTGTTTTAGTTCGGTTGGTTCGTGTTTGGTTGGGGACTTTTGGTCGTGTTTCGTAGCTTTTTCTCCCACAACACCGTGGCGGTGACTCAGTTTCCCCTCCCGTGGAAAGGGGAGGTACCTGCGTGGGGCTGCCTTGTGTCAGCCGCGGGTGTGAGGAGGGTGACTGGCGAGGTGATAGCGCTGGCATCGCTTCAGCGAGGTTGTGAAACACTCACACTTCTCTCTCTTTGCCTGAAGAGGGGAAGTCCGAGCCAGCAGCGCAGTCCCCAAACAGAGGGTCAGAAGGACCGTGCTTTGGGCCCAAAATCCAGGGGAGATTTGTCAGTGCTTTTAGTTGACGCGCCTTTTCTTCCGCACGAGTGAAATTAATTAACGAGAAGTTACACTGCCCGGGATGGGTTTTGCACCTAGGGAAGAGCTGCACCTCCAGAAGTTCTCTTGAAGGGCTTGTGGGAGCCCTTGGTGTTGGCTGCGGTGGAGCTGAGCGTTCTCAGGATGCCCTGCCCTGCACCTGGCTGTGCTGGGTACTGCTGGTGAATTAACACTGAAACGTGGGTTACATGGCATGTGAACTCCGTGGTGCACAAAAACTTAGGAAGTTTGTTAGAAATTCAGAGGCCGTGTAATTTATAGGATATATTTGGAAGCTTAGAGACTGTGTTTTCTGTACTGTAACATATTCAGCACTTCTTTTTTTCAGTGTAGTTCTTGATTTGCATTTGTCTGTGCACACAGTTCAGCAGTTTAGAAGAATGACTTTTGATTGGATTTTTGCCGCGCTGTCTAGAGGAAAATGTGTACTATAGCAATGAAGAGTGGTGTCAGACTGTTAGTGTTCTCTTTAATACAAAAATGAAGAATACATACTTTATGGGTTGAAATTTCATTTGAGAGACGTATGCTTATTTGAAATTGTGTAAGCAAGTGTGTGTAATAAAATAAGTTTACTTGTAGCTGAGTCAGACTCTTTAAGAGTTGATTTTTCTCTCATCCACTAAGAAGGGAGGAAGTCTGGAAAAAAGTTCACAGAAGTCTTTATTTTGAAGTTGCATTAAAATGCAGGATCAGGAAACTTCACTGAAATAGGCCCATTTTTAAAGTTTTCTTTGCTGATAGAGTGAATTTCAGTGCAGTCTAGTAAGGTGCAAGAGTTCTTGACAGATCAAAGCCTCATCAAAATAAGAAATATTTATGAATTGTTGCCTTATTAAGCTAGGTGTTCCTATGAAGATGTGTGCTTTGCAAAAGCAGTTTAGCATAGCAAGTGAAAAATACTGATAAGATGTATTACATGACTTCCACAAACAGTGTAATAGATAATTGTTGCAGGAAGTTGAGCCCGCATTGCTACCATTTTTACACAGTAATCTCCCTAGTGGCCCATAATACTTGTGGAGCTGAGTTTGTTTTGAATCTTGGATTTGTAGGAAGGCTGAATGAAACCAAAAGTATTACTGTGCTGTACCCCAGTAGGGTCTGTTTTTGGGGCAGACAGGTGGTTTGCAGGGTGAATAATGTTTGTTTGGCATCTGAGGTAATTGGAGATGTGGGTATCATTTGAGGCTGTCACCATAAAACTTACCATTCCATCAAGGCTTGTCCTAATACTTCTGAATAGTATTTTGACTGAAGTATGGGGAACAAATTTGTTCTAGTTCATTTATTCACTGATAACCCCCCTGCATTTTATTGGACAGGTCTGTAAGTCCAGTAGTAGCTTCAGTTACAATATCTATATGTTTAATAGTGTATTTTGACAGGTTCTAAAGGGCTACTTTGCATTTATTTCAGGTGGAAAATGTGTTTAGAGACTTCAGTTAATACCATGAAATAAAGGCTCAAGTTACAGGAACAACTTCAAATGTGGAATAAGCAGAGATAAACCCAGACTACTGGAGAAGGACAATGAGCTCATCTCAGCCTTCTGTTCAGAACATCCATGGACAGGGGTACTGTAACTGTCCCTCGAGGACACTGACCTGAACCAGTGTGTGGAACTTCAACTTCTCTGGTTTTGATAGCCTGGACTCAAACAAAACACACCTGCAGTTTATCCGGGGAGTGTCCTGAAGCGCTCATAGTGGTGCTGTGCACGTTTAATACGGGGGCAGTTGTCTGAGTTGTCAAGGTGCAAAATACAGTAGTTCTGACAAGAACTTGGTTGTCATACAGGCCACACCTGACTGTCTGTTTGTGTGGAGTAAGGCTATGATTTATTTATATGGGAAATTGAGGTAATTATTGATGAACTCGTAGTAATGAGTACAATACTATGCAAGGATGACAGAGTGGATGGTCATGCAAATTGGTAAATGCTCTTGTGTTGTGGTGGGAAAAAATATTTATAAATTCTGCTGCCAATGGCATTAATCATTCTGAGTAGCTTCAAAACAGTTTTTCAAATTCAATTAATTTCAAGTGTGATGTTTTTAGACTAAATCTTTATGCAGCATTTCAGGCAACTGATTATGTGACTGTGGAAGCAGAGAGAATTCCAGCTGGCATGTGTGTGTGTCCCTAGCAATTATTAAAACAGGACCCAAAAAGTTTGTGTTGTTCAGATTCTAAAGTCCCCTGTGATTTTTATGTATTGCTGTAACATTGTCAATATCTCTCTTCTAGAAGCAAAGCAGGGAAAAGAAAACCCAAGGTGATAACAAATTTGAGAGTTAAATGATGGCCACTAGTTAATCTTTATTCATTATGCATTTGGGGAATCAGATATTTACCTTTTGGCAGCTTAAAAAAATTGTGGTGTAGGGTTCTTGTCAGGAACCTACAGCAGTATTTTTGAGGCCTAAGAATTTGCTCCTAGGCAGTGAATCTATAATATGTTCCCATGATTGTAATAAGGTGCTTTAAGTGAAAACTAGTGATTTTTAAAAGGAGATGACAAAAAAAAAGTCAAATACTTGTACCATGCTCAGTAAACCCGGTAAAATTTCATACAGTGTATTGATTGTGTAACCTTTGAAAAACTTCTGAAAGATTTTTCTGAATTTTTCTAAATTCTAAAAATTTTTTTTTAAAAAGAAAAATTGTAAAAGTAATAAAAACTAATTTTTATTGACCTTCTGTGTGAAAACAAGCAAATAGTTACAGGTAATCATGTTGTAGCACAAGGTAGATTTTCCACTCCGTCCAAAAACAGGTATGTAGAACTGTGATTGCAGCCTGGGGACAGAATAAATATCTGAAATTCTGGAGCTTTGATTAGGGAAATGACTGTGGAGCTCGTAAGGACCTCAAACAGTTACCTTGTCAGCTTATCCTCGTTGCCAGCCCTTCCTCACAGTGATTCTTCACTAGATGTTTGTTTGAATATTTTTCTTTGAGCTGTGTTTCTGATGGATGTTCTTCAGCCTCCCCAGGCGGTCTGTTTGAGGAATGTGTCTTTACTGTGTCTTTACTGGTAGAAACGTTTCCCTTAGGGCATTTCCATGTGTCAGGGAAAACAGTGGTTTTTTTTGAAGCAACATATTTAAAAACTATATGCAGAGCATAAGATCTGATTCACGTTGTTGATCAGGATACAAAATGCAGCTCTATTTGCCAAAAGAAAGGGAAGCAGTGACTTGGCTTGTCGATTATGGTCCTCTATAATTCTCCATTGCACTTCTGCTTAGCTGAACATTGCCAGTTGTTGTCCCTTTTGTAATTCCCTCAGTTGTTTATTCCTACTTGACAATAATACCCCATGTGTTCTATTTGAGAACAGTCTTACTTCTTCACAGGTATATTGGAATCATCTCAGATTCTGTTTCATGACACTTCAGGTGAGCCCTCCTGTCTGTTGATTGCATCAGAGGCTTTTGTTACCCTTGTATCCAAGATAAAGAATTAAGTTTATGAAAGAAGAAGAGTCTGAGGTGCTGAGAGCTCACTGTTCTTCAGGAAAAAACCAAAACCAACAACAAAACAAAAAACCTCCAAACTTTGAAAAAGAAATTAAAAATCGCTTTTACTGCTTCTGATAGTGGATAAGATCTGATTATGTGTTTTGGGTTAACTTTGCTTTAATAAAGACAGTTGTATAAGATGATAGCAGTGCAAAAACACATCTTTGGGCCTTCTAGCCTGATTAATTATATCTCTCTGTCATGTAAGAGTTTCCATGGCCTGCACTTCTACCTTGGGATTATTCTGTCAATTCTAGCTGCTGTATTTATCAGGAGGAAAGAAAGTGATTGTTCCGGTTTCCTAAAGTGTTTTGGGGTCATATGCACTGACAAGAGTAAAAGTGTACCTCTTCTGCTTAAAGTGTAGACAAATCTTGGCATTTTGTTGATTATTGGCATCTATTGGAAGTGTTTCAGATCCAGAGGTGTGCTTCCTCCTCTATGAAGTTTATAATCAGAACTTAAACAAGAGCATGAGATGTGAAAGTCATAAGAAGAGAGGACAGATGAGGTGGGGGAATGGTGTCTGAATTTCTGTATGTCTTCTGACAAGCAATAGGTAAAAATTGCTACTTCTGCACCCCTAGTTTAGTACACCTGTTAAGAATACAAAAACTTGTGATGTTGGGAAGGAGAGAGATAAGCTTACCTGACGATTAGCAGTGGTGTATTAACAGAAGAGCTTGCTATTGGGACTACTGGTAAAATTAGGCTTTTTATTCTGAAAGTTAAAATGCTAGCTTTCTGTGGGAGGATGGGGCTTGCTGTTGCTTGGTTAATACATGGCATACACGTTGTCCTCATCTTTAAAAGCTTTTAGTACTGTAGTTGCTTAATCTTCCCTCTTGAGATTTAATGTGTAATTTCTGCTGAAGCTATTAGTTAGGATAAAAGCTGTAAAATTTATTTTTACAGTGGTAAGGCAAAACTGTCAGTTTATCAGATCAAACAGAGGATTGAGGATTTTCATTGGGGGGGATGAAAACCATGTGTTGAAACTATTTACAGTTACATTATAATAAAGTAAAGAAAACTGGGATAAAGTTTGAGCAAGTCAATATAAAAAACCTGGAAATAATACAGGAGTTGTATAAAGTGCTGAAGCAGGTAGATCCTCAGTGTCAAATCAGTGCTGGAATGGCTCAGTTCTGCTACCTCAGCTGTGCCTGAGATTCTTAAGAAGCCTGCTGAGCTTCTTAAAAATGAAGACAGAGTCTTGAAGAAGGAGATCTGACAGAGCTAAGTTCATGTAGGCTGCTTTACAGCTTGACAGCCAAACATTGTAGGGACACCTGAAGCTGCATCAGAGCAGCACCGTAACTTTGGCTTCTTGGCTGAAGTGACCAGATGGCAAACAGCCTAGGTGAATTCTGTGCCCCCGTGTCAGTCAAAGGAGCCTGGATAACAGAATTGGAGCTGTGCAGGATCTTCAGTTCTAGGAGGATGTTTAAGGACAGAAAGGAACTGCCACAAGGTGGTTGTTGGTAGCAACTTGCCCAGACACCTCTGTATGGAAAAGTGATGACTGGGCTCCACTTATTAAGGGAGTTCTGGACTTGAAGAAGTTTTGTGTCTGCTTCATGACTGAGTCCTCTGAGTGTATCTAATGCATTTCTTTTAGAGCAATCACTGATACTTTCATGCATTTACCTTAATTCATTCTTGTTTGTATAGTGGTAGCACTTGCTTCATGTCAAGTCTGACAAAAGTTTTTCATAATTTGATGTCCTAGGGTGACTTTATGATGCTTTTATCCCCAGTTGTCTGTTCTGTTTATGCTGGATATTAAATTCTGCACCCTTAAGACTGGTTCCAAGAGCAAAGGGAGGAACAAAGAGGCATGACGTTTGTGTTCAGAAACTGCGCTCACTCCTCTGCATTGCTTCTCTTGGACTGTGTTGTCTGCAGCACGGCAGTGGGAGAGAGCTCTCCTTTGCTTTTCAGTTAGTTTCTAGCTAGCTAGGCAGAGAAGTTCCCCAGACTGGGGCTTTTCTTTCTCTTGGAACTGACCAGCCCTGCTCTGGAGTGAGAACCCAGAAAACCACCGGGAGCTCACACCTGTGGCCCAGCGGGACCCAGGATGTGGCATTTTCCAGTGGAGGGGGGACTGAGAGACTGAGTGAACCAAACTACACCCCACTAAAAGCACTTCCTGAATTTTCCATCTCTTCAGAGCAGCAAGAGGTTTCATTGCTTAGTAGTGTTCATTTTTTCATGCTTATGAATACTGTGCTGGTTAAATAAACAGTTTTATCCACTTTTCTCCAAGGAAATATTTTCCTGAACCAGTAGGGCGAGGAGCCACTTGAATCTGCTTTCTAGAGGGATCCTTTTGGAAGTTTCCTCCCAAATTTGCCCTATGTGTGTGGCTTTTGGGTAGAGTTGTGAATTGTCTGTGATGATTATGGGAGGTCATTAATTGAGATTTGGAATATACAGACAATGTCCAAAATACTGATCAATTTCTTTCTTTTAGCCTGCATGATGACTAATGCTTTGGTAAATGCAGAAATTTAATTATTCCTAAAATTAATAGTTATAGGTGTAATATTAACAGACTAATAATTCAGAACTTTAGTTTTGCATTTATGGCACAAATTGCATACAAAACTGCAGGCTTTTAGGGAAATGCAAAACAGAAACCATTTAGTATTTAAGTGGGAGAAAGCTGCTCTTAATTTGGTGGTGATGATTTGCCTATTTTGGGAAGAGTCTCAGATCAGTGTTAGAGTATTTTGATATGATCATGGCTTTTGGGGGGTCTTTTTTAATGTAATTGGAGAGGTAAAAAAACCACAACTAAGTAATTTTCTAATTTAAAATGAAATCAGTAGTGGGGCAGCCTGACTTTGAATTTGGGGCAGCTTATTGAATTTGGACCACAGGCTATTTCCAGGCACAGGAAAAGAGAAGGAACTATACTGAGTAAGAACATTGACTTAGTCGAATCTGTAGGTCAGAGTTCAAAATGGTTGGTGGTCACAGTGCCTGGAAAGTATGTCCCTGAAATATATTTTGTTTGTCAGTGTACTTGTAGCTGAGCTGATACTTCTTATTGAAATAATCACTACTGTGTTCTCAAATATTCTAGTGAGGAGCCTTAAGTCACTTCTGTACCAGAGAGTTTGAGGAAGGAGTTTTTGGTTGATTGGATCCATAAGAAAAACATTTGATTTTTGCTTATCATCCAACTCTTTTCAGCTGGGATAGAGCTAAATTTCTTCATGGGAGTTTGCATGGGATTATATTCTAAATGTTTGGCTGGAAACAGTGTTGATAACTTGGGGATATTTTTGTTGTTGCTGGGCAGGGCTTGCACTGAGTCAAGGCCCTTTTCTGCTTCTCACCCCACCAGTGAGAATGCTGGGGATGTACTTGGGAGGGGACGCAGCTGGGGCAGGTGACCCCAGCTGACCAAAGGGATGTTTGAGACCATGTGGCATCGTGCTCAGCTGGTAGGGTTGAGGAAGGTTGACCAGGCTGCTGTGACTTCGGAACTGTATGAGCATTGTTGGGTGTCTGGTGAGCAATTGGGGGGTTTTTGCATTATTCATTTTCCTTGCTTTTATGTCTTTGACTCCTTTTTTTTTTTCTCCTTAAAAAAACCCTTAAATTCCAAAACTCTCTTCATCACAACCTATGGGGTTTTTTTCACTTTTACACTTCTTACTCTCTCTCCTTTTCCACTGGGTGGGAGACTGAATGAGCACCTCTGTGGTGCTTAGCTGCCTACCAGGGTTAGGCTCTGGCATATGGTTTTCTGAGGTTTAGGCGAATATCAGACAGTGAAAATAAATTATAACTGAATATTCATTACTTTGAGTATTAACCTGCCATGTATGTCGTTTGAAACTTGTAAGCATATCAAAAAAATTAAATCATTTCAGTGTTAGTCTGCCCAGAAGAGGTGAGAGAAGAAAATTGTTACAGTTGCATGTTGTTTCAATTATTTAAATTGAAATGTTCCTCTGGTTTGGGGAATTGTGTGCCTTTCTTCTCTTAACTGAAATGATCTTTTTGCAGTTCTGAGCAGTGCTGCTTAGCAAACTGAAAATTCTCCATTCTAATTCAATTTTTTTTTTAAATTCATCTGTACTTAGAAGCTTTCAATGCCTGCAGGGAAGAAAGAGATGTAGAATATAGGTTCCAGGTAAAGAATACTGGCTAGTACAGTTTAAAAGACAGTGTGAATATTTTTACTTGCAACATTTATGTTGATCAGGGGTGTGATTTCATTATGATTCAGAAATAGTCAGTTAAGGGGGAGGGTGTGAAGAATGAGTTGGTTTTAAGTTTTGCCCATTTGATAGCCAAATAAATTCATATTGGGAATTCTGGGAATAAATGCAGATTTATTTTTTTAAGATGGTAACCTAAAAAACAGTAATTGTGTCAGTATTGCATGCATTCTCTTTGCAAACCTTGAATGTGAGATCCTGTTGTTGCCTTGTAGGAGAAAATGTTTTCTGTAGTTTATAGATAGAAGAGAAAAGAGAGCAATTGAGTAGGTTAAAGGCTTTGTTATTATTCCTATGTCAAATGTTGAGATAGCATCCAAAATGCATGCAAGTTTTTTTTATGAATGCTGGGAAAATCCGGGGAAGAACATAAAAGAAATTAGTTGTTAAAAGATGGAAAAAAAACATTTCATAGAGAAATATTTGAGGCTAACTTCACATTTCTTTAAAAAAAATAAAAAGCTAGTTAAATACCTCCTGCAGCAGAAAATGATGACAACTTGGAACTGTTTTCCCCCAAATCCTTACCCACTTCCCTCCAGGCCCTCCAGCCACATTCTGCCAAGCTTTTTCCTGCTGTGTAATATCCCTACACACCCTGTAAGAAATCCCTCCCTCTCTCTTGTAACCCCACTTTAGGTACTGGAAGGTTGCTGTAAGTTCTTCCTGGAGACTTCTCCAGGCAGAACATCCCCAGCTGTCCTGGCTGTTCTTCATAGAAGGGGTGCTCCAGCCTCAGATCACTTCCATGGCCTCAGTCATGCACTGCTTGGCCCAAGACAGTTGCTGCTCCTGTCATTAGTACACAGGAAATGGGGGAGGTGACCAGGTTTCAGTGGGTGAGGACAGAATCCTGCCAGCATCTGTCTGAGCAGGAAATTCCAGTTGTCCTACATCTAGCTCTGTAAATTGGTTTGAGGTGGGTTTGTTGTTTTGGTTTTTTTTTTCCTAATGTAGTATTGTGGTCAAGAACATGTATGATTTCTGTAACTCAAGTTACAGCACTAGGTTGTGAACTCATGCAGGCATACATCTACTCTAACCTTGAACACTTACATCTCGAAAAACAGGGATTTTTTTTTCTTTTTTTAAATCTGTGAAAGAGGACAGGCTGGTTAGAATTGGTCTAGATTCTGAGGCTTTCTGTGCTGTAGCCTGTAATTTGCTGTCTCTGGTGTCCTTAGTGCAATGTGGCAGAAGTAAAGAGGAAGCACACCACTCTGTCAGTACCTGTTAAAAGCTGGGGCTATCAGTTTGTAAACTGTGTGTTTTATGAGAGAATCTCTCCCATTTTTTAAATCAGCTCTGGTAATCCAAAATGCTTTCCTGTTCACAATCCTATTGAGGAATTCAGGTGACTAATAACATTCCAGAACTATGGAGGTGTGTGTATAAACATCTTCAGCCAGAGAAGTGAATAATTCTCTTCCTTGTCCTATCTTATTTATTCACTGTTGTATTGCTTCTCTAAGACTGGTCAGTTTTGCAGAAATGCATCTTTTTGGTGATTGGGTATGCTTTGAACAGGTCTATTAAACTGAGCTTCTGAAGCAATATGTACTTCTTAGGCTGAGCTAGCCCAGAAGAAATACCTGAGAGAGGATACTGTGTTTCACAGGTTCATTGCCGGAAAGGTTTCTTGTGAATTGGTCTGTACATTCATGTGGCTAAATGCTGCTCATTTTAGGCATGGAGGTAAATAAGTGCCCGCCTCCTCTTATTTTTGAGCTGTTTTGTATTTAGGTAGAAGTTAGCATCTCCTGAAAACTAAATTGACATCTACACTTCCAGTAAGTGGTGAAAGCTTTTGCACTCTTGATCCAATAAGTCATCTTCAGGACAGAAGAATAATAAGTGCCTGCTCTATCTTCTAGAAACAGTTGAATATGTAATGAGAGACTCTGTATGGGAGAGCATTATTTGGAACAAAAAATGTAGTGCATTAAACAGAATTTGCATGTTGTGAACATCAGTTTTTAAAAGCAAAATATTTGCATTCAGAGAGCTTGTCTCCTCTGTTGAGTGGACATCTGTTTTTGAACAATACTGATGTTTTAGAGAATAAAATGAAATTAAGAATTATACAGTCTTGTTGTATTTTTACCTTGTTTGTGTCAACCACTTGTTTGAGAATAGATTTCTGCATTGGTATTCTAATTTACTAATCTAACTGTTGGATTTCATTCTGCAGATTTGGATGTGGTTGCTAATTATCAAGCTCCCTCTGGCAGTCTGCTGATCAACCATGTTGTAATCAAGGGAAATTTCAGAATTGTCAGAGCTTGGTTGAAAAAAATAACTTGCTGGTTGACTTAATAAAGATATTAACTACTGGCTAGATAGGAAAATCATTTGTCAGTTCTGTTTTTTTCTTGCATTAGTTGCCAGGATTTTTTTTTTTTGCAAAGACACCAGAAACACCAATCTTTCTAAAGATTGCAGGAGTGGTATAGTTAATAATAAAACAAACATTTTAGGTTCTGGTTTTTAATGCAGGATGGGCAGGTCTGGACAAATACTCAAAAATATTTCCAGGGAAAATTATATGCACTCAAACTACATACAGCTTCATAGATAAATGAGGGGGGAAAAAAGCCTCAGATACCTGCTAATTTTATTTTCTGCCATGGTTCAGTCTCTTTCCCATGTCTCTGTCCATACATACTCTCCTTTTAAGTATAATGAAGAGATTAGTTGCACAGCCAGGAAATAAAAAGCTTTTATATTTTTCTGAGCTTCATAATACTCTATAGATATAAATGGTTACAAATTTTGTCTTCCTTGTCTTTAATGTTCACTTTTTAATTTGGTGAGTTTCAAGAACAGAAGATTTTTAATTCCATATCTAGTAAAGCTTAGAATGAAAAAGTAACTTAAAGGGGCACAAGAAATCATTGTATACCTGAAATAGTGAGCTTCTAATTGCACTTGTACAAGCAACAGCCTTTGGGCATGAACCCTTGTGTTAAATTATTAATACCTGATAATATTGTTGTATTATAATCTTCTCTTTTACAATATTGGCAGCCTTTTTCCACTGTTTCTCAAGTTCCTTTTTACTCTTTATCCCATATTTTCTTGGTAAAAGCTGTAAGTTTCAATAATATGAAAAACTGCTGTAAGAAGAAACTGTGTGTGGGCAATGTTTGTATGGCTGTGCCTGAACATACTACCTCTAGTAGTAAGAATAAAGCCTTCTGCCTGGACTTTTGTTTTGGAAGGTGTGATGTGATTAATTACACTTTTCCAGTCACAAAGATAAGCCAGCTAGGGCTGCCTGAATTGTGCTGTATTACCTGAAGGATTTTCCATTATCGTGCTTGCAACTCTCTTCTGCAAGCTGATATATGTGTTGCATCAGATTTATGAACAGAGTGAAAAAATAAAGCTGTGACATCTGGGATTGATTTTTTTAAAAAATTAAGTCTGTTATTTACTAAAAACATGTTAAGATGGGGGTACAGTGTTTGCCTGTATTATTTAGTGTAGGTGAAAACTCAGTTACATGCTTTCATAGCATATGGGCCCAGAGCACTTTATGTTCTTAATAATCATATTGTTAATGAAGCATAAGACTTTAGAAAAATAGAAAATTCCTTGATAAAAAAGTATATCAAAGTGTTAGGGAGTAGGGAAACTACAAAGATATTTTTTTATCTAACAAGTATCCCTGTCTTTTTCTTTCCTCCATAATCTCACGTAGCAATGGGCCAAGGACTTGGCAAAACTGCCTGGCCCAAACCTGCAGGAGGATATCAGACTATTACAGGTGGAAGATGTGGAAGAGGACATTCCTACATTGGGTTTAGACGATTTTTGAATAGTCAAGACAGAGATGGACATCAACAGAATGACAACTGCAAACAACTAGAATTGGAAGATGTTAAGAAGGAGGATTCTTTAGGTATGTACATGTCTTTGTGTATGTGCCATTTTGTTGTAAACTGGGATGCTTGAGGCCGGAGGAGGAAGGAACATGAGGAGCTACATAAGTGACTCATGTTATTAAGCCACTTAAATAATATGAAAAGTACATTTCCTATGTCTTTAATTTGCTTTTGTAGTAGATTTCATTCTCTAAAGCATAAATAATTTAATAAATTTATATTAGGTTGTGTAGTGTTGCCTGAAGAACATTCATAATGAGTTAATGTGTTCTAACAAACTAGATAATAACATTCAAATTATTTTGTCTCCAAATTAAAATTCACATTTGGAAGAAAATGCCTATTCTAATCCTGTGAAAATCAGTTTAAGCCTCTGAAAAATCTTTAAAAGTACCTCTTTCATTTGTTTATACCAGTTAGACCACCTCCTTTTCTTGTTTAATGAATATTGGATGTTAGTATTTACCAAAATGCCTTCTGTGACATTAGCATCTGAATAATAATTTAATAGAGGAATACAGAATGGCTTCTTGGATTAGAAGTATGGTGCCATTTCTTTGCCTGAGGTTTTCAGCTTAAAAAAAACCCCATTTTTTTAGGATCTTCCATTTAGCCTTAGGTCTTCCAGAATACCTGGGGGGAAAGGACTTGAGGGTACAGTTTAACACTGGCTGAATTTGAGCCATTAGTGTGCCCAGGTAGCCAGGGGTCCTGTGTCAGCAGTAGTGTGGCACCAGAGCAGTGACCAAACCTCAAGGCTGTGTCCAGTTCTGGGCCCCTCAATTTAGGAAGGACATTGAGGGGCTGGGACATGCTTAGAGAAGGGCAGCAGGGCTGGGGAAGGATCTAGAGCACAAATCAGATGGGAAGCAGCTGAGGGAGCTGGGGGTGTTAGCCTGGAGAAAAGGAGACTCAGGGGAACTTTCTTGCTCTGTACAATTCCCTGAGAGGAGGCTGGAGTGAGGCAGATGTGGTTCTTTTTGCCCAATAACAAGTGATAGAACAACAGAAAATGGCCTCAGATTGCACCAGGGGAGGTTTAATTCACTGTTAGGGAAAATACCTTCACCAGAAGGGTTGCCAGTCACTGGAAGAGGCTGCCCAGGAAAGTGGCAGAGTTGCCAGTTTCTGGATTTTGCAGCTGCCCTCTTCTTAGAGGGTAGAAATGAGCCAAGACAAACTTCTTGTTTATCACAGTGTGGATGGGGTCCTGGTTTATTCCTCTTTGCAGCTTAACTGTCCTGACTCCAACTATTCACTGACTCTGGCTGCAGCAAGCTTCTGCTGTGGGTTTCCCTTGCAGCCTCTGACTGCTGGTTATTTCCTGCTAAACTATGACTGCAGGTTCCAACAGCAGGCTCTAACTGCAGACTCAGACTGACCTCGCAGCAGTGATTCTCTCTCCAGAGGATTCTTCTTCATGATCCTCTTATTTCCTCTTCCTCAAGGTTCCTCCTCCTTCATGACCCTCTCCTCACCAGCTAACCCACTCCCTTTTATAAAACTGATCTTTATTGGATATGGCTGTGACTTATCAGGGACAGAACTTTGTATTGAGTAATTAACATATCTGCTACTTATCAGGGGCAAGGTCACCTGTATTCCCCTTCTGCACCTGGAGGTCCCTAACAGGTGTGTATACTGTGTCTAATGGTGGACTTGGCAGTGTTAGATTTATGGTTGCACTTGATACCTTGGTGGACATTGCCCGTGCAAGTGATTCTATAGCTCTACAATGTAGGTGCTTTTTTCTCCTGCCCTTATAGACTATTTTGAAACTGCTTTCTTATTCTATTTTTTTTTTTCTTTTAAAATGATACTGGCATAGTGCTGTTTTAGCTTTATATTCAATCAATTTTGTAATCTATTATGTGATGTAGATCATCTTGGAGTGGTTTTAATCTTTTGTAAATTGAAATGTGTTTATTATTGTTCATGCCTCATACATTTTCTATGCTTTCATCTAGTTAAAGGTCTGTTTCCTGTAAGGCAGTGTTGACGTTAGTGGAAATCTTCCTACTATCTCTGTATAATGCTACCACATTTCTTGTTTGAGTTACACAGAGCAGTTATTTTATGATCATTAGATATATGCATTTTAAGGGTATATTATCTCCCTGTCCTTAATACAGTTGCTTTATATGTAAATTAGTCTAATAACAAAACACCTTTCCTTTACATTTGTTTCTGTGTCTATTACAACTCTTCAAATTTATCTTACAGAACAATTTTGGATTGATTTACTTTTTTTGTCTCCACTAGGCTCCATTTTTCCCCAGCTGGTATTATATTTGGGTGGATATTACCTAAAATGCTGCGTATTTTCTGAGTTAGAAGGAATTCACAGGATTTGTTGAGTCTAAGTCCCAGCTCTGCATATGACATCCTCAGGAATCACTCCATGTGCCCAGGAGTATTGTCCAAACACTTCTTGAACTCAGTCAGGGTGGTGCTGGTGCCCTGGGGAGCCTGTTCCAGTGCCCAGACACCCTCTGGGGCAAGAACCTTTACCTTTACCCTAAAACTCCCCTGACACAACTTCAGGCCATTCCCTTGGGTCCTGTCACTGGGCTCAGCAGAGAAGAGATCAGTGCTTGCCCCTTATCCTTATCTCTGTGGATGTTGAAGAGCCCAGTGAGATCTTCCCTCAGTCTCCTCCAAGATGAACAGTCCAAGTCATCTCAGCCAGTCCTTGTGTGTCTTCTCCCTGTTGGTTTCTTCAGCATCTTCATGGCTCTCCTTTAGACACTGGTATCTTTATATGTTACATGGTGGTACCCAAAACTCTACAGATTCCCAGAATTGCTCAAAAATCATTGAGAGAGGCCTTGCTGTGTTGTTGTGTTCGTCAGCTGACTAGTTGACTACCCTCTGATGAATCCCATCAGGCCCTATAAACTTACAGAGATTCAG
Source organism: Phylloscopus collybita (assembly GCA_027886175.1). Taxonomy (NCBI): domain Eukaryota; kingdom Metazoa; phylum Chordata; class Aves; order Passeriformes; family Phylloscopidae; genus Phylloscopus; species Phylloscopus collybita. The sequence goes on along the minus strand of JAJNNQ010000086.1, from coordinate 6,265,438 downwards.
CAGCAGCTGCAGATCCCAAACAAGTTCAGGGTTGACTGGGAGTAGATCATTCTCACAGTCATCGCCCTCCAGCTCAGGGCACTGGGACTTCCTTGGACATCCTCTCTTTATCAGTCTTGAAGATGGGCAAAGAAATCATTTAATATCTCTGCCTTGTCTCTGTCCCTGTCTGTAAGGTGACTATCCTCATCCTGTAATGGGCTAATGTTATTTCTGCACTGCCATTGCTACTGACATACTTAATAAAGCTTTTTATTGTCACCACTGGGGACAATAAAAAAAACCAACAAACCAAAACTGTTTCTGGCTTGCATCAAACCCAGCTGAGTTTTTAGCCACATGAGTTTTCTCCCCACAGTGGCAGCAGCATCTCTGTATTCTTCCCATGTCAATTGATTTTGCTTCCACTGGCCATACTCCTTGTTTTCTTGCTTTAGCTCCAAAAGAATATCCCTGATCATCCAAGCCAGCCTTCTGCCTCACTTACTTGACTTCCAGTGTTTTTGGAATTGCCCGTTCCTATGCCCTTGGGATGTGGTCTTTAAAATGGGATCAGCACTGACCCCAGCACCTTCAAAAGAATTTTCCCAAGACCTCAATAACTAGTTCCCTGAGTAGTCTGAAGTCTGTTCTCCTCATGTCCAGAGCTGAAGTTTTTACTTTTCCTTCACTAGTCACCAGTCCTCTGGTGACTTTCCTAAGAGAAACTTTAAACTCAATCACTTTGTGTTCACTGTGGCCAAGACTGTCACCAGTCTCCACTTGGGTCATGACACTCTCTGTTACCAAACAATAAATCCAGGAGGGCACCATTCCTAGTTGGCCCCTTTAGTACCTGTACCATGAAGTTACCATCCAGGTGCTTTAGGAATCTAAGAAACTGTGGAAGATGGGTAAGACGAAATATTACTGGCAATAGTAAAAACATGACCGGGTTTGATCCTTGGTAATTTACTGTATGTAACTCTGCTTGAGCAAGAGGAGTGGACTGGATGATCTCTAGAGAGGCCTGCCAACCAGCCTTTGCTTGTAGCAATTTTGTGGAGGAGCTTCATGATTCTAATCAGATACAATATTATTTCCTGGAAGCCAGATTCCCAAGTTCTGAGGGGCATACCTCTCGTAAGATTTCGGTCTCAGGAATTCACCACCTAGTAATGGAGCCTCATCTGTTGATTTACATGAGATTTTGGATAAAATAATCTGGACTATTGCCTTCATTAGGAGTTTAAAAATTACTTGAACAAAGGTTTGATTTTGTAGTAGTAGTAGTATACACGTTTTTACCTTCTTTAACTGTTGCTGCTAGATTTGATGTTTATTGTCCCTTTATGCAAGAGATGCTCAAGTGTTACATAACTAAACTGCATTTGTTATGAAGCAGTGTTAACTCTAATACCACATTCAACCCTCCTGTTTTCTTCTTATGAGGAGTTGCATTCAAAGATGCAGGTACAAGGTACAATTCTTTTAGTATATAATTTATAGTAGCATTAAGTGGCTTCATCTTAGTGTGGTAGAAGGTACAATTTAGCCAAATGAATGGATAGTCCAATATGGAGAGAAACGTTCTTTCAGTTTTTCTGTTATCTTGTAATTCCATTTTATATAAACAATGTAAAAATTCTGCTTGTATATGTGTTAGTCTTGGTTTGGAAAGACAGGTATCTGCCAGGGAAAGCTGGAGTTGCCCTTAGAATGGAGAATGTAAACCTTTTACTCTTGCTAAATTATAATTTTCCAATTAAGGACTTTTAGGCAAAGATTTGGGAATAGGAATAACAGTTCTTTACTAGGAATATTAACAATACAAATGTAGTAGAAAACAAAACTACTTAACTAAACAAGCAAGCAAACAAGCAAGCAATTTTGGAAAACTTTGACAGAGTCAGAGCTACAACCTGATACCCTGTTGGTCAGGGTGTTGGAAGCAGTCTAAAAGTAAGTTCTCTTGGGGTGGCAGATGTGGTTCTGTTGAAGTAGAGATGATTTTGTAGAAAAGGGTTTAGTGATGGTGAGAAGGGTTTAGTCTTTTTTTGGGAATTTGGTGAAGCTAGGTACTTGTGTTTTTACATCTCAGTTTTTATTTAGGTAGGAATGGTTGGGTCCCCCCACTGGGTGGAGCATCTTACAATGGCATGGTATGCTTTGGGGAGGGTGTAGTTTGGGGATGACTGCTTTGGGGATGTGTTAATGGCTCATTAGCAGAAAAATATTCTCATGGAGGGAGGCATTGAAAGAGATAAGAAACAGTGCTTCACCTGGTTTTAACAGCTGGCTTATTATCAGAAGGCATCTGCCCTCCCTCTTCTCAGAGTTATAAGAGATAGAGAAAAAAAATATTTCTCTAACTGCTTTTAACAGATGAAATAGAATACACATTTTTGGTTCCATAACCTAAGACAGTGTTCCTTTAATAGTTTTTTCCCTATCGCATCTGTAGCTGGAATTGTATAATTTAGATCTATTTCTGTAGGCTTAGTTTGTATAAATGAGAAAGTAAATATATTACTGCATCTCTGATAAATGTTTCTATCACTTTGCACTGCAGTCCTAGTAAATTATCCCTTCTTTTTAATGAGCAGTTGTTGTAGACAAGAATATTTCTGTTGGTTTTGATTATTCCAGTGCATTCTTTCTTACAGCTTTCTCTGAAGATTCCAGTTCATTGGTTCAAGTTTCTGCTGATTTATTAGATGAGCCTTTGTTAAGTGGTGCTGGCACTAGAGAACACGATTGCCAAACTTCTGAAGTGACCACATCACCATTTTCTGTATTCTCTTATGGCCTAGAAGGCAACCAATTATCACAAGACTTGATGAATCCTTATGAAAAACTTGCAGACCTTGCAGAATACACATCTGGAGAGCATAGTGATTTGAATGGTAAAAATGGAATTGCTTTTGTAAATATTGACTCCTATGAGCCAGATAGCAGTGATGGAGAGGAAGAGGATGCTCTAGACAAATATTCTTGGATAAGAGAAGCAGCAGGTCTAATTCAGGGAAGACTAGATAACATACTTTCTCAGTGTGAAAAAGAGGTGGAATCTCTTAATGACTTACAGTCCCAACTGTCTGCTTTCAACCACAGTGTTTATAAAGAAAGTTGTGAAGAAGGACCAATTCCTTTGGCATGTCCAAACAATAGGACACTTAAATCTACTGAAGATGAAGCTATACTGAAAATGAGCCTGAATGATGACAGTTATGAAACACAGAAGGTAGAACATATAGTGGATGTTGAAATTGGAACCACCATACCAGCTGCTGATGTATTAAACATCAGTGATGTAGAGACTGACCAAGAACATGCATGTGAGCTAGTAGTGAGACCTAAAATTAGAAAACAAAATATTGCAAAACAACTGGAGAGAGAAAGTCATCTCCCTAGTGATGATGAGGAGGAAGATGATTCCTGGAGGAGAACTGGGATTTCTGATGTCCAGCAATGCCATCCTGAGTGTCCCCTGGGAGATGGCAAAGATGAGATGAGTTCTGGTGTGTTTTTTCTCTCAAGAATGCACAGTCATCAAATGAACATGGAAATAGATTTAAGAAGAAATGCAGTAGCTGGAAAACAAAACACTGTTCTTAGTGACAGTGCTTTTTGGAATGAGTTTGGAGACCACAACACACATTACTTAATGTCCCCCAAAGATGAAGACAGGTAAATTTTGGTTTTTTATCTGTTTTAGTATTGATTATTTCGTGTAAGTGATGTGCAAAACTGAACAATATGTTAGCAAATGAGACATAGAAACTTGAGGCATTTCAGAATATGATCAGTTAACAGGATGCTAACTTTTTCTTTCAGTTATCCTTCACTCCTCTGGTAATGTAAAAAGCCTTTCCATATGTCTGTAGTCAGAACACTTATCACTTAGGAATATTACTTATTTATTTTTATTTCATTTTTACTGAGCAGATGGAGGGTGAAGACTTGTTCAAGATTTGAAAGTTTCCTTCTAGGCTTACTCTTCAGACTTTGGGGTTTTTTTACCAAATCTCAATATTCTGCATGGCTGCATATTTATGTTCTTGCCTTCAGCCTTTTGAAAGAAATTGTTCTTCTTTGTAATATTTGAAGAATAACTTGATAGGGTTGCTTATAATCCCTTTCTAATTCTTCAGACTACTAGGTATTTCCAAAGTAGCTGTTAATTATTACAGCGTTAGATTTACAAATTACTCCAGCCTTGACACCAGAAACAGTATTCAGGTTCCTCCTGCTTTGAGCTCTTCACCCAAAAGACAAAGTAATTTGGATAAACCTTATGTTGATTAACTTCTATTCATAAAATGCTAGTTTAGAACTCCTCACTATTAATTGGAATTATATAACTGAGCTATTTGAGGGTAAAAACGTTTCTAAACTTATGATAATTTATGGAAGATGTAGTAATGTTTGTGATGGCTTTTTCTTCCCTATTTTTCTTGCAGTTTGCTTTCATCTTGTTGATTCTGTTCCTATGACATTCTTTACAAGATGTCTTCTCGATGTTAATGTGGCTCTCTTGTGCACATTTATAAGCTAACCTGCTCAGTAAATCGTGTTTCCTGTGTTCTTGTAGAGACAAAAGCAGCACAAAAATTAAATAGCGTAAAATCTTGTCCTTAAAACGTGGCCGAGTTGCAACTGTGAGAGACAAAATGCGTTTCTAAATGGGATAGTAGACTTAGGGGCTTTTTGTAGTCATGGTTCGTACTGTGATGTTTTGATTTCTCTGAAACTCTTTCCCAGGCACTGTTCTATTACCAAGAGACACGTTTTCCTAACTGTATCCTATGTTTTGCCTTCCTTTCCCTAGGAGGGACCTTTGCTTGATGTCCCTCTGACTTGACCAATGTAGTCAAAGAAGTTTGTCTTTCTTCCACCCCTTGGGTGGCTCTTTGTGTAAAATATTATAAAAGGAAGAGATTCCCAGGTAATAAAGATTGACTGGAGTCATTTCAGCCTTCTGATCTCAGGAGCCCGTGTCGTTGTTAATCTTGAACAGCGTCAGCTTTCCTTCTTCAAGGTGGGGGATAATGCCCAGTACCCAGGCTGGGGGCTGACCCACTGGAGAGCAGCTCTGCTGGGTAGGACCTTGGGGTGCTGGGGGGGGACAGGCTGACAATGAGCTGGTGTCGTGTGTGCCCTCGGGCCAGCAGAGACAATGGGATCCTGGGATACATCAGGAAGAGTGTGGCCAGCAGTTCAGGCAGGTGATCCTGCCCTGCTTCTTGCTCCAGTGAGACACATTTGAGGTATTATGTTAATCTTTAGTTTCCACAGTTGAAGAAAGATAAGGAGCTACTGAAGAAGGTCCAGTGGAGGCCACAGAGATGATGAGGGGTCTGGAGCATCTCTCTTATGGGGAGAGGTGGGATCTGGGCCTGTTTAGTCTGGAGAGGAGAAGACTGTGAGGGGATCTCACTAATGCAAATAAGTATCTCCAAGGCAGGTGCCAGGAGGATGGTGCCAGACTCCCTTCAGTGGTGCTCAATGACAGGACAAGGAGAAATGGCCATAAGTTAAAAAAACAAGAATTTTTACCACAAGAACTTTAGGTTGAGGGTGGCAGAGCACTGGAACAGATAGCTCAGGGATGTCACAGAGTCTCCCTCTCTGAAGACATTCCAAACCCACCTTGTGTCACCTGCTCCAGGTTGGACTGCAGGATGGCAGGGAGGTTGGACTGGATGATCTTCAAAGGTCCCTTCCAACCCTGACAATTCTGGGATTCTTGCATAGGTACTTGCAAATGAATCCTTCACTTCCTTTTCAAAATTTGTTAGTACATAGTCTTTTCTGTTTTTGAAATTTTGCTCCTAGAAGATTAAAATGCCATGAAGGAAATGTAGTGTATTCTACAATTACAGCATTGGCTTCATGATGCATAGTGATGGGTTATGGTAGCATGATAAAAAGAAACATGGATTGATTATTTGAAATGTTCTTGATAATGACAGTAACTGAACTAGTAAACAGCAATCATTTGTTTTTAATTTAGAATCCTCAAAATTTATGTTCTAAAACCTAAAAATACTTAGGTTTATGCAATAAATTGTCAATGATTGGTCTGTATAAAGAAGTAATATGCTCACTTGTGAAAAGCAAGTTTTGTGTTTAAAGGTTTAAACCATATTTTATGTTCTTGCAAAGCTGCATACAAAGTGGATTTGACATACGTCTCAAACTACATCCTTCAGCTCAGTTTTAGCTTATTCACATCCCAGGGAGAAATTCACCTTTTGGTTGCTGCAGTGTGGGCCTCCACCTCACATATTTGCTTTAAGGAGGTGCACAGCTGTTGTGGTGCTAGCTTGTGGAAGCTTTGTGGGAAGGAGAAAGTCTTGCATGTTTGTTAGAACCATGTATGTTTTAAGTTGGAAGGGTGGTGGAATGTCCCAGGGCAGGGGGGGGAGGGAGAAGGATCATATCCATTAGTTCCATCCATTTCATTTTGGACTGCATGGCAGGTTCCAGGAGGTGGTTCAGCCCGGGAAGGGGCTACCATCAGCAAATCCACATGCACATGCTGAGTTCATGTGCCATGCTTTTGGCAAATGACAAATCTGTAACTCTCTAGCCATTACGTGATGTTCTGCACCTGTGCAGAGTTGAGCACAGTTAAATCCTGAGTTCTGAAAGATTTAATGTTCTTCAGTTACTTAATGTTAGTGACATTAGGTATATCCTTTTCTGGTTTGAATTTGTGTTTATGTATAACCCTTAAAGAGAACAAATATGACTAAAACCAAAGGAGGAGTATTTTTAAGTGCGTTGGAAGCCATTCTTGAATTGTAAGATAGATACAACTAAAACAAGAGATCTGAGTACTTCAGCTAGTCTTAGAGTATGTAAGATGAAATTGTAAAATATATATTAAAAAAAACTTGATCAAATAACATTCCAAACCAAACAAAACTCCCAACCCAAAACCAAAGAACCAAACAGAACGAAAGGTTAAAAAAAGTCGATATTCAGCTTTAGACGGTGCATAGATAAGATAGTATAAGATGCATTAGACTACATATCAGAATTTCATAATAGATAGGATTTCTATTTTAAAGTAAGTCATTAAAATAGCCCAAAATTAATGAATATTCTCATTTCCATCACTTTTTTAGTCATCAAAATTGTGATAGAAAAATTGATTCCTGCTTCAAATTAAAATGCTTATATATAATCTCCATCTTGAGCTTACTTATTCTTGTAAAACTTGCAGTATAAATTATGCAGTTTTTCAAAAACACTTAAAATTCATTAAATTGAAAGTTCTATTGGCATGTATTTATAATATTTGATAAAGGAAGGAAATTAGTTTATAGACACTTAAACATACTGGGTTTAGCAGATTATAAAACTGCTGTGGGTGTTATGGATTGCTTTATAAAATGAGGTCTAGTAAGCATGTTGGCTGTTTGCATGTATGTTTTCTCTAACTTTTTGAAGTGACATAGCTTGAATTTCAGTAACTGTCACTGTAGTGAGTGAATCCTCTAAGTGCCATTACCAATGGTAGCAGTAGTTCATCCTTCCTAAGATTGTGCTAGCACTGCTGTTTTGTTTAAGCTGCCCAAAGCTTATGTGCTCCCCTTTTCTATGTGGTGGCTGAGCAAACTGTCTTTTCAAAACCCACTGTCATTGATCTTGTTTGGGCTAGTGGATCAAATAGTTTGCAGTGAGTCATCCATTGTAACTTTCTATGTTTAAAATGGTCATTCTATACGGCTTATATGTCTTGAGAGCTTTTACTTTAAATTTGTTTGGTGGAGAGGTAGGGCTGACATTCATTATTTGTTAATCAAGCAGTGCCCCTGCTGCTGGGAGAAAGATGTGTATATTAAGTCTGGTTTCTGTTCTTGAATTGTTTCCTGTACTCTACATATGTGTACCAAGGGAAGAAAACCTTTTTGCAAAGCAGGGTGGGTAGAATTTTTGAATTCTTTCTTACAGACTTTTTTTTTTATCAACTCTGTACACTTGATTTGTAATGCATCTATAGACAGCACAAGATTAATTTCTCTTAGAAAAAAATGCCTATATTGAGAGCAATGTTGATAGAAAAGTAGGAAATTGTTTTCTTTCCCCCAAATCAGTGTTTGAATTCATATTCTATTACCTTGTTTAAATTGCAGCTCAGAGTGCAGTGATGGAGAATGGTGTACATCAGTGCCTTCCTATTTTACTGCTGTGGAAAAAGAGCAGTCCTCAAGTGATGAGAGCTGGGAGACTGTCTCGTGCAGGGAGGAGCATGACCCTGGTATGCAGAGGAGCAGCAGTGGTGTGAAAGAGGAGAGCATGGACTTCTGTTTCCAAGAAGGGTATGCCTTTATTTAATTAGCTGATTCCTATAGCTTCTGGCATCGCCTGTAGTAGGGTATTCACATGGCACTACACAGAATAACATCTAAAAGCAGTTACCATACTAGCAACAGTCATTTGCCTACATCAGAATAATCCGAGTAATTGTATGTATTTCAAATCAGGGAAAATATGGCATTTCACACAGGCAGTTCAGTGAAATAAAAAATACAGAAAGAATGAGAGTGCACTGACATATAGTGTCAATATGGTTAATAGACTTGATATATTGACTTTTAAAAGCCAGATAGGCAAGTTAATTGTTAAGATATGCATGTTACATAAACATCTTTTGATACTGCTTAGGCTCCTTGAAAAGAGCTTCTTTATCTTTGCCTTATTGCTTCTCCTATTCCACAGCTTAGTTTCTGCAGCCCTGTCAGTGAATAAAGTAAACTTGAATTACCTGCTTGCTCTGGTAATTTTAAACTTACTTTATTTTTCCAGTCATTCAGTACTTTATAAACTGCAGCTTCCTTTGCTATAAGGCAAAATCTGTAGCTATATATAGCTAAGAAGAATGTGCTTGGCTTTTTTCTAGGTATCTAATATTGACTCTAGTTTGTATCTTTATAAAGCAAAGACCACATCTAAGTGTTCTTTCAGCATCTTCTACTCTTAGGTGCACAGTACCTGTTGCCAAGCAGTCCAGTTTGTTGTTGAATGCTTTTTAAGTATTCTCCACATTCTTGGGTCTTGGAGAAATAGTGTGACTTTAAGAAAACTTTGTGACAACTCATCTCTTTCAGAACAATAATAATGGAGCTGTATGCTTTTTAACTTTCTTTTGTATGAATAGCATGAAAGTGTAAGCATCATTAACATAATTCCTGTTTATTTTTCCTTTGATAAGGAAAATGGGCCTCACAGCCCCATGAGTCTCTGCATCCAGGTGACTTGTGCTCCTCTAGAATATCCATGAATGAGAGTTGTCCTTCTCTTGCAAGATAGCTTCTCTTGCAAGTAGTAGCTCTTTTCATTGCATTCAGGCCAAGCTTTTTCATGGAGACTACTCTGGGGTGTCAAGACAATCTCCTTAATGCCTCTAGAAACATGTAGATAAATAAGAAAATGTTCAGTACCAAGTTTATTAAACTGTGGCAGGAATGCTGGCTGTACTAGGGAAAATTGAAAGCAAACTGCTTACTGTACAGCCAGCCTTGAGCCTTAGACAAAACTTTGTTACTGAATCATGGGTGTTACTAGATTCTGAGTCTGGAGCCGATACCACTGGCAAATTCTTGAATTTTTATAGCAAATGCTGAATTTCTAATCTGTGACTCTGCAGTCTAGGAAACATCCCTGTTTAGTCTTTGTGTTATGTTTGGCTTTTGTTGCTTAGGTGTAAAATGTGTAAATGTAAATTCTCTTAGCTTTTTAGTTTTAGCTTTTCATTTATTTGTGTAAAGGGAGCAGACATTTTTGGAGGAAGGTGAAATTCCTTGGTTACAGTACCGAGAAGAAGTGGAAAGTAGCAGTGACGAGGAAAATGATCCAATTAGTGATTTTGTGCATCTTGGATTCTTCTTGTTGGATGGAAATAACAACCTTGAGGATGACTCCAGTGTGAGTGAAGACCTGGATGTGGAGTGGAGGTATGCATTTGATAGTTGTCTGCTTTAATTTCAGATGTTTTGTAGTTACTCTTTTGTTCTCTATGCAAGGTGTTAAAAGCAGTCATTGATATGCAATTGCTTCAAAGATTGATAATCTCAGTTTTAAAGTTTAAGGTATTTCAAGTGCTATGTATCTTCTAATGAGAAAAAAGGGAACAGATTTGTTAAATCAGGCTGTGATTTTAGAAAATTTTGGTGCCCTAAATATGCAAGGCATGGGTGCATTTTTAAATTTAATTTTCAAGTGGAAGTGTAACAAAAATAAGGCAATATAAATGTAATCAGCATTCAGGTCAGTCCTATTTTATGATTGCTTTTTTCCTCCACTTAAATTGGTGTAAGTTAGTCACTGTAGATCTATTTCACTTCTCTTTGAAATGCCATTCACTTACCTATTATTATAATTTTGAATGCTTGATTCCATTTTCTGTCATAAGATTACTGAATCTTATTGCAATCAGTTTATTGTAAAAATGCTACAAATACTGGGAATAAAGTGATTGGAGCCACATTCAAAATAGTATAATGTGTAAGAGCATAATGTGTTAGTTTTAGAATGTGATAGACAAAAGGCTTTTCAGTGATAGACACAACACTTGCTCTCTTCTGCTTCTTAAAATATAAACTCGAGTGCAGACATACCAGCACTGTTGTTTTCTCCTTATGAAGTTATGTGTGGAAAAGCATAGAAGGGACTAATGCCTGAGAGTCCAAGCTAGAAGGGAAGTGTGTCCTTACACTGTCAGACAGTAAGCTAGCAATGGAATTGCTTGATAGGGACAGAAGCTCTGTTTTTGGTGTTGGAGGTTAGCCTTGGTAAGCTTCTTAGTTACTAAAAACAGAACAAATATGTTGATGGTCTGTTAAGTTTTGTCTGCTGAGCTTGTGCAGACCTGTACATCATTTCACTTGTCTGTTTTAAGATTTGATTTCTGAATTTCTAAAACAGAACTTGAAGGAGCTGCCAAGCCATGAACTGTGACACATGATGTAATCAAAATCTGATTGTTAGTTGTAAAACAATCTTAATAGCTCTCTTGGTATGGAAAGACAGGTATTCACCAGGGAAAGCTGGAGTTTTCCTTGGAATGGAGAATGTAAACCACTCACCCCCTCCAAATTATAATTTTGCAATTCAGGGCTTTCAGGCAAAGATTTGGGAATAGGAATAACAATTCTTTACTAGGAATATTAACAATACAAGTGTAGTAGTAAAAATAAACAAACAAAACCACAAACAAGCAAACAACAATCCTAGAAACTGTGACAGAGTCAGAGCTCCAACCTGACACCCTGTTGGTCAGGGTGTTGGGAGCAGTCCACAGTGAGTCCTCCTGGAGTGGCAAATGTGGTTCTAGTGGGGCAGAGATGATCCTGTAGAAAAGGGTCCAGTGATGGTGAGAAGGGTCCAGCCTTCCTCCAGGAACCCAGTGGAACCAGATCCCTGGTGTTCCTGTGTCTCAGTTTTATCCAGGTAGGAATGGTTGGCTCCCCACACTGGGTGGAGCATCTCCCAGTGGGATGATGGAATGTGTCCTGTCCTTGGTGAGCCTTCATGGCTCATCAGCAGAAAATATCCCCCTGGAGGGAGAATGGGTGGTGACAGAGATAACAAACCCTGCCCCACCTGGTTAACAGCTGGCCCATTATCAGAAGGCATCTGCCCCTCTCCCCCAAGAGTTACAAGAGAGAAAGAAAAACATTTCCCCTGCTGCTTTCAACAGATGAAATAGAATACACATTTTTTGGGTTCCCTAACCCAAGAAAATAGCATATATATGAAACATATTAGCTGAACTTCTGCTATTTCACAGAAAAAACTCCCATCAGGATGTTCTGAAGTATATACTGTGGGAGTGTGGTGCCACTGCTGAGATCAGGAGTAGGGAGCTTCAGAACTGGCTCTGAGAGGCTGGGGCTGCCCCATGTGGGAGACACAGAAAATGTGGGGCCTCTGGAAAAGTACTAAAAAAGGATAAGAAATGCTGAACAGCAAGCAGTGTGTGAGAGAGAAATGAGGATGATGTGAGAAAAACTACCCTGCAGACACCAAAGTCAGAAAAAAAGGAGGAGGAAATTCTCTAGGTGCTGGAGAAGACCACAGTGGAACAGGTTGGGATTTGCTGCAGGAACTCTGTCTGGGGAGAAGCCATGCTGGAGTAGCTGGTGAAGGACTGCAGCTTGTGGGGAAAAGCCCATGCAGGAGCAGGGAAACAGCATGAGGAGGAAGTAATTGCAGAGAGGAGCTACCCATGTACAGACCACAACCCCTATTCCTTTTCCTCTGCCCTACTTGGGATAGGGGAACTTGAGAGGATTCAAAGGTGAAGGAGTGAAGTTGAGCCTGGAAATAAAGGGATGGCTAAGGGAAAGGTGTTTTAGTTTTTGTCTTTGTTTCTTACCATTCAAATCCATTTTTATTGGCAATAAATTTATAGAATCATAGAGCAGCCTAACTTGAAAAGAGCCTCAAAAGATCATCTGGTTCAACCTTTCAATTAAATTAAGGCTTTTCCTGAATTGAGTCTGTTTTGCCTGTGGTGGTGATTGATAACTCATGGCCTTATTTGTTGACCCATGAGCCTTTGACCTTATTTACATGCCCAGTTGAGGCAGGGGAGGGAGAGATCAGCTGGATGGGTAAATGGCTGTTATTAACAGGTGTTGTGCAATAATTTGATATATTGAGACTTTGTGTTGTAACTATTTATTTTGAAAATAAGACCATGTTTCCTAACCCATGTTTTTCAGAGTACTTGATGAGTTTGGTGATGGCCTAGGACTTGCTCAAGCCATTCCTTACATGGAACCTCAATTCCTCACATTTATGGCACTAGAAGGACGCTTAGAAGCTGTGGAGGTATTAAAATATTTTTGGTGGTCTTAAATAAGTGATCTTGTGACACAAATGTTTATAGTTGAATCTTTTTCAACTTAATCTGAAAATCAGGTGAATCAGGGAAAAAATACCTTCCTGTATTAGCTTGAACTTTCAGGTCTGCAAACATGAAAATACATCTTGGAAGTTCTTTTAAAGGATGTACTAAAAGAAGTCATTGATCAGTAACTGTTCCTTTCAGTATATGCATTTATTTTCTCATAAGGCAAAGAAAGTTACTGGTTTCTACCAGTATAAACATACTCCATTTAATTCTAAAGAATTTTGCTAAATTCTCTACATAACAAAGGAAAGCTTATACTTGAATCTGTGCCTGTAAATCTTCCCAGGATTTTTTTGGTTTGGGGTGGTTTTTTTGTTTGTTTGTTTGGTTGGTTTTTTTTGCAAGAGTACATTTGGATTTGTCAATTTTTTTTATCAGTAGAAGACTTTTCCGTGTTTGACTGTCTTGACTCTGTGTATTTTAAATTTAAAAAAAAAGTTTAAAAAAAACCACCCAATAACAAACAGACAAAAAGCCCAATCAGGAAAAGTAACCACCTTAAGGAGGAAATGCCTTTTATCTTTACCTTGTTCTATCCCATTTCACTTATTTAATTTTGTCTAGAAGCAGGCATTTATTACCAAGAACCAGCCTTTGTCTTTTGTTTGTTACTTCAGGTTGGTCAGTGTCAGAGGGAATACAGAGGTAGCTGAAATCCAGACTGATGCAGTGCGACAATTCTTGCACTGCCAGAAAACTCCCCTGCAGGGTATTTGTCAAAATGGAAGTTAAATTATGTGTAGAGATACAATATGGTGTTACAACAGCTGAACTGAATGTTTAGTGGGTGACGTAAGTATAGGGCAGCAAGGGGCAGTTTGACTGCTAGTACCTACTTGAAAGGGGTGAACAGGGCAGGCTGTATGTCATTTTGTAGACAAAATACCAAGGACACTTTGAAATGCTTTCTGAAGCTGGCAGACAGTGGAACAGTCACAGATAGTGGGTTATTTTCCATGAGTATGTGCAACGTCGATGATTTTCTGAATAAGCTTCCCAGATCTTTTCCAAGGCAGTGAAAGGGCTGTTCCCTTAAGTTGGCAGTAATTTCCATGTTTTGTACTTCCCCCAAGGTGTATGGGAGATCATCATTCATGATCAAGTATCACAGGGCCTTCTCCAGCTGTGTAGGATCTTGTTAGCATTATTCATTTAGAGACACTTCATTAACGTGGTCTGTTGATATCCTTACTGTAAAAGCAGTATTTTGAAGCTGTATAGAGAAAATTCTTGTCTCTTTCATAGCTGCTGGTTCAAACAAAAAAAACAACAACCCAGAACTGCTAAAACCAAAGCAAGAGGATCTGTGTCGAGAGGGGAAACTAATCCCTTCTTTTTTTTATCTGCACATTAACACTTGAAGAGGAGACACAGTTTATTATGACTAAGTTTTTCTTTCTCATTTTTGTGCAACAACATATGCCTAAGTATTCTGCCAGAAATGTGTGCAATCCTGTCAGAGTGACCTTCTAAAAGTAATCCTAGGTGATTATACACATGGCTGGCTGAGGGGGTGCTGTAATTACGTTTGTGTCACTAGGAGCAGAGCATCACTGAACACCATTAGCAAGCAGGCAGATGACTACAGAGGTACCTGTGGTCCAGGGCACTCTTAATGTGGAAAAGCTGACTCTCTTACATAGCATTTGTGCTTGAAAATAGCACATAGGAGTGTGAAACTATGGTGGGCATAGAGGTCTGGTGTATTTGGAATTAGCAGAAAGTGGTAACTGAGTAATAAATGGAAGAGTTGTAAGGACTGTGACCATATGGACAACACAGGTTTTGAGTAAGAATTCCAAATATTCCCTTCAAATCTCAAGCAGAATATGGAGTATATATTTTTACACTATGAAGTAGGTACTAAAATTGTTCAGAAAATATGAGCAAAATAATTTACTGTTGCTTTGAAATACTTGAAAGGGATGTGACACAATAAAGCATCCAAAATTCAAGTCTGTCTTAATCAGAGGGGAGGGAGTGGGAGAGATCTATCCGAAATAATTGTGACATTTGGAGGGGAGAAGTAATGAAAGTATGAGATACTTGTTTTGAAAAGCTATGTTCTATAAGGCTCTGGGTTTCTAAAAATTAATAGAATTTGTGTGATTTTAAGTACCATCTGTTACATTGCTGGGAGTGTCTGCTTTACTTCATTAGCAGTATAGAGCAGACTGGTTGCCTCTGCTGCATCAATGACTCTGTAAGTATTTCCTGTGCTGATTCACAGATGTGGGGAGCTTAAACCCCTGTAGGCTGTAGCACTTTTGATTTTAACAGAAGAAAGTCCAGCCTTTGTTTTTGGTACATGGAGAAGTAAGCAGTTGTACAGATAGTAAGAGGACTTTCAGTTATTATGAAGAAACAAACAAGATGCAAGATAGTTTTAGAAGTTATAAACCAGACACTACTTTGCTTTGGGTTAGAAAATGTGGCTTTCAGCCTCAGAGTCACTGTAAGGCTTTATATTTTTTTGTTTAGGTTTCATAAGCAAGCAAGCAATACAATGTTTTCTTTGAGAATACTCATGCTGGATATAAATAGAGAAGTTTGACACATGAGTAATACTGCAACTTTCTGTATCCCTGGGATTGTATCTCATTTTTCCAGGTGTAGTAGTTACTCTGATTAAGCACAGTATTTTTTATCTACAGTTTATTCTCCGACTATTGAAGTTGGAGCAAAAACCAAATACAAATACTGAAATCATCATGATGTTAGTAAGGTAGTATTGTCTGCTGTACGAGAATTTGATGGGTATTAGCTGTAAAATTGGAGCAATGTGCCTGTTTCGTAGGGGGACTTGCACTAGGGATAACCCCAGGTTTTCCCTTGAACTGACAGATTTCTAGATGAGAATACGTGTGGCAATAGGAGCTGTAAATACTTCTTAGCTCATGCTGTTCTCTCTCTGCCACGAAGGTTTGACTGTAGATATAAAACTGCAGGGTTAGATCTCTGGTAGTGTGGTAGCTTTAGCTACCTTGTCATTGTGATGCAAATCCAGGCATGTTTTCAGGTTGCAGCTGTAGCAGCTTCAGGGAAGTTAAAGAGGAAAGACTACTGAAGAGGTTTCTATAGGATCCAGTGTTTCTCTAGTATGTAAAGATTTTTAGTTAAGCGTATTCTCAACATTACAAAATGTGTACAGTTACTAAAAGAGTTTTGTGGCCAGTAGAGTAAATAGTTTCAAGCTGATTAGAACAGTAAGTAGTTGTATTTAAAGGATGTGACTAATTTACTCAGGGTGTGAACCCAGTACTTCTGTGTTCTTGGTTCTTCAGTTTCAGTTTGTTTGCTGTTCAAACAGGTAGTACATTCCTCAGAAAATATGTGATATTCTGAGTTCTGTGATTTTAATTTTTTTTTTCTACTGGATATCCTTTCAGTCTTACCTAGTTAAATGTATGATGTACACAGCAAATATATGCAGCAAATATGGTGTAGACTTGTAACCTTAAAGATTTTGTGTGGTAAAAAAACTGAGTTTAAGAAAAGTTCCTTCAGAGCATTTTGTCTGTTTTAAGATTAGAAGTATCTACATGGATCTTGGGTTTTTTTATTTTCTTGAGGTTTACATTGTTAGTGTAGCCAAGGTACTTAATACTTTTTGTTTGTGCCTGGGTAATTCAATACTTGAAGCCAGGAAACACATTAATGAGGCATTTATTTTCAGAAGCAAAATGAAAAGACATTTTTAGATTGTCAGGCTTTATTTTCAACTTGCTGTCTTTTCTGTAAAAGTAATTTTATAAAGTTTTCTGTAACTTTATAAAATTAGTAAATGTTCATTGTAGATTAAGTTGTGGCTCTGTCCTCATGCTCTAAGAATGTTTTAAATGCAAGGCATTACTGTTTTGACCTTCAGTTTCATCTCATTCATTACAAAAATAAAAATGATGTAATGGTTAGTTTTACAGACATATCTTCCATTTTAAAAAGTAATACTGCTAGAATGGATTCCTTTGGTTGCTTGTTTGTTTGTTTTGTATGAAATGTTACATTTGTGAGTAAGAGAACTTGATCTCTGCTCCCCCTGTTTCAGAGTGCTCTGGCACAGTTGGAGTCTCTTACATTTGATGTTGAACAGACTCATCCACCAGCTACAAAAGAAACCATAGATTGTCTGCCACAGATTATCGTCACAGGGGACTACCATGGTATGGAAAAATAATGAAAAAGTGATTTCCACAAAGTTTTTAACAACAGAATCAATTTTCTCTAATACCATAGATACAATATTTAATATACTTGCTGCATAATGCTGTTTTTATATCTTTTGAATCTGAGTATAATTTTGATCTATTTGGAAAACTAATCTTTAATGGAGTCATTGCAACTGTACTTTTTAACCATTAGTCATACCATTGAAAATATATGTATTTTAATTTGAGCTCATCTTAGATGTAAAACAAGGTATTAATGCTTTTTTTTTCTTCATCATGGATTTAGGTCAAGAGCAGTGTTGTACTATCTGTTGCAGTGATTATGTGGATGGTGAAATCATAACAAAGCTACCCTGTCGACACTTGTTTCACAAGCCTTGTGTAACTCTTTGGTTACAGAGAGTAAGTACTACAGGATTGGTGGAGGATTTGTTGGGGGTGTTGTGTATTTTGTATATTTTCCTCAGAAGAACAACTTTTAACTCTTTGAAAATGTGGGATGAAATACCAAGAAATAACTGGCTGTTGAATTTATGAATTATGGAATGAAATTCTTGTGCAAGTGAGGAAAGAAATTTATATTTGTACTCACCTGAAGGGCAATTTCTTAAATAGAGGGAATTTCTGTAAGGGAAAATATATTTTCCTTTACTTGGAATGAAAGACATGGATGAGTTATAACTTGTTTTGGTGCAAGAAAAGCTTTCTTTACTATATTCCTGCCTTGAAGTAAAGACGATGGAATCATTTTATCTGAGAAGAGTAAAAGGTTTGCTCTGTCTCTACCACAATGTCAGGCCCGTTTATGGTGACAGCTAAGGGTGGCAGAGGAAATATCTAAGTGCTTGTAGATTAACTTTTTTTTAAATTACCTTTAGTAATTCTATATGATATTAGATTCCATTTTCATGATCTGTAATCAGTTTCTTTCCAAATGCCTTAAAAAGGCTTGCATCATGTTGGAGCTAGACTAAAACAGCCATAATTAATGAACTGGTTTTTTTTAGTTGCACTTGCACTCTCCTTTGTGTGCAGTGCGAGCCTGGACTTTGTAATTCTCCGTGAGTTTACAGTGTAACACAATTTCCTCAAGAGGATAAGAGAAAGATTGTACCATGAGGGTCATATCAGAACTCCTCTAGCATGGAGGGTTGATGGATTTAGTTGATGGATTTATATTTTATGATAATGTTGATTACCTTATCCATTTTCTTGTTTTACACATTCTGCCTTTTTTTTTTCCTGTTGTAGTAAACTGCTATTGCTGAAAACTAGGACAAAATAATTCCTCATAGATTTGGGTTGTACCTAACTTATTTTTAATTCTTGCTTCAAAAAAAAAAAAAATCCCACGTGTAACATCAGTGCTGTGAAGAACTTGAAGAGAACTTGATGCATTTGCTGTGTAGCTGGTGTAAAAGCAAAACAAGTATTTCTTCTGAGTTTGTGTTAGCTGTCAGCTCCAGGTAGCTATGCAGTCAAATTTGAGTTGGAGGTGGTGCTGTTGTGGAGACCCTAAATACTTTATAAATAATAAAGTATGTAGTTATAAATAATAATCTTTAGTTTTTCAGTGGAATTGAATGCAAACTGTGCAAATGACCTGTTGGTTTTTTTCTCTCTTTTTGTAGTCGGGAACATGCCCTGTTTGTCGTCATGTGCTTGCACCTGTACTTCCCGAAGCAGCTGATGACAGTGTTGTTTTAATTTGATTGATGATTCTGCATATTCTGTTAACATTGCTACAGGACCCTCAGATTAGGGTCAGAAATAAAATCTGCCACCAAAATAAAAATGCAAATTTTGCCTGTTTTAATTATACTGTGAAAACAATTCATTATAAAATACTAATATATAGTCATGGACTGGCTTGGATTAGAAGGAACTCTAAAGATGATCTGGCTTCAACCCCCCTTGCTGTGGGCAGGGACACCTTCCCCTAGACCAGGTTGCTCTAAGTCCCATCCAACCTGGCCTTGAATACTTCCAGGGCTGGGGCAGCCACAGCTTCTCTGGGTAACCTGTGCTAGGGCTTCACCACCCTCACATTAAGGAATTACCTCCTAATATGTAATCCAAACCTACTTTCTTTTAGTTTGAAACCATTCCCCCTTGTCCTGTTACATGCCACTGTGAATAGTCCCTCTCCATCCTTCTTGCAGAGTCCCTTCAGGAAGGCCACAATTTGGTCACCTCAAAGCCTTCTCCAGGCTGAACAATCCCCATTCTCTCAGCCTTTCCTCGTAGCAGAGGTGCTCCATCCCTCAGATCACCTTGGTGTCCCTCCTCTGGGCTCTCCAGCAGCTCCATGTGCTCCCTGTGCTGGGAGCCCAGGGCTGGAGGCAGCTCTGCAGGTGGGGTCCCAGCAGAGCAGGGCAGAGGGGCAGAATCCCCTCCCTCCCTGCCCTGCTGCCCACGGGGCTCTGGCTGCAGCCCAGGACACCCCTGGCTGGCTGGGCTGGCAGTGCCCATGGCTGGCTCATGTCCAGCTCTCAGCCCAGCACCCCAAGCCCTTCTGGGCACGGCTGCTCTGGGTCTGTCCATGCCCAGCCTGGGCTGGCACTGGGGGCTGCCCTGACCCAGGGGCAGCACCAGCACTTGGCCTTGTTAAACCTCAGGGAATTCCCAGGGGCTGCTGCTGGAGCCTGTCCAGGGCCCTCTGGATGGCATTCTGTCCCTCAGGAGTGTCAGTGCACCACTCAGTTTGGTGTCATCTGCAGATTTGCAAAGGGTGCACTTGATCTCTTCATCTGTGTGTCTTGGTTTGGAAAGACAGGTCTCTGCCAGGGAAAGCTGGAGTTGCCCTTAGAATGGAGAATGTAAATCTCTTACCCCCTCCAAATTATAATTTTGCAATTCAGGGCTTTCAGGCAAAGGTTTGGGAATAGGAGTAAGAGTTCTTTACTAGGAATATTAACAATACAAATGTAGTAGAAAACAAAACCACCCAACCAAACCAGTAAACAAACAAACAACAATCCTGGAGAACCCTGACAGAGTCAGAGCCACAACCTGACACCCTGTTGGTCAGGGGGTTGGGAGCAGCCCAAAGTGAGTCCTCCTGGAGTGGCAGAGGTGGGTCTGGTGGAGCAGAGATGATCCTGAGGGAAAAGGGTCCAGGGATGGTGAGAAGGGTCCAGGGATGGTGAGAAGGGTCCAGTCTTCCTCCAGGAATCAGGTGAAGCTGGATGCCTTCATGTTCCTGCATCTCAGTTTTTGTTTAGGTGGGAATGGTTTGCTCCTCCCAGTGGATGGAGCATCTCACAATGGGGCAACTTGTGACAAGCTTGGGGACAACTGCTTGAGAAGTTTTAATGGCTCATTAGCAGAAAATATCCCCCTGGAGGGAGGACCAGCAGTAACAGAGATAACAAACCCTGCCCCACCTGGTTTAACAGCTGGCCCATTATCAGAAGGCACTCACCCTCCTCCCCCCAGAGTCAGAAGAGATAAAGAAAAACATCTCCCCAGCTGCTTTCAACAGGTGAAATAGAATACACATTTTTGGTTCCATAACCCAGGACACTGTGTCATTGACAAAGGTATTAAATAGTTCTGGTCCCAGTAGGGGTCCTCAAGGGCCCCTACTTTACTGTTGTTGATTGGTACTCAGCCATTTACCACCACCCTCTGGACATGGCTATCCAACCACTTTTTAGCAATCTAGCAGCCCACTCATCAAATCCATTTCCAATTTCGAGAAGGTTGTTGTGGGGGATGCTGTCAAAGACTTTGCTGCAGTCCAGATAAATGACATCTGTAACCATTTCTTTATCCACTGCTGTAGTCACTCCGTCATAGAAGGCCACCAGGTGGAAAAGAATGAGAAAGCAAATAGTACAGTGGAAGCATTCAGATTCTGGCAGCTGTTGATGATTTGCTTTGGCCATTAGACAATGAGGTAACTTTTTTTTTCCTTGCTAGCCATAGCAACAGTAATTAACATAGTGTGAAAAGAACTTCCCTCAAGTCAAAGGGAAAGTGTAGTCAAGGTTCGTGCCTGTAATGTTTTGATCTTAGGAAATTTCTTTCCCAGGCACAATCTTGTAAACAAAGGATATGTTTTTCTACACTATCCTGTTTTTGCATTCCTCTCCCAAAGGAGGGACTTTGCTTGATGGACCCTTTGATGTGACTAGTGGGTCAAAGGGTCGCACCTCTTAGGTGGGCACATTGTAGAAAGGTATAAAAATAGGTTTTGAGAATAAACCAGCCCCCTTGGAGCCATCAGCCTTCTGAATCACGAGTTTGTGTCTTTCTTTGGTGTCCAACAGCGACAGGGAAAGTTCTAAGTGTTTTGTGTAAGGTTACATGGTAAGCTGCCTCATAAGTCAAAACTCTGTAGATGCCTTCCTTGTTATACAAGGCAGAAAGCTCCTGCTACCCTTTCTTTCCTTATTCTGCACTTGATAACACCTGAGGAAAACAAACAGTTTTTAATAAAGTACAGCTGCAAAATGCAATTATATTCTGTCTCTAAAAATAACTCCCTATGAACCACATAAGCTACTTATTTAAGCTGTGAAAAGTGTTTGGATCAGAGTATCTGGGTTGAAAGGGGCCTTATGCATCACCTAGCTCTAACTGCCCCCTGCTGTAGGAGATAGGTTGTTCTAAGCCCCATCCAGCCTGGCTTTGAACACTTCTAGGGCTGGGGTAGCTGCAGCATATCCAGGCAGCCTGTTCCAGTGTCTCACCACCCTCACAGTAAACAATTTATTTCCAATATCTAATCTAAACCTTCTCTCAGTTTAAAACCCTTACCCCTCTTGTTATCACTGGACTCACTGGTAAAAAGTTCCTCTTCAACTACTCTGTGGTTCCCTTGGCTTGGAGCCTTCTCCAAGCTGAACAATCCTAGCTCTTTCAGTCTGTCCTCACAGGGGAGGTGCTCCTGCTCCATGGATGTTTTTGCAGCTCTCCTCATGTTCTGCTTGAGTATGTCTATGTCTTTAGAGAGCTCCAGAGCTGGATACAGCACTCCAGGTGGGGAAGTGAAGCAGGGAGGCAGAATCATCTCCCTTGACCTGCTCCCCCCCAGTCTTTTAACAGCCCAGGACTTGTTCGGCTTTCAGGGCTGCCAGTGCATATTGCTGGGGCATACCAAGCTTTTCATCATCCAGCATCCCAAGTAGTTCTAAGTACTGCTCTCAATCCATTCTCTGCCCAGCCTGTGTTGATGTTTTACTTGGAATTGCCCTGACCCCGCTGCAGGACCTTGCACTTAGCCCTGTGAACTTGATGAGTTCATCCCCACAGTCACCTCTCAGGCCTGAGAGAGGGACAGGCTCCCTCTGGGTGACATCCCCTCCCTGCAGTGCATCCATCACACCACACAGCTTGGTGTCATCAGCAAATTTGCTCAGGGTGCTCTGATCCCACTGCCCAGGTCACTGACAAAGGTGTTTAGCAGGGCCAGTTCCAACAACAAAACTGGAGGAATCTGCTTGTCTCCACCTGGGACCATCAAGCCATTGACCTTTGAATGTGATTGTCCTGTCTGTCAAATCTATGTCGCTCTTATTTAGAGAGAAGGATGTTGTGTGGCACAGAAGTGTAGGACTCCTCTCAGAGCAGTGGGGTACTGGATCCCAGACCATGCTTCTGTTCCCACTGTCAGCACATCTCTCTGAGTGCATTGTCCACCCAGGTTGAAATATTAAGGCCTGTTTGTCTTTACTTCCCTTTTAATTCACTTTTGTCTTCTTGTAACTCCTCTGTAATCTTGCAGAACTGTGCAACCCATCTCACTCCTTGGACTAAGACTAGAAACAGACTCCATTGCAGAAACTCCTCAGGTGAAAAACCCAGTTCAAAACTGTCCCTTTCTTTTTGCAATCTCTACAGGTTTTCTGCAGTTTACCTATGAGACACAGCCCTAAACTGAGGTGCACCATCACCTCCTATTTTATTTTGGAGCCTGCTTCCTTCCTTCCTTTCTTTGCTGACTGTCTAACCCATTCACATTTCTTCCTCATGTTTCCTGCCATCTGTATCTTGCTGACTTCCCCTCTTCTTTCAAACTGCATTGTGTGCCATATTTGGTTTAGGGTGCCCATTCTACTTGTTACCAGACCTGTACCCCTCATCACTGGAAATTCCTCCAGGCCCTAATTGCTGCAGCCCAGGCCACCTCCAATTTTTGTGTCTCTCATAACTTCCTCCTTATTAGTGAGAAACAAGTCAAGAAATGTTTCTCCTCTGATCAGTCTTCATCATCTGGCCTAGAAACTTAGCCTCAGTGCTCTCCTGTATTTATCTGGATGCTTGTAGTTGGCTGTGCCATTTTCCCAGCAAACATCCATGTAACTGGAGCTTTCTGTTTGGATTGTGACCTGCAAATGTGATTCTTCTTCAGCTGAAGAAAGAGCCCTTCACCAACCTTTTCTCCTTGATCAGGTAATGTGTACTAGACACCAACCACAAGGTTTTTGTTGTTAGCTTAGTCTCTAATTTCCATCCAAAAGCTATTGACTTGCACATTTTTCTTCAAAAACAGCTTTGTGCAGGCAATTTTGTGCAATCTCAATTTTGGCATAAAGGAAAATTCCCCCAGCTCTCTTTTTTACCTGTCCTTTCTTGATTAGTTTTTAGCCATCAGTCATAGCACTCCAGTTGTGCAATTCATCCCAGCAGGTTTCTCTGGTAGCAATCAGGTCATGGTTGTACCTCATCTTCTGCAAAGGGGTTCGTACCAACTGGATTCTTTTGTGGATTTTTAATCTCTTGCATGAATTCAATGCACGGTCACAAATATGTGAGCCTTTGGAGGCTCTTACACCAAGAACATTTAACTAATAGTACCTTTGTGTTTGCTTAAGCAATTTTTTCATTTCTCTGTTGGATTTGTCAAGCCTGGGGTATCCGATGTAGCTTAATTCCTCATTTTATTTATTTTCTTTATTTATTTTAGTTCCTCACAGTTATTTCCTCATTGTATTTCCTTCTTTTATTTTCTGCTCCATCAGTTGTCTCTGGTCTTGCTTTGGAGTGAAGGTGTTCAGCTGAAACTCTCACTATGGGCAGTTTTCCATCTGCCTGAGCTCAACAGTTGTGGCTGTTTCAGAACTGTGCACTACTGGTTGAACTTACAGCTTGGCACTCAGTGCACTGCTACCTCTGGGGCTTCTCTGACAGCCTTGGAGCCCCAGGATGTGGTGCTGCTTTGGCCCTGGCACTTCCCCTGAATTTTCATAAACGGCATGAAAAATAATCTGCCACTGTCTTTGTGTGTGGTGCTATTCCCCCTCAGATTACATTTCTGGTGAATCAGTGTTCTGGCTCACCTTTCCAGGCTTGAATTTGCTGATGATCAGATTGACTTTTTACATTGTGGGAAATTGTGTGCTCAATGTTAGATATCAGAGACTCAGTCATTATCATATGCCAAAAAAAAAAAAAAAAAAGAAAAAAAACCCCAACCAAACAAAAAAAGACAAAACCCTCATATACCCCCAAATCCCCTTTTCAATCTAGTAAATACAATGTGCAGAAAGATAACAATCTTCCACTTTGAATAAATAGCCCATATCTGCTTAGAGCATACTGAAGGTATTTTCTTTCTGTTGCTTTTAAGGTCTTCTCTTGAACTTAATTGAAACGTAGTTGATCAAACTTTTAGGGGCAGCATTTAGGATCAGTTGTTAAATGTTTGGCTATTTCTAAGATGCTACCTTCTTGTTGTACTTTTAAAGATATAAGAAGTCTTGTATTCTTCAGTTTCTTTAAAGAATTGCAAGGTTGTGTTGCACAAAAACTAGATGTTGCAACAACATAATTCTTCTGAACATGAAGAAGAGTATAGTTTTTGAGAGCTTTTTCCTCTAGAGAGAGTTTACCCATTTTAAATTAAAATAATGATAATGAAATACATCTCATAGGAGAAGGGAACTGGCTATAACTTGTTGACACGATGATACAATTTGATGTTTGTGCCCTGTTTTGCAAAGCACAGAATTTTCCTAACTTCGGGGGGTTTGATTTTTCGAGGCACTAGCAAGGCCTATTGAGTGATCCTTGGAATGCTTTTTTTCTGGTTTGTTTTGTTTGTTTTTAGAAACCTCCCCTGCTTGAGAATTAATGCTTTACAGTTTGGATCCTGAAAACTGTACTAATACTGTAGTGATATTGCTTGGCTTTCTGCATAAATACTTTGGTGTATTCTCACAAAATTCCATTTTTTCTTACTTGAACAGAATAGGAGTGAAAGCTGGGCTTTCTGGGGCTGACAGAATTTGTCCAATACAGGACTTCCTTGAGTAGATTTTTAGTTGATCAGGATCAAGAAAATTTATTTCTATTGCAACCTCCCAATAAGATACAGGTGTTTTCACTGAACAAAATATGCTGCTGTTGGTAGGCTCATTCTTTCTCAGAAAGCTGAGCTGAAACAAAAAAAAACCCAATTTCCTCTTTGATTGCTTAGCTGCTCTGCTACCTTGAAAATATATTAATTTATTTACAGTTGCTTTTTGTTGAAACAGATGTAATGAGCTTTTGTGGGACACTGAGGGTATACAAAGAGAGCCTTCTTTACACTGAGGGTTGATTGATTATGGGGTAGGGCTCAATTACTGAATTGTAGAACAGCTGGCAAGGACTAATAGATAAGGCTCCTTGTCTTGTGTTACAAGGAGACAAGTGGAGTGACAGTTCTCTCTGTGCAGCCTTTGGATGCGCAGACCTGGTAACAAAGGTTTAAACCAGTGTTCAGGAGCCTTGAAGCTCCCCTGACTTTTGCTATCATGTCATTGAAATCCAGTGCAAACCAATCCAAACAAAGTCTGGTACTAGTCCAAGCCAAGGGAGCACAAGGGTTCATCACAAGCTCATGTCACATTCCTCAAATGCAGTGTAAAAAATAATTGAAAATAAAATTTCTCTTCTCTAGGTCTGAAGCAAAGTATTTCAGATGACTTTGGGTGGAGAGAAAACAGCTTATTTTGCTGAGAATATGATGTATTTGGCACAGATGTAATTTACTCCCAAAGCATATTTCCAGGTACATTATCTTTCTCTTTGAACTTGCAATAGAATCATTCATGAAAAAGCCCACTGTGGTTTAGTGAATTTAAGACTATTGCTGTAAGGGGCACATTTTAAAGCAGCAGCATCAGGGTTGTTTATTTCATAAATGAATATGTGCAGCTGTAATAATCCTGCTCCACATTTTCCTTTTAATAGGACAATCTCTCTGTGGTGGTGCACTAACGTGAGCACATCTGAATTTATACTATGAATGCAGTAGGTATCCTGTTCAGAAAAATGCCCAGGATGGAAAAAGAGAAACAACCCTGGCTCAGTAATTTCAGCTTTATTTTATCTGCATGTTTTTACAATCTATGCTCTTTCCCCTGTTTTCTCCTTTTCTTTTTTATTTTTTGTGTGTGTGTGTGTGTGTGTGCCAGTGAGTGCTTTAGGATGTACACAATAGAAAACAGAAAAATATGTTAGCTATGTGCAGTCCTTTGGTCAAGGTCGTACACAGAGACAGCTAAGATGCATTATTATTTAGACAAGAGAAGTAATATCAGTGTGTGGAGAACAAGTCCTTTTATGGGCTAATAAGCAAAATATGTATTTACAGATCTTTACTGTCCTAAAATTCCACACCATTGTAATTTTTTCCAGTCTTAAGCTTCTGTGTAGATAGACAATTACTGTGCTCTGAGCCATGTATCATAAATAATAATACACAAAGCAACTAATGATGGTTATTAATGAGTAAGTATGAGGATTTAATTATGTATTGAGGCCAAAATGTAAAGTGCATGATTTTAATTTATACTAGAGTTGCTTTGCCCTCTGGAGGCAACAGAAAAGGCTCTCAAGAAGATGTAAAAGAGAATTAGGTAAGAAATAGGAAGGAGGATTAGTCTAACTGGTTTCTTCAGCTACCTTTAAATCACATTAAAAACAAGTCTTTTTTCAGTTGTGAAGCAAAATTGTCTTTAGCTTACCAGACAGCAGCCTCTGAAAATATGTCAAGGAAGTCAATGAAATTTTATGTGATGGTGAGAATTACATTTAGGTATTTTATGTCAGATTTTCTAATTGACAAGAACCAAGGTCTACAATTTTAGTGTTGTAAGTGGTACTGATTAGTGATAGATAGTTAGGACCTGGCTGTTCTTTCATAGCTCTGTATTAGTAAAACTAATTTCCTAATAGGAAATCATTTCAAAGTATTTCTTTATTGTATATTGGGTACTATGACCTGCTAATTTGGAAGATGTCTCTGTCAATGGGTAGAAGAGTTTCACTGTGGGTGAGTAGAATTCCCTCCTCTTGCTAAAAGCAGAAATACAAAAAATGCTTTTCTAACACCACTTTAATGCTGCAGTAGGAGGATGTCAGCTGCAGAAACACTGACACATATTTAAAAATTCTTTTTGCATGTTCCAGACCTCCTTTTTAAAGGTGGTAACTTGCTTTGCTAGTCAAGGAAGATGTTCTTGTCTGCAATACTGTAAATAGGTTCCTCTTAAACACTTTCACTGAAATGAATTGGAGTCTGTATAGAACCTGTTCTGCACATGCCTTTGTCTTCTTTATTGTTTTAACTCCCCAAATCACAAGTCATGTAAGGAAAAATAATATTTTGCTATAGAGATTAAAAATGGGATTTAGTCCTCATTATTTAAATTAAAGCTCCATGAGACTTACCTTCTGATGATATGAAAGATAACTGGATGGACCAATGCAAAGCAAATCTAGAATCAGACACAAAACCAGCACATCCTTACTGAAGAGCTTGTTCCTGAATGGTGAGCTTTTGGGACATGAATGCATAGCACCATTTTAACAGAAGTGATACAAGAAAAACCCCAGGGGATCCTCAGCAGTGTTTGTTGCCTGCAGATAGCCACTGTCCTCGTTCAGTTTTCTCCCTATGACACAGCCAAATATCTTCTCTGGAGCTTTTGAAACAAATTTCTATTTCGCCAGGACTTTTGGTGAAGAAATGCTCTTCAGGTCCTTTCACTTTCATGCAGTTTTCTTGTGAAAGTGGCCAACAGGAAGGGGAGAGATGGGAGCAGAAAAATGTGGTCTTTCAAGTGAATTTAGGCAACCTACAGTATCAACCAAGACCAAATTCAGTTGTGAATAGAGGAAAGGAAGCCAAAAAATAAAGGAGCGTGTGGCACAAATATGCTTTTGGCAGCTCTGCCCCACAGCAGAATGCATGAAAGCTCCTGAGGCTGGACCACGGCACTCCTCTAGCTCTTCAGGAAGTGTGGAGCCTGATCACTAAAACACACCCAAAATCTCTTGGTCTAAATCTTACATGACCTGTGAGACAGTTTCTTTCTGACTGAGAGGAATAATTTGCATTTATTGGTGCCAGGGACAGAGAAAGGATGCCTGTGTGCCCTGCAGGTTAAGGATGTGTTCATGAGACACCTGTGACCTGCAGAAGGGTCTTTATCTTAAATTCTCACTTCAGAATGTGTCCTGGTACACTCTCTGGCTCTGAACCAGTTGTCATATCTAACAAAAAAAAAAAAAAAAGAAGCATCAGGAAGCATCAGTTAATTTGTTGAGTAAAATAATTTCTGTTCTGTTATTGGAAATGGTTTGGTGAGTGACAGTAATCAGAGGTGTATTATTGTTGGTACAGTCAGTGTGTGTTAGTGGGGAAGTGTCTGAAAGCAGCATTTTCTCCTTCCATACATTACAGAGGAAAGGCGTCTCTCTGTGGGCATAATTCAGGCACAGAGCACCAAGGGCAACCTTTCATTTTCAAACCTGGATGTTTCATTTTCAGAAGAAATATGTATTCAAATTGTAACTTATATTCTGAGCAATTATAGATGATTTTGACTAAAAAGGGTTTGTACTTGGGATGCCAGTACTTCTAGCAAGTGTTCCTCTTCTGTCCTTTGTTATGCATGACATCATGCATCTGAGGGAAATGACTAAATTTTTCCCCATCCCCATGCATTTTGAAATTATCAGCGAGGCAGTATAATGAGTTAACTTTCATTAACATTCTGGTTGCCTTGTTATGCTGTGAATTGGAGCACAATGGAGAGTGCAAGGTAACCTCAACTCCTTTACAGTACCAGAACAGATACACTCAGGGAATGTACTGCAATGCAGGGTTGCAGCTTGTCAGAAAGATTTTAGATAATATTGCCTTAAAAAAAAGGGGGGGAATGTGTCAGGGCTGATCTATTTTTTTCCTCAGATTTTTTTGCATAGTTTCAATGTTCACTGAATAATCATCTGAATACTAAAGAGTTGACACCACAGGGCTAGACTGAAGTACAGTATCTGAATAAGCTGGTTGTTTTTTGTGGGTTTTTTTACATAATTACCTCCCTTCAAAATTGAGATCACAGCTATGTACAACACACGGTGGAATTTCTGGTTCACTTTAAAGCTCCAGAGATCAGTTAAAAATCCTGTCAGGCTTTTCATTATCCAAGTACAGAATATATCAAATATTGATGAACTTCTGGAAACATTGTGATCTGTCATTACATCATTTTAATAAAAAAAAAAACCCTACTCTAAAAATAAATTAGCTGCAGTTAAAACTGTTCTTGTGCAGCTTTTTGCTATCATTCTTACAAATACTATTTATGTCTTCCTGCATCACATAAATTAAGCTTTGATGAAGGTCGAAGTCTTCAAAATTCTTGCTGCTCTTTCCATGCATAAAATTCAAATACATTTGCAGTTCCCAAATGAAAAACTCTGTTGCTGTTATATGACACACATCTTTATTCAGAGGCAAATTAGTTGTTTTCTTTCCTGAGGTAAAAAAGGAGTGAGAGAGCTAAAAAGTAGCGTAGCCTTTGTCTGTTTCCTTAAGTAAGTGAGTCTCTTGTCCTCTGTATGTGTGACAATTTGACATATGAGGTGCTGACTAATTCTGCAAAATTTCAAGAGTGTAACAGAGAATGGCAGAACTGGCTGAAAGATGCTGTGAAAGTTCAGTTTGAAATTCTAAAATACATATTCATTGCAAAGAAGCTTACATGCATTTGCATTCCTTTCTCTGCTACTTAAAAAGGTAATGGAGGATAGATAGTACTAGATGCTCAAGTGCTAACCTTTCAGTCTGTAAATGTCATTATCATGAGCTTTATTATGTTTTCTTAACCATGACCACTATTGGGGGTTTTTTTTGTTTGGTTGGTTGGTTGTGGGGTTTTTGGGGTTTTTTTGGGGTTTTTTGGGGTTTTTTCTTGTTTGTTTGTGGTTTTTTGTTTGTTTGTGGTTTTTTGTGATTTTGGGGGGGGTTGTTTTGTTTTGGGGTTTTGTTTTGTTTTGTTTTGTTGGTTTTGGTTTTTGGTTTTTTTTTTCTTTTTCTGAGCATCTGTCTAATACAACTGGGAAGTGATTTGTAGTTCAAAGTACAGGGAAGCAGAAGAAGATTGAGGGATGTCCCTTAGTAACCAAATACTGACTGCAGTTTGCAAGGGAAAATTAAAAGTTTGGCTGTTTTCCGGAAATCTTAGTAGCAACATCCTTTTCAGGCAATATTCCCACTGAAATCAGTGTACTAAATTAATATTAAATAGATTTAAATTTTTCTTCACAACTGTATTATTCAATGCAGAAGAATCTTAGTTCTTCTAAGAGCTTTTATTTGCTACTGCCTCAAGGTGTATGCCATTTGTTTTCTTTAGCTATTCATAAAACTTTAGTCTGTGGCTTTTATAATTTTGACCCAGTAAATTCTAGAGCACTTGGTAAAGCATTAGGGATCATTACAAGTAATGGAAAAAAAAATAAGAAAAGAAAGAAAAGAAAAACATTTTGTTTCCTAAATGCTTGTATAAAACAGTGTGGGATTGCACAAAGCACTTGGTAAGAACAATGCAGCAGGAGTGTATGGTCTGTGGGAAGCTGAAATGTTGACAAAATAAATGTATTTTAGATACACATGGGCAGTCTTTGCTTGCCAGCTGTCTCAGCGTGATCAGATTACAAAGCAGTGATCTGCAGAGTGATCTCTGCAGAGCTTTCATGAGGGCTGTGAAGGAGGAGGACGCAGAGTCTTTATGGAGTTTGACAGGTAGCATTGCAGTGACACTTTTCTACAAGAAGGCGCCTTGGGCAGGAGGCTTTCTGGCTCTTCACACTATTGCACTGTACATCTATTTGCTGCACTTTGTCTGGCAGAATATTGGATTTCTGAAGTCATGCTGTAACTGTGTGTTGTTAAGTGTGCTAAATCCTGCAGAGACACTTAGATAAATTAGAGAGATAAGCAGTGACCAGCCATATGGAGCTCAGTGAGGGAAAGTGCTGGATGCTGCACCAAGGATGGGCAACCCTGGATGTATGGACAGACTGGGGCATGAGAGTCTGGAAAGCAGCACTGTGGAAAGGGACCTGAGTGTCCCAGTTGATGGCAAGTTGAATCTGAGTCAGCAGTGCCCTGGCAGCCAGGAGGACCAACCCCATCCTGAGGGACATCAGGCACATCATCACCAGCCAGGCAAGGGAGGAGATTGTCCTGCTCTGCTCTGGGCTGGGGTGGCACCACCTCGAGTCCTGGGGGCAGTTTTGGGCCCCACAACATAAGAAAACAATGAGCTATCAGAGTGTGACTCTGCAAAAAATAATATGTGCAGGCCTTGGCTGTGAATACAGCATGAAGGGTTTTATTGTTAAGTATTAGCATAGCTTGCACAATTCTAGAAAGCCCTTTTGTTTTAGGATGTATTTCTTGTGTTAGTATGTAACTTTCTTGTAGTTCGATAAGGGTTTCTAGGACAGCTTTAGCCCCTGCTTAGAATCCTTCTTTTATTGGTTCTTTCCTGACTCACCCCCTCTGTCATGCGTAATTTCCCTCTTGTCCATCATGGAATCCTTATCTTTGAAGTACAGTAATGTTAGCCACTAACTTTGCTGGACTGCCCTCAGCCCATCCCGGAACTTGTGTTGGATTTGTTAGAACTTAAGTGACTTGGTTTGGCATGATGTATTTGGATTGTTTTATTGGTATCTGTAATTGTATTGGTATCCAGAATTGTAGTATTAAACCGCCCACCACCCCAGGCTCGGGGTCTCTCTCCAGAGGCACCAGCCTGGTGGCTGGGGGGATCACCCTGACCCCCTTTTCCCCCAAATAAAGCCTCTGTTCCCTGGAAACTTCGAGAGAGTCCCCTCTTTCTTGGATCCAGCCTTTACAGCGTTACCCAGCTGTGTGAACCGAGCCCCCACAAAGTGACTTGTTGAGGCGTGCCCGAGCTGCCGGGAGGCCCAGGCTGGACACCGGGCCGGGCCAGGGCAAGCACGCACTGCAACACAGAGTGTGTCCAAGGGAGGGCAGTGAAGATGGTGAAAGGCCTCAAGGCAAGCCATATGAGGAATGGCTGAGGGCCTTTGGTCTGTGCAGCCTTGAGGAAGAGGAGACTGAGGAGAAACCTCACTGCAGTTACAAGGTCCTTGTGAGGGGAGGAAGAGGGGCAGACACTGATCTCTTCTCTGTGGTGACCAGTAACAGGACTCAAGTAAATGGCCTAAAGCTGAGTCAGAGGATGTTAAGGTTAAATATCAGAAATATGGGGGTTTTTACCCAGAGGGTGAAAACGTGTCCGTGCATATTTGGGAACTGAACAGGCTCCCCAGGGCAGTGGTCACAGCACCAAGCCTGACAGAGTGCAAGAAGCATTTGGACAATGCTCTCAGACACATGGTGTGCTTCTTGGGGATGGTCCCATGGGGTTGGATTCAATGATCCTTGTGGGTCCCTTCCAAATGAGGATATTTTGTCATTCTGTGATTCAATGAATCAAGGATTCTGTGGTTCTCCTTTAAGCCTAGGGCATGCTCTTTTAAGGTGAGCTGCCTGAGTTTGTGACCTCTTGTTTTAATGCCCCTAGCATGCTTCTTTTCTTTGGTGTCTTGAAGCAGGTTCTTTGTGCCATGGTATCCTCAAAGGTGTTCTTTATTGCTGCATGTAGCCAGCAGGAACTTGATGTTCACCATCATGGGACAGTATGCTCATAAAAGGTCATCACAACGTACCAGTTCTATACCATCCAAAAAAATCATGCCCCGAATGCATTTGAGAATCACTGAACTGACATAGACTGGAGGAGGCAAGGAAGGATTTACAGAGCACAGTGTGGGAGACCACATGCTCCTGGGTGCACCCACAGGGTCATGATCCATGAGCAGGACACTGACCAGAGCCTTTGCAGCCCTCCTCTTTGTGCTGCTCTGCCAAGTGCTGCCTGTGCCACAGTGCTTTCCAGGGTCACTTGGAGGTTGCTCATGTGGAGCAACAGGGCTTTGCATTATTCCCAAATGTACATAAGGAAGGAAGAGAGTTTGCTCCCTGATGCTCTAAAGGAATTTGGGCCAATAGATACTTGTGGAAACTCCAGTCAAGAAAACCTGTGCCCGTCCAAGAGTTTTGAAAGTCAAAAAAGGGTATTTTTTATCTCAATACTATGTTGTAATAGCTGGAAGAATAAAAAAACTCAAATTGTTTAAGAAGTCAATAAATAGATGGGTTAGTGTTTATCATGTATTTAAGAATGAGTACAATTCTGTAATTTCAGCAATGTGATTTCAGAGTAACAAATGCAATCTAGTACATTTTTACATCTTTTCATGTGTGTACAGAGGAGAAAATAGTAAAACATTGCCATTAAGATGAGAGGGTGGAAACTGACGGTTCATTCACTTAAATATATACTTTTTTGGGAGACAGGGAAAGTGCCATCCTCCAGCTGTGCATTTGTCAGGTCTGCCAGGAATGGGTACGGTTTGGGTGGTCTCTGTTTTTGTGAAGGAATTTTGTTATGTGTTACTGCTGTTTCCTGTTAGTATCATATATGGGGATAATGTAACATCACAACAAAACCTGAAAGCTGAAACAAGTGTTTCTGTCATCTGTGCACTTAAGATATCTTTGGAACCAAAATATTTTTATGTATGGGCCTTCTTTTGCTGTTAGTCTGTTTTCACACTTTTTTTTTTTTTTTTTCAGGATAGGAGATTTGAGATTAAAAGTTGTGATGCAGTTTTGACCAGAGCTGAATATAGTTATGGGTTGCTTTAGCCCAGGCTCATGTGCAAATGTCTTTTTTTTATATATTTTTCAATGCCAAAATTCAACACTTCATTTAAAAGTTGGTTGTTCTTTCTGCATCCCTGGATTTTTAGCTCCACCATTCCCCTTCTCCTGACATCCCAGGGAAAAGTAAAAGGCTGTGACAGTGATTGCTAGGGGGAAATAGCAAGAAGATTAGGGGTAAAAGAAATCTCATAATAAACTGTAGCTCAGTTTCTCCTTGGCAAGAAGCAATTTAGAAATATTTTATGGAAAAGCAAGATTGTGTACAAACATATCACATGCATTGGTATGTGTTATTATTTTGCATGTGACTGTAATGTTCTGTTCATTGCATTTATGCCCATTTTCCTGCATGTCTGGAAGTGCTTTCCCACACAAAATTAAATAATTTGTTTTTAATAGAGTGCAGATGAAAATACAAAATTCTTATTATTTGGTTACTGGAATTTTATTGTTGACATTGATCTGATTGGTCTTAGAAGAAGAATTTAGATAGATTGCTCTTGTATTTGTAATGCAATTTTTTTTAGTTGAACCAAATTCATGCCTGTTTTAACTGCATTGATTACGGTCTGCTTTTCCATAATTTGCTTTGGCATACTACATCCAGGCAGTGCACTGAGTTTTTATAGACTAGACAAATAGAACTCTGCAGGTGTAGGGGAGAAATCATATACTGTCCTTATCAGAAACAGGTGGTGAGTATCATCAAGAAAAGAAAGAAGCCACTGTGCTAAAACCTGGAAATTTTTTTGCTGCAAGCAATAAAAATGAAAGATAGAGAGCATATACCTATTACATCTCCTGTAAAAGTTGGCAGAAAGTTAAATGCTTTCTAATAACCCTTTGGTCATTATGTGTCTGAGCACTCAGATATGTATGAGGTAAAAACCTTTCTTTTTTGAGAGCAGGAAAAATGAAACACACAAGAGAGGAGGAATGGGTATATTATCTGTCTTTCACTGTCCTCTAACCTTCCCATATTTTCACTATACTGTACAGTGCATCAATTGTCAGTGTTGGATTTCCTTAAAAGGTCACTGAAATGCATTCTGGATTTGAAAAGTAGGCTGTATTAGCTTTGGATGGATGTATTATATTATTTTCAGAAATGCTAAGGAGGAGAAAAATATAATCTTCCTATTAATCCTCATGTGAAATATATTATCCTCAGTTGTGGATAAGTGGGCAGTCATCAGCCCAGCGCTGCCAAAAAGGCAGAGAGGAATGTATTGATTTAATCTGTTGGTTTGGAACTATTATTTCGGATTTTTCCATTCTTACTATTTACTATTTTGGCTTTTTCTCCAGTCAAGAACTTATTTCTTCCTCCATTACATCAGTGTTGTGTTCAGGCACGAGATTTTTCAGAGGCCTCCTGTTTTCTCAACTTTTCCTCCATCCCCTCTAACTACCTCCACTCTATTTCTTACACTGTTTTTTTTTCCCTGCAGCTGCTTTCCCACAAAGGCACGTTTCTCCCCAGACAGCTCTCAGAAGAGCTGCCCCTTTAGGCTGTTCCTGGGGGAAGGAGAGGAGGGGCTGGGTGCAGCTGCCCAGGGAGTGCTGCAGGCTGTTTCCCTCTATTCTGCTCCTCTCTGCTCCTGTGGAGCAGAACGGAGAGGCACAGGCAATGCTGCCAGCACCAGCAGCAAGGCTGGGGCTTCTGCCCAAAAAGAGACACCTGCAGACCCTGTTAAATCTCTGGGAATGGGTTGGTTGGACAAGTGACTCTCTACATTTTTCTCGCTCTGAAAATTGTGTTGTAACTGTTGTGTTTCAGTGGAGTGTTAAATCACTTTGCAGGGAGAGATATCTATATTTAAATGTCAAATCAAATGGCTCAATCCACTGAGTGGCAGATGTATTTTAGTCAGCAGCACATTTAGGGAAAAACCACTTTTAAGATTGTTCTTCCTGTCAAAGCTCCCAGCCCGAATGTGGGTGAGGGAACCAGATCCCTTTGGCATAGGAAAGGGATGCCTGTTCCTGACAGGCTGCAGGAGCAAAGGTGGCCAAGGCAGGTATGGGGATGAACCCCTGGCTGCCTTCCCTGCAAGAGCCAGTAAGCAGTGGGTGACAGAAGTAAGACTCCTCTTCAGGGCTAAAGAAAGGATGCAGTTTCCTGGGCCGTGAGCAGCAGCTTAATCCTTGCCAGGAGAGCTCCTGGGTGTGCAAGCTGCAGCCTGTGGCCCAGCTCCTGCCTGCCATTCATCAGCCTCTTTGTACTTCCTCGCCTTGTGGGATGCCTTTGGAGTTCTCCTCTGGGATGCTGGGCTGCCCACTGGGTGGAGAGCAGCAGCTCCCAGAGAGCATCCAGCATCCAGCTTTTGGGAGGCTGGGTGCCTGCTAGTCAGGCAGTTATTTTGGCTCTGAAATTGAGGAAATCAAGGAGGGAATAGAATAGAATAGAATAGAATAGAATAGAATAGAATAGAATAGAAAAGAAAAGAAAAGAAAAGAAAAGAAAAGAAAAGAAAAGAAAAGAAAAGAAAACCAACAACAAACAAACAAAAAAACCCCAAACACAAATATTTCAGGGGGAAAAAAATGCAGAGAGATGTCAAAGGTGAAAATAGAGCTTTAATTATCACTGTGGTTCTTCCTTTCTTTCTTTCTTTCTTTCTTTCTTTCTTTCTTTCTTTCTTTCTTTCTTTCTTTCTTTCTTTCTTTCTTTCTTTCTTTCTTCCTTCCTTCCTTCCTTCCTTCCTTCCTTCCTTCCTTCCTTCCTTCCTTCCTTCCTTCCTTCCTTCCTTCCTTCCTTCCTTCCTTCCTTCCTTCCTTCCTTCCTTCCTTCCTTCCTTCCTTCCTTCCTCCCTTCCTTCCTCCCTTCCTTCCTCCCTTCCTCCCTTCCTCCCTTCCTCCCTTCCTCCCTTCCTCCCTTCCTCCCTTCCTCCCTTTCTCCCTTTCTCTCTTTCTCTCTTTCTCTCTTTCTCTCTTTCTCTCTTTCTCTTGCTCATTAGAGCCCTGATCCATCACAGCTCCCCTCTCAGCAGCAGGCACTGGCAGGGGCTGTAGGGGGGAACAGCTGGTTTGGTGCTGAGAGCTGGTCTGCACCAACCCCCCATGCCAAAATCAGGGGAGGGGGCCTGCTGAGGTGAGTAAAACCCCTCAGCAACGTGTACTCACGGGGTTTATGTGATACATGTTTTCAGTATTGAGAAGTGTAGCGCAAAGCTTTTTTTTTTTCCTCTGGGGGGAAAAAGGGGATTTTCTTCCAATTTTCTATGCATTTGTGCATCTTTCCTACTAGGTGCCCTTAGAACAATAAACATGAATTAGTTTGTAGTAAAAGTATAATTTGCATATTAATAGCATGTACATGAAGTGCTGTCTGGCAATAAGGAATGCCTTTTAAGCAATAGCATTTTGAAAGGGCAGGAAACAACTGTGACCCATTTTTTATTCCTCGTGGAGGTGGTCATGACATGGGGGTTGGCCTTTCTGATGTTGGCAGCACCTCTGGGGTGGATGAACCATCATCCACATTATCAGCTGACAGACCTGCCACATCCAGAGCTTCACACTTGTTGTTACCTGAGGAGGTAAGGCAAACACCTGGAGAGGGCTCACTTGCCAACCTGAGCAAAGACTTGCCTCTGTTCTTTCCTCTGATGTAAGTTACTGCCTTCTCTCTGCTTGGGGATGCTGCTGCATGGGGTGGGATACAGGATCTTCAAGGTTTTTTGTCACAGATGTTCCTATTTCTGTCTCAGGGAGACAGAAATGTTCCTTAACCTGTCCACTTCCCTTTAGAGCTCTGCCATCACTTACTTGGTCACACACCTCACACAGGTATCCTTGCTCTGCTGGCTCCTGTGAACCAGGGGTGCAATGCATCAGCAACAACAAAACCAGCCATGCCTGGGAACAGTGACAGAGGATTCTGTTCAGCACGGGACAACTTATCACTGCTGAGATCAGAAAATTATTGGCAGAGGAGGTTTCATAAACCATATCACAGCACAAACCACCCTAATGAAGATCTTGAACAGTATCAATGGGCCACAAATAAAAACCCTGGCATGGGTTCCTTCCCTGACACAGGCACATCAACACACACTAAACACATCTCAGTATTAGTGGGTCCTCTATTGAAATGACAAAATGCTGTGTTATTTCTACTTTGAGAGTCAATAAACTCTCAAAGTGAAGTAACTTGCCGTGTTCAGGCAGTTTCAGGTTTCTACAAAACCATGAACCATTCTGCTTTTAAAAACAAAACTAATCTAGGAACTTTGGGGTGCTTTTTTTCCTATTTCTTTTTCTTCTTTTTCTTATTACAGTTTCATAACAAGTGTTGGAAAATAAAGTTTCCCCCTTTCAATACTGAAGCTTCTGCTTAATGCTGTCTAACAATAATTTAACCTTTAAAAAAAATCTAAACCTTTTGCTGTAATTTCAGAGACTTCAACATAATCATCTAATCTCCAAGGACAGAAAGAGTGATTACTATTCAAGAAAAAAACCAAGTCCGCTCCTATTTTAATTAAAAAGATGCTGTGTTTATGCTGGAAATGACTTCGAAGTTTGAATTAAACGTGAAATTATTTCCTTTAATCAAAGTTATGAAACATTTATGTTATTGCTGTGAATACCTAAAAGGGAATTTTTTTTTTTTTTCTTTTTCCAAACTTTTGCCGAGGACTGGAATGTGTTTTGTTTCCCTTATTACTTTTGGTTATTTACAGTATGTAACTCACCAGTCCCCTAACATGAAAAAAACCACCTCTTAATCTCATACCACCAGATGGGGATTTCTACTTGTTTTCTTTTTTAAACCTTTTTTTTTTTTTTTTGCAGAAGACTTTAGCTCTTGTCATTGTTTTTTCCTCTGAAGAAGTCACTTTGACACAATATCTGATGTAACAATGAGGTTTTGAGATCCTGATTATTTAGAGATTCTATCCAGGCCAGAAGGTCTACAGATGGTTTGGTGGCAGATGCTGCAGGGGCAGCCCCACCTGGAGGCCTCCAAGGAGTGCTCAGGAGTGACAGCTCTTCTGCCTCATACATCAAGCTCCTTAGCAGCCACTGCAGTTCATTTTTCCCCACAGGAGAGTCTTCAGTTGGAAGTTGCTCTGTGCAATGACATGAGCTGTCACACAAACCTGGGGTCTGACTCAGATGGTGTCTGTGTCCCTGCAGTGATGAGTCAGGTGTGTGTCACCTCAGCTCTTTCCTCCTTTGCCTTCTTCATTGCTCTTGCCAATAACCCACCCCAGCCCTGAGTGTCTGCTGTTTCCACTATTCCCTGCTTCCTCTGTCCAGGAGGGAGTGAGACCTGCACATACCACAGGTCCAACACAGCATGGCAAATGTTACATTTCTTACCATGATTTTAAGAACTACAGGCAGTAACACCCTTACTTAGCAATTGCAAACCTGATAGAAGGGTTTTCACATGCTTTTCTTTTACCAGTGATTAGTATGCTATGGAAAGGTCTTGGGAAAACACTTCTGAAAAACTGTCATTCCAGTTTTAAAAAAAGAAGGACTGAGTCATGGGAGAAGCTGTTTCTCTCACACTGAATTGTGACAGAATCAGAATTAAAATATCCTGCTGTCATTCCTCTCAAGTGTTGCTGCTGCCTTTCATCTGTATCTTTTCTGCTTCCTGCACAGTTCCAGATTTTCTTGACTTTGCATTTCTTGGTAGTGTTGTTTCAACCAAAAGTGCAAAACTGCTCCCTCAATTCACTTACTACCTCCACTTCTTTCAGGTCCCATACCTCGCACCTTATATTAATTGATTCATCCCCCTCTCCAGAGTTTAGCATTATCAAAACTAATTATTTCACAGCTACCTGTATGTTTTGGGCTGAAATTGTGATATATTAATAATTGCACATCTATACTGATGAGAAAGCTAAAATACTTGAAAAGCTGAAGTAAGGTCATAAACTTTTAAATAGATCTCCATTTCATCCCATCCAGATTTGTGAAGACACCATGAAGTCTCACTAGATCATATTTTTTTCAGGCTGCTCAGAGTACTTTTGAGTAAGGGTGCCTCTGAAAATTCTTTTGAACATGCTGGAGTCCATCAGTGCTGGTCACTTTTTAAGCACCACCTCCTAAGGGCACAGGAAAACAGGTAATTCCAAAATGTTAGAAGTCAAGTAGGTGATGCAGAAGGCTGGCTTGGCTGAGCTGGGATCTTTTGGAGTTAAAGCAAGAAAAAGGAGATGTGTAGCCAAAGTCAGGAGACATGGGAGGAAAACAGAGATACTCCTGTCAGGGAGAAAAACTCCTGCAGGCAAAATGTGACTGGAGTTGATGCTGGCCAGAACTGTGGGGGACAGTGGAAAGAGTTTACTTAAACCATTAATAGCAAAAGGCAGCGCAGAGATAAAATTGGCCCATTGCAGGATTGGAATTCACCTCCCAAACAGGGAGAGAGACAAGGCAGAGGTGTTTAGTATCTTCCTTGCCTCTGTCTCCAACACTGCTGATGGGCTAAGGGGGTCCAAGTGCCCTGAGCTGGAGGACCATGACAAACTCCCCGCTGACTCTGAGCCTGTGCAGGTTCTGTTGCTCCAGCTGGATCCCTACAAATCTATGGGGCCTGATGGGATTCATCTGAGAATACTCAAAGAGTTGATGATATCATCATGAGCCTCTCAATGAGTTTTGAACATTCTTGGGAATCCATTGAAGTCTCAGTTGACTGGAAGCCGGTGACCATTGGCTCAGTTTTCAAGAAGGGCAAGAAGGATGACCCTGGAAACTGCAGGCCTGGCAGTCAGGCTTTTAGTAGTGATAAAATTATTGAGAAAATTATTCCTGAAGGTGTTGAAAACCATCTGAAGGACAGTGCAGCCCTTGGCCACAAGTCAGCAAGGCTTCATGAAGGGAAAGTTCTGCTTGTCAAAGCTAATTTTGCTCTGTGACAAGGTATCCCTATAGTGTTGGGCTCAAAGAAGGCCTCAAGCTAAGGCTGTGGGGAAAACCCCCTGGTGAGGGTGAGAGCAATCTCACCCACAAGGCCCCATGGAAGCTCTCTATGTTAATTAGACTAGAAAGTTCTCTGTTCCCCTTGTTACCATTGGTTACTTTTTGCTGCAATAATTTGCATATTCCTCATCCTTTCTCCTAACTGGCTCCCTGCCCTCAGACTCCACCCTTATCCCAGCTTATAAATTACTGTAACTCCCTGGCCTTGTCTTGATGTACCTCATACTGAGCTGGGTTTGCTGCCCATTGTTTTATCTCTTAGCAAAGTTCTTCTTTCTTCAGCCACCAGATTGTGCCTGTCTCTCATTTGTTTCATTTGAAAGGACCCAAAATCCCGAGGTGACACCTTGTCTTCCTGTCCTGGCCCAGGCTGTCACACTGTAGGGATGAAGGGAAACCATGCAGTCTTGATGCAGTCATTTGGATTTCAGCAGAGATTTTGATACTGTCTCTTCCAGGATCCTTCTGGACAAAACACCCAGCACACAAAACACCCAGCACATCAGCTGGATAAACAGATCTTGTGATGAGCGAGCAACTGGCTCACCCATCAGGCATAAATGGAGACAGTGACTGGGGTGACATCACACTGGTGACCTGTCACTAGCAGGGCCCCACAGGGCTTCATCCCTGGCCCTGTGCTCTTTGAACACAGCACTCAAAGGTAAATTAAACAAGTTTGCTGATGACATGGTGATTGGTGATTTCCTCTCAGAGGGTCTTCAGATTTGCCCTAAACCAATTGGGAGATGCTGAAAAGAGGCTGGAAACAGCACTACAGCAAGGGACCTGGGAATCCTGGTGTGATGGTTTAAGGCCAATTTGGGAGGAGAACTCCTAGAGAAACCCTCCCCCCCTCCCCCCCACTCGGTTCAGGAGAATAAACAACTCAGAGAGAGAATGGAAAGAAACCTGTTTATTAGACCAGCAGAGCACTCCCCCAGCACAATAAATGGAACAATACTGGGTGATGAATTAGGGAAAAGCAAAGTCCCTCCTGCAGGTGGTTTTTGCTCTCAGCTCTTTCCAGCGCTGGTGGACGTTGCTGCGCCGGATCGGTCCCGGTGGGTCCTGGTGCCAGCTCCCCCGGCGCCCCCGGGTCCTCAGTCTGGGGGGAGGTTTGAACAGTTCCAAAAAAACCAGGCAGAAAAAAGAGGAAAAAAAAAGAAAAGGAAAGGAAAGGAAAGGAAAGGAAAGGAAAGGAAAGGAAAGGAAAGGAAAGGAAAGGAAAGGAAAGGAAAGGAAAGGAAAGGAAAGGAAAGGAAAGGAAAGGAAAGGAAAGGAAAGGAAAGGAAAGGAAAGGAAAGGAAAGGAAAGGAAAAAAGGCAAAGCTTCTCAGCCCTAACTAAGCTAAACTAGCTACAAGCAAAGCAAAGCAAAAGTGAGTGCTGCAAGGAAAAAAAAACAAACTGCATCTGGTGCCAGTGCTCCTCAAGGCCAGTCTGGAGATTCCTGAAAACAAACTGTGCACTTTCTCCCCATTTACTCCCAGATCCAACACAAACCAAACAGATGATTGGGGATACGGTGTAACATCAACCCGGGACACCCATGGTCAATGGCAAGCTGGATCTGGGGCAGCAGTGCCCTGGCAGCGAGCAGGGCCAGCCCTGTCCTGGGG
Organism: Phylloscopus collybita; assembly: GCA_027886175.1. Lineage (NCBI taxonomy): Eukaryota > Metazoa > Chordata > Aves > Passeriformes > Phylloscopidae > Phylloscopus > Phylloscopus collybita. The sequence goes on along the minus strand of JAJNNQ010000086.1, from coordinate 6,222,737 downwards.
ACATCAGGCACAGCATCACCAGCCAGGCACGGGAGGGGATTGTCCTGCTCTGCACTGGGCTGGGGTGGCCCCACCTTGATTGCTGGGGAGGTTTTGGGTGCCACCTAATAAGATATAAAGATATTAGGGAGTGTCTAAAGGAGGGCCACTAAGATTATGAAGGGCCTTGAGGGAAAGCCACACAAGGAGTGGCTGAGGGCCCTTAGTCTGTTCAGCCTGGAGAAGAGAGGACTGAGGGGAGACCCCATTGAGGTTACCACTTCCCTGTGAGAGGAAGATGAAGGGCAGACACTGATCTCTTCTTTGTAGTGACAGTGACAGGACCCAAGGGAATAGCCTGAAGTTGTGTCAGGAAAAGTTGGGGCTAACTATCAGGAATTTTTTTTTACCCAGAGAGTGTTTGGGCACTGGAACAGCCTCCCCAGGGCAGTGGTCACAGCACCAAGACTGACAGAGTTCAAGAAGTGTTTGGACAATGCTTTCAGACACATGGTGTGCCCCTTGGGAATGGTGCCATGCAGGGCCAGGGGTTGCATTCAATGATCCTTGTGGGTCTCTTCCAGCTCAGAATATTCTATGATTGCATGATTTATTTTTTTCAACATTTTCTTTTCCAAGCTAGAGGTGCTCTTGTTCAAATGCTTTTGGACTGCTTTGTAGCCTTTTTTTTTTGTTTTTTTTTTGGTTTTTTTTAACATACTTTTAAATAATTTTAAAGAAGCAAAAATCCAGTGATACCACTTAAAGGGTAGTTTGGATCTCTTGACCAGGTACCAAAATTTTCTAAGGCATAATGCTGGGTTTTATGCTGAGAATATAGGACACCACTAAAGATTTCTTCACTATACTCTCTAAAGCTTTCTGCTCATGTCAGTCCTAAGTGGCACAGAATGAAACTGCAAGCCCAGAAACACATTACCTAACGTCTTTTAAATTCAGAGCAGTGCAGACATTGAAATATTGAGAGGTAATGTAATGTGTCTTGTTTTCAAAACTTGTGTGTGACTGATCAGCTTCTGTATGCCTTGTTCCACTAATGTTCTTGTCTAAAATCACAGTGCTCTAAATGACCCTGGTGGGCATGGCAGTGAGTGCTAAAACTGAACCTCATGGTACTTGCTAATTCACATTTTGATGAAGTGTGGGGAATATGTAACCTACAGCTAACTAAACATGTTGTTTCTCACAGGTCCAGCTGAGTCTCTGAAATGTGTCTGCATGTCTCAGGATACCAAACTTGACTTGAAATACAAGTTATTGATTATTATATTATTGGTTATATAGCCAGAGTCAATTAATGAGACGTATAACTTCTAAACTAAACAATGGCTATAAATTATAATTTTCAGCTGAGATGTTGACAATTTATTAGAAACAGATAAGAGATAAGATGAAGTGTGTAGGAGTTATATATCTGAAATTATTTCTAATGCTGTCCTTCAGCCCAAGAACAACATTCAGGAAGAAGGGGTTATTTCATCAGAAATAAAACACTAAATTTGTCTTGCACTTTTTGTAAGGTGGTTTTGAGGTCTTTTTGAGGATATGCATCCTCTTGTCTAAGCCCTGTAATAATAAATAAATAAATAAATAAATAAATAAATAAATAAATAAACGTCATTTTACAAAGCCTTGAACAATCGATGAGCTGTGTGCCACAGTGACAGCTTCCCTTTATCTTTTGGTAGTCATGATAGGATTGGTGCTGGCACTGAACAAGGAAATCCGTGGGTTTTCTTAAATCTTTGGTTTTGTGTAAGGATTGGAAGCAGAAGGTGGTCCTTGCACTTATAATAAGCACAGTGGAATCCTACAATGGCAGTGAACAATCCTGCTATCTTTGATCTCTTCTCCACCCAAAACCGAAACCAAACCCAAACCTGTGGAATCCCTGCAGCCCCTTGACCTAGTACCTAGGGTCTGGCCTTGGCAGGAAGGATCACAGAGACACCTTCCCAGCCTGAGAGAGAGTACTTCCCAATGGTGCTCTGTACACCGTGGTTGGCCCCAGTTTCCCCCTCCCTAATGCCCTGGCCCTTGGCTTTCTCCTTTCCTCTGTGTCTCCTTTGGTTTGGGGAGCTCAGTGAGCAGAGCTCAGTGACCAGCTCAGTGAGCAGAGCTCAGTGAGCAGAGCTCAGTGAGCAGAGCTCAGTGAGCAGAGCTCAGTGACCAGCCCCGTTTCCCCTGCAGGACACTGGCCTTGCCTGCCCTTTGTTCCAGCCCCATGCCTCAAGGCTGCTGAAGCTCACACTTCACCCTGAGACTGGCCCATGTTCACCCCTTTCTGCCCTGGATCCCCTCTGGAAATAAACCTGGCTGGAACTGATGCAGTGTGAAGGCCTTCTTGCCTCTCCTTGCTGAGCTGGCCATGTGGCAGGTGTGGATGTGTCAGCTTGACCTCTTTGCCTGAGTTCCCCAAGCAGCCTCTCCACTGGAGGGGCTTATTGAGCCTAGGCTTCAGCTCCACTCCTTAAACACACAGTGCCATACAAACCCAAACCCAAAACTAAACAAAGCCTTCACCTCTTGACCAGTTGGCTTAGGCCTTGATGACAAAGATTATTGTCCTCTAGTTTATACAGCCCACAATGGTCTAAGAAGATTTTCTTTTTGTGTACTGACACGTTCACTGTATCATTTTAAGAGGTTGTTTTCCATAACGAAACAGTGCTAAATCCCTTCATAGAGTGGAATTTTCTGCTTTCTCCAGCATTCCAGTCAGCATCAAAATTTTATCAAAGAGTTTATTGATTGAAGTTAAAGTGCACCCAGGCAGCTGTGATGCTGTTAGTTATTGGAGGCTCCCAGGGGGTGATGTTTAGCACAGAATTCCTTCTGTACAGCCTCCCTGTGCAGTGATCTCCAACAGACCCCCTGTTTGCTCTGCTAATGACAGACTAGCCTTCATTTGAGGACAAGTTGATAAAAGCAATTTTTCAGAGCCAAAAAATAATGAGCTGTTGAGTTACTTGATACAACAAATTCCTGAACTGATGTAGCAAACCCTAGACTACAAATAGTGTTTGAAATCCTAAATCAACACTTCAGACCTGTTGTTGGATGATGCAAATCCAGGAAAGAGGGTTTTTTACTGTTCCTTTACAATTTAGGATCAATGGAAAATAAAAGCAGAGGACATCCATCACAGTCAGAGAAACCAATACCACTTTTGGAGGAGGAGGAAAAACTGTGCATTAACTTTTCTCTAAACACACTGGGGACCATATTTGTCATATATCTGGATCAAAGAGTGGTCTAAAGAGACAATGCAGAAGAGCATGTTGATTCACTAACTCAGCCTTGCCCTCAGAAAAATGGTTGCTTATATACTCTTGTCTTAGCCATATCTCCTAAAAACACAACTCCAACATTTAAAACAGGATATTGACCTCTAGCAGGAATAAAACATGCTGCCCTTCCTTAATTCTTTCCTCCTGCTGTAACAGTAGTAGTGCTGATGTGGCTAGAGCAAGGGACAGCAAAGACCTAGGACAGCAAAAGTTCTTAGAGACAGACAGTGCTACATGACCTTGCAAGGTACAGCTCTACTTCAGAGAGGTACTGTGGACATGGAAAAAGTAGTATCACTGGATGACACAGACGTAATATTTATTATTGAATACAGTTAGGAGACTGTGCTTCTGATCCTGAAATTTACCTCTTTCAGCCCTCTAACTTACTGTGTTTCCTCTTGGTTTAGTCCTTTGCTGTATCCAAAACAGGAAGTTCTTCTTCCAAGTGAAGTATAGTATATATATATATATACACTATATAGTATATATATAGTATATTATATACTATATAATATACTTCCAAGTAGTATATTATGCTTTTTGATCTTCCTTCTTATTTTGCACTTTAAAATCTTAATGTTCGTTAATCCTTCATAGGATTGCTCATTTTGCTGCAGAGCAAAAATTTAAACCAGCTGTTAAGTGTAGTGGGAATGCTGCTTCTTACACAGAAAACAGCTGGCAGAGAAATTGTTTTGGTAAGAACTTGTGCTGCAGTTGGGAGGACATGTGCTCCTTGATTAAAAGGCAGCTGGTTTTTCCAGGGTGCTCCTATGTATTTCTGAGGAAGAACTGGTGTCTTTGTCTGCAGTTCATAGCAGAGTGAGGGATGCTGTAGATTTCAGGAAGGGATGAAGATTGTTCTTGTGACACTGTGTTGGATACCAAGGATTGCACCTCTGATTGATTGGTTTGGTTTTCAAGCAAGGAGCATTTTACTTAAGAGATAATTCTGTGTACACTCCAGTGCAATCAGTTCTGTCCCTGGTGGAAGGCAGAATTGTGGAAAGGCATGGGCAGGAAAGAGAACATTGAGGGATAACTGGCAAATATCTTCGTCAAACAGAATGGAAACACCTCAGAATGGAAACAGCTTGATGCACAAAGTATTATTGATGATTTTCAAAAGCAAGGACACGAGAACCAAAATTTTCTGGGCTGCCAGAGTTGCCCTAAGGATGCTGCAGGAACAGGGAGAGGCAAAGTATAGTCTGGAAAACTTGTAGTGGGCTATGGAAAACAGTTGGGAGTAATTCAAAAATAGCAGGGGATGTTTTTGCTTGGTTCAAACACAGAGAGAAAAGAGTAAACTGCTCTGTTCCTTCCTCACATTAAACAAACCTTTAGGTCAGTTAGACTGTGTTTACTGTAACATTGATTTCCAGCTTTTGCTTCCTGGAATTACTGTCTCATGTTCTTGCAAGAATCATCCCAAAGAACTAAGCAAGGTGGCACAAAATTTTTTTCAGCCTACTTATGCTAGGAATTAGATAACTTCTATGTATGCATGCAGCTCTCCTTTTTTTTAATGTGTGAGATTTTGTTTTCTTCCTATTTCAATTCCCAGAGCTAATGACCCACTATTCTGGACATTGTTTGCATGTAGCTGGAGCCCTCTCAGTGACAACATAAGCAATGCTGGAGCAAACAAGTTGTTGAGGGTCCCAGGCAGAGCACTGGCATTGGAGAAATTAATGTAAAAACGGTGTTAAGAGCACACAACTTCAGTGTCTTTTCTATAACCAGGGCAACCCTAGCATTCACTTTTAAGTGCATCATTTCTATTTACCAGGAGTGCAGAACATCTCTCCGCCACCATATTTCATGTTTAAAAATTAACTTCAGCAGTTTAAGTGTGCTTTGTTTTTCTCCTTTTGAATGTCATCTATCATTGTGCAGGATTTGCTTGTCCTTCTCCTTGGTTACTCAAACCTTTCTCAAAGACTTATTGGCTTGAAATGCTCTTTGCTCCCTCACTGCCTGAAAGTGTCTCACAGTTTTTCCTAGAAATCTGTTAGCTATTAAGCTGTTTAATTCCACAGTTCCTGGAGGCTTTGGGCCTCTATGTCAAGCACTGGATGCATTTAAATTTCAGTGGGGATGTTCAGTCCACTATTAACTAGCTTTGCCCCATGCTGCCATCACTGGGCTGTCAATTTTGCCTGCAATATACCTGAATAACAGTGACTACAGTGACATTTTTATCCCTCATTCCCCATCTGAATTTGGCTGGTTGTTTCCTCCTCTGTTTTTTTTTTTTTTTTTTTTTTTTTTCCCTAGCTCTTTAAACTTCCCTTTTTTTTCCAGCCTCCACAGTTTAGTGGCTCTGCCTTTGGCTTTCCCCTTGATTTCTCCTTGACTAGGCTTAGTCTCTGTTATGAGATTCACATCTCTTCCCTGAGAAAGGAGGCAAGAGGGTTTGGGGACTGCAAAAAGGGGGTTGTACATTGGTTTGTGTCCTCTGCCTGGTTCTCATGTGCAGCATCCTCATCTTCCCAGCAGTGGTGAGCAGATCAAGAGCTGTGGTAGCTCCCCTCCTTGTTGCTGTGTAGCCATGGGGGGGCTGATATGGGGGATCTGTCCTCTGCAATTCCCCAGTAATAGAGAAACACTTCCCTCAGTGTGCCCAGAAAAGGTTGTACAAGCAGGAACGTGTCTTGGATGGGAGAGAGAAGCGACAGATCTCCTAGGGTAGGCTTTTATTTAGTTTCTGCTTTCTTTTCCCTCCCAACAGAAATGCAGAAATTCTGTCCTTTCTAACCCAAAGTGGAAAAATGTGGGGAGACAAAAGGAGATGCTGCTGAGGGCAGTCTTCCCCCTCATATGTTATATCTGTGTTAATTATCCTGGAGTGGAAACAGCCTTGCCCTCACAGCCATGGTGTGATGAAGAGTGAGGGAGCTGGGCAGGGTCAGCTGGAGGCTGCTGGCTGTGCTGTGCAGAGCAGGGACAGGAGGTGGTGCAAAGGGACAGAAAAGGTGAGCTGCTGTACAGGGGACAGAGAGGGTGAGGTGGCCATGCCAGGGACAGGAAGGAGTGACCAGAACTGAAATAGAGAGCCAGAGCTGTGTGGAGCTGCTCTTGGGAGATACAGAGAAAAAGCCTGGGAGAGTTTTGAATAACAAGGTGCTGATACTTGAAGCCTTCTGATGATTCTAATGAAGCACCCTGAGTGCAGTGTCCATGTTGACTGTGACAGAAAAGAGCAATTAAAAGGTGTGAATCTAATGATTGCCTTGGTTTAGAGTGAATTTCTACAAGGAATGAAACTAATCTGGCAGGAATTGGGGTTGTATCATTTGCACAGGACAAAATTGCTGCTTTGAGTTTGGAGGAGCTGACAGCATGCTTATCTAGACTCTATGTACTTCTCCAATTTTGCATATTGACCTTTCAGAGTAGTCAACAGTGACTCATGATACTTTGCACCTTGAAGGGTGGCATTTTCTGGTTTTTATTTTTTTTATTTTTTTTAAATTGCTTGTCAGTCATGGCCATAGACTGAGCAAAGGTTGGGTGAACACAGTCATTTAATACATTTCAGATAATTTATATTTGGCAATGCAAGAAACTAGAATTTCCATGTTCCTTCCCCACTCTTTCTTGCTTGCATTGGCTTTCATATTGCCTCTTGCATGCTGTGGCAGAAGTCCAAGCAAAACCAGAGCTCCACACTTGTTAGACAGACAGGTCTGTAGATGTTGCTTTGCAGGGAGTGTTGCAGAAGGACCTTTAGGTGTAGCTGGGAAAGGTGACTGTGCAGCTCCCTGGAATTCAGAGGAGGTTTCCTTTCCCTCAAGACTTTTGTGGTGGTGTGCAATGATAGCAAACCTTCTTGAGGCTTTTGCATGTTTCATCATTTCCTTCTTTCAAAGTTTAGGTGCTTTTTCAAAAACTGGACACAGGAGATGTTACCAAGCATGCATATTGCAGTTCATGCAGTACCTAAAATATTCCATTTTGCTGTAAGTTTTGTGTCATGAGGAAGAAGACGACTGGTTGGTAAGGGAGAAACATGGCAGAAAATCCTACTTTTACTCTCATTTTGTTCATTTTCCCCTGGAAAGCATCAGGCGTCTTGCCCTGAACCTTCAAAACTTCATTTCAAAGTGTCTGAAAAGGCCTTTTGTGTGTAAGATCTGTTTTAATCTGTTGTTACATGAGGTGTCTGCAGTAACCTACTACTTATTTCAGAAAAAAACCCCAAAAAACAAACATATAATGGGAACAGGTCAGTTGATGAAACAAAAAATAATTAAGCAGGAGTGCTGACTCACCACCTTGCTCTTCTGTGTCCATTTAATCTGTAAAAGGGGGAGTGGTTGGATGCTCAGCTGGGCACTTGGCACAGCTTTCAGGATGCAGATGTTCAAGGTACTCCAAGCCATTTATTCCCACAGGCTGCAAACTGTCGATACTGCAGAAATATATTACTTATGTGAGAGCTTCAACTACTGTTAAAATACCTTAAACTGCTGCTCATCTGCTTTTCTTGGTTGGTGGTTTGATGATGCTGGATCAAACCCTGAACAGAAACTGGCCAGGGCTGGAGGAAAGGGACTTTGTGACTTGGAAGACAATATAAGCACAAAAACTGACAGGATGAATTGGGGAACAGGTAAGAAGTGCCTTCTAATCTGCACAGAAGGTTCAAAAACAAGTTTCCAACATGAATGGTGGGGTATTTAAGAGCATTTATTTTTTAAGACAGATCTTGAGCAGTTTATGACTAAAACTAATGTTTCATGTATGTGGGTACTGGAAGTGAGGATTTTTTTTTTTTTCTTCCAGTGCAAAGGTTTTAAGACCTACATGTTCTTTTAAAATTTCCAAACTGTACACACAATATTTTGTTGGAGAGGTTGTTGCAGTTTATATTGGACTTGATTATAGTGCAGGTGTATGTTTTATGGTGTTGTTGATGGATGCGTCCTAATTGTGCAGGATGGGAAACTATGAACATAAGGATATGACAATTTTCATAATGAATGGCTAAACACTATAAGAGGTGCTGGAATAAATACTCAAAAAGAATTTTAATACCTTGTCCATGGCAGCAGGAGCATCAGAGGAGGGAGCAAAGAGATAACATACTTACTGTGGTTTGGGTGCTAATTTGTATTTTAACACAGGTTTTTCAGTAGATTCTCTTCAGTCTCAGAAGAGTAGATTTGATTTTTCAATTTGGTTATGGGGCATCTGAGAGCTTTTAAATGGTGCTGAAAAAAGGGACAGTTGTGAAAACTGATGCTTGCTGATGATATCCACCTCCCTGTAAAAAAAAATAAAACTTTTGTGTCTTTTGTGTACTTGCCTAAGTGCACATGGATGTGGGAAGAAAGGGGGGTTCCTGTTTGCAAGGAAGATGCAATTTGTGGTAATTGATGGGTGCAAGGGATACAGACATGTCCTGTAGGGGGTTACAAGGATAGTAACAAATCAGCCTTGTAAAAAGGCTGATTTGTTACTATCAGTAAAAAAACAGCCTTGAAAGGTCCTTAACAAATTAGAGCCCTCTAAGAGAAACCTGTAAAGTTCTTTCCAGACTTGAAACCTGAGTCTGAAGGCTACAGAAGCCTTGAAATAACTTTCCATCAACAGCCAGGCCAGTTCCAATTACAGCAAGGGACAGTCAGAGGAACCTGGAGATGGAAGAGCACTCGGGTACCAGAAATGCTGAGTCTGAATGCTCTGCCTGATGCAAAGCAGAGCTGGGTGTCAATGAGTGTCACAACCGACACAAGAACTCACACCCACACCTTGCGATGTCCGAGGTGGAAAGAAGAAGGACTTTATTTACAGAACCAGCATTTATCGAATTCCAACAGTGATCATGGATTGAAGGAAGAAAATCTTCCTCTCCATCCACACTGGACCATGCAGCAGTCCGTCAACAGTCTCCTCCTTTATGAAAGGAATGTAAACATCTCTAGATTTCACCATAACAAATGGCTTGTTTATATGAAAGTGTATGTGACTCCAAAGACACAGAAGGCTAAAAACAAGGCTTTTACAAACTCCTTAAAGGAGACAGAGGAGAACGGCAAAAACCCAGACAACAGATGAGCCTTCCATGGCTCTCCTGACCACAGCAGCTTCATCAGCACCAGCAGCAGTGAGAGACATCCAGTGAGACAGCCTGGCTGGGGTCCCTGCTGAGGGCACTGCTCTCCTCTGAGCCAGCTTGGTAACAGCATTGCTGGAGGGCCCACCCCAAACCTCTTTAATTCCTGGATGCTCCCACATGTGAAGGTGACACTAAATTTTCTAAATTCAGAAGCAATCAAACCATAACAGCATCTTTTGTGGAAGTGCTGTGTCTTTAGCTTACAGCATCAGAGGAGGAATGCTCTTTTTGGAGGGGGAACTAGTCCACATCTGAACTGCTCCATGTGGATTTAATGGTGATAATTGATTTAATGACTACCACAGTAGTGGTAGCAGAATCACACCTTCTCTCCCCTCCCCCTGACTATTTTGTAATGCATCTCTGAAGCAAAGCTTACAAAGAAAGAAAATTTAGGTGCTTAAGTTTGATCTTAAGGAACAAGAATTTAGAAAAAGGCAAGACACAGTAAAACTTCTTCCTGGTTAAGTTTACTTTTCTGCAAGCACTTTGCTGTTCTTTGAAGCCCCATTTCACTGTGGCTGACGTTGCATGTCTGTAAAAATCCCTACCTACAAAATCAGTTTTACAAAACTGATTTTGTAAGAAAAAACCCAATCAGTTTTAGGCATAAGTGAGGCGTGTGCAATGGAGGGTGATGGAGGAAGCCACAGGGCCATCTGGAGAACAGCTGCCACCTCCCTGCTCTGAGCCAGGGTGGCCCAGATGGCCAGGTCTGGCTGCCCAGTGCACCCACCTGCCCTGAGGGCTGGCCTCTCCCCCACAGGCCCTGGGCAGCCCCCAGACAGGGGGCTGGAGAGTGGAAGGCTGAGACCCCTTCCCAGGACAACCCCACCTTGATTTGCTGTGTGCTGCTTGCCCAGTGGCATCACCATTTGGCTGGACAGTGACACTCACAGCTCTGTTCATGCCTGGTTTAATTAAGGCAAAACCTACACATTTACGTGGAAGATAACAATTTTTTTTATTTTTCTCAATGTATATTGTCGTACTCTGTTTTTTCCCACCCATGCTCAGTATCACTGAAGCATGGCCATCTTCAGTCCTGTCATCTGAGCTTGACTTGAAACCTTAGCATTTGGACAGGAGGGCATTAGAGAAGCTCTGCCTCCTCCTGCTCACCTCTAATAATAATTTACTCTATGCCATTTTTTAAAACTGTGTGTTTTGTGTGAATGGATTCCTCCAACAGAAATAATCAGCTGTCACCTGGCTCAAGCACTGTAGAAGAGACTGAAAGAGGAGTTTCACGAGAAAAATACATATGAAATAAACAAATGGAGAGATTGAAGTGAAATCTCATTCTCTGAGAAACAGTGCCTTTGTATAGGAAAATTAAAATAAACAGAAATTGTTGAACTTTGAGGTTTGAGCAATTTTTTCTACTGAACTTTCATGTCCTTTTTTTTGACAGAACAAGCAAGGAGTCAGCTGAGATGAGGAAGATTTATGGAAGCAGGTGGGACATCACTGTAATTTTGCATGGGTGCTTCCAGACTTCTTCTGTCCAGGCTTTGAGCCAGGGTGATCTCTGGGGCCCTGTGCTCTGTAACAGCCCCCACCTACCCTCAGGAAACTTAATTGCCTTCCTATTCTGGTGCAGCAGTGACAGGGCTCGCACCCAGCAAGGAAATGCCTTTGATACATTGCCTACTGTGTAATCAATAGCAAGGAAATTCAGTGTGCTTGCAGTGACAAGGAGCAAAGTAATAGTCATGGGAAGGGAAGGGAACAGCTGTAACACCCCTGGCCTCCTCTCCCCTGGCTGTGCTTGCCTGCAGGGTGACCATGGAAGAAAAATGCCTGATGTTTGAATAATGTTTGCACAGAAGCCAGCTGTAAATTCCTCGGGCAGCACAGTTAGGAGGGAGTTTGTCAAGCGTGTCTGTTGTGGCTGTAGCTCTAACAAGAGTTCTGCTAACGTGTTTTTCTTCTGGCAAAAACTGCATTGCCTTTATTCACCCCCTGTTTGAAGACCAGCTATGGGGATTGCACTGAATTGTTGAATAATCTCTGCTAATGCACAAGTAATACTTGCTGACTTACGTGAGACTTATGTCTTACTGAAAAGTTAGACTTACTTTCATTTTTATTAGGTAAAGTAAAAAAAAAAAAAAAAAAAGAAAACTATTAGTAAAGACTACAATCCAATGCAGGGTTTCATTTTCATTTTGCTGCTCTATTTCCCCTCATAATCATGTAAGTTGGTGACTACTTTTAAAAAAAAAAAAAAAAAAAAAAAAAAAAAAGTAAAAGCCAAAAACCACAACAAAAACAACATAGCACATGCCCACTATCCTACCAGAAACCTCTCACAAAAGATTAACTGGTACTTGCAGCACAGAACTCCTGCTGGCTGAGGTCGTGCACTATAGGTTATTTACCCTATCAGCTTTTTTCCTTTATAGCTGTATTGGTGCCCAAGCTGCCTAGCTATAATCTGCTTCATCTAGTTATGAAAATAAAATTGTATTTTAAAACTATCTGAACATTAGAAAGTTGGCGGCTCTTTTTGCTCCTCAGGATTTGCATAGATGGGCAAATAAACATCATAGGTAGGGAAAGAGTTCTCATTCAAAACAACCAAAAGCCCTAAATATCTCAAACATCTGAAAATTTAATGGCTTTTTTAGCCTTTTCTTTCTTTCTTTCTTTCTTTCTTTTTTTTTTTTTTTTTTTTTTTTTCTGGTGCGAGTAACAACACTTACATAATCAGAGAAGCATCTGGTGACTACAAAGTCTTTTGTTCATGACATTAACTGCTGTCAGGGAGAATAATGAAAGAGCTGCTTTTTAAATTTTTACTGAGAAGGTAAGACTGGTTTCCTGCATAATGCTTCCTACTAGATTGCAGTGGTATCCCCCATAAAGAAGAATTGAAGACTAGTGCCATTTATCCAGAATTCTTGCTAAAGGGAGGAGTAAGAACCATATAGGAAAACACACAGTTCAGAAGGACTGGTTTGTTCCTGTATTGAATATTTCTGTTCTTTCTTCTGAGGACTTGATCTCCCCTCTCCACCTCATGGGGTCCCAGGTTTCCTGGAAAGTCATTCCCTTTGGCAGTTCTGCCACAGCCAGGTCTCTGTGACATGACCTGATCCAAAAGGCACACAACACATCAGCCTCCTGTCATTCCTCCTCCTGGCATGCTGCAGTGTGCTGTTTGTTCTCCAAAACAACAGCAAAAAAAGACGACTCAGAAATGTGTTTCCTGACACACAGATTGGCCTCCCTTGGGAAAAAAACAAAACTTTGCTGTTGAAAGGGAGGGTGCAAACAAGTCTGCTTGCTACATGTGGAGTGTCAGCACCACTAATACACTGTAATTCCCTCCTCAGCCCTAGATTATGGAGCATCTTGCCAGAAATGAGACAGAAACACAGAATGAGCAGGCTCATTCCTAGTAAGGCTGTTGTAGTATTTCTGAGGCAAAGCAAGCTTCCCAGATGAAGAAATACCTTCAAGGTTTAGTAACAGATTGGTTCCTGTCTACAGGAATGCTGCCTTTAAAATGTATTTTAAGACTAATTACTTAGTAGTCACATAATGAACTTGTTTAGAAATTTAGAAAGTACTTAATGATGTTTTTGTGAGTCCTTGATGTGAAAAAAAACCCCAGTAGTTGATCTGTGAACAGAACATAAATACAGTTGAATACTCAAGAAGCAGAATACATAAGTAGAGGTGCTACCTGGCTGCTCTCAGCATAACAAGGTAAACCAGATCCAAGCCTTGTCTTGGATGTTCAGGACTGAGCTCTGGTGCTCTTGGAGAGGAGCAGCTGCCAAACCCCATGTTTGGATCCCTGCTCCTTGTCTCCACACCTGGAACAGCCAGAGGAAGAGGAGTGATGCTCAGAGCTATGAAGCCTTTTTATCCATGCCTGGCTGCCAGCTGGAGGGCAGTGCTGCAGCAGAAGCCATTGCCAGTTTAGGAGCTGCCACTAGAACAGCTGCTGTGCTTGCTTGGGACTGCAGCCCTTGGCATGTCAGTGCAGAAAGCTCTGCTTCCCAGCAGACCCTTGGCAGCTTTGGCAGCAGCCAGGAGCCTTAATCACACTCCTGGATGGTTACTGGAGTGTTGGGAGACCACAGAGTGCTGTGTTATTCCACACAGTGCTTCCATTCTTGGCCTTAGTATTGGAAACAGAAGTTAGATGCCAAGGTCCTGCATGGTCTTCTTTGGTTCATATAAAGGTGTGATGTTTCAGGTCCTGACTGAGTTTATTTGATTCCATGCAGTGAAAAGAGGGGAGTCACCATATGAGCAGTGATGCAATGGGACCATTGGATGCTGCATTTCATTTTGCATCTCTCTAGCATCAGAAGCTTGAGGTGTCCAAAAAGGTAGCTGAGTGTTAAAACTTGTGCACAGAGATTTACTGGTGTTTTGCTCAAGTCATTAAAAAGTGCAGGGACAGAGCAGAGCCACAGAGATGTCCCAGGACCTGGTGTTGTATGCTGAATTCCTGCAGCACACATGAAACACAAAGCCTAGCACTATTCCTCTGTGCTCCCACGGGTGTACTTTTTCTCCTGGCTTATGTTGTTGCTGAATATAGTCTACACAACTTCCATCACTCTTGCCATGACTCTCTCTTAAAATATCAACACGACCAGAAAAAAACAACCCACAGACATCTTGGAGCCAGCTCTTAGCAGTGATGACAGTCTGGTTCTCTTCTTGCTCCCTTACAAGTACATACTAATGAGAAATTAAAATGTAAATGCCACTGAAACCTCATTGGCCACACCTAGGAGTCTCAGGAAAAGCTTGGTGTTGAAAGGACATTTCCTAGAGCCTGGAGTAGGGCAGCTGAAGTCAGATTTATTCAGAGATTGTCTTGTCAGGAAAGAAATGTACATCTGAGTATGCATGCACCCCTGTGAGGATGGTGGGTGCTCTGTTTCTTACTTCCCACATTCTGTTGCTTTCCTCCCTGCCTGCTTTCTGTGCCTTGTGAGGAGCAGCAGGCCTGTCATGCCTGCCCATTTGAAGCATTACAGCAGCCCATCTGACCTCAAAAGATGTGTCACAGTGTAGCTTTTGCTGGAGCTTAAATAATGGATGGGTTATTCTCAATGGGAATATGAGACTCACAAATCATTTCCACATAGAGACCTGAAAAATCACAATATAAAGGCCAGTGGAAAGTCAACAAAAAAAAAAACCAAACCCTTAGCCTGAGCAAACTTTTGTCCTGGATCACAGACACCACTAAGTTTGAGAGAAACAGATGGGACATTAGAAATTGTTTTTCTGGTTCTGCAATATTTTCGTTCAATATAAAAATAAATACTTGGCATTTAGCTAAGATTATCTATTTGTTGGTCCAGGAAAAGATAATGTACAAGGCTAGAGCCTCAGGCTTACTGATAGCTGTCTCCAGTGAAGGATCCCCAGGCTTTGGGCAGGCTGACATTGATGGGCCTGAACATGGCCCATTTCTGGGAGCCCCCTCCAGCACCTCACCTGCTGTCTCTGGTGGTGTTGGCCATGGCTGCCACACAAAAATGTTGGGCACACTAAGTAACAGGCAGGCATTAGTTTATCTTTCAAGAAATGAAACAAACAAGCCTTAGCCATATCAGTTTCTAAGAGAAAAGCCAATCTTCTTAATGCAGAGTATATATATTTCATTATTCATTTTGCTGAAATGCAGAGTGCACCTTGCTGTGCAGGCCAGCTGCTCATTTATAAAATTGATTATACATTCTCTAAAGCCATCTCCAGAGAGCAGCTGAATTGCATCCATTGCCACTAAAGTCTTTGATATCCCCATGCCTGAAGAATATTATAATAACAAGGAATAAAAGAAAGATAGGCTATGTTCTGATTTTGATCTTTATCAGATTTTGCTTGCCTCAAAAATTTCAGAAGAATGTGTTTCTGGCATAAAAGCTGCCCTTAACCTCACAGCAGGAGGACTCCAAGGTGTCTTGGAAATTGAAGGCTACCTTTATTGTAAAAAAGGTAAGAATTTATCTGCTTTAAATTTTTACCCCCATAATAATCAGGTATGTGGCTCAAATAATAGCATATTGACTCTTTGATTCTGCTGCTTTAATCTGACTTCACCATCATCTCTGTGAAGAGTGAAACAGAGAGAGGAAGGAGCATTGGTGATGATAACACTGTATGAAAAGATCTAGCAGGTATCTTTAGTATTCACTCTATATATCAAACAGCTGGGCATAAAACTGCCTAAACTTTGACTTTTCTCCAATTCTCTGGAGCAATTTTTTTCCTGAAACTTATCTATAGTGAGCTGTTCATCCTCCCCTCAATAAAAGCTCCCCTAGACCAGTGTAAGTGAACATCAGAATGCAGAGCAGATACTGCTTACAAGTGGATCATGAAGAAACTGCAGAAAAATTAAAAGACTGCATGGATTTTCCCATTTCCTAGTCTTACACTCACATAAACCTTGTATTTCACAGTGATTCTGTAATCAGAGGAGTTATAGCTATAAACCTAATAATCCCTGAGTGACAGCCTGTGGCATATGTTGTTTATGCTTTTCAAAGTCATCCAGTCTCTGGCTTTCAGGAGCTGCTTTATGTGGTGTCTTCAGCTCAGAGGATGGACAGGCCTGTGGAAGGATGAAGGATGCTGGAGCTGCCAAGGTCCAAGGCAGCTGTTGACACAGACACCAGTTTTGAAGGGGTAGATTGAACCCTTTGGGGGAAGATCTGGTGCCACCCTCATGCTTAGCTAAGTGCCTGGATTAACTGTGAGCCCCAAAATTGATCTTTCCCCAGTTCAGTAGCCAGAGCTGGAACTGGGTCTGCAAGCAGGCAATTTACTTTGTTCCTAGGCCTTCTGCTGCTCACAACTGCTGGGCAAGGCTTTTTTCTCTGTTCCTCCCTGTTGTGAAAATGCAGGCTTCTTGGGGATGGAGGAGGTACACCTGTGACTGATGTAAACACCTACAGGGCGCTTATGTTGCTTTTCTTTTCTCTTTTTTCTTTTCCTTTCCTTTTCTTTTCCTTTCCTTTTCCTTTTTCCTTTCCTTCTTTTCTTTCTTTTCTCTTTTCTTTTCTTTTCTTTTCTTTTCTTTTCTTTTCTTTTCTTTTCTTTTCTTTTCTTTTCTTTTCTTTTCTTTTCTTTTCTTTTCTTTTCTTTTCTTTTCTTTTCTTTTCTTTTCTTTTTTTCTATTCTCTTTTTTCTCCCTCCACCCCTGCCTGAGGAACATCACTGACCACCTGCTTCTTTCAGCCAGTACATCTGCAGCTCTTTCACAAGAGACAGTTTTGGACTCGTGGGGTCAAAGTGTGAAGAGTGACTGCTGCTGTGAGCTGCACCCTAAGGAGATGCATAAACACTCCCTCAGACTAAAATTCCTCTGTGTGCTCTCTTGTGCTGGTTTTGGCCAGGATAATTTTCTTCACAGTAGCTGTGTTTTGTATTTGTGGTGAAAAGAGTGTTGATAACACAAGGATGTTTTAGTTACTGCTCAGCAGGGCTTGCACTGAGCCAAGGAATTTTCCTGCCTCTCACATCACCCCACCAGTGATCAGGCTGGGAGTGCACAAGGACTTGGGAGTGCTTTTTCCATAATTTTCCTGCTTAAATACTGTTGCTGTAGCATCCTCATCTTGACAGAGCTTGACAAAGCCCCTGGGTGCAGTCCACCTGAAGTCTTGGGGAAAGACAGAAAGTCAAGGTATCTCTCTGCACCTCAGATATGTAGCACAAAGATTACCCTTGTTCAGGCCCAGACTTTACATACCTGACCCTCTGGGTCCATAGCTGTGAGTGAAATGGAGCTCTCTAGCTCCATCATATTTCAAGGTTCTCTAATTATATTTAGCTAGATCTAGGTCACTGCATTATTTTCATTTCTGACTCATGGCAACAGAGTAGTGGAAAGGATTTTTGAATGCACAGGGCTGTAGGTTTAGTTAAGGTTTTTAGAACCCTTGGGGGTGAGGGCTTAGTATGTGCTTGTCTGACTTTATAGGGGCTGTGACTTCCATGTCTTAATGTTAAGAGGATGGGCTTTCATAGCTACTGACTACAGACTAAATTTTAGCAACTGGATTATCCTACTAACCCTTCTCTGTACTTTCTCTTTAGCAAATTGCACTTGGCAGTGCAAGCTTTTAAGATGGAAAGCAGAAAAATATTTCAACATCCTCCAGGTGTTGCTAATGCAATCTCATTTTTCTTTCAGCTGTCAGAGAATTAATCCATCATGAGTTGGAAATGTCTCTTGAAGATACATGCTTTCCATTACAGCATGGTCAAATGCCAGCCTGTTCCTTTGAGGATTCTTTTGAAGATTCTAAACTAGCTGGCAGCTTGATTTTACTCTCCCCTGACTTCTTTTTGCAGCAGATTAAGTCATTGAAAGCTATGGGAGCTTAGTTATTCAAAAAACCAGAGCACAGTGTCTCATTATTCTGTATTCTCAAGACAGAGTTATTTCTTTAGTCCTGATGCATTTCTGTACACACAGTTTAGCAGCAGTGCTTTTATGGTAGCAGACCCACAAGGAATGGAGGGTGATGCAGGAGGAGATGAATGCTGATGAAATTGCATCGAGGAAGAACTCTGTGTATTGCAGGGTTAGTGGTGTGAGCATGTATCGACTTGTGTATTTTCTGTGGTTACCTGTATCAGTGCTTTGAGGTGTAAAGTGTGCATCTGTAATCCAGACTGTATCAGCGAGGTTTACTGTATTTTTGCATTATTTTTATGGCTGGAACATAAGTTCTAGGAGGACTGAACAGCAGCTGCAGAGTGTGAAAGAGACAATCCTTCAAACTGCTTTCATATCAGAAAATTCTGGCACTGGTGAAAGTTCATACTCAGTGATCTGTAGTGGCTCTTGTGCTCCACAGTGAGCAAGTGCATCTTATTGCAGATTTCCCCAGACCTGTTTTTAGGGGGTAGATCTACAAAGTATCCTAAAGAGGGCAATACTTGGCTTTTGATCCCTCTATGGTCCTTGGCTAAGTTAAGCTTCCAGAGTGTGGAGTTGGTGGAAACATAGGGATCCAGAACATTTACAGAAGTCAGCAGCTCCAGTGTGCCTCTAAATCAAATATGCTGAAAAAGAGAAAACTCACCCCCTGAAACAACCCTCTCCCTCCCTCCTTTTCCACAAATTTCCAGGCTGAAGGTAGGCACACTGTTGTCTTCAGATGTGAGCCTCTTCTGTGTCTCTAAGCAAGATTAATCTCTCCCTCATTTAACAAAAAATGTATTTCTGCCAAACATTAAGAGAGGATTTGTACCCAGGCATCAAAACATCTTTGCATGCAAGTATTTGGAATTAAAATGGAGAAAAAGAGCTGATCCAGCTTTTACATGCAAATGCTGACTGTCTAGAAAAAGAACCCCAAAAAAGCACCACTATCCAGGATCAAAACTTCTGTGCCCAAACATCTTCTGTGTAGAGTTGTACAGTACCTGCAAGGTTAGGGAGCACAAGTGAGCAAGGCATAAGAAGTCCCAAAGGAAGAACTTTATCTGAAATACAAAATGAGGTGTTATGGTCAGCTGGCAATTGGGGAGAACCTTGAAGCATTTTCTTGCTGCAGGCCATGAGGTTTGTTAGGAGATGTGCCTGCATGGCCGAATTTGGCATCTCAAGAAGATGGAAATGCTGTGATCTGCCATTTGAACTGGTCCTTCTGCAGCAGTGTCCTTTGGGATCTTGTGAAGTCTTAATCAACAGCAAGTCTTTTAACTGTACATCTAAACCGCAGAAAATACACAACTGTTCAAAGTCCCTGATCTCCTTCAAGGCTCCTTTCTTTAGACTCATTCCTATTTCACTGCTGTGACACTTCAAATGAGGAAATCTGATAGCCCTGGGATGGATGCTCAGTGTTTGGCAGTCACATGTTTTCAAATAACACATTTCTATTATTTGGAGTCCAGGCATCACTGAGAGAACAGATTCAGCTGCAGTAACCTTTTCTAAAATGATCCTGCTAATAAATGAGTCTCAGCAGAATTGTACCAGACCTGTGCACAGTCCCACGCTGTGCTGGCTTCTGTTCCAATACACTGGGGAAATCCAGGGGATGAGCTTTGGACTTAAATCTCATCCACTCATGATTATTGGGAGATAATGTGGAAAAATGCCTTGAGGAGTTTGTAAAGGGGAACAACTGTATTCTATCAGAAAAAAAAAATTGACACAACCCCCAGGTACCTCAGTCCCACTTAGGAACCAGAGTGGTATTTTACCTTACGTGCTATAAACTCCTTCCTCAGTCAGGCAAACCTTGCAATCACAGTGCTGTCTGTGTGCAGAGTGCTTGACAACGCTGTGTAAGGTGCAGGTACCCAAAATCCCATCTTTCCACCTGGTTTTGGGTTTCAAACGAGGTGCATCTGCAGGGAGCACTAGGTGGTGGAAGAAGTTCTTCAAATAGAAGTATTCATACTTGATGTTACACACAAGACCTCAAAACATTAGTTTGTATTTTTTAAGGCATAATAATATTCTCATAACAATGTTCTCATCCTATTTCAACATCTCCTTTCCCTTCTGTTCTCTAGGTTACTCCTTGCTTCAATGTTTTCTGATATGCAAAAGGTAAGGTAATGCAAAACTGTGAGAGAGGATCACACAGAGATGATCTCCAGAAATTACAAAAAAAAAATATTATATATATATATAAAATAAAATTGGGTCTCCCTTTGCTGTGTGAAACAGAATATTTTGAATTGTGTCTACTTCCAAAAGCAACGTTACTAGAGTTTGGTCTTCCACCTGATTACAGAAGCAAATGAAGAAACAGAACTTGTAAATATCAAATAAAATGAGACAGCCTGATACAAATATTTTTACAAATAAATTTATTGGAAGAGTACAGTAAAAAGGGGACTGCAGACTCATTAGTGGTAACTGGTCCAAAGGAGAAGACAAAGGACTATTCAAAAAAGGTCTGCAGTTTACAAAAATACTGAAAATCTGTTATATAACAGCCTAGGAAAATAAAAAGTTAGCTTGAGTTCTAAAGTGTAACTTTAAAGTATATAAAAAATTGGCAAATAAATAAAGTTAAAATGCAGATCTATTTAAAATTATAAAGAACCCACAACTGGAAACTGTATAACATAGTTATCATTTTCAGACTTGATTAAAACCCAGATAAACTCACAAATGTTGGGTTTTTTAAATTTTTATTTTATTTTACATGTACTTTAGGGAAGAAGCATCCATTTCCAGTGTTATGTATTATCAATCTGTTTCACAAATACATTATTTTTAAGCAACAAAGAGCATAAAAGGTGCTTTACCTGATATTAAACTTGCTGGTGTGTATTTTGGCACAAAATGGAGAATTGAATAGATACCTTAAGACAACTGCAAATGGCATCTGTGCCCACTCAAGGCTACTGGTGACAAAAGTCTGGCTTGTGATGGGAGGCCAGTGATGCAAATTTCACTCCTTCCCCAACACCCTGCTCTGCCTCCAGCTGCCAACAGTTATACAAAGGAAAAGCAACACATGCAATTTTAAAATCAGCAGTCCTACAACACCAGCCCAAGTTTCATCCCCAGAAATCCTTTCACAGCAGATACAAGGCAGGTGTTTCATGTTGGCTTTCACTCCTCAGTATTTTTCCATCAGAGTCTGCCTGCCTTTTGTGTCCTGTGTGATGAACCTGTATCATGGGATTTTTTTCCTATTACATGTTTTCAGCATTTTAGTGAAAATTAAGTGGGAGGCTTGGTGAAAAAACAAATTAACCTGTGATTTACAGGTAATGGTACAATTAACACTGGAAACAGATGTGTAAACAGAAATTTCAATTGAGACCCAGTGCAAGATCAGTTCCCCATACAGAACAATAATGCTTATCCTCTGGAATTGCAGGTCTCAGCAATTCATAGTGGTGGTGGGGGGGTGTATAATTATCACCATAAGTAAATGTTGTATGACATAGTGAATTCCGATTTCTGAAAGCAAAATGATGAAAATTAACACTATATGACAGGGTCTGTTAAGAAGAAGAAAGATCACAACAAGGCTTAGGAGGAATTAAGTCATTGCTGTTGGTTTTGAAAATACTGTTCCAATTTGGTCTGACAGCAAAATGTCAGGGAGCATATTTAGCTTTATAATTCTCCCCATGTGGAGCAGGATGTTCTGCATTGTAAACCAGACAGTCAAGAACGTTGCTCCTCTGATGCATTTTATGATGTGGACAATTTGTGATACAGCTAGGGTCTGCAATTTCATTAAAAATGTGGTTTGAACAATGTGCTTCACCCTGATTCATGGTTACTTCCATTTTCACACAAACACATTAACCTAGGCATCAAAGTATAACATCATCACAGTACCTCTGAACTAAACAAAAGCAGGAGTGTGTTTGGACTTCCCTGTCACCAGAATAACTTCTGGTAAGTGAAAGGGCACCACCTGTGGTAGATGGAGCCTTCAGAGTTAGGAAATATCTGGCAGACAACAGTACAGGTTATTATAGCAGAGCTCAGCTGAAAGTAGAAGATTACTGCAGCCCTTTTTAAAGAGCAGAAAGATTCTTAGAGAATTAAGGCAACAGCTCAGAGTCAATTGTTTACATATCAGCAATCCAAGAATTTTGCATTATTACTTGCATGTAACAATGATGGAATTCTTCATATGTTGAAAAGACTTAGCTAACTGAAAAGACTACTCTGTGGTTTGTTTTTTTTTTAGTATTGGAAAGTTCTGGCTCATACTTTCAACATCTGTAATGCAGAGGGAATCACTGATCTGAGTTTTCTTTTAAAAAGCCTTATATTGATGAAGAGTTTCAATGGCTGGCTCAATTACTGTATTCACAAAATATAAGTACTTATTGATAAATACTTGTGTTTCTAAAACTAGATGACAGTTCCAAAGAGAGCAGTTCAGGATTTTTTCCAAGTGTTCTGTGCTCTGTGTGAATCCCAGGTTACCATACTGGTTCAGAGGCTGCATTTATCTATAAACAATATATCAATTAACTCAAGTAGTATTTACAAGGTGTTTCCACCCTGGGAGACAGAAGAAGAAAGAACCTAGTTCACTACTCTTCTATGTTTTCAATTTATGACCTTGGTCAACTAGATTTTAGGTGTTTATTTATCCATTTTTTGTAAGTATGCCTAACAGTTTGTTTGGAAAAGGCATTTGGATCTGAGATTGCCATAGCTACAATCTCAAACACCTGCAAAACAACGTTTGTAGTTAGTGACCTAATTAGTCTTTTATCTCATACCCCTCCCCCCCCATAAATACCATCTGAAAATTCTAATTTAAGTCCTGCCTAGATGATGCCTGAGAAAATGGTGCTCTGCAACAGTACCTGAAAATGAAACAACTCTGAGTTAACACTCACGTTGGTTACTTGGACACATATTCCAGCTGAAATTTTATATCAAAGAGAAGGGGACATAAGGATAACTTAGAGTTGTTGGTGGAGGTAGCATTCCCTGGGAGAGAACAGTAAATGCATATCTGAACTTTTCTGTTTTTAGACTAGTAGTAAGGCTGAAATACAGAAATTTCTTTTGCATATTTTATAGAGAAGCAAAATGAAGTTGGATTCCAGGGTTGAAACTGTGAAAGCTTAAAGACAGGGGCTGCCAGCTCCTATTCTATGTGGTACTTATAATAATGAACACCATGATCTTGATAACTGAATGTGAAAATAAGTGAATGTCTTGGAGCTACCAAGCAGATCTTGCTGGAATTTTCAATGAGAGAATCTTCCCTTCATTGAAATTGCAGGTCTCAGCCAAGTAAAGTTGGGTATTAATAACACACTAATTGGCAACTCTGCAATCCATGTAGGAGCTGGAAATCACAACCCAGTAACGCTTTGAGGAAAGAAATGGTAGTAATATTTGACTGCTCATAATGTGACAAGTGAAAGGATTCTTCCATTTCAACTTGGAGGTTTTCACCTTTAAATTTTGTTTATAATGGGAAGCTGCCCCAGGGAATAGTAACTCATAGCTCCAAGTAAGTTGCTGCTGCTGATTAAGGACTGCTCATTTGCTTGTTTGTTTTGTTTTTCAGTAAATCTGCAGAAGGAAACTGGAAGAAAACATTTTTAATAGAGCTGGTATTTCAAATTGACCAGATCTCCTAAAAACTCATGATTATTTGGAACTTCAGGAATACTGGACTTGTCCTGTACTTGCCATGTACTTCTAATTACTAATTGAGGGCCCGTATTACTGGAAGTGAAGGACTGCATGAAAACCATTCTAAGACTAAAAAAATGCATAACTTCATTGGTAGCAGAAGTATTCTTCCCTGACTTGCCTAGGAAGGAATCTTCCACCAATATTTTAAGTCCTTTTGTGCTTTAGGGGAAAAATGAATTGGTAAACCCTTCCTTTAATAGCACACCATTTTATGCTTAGCCATAAAAATGTTACAAATCATCCAATGGCACAAACAACTGTTCCTAGTGCTGACAAACAGGACAGCTGTTACAGAAGATGGACTATCTCAGCTTCTTTCCCTTTATTTAATCTTCATAGTGAGTTATTATTTGTGACAATCAATTAATTTCAGAACTGCCGAATACCATGTTTGATGACACTATTTACACATTAGCTTAGGTCCTCAAATATTGCCCTCCCTCCAGTCTGTGAGTTGCAATGCCATTTAGAGGATATGGCAGCAGGAATACTGGAAACAGGCCAAGTATTTAGTCACTGTTAATATTTGTGCAGCAGCACATCTGGGAAAATTGGAGGGGAGACATTTGTAAATGCTTCTGAGACTTGGTTACACTGTAACCTCTGGAAAATGTGGGGGTTTTTTTCTTCTTTTTTGTTTTCTTTATTACCTTTACAATGGGTGCAAAAAGGGTAACAAAATAGTTATAAAGAGATAACAAATGGGTAACTTCATATTCGGTTTTAATGATGTGCTTGTAGGATTTAAGTAAGCATAACAGGTGGTCAAAGACATGGATGAAAAAATACTTAAGTATGAATAACCTAATATTTCCTTAACCAGTTTTCTCTTTCCTGTCAGTAAGAATGAGCTTTACCAGCTGCAGTTTTCACTGATGGCCTTCTGGTTATGCACTTCCCAATTACAATTTCCAAAGAAGTTTTAGGCAACTCTGCAAAAAGGCATATATTTTTTTTTTAAGAAGAAATGCAATATAACTGTAGTTGATAAATGAAAAGCCAGTTCATCGATTTTCACAGAAATGAATGAAAATGCACATTTCAAAGGTAATGCCTTAATGGGATGCCAACTCTACAACATCACTCTGCAGAAGCAATGATTGTTTCCAGACAAGATACTTTTCACTATTTTACTTTTCATAAAATTAAGGAGCTTAGAAAACCTTACTATTTCACTGATGACTGGACTTGGAAGCTAATGTGCGCTTATTTTCTACTAAAAACAAAGATGCACCTTTTGCCATCATAGCAATTTTCTTAAAATAATGAATGCAACTCCTAGAGATAACATGAAAATAAGAGATAACCTGTTGAATTCCCTCTCATGTTACAAGCTGAGTATAACAGTATTCAGAGTTTCCTATGTTTAACAGTGTAGAATAATTCAGGATTCCCTCAGGGTCCCTCTGGTTGTGACAGTGCCAGTGCAAAAACCTAACCTGAAATCCATGCTTGCAAAAGAGATTTAAGCTCAACCTCTTTGTTAAACTCTCTATGACAAACACAGTACATGAGCCAAACGACCAGAATCTGGCTAACCTGGTTAAGATTAAACTGACAAGGTTAATTCAAAAGGCCATGAAGAGAAGATATTGCAGCTTTGCTTCTTTAGTGCTATGTCTTCCTTTTCAATTTCATTGTGAATGCTCCTGTGAGAGGCCTACAGTATCTGTAGGTATGGATTCCACTTCCTAAATTTAATAGTTTCCACAATTACAAGTCAGACATGCTGAACAAATTCAGCCACAAACTGTTAAATTAATGAAACAAAAAAAATGATATTTCAATTGAAATACTTGAAAAGACATGTACCAGTGTTGAAATTTATTCTATACATATACAGCCATTATGGTATTCTCCCAAAGTATTCCTAGTTTTGAACAGAACTGGTGCCTATGTCAGTAATAGTAACAAATTTCCCTAAAGCTGTAGAAATCCCCTGTTCTAAAAAGACTTTGAATTAAAACAGAAGTGTAATTTATATGTATGGAGGTTAACTATTTCAGAATAAAATGTTAGTGGTGTTTTTATCCTTCTGCGACAGTCAGGATGGTGACTGGTTAATTTATGACAAATAAAACAGTATTTTATCTGAATAAAATACTGCATAAAGCAGTATTTCTTGGTGTCAAGAGGGCATATGGCAAAGAAACTGTCCATCTCTCTAACAAAAGACTATTAACTCCCCAGAAAAGCTATGAACACTGACACTGTTATCCTTACTTGCAGACTTCAGGGAGGCATATGTAAGCGAATAAAGTTGGATGAATCTCGGATTTTCCCAAATTATTGTGAAACATTTCTTAAATCTTAGTACACTTGCACTTGCATTAGCATGCTAGCAAATTAAGGCACAGACGCTGTGTACTACTTAGAAGCATACAAACTAACAAGAATGTTTCCTATTGCTCCTGAAAAATATCTCTGGGCTACTTGAAGTACAGAACTAAGTAAATATATCCAGTACACTTACAATGAAGTTTTAATTTATGCCACCAAGTTTTCAAACACTATACTTTCATGGGTATGTGTATATATATGCTTCTTTATCTCCAAGAAAAAAACAAAATCACTTAACAAAATGCAAGAAGCACTCTACCATTCCTTACAGCTGGATACTGACAGTACTACCTCAAATGCAGGTGATGTGCTCCCACACAACCATTCACTGTTGTAGTTGGACACTAATTCCAATGTAACAGACAAATTCTTCTAGACTACACATATTTTGGTCACACATAGCCTTAAACCACCACTCAGCACTACTGTAAATAGTACCCTAACAGAAATAAAAATGTAATGTAGCCACTGACTTCACTACATCTCAATCCCACTGTAACACTAAGGCTAATTAACATTCCAGATGCTGTGTTACTTACAATCCCTGTTTCTTACTTGCATTAGCAGCAACTGGTATCCCTTGATCTAAACATTTTAGTAAATTCCTAGAAATATTTTAAGCACCTTAATGCTGGAACTCAGACAGGGATACAGTAACTTGTTCCTATTTCTATGCAGAGCCCTAGAAAACAATTCCAGCTGCAAAGAGCACCCAAAGTCTAAGTAACAAATGGTGCACTTCCTCCCTTCCCTATCTAGTAAGTTTTTATTCTTTCTGGATTTTTTTAATATATATTTATATGTATATATATACAAACACAAGGTTTATATTCTTGGTGCATTTAAACCTTGTTTATCCCCAGTCTTTTGATATTTGATTGCAATAATGTAAGAAAAATAGAAGGTTAGTATTTCTACTCTGCTTTTTCCCTGTCAGAGCCTTTAAACATACTTCTTTCCTTTTGGTTGTTTGAGCAACTGCCTCATGCCATGCAGAAATAGTATTTTCCTTGGGACACTATGCAAGAAATGTTCTTTTGTTCAGAATAAACTTTTGCATGCTCCAACTGCATTCTGAGAATTTTTTACCAATGTACAGGAAAAAATCAGGGTCAAAAGCAAATCTAGCAACATATTCTTTAGCTCCACTAAGATCAATGATATTTGTTATCTGCTGCTATCATTAATAAACCTCTTTTTCTTGGCCTACTGCTTTCATGTATTTTTGGAAGGCAGATAGTTTGTGGTATTTCTTAGCATGCGCACTCAAGACTTTATATTGGTCTTTTTTTTCCTAAAATAAACAAAGGTAACCATAAAGAAACATATTACCAAATTCTGATGGCATTGAAGGGAAAAAGAAGGTATGATTTAAGTAGATCACATAAAAAGAAGTATTGCTATTGTATGGTAATAAATGCACAAGTAATTCAACTACCAAAAAAATTATGGATTTTTCCATTCAGTAAGCATGTTTGCATCCAGAATCTAACTCAGCTTCATGTTTAAAACCAAGTATCACCTGAATATATCAGATGCAGAAAGAATTTTTTTTTTTAAAAAAAAGGCTTCTAGTTGAAATACTTGTCAAAACTGTCTTCAGTTTTACAGCCAACATGTATGACGATCCCCACATTAATATGCTCACATACAGTTCAGGGATAGCAGAGTGAGAGCACAGCTTAAAGTAGAATACCTCTGAAAAATGTCACTAGCAGTTATGTGTTGTCAAACAGATAGAAGCCACAGTCCCTTAAAATTATAGTATGTGCTTTCCTATGTACATGTAACCTAGATTACAGTACTACTGTGACTGGATATATAGCATTTCGCAGTAGATATCTTTAATGCAGGTGTAGACACCATTCAAGATGGTACACCAGTTAATTTCAAAGTAATCCTAGAAGAATATTGCAAATAATGCTGTATAAATGCATAGTGTTTGAGGGAAACAATTACTTCACTGGAAAATAAAGTCCCAGATACTGAGTTTGGTACTTCTTCACACTATGTCACTTTCTTTTTGATTGAAGACAGCTCTTTCTGAATCTCACTGAATTTTGGCCGGTTTTCTGGCTTGTAGTCCCAGCATCTCTGCATTATTTTATATATTTCTTCTGGACATTTTTGTGGTGCAGACATTCGGTAGCCTGGTACACAGAAAAAGTGGGGAAAACTTCTAATACTGAAAACTGATGCATATTGACAAATCCAAAAAGATAAGAGCAAAGTTCAATACCATTTCATTTAAAACGACCTTCAAGGCAATATGAGGAACATCTTCAACATAAAACCTATACATAAGAGAGAATTATGAAACTAATTAAAGCTTGGGTACCAGTGACACTTCAGCTGGGCATGCTAAACTGCCAGTTTGCTCCTCATCCCTCATAGCAGCAACTTGCACAGATTTCTTTCCTGTATCTTAGGAAGTAGCTATCCTCTGGTTTTCAGTTGTATTTCCTTACTTTTCCCCAGTGAGGAAATAGATAATAAAAATTAAGATGGGAGTAAATTTCTTTGGTATTTCTGAAGATGTATCAACTTCTAGTCTCACATTTCTTCCCTTTTTTGTCTCCTTAAGGAAGTCCCTCCCCATTTGCACTTTAGTAATTAATTTTTCCTTCCTCTGTTTTCTTAACTTTCATATCTTTCCATCTTATCTCAACTCTCTTTTTCTTCTGGTTTGCTTAGATAGGCAGTGGCATCCACACATCTCTGCTGCCATCAGCTGAAGGGGTTCTCTGACTTGGCAATGAGAAGGAGAATGGACAATCAGTTAGGTAAATTAGCAGCTAATCATTCAAAAGTCACAGGTAAGTGGCTATTCGGGCATATCATCAATACCCTGGACCACAGAAGTGTGCTCACAGCAGTGAAGACAATTTCCCAGTGAGTAGGAAGTTGGGGGAAAATGCCAGGAGGATTGTATGTATGAACAAGGAGCTCCTGGACAAAATCAAACACAAAATCAGGTAATGGATGGAATACCAAAACACTGAGCCTCCAGGGATGAAGAAAGACAAAGCCCAGAAGGGATTGAATCTGGCCAGGTGTGTCAAAGAGAGCAAGCAGGGCTTCTCTAACTATGCAGGGGACAAAAGGAAGGCTTGAAAAAACGTGTGCCCACTGCTGAATGAGGCACTGAGCAACTCAGCAACACAAGACAGGGACACAGCTGAGGTACTAAACACTTCCAGCCTCTACTAGCAAGACCAGCCTTCAGGAATCTCAAGCTCCAGGGATCACTGGGACATCTGTCATGATGACAAATAAAACAGTATTTTATTTTATCTAAATAAAGCAGTATTTCTTGGTGTCAAGAGGGCATATGGCAAAGAAACAGTACATCTCTCTGTAACAAAAGAATATTAACTCCTGGAACATGGACAATGTCCCCGTGGTGGAACAGGACCTGGTCAGAGAAGACTTAAGCACACTGGACCTAGTTAAGTCTGATGGACTCAGATGCACTCATGCACTCCTAAGGGCTCTGATGCACCTGTGGGTGCTAAGAGAATGCCTGATGTCACTGCCACACCATTCCAAATAATCTTTCATACATCACTTTGACTACTGGGAGGAGTACCTGAAGACAAGAGTAAAGCAAATATCATGGCTGTCTTCAAGTCAGAGCACCCAGGGAAGTGCAGGCTGGTCAACATAACCTTGATCCCAGAAGGTGATGGAGCACCTAATGCTAGAAACAATCTCCAGGCACCTGAAGTACAAGAAAGTCATCAGTAGTAAGCATGCAGAAAGTCAGCACGGATTCACTAAGAGCAAATCATGCTTGACAAATGTGAGAAACTTCTCCAATGAGATGAGTGGCCTGGTGTGTGAAGGGATTTCACTATAAAATCCTTACAAAGACACCTTTGAATCTATGGGCTAGATGACCAGACAGGGGTTGAAAACTGAGGCTGAAGAGTGAGCCCTGAAGGAAGGTGATGAGTGAAGAGTGGTACAAAGCCTGAGTGGAGCTCTGGGGCCAGTACTGTGCCCAATCCCCTGTCACACCCTCAGTGGTGGCTCAGCAGTGGAGCACCCTTGTTGGATGGCACTGAGCTGTGAGGGGGTCACTGATAGACCAGAGGGTCGTGGTGCCACCCAGAGAGACCCTGAAAGGCTGGAGAGAGGGGCTGACAGGAACCTCAGGCAGTTCAGCATGGGAAGAACCAACTCCTGCAGCCAGGGAGGAACAACTCCAGGTACCAGCAAGGGCTGGGAATGCCCAGCTGGGAGACAGCTTGTCAGGAAAGGCCCTGGGGTTCCTGCTGGACACCAAGGGTTGAACATGCACCAGCATGAGCTCTTCCAGCAAAGAATGCTAATGGCACTCTGGGCTGCACAAGGAGTGCTGCAGCAGGCTGAGGGAGACCATCTGTCCCCTCGGTTCAGTATTAGCTGAGGCCACATCTGGAATGCTGGGCCCAGTTCTGGGCTCCCCAGTACAAGACAGACACAGGCACAGTGGAGAGAGTCTCATGAAGGATCACCAAGGTGACGCAGGCACTGAAGCATCTATCTCTCCAATGAGGAAATGCTGAGTGAGCTGGAGCAGCTCCTCCTGGAGGGGAGAAAGCTTGGGGGATCTCACCAATGTACACAAACACCTGCAGGGAGGGTGCAAAGAGGACAGGTCTGGGCTCTTTTCATGCCCAGTTGACAGGACACAGAGGTGATGAGAACACACTGAAATTC
The DNA here is from genome assembly GCA_027886175.1 of Phylloscopus collybita. NCBI lineage: Eukaryota > Metazoa > Chordata > Aves > Passeriformes > Phylloscopidae > Phylloscopus > Phylloscopus collybita. Next base: position 6,192,121 of record JAJNNQ010000086.1, on the reverse strand, counting down.
CTCCTCAGCATCAGGAAACATTTTTTCCCTGTGAAGGTGACTGAGCACAGGTTGCCCCATGAGGTGGTGGCATCTTCATTCACAGATGTGCAAAAGCCATCTGGATGTGATCCTGCTTGAGCTGGGGGGTTGGACTAGATGACATTCAGAGGTCCCTGTGCACCTTAGCCATCCTTTGACTCTGATTCCACTAATGGTTTACAACGTGTAGCTCTGAGCAAGTGACAGGGAGTGCACAGCCATCTGCATTGGACTCTACAGAGTTAAATGCAGCTCTGTGACTCCAGACTGACTGCACAGCCTGATTTGGCCTTCAAGGAGAAATTTCAGTATCACCAAAGTGCTTATAAAACTATAACAAACGCTGACAATGTGTGTCAATCAGCAAACCAGAGTTTGTTTGTCATTTGCTTTGTTTTAAATAATTTGGAAGTTTTACTAGCTTAGAACCTATTTATAAATTATACAGTAGCACTATGTAGGGAAGGAACAGTTCTGAAATGCCACTAAAGATGATGAAAATAAATCAAAGTCCAGAAATCTTGCTTATTTGCTATTTTAAGTAAAAGCCTTTGGATTATTTTGTAAAAGAGAAATGCAGCTTGCAATGCTCACCTAGCTTACCATTCTCCACCATAATTGCTAAATCTTTCTGTGAAATTATTTAATAAAGAAGATGGAATGATACAGATTTTTTTTCTGAAGTTGAGAATATTTATATCTGCATTAGAATAATCTTAAATAAGCTTCTGCTTTGCACAGCAGTAAATCCCTCCTTTCCATCTCACCTGTTACTTCTGCAAAAATGAAAGTCAGCATGCTGTAAGTCTTCCAACCTTTAAGTTACAGGTCAGTGTATTCCTTTTTATTTTCAAAAGGCCCACATATACCACCCTATTCCTCCCAGAGAGCTAGATTCAGCAATTTAGAAAACTTCGTGTTGTTTTTGTTAAAGTTGCTACAAAACTTGTATGTTATTTCTTGGCTATTTTAAACTGTATCCTTACAATTTATCCAGCATTTCTTTCACTCCCTATGAATAATTACCTTTCTCAACTTGCTCTCGAGCTTGTTGGTTTGTCATTCCAGGGTATGGGCATACTCCTAAACTGAAGGTCTCCCACAAAAGGATTCCAAAGCTCCATACATCACTCTCAGATGTGTATCTCCCTAAGAAAAGGAAAACAAACCTTCAAGTTAACGTAGAGAGCGTTTCAGGTAATTATGGCCCAAATTTCCTGTAAAGGTAAAAGTGTTACATTAGCAAGCTTCAGGCAAAACAAAGCCACAGCTACTAATAAAACATTCTACAGATTTCAAAGTCTCCATATTTCAAAGAAGGAACAAATTATATTAAAGCCAAGACTTTGGAATAATAGAAGCGAACTCTAAGTTCTACTGTGATACACAAACCATACCAGTCTGTTATGCAAGGTAAGAATTTCTTTCCTTTTTAATGTAGTAAACCATTTTTCTTTTAATACAAAATGACTGAAAAATGTCAGGGTTTCCCCCCTCATTTACAACTGCTTTCAATTCTAAATATTCTTCAAATAATTACCTTTGCTGGTCCTCCATTTCAGCAAGGCAGTGTTTATTGTGAGAGGAGCTGCCACCAGCACTGTTTGTGGTGCAAAGAAGGCCTGGTTGTCATGCTTTGAGAAACTGATCTCTGAAAATCAAAGTATGGCTGGATCCTGCAAAGCTGACACACCCTATCAGTTTAAGTACAAAAAAATCTGGCCTGCTGGTTCCATTGCCTCCAACTATTGCTTCAGAGAGAGCAAAATAGATAATTGATAATTGAATTCTAAACCTCTTTGTGGAATGACAGCTTTCTATGACAGGAAAAATGAGACATTTTGCAGCAGGTATTTCTATTGTCCCTGGTGGATTCACATTAGAAAATTAAGACTCCTAGCCTTTTGCAGCAGAATCGGTGAAAATGCTACCTTTAAAAATCCACTTTCAACATAACTTCCAACATTTTTCATGACTGTTCTTGTTGTTCCATGCTATTACTTCGTATTTATGTGTCTTTATTCTTTAAAAACAACACCTGTGAATGTATTGTTTGTTTATCTCTAATTATCAAACAAACCAAACTAATCCACTACCGACTAGGCAAAAAAAGGAAAATGCATGTAAATTATAGTGACAGTTGATGACAGCAACAACTGTTCTGACATCAGAAAATTCAGTTTACTCTTAGACTAAATATCTCTTCCAGCTGTGCTCTGTTAGCTTGTGTGCCTCATAGTTGGTAATTATGGATATTCACTATGCTCTTTGGAGTAAGATTAGTTTTCTTGTCTGTGTATCAACTCCCCAGAGTTGGGCGTCCAGTAATTTAACACTTTTCACTGAAAGCATTCAGCAGATACAAGGAGGGTGATTAGCTATTTTTTTTTAAGAAAGTACAGGTCCTGTACAGTTAATTATATTTTCTGCTATTACATTATCTGAGGGGAAAAAGAAAAGAAGTTATGAAGAAAACCCCAAGTCCTTCCCCCGTTACTATTATCATCACAAATAACTCAAAATATTGTAGGCAGAAAACATACACATTAAATGTACTTAAACTTTGAAAGCTGGGGAAGTAAAAATACCCCATAGTTATTCAAAATGTGATGGTTTTGCTGGGGTAGAATTAATTCTTTTCACAGTGGCAGGTGCAGGGTTTTGTTTTTGTGCTGAACACAGAGCTGATAACCCAGAGATGTTTGTGTGGTTGCTGAGCAGGGATTGCACAGAGCCAAGGCTTCCCTGCTTTTCACATTGCTGTGCTGCTGAGGAGGCTGCTGGGCCATGGCAGGGGACACAGCCAGGACAGGTGACCCCCAGCTGACCAAAGGGAGCTTCCAGACCATGTGGCATCACAGGCAGTGGAGAAAGGGGGGGGGGAAGAGGAACGAAGGGAGACATTTGGAGTGATGGGGTTTGTCCTCCCAAGAATGGTGTAGAATGGCTCTAAACAGCACACACAACCAAAGGTTCCATTTCTCAAAAACTCCAGTGGCATCTGAATTTTGCTTCTGACTTCTGACACAATCCCTTAACCACTCCGTTTGCCCTAATCTGGTTTCTGGACTGCACATCTTATATTTCTTCTTAATTTAACATACTTCAGTGACTGGTCTTAATTTGTCATACATGGTGACTTCAGCAGAGACTAAAAAAAGAACTTTTTTATAGCTTCTTAAGCACATCAGCATTCATGTAGTGACCAAATGACCTATTCCTCACTTTCCTCCAACCTTTGAATCTTCATATTCAGGACTGACCTGGCCAATGGTTACTGACTAGTTTTAAAATTATGCAGATTTAGTTTTATTTCATTTTGATATCTTAAATATGTCAATCTTACCTACACAAATCAATGCAATTTTTATGACCTTATTATTAGAATGGAAAACAAACATAATCCATTAAGTTTTACTCGTATCTTTCAAGGGAGTGGAAAAAAATATCCTTCAAAAACACACCGAAATTTCCATGGCTTTCTAAAAGTTGAATATTGACTGCTGAACATATTAACAGATGTTTGAGAGAGTTTATTTCCCAAACATTACAGAAAATGACTTATAGCTGCTGGAATATGTATGTGCTTTAGGAAACACAAAATAAGTAGATCAACAGTCCCCTCTTCTCCTGTATTGTGCAGAAAAAAACAGACTCAGCAGTACAAAGTGAAAGTGCTATCACAAGAGCCTGTTCCCTGCTAAATGGAGCCAACAGGACCACATATGGTTATAAAGATAGGTTTTCATAATACTATATGCATTTCCAAAATAAAAAAAAAAAAAAATAAAAACCCCAAACACCTTTTATAGTGGATCAAAGACCCAAGAGAGCAAAGCATTCACCAGGGAATGCTGGCAACACAGTAATCTCTTAGAATAATTGATAATACAGGATCAAATACTGCAACTGAATTTACTGTCAGCCTTTTAAAGGAAAGATCTGCTTTACTGTGTTATGTCATTACCTGCTGCAAAAGTGCTAGTAAGAGGAAGTATTCCACTATAAATCATAATTCACAAACCTATGATTTCCAATGCATGATTTCTGAAAAAAGGCTTTAAGAAATAGCAGAAATATTTACAGACACTTCAAATGAAGAATTTAAAGTATTTTATTCTGTGTACTCAACTAAAGAACTGGTTTAGAGAAGTACATTCAGAACATGACCTCATTTGTTAAATGTGGTGCTTCTTCACAGCTTTCTTTACCTAGAAGGACTTATTTTTCTGGTTTCATACAAGCAAAAAAAGCTAAGACCAGCAGCTTCTGTTTCTGTTCTGTAACAGAATGTTACACCCATGTAGTGTGGACCACTTCCCTCAGTGATAAATAATGAATTTTTATCCCCTATATAACAACTTAGTGGTAGACAAAAATGCAGGTAAAGAAAAAGTGCAGTTAAAAAAAAACCAAAACCAAAACAATTAGTATATTTTTCACCAATGCAGTGAGTTATCTAACAGAATGTTCTAGTACATCAACATTTTCTACTGTTTTCAATGAGGGGCCATAAATATGCAGAATTTGCCATTCAATTTTGCTAACAAGCATAATTTAGATGACTGACAAGGCTGTCTACAAGAGTGAGTCAGGAACAGAACCAAAGCACTGTGCTATTGCTGCATAATGGCAATTCTGATGTTGCTGGCCTGTTGTTTTTCTGTGGCAAAACTGTGGTTTTTACACATATCAGACTGAAATATTAAAAGTATTTTAAACATCATTAATTTGAACAGGAGGAAAAGAATTGTATGTATATACACTTGAATATTGTGGCCCTGATGGTCTACTCAGTATTTTTTTTCCCAAGAAAATCCAGTTATGTTCTTACCATAGTTCAGAGCTTCTGGAGCAGTCCATTTGATGGGAATCTGCTTTAGGCCTGATGATGAGTACACGCCATCATCCTCCTGCCGGGACATCCCAAAATCACTGATTTTCAAAATGTTGCTTTCACCTACCAAGCAGTTCCTTGCAGCCAGGTCTCTAAATTAGAAAAAGAAATAAACACCCACATTTTTACAGGTTTGAAAGTATTTGGAAGTCATTTAAACTAACTGAGCCCCTCAGCCAAGATGGTCATGCCTCTCAAAGGCTTATTTACAAAAGGGTAGAAAACACTTCACAGCAGTTGTGGGGAAACAAAAGTGAGGGAAGAGGAAAAAAAGTCAGAAATAATCCTATGAAGAAGTGAGGGGAGGAGATGCTGGAGATGCTCCAAGTGCCTGAGCAGAGATTCTCCTGCAGTACATGGAGAGGAGCCACAGTGGAGCAAGGCAGGAATATGAGGCTGAGGTTGAGCAGCTGTTATGGACACACCAGAATCTCCATTCCCCATTCACCCCTCAGGGGAGGAAGTGAAGGATTTCAGAATGAAGGAGTGCCTCAGAAGAAGGGAAGGGGAAAAGGTATTTCAGTTTTTGTCTTTTATTTCTTACCATCCAACTCTATTTTAATTTACAATACATTAAATTCATGTTACTCAAGGTCAGTCTGTTTTGCTAGGATGGTAACTGGTAGCTGATTTCCTTGTCTTTATCTTGACCTCCAAGTTTTTCTGTCTTATTTTACTTCCCTGTCCTGTTGAGGACGGGGAGTGAGAAAGCATCTATGAGGGTGTCTGACAGCCAGGCAAAGTTAATCCATCACAACTGCCCTCCATGGTCACAGAAATAAATCCCAGATTAAGGAATTGGACCTTATGTAAAATGAAACAGAATTTGAAGAAGCGCCCTGAAATGTGTTCTGGTGTGTTTCAGTGAGAAATCTGAGAAACAGCTCCATCTTCCCTCTGCCCATTAAAGTTTCTATCAAAAGTTAAAAGCTACTCAGCACAGAAAAGAAATTTTGGCTCAGTGATGGATGAGAAGCTCAGAAAGTCAGTTCCCTCCTTTCATCTCAGATTTGTTTATTTTTTTAGATTAGGAGACATGCAGTAATACCTGATGAAAGACCTACTATGGCTTCTCTACATGCTAATAATATATTATAAACATACTTTATGTATATTAAATTTCAGTGATCACAGCTTATTAAAATATAACATAATAAAATATATAGTATTATTCCCATTTTAATGTAATTAAATATAGGGAAATTTTAAAGGCAGAGATATGTTAATTCTATACCAGTACGAATATCATGGGCAAAATATTTTTAAACTTACTGTGTTTTTGTTTAGCTTAAATAGCTAATATGCTCACAATGGCTTACATGAATATTCCAGGAAAACTGCATTAACTCTGATGTCTTGAATTGAAGCTGTAGCACAGTTCTGAAGTGAATGCCCTGAGCACTTAATGCACATTCATTTTTGAAGAATGAATTTGGTGCATGCAAACTACATTGCTGTTGGAAGAAACTAGTTCAGAATTCTGCTCATGATGTGCATGAAATTTGTTTCTCCAGCTACAGAATTTTGTTTCTACGGAATTTGTTTCTACAACTAATGCAGAAAGGTCTGAGCCAATGGCAAACAGCTTCCAGCATTACCCATGGTAATGACAAAGGATTGAACTACATTTACCCCAAACTAGAAGTCTTGAGCCATATTTAAGGATGCTGAAGCTCATACATCCACTTTAATCAGCTCATCCAGGCTATCTTATTCAATATGTTGACAGAGCCTAGGTATGACCCCAAATATTATAACTTGATTTAAGAATTTTAACATCTTTGACTCACACTGCTTTTCTGCCACTAAGAACACTAATAGCTCTAGAGCTTGAGTGACACAAATGAAGTTATTCTTGTGGTTTGGGAAGATGGACCACTAAAACCCAGATCTGAACTGACAGGCACCAGCTGAAGATGTACACAAATGTGTAGAACAGCTTAGTGTGCACTGTGTTCATAGTTTGATGTTAGCATGTGTCGTTATGTACAGCTACATGGGTTAAAGCAAGTGAGCTGCAAAACAAAATCAAATTGTTATTGTTTATACTCAAGTGTGTAAAATGTATTGCCATGGATCTTCAAGAATTTATGACTTGGGTTTCAATCATACTTCAGTAACTTTTTGTTTTTTTATTGTTTTATTCAATATAGTCTAGATTCTGCAACTGATGGAACATAAGGAATGGAAAAATAATGAGGCTGTATCTCAAAGAAAATTTACAGTTAATTGAAATCACAGGCATCTCCTTACGTGAAGTCTGACCAAGCATTTAAACACAGAGTCAGATTAAGAAAAACCTATACTGATCTGACTTAGGTTTATTCCTCATGCAAAAGCCTGATTATTAGGGAAAGTGGATCATAATATGCACAGTATGGTGCTTATAAACAAAAAATACACTCAGTTTGCCTGTTTTTTATCAGTTTTGTACATAGAATAGATGAGTTTTCATTGAGAATCATGAATAGAGAAAAAACTTTGATGCCTACTGAAATTGACTAAAACACTTTCATGAAAATTAACTGGTATTTGTGGAAGTTCATGAAGAATGTGACACCCTGTTCAGGATATATGTAAATTAATGCTAGAAAGAACAAATTAAATGTTTGCACATTATGAATCTCACAGTATTAGTACCTTTTTCTGCTTTCAGCTAAAACTCTCCCATTTTTGATGATGTAATACCTAATAACTTTCAATACATCATTTCTTGTATAAAAAAGTCTTGTGAGCACTTCATACATCTACTTCTGACACAAGCCAATTTGCCTTTTTCCACCTTCATGTGTATGATATGCTCTGTCACGTATTTAGAAAATACTTTAGATGAGACAATTTCATTTCTCAGGCATACAAATGTCCCAAAGTTAGATTATCTTGTTAGCATTTCTACTGTCATTTTATATGTTTCATATCCTCAGTGATTTCTTGCTTAATTTTACAGATCATTTTATATGTATTTGCAAGCTTAAAAGCATTTTTATAACAGTTACGTTGAAAGCTATGGCTACCTCAGCTTTTGGGGGTTTATTTACTATTATTCTGAGAGTTTGGTTAAGATTTTTCTGTATTTTTCAAATAAATTCACTATTCCTCATTATGTCTGACAGCTTCTTTTAAAAATATGTTTTTGTTTTTCAGTCTAGACATAAAACACAGAAGATGCTTTTGGTCAATGTGACTTATTACAGAATTTATAGCCAGAATCTGGGAAAAAAAATGGCATCAGCAACTATTACTCCCATTGCTTTAAAGTAATAAATCATGATATTAATTTTCTTCCAGTTTCCATGATTCTAATTAATTTCTATTTTCTACAGATAGCAGTTCCAGTATGTTAAGAGGTTTATAAACACACTTTACTTCTTAACCTCCCACAAGCAATACACACAATGGAGTTTCATTCCATATATGAGATAAATAACATCAGTCAGGGAAAACATGACAATATAAATACAGAGGTCTGATAACCAAAATTAACCATGAGAAGTCAACAATAGATTACATCAGTGTTAAGTATTTATAACAAATCATGACTCTTTCTACATGGACATTAAAAAACCAAACCAAATCAAACAAATAAACAACAACCCCCCAGCAAACAACCACAATAAAATTCTCACACACCAACCCCCAAACAAAAACCTCCACCAAAATCAACTACAATCTCTTCGTCCTCTCTCCCCTGAAAAACCAGTGTGTTCTCTTTGCTTTCTCTTCCTTCTCCCTAATATTCCCTAAAGCAAACATCCTGAAGAAATGCAGGGATAACTCCATGAAATTAGATGTCTCTATTGGGAATTTTTTTTTCTCATAAAGCATTTGCTACTTAAAGCAGTAATTCCATAAAATCAGCATTTATCTTTAACACAGGAAGAAAAAAAAAATATTCTTCATTTACATTGTGAAAACTCTACAAACTGGGCACACATTACACTGAGGTGCTACAGAGTAAGTTCCTTAGTAAAAGAGAAGCTAAATCTTACTATTCAATACCAAGATGATGTAAGTTCCTAGTACTGCTAGAAACAAAGTCTCTTCCCCCCAGCTAACAAATAAAAACCAGTATGTAAACTGGAAATTTCCCTTTCAAGCACTGACTGCTCTGCAGTCCCATTAATACAAACAGGACATCTCCTAGGGATCTCTAATATGGGTTGAATTTGCTGAAACACTAAGAGAGATTTCAGAGGACTTTTGCTTAAAATTCAACAGCCAGTTCAAGGAGGAAGCAGAGGGGATTTCTCTGTGCTGGGAGTTGTTACCACTTGGATCCACACGTGTCAATAAAGACATAAACCTACTAAACCTTTCTCTAAGGCTGTTCCCTCCCCACCTTTTCCTCCACGCTCCACAGGATCTGCAGAGCAAGTACCACCTAGCATTGCAATGGAATTTCATGAGTTAAAGCAAATCAAAACAAGAGAGTAAATTCATCATTAATAAACCAGCAGCACAGGCTGCCTCACTGAACTAATTAGCCATTTTATATTCCATCCCTGGATCACGCAGGTAAAATATTCTTAGGTGATAAAAGCAAGTAATTACTTAGTGACCAGGATTGGTTTATCTCCTCTGCAAATTAATTAAATTAAAACAGCCTATTACCTAAACACAAAAAAGGGGTGAGAAGTAAAAATACAAGATAAATTGCTGGGGTTTTGTGAACTGTAGGATACTACCTCACCTTCATACATCTGATGTCATTTCCAACAGTGTCTAAATTAAAAAAAAAAAAAAAAAAAAAAAGTAGTGTCTAAATCTATTTCAGAACTTTCTTGATATGTGTATGCTAATTTTGCTGTATGTGGAGTACAAAAAATAATATGTGCCTAGTAACAGACTGGGAAAATATTAGAGGGTCAGAAGAACATCCTTTTATGCATTCTATGTTTTCTTCCCTCTTTTTACTTTGATTGAATTATTTCTTTACATTATTTTAGCTATTATGAGCACCAATGGAGCCGTATTAACTACAATGCTAATAACTTCTCTCAGTTCCTCATATATAATGCAAGTCCATCTTTATTTCCACAGATGAACAGTGGAACTCTGGCAAACCAGAGAAACTCCAACTTGGATAGAGTGGTGATTTCTCAATAATGTCAGGTGCTCTCCTTGCCATCCACAGTTTTGGATATTGCTCACTTCCTCTCAACTACAATGTAAGCAACATTAACCACATCACAGCATTGGTGACCTTCAGTTATTCTTTCTAAAGCACTCTGCACTAAAGTGAAGGACTCTAAAATTTTGCAAAAGGAACTCAGAAGATAAAAAAGTAACAAAACAAACCCCACAAAGTTGTATGCAGTAGCTGAACACTGTCAACTTATTATCTGCCATCCAGATATTACTCAAGGGACTGTACAGATGTACTGACAAATCACAAAACTTTTATCTTTGAATTTTATTCTGGTAGGCTACTACTCTATTTTCCTAGCAGGGCAAGTTTTCTGTACCAGCAATTTTAAAAGAAAAAAAGAAGGGGATAGTAGACATTGAGCACTTTCTGAGGAGAATCAAAGCAACAGACTATGAAGATGGAAATGAAGCAATGAATTGCTGCATCATCTATTCTCCCCCCCTTTTTCCTGTTTCTGAGGTTGTCTTCACAATGCCTGCTCCTGGAACAGAAACATTCCTATCAGCAGCATCTAAATGATTTTTATCTGCATTGTTTCTCAACTGTTTTAGAACTCAATAGTTATTGCCTGTATTCTTCTGAACAGTTATTTTGATGAAAATGGCATCACAGTCATTTCAGTCTATAATAGTCCTCTTTGTGTTGATATTGCTGTAGATTATTACAACCAATTTTTCCTGTGCACTGCTGATTACATGTAATATGCTGAACAAAATGTGTAAATTTTTCTCCCCTTGTGCTATATCTTGAGACAAAGGTTTGCAGTTCCCTTTCTTTTGTGTGCCCATTTTAGTGAAAAACAAAAGATCTAGACAGTCATCAGAGTGGAAGATAGGCAACTTCACGGAAATCCTACAATATTAGAGTGACCAGAAAATGAAAAACACCTTCTGGAACTCCTTGATGATAGGACAGACAGAGGAATAACTCCTCTGCTGGATTCCATGCAACCATTCCTAAGCTCTTGAGTTTTGATAGAAACATTACAAGACATAAGGACAAATATGGGTACATTTAAGAAATATGTAAGATTTTTAATAGTCCTGAAAAATCTCTTTGATAATAACTGAATCATAGGGGAAATGAAGTGTCCAAAAATTAATTATCCAAGATGTACCAGAACATCTACAGGTTTACATTTCTGCTTGATAAAATTACAGTGGACTGAAATCACAATTACAATGTCATCCATTTCCATAACCAGTCATACAAGTAGACTGTATTATTCATAGGAAGAAAAATAGTATTTTCAATCAAAAATTTTGTATCATTCATAGAAGCAACTAAAATGAAATACACCAAAATTTTGCTAGCAAGTGCACTTTTATTATAACTTTATACAATATAACTTTATTCAACCTGTGTGATAATGTAAATCTTGTTACAATGAGTGTCCTTGCCCATTTAGACCAGGAGGATCACTCAATTTAGTTCTTAATTCTGAATTTAATTTTGAATTAATCTCTTCCTTATTCTATTCTATAGTATAATGTCAAAATGTAATGGATTTCTCTGTACAGAAGCATTAAATACTGGTTTAACTTGTTTACAAAACTGGAAACATCTGAAGAGGCAGACCAGACATGGTCAAAGGTCATATTCGCTTGAACTTTATGTATAGGTGATGGAAAAGGCTGCATGCTGGATTTACAGAAAATGTCTAAAGCAGAGTAGCTTCTATCACTGATTATCTGATGATTTAAGGTTTATTTTATTTTATTTTATTTTATTTTATTTTATTTTATTTTATTTTATAAAGCCATTTTCTAGTGTTTTATATATATATAACATTATAATGCATCAAGTTCAAATGACTAATAATGCAAAGCAGAGCACACGGAACTGAAAAACACTGCAAATGCCAAGAAACCAAGAAATCCAAAAGCCTAATATGGGTCACTCTTTTTCCCACCTTTTTCACTAGAATGAAATGAAATAGCACAATAATACAGTATTTGCAGGGTTTTTCAAGTCCTAGTGAAAAAGGATGTATTTCAAAGTCCTCTCAGGCTACATTTAAGTTCTTGCCACAGGTAACTATCAATGTTCATCTGAGAAGGTAGCAAACTCTACTGCTTTTTCAATTGCCAGCACCAATAATGTGATATGCAACAGTAACTGTAGTTAAGGTTATCTGTACATGCATTTCCATCACTTAAATTTACTTGTGCTCCTACAACAGATAAGCATGGATTAAGGTTTTAAAAGTAACAGATAAGCCTGGACTAGTAGATAAAGTATTTCATAGGAACTAGATCCTGAAACACTTTATTAATGAAGGTAAAAAAAAAAAAGGTAAAGGTAATAATCAGGCTACAAAGAAATTAAGCATCCAGGATAATTAAGGTAGGAGACGGTACATATTTGTGAAAATAACACAGAGAATGAGAGAGAAACCAAATACATTAGGTCTAATTAGAAATCAGGAGGGAAAGACAGAGCAAAGAAGTAGCAGAATCAAGCAGTGCTAGACAAGAGGATTGTGTTGCTGTCTTAAACTGAGGGGCTAGAAAGTGAAAAAAAAAAAAAGAAACCTCCTGCAAGAGACAGTCACAAAGAAAGCCAATAGCAAAGGGAGAAAAGTCAGCCACATTTTAAGACAATTATTCATCTGGAGATTCTTATTTAGGCAGAAAAGAATTTAATTGGAAGGCACAGGTAGCACATGCCAGCTAAGCATTCTTAGCAATGCAAACCATTGACAAAGATATACAGCAATAGGCCACCAATTCATAATTTTCCAGTCAATAGAAAAAAAAATTCTAATTTGTACCTACAATATATCTCTACCTTTAATCAAGGATTACCAACAAATGCTTAGTGGCATCTTGAAATATTTTAATATTTTAAAAATAAACTGTTTTGTAACAAAAATAAAATGATATTAAGATGAATGAAAATGAAGATGAGGAGTCATTTACTAATTGTCCTAAACAGCTAAGTAAGCTTTGTGTTGCCTTACGGAAATATGAAGGAAATTTCATGTGACTAATACATTGCAGAGAATTTTGTATAGAAATTCAGAGGAATAAAATTACCTATTCATTTCCTGTAAATTAACAAAATAGGAAAAAAGCTGAACCTCTGTCCTGGTTTTTACTGCTATCACTTAAAATCCACAATAGTTTTCCCACTCAAAACCAAAACTTCTATGTGGAAGAAAATATTTTGTACTTTTTTCATCACAAGAAAAAGCAGAAAGTGATGGAATTCATGGAATTATGGTGGGGTATCCAAAAAAGAAAGAAAAGAAATGACAGTGCTGATTAAGGATCGTGATTCATCTCATATTGATAGGACAGGATTTCCTCAGCTTTTGGGAACTGGATGAACTCACATGTTACATGGATATTCACCACGGTAAAATTCCATAGCTGGGCTGAGTCAAGGAAGAGATGTTAGTAAGTCCAGGGGCTCCAAGTTCATCACATACTGAACTCTACCCTTTTTCTTCTATTAAAACCCTATGCTATCTCATGAAGTCATCTATTTGTTACAAGAATATCCTTTCATTGGGAAATTCAGAGTTCTACACTGAGAAACAGTCCCTCTGTGTCTGGTTGCTCTCTGTTGAAGCATGTTCACTCATGCATAGGGTTGACTCCCTGTGGATCTGAATGTTCCTTGTCCTGCCAGGATTCAAAGTCTGTGGGAGGTGCAGAAAACACTTTCCTGTGCTTACTTTAAAAACAGGAAGAGAATGAACTATTAGAAAACTACTGCAAAGCCACGGGTTTACTGCACCTGGCTATTATTCTGAACTATTTCTACACAAAAAAAACTATTCTGCCATTACACTGTAGGAAGACAGGCTAGTCATCTCCTAAACATTTAAAATCTTCCCACTTAAAGAATCAGGGGTAAGAAATTCCTTAGAAGGTGATATAGTTCAGGGGAACGAACTAGAGTTGCCTGTTTTCATTTAACAGCTTTGTTAATGGTCTGAGGGAAAAGTCAAACAGGGATTTAATTAAATTTCCAGATAATATCAAAGTAGAAGCATGTGTAAGCAACAGTAAGGGCAAATAAATAAGAAGAGAGAAGGAAAGAAGGAGGAAAAGGGGGGAGAGAGGGAGGAGATATATCTATTGGAATAAGCATTAGACATAGCCTGTAAAACAGTAATTACTGTATTTTGAACAATTAAGCCTAAATTCAAACATTCAGTAAAAAAAGAAATACTACTAGGCAATAATGTAGAAAGGAAAGAGAACCTAAGGAGATATGGATTCCAATTAAATACAAGTAATGAAATTAAATGAAGTATTGGAAAATAAATGCTCATTATCTACTAGATTGTGAGAAATCTGCCTAGGAAAATTAAGAAATTCTATTTTATTAATGCAGTTACTTAATAAGCTAAAAAAAGTTTGACAGGTGTACAGGCTGCTTCAAAAGGATAGATTAAATAAATTATTCAAACTTTTTACTTTTTTTTAAATTAGAATTGCCAGATACCCTGGAATCTATTGTTATACTAGCAGGCATATAGTACACAACAAAAAGGTAGTGGTCAAAGAGGGAGAGACCAAAAGAATTATTAATTTCCTGGGTTAGTGCACTTGTTAATTTTATCATGTATGAAAAGGTGACTTTTTCAACCAATCACATATTTGAGGAAACAACAAAATTCCAAATGCAATTGATACAAACTGCTAATTTCTGTACAGAAAAGGTCTACAGGTGTTGCCAGCTGGGTACAGGTACACTCCCATGAAGTCAGAATGACACAGCTGCTGCTGAGTCTCCTCAGATTTTCATTATATGCAGTTACAGGCATTAATCTGTGATTAGAGGTAGTCTGATCTCACATGTCAAATGTGGCCCCACACTGTGCAAAGCTATCACACAAATTTTTGGCTTGCTCAACTGCAGGCTTCTTTAGGAAATACCAATTTGTCCTTTCTCTTAACCCAGGCTGGTGTCAGCAGCACAGCAGTGGCACTTCAGAGCCCAGCTCCAGGCTCAGACATCTCCTGCAAGGGGCTTCAAACATCACTAGAGGTGAACTGTGCAGCTCTAAAGAATAGGTTAAAACCAGCAGAGGAAAATACTGGCCCACTGTCAAATCTAGATGATTACCAAGCTCTGTATAAGTTACTATAAAATACTCCCCAAAAAGAAACTGATGCACTTCAATTTAATAGCTCCTTTATAGTTAAAAGAAGCAGAAACTGCCTGCTTAAGCTAAAAATATTTCTTGATGTTTGACATAGAAAAATCTGCCATAACTTTTACAGTCTTCTAAGAGCTCTGTCTGCCTGAGATTCTCTGAAGGTTATAATGTTCTCCCGGGGTTAGAGAGATGCTTATTGATTTACAAAACTAAAAACAACTGGCTTCAATTTAGAACATACAACCAGCTGTGTTATAGAAGATTAATAGCATATACAGAAGTTTAGTAACTTCTTTGAAATGAAAATGTAATAAGAAATAACCAGGATAGATAAATGTAACCACAATACTAATATTTCATACTTGAGTTCTGCCAAAAAAAGACAACAGCAGCATGGGAGACCTCTCATCTCAGTTTTGCTCTCTGTTTGGGATACTCAGAATATTCACAAGGAGGGAGAGGGATTTCATGAATCCATGCATGACCCTGAAGGAAGAGTAAGAAACTAGTCCAGATAATGTCATACAAGAGAGCATGGTCTGCACAAGCAATGATGGGAAGGAAGGGTGGCTTCCTGGAAGAAGATGAGAAGTCAGGGAGGTCTAAGATACCAAGCAGGAAGGACAGTCAATTTGTTAGTGGATAGGCCTGGAGATGTTTATACCCAACTAAGATGCAATATTCAGAGCAATAAAGTTCAACCCCATCCTTTTGAGCATATGTAGGCTAACTGATGTTACTGATCTCCAAAATCAAAATTATTCCAAAGCAGAAGTCTTTCAAATCAAGTATTTTTACTTACAGCATCCTAACTCCTACATAATAGTTTGGTTTCTTTAAACTGGGGTGTGGTTCTTATTCCACTCACTTATTTTTATTTCCCAGAAGCCAGGACACTTGATGAAGTATCTGACATCCAGCACTGCCAGGAGCTTTTAAAGTCAGGCTTGAATGACTTAGCTGAAATCTTTGAGCATTTAAATATGGTAACATTGACTCAACAATTCTCACAGCTCCATATACCTTGACAATCTCTATCTTTCCAAACCAGTTAACATGTGAATATGGCCTTTCTTGCAAAAGGATTTTGAAATAGCCTTTGACAAGGAGTAACTCCTTGCTTAAGTCAAAACTTGCGGCGATAAAAAAATTGTTTCATAAAAGATTATCCATGGATTACAGTTCTGCTGAACAAGGAGGAAAGAGGCTGAGACCAACAGCGCAATGACTAAAAGAGAACAAAACATGCACTTAGCTTTCTGCGTGTTTTATTTTACTCATCCTCAGCAAGTGCATCCTTTCAGACAGCTTAAATTTCATCACATCATTTTTTGTGAGCAGTACCTATTGGAACTGAATTTACCTTTGAACTGAGCTGAACAGGCGTAAGTTTCTCCAAGCTTTATGAGAAAAATGTCCTGATTTTACAAAAAGAGCTGGAAAACAGCCTTCTCTTTATTATTTGATATGTAGAGCTATATGCCATAAAGTTTTTCAGTTCCATAAACTTTAAAACCAAGTTATTTTATGAATACACTCTAAAGCAGAAGCACTGATTCACTCTAAAACATAACCTTCTTTCATCTGTTCTTCACTATGTACACAGCCAGATAACAATGCTGAATATGATACACCAGTGATAAAACTACAGCACTGTAAAGATTGGAGGCACTTGTGAAAAACCTCCTGAGGCAGTGGTAAAAAACAGATTAAGGTATATCATCATTAATGCTATCTGGAAAAATAGTGGATAAGCATTTTGTCAAATATACAAAACAGAAAAAACCTAGTAAGCATATATATAAGTACATATATTTGTGTGTATGTATGCTTATAAAACTCAGAAAACAGAAATAAGTTTTTTCCCAGAAAACAATGAATTAATTATTTGTTACCACATACAGCCTAAGAATTTTTAAAATGAAAGTTGTTTCCAGTCTGAGAAAACTGTCAGTTATAACTGTCATTGTGGTACATTCCTCTTTGGAATGTCAAGAATTAGTATCAGGAAGCCAATAAAATATTGCAGCAATGCATAATACCTTGGTGCATTGGATCTTAGATATACACTACATCTTTTTCATTTTCAAAACACTGATCAGAATTTCCTGCTGTAAGAAAGAAACCAGGAAAAGTTCTACACCCCAAAAAAAAGAAATCAGTGCATGAAAGCATGTTTTAGCTTCCTTATACAAACACTGACACACCCTGTGGTCAATGACTTGTGCCCAAAGAGCCATACTAAACCTCACTTCTGAAGCACTGCTGTAGTTGACTGCATTCCTCCCCTTCTCTCCCTTCCCTTATTCTTCTGCTTTTGTCTTCTCCTATCATCTAATTTGTTGTTCATCATCTACTCATACCTTCTTTGCCCGTTGCACAAATGGAATTCTGTAGCTCATCTTTCTTAGAAAGTAATTACATTTCACCCACTGCTCTCCACTGTACCAGGACTATCAGAGTAGAGAAAGTATTACTTACACTATCCAGAAGAGGTATGTGACTTTATGGTCAGCACTATAGCTTCCACAAACACTAACTGCAGGTTACTTTTATCTTAGTTTCAATAGCCTGTAACTTTAATTTTTTCCTTTTTGCTTTTTAATTTGAGAAAGCCTGTTGCTCTCATGCAGTGAGTAAACTTATTATTCTAAAAATGTTATTCAGATTATTTTACTGAGTAATACTTGTAAATGCTTAATATTTATCAACAAGAAAGTGCTATTACAGAAAATAAAAACAAATGCAGTACAATAATGTTACACTTAAAATGTTACTGTTTGTTAAACATACACATTCTAAGATAATTTGTTACAATTTCTTTCAGTCTTATTCCCTTTACTCCTAGGAAAGCTTACTCAATTTTAGGAGTGAGCTTTCTGTATTAGAGATATCTCATGAGAAAAAGACAGACTAATTCAACTTCAATGGCAAGAAATAAATATTTTTCATACTATGCAACTTCTGTGACAAGAAAAAAAATCTAAATCTCCTCCTCTGAAATTTCCTATGTATTGTTTACAACCTAAGAACTTATTCTGATATAAGCCTTTTTATAATTAGCTTTTCCTACTTAATGTTTCTCCTCAATGTCTATTAGCTACTAAGTATTTTATAGTTCCTAGGTTCTAATGACTTCATTTTAGTTTTACACAGAACAACTGCCCCCTTAGAATAAAATAGATACACTTCTAAAAGAAGTGATAATGTAACTACTGTCATCAGATACAACATTTTGTTACAATATTCTGAACTTTGTGTTGTTCTTTTGGATTCTCTGATGATTTCTGGAACCCAAACAGAAATTCATCATGGCAGAAAGACCAGACCATTACCTGATATTTCAGGGAACAGATTCATTGCTATTCACTTAAACATGTATGAGCAGAAATAACAGTTAGCAAGTAATACAACCTTACCTCTTCAATATCTACTTTACCTATGCAATAACAAAGAAATATTTCCCTCTTACCGAATTTTCCTTTTGCTATTTTTTTCTCTCACTCACATCTTACCCAGTTGTGCAGTAAAATCTGGAAGGACAGGGACTATGTAAAGGAAAGGTGTGAAATCTCAGAAGGAGAAGACCTGGACTATCAGAAGGTAAAGGAACTTTAAAAAGTTTAGGGTTTAGGGTCATTTTCTTACAAAATACTATCCTCAAAATGGAACATTTCTGTTCCTTTATATCTGTGCACAACACATGCCCCTAAGCAAGGATTTTTCATGTTCATCCTTGTGAGACTAAGACCTCAGGTCACATATAAGTTATACATAAACACTCAATGTTACTTAAAAATACAAGAGTCAGCTGACCAGAATGAAGAATCTGCCTTCTAATGGTAAATATCCAACCTCTAATAGCTAAATGATAGGTGAGATGTACAAAACAGAAAGCAAAAATAGAACCCATTATAAATTTCTAGCTATTGTGAAAAGTAATGGATTTTCAGCCTCCCTTGTATTAGCAGTTATCAGTGAATTCTTTCACCACATTTATCTGTATTAACACACCTTACTGACAATACTGACACTATACTTTTTAAATATCTAGGTCTACAAAGTAATTCTACAATAACACACCAACCAATTTAACTATTACTATCTTTAGTTTAACTCTACGTGACATTTTACATCATTATCCCAGAAAACCTGAAATAGTGAAAGCTCAGACGTCTGAAATAACTGGATATTTCTCCCATTTTATGGAGAACACATGAAAGATGATACTTAGGCACATATTGAATAGGGACCACTAAGGAAATTTTGCAATAAAATGAAAATATCAGCCTCATTGAAGCTTTCAACAGGCACTTCAAAACATTAACATAAAGAACTATGTTTAACTGATCATACTGGATTATCTTTGATGCCATTCAGTTGATAAACAGGCTGTGTTATCTTTAGACATAAAATGGAAGTTAAAGGAAATGTCTATTAGGCAAAAATAAAGATGAAACATTGTAACAGCCTTTTCAAAAGAAAACACAAACATGGAAAGAAAAGGTAATTTCCCTTTATTTATTTAATATGAAGAAATGTCAATTCGTCATTTGAAGCTAAGGAACAGCATAATCTAATATTCTATACTAAACTGGCCTCTGGGAACATTAATTATTAATATTAGCCTCAGAATTACCACAGTGGAACAAGAACTTTCTTTTCCACTAGTATGAATAGATGCCTTATAATTTAATATTTTAAAAGAAGAGTAGTAATTGATAGAGATAATAAGTACTGGAAAATCCCCATGGCAAACAAAACCCATCCTAATAGCAGCTGAGTAAAGTACTCTATTATTCCTAAAGAGGGGAAAAAAAAGAAAAAAAAGCACCAGAGCTTCCAGTTCTATCACTGATGTAACAATCATTAAGTTAATATAATTCTTTGTGTAGTCTACTGCATGTTTAATTAACACAGTAACATGAAAAAGCCACAATTCAAATATGTATTTCCTGTACACTGTGACCACTAACTCCTCTGGTAACAAGACTACCTTGAGCATTCATCAGGAATATATGAAAGATAGCATGGTCTTATGGAGACAGAAAGACATGGAGATTAACAGTAAACAAAATCATATTCAGACCTTTCGTATATCACACTCTGGCCAAACCCACACATCTGCTACTCTAATTACAAGCCTTGTGCAACTATGGCAAAGCTCACTCTGTGATGTTTCTTTATAGTTTGCTTTTTATATAGCCTGAGGTGAATTTCAAATAAAGCACACAAGGGGAAGCAGTATCAACCAGTACAACAAATGCACAGCATCCACAAGGAAAAAACTGCATTTCTCTTCCTTTTACATTCCTTTGTTACCACCCATGTCAAAATTCAATAGCTTGGGGAAACAGATAATAGATCAGAAGAAAGTTCAATTTTTATTCAGAAGCAACTCTTCACCACAGTTCACAGGCACTTCCATTACAGTATACTTCAAATTCAAGAATCACTCTAATTTATTATAATGAGTTTAAAGTATACAATATTTATGGGCTTTAATATTCATGTTTTGTGGGCTTTTTTTTTTTCTTAATGCTTTCAGATCAGATTTATACCAGCTCACTAAAGAAAAAAATAATCATGCTTGAATAAGATCTCAGACAAGCAGAAGTACTGATTCAGAACTGATCCAACCTTAATTATAAATTTACTTCTCTAGAATTAAACCACACTTACCAACGTGACAGCAAAAAAAAAAAAAAAAAAAAAAATGGAGAGGGGAATCTCTTGAAAATCTATTCTTAAAAGCTGAAATCTGGTACATAATACTCTACAATCTATTCCTACATGGCAAGCTTAGTGAAATACAGCAGTGTTCAGCTGCTTCTCCTGGATGATAGCAGTTGGAGTGCCCCATATCAGTTATTTTAGGGTTGGCAACACCACATTTTTAAGAAACACAGTAGTGTGAAAACTATGGCAAATAATTTCTTGGAGCATTTGAAAAGCAGTGACACATTTGCCTTTATCAAGATTATATTCTGAAATGCAGTTTTAATAGCCACTGATGAGAGAAGGATCATCACAGACCAAGTAGCCCAAGAACCCCCATGGGGTGCTGGCATTAGTGCAGTTCTGGAAACAGTGCTTCCTGCCTCCTTTCTTTATTTATTTATTCCTTTAGCAACAGCTGTGAGTCCCAAGAACAGCTCTCTGAACTCAGGGTTTTCTTGGAAAGAGCTGGCAGAGACAGATCCTTAGATAGTTTACCCAGAACTATGAGAAGGAAGGTTTTTGTAATCTTGCAAATGGTTCTCCCATTAGTACCACTTATAACCTACAGAACAAATAAAAAATAATAATGTGTATAAAACTGGCAATGCTTTAATTGCACAGTATCTTTATAATCTAATAAATTGAGTGGAAATACTCATTTTGGTGGAAAAAACCTTACTAGTTAAGAGGCAACAGAGGTTGCATAAGGCATGTCCATATTAAGAAATAAAAGCTAAACACATGTGCCAATCAAAATCAAAGTTTGATTAAAAATTATTTTATACATGTAGCAGAGTAAATTTTAGTGGATTTAAGCTAACAATGTATTTTATATAAAGTGGCCTGCAGAAAGTAACAGTTCTTCATCATTTTTCCATTTGTGTTTTTATCTTTAAACAGAATGGAAATATTTCTAACATTCATATTGGATAAAATGCTTTGAAACATCATTTTATATAAAGCAGAGACATCATGGTATAAAAAATGATCAAAGCCATGATTATTCACTATTTTTAGGGGTGTTCCAACTGTAGCACTGACGATTCTCTGAAGACTTATTCATTGAAGCATGATAAAGGGATACTATCAACACAGTAGTGCATGCTTTTTCCTTCAGTGATAAATAAATTTTCTATGAAAAAAGTTATAGAAATGGAATCTCCCATCACCACTTTATAAATGTAATTCTGAAGGAATCTAAGAAAGATAATTAACAATGGCATATTAATCCTTGCATTAAACCTCAGAGGGATGAGGTGGTTTGCCATCAAAATGTCTTCCTTCTTCATAAGTTATACATTAGCAGAGAAAATTACAGAAACTGCAATAAAGGCCTCAGGCATTGCAACTGACCAGGGGGAAATGTAATATTTGGAGAAAAATGTGCCCAATGAGCCCAAGCTACTGCAGAACAGAACCAAACCCATCATTCCAGGGAGCATGGGGCTGTGTGGGGCCTCCCAAGGGCACACACACAGAAGTGTTTAGCTGCTGTCTTCCACGGGGTTTGGGTAGAGAGATCAAGCAGACAGGTTGGTTCTCCTTCTTAGGAGGGAGACCTGTTCCATTTTGGAGCTAACTTCTCACTCTCCTGCTCCCAGGAGATTTCAATCCTTTCTGAAACACACAGAGCTGAGGTAGCTGAACTGTTTTTCCAGAAGATCCACAGGAAATTAAAGACCTACTTAATTATTTAGTATAGTTATTAAGTTCATGGTTATGAAAGGGTTCTGACACTTTTTTCCAGAATTCTATAGCAGTTACCAGACTTTAGAGGAAAAAGGCTCTGATAGCAAAGCAGATCAGATCTAAACTAGGTTTAAACTAGTAGCAGGAAAGCAAGCATGTTCCTAGCAATTTATAAGTAATTAAATTAAATGATACATATTTAATGAAAACTCTAAAAATCCTGAATTATTATCCACAGTCAGGATTTTATAATGTGAAAGTAAAGCAGATTTAACACAACACAGGGTTTTTCACAGCTACAAAACCAAGGCAGAAAAGAGCAGTAGAAATATGACTAAAAATTGAAGAACTAGACCAGAGAACATGATCATCTTGCCAACCAACACATCTTTAATACAGAATACGGGAGACTTCAGAAGGTAATTTCACTGACTAAAAGGAAAATTTGACCTTGAATGCAGAGACTTTGTTCCCTGTTTCCTCATACTTACAAAGTGCATCTACTGCAAATAAGTCAACCTGACCTCAGCACATCCAGTGGAGCCAATAGCAAATGCACTTTTCCTCCTATGGCATCCCCAAGATTGCTTTGAAAACTAAACATAAATTAATGACAAACGAATTCACCACATGCAAATCAAACACTGGAAAAGAAGGCCACTCACAAATGCTTATTAAACCAACTCAAATTATCACATCTCCATCCTTATCTTCTGTTTCTAATTAACAGAAAAATTGAAATATCTAAACAATAGCATATGGTAAAAACGAAAGCAAGAAACCATTCTTCAACCTCTTGTTAATTAATTGCAGATGAAATGACTACATTCTTCTCTGCATGTTCAACCACTCTTTTTATTTTTTAATAACATCTTTTCATGCAGTTTTTTTTCCCCTGAAAGTGCAGTCATTTCTGTTCTTTAAAGAGAGAGAACAAAGAACAAGTGACATCTGGATGCTAGAGGAAATGCAAGTACTCATTCAATAATCACTGACTTGCCAATGCAAGCATTTTCACCTGCTGAAATGGCTGGCACAAAAAAAAAAAAAATGAAAACAAACAGCACATTAGTTGCCTCACTGTCCCAGCTACTGGAAGGGTAAGTTAAAGTGTAATTCAGACAACAATATCTGAACTTTAATATGCATGGTACTAAATTAGTCACTTAAACTACTAAAAAAAAAGTAGGAACCTGAAAAATCCTTAAGTCAGCCAACTGAATACTGTAAAAAGAAAACAGCATAAAGCAAACTAATTCCATTTTACTGCAATCTATATAATAAAAACTGTATCTAATTATACATTACTGATCTTTAAGCAATAGTAACCAAAGCCTATGGACCTTTAAATAAATTAAAATACTTAGGTTTTTTTTTTAACCACTGCTTAATCCATTGTCTCTAGATAATTTTCCCACCTCTTTTTTACCTGAGAATCACTTTCAGTAGCTGAGCTTTCTGACAAGAAAAGAACAAATTTAACATTCTTTCAGAAAACCATCACTCTTTTTACAGAGTACTAAAGCTTCTTCTGCTATGAACTGTATTGTTCCATTCCCATTTACCTGCTGTCAACATTAAACTCACACGTGACTAACCTGTCCTACATGAGCCAAAAAGGAGGGAGCAAAGGCTCCTGGATTCCTTGTACAGACCAGGCAGCCACTTTCAGTGCCTGGGAAACTCCAGTGGGGTTCTGAGTGGGAACACCCAAGAACTTGGTCATGGAGCACAACAAAGCTTGACTTTCCCCTGCTTTTCTGGGCTTCTGTGGCTGGCAGGAGTTCTAGAGTGATGCACTGAGCCACTCCACAGGGTGTCCAGAAATCCCAATTAGTGCTCCAACAGGGAACAGACCTAGCAAAATTCTATGAATGGTAAGCCTACTAAATTGCAGTTTAGCCATTGGTCAAACACATTTTAAGACTTCATTAACTTCTTTCCTAGAGTAAGCATTTGTAATCAACCTGTGTTGGTAACTAAAAATAAAACCAACTACGTTCCTTTACTGTTACTGCAGAAATCACTAAACTAGGTTGGTTGTTCACCTGATTCTGAAATTTCCACTATGTTTACTTATCATCAGAAGAGCTAACTCTTAAATAAAGTAACCACATGCTATGGCTAACCACACAAAACAAAAAAGTATGTTGTATACTGAAGAAAATAAGACTGGTAAACTAATACTGGAAATGCATATTTTGCTTTATTGACCAGTATATTTCATAAAAGTAAGCAGTTTTCCTGAACATATGGTTGGCTTGCTTGGTTACACTTTAAAACTCTATTTTTATTTAGAGTAGGTTTCCTAAAAATTCTGGTTCTTCCTTTAAGGAAAGTGCTAGCTCTCTATGATAACCATCTGTGAGAATCTGTGATAATAAACAAATCTTATTAATATTTTAGAAGTTAAAAAATAAACAAGGAGAAAGAAGCTCTTCTCTCCTTGTACTAGAGCACATGTAACCCAGGCTGTGTGCATTGGCAAGTCAGACAGAACAGGTCAGATTTCAGCTTTGTCCTGACTTGGGAACTACATGACACATTTGTATTCAGATTTACAACTGCAAAGATTGAAACAATGAAATCTTCATAGGGTAAGACAATATTCCACATATCTGCTCTCTGAAACACATTATCTAGATAACTATTAACTTTGTAAACAAATCTTAAGAACAGCAGTTGTATTCACCAACAAGCAGAGCAAATTTCTAGAGACAGTGAGGCCATCCACCCACTGGAACAGTTCTATTTCACACACCTGTACAAGAATACCCTTTTTCCAGTGTTAAAAAAAAAATAAATATATAACTATTTATATTTTAGGCAGTACACTGTCATTTAATGAATAAATATTGCTTTTTCTTTTCTTTTCTTTTCTTTTCTTTTCTTTTCTTTTCTTTTCTTTTCTTTTCTTTTCTTTTCTTTTCTAATTAAAATTACGAACTTCAGTTATCCAGCTACTATTTTTATCTTTGGTTTAATTTTCTAAGAACATGAGAGATTAAACAGGCACTTCAGATTTAACACTGATGTGAGTGTGACAGGAATTATTAAGCACTAGAACATTTATGAGGCTAATGTAAATCACTAATGCTGCTACTTGCTCTGATTTTTATGCCATTATATCCTTGACAAACAGAGCCAGGCTGAAACACATTCTGTCATGACAGAATGCCTATAGGCCCTTTCTTGGATTTCCCTAAGAGATTATTACATGAGTTAGGGTTTTTGTCTCTCACTGTTTCTTATACATCATGATCTTGCAGAATTGTTTTGATTAACTTGGTGTGCAGGATTGCAACTGACCCATTCATTGCTGACAAAAATCTAAGAGAAATGCCACTCAGGTCTCTGATAAGAGTATTCATCAGAAAGATGTTAAATCCCAAATGAACTGATTATGTAAGTGAGGCATCACACAGTTCACCTACAGATGTTCCACAAAGTGTGAGAAATCAACATCAGAAATGAAAACTTGTTCTTCCTCATAATTTTTCTGTGGAATGGATCATCATTATGTTTACATCTCATATTTCAGCCACAGCATTAAGAAGAGTATTACTGTGCTATTCTGAGAGAACAAAACAGGTGGAAACCAATTCCATCCCCTTTTATACAAATGGAGCATAAACAGCAATGTCAGAGTCAAACTGGAGAAGAAAGAAGAAAAAGGAATGGTAGGAACAGAAATAAAAAACTCCAACAGCATAATGCTCAATAATCTTCCATATTTCAGAGAGAGAAGTCCAAGCAATTAAAATTTTAATATACTGAACTTTGGCTCTTTCATATTATCTGAGAAACCAGTGGATTTTTCTGAAGCATACTTCAAACATACCTTACCTTCTCTGCTGACCCTAAAAATATTTGTAAATTTCAGACATGATATAAGCCTCACACTTTTTCTAGCTATGATTCATTCTCACTGTATGAATAAGGCTCCTTATAATGCATATCATTACCATGAAAAATAATTTTTAACTTCTATTAATAGCACTAAACTAGGAACACCAAATAATGTAGCACTTATTTTTTACCCAAATGAGTATTTTTGAATTAGACAAGCAATAATGACCAACTTTTAGAAAAAGTACATTTTTTTTGAAATTGTAGAGTTCACTCCTGTGACAGTAAACACCATACACCTTTAAACACCTTGTTTCCACTGAGCAAAGGTACAATAGCAAGAAAAAAAAATCTTCCTTACCTATGTATACAATTTTTAGATTCAAGATATGCCATACCAGAGGCAGCATCTAACGAAAATTTCACCAACTGTTTGGTTTTCAGCTCATCCTTCTTTTTTCTTAGGAATGACAGGAAATCACCTCCTAGAAAATCAGACAGGTGGACAGTGAGAGACTGATAGCATACTCACATTTATTTCTCATTAGAGGTGCAAGACCAAACAAAATGCAGGTTATAAGGTGTCCAGCTCATCCCATCAGTTTGAGGCTAGTCCATGAAAAAGGAAGGAACTCATCTTTCTAAAATACATTTTCCCTTAAATACTAGGTGCTTAACAGTGAAAATTGCATAGCATACTTTTGATATAACAAACATCTTCACCAGTGTACATTAAATACAGACTCAGAAACTGTTGACAAAAACGACTGACAATCTGTGATACATATTTTTTGTTGGATTATCCCTTTTTCAAATCTGTTTCCCACAATTCTTCTCTAATCACAGAGGTATTAATTGTGAATAAAGAGATTAGGTTCTATTATCTACACGAAAGTAATTATTTTTTAATTGATCATTTGCAGTGATGCTTCTCCAATTGATGATGTGTTGGAGAAATAATTAAATGTTTTCTTCTTGGGCAATGTTAGCTAGACATTTGACCAGGGCAGTGGAGTGTGAACAGTTACTACTGTGCCTTCAGAATCTTCTGTCTTGGAGGAGCAGTGGGAGGTGTCAGGGTGGAGAATTTCCAAAAAGCAAATTGTGTTAGCAAAAAATAGTCTGAAAAATTGATTTAGGACAAAGGTAAACTAGAAGAATATTATACAAACACTGCAAAGCCATCTTCCGATTGACATAAATATATTCAATTTTTTCTAAAATATACTTTATTATTCCAGGCAAAAACAAAAAAGTCATTTCAGAGCTTTTCATACCATGCAATTATTTGATAGTAAGTAGCCAGTCATTGCTCCAGTATTTGTTTCCTTTCATTTAGGAATGAACTGGCTATTAGGATTTGCTCTTGCCAAATGAAGCCAATTTGTAATACCCTACATTTACTTTTAAACTCCAATGGAAAAGGACAGATGGCTACTGCAAACTGGACTGGGTAGTAATCAACTTTTCTTTAATCTGAGAGGCTATTGACATAATCTGGTAACTGGTAAAAAGTAGATATAGCCAGTGGGAAGTAAGATAAACACTCGAATTAATTATGTGTCATTTCTTGCACAAGTAAACAGAATTATTCTAGTTACAGCAAACAGCTAAAAATATAACTTTTAAGCAATTCACTCTTCCAACACACACAACAAACTGATGAAAATGATGTTATTTATATGCTGAGACCTCACTGGTCTCTATGCAGGAATCATCTTTTAATGAGCAAGTATGACTGCATGCCTTTATGAATGTGAAGTCTCCCCTTCTTGACAAACTGTGGCATTACTTAAACGAGAGCAGTCAATCAAGGCAGCCTACAAAGATACACTTAAGGCCTTTAAAAGACACTTAAGATCTTAAAATCTCTATTTAAAAAACTTGCTACAACAACATCAGTGTAAACTATCATCCTCACAATTCATATAAAATCTTTGTAAAAGTAAGTTAATGCTCTCCACAATCATCAGATAGTTTCACTATCTGTTCTCAATTAACAAGGATATTAAAAACAAGAAAACTTAAAGACAAATTTTAAACTAAAGAAAACCCATCCATATCCATTAATTTTTTTTAAATAATACATGTTATAAATTTGTTTCCAATATGCTCAGGCAATCAGATTAATATTCCAATTTTCAACAATTTGTTTCTGAATGATATTAAAAGCTGCTCAGTTTCTTTGCATCAGAGTATGTCTAACTCACACAGCACAAGCCTGTTACTTGCAAATGCAATTCACTACCATCAGGAAGTGATTTAGGCTTGCTGATTTTCAGAGTGTGGCATGCACTGTACAAAATTCTAGAGCCTCCACAAAAACCAGCACCATATGTGGAGCTGTATACAGTGCACTTGATGCCTATCACCAAAACAGAGTTTTAATGACATTACTTTAATGTGTCTCAGGGTTTTTACTAGCTGTTCTGTTTTCTTCTATTTGTCCTTGCACAGAAATGGTGAAAACAATCTTCGAAATATTCTGTTTAATATTAATTTAAAAGCAGTGTTAGTAGCGGACAAAACACCCATCTCACTCTACAATACACGTAATGTTTAGGCTTAATATGATTATCCTCATCATTGTGATACTAACATAGGCTTAAGTGTCTGCCCTTTTAAGTAACAGAATTACTCTTCAGTAAATTCTGACTTTTCTGTGATCAATGTTCCAGGTATTCATCTTCACAGCAAAACATCCACATGAATACCTTCAAGGCTGAATTAAGAGTATTTCTCTACAAACTCTTCAGTGCAGAGCTGTGGTCAGGTAGTATCTTTATGTACTCTTTAAAGTAAGTTTTAATATGAAAAGCCCTAATTCACTATTTGCAGCACATGGTGTCAGAGCATTATTTCCAACATAATGGCTGTTGAAAAAAATGAAATAAACTGACCTATTAGACTATGAAACAACTGATGCAAAACTAGATGACTACATAATAGTAAGCAATGCTTTCTCCTTCATGTGGAATTTCCATTGTACTCTGCACCTGTAAATACACCTGTCCAGTACTGTAAATTTGAGAATTAAAATGGTCAGTATTTCAAGCAGCCTAATGCAATTTAGAATTCTCTTACTGCCTAGTAACTTAATCCCATATACATGGGATCTAAAACACAAACCCAAACAGAGTTACTTAAAACTGTGAATTTAAAATAGTAAACATGCATCTCTAGGGAATTCGATGAGATATGTTTTTAAGTATGTAAGAAGCAGTTTGACAAACTATTTAAAATAAAAATGCTAAAGCACTCATTTTCAACAAGTACTGTGCCTTCACACTTCAGCTAATGCATCACTTGTATGCAATGGAGTGCTTTCACTTTTTTTTTTGTTCTTTTATTTTATCTATGTATAACAGAAACTGTGAGTAAACCCAAGGTTTGTTTTTCTAACTGCGTACAGTTGGAAATTGTGAAATAGAGTTAAAACTTTATTTTTTCTGTTAAGCAAAGCAAATGAAAGTTTTTATAAGCATGCAAAGTGCTGCCAATGTAATATTAGCAATGGTAGTAATGAAGTATAAGTAGAAATACCTGTATGTGAAAAGAAAAGATGAAGAAAAAAAAATTAAATTAATAGTGTGCACTGAGAGCCAAGGACAGGAGCAGCAGCAGCAGCAAAGAAGTAAACACAGAGAAAAAGTGGCTTGTACCAGAACTGTGCTACAGATGACTTTTTAACAGACAGCCTGTGATGAGATCAGAACAGAGATGACTCATGAGCACAAAATAACTGCACTGTGATAAAATGAAGATGAGAAAAAGGTTACAACACATTTATGTGTGCTGTTCCACTTCCTTTCAACAGGATGACAGACCACAGACATATGATAATCAAAATAAACAAAATATTGACAATGCTCAGCAGTCCTGCGTTAGACTTCAGGTGGATCAAATAATGTAGAGCATGAAGCCAATATCCCATGTGACATAAGTACCTGTTAAAACACAGTCTGTCATCACCTGTCAAGAGGATTTCTGGTGAGAAACCATAGTGAGACATGAACCACTGGCATCCCTTGTCCTCTGTGCTGCCAAAATATCACCACCCAGACTCTTATGTTTTAATATTGTGGCTGTAAGGATAACCCACTGTGAGTGCATAGTGCACTATCATACTGTGCCTATCACATGATAATGATATGCATTATCATGTGATATGATACTATCATAAGACAGTGATTGATATGATACAATAGTGATAAGGCCTACTTCAGAAACCAACTGAAAGGAAAATCATCTTTCCTCAGGAGGCCTTCCATTCTTCAATAAATAATTCTTGTAACTGTATTATGCTCAATAATCTATAATCAAAGGCCTTGAAAAGGATTCCAGATTAGAGAGACATGATAGCTGATGTGAAACAGAATGTACCTGAAGAACACCATTTTTTTAACCTAAAGAAAAACAATGAACTTTAGCTACCATAGTAACACCTGTTCTAGGCAAAGTAAAAAAAAATGTTGTTAATAACAATAAATAAAAAGAAATAGGTTGAATACAGATGTTTTTCAAGCTACCAAAACACTTTGCTGATTTTTTTTAGTTTGGTTGTTTTTTATTCAGTTTAAAAATGGATTTTCTAGTTTCCTCTACTTGCTGGTTTGATTCTGTACAATATCAATACAAAATATAGTAACATCAAAGCCTAGAACATATGAAGAAATAAAAATCCAACTGTGGTCTGAAATGCTACAATAAAAGGAGACCAGAGCTTTGGTCCTCTTTCACTAAACTGTAGCTCTGAGGCAAAGGGAATTTTTATCACTACCACCTACACTCTAACAAAGGAATCTGACTTTTCTAAATAATCTGGAATCCATGAAGCAAAGAGGGAGGAAGAGATCCATTTGCATTACAGGGCTACCAGCAAGGAAAGGAAGAAGAAACAGGGTTTGTGTGTATGTGTGAGTGTACTGCACAAGGGCTGGTGAGAAGAGGGAAAAGTTGGACACACAGAGAGGAGGAACACATAGGAGGTGTCTGGTTCTTTGAGTGAAATGCCCAACAAGAGCAGATGGCACAGGCAGAAGCACAACAAGTTGCAGATATGCAGAGACAAATCAAAATGGAAGCCGGAAACTTAAGAGGATGAAGTAAGAGAGACAAAAACTAGAGAAGCAGACAGGGATCTGTGTGAAGAGAAACTGTAGGGTAGACAGAAAGTGGCTTCACTAACCAGTAATAATTAAAAGATAACTGATTTGACTAGAGAAAAAAAGATAACTGAATAGAAAACAAAGCCAGACAGTCACTATTACTGTACTTTATCTGTAACTGGAATTTGGCTGACCCTTTATTTTTTTGCTGTGGTATTGATTTTGGACAGCACGCAGTAAAGACTCAGGATGTGACTGCAAGATAGGACTCAGAACTGAGATCTGCTCACAAAAGATGGTTACAGAGGATGTACAACCAACACAACCAATGGGTCAGATCATGCAAAACTTAATTAAAGTTTTAGGGTTCTCTAAAGAGAAGCAATTAGAAACAAACCATGAATCATCTCTATAGACATCTCACTGCCTCCAGAGACAGGAAAGAGAAAAAAACACACTATGACAGATATAGCCAGATGGTATCTGCAGAGATGATTTGGCTTAACAGACACCAGCTTGACTACCCTAGCTTAAAGTAGACATGACAGGGATGGGACTCAAACCCAGACAGAGGACCTCAGCCAACCCCTGTAAAGCACAGATCACCCATATTTAGTGAGCCAGGCACAGCTGAGACCCTTGACCAATCATGTCTGTAAGCATGAGAGATTTGAAAGCCCTATAAAAGGGGCTGCCAGACAATAAACAAGGCTTTTGCCACATGATGCTCAGTGTATGTCGCATCCCTGTCATCCCTGACTCAACAACACACCACAGGAGAAAGGGCAGCAGCTGAATGTAGAACTGTGTAGAACACAGAATGTAGAACAATGTAGAACTAGAAGTTCAGATATCTCCCAGCATCAATCAGCATTCCAGGTCTGTGTATGGAATCAGTGGCACCTCAGAGACAGGAAGTCTAATCCAAGGCTCAAGTAAGCCATGATATACATCTACTTCAGCTGCTCTTAGCATCTCCTCTCCTTTACCCAAGAGGATGATTAATTACTTGAAAACCTCAAGGTAACAGATATTGTACTTCATATTAATAAATAAATTATACACATTTCAGTCTCAGAACTGAATTTTTAGTTATAAATGGGTTTACTGGTTTCAGTGCAAGTAACAAGAGAAATGTGATTTGGTGCTGTATCTGAATTACCACTGCATGCAGAAAATAAGAGCAAGTCCACAAAATTCATTTAAGACTTAGTAAGTTGTATCAGCTCCTCAACACCACCTATAATGGATCTGTAGGTACTTCTACACTTTATGCCCTGGAGCCCTCTTTTCCAAGAAAAGCCAAAAAGTGAGCCTGGTAGATCAGGAAGACACCAGGCTTTATTTGCACATGTTTCTGGCATAAGACACCCTGTGGAAGAAGTGCTGTAACATACAGAAAGTAGCAACGGAGTTGTATTTCAGAAGAAAGGGAGTGGATAAACCAAGCTAGACCAAACCCAGCTGCAGGTAGGACAGCATGAATAGGGTTCAGAGGTAACTCCAGAGCTTGGGTTAAGAATCATAGAACCCCTTGGCGTGGAAAAGACTTCCAAGACTATCAAGTCAGCCTTCACTTCAACCTTTCACCAAACACCACCATGCCCACTAAGCCATATCTCAAAGCACCAGCTTTACTCATTTTATGAGCACTTCCAGAGGTGGTGACTCCAGGTACAGGCACAACACAAAAGGCTGTGCTCCCTCAGGGTGTGCCTGGGAATCTGTCACCTCTGATTTTTTTCTGCATCAGTGGCACAGGCAATTTCTATGCTAAACCTCCACCAAATATGACCTTTGCAACAAACCTTATTAAATCCATCTTAGAGAGCATTTCACTTTAAAGCAGTAAAAATTATGAAGAATATTACAAAGAAAATAATTTATAGCAACCTATATGAGGTTCAGAGTCCTTTCAAAATACTAACATGTTGCAACGGTCTGATTTATCTAGGCAGCAGTCTTCTTAACAGTCTTAATATTTTCAAACTAGGAACAACAGAGAGAAAGAGTCATAAGTCATAAAAGAAGGGGAAATCTCTATGGTAATTTCTCCATGAACAACAAAATGTTTTAATAGAAAGCTCATTTCCAAGTAGAGTTTTTTCTCATTTCTTAGTCTAAAAATTTCTCAGAAGAAAACAAGGCCACGGTAAAATTGAGGGGGGTTTATTATTATATGGTATTTGAAAAGCCATCCAGCAACTACAGCATTGGGTCCTTATAAAGACTTGTGATATCCACCCTTTTATTTCAATGTCATTTAGGTAAAGAAGAATAAAATTAATTATGTGCAAGAGTTCTTTATAAGTTATTGCAAATGTGTCCATGCAATCACAAAAAATTTTAAACCATCTGCTTGGTTAAATTCCCTTTTCACAGAAGCTAGCTAGCATAACTTAAGCCTGCAAATCAGATTTGTGCACAGATCTCAACTTACAAGTACATAAAACTTTTATACAAAAAATAGTAACGATTTATTGATTTCTTTTCCATGGCTATCTCTTTCCATGGCTATCACCATGGGAGGGCAAGGGGAGGAAAGGCAAAACAATTTGTTTGGGATTTTTTTTTAAAATTATCTTTCAGCAACTCTCTGCAAATTCCTGAATGGTGTTTTTAGGTCACATTTCTCACATACATGTAACTTTCCACATATACATGAAGCAAATTGCTGCTACATACATTTCAATTTATATATGACACAGAATATTTTACTGAGTTTGTTTTTTCAACTGTTAGAAGAATAGCTTATAAAAAGCAATAATAAATCTAAATTCTACAATAAATAAACAATGCACACATTCTGTACAAGATGTTCCTTCCCACTCGCAGAGGAACCTGCAGAAAGACCTATAAGACAAGACTTGGGAGAGAAGAGACCTGGCCCTCCTCCAAAACCCCAGCCAGTGGCAGGGAGATCAGATGTATCTTCTTACACATGTGTCCCTTAAAGAGACATCTATGTAATATACGTATACATTATACTGATACCTTTCCTAACACCTTGGTAAGTGGATTGCAAAAAGGATCAAGTCCTTCTTCCCATACTGGAGTAATCTGTGATGGATTGACGCTGGGAGGACATGTACAGTAAGATCAGCATGGGCAACAGCCAGGGCACAGGAAGTAAATTACGTTTTTCTCACTAACAGGTAGTTGTGTTCAAGGCCAGGTGACACGGGGCTCTGAGCAACCTGTTCTAGCAGACAGTGTCCCTGCCCATGGCAGGGGGCAAGAACTGGATGATCTTCAAGGCCTCTTCCAACTCAAACCATTCTATGATTTTATGTATCCATTATATTCTACATTGTTTATTATTTCAGTTTATCCTTCCTACATCACCCATCTTGACATTTCTTTATTACTATGGGTCTTACTTCTAGGACACATCACTTATGGTAACACCCCCACAACACCCCCCAAGAAAAGGGTCTACTGCAAAGGATAATTGTCTTGGACAATTTTGTTTCTCTGCTATTTGCTGGCAACTTTTGGGCTATTTTTGCATGTCACAACCAAAGGACACTGAATTAAATATGCATCTGTAACCCTTCTGTACTGTTTTCACTAATGCCTTTATCCATATGCATGGTTTTTAACCCTATTTACACTTGAAACAAAGGTATCTCTGCAGAGCCAGTTCATGACAGAATCACTAACAGAGTAGCACCTCTCTATATAAAGTTTCAATATACATTTCTAATACCTGAATACATTAAGACTCTGATTTGAAATCCAAATCTGGAATGCAGAGCAGAATTAACTGCTATGGAATCACATCACCTTTTGAGGAGTCTCAAAAGACACAGCAGTGTATAGCCTACATGTATTTGGGATATTAAAAATGGCAGAAAATTTGCAAGCATTAGACTGAAGTCAGAAAACACAGGAGAAATCCCTTGTTTTAAGGGGATGCTTCTAGTTTTATCCTCAGGGAAAAAAATGTCAGACATTTTTATAAATCACATGTGTTCTCAGCCATACATTCACAGAATGCAATTCTAAGTTAAAACCTCAGTATTTTTAGCTATTAAACAGAATGTCAGAGTTAAACTGCTTCAACACCTTCAAGCATAAACATATTTAACACAAAACAGGAAGATACTGAGAAAGTTTAGTGTCAAGTGGAAGACAAGGTTATCAATACCCCGTTCCTCAAAGGAAATACCAAGTCAGAGCACCATTAACTATCATTTTTTGTAATTTCATCCAAAGTTTTCACTAGAAAAAGAAAAAAGTAACATCAGAATCACTGCTTCTCTAGTCATTTAAGTGATTTGACTTTTCTCTGGAATCCTTATGTTTTCTGCTGACTTGGTGGGCCTCTTGGCATGCCAGGATGTAAGAGCAGGTGAGAAAGTGTGATGGCTCGAAGGCAGCCCCTTCGTTTTGTTTTTGTTTTTGTTTATGAGGGCATGCAGTCAGAGCAGCCAGCCCAGGGGTTTACAGACCACTGAAACAGGGCAGCAATTCTCTTTGCCAGAACCTTCTTTCTGAAGCAAATTCAAACCTAAATATGTTTGGATAGACTTGAACTGCAAAGCAGGCATGAGAATCAGAGGAAAGTTCTCACTCAATTCCTCTCCAATTGCATTAGCACATTTCAACAACTTGTACAAGGCTCTGAAAAACCTGAACCAGAATGATAAAGGCATTAAAAGATCAAGATCTGGTTTTATCTTTAGAGATGTCTGGAGAAATTGATTACTAAAGTACCCCTTACAATCAAGGACACTGCTTTCAGTCTCCATTTTAATAAAGTTAATCGTGCATACAAACATAACAATCTAATATAATCTAATTTAATAAAGGCAGAAAACCCTAAAAGGTCAAATATTTAATCAGTGCTCTCATTCTACAGCCAGTACTCAAGAATTATTAGCAATCTAAGTCTTCCTGGAAAAAATGGTTCTTAGAGCAGGTTGCTGTATAATTTTGAAGACCAATCCAGTGACATATAAAACAAATACAGTGTAGCATATTAAGCAGTACTAGAGGCTACCAAACCAACACATTTTCCAGCTGCTGAGAAAATCAACAAAGAGGTAAAATTGCCCAAAAGCTGTTATCATCCCAACAATTGGAAATTCACTCCAGCCATTGCAGAATAAAATGAACTCGATTCTAAAATTAAATCAACAGCAACCCAAAAATCAAACAATACATTCTGGTAAAAAGAAAAAAATGGGTATTACTAAAGGTGACCCCAACATGAGTTACTGAGACATTACTCAGACATGAAGTTTCTTTAACTATTTCTTAATATTCACTACCTAACTTTATTGTTATAGGAAATACCACTGAATATCTCATCAGGAGAATAATGAAGCTTCTGTTGTCTTTCAAGGCTACAGTAAAACTCTCAACAGATTTGTGGAGCTCAACAACTCCAAAGCTAGTAGAACCCAGCCTTGCCAAAGATGTGAAACACAGGTGGATCAGTCACAAGAATGCAGAATGAGACAAACAGAAAACCATACATTTCACACAATGGAAACAATAAAACCTATGGAAATATGCTGCTAAAAAAAGGAAAAAAAAATTACCTGGAACAAGTTCCATAACAATATATATAGGCTGTCGTTGAGTGCAAACTCCTATAAGTTTTACAATATTAGGATGATCATATTGTTTGAGTATTCTGCAAAACACACAAGAAGCTTATTACATTAATAAACTTTATTGTACAGGCTGATTAAATATTACAGGAAAATATCTTAAACCTTTAATGTTACTTTATTGGAAGATGTCATTAATCTTATCAAAGAAAAAATATCATTACTGTTATCAAAATCAATGTAACAGATCACCACTCAGTTTGAAATGAAAATCGTAACTGATTCACTAATAAATCAAAAATTATTGTAATTTTACAATTTGTCTATGTGATATTTATCTATATAACTGACAAATGGCCTGAGAGGTTTGAAGTTTCTTAAGAACCCTTGTATTTAATCAGAACTTCAGTGATGGACCAGAAGCAGAGCTATATCAAAACAGTATGCATAGCATGCCCGTCTGCTTCCTTGTTGCACTGCTCAAAAGCACACTGGTCCCAATTTTACTTTGAGATATTAATTAATACAGTAAGTTTTAGAAGACTATAAGGAGATAATTTTGAGAATTACAACATTTACATCTTTAATAAAAACAATTACAATGCTTTAATAAAAACATTTCCAGCCTAAAACAGCATGCAATGATTAGTAAGTTAAATGAAGAGCAAGAAAAAAATTCTAGAGAGACCCTGTAACTTAAATGTTCCTTCTGATATTTGCTGACTCAAAGCACCTCCTCTTTTTCCCTTTATCCCTAGGATCAAGAGTAAAATACTAACCTACCTGACATATACACATTTAGCAAAAAAAACCACACTCCATTTTTTCCCATTAGTGTCATGCTGCTTAATAAATGGCATATCTCTGCTAATGCCAAGTGACAAGTTTTTTAAAATGATTCAATAGACAGAGTGGCTGATCTTCATTCTATAAATGCAGACAGTATCTTTTATTTTTCAATGTTGATCATGCTAGCTTGGGAGTGGAAATTAAAACATATTAAGCTTCACAGCAAGAAGGAGCAAGGTGCTTTAAAAATGATGGCATTTATCTCAAGACACTCCTCTCCCTGGAGCTTCAGAGCCTATCTATGCACACCAGCTGACACTCAGAA
The DNA here is from genome assembly GCA_027886175.1 of Phylloscopus collybita. Taxonomy (NCBI): domain Eukaryota; kingdom Metazoa; phylum Chordata; class Aves; order Passeriformes; family Phylloscopidae; genus Phylloscopus; species Phylloscopus collybita. The sequence goes on along the minus strand of JAJNNQ010000086.1, from coordinate 6,153,896 downwards.
TACTTTGCACATTGTGTCATGACTGTAATTTGAAAAATAAGCATATACTCTCATGCTGATTGACACAGTATAAAACACCTCTAGTGGAGCAAACTCTTCTTACAAAGAGAAAATTACTAAATGGGGTCTATACCCCACTAAGAAAAGTCATCTGGGCACATTTGATCACCTGAATTAGCCAGGCAGCAGTTAGGCCTGGAATAATCACGTTTAAATTAACAACACCATCCAGTCTTCTTATCCCAATCCTCATGGCACATCTTAGAAGTTCTAAATGAAAGCACTTAAGACAACAACATTTTATTTTACAGGCATGGCTTGCTTTGTCAAAAGGATGGTTTCAGCAAGTGCAGATGCTACTGCTTCACACGTTAAAAATGCCAGTGCTTAGTTACCAGGGCAACAGCTGTGGAATGTACTGAGGGAGAGGAAGAAGGAAAGATTTGACTACTGTTTTCCTGAATTTTTCAGAAGGTCAGCTTCTGTAAATGTATCTGGTGATAAAAGCTGAAAAAAACTGCCACAAATAATTTTAGAGAACCTACCTGGCTTCTGACAGAAATTTTATTTTCAGTTCCTGAGGAAGATCTTCTTTGCAAGTTTTTACAGCAACAGGAGTTTTATCCTTTAATGTTCCTTTATACACCTCACCAAAATTACCCTGAAATCAGGGGGAAAAAGATTGTTCTAGGTAAATAAAATCTTAATGAACTGCCAGAAAAAAAAAAAAAATGCAGACAGCTATTGAAACTGGAACAGAACTTTGGAATGTGTTTATGAACCAAATGAGATTTTCTTCCAGTACCTGCCCTAACCAAAGCCATTCTCTCTGACATAGTACACCTATTATATGGACACAGCATACAAGTTCTGGTTTGATCTAGCTAGAAAGAGGAAAAAAACACCATTAATTAAGTAATTAATATTTTTGCATAAAATCTCTTAGTAACATTTCAAATCAACTCTAGTATTTTGTTCTTCTCATTCTTACTCCTGAACTCTTCCATTTTCACACTATTGTATTTTGTGAATAGTTTTTAACTTGCAGTCTGGAAGAGACCAAAAACTGATCTCAAAAACTGTGACCAAAATAACACCAACATTCTCATATATAAGAAAGAAAAAGTAAAAAAACCACAAAGAATGAAAACACTGACTATTAATTTTTATCATAAATTAAACCCACTGTACAACATATTGTCTGGTGATGCAGAATTTCTTTAAAACCCAAGTTCAGCACTCCTCTGTAAAGGTAAATCTGTAGGGCTTTCATTTCGACAAGACTTTAGAAAGCAGCTCTTTTTATAATCAGATATTTTACGTAGTGAACAACATAGCCAAGTCAGGCGGGTTTTTTAGCTTTCATAGAAGAAAAATTAGGTAATAAATACCATAGAAGTCTCCACCAGATGCATTTTTATTTAATAAAAACAAAAGGAAAATTTATTAGGATGCAAACTGAAAGAAGAAGGAAATTGTAAGTTATAAAACACTGGTATCAATGAAAAAAGCCTCAAGAAAAGGAAACAAGAAGAAAACTATAGTTCTCATACATCTAGTTAAGCTTTGTATTTCCCAAAGAATAAGCACAACTCAATTTTGAAACTATGTCTGATTAATACCCACATGTGCTACACTTCTGTGCCCTGGTATCTGGTGCTGCATGTGACTTCAAAAAACAAGGGAAGAAATGCAGGGCTGAACACGTCTGCAGAATTTTTCTATGCACCCTGGGACAAGGCAGATGTAGCTGGCAAGTGAGGTACAGGATCTCTGGCTGCCCTTCTAAAGCACTTCCAGAGGCTGGCACACCACCTCTCAGACCTGAAATGGCATCAGGCACCCAAGGCAAGCAGCTCCCAGTCCACTTCTCCTTTACCCTTCTGGTCAGAAGTATTTAACAGTGAAATCTGAACCCGCCCTAAGCTTTATTTAAGTGTTGAAAATGCTTTACTTCTTTATTGACAATATTGAAGTATTATTAGAGACATGATTTTTAGTATAACACACTGCTATTGTGCAACTTTCATTTTGTGGGCTATTATAGAATTAATGCTGAGTAAATAAACTGACCATTCACTCCTGAGGTGAAGGAAAATCTTCATCTTTCTAAAGCTTGCATCTTTCACACATTAAAATTATGTGATTTCTTCCTCATCTTTTCCAGGCCACTCAAGGTTTTGTAGACTCAGTGTCTTGGGTTATGGAATCAAAAATGTGCATTCTATTTCATCTGCTGAAAGCAATTGGGGAATTGTTGTTCTTTACTCTGGGGGGAGGGGGGCAGATGCCTTCTGATAATGGGGCAGCTGTTAAACCAGGTGGGGCAGTGTTTGTTATCTCTGTCACCGCCCCTTCCAGGGAAATATTTTGTGCTAATGGACCATTAAGACACCCCTAAAAGCACACATCCCCAAAATAGACCATCCACATTCCATCATTCTATTGTGAGATGCTCCACCCAGTGGGGGGAGCCAACCATTCCTACCTGGATAAAACTGAGACACAGGAACGAGAAGGGATCCAGCTTCACTCAATTCCTGGAGGAAGACTGGACCCCTTCTCACCATCACTGGACCCTTGTTCTACAGGATCATCTCTGCCCCACCAGACCCACCTCTGCCACTCCAGGAGGACTCACTGTGGGCTGCTCCCAACCCCCTGACCAACAGGGTGTCAGGTTGGAGCTCTGACTCTGTCAGGATTCTCCAAAATTGTTGTTTGTTTGTTTGCTTGTTTGGTTGGGTGGTTTTATTTTCTACTACATTTGTATTGTTAATATTCCCAGTAAAGAACTGTTATTCCTATTCCCAAATCTTTGCCTGAAAGCCCTTGACTGCAAAATTATAATTTGGAGGGGGTGAGGGGTTTACATTCTCCATTCTAGGGGAAACTCCAGTTTCCCTGGCAGAAACCTGTCCCTCCAAACCAAGACACACAGATTTCTCACTTCTGTGGTGAATGGCAGTAGTTTATTTCACATTTTATCATACAGATGCTGATGTTCGTGTCATTCTTATCTTTTTTAGTACAATTAACTCTTCTTAGAGATGAATGTATAAGATTCATGATGTGTTCCAAGAAAGTTTCTACCCTGTTCTGTATTTTACAAAGAACATCCTTCTGTAATCCTTTAAAACTCTGAGCTGCCTTTACCGAATGTTAAAAATGCTTTGCGTCAAAAACATTTAATACACATGTAAACTGAATTTACTGAAATTCTTTTCTAATTGCTTTAACTGTCTTTACACATCAAAACTAATTCATATTTATTTATTAGCAAAATAAAAGCTTTTTTTTTTTTTGTGGCTGGAACATCTTTCTTTTTCTCCCTTGATACTATCCTGTTTAAGAACGTGAAGACCCTGCAGTACCTGCATTTTATGAAGGCATAGCTCAGTCTGGCACACTTTGTGTTGTCTTACACTGCCAAAGAGATTTTATTCCGGGTAACAGAAGTTTATGGCAGTATTTCATTCCCCCCACTTCTTGAATTTCTTATTGATTTTTTTAATCATGTATCACAGTAAGAAGGCAATTACTGCTTTGATTTGTCTCTTCATCATTTAATTTTCTTTTTCAGTTTTTGGAAAATCTTTTCAAAGACTGTGTCCAGAGTAGCATTCAAAACGGTCTTTTCATGTGCAAAGGTGCCAAAAACTTGACGAGTTTGCCTGATTTTTAAGACTTGTAGCTCCTAAGCAGGCTTTGTAAACTAGAAGTTTATAAAGAATAATTATTCTATATAATAATTACATATTTTTCTATATAATCATTAATTCTTATGTAATTCTCTGTAAGAATTAATATAGCACAAACAACATTGTGAAATTACCTAATTTAATCAATGAATGAGGCAAAATAATCATGCACAACCAATCAGCATTTGTTTTAAGAAATAATGATTGAGTCATCTCATATCAAATTTTATAAACAGATACATAAACATACACCTGTTTCTCTACATGTTTTTATTTACATTTTGCAACATTTTTCTCAGAGTACAGAAGGCAAAACAGCCACATCCTGCTTTAGAGAAATCTAGTTAGCTCAAATCTCTTCCAAAAGAGAAAAAAATGTATTCTAGTCAAATACTTTCAGCACAACCATTATCACATTTACTAGCAAGTGTGATTTACATCTGTTTAAAGCATAAGGCTGTCTTGTGTATTAGCATAAAAAAAAAGACAAAAATTGCATATCATAGTAATTTAAAAGAAAAGGTATACAGAAATAGCCTAAAATGATTACAGTATATTTACTCAAATGTTATTTAGCTCACTTTATTACTTACTTTGCCCAGTAATTCCCCCAGTGTGACATCTTCATGATTGAGAACCCATTTCTTATCCTGTGAAAAGCAAAGCAGAATTTTCAGTTTGTGCAAATATGCAAGATACAGCTTCTCTAAGACACATTTCTGTAATGGAGCTGAAGAAGTATTGCTTTTAGAACACTCAATCACAAGCATACCAAGAAATCTTAAAGCTAAGCATTTATAATTCAAGAGCTTAGAAATCTTGCTATACAATAAAACAGTGATATACAATAAAATAGGTGATATCATATAGCAAACCTTTGTTAGGAATTAAGCCTGCAACATGACAGTATGTAGACAGATGAGCACCATGCAAAGTTTACCATAAGCTCTGGAAATTATATTTAGCAGCCTGATTTTTAAAATTTGTCAAGTGAAAATTAGATGAGAAAAATTCATTTTAGTATACAAAGTAAATTATTACCAAATCAAAAAAACTCCCACATTTTTCTCCTCAGTGCAAATGGAAATGAATTGATCTTTTGACTTCTCAACAAGACACATCTTTGCATATCTTACAACCTCTCTGGTAGTTGGAAGAATTACAGGCAACTGCTTGAACAGATTAACACATGCTAGATAAAGCACTTTGTCCAGGCATTGACCATGCCCTCATGCTGGGCACTGGTGTCCAGCTCTGGGCCCCTCAGTTCAGGAAGGACATTGAGGGGCTGGAGTGTGTCCAGAGAAGGGAACAGAGCTGGGGAAGGGTCTGGAGCACAAGTCTGATGAAGAGCAGCTGAGGTGTTCAGCCTGCAGAAAAGGAGGTTCAAGCCAGGTGGGGGTTGGTCTCTTCTGCCCATCCCAAATGAAAGGATGAGAGGAAATGGCCTTAAATAGTGCCAGGGGAGGTTCACATTAGAAATTAGAAAAAAATCTTCACTGACAGAGTGGTTAGGAATTGGAGTAAGCTGCCTAGGGAGGTAGTGCAGTCGCCCTCTCTGGAGATTTTTTGTCAAACATGAATTCAAAATCAAAAAAGGGGTGGGAATCATTGCTATTGTGATTTCTATACCTTTGTTCAAAAATATAATGTCACAAGTGTGCATTCTAGAGACTCCCTGGATGCCTCCATTAACCCAAACACCCAGCACACACCACCTCTCAGCCCCATCCCCAGAATTACTGTACCACATCCCCATGCTGTATGATGGAAACCAATCTTTACTCTTTCTCTTCCCTGGGTGGGAAACTGTGAGACTTAGGAGGAAATTCTCAATATACAGTAATTTATTTTTCCCCTATACACAAGATTATTGCTTAGAACTACTGCCTCACTGATCAAACATCACAAGAAGCATATTCCCTCATCTCCTCCTTTTGATACTTTTTGCTGAATGAATGTCTCATTCAGAAGCTGCTATACTACAAATAGATAGGAAGTGCCATCAAACTGCACACTGTTAATACTCAAGTTCAAGACAACAATTTGCAAAGAAAGCTGTAAGAAAACCAAGCCCACAAAAATTATTACTTAGATGTACTAGCATAACGGTTTTTAACATTGAAATAAGTGTGGCAAAGCCAAAAAGTTAAAGAACTAAAATTTAATTCATTTTTACTGCTTAAGTCCAAGGATTCTGTACTTCAATGAACAACTTTTTGAATAAATTGACAATATGACATTTCAAAAGCTTGTTTAAGAAGGGAAAAAAATTCTGATAATTCTTCAGAGAAAAAAATTTAAGAAAGTAACACCATAAACTGGAATCAAATGATCCATTGAAGGATTTATCATTGCATCTGTACATTAATCATTACCTGTACCTTTTATGAAAGCCTTCAATCATTTCTTACACCACTTTAACTCATTCATTAATTTATCGTGGGTAGATTCTTCCAGGGCAAAGCCCTAGAAGTTTAACTCATTTATTTAACTCATTCATTAATTTATCGTGGTTCTGCCAGATTTTTCACAACCAAAGAATTATTCTAAGTTTGATCACTTTGGTGTGATACAACCCCTATAAAACTGCACAAAAGCAGTTTTCTTCAGCAGACAGTAAGAAAAAATGTAACAGAAAAGAGAGTCATGTACATCATGCCAGTTTACAATTCTGGTACTAAAGAAGAAACAAACCAAATTTTCTGATTTGCAATATGTTAGATATGAATTTAAACTGTGTTCAAAGCACACTGTCATTGATTCAGATAATTGTCTTTAATTAATAAACTATAATATGAACAGTAAGTTCAACAATTAAAATACATTCTACTGCAAGTTTGTTGTCTCACTAAATCCAATTGAATTGCCCTGAGGTTAATATGACATCCTTCAATATTCTGAATAGCTGTCAATAATTAAAGACATCAATATAACAAATCAACGGATAAATACTAGCACATCATAAACAAAAGTTACAAAATAAAGTTATGTCTCTGATGATGAAGTTCATGATATTCTCTAAGTGCTCAATTCTGACTGTGAATAGAATGTAAGGATTTTCCACTTGTCAAATGCCACTACTCTACAGATTAATCACGAGTGCAAAAGATACTGAAAGTTACAAAAGAAATGTAACAACAAAATGGGACATAAAAATATTCTTGAATGTAGGTATATGACACACCAAAAGAGATCATATACTGAATTTGATGAAAATTGTGATAACCAAAGTTTACAATTGGAATAAAGAAAAGAGAGTTGTGTTCTCACTAATTTTTACCTTGGATGGCTGCAGCTAAGGCTCTTGGTGAGCTTTCTCACCTGGAATGTTGGCTTAGTGAGCAGGCAAATGCTACCTCCTCTGCACTCAGTGACCTGCTTAGTGACACTGAGATCACCAGGCATGCAATGCTGCAAAATTGGGCAGCAATAGGCTTTTTACTACCTGCCCATGGACATGGCTGCCAAGACTTTGAAGGAATGTGCTGCTTCAACCTCTCCCCACACCCAGAATCCATCCACGCTAACATTCAGAAGCTGAGGGAGCAAGTAAAGGACTTGAAGTTTGAGAAGAACCCAGATTGGATCAATGAACTTTTCAGAATGGGTTTCATCTTTTGTTAAAGGGATTTTGTGGGTTGTAATTATTGTTTTTATTGTTTTAATTATGTTTCCCTGTTTGGTTATGTGTCTGCAGAAATCCATTGGAGAAGCCTTTTTAGTAAAAATAAACAGGGGAATTGTGGAGGCCCCTGTCCCTGTCAGGGAAACTTGTAGGGCTTTGCCCTGGAAGAATCTACCACTGGCTCTGAGAATACTGCATAGCTTAGGGTGAGCAAAAGGGCTTTCCCCTAGGGTGCTCTACAGCATTACATCAATCTACCTCAGCTTTGCTTCTTTCATTGGCCCGTGAGCCTTGCCCACCTCTATTGTTCATGCATGTCCCCAGTTGGAGAAGGTTTCCCCTTTCCCTGTTTCCCCACTGGTTGTGGTTTCACTGATGGTCTGCTCTTATGTCCCCCACTGCCCTTTGCCTTGCCCTCACACCACCCCTGTGCTCAGACCATTGGCTCCTGACCCCCATTCCTAACCCTGGACATTCCTTTGATCTGGGTCTTTCTGTCCCTGAAACCTTTGGCATGAATCTGCAAAATAAACTTTTTATTAATAAACTAAATATACTAATAAACTAAAATATACAGGAGCCCCTTCCTGCCTTTCTTTGCTGAGCTAGCTGTGGGGTGTGTGTGTGTGGACTTGAGTGCCTTGCCTGTGTCCCCACCCAAGTGGCTTCTCCAGAAAAGATGCTTTTTGGGGAGACATAGCAGCAACCACATCCATCTCCATGCCACTACATGTAGGTATCAACAGACACCTCAATGCACATCAGTCCAAGCCACAGAAATTTTCATTTCAATAGAGTTAGCTGCTTCTAAATCAAACGGAGCAAATCCAGCACGTTTTTGTACCTAACCAAACCAATCTGAATGACAGCAAACCCAGAGAGCTCCTGAGACTATTAATGTCCATTACAATTTCACACAGAAGGAAGCTGGCTGTTTATGATGCAGCCCTCATTTTGTGACATCGCTATAAATCTCTCTTTACCCTGTGCTTGTTCAGATTTTTCTCTTGTTAATTTTGGACCACAGAATACAAAAGCACTTCAGAAAAATTTAGTGACACAAATTAGCACTTGAGCATACTCATTTGTAATCTTAGTTATGTACTTTATTTCCAAATGGAATTACTCTACCACATTCTATTTCATTTCTGTCCTCTGGCTTCCCCCAGGAGGAGAAACTGAATTACATGAATGTCACACATCAAGCACAGGTTTACCAGTAAGATGTTGGGAGTCCTATCAGTGTATTTTACCTTTGGAGGTGCTGCTACATCTGTTGGTCAAACACTGAGAAACACCCAGTCAGTTCACAAAGGGGAGAACCTGGTCAGCCTTGACAGTTACCCCTCCCCAACAGCCAGGTAATTCATAACACACACCACACTGAAGGTTTTTATATGCAGCACCTTGCTGGTGACTGCCTTTACAGACTGTGCAACTTCTCAGCACACTTGTCTGATTTCAACAAAGATAAGCATTTTCAAAGAGAAGAGTTATTTCAAAAGTTTATTGTAACTGATAAAAAACCAAACCCCAAACACACAGTAATTAAAGAAATAAAACTTTCAATTGTGAAGAGGAATACTTAAAAACAATCAGAAATATCTCTTTTTCTTCATAAAATAAAGAATTCTGGATATACAGCATTCTTTCCCTGGATATGTAGCATCCCTTTTATAATGTTTGGGTGTTTCATGGTTCCCTAGACCAAGGTTCAAACCTTGAAGAGCTAGTGAAGAATCAATTGTTCATCAATTGTTACTTCAGTGAGCATACAGTGGAGTTTTATGCAAGCCACTGAGAACAGTTTGAACAGCAGATGCTTGCTGTAGAAAATGGAATCACATTTTTCCTTCTCTGAGCTATGAGACTGAAATGTTACCACTATTACCCTAAACTTCTTTAAAATACATAAGTGCAGTTTTTCTCCTGCCCACCTCCCTTCATTAGTAGAAACTACATCAAAGAGATCACAAATTACTATGCCAGGAAGAAAGCTTACAAATTATCTGCAGTAAATTATAACAGCTTTCAATAAAATAGAAAACGTAACTATGAACCAATTAATACTTAGTGTCCAAATTCCCTTAGAATTATTTTCTGTAATTCTCAGTAACAATTTCAATCATTAAGAATTCTAAAATGAATTTCAAATACTTTTTCAAATTAAAAACCAGCAGTAAAGCAATTAGATAGTAAACTTTTTAAAACACATTTTGGAAATTAGGTATGAATTTATGAGCCTCAGCTTAAATATTTGGTTCTAAAAATCTCACCATTTCTAAAAGGAGAGAGAAAAGGGAAGGGGAAAAGAAAGCCACTTGTGCTTGTATTCCGAAGATTCCTACCCAAACTCCAAAGCAAGATTTTTCATAGAGGAAGAGTGAGGAAATCCTGATCAGGTTCCAATGAGTTACAGTGTGAGTAACATAAGACCTTTATGTTATCACTGCTGTTATTTACTCATGTTCTCCACCCATTATTTACTCTTCCCAGTTCAGAAGGCAGTATCTATGGCAAGCACTGACACTGGTTTTCATCTTAATTGTAGATCTAATGTAAGTGAAAAAGGATAAAAAACTCTAGAGGCTGGAAACTTTTGTTGATTTAGGGAGCCCCAGAAGGAATCAACCCAAACAAAACCTTACTGCTTTAAGAGAACCTAAAACATGACTTTTCAATCTTAAGAATCTATTTGAGCTCAGCACACAGCATTTATGAAAATGCTAAATATCCCTCCCCTTTAACCCTTGACATCCTTCTAAAAAAACTCTCAAAACAAAGAGATATTGTCAACATTTCAGAAGTCAAGTGCATAAACCCGCATGATGCCTGTTTCTTCATGATTTAAGCAGAAAAAGACGCATCAAAATACTTTGGAAAGTATTATTTGCTCTCCTTCTTCCAAGTTAAATAAGAAATACCAGTAGTATGAATTACTGCAGCTAAGAGCTATTTTTCCACATCAACAAAAATGGAAAGTTAATCTTTCATTTTCAATACAAAGAATAATTGGACAAAATTTCTTTTTACAGCTAAGAAAATCAGAATCACAGACAATTTTCATCAGATGGGTATTCAGATCTCACTTATCAGAATTTGATGAACCAGACAAAAAAACACCCCAAAACCAGTTGTGTACATGTGGACAAGGTTTATCAATGTGGGAATGAGAAACTGTCTTTTTAGAGAAGTACTCTTTTTGATACCACCTATGCCAGTAGATGTAATGTTCCCATCCATTTCATAAATCAGAAACTATGTGTTTCAAGTCCTTCAGATTAAGTATAGAAATAAAGGTAGCTGGTGGAAAAGATCTTTCATAAGAACAAGTGATTTTACAGGAGGGGTTTTGAAAAACCTCACTAGCAACTTCTTTAAAACTGTTTCAGAATAAAGATTCATGAACTGTAAAAATTGTTATGGAAGCTGCTTTGCATTATTAACCACACTGTATTAAGCCACACTGATGAAACTCAATGTGAGCTGTAAAAGAGAGTAATAGTAAAGACAGGTTTAGCTCCTTGGGAAAAAGCAGTATTTTATCTGACTTATTGTTACATAAAAAACTGTGAAGTTCAACCTTCCAGCTAAACCAAATTCTAAATGATCATTGAACAGGAGGGGAGAAGAAAGATTTGGAAAAGCTACTGTGCAATTTATAAACTGCAGAAATGACTTAGGATTACCTGCACAGCTGTTCTTTGACCATTCTTCCTTGAAGAAGATCAGTAGACTGTACAATTCAACATACAATACCCATTTTCCTCAGGTGGCTTGGTTTGGGGTTGTTTGTTTGTTTGTTTGGGGGTTGGTTGTTTGTTTTGCTGTTTTTTGTTGGGTTTGGTTGGGTTTGGGTTTTTTGTGTGATTTTTGGGGGGGTTTGTTTGTTGTGGGTTTTTTTTTGTTTTGTTTTTTGCAATGCTTCCCTAAACTTATGTTTTCTTATTCATGAAAGGGCTAAACTGATGCTGAGGATATTACAGGAAAAAGACAGGAAATAAAGAAAAACAAAGAAGTTTTAAAAAAAATGAGAAAAGAAAAAGACATAGAATGTGAAATCCTTAACCACAGGAAAAGGAAAGTCAAGTTTATGTCAGAACCATTGTATTTCAAGCACATTACAACACATACTATTCTCTCTACTGAATACAGTAAATTCAGCTACCAAAACAAAGTACTCTGATTCTCCTGTTAATCAAAACAGTGGAAGTCATCTGTACACTCAAAGGCAAACAAAACCAGGTGATAACATGGTTTTTCATTTAAATACTCCACGTGATTTAAATGGAGAGGAATGGAAAAGCAGAGTCCCATTATGCATGCACGACATCCTCCCCAAACACCCAAATTATTAAAATAGGCAAAAATATTTTCACATCTGCAAACACATTTTTGCTTCCACCCACACATGAAAAGGCATGTCAGATGGGGGAACTACAGGTGTTTGTAAAAATGTCCAAGTGAGTCTCCTTGAACTATGTAAGACCATCAGCCACATACTTAATTCCATCCTGACTTAACTTTAAAAATATCCAGTTGTCTCCAATCAGATGATTTCTTTACCCCAGGAAGAGAAATACTTAATTCATGCCTCAGAAATAATATCTCAGTTACAGTGGTCAGCATCCAATACCTTTCAGAGTGCTACAGTTCCACATTAGAGCTTCCACTAAATTACTATTTTCTTCAAAGCAAAGTCCGAAGATCCTTCATCCTATGCCTGTCTAGCAATATCTGCTCATTTTGCTCTGTTTTTCATAATCTTCAGATATCATGATAAAACCACTGAATTGGAACAGAAATAACCTGTCAAAATTTCAAATAATCTGCTGTATTGGCTAATTTGCGACTGTGAGAGCACAGGAAAAAGGCAAAGCCACACAAAAAGGAAACTGCAGCCTTAACTTAAAGAGATTTCAGTGTACCAGTGAGCTCAGCCTGCATTCCAAGCAAGACAGATGTGGGCTTTGAATCAGAAGTCATACAACATTACATAGATGCCAAGAGTTTAAAAGAAGCATGGTGCACCAGGTTTTTTACATCAGATGCATACAGTCTCTTAAAAAACATTGCTAGCTTCTCACATACCACTATCTCATTATTGAGATGGCCACAGCACTGGAAAATCTCTTAGTGGCAGAAAAAAAAAAAAAGCTTATTAATGAAGGACAAACAAAGGAAAGCAGCACACACACTAAATGGCTCTGCTAGATATTGGCAGATTGTATTATTACTTTAGTAATCTTCTGAATGCTGTCTTCAGCAATCTTTTTTCTCCTGTATTAGTGACAGAATTTTCCTGTGTGGTCTATAGCAATATACTGTTTCTTGCTGTGCTGGTTCTGGCTGGGGTAGTTTTGTTCACAATAGCTAGTACTGGGCTATATTTTGGTTTTACATGTTAAATTATTCTCTTGATAAAGATGATTACACACAAAGCAATCTTTATGGCATGCATATGTGCACATTTTTCTCTAAAATTAAACATGAAATGTAAACAGTGAACATGAATGTTTTGAAGAATTTATGACCTATTCTAGCAGCTGTACAAGTAGCTGGAAGGGGATACAGTCAAAACAATTGACCCCAAACTGAGGAAAGGGATATCCCATACCATACAACATCATGCTTAGCATATAAAGCTGGGCAAAAAGAAGGAAGGAAGAAGATATTTGGAGTGAAGGCATCTTTTTTCCCAAGTCACTGTTACATGCAGTGGAGCTCTGCTTTCCCAGAAATGGCTGAATACCTGCCCAGCAACTGGAAGCAGTGAATTCATTCCTTGTTTTGCTTTTTTTTTTTTTTTTGTGTGCACAGCTTTTGCTTTTACCTATTAAAGTGTCTGTACCTCAACATATGACTCCTGTAGTTGTAGCCCTTCTAATTCTCTCCCCTATCCTACCATAGGGGAAGTGAATGCTCAGCTATGTTGGGCTTAGTTGCACCTTAAAGCATCTTCTGCATCTTTTTCTAAAACCCAAAACTCTGAGAATTAATTATGCAGTGCCCTCCTCAATGTGTCAAAACTCTTTTTGAATAGACTGGCCTACAATTAATAAAACAAATTCGCTAGTCATACCTTCAATTTAAAATATGAGAACAAGAGCTAAGGGAAAAACACCTACATCTATCAGCTCATGGCCCCAGGAGTTGTGCTTCTGCAGCCGCAGAACTTTGCTCTCTTCCCCTTGTTGATCTGCACGAGGCTCCTGTCAAACCCTTTCTCCAGCCTGTCCAGGTCCCTCTGGATGACAGCTTGACCCTCTGCTGTGTCAGCCCCTCCTCAAAGACTAGTCTCATCAGTAAAACTGCTAACACCCCATCACCCAGCTTATTAATGAAGAAGTAGATGAAGGAAGGATTGAAGACAGTACTGACCCTGGGGGTACAGCAGTAGTTACTGGCCTCCAATTAGACTTTCTATCACCAACCACCACCCTCTGGGGGTGATCTTCATTTCAGTAATACTCTATGTTAATCATTGGCAACTCCACTAGGAAGAAATCCAAGTGGCAGAAAGGATAGAATTAGTAATAGCATTCACTTTGCTATGAACTGGTGATGAAATCCATGCACGACCCTCAATAGTAGGCTAAATACAGTATTTACCTCACAAATAAGGAATCCTGAATTCCTTATTCTCATCCCTGAATTCCTCCTTAATCAACATTTAAATAAGCAGATCTTCTTGAGGGTTCAGACACTATTACATACATCAGATGCACAGACTTGATTCAAGAAAACGTACACTTCTTACCCTGTAGCTCCTTTTGTGTGTATCCTCTGCTCCTACACAGCTGAAATGTCATTTCACTTCTTTTTAACATTTTATTCCACTTAAATTACTGGAGGCCAAAATACTTAAGCAAGCACAAGCTACTTCACAGTAACCCACTGTGCACAACTGTAACTCTACAAAAGAATTTAAGAGCACAGACACTCATTCCTATTCTTAATCTACACCATGTTTTTCCACCCATGAGAGCCCACATTCATGCAAGGTTATGTGCTTGTAGTATCCACATACTACAAAAACACTGAAAACTCAAAGCATTATTTGCATTAAAGTCATCCTGATGGCACTAGTGAAAACAGGAGTAAGAATATAAACAAGAAGTTTACAACTCACGGTCTTACATAAAATAATTATGAGGGAATATTTGAATTCCAAATGTGGGGAAGAAGTCAGAATCCATTAAAAAACCTAGTATATTTTAATTCAGAACTGCTGCTGCAATCATACACAATTCTAATACAATTTTTATTGTGCTGTATTAACATCTGGTTATAAAGCTTCTGATAAAGGTAATGAGAAGCCAAAGTACAAAGCCCCACTTTTAAAAAGTTCTCCATAAGGCACAATTTTCACCCAGAATATCACAGAACACATCCAATCCATTGATTTTCACATATATATACAATTTATCAGCAACAAAATCTAGTAAATCTAAATGATCTTTGAAGAAGGATGCTTTAATTGAAATAGTTTACTCCCTTAGCTAGTTATCAAAAAACTTTTTCTAAAATTTTTCATTTAATAATTTTTACCCCTTCCTAACAAAATACCTTTTTACTTTTTATAAGAATGAATGGCTTGCTTCCATCTCTTGCTTCATAAATTTAGTTACTTTTTCTACTTCTTACTATTTCAGTTGTGTTTGAGAGAACTCATTTTGTTCAATTTGCACTCCACACAGCAATATGGCATTCTATAATTTTTTTTATCTGAAAGCTGTACAGAAAGTGGGAATGCATAATTTGCCAAGGTTTCCATTTAAAATTTCAAGGAGAGAGATTTCTCTTTATGAGATTGGTTAAAAACTACATTGTGTTTGTTCAAATGAAATTCACATACTTGATAAAATACATTTTTTTCCAGGTTTGAGCATAATGCTTCCACCATTTAGGAGTGTTATTTTCCAATTTTAATTTAAACCTGATCATGGAAAGAAGTACCATAAAAACAAGACTGAACCAGAAACATTCAACAGAGCAGATGTTTATTGCCATGGCCTCTAAAAAAAAAAAAGCTACAGAAAACTTTGATCACTGACTATAAAACAATACTTGTTACTCTTTGTTCAGGTATCTTATCTGCCTCCATTATTACAACACATTTTAATGAGGTTTTTTGAAAAAGTAAATACTTTCAGTTTTCAAAGTAGTGAATATACCCAAAATGACACATAAATTTGGTTCAGTACTTGCTTAGCACAAAGAGAAATTACTCTTTTTTCCCTTTTCTCTAAAGCATGACATGCCTTGACAAGTACAGGCCACCACTAAGGATGATGTATTCCTTTTGTTACCTGACAGAAATATTGCAATAACCTCTGCTAAAAAACACAGAAAGCAAATCCTGTGATGCTTCACCAAATTCTGAAGAAATAAAAACGTAACTGAAATGCAACTCTAATATTAAGACATGAAACTCTGCTCTTAAATGTCACTAGCTGTAGGCTACTAATTTATTTTGTGCATATTCAATACATTCATTTCCTGTTTGTCTTTTGCATATTATAAATACTCACTTTTAATGGTCAATTCAATTTCCTTAAAGAAAACTGAAAACATATTTTGACATTTAAAGATGCATGTATTAGACTTCAAACACACATGAGAATTACAGCTTTAGGCCACAAACCAACACAAAAAGACCACAACCACAGATGCTTCTTGGCATTTGTACAGAATGCCTGGCCAAATGGGTGGGTATCACACAGCTACCACAGGTATCACAGGTACCACATGGTGCCACAGTGACAAATCCAGCCAAGGCAGAGTTGCAATAACTGCATCACTCCCTGCTACAGGCTGCTTCTGCCTTTCAGACTTTTGCTCCTCAAGGGCAGTCTACAGGTCAAACAGATGCATGATGACTTTCCCCACAGGCAGCACCACTACTGCCACCACTTCCCTCTGCAGCATCTTAATTGTCTGACATATAATTTTTATTGTGCTGTATTAACATCTGGTTACAAAGCTTCTGATAAAGGTAATGAGAAGCCAAAGTACAAAGCCCCACTTTTAAAAAGTGTTCCATAAGGCACAATTTTCACCCAGAATATCACAGAACACATCCAATCCATTGACTTCCACATATATATACAATTTATCAGCAACAAAATCTAGTAAATCTAAATGATCTTTGAAGAAGATCATGAAGGGACAACATTACTTTGTGACAAACTTGGCCTTTGTAAGCCTCCTTGTTTCTATCCAATATCTCTCAGCAGACATAAGAGGGCTTTTCCCTGAAACTGAGGCTGCTCAGCAGTCTCCTTCAACTCTCCTCCTGTGCTTTGCTGGCCCGAGGGGTACACAGCACCTGCACTCAGAGCACAGGTGTTGTCTGCAAAAAGAACCTCAGCTCGCTTTGCCAAAATAAAACAAAGCCCCCCACAGAAAACCCACCAGCAAAAAATTAGCCTCAGGTCAGATTTTTACTAAGATTTTCATGAAGAAAATCTTTCTAACTTAAATTTACAGCTCTTCAGAATTTCTTTACGTGTCTAACTCATCAATATATTCATACCTTGCAAGACAGCATCAGGTCTGTAGAAAATGCCCACATCATTTGCAAACTTATTTATCAGCATTAGAAACACTACCAAGAAACACCTGCTCTTTTTCTTTCAGCAGTTTTCTTTCATCTCATCATTTAGGATCCATCATTTTCCTATGTACACAGAATGTATCAGACCATACCGCAGGCTTCTTTGTCACATAAAAACAGACTAAATGGAAGTTACACAAGGCCTAACTCACCTGACAAAGCAGCAGTTAATTTTGTTCCATAAGCTCAGAATTTGAATTAACTACAGAGCACCCATATACCATGACTATTTAAGCACTAGTGAAATAGTAGCAGATCTCCAGAGTGAATCAATTGGTGCTCAGAATCTAAAATATGTATTTGGAGGGAAAGCATCGTTTCAGGCTGGATCTTTCCTGGTTCTGAAAACTGAGCAGTTGTGCATCCTGGGCAGACTGGCTTCAAAGGTGTATCTATGATCCAAGTGAAAACTTTAATTCAGGTACACTGAAATAAAAATGACCTCTTTTTTTTTTTTTTGATGATGATTCTCTTTTCTAGTAATCAAACTGAAGCACATTCACAACTTAATACAGATTTTGTAATCTGTAAAAATGTAAAAAAAAAAATTATATTTCAAGAAATCTAAAAACCTCCAAAACAGGAGGTCAAAGATGTTAGAAGGTAAAAATATATCCAGTATGGTTAAAATAGCATTTCTATTATCAAGTCCTTCCTTGGGTGTGTGCTCTGAGTTACTCAGGGGCTTTATGCACCAGTCAGTCCATCAATAACAACGTGAAGAAGATAATGTGCATTTTTTTCCTAGAAGATTATCAGTAAATATGAGTCACTTTTCCATTAAACAAGTTACTTGCAGATATCTTTTTAATGCCCTCAGTTTTTCTAATTTAAATTCTATTATTACAGAATCATTAAAATCCCAAGCAGGCAATTCAGTCTACATGAAATGGGACACGGGACAGGTCTTCTGTGACATAATTAAGCCTGCTCCCTTCAAGGGCAACACCACAGAAGGTGAACACTAATTTTACTAATGCAGTAAAGGAGGAAGAATGACTGTGGAAAGGAAAGCAAAAAAAAACAAACTAAAAGCGTAACAGTTTTTGTTTTGTTTTGAAGTTTGTCGCATTTAACTTTCAATTTCTAAACAGGTTGTTATAGATGGTTGGCTCTCACAATTAAGAAATAAATATTACTTGTATGTAAAGAAAAAGTTTAGAGATGTATAGTTATGTTATTTTAGTATGTTCTTCCCATAGTCCTCTTCCCCTTCCCTTCTGTTGTTGTCACTGGTCAGGGCATTTAGGGAGGCAGGCTTGTTACTAGGAGGTGTGGGATGGCCTCCTAGTAACATCTACTAAGAGCTAGTAACAGCAGACCTCCAATCAAGTGATAAGAGAGTGTTCTCCACCCATAGACAGCAGAGCAGGAGATGAGTGACGAGACTTTGGGAGGGCCCAAGGGCATAAAAGGCAAAGCATCCATTCTGTGGAGGAGCACATGGCTGCTGGTCACAGGGAATCTCAGCACTGTAATTTTTCCTTATTCGGTACCTTGCTGTATTTTGTTAAGGTTTAATAAACCTTTGAAATTTTAGAAGTCAGTGTTGTTTTTCACAAGGTTATTACAGCAATAAGGGACAGCAATTTACATAAAAAGATTAAAGATTACATGAAATGACAATGACTGCTCTACAGCTATAATGTGAACAAAGCAAAGAAAGTTTTTGCAGATGCCAAATGAACTTTAAGGAAATGATTACACATCTTGGTAACAGCACATGATGCATAAATTACCCCCAACACTAGGTGTCAGAGTGCACATGCTACTTCTCAAAAACAACTCAAAATGTCTCCACTTGCCCATATGAAAGCCAGAGCTCCGTGCCAATAAAAAGGAAAGCTCAAAACACTCTTCTCCTTCCTTCTGAAGTTCTGCTTCACAATACAGCAAATAGTTTTTATCAGATGGGAGAAATAAAACCATCATAAAAATACAGCTCAAACCAAAACAGTTTAAGTATTTTTGAGAACAGTTGCTCTAAAGAAATTCAAATCATCCTCTTTAACACTGCCTCATTTGGCTCAAACTGCAGGTCAGGAAGCACTAAGTATACTATACATTGGTTTTAGTTTACACCAAGTATTAGTAGCTATAGAAACTGACATATTTCATAAATTCATGAAAGCCTACATGCAATCTATAGAATACGTATTTTTAAAAAAACTTAGTACAATCAGTTTCTTATCACTGAATACTTTTCTTAGTTTGAACAGTCATGCCCATTACTTCACATAAGAATTGAAGTAGAAAGGTTTACTAACCCTAAAGGAATATTACCCTCTTGAATATTAAGACTGATGCATACAAGGACAAGGTAAGTCATATGAAAAAACAGATGCAGCCTGTGGATTTTATGGACAGATGCCAATTACTTGCACTTTTGGGAAACCTGGGCAGCTGAAGTAGTTGTGCACTGCAGCTCAGATCAAACTACCAACTAGCACAATCCTAGAGAAAATACTATTATTTTCATTAATTTTTAGTTAATACTAAATTCAGTTGATACTAACTCAAGTCAACAATTCCGAAGAGGAGTAGACCCATTTCATTTTCCACCTGAAAAGAAGAAAAACTAAAGGCCTGTTGGAGGTAAGGGGTTTTCCTTTTGTTTTCTTTCTCTTAGGGAATTTTCTCCCATTTTAATAACGACCAGGTACTTAACAGAGACAAAAGAAATTATCCCAGGAAGGGTGCGATTGGCTACTCTCTTATCTGAGGGTTTCTCTCCAAGGGGCAGAGATACTTTGAGAATTGAGCTGGGAAAATAAAGGGGGCTAGGGCAGCTGCCATCTCCTTCTTGCTCTCCTGGCTTCAGAGGAGAATGGTTGGAGCTGCTGCCTGGGGTGGGGAGTTTGCTGCTGCCAGAGCAGTAATGATGAAATGACCAGCAACATCATTTGGGACTATGTTTCTTCTACAAGACATCAGAAAAATTATTTGGCTATAGTTACATAAGACTATGGATAAATCAAAACATAACTCCGTGAAAAAAAGATACGAAATGAGAAAAAACGGCAGGAGTAAGAAACTCCCTGTCTTCAAAGTAAGCAACAGAGAATGAAGAGATGCTGTTTTACAGATTATGTGTTCTGGTTTAACAGACAATAACTAAGGTTATGTGATAATGTACTATATTATCATTTTACTTTTGCCAAAACAGTGCTCCTCTCACAGATTGTACAGTCAGGAAACAGAAAAAGCATTACATATTAAAACAAACAAGGTATTAAAGAGAGAGAAATTTGCGAAGAGATTTAAAAATATTTCATTTTGAGCTTGACTACCCCTTATTTGTAGCTTAAACCATTTACATCAAAAAGAATTATTCACACATCAAAATTAATGTCCTATGCTTTTTCATGTGATCTACAATGAATGTAAGCAATAACTTATGTTCAATGAAACATCAGTCTGGTAATCTGCAAAATATTAACAAAAATGTGTATTTCTAATGTCCCATTCTTAAAATTTTAAAATTATATAGAATAATTAAGTGCAGATTAAGTACAATTTTGAGAAAAAGAGCATGCTTGACTTTTTTAGGATTATTAGCAGGGAAGAACTAGGACACTTGTGAGAAATGATGCTCACTTTTAAAATTTCAAGGGTTTCTTAAACCTTAACAAAATACAACAAAAGACTGAATAAAGAGAAAGAGCAGCGCTGGGAGCATGGAACTAAACCGCCATGTGCTCACCCACAAAATAGCTGTGCTGCCTTTCATAGCTTTGGTGAAGCATCAGGTAACCCTGGCCCCTCCCAAAGTCTGCCAATCAACTCTCCTTCACCATCCATTGGTGGAGGCTGGGTTCTTGCAACCCGACTGGAGGTCAGGTGTTGCTGATTTATTAAAAATATGAATATCGACCTAATACCGATATCCAACTGAGACGGACAAAAACTCTCTAACAGTTCAAAGTTAGAAAGTGTGTGTTTATTGCAGCCCTGGGCAGTATGTGGGATAGCTCCCCAAAGGCATACCGCGCCTTACAGAAAATCACAAAGCTATTTTATTTACAAAACTGTTGAATATCCAAAATACAAATGCATATTCATAACCCTGGTACATCCCATTCCCCGCTTTGTATGGTAATTAGCAAAAAAGCAATTAAGCATGCGCAGTTTGTCCTTTGAAATGGGTCGGTGGTCTCATTCAAGAGGAGTGGGTTTAAAATGAGGAAGTAAAATGACTCTTCATGGCCCTGAACTTTCTACCTTTTCAATGCAAATGGTGACCAATGGGTGTTGGTAGAATTCCCATTTCCTTAGGTACAGTGACTTTCAATGAGTTTCAGCATTTGGGAGTCTCTGCAATTGTCCTGTGTCCCTAAACCCATTTATCAGGTTCCCTATTTATTGTTGCAGGCACAGCTAAGCAAACATAAAGCTGACAAGCAATCAGTTATTTGGAAGGAGTTAACTCAAGCCCAGTCTTCCTTAGCTAACTACAAAGCTCTTAATTAACTCTAACAACCATAAGGCTGATTTCTAACTAAAATCTTAATTTCTTTAAAATCCTGTATCCTTTAAAGTCTATATCTCATTGCCATGCTGCGCCTCCTGGTAACAAACCTGTCCATAACACAACTACACATCAGTAAAACTTCTCTTTACACATAATATTATCATCTCTTAATTGCGAGAGGAAACCATTACATTACCCATCTATAACAACCCTAGAGTAGGTAACTAATGGTGAAATATAAATTGTCATACTTCCTAAAATTTTGTTGAACACAGGCTTGAAACCAGTCTTGAAAAAATAAATGTATCAAGAACAAAAGGCTTACCCATAGTTAAGATATAAGTGGAGTTAGCTTATGAGTGAAATACCAACCAGACAGATACTAACCGTAAAATGCTGGAAGAAGTCAAGGAGACTCTTAAAACACCAATATAGTTTAATTCTTAGCCTTTTTTTTTTCCATGTTGAAAGACTTTGTGCCATAGCTTCCTGATTAAAAAGGGAATTTTTGTTTTACATTTTCACTGATGCTGGAGTATCAGTGCCTTTTCTTGTGTCTAACTTACTTTTGTGATATAAACAAAACAGAGTTGTTTTAAGTCTTCCAAATTTCATGAGACCTTCTCCATTATATAAAAGAAAACTTCCACTTTAGAGAAGGAAGGGCAACAGACTACTACTTTGAATTGCTTAGTATGAAAATCCAAATGTGAAAACACAAAGAAAAGTATGAGGATACTTAGTAAGAAGTTGAATGCCATTCTTTCAAAATAGCAAAAAAATCATAACAAGAATCAAGACAGAGAGTTGTTTGAAGTGAGTGTATTGCACAAAGGTGAGAAGTTTGAAAGAGATCAGGAACAGAGGAGGCACAAAATAAACAAAAACGAAAAATCTTCTGAGAAGTTCCATAGGATCTTATTTAAATAATAACAGAAACCCCCTAAATGATTTTCAGTCAAATAAAGGTTCTGGAATGTATGCATTACCTTAACAACGGGATTAAGCAGAACAACACCCGACTTCTTTGTAATAACTTGCTTTGTTGTGTAATGATGTTCTATGAGCTGAGGAATAGTTGGAAACCCAGTTCCTTCAAAACGATATTGATTCTGTATGGAGGTAAAAGGAAAAATTAATTTCTCTATAACCAATAGTTTGAACAAGAAACTGCAGAAGTGCTTGACCAAACTTTCTTCACTAGTAACAACGCAGAAAAAAGTTCACTTTATTATAGAGTTATTTTAGATTCTTTTTCTGACCTATTGAATAGCATTTATAGTAACTTAACTGGAATGATAGGAAAATGATAAAGTAATAAATGCAAACCTACTGCATTAGTCATTTAAGGCAATATGATAAAATAACTATTAAACTCTTAATATAAATAGGCCAGGTAAAAGCAAAACTATTACAGAATAAAATAAAAATATTCTAAACCAGAAAAAACAATACCAACTTCTAAATTATTTCTAAACATCACAGCAAGCAAACTGAAAAAATCTGTATGATGAAATACAACAAGAGATAAACAGGAGATGCACAATACTATCCTAATCTCATCTTCCTTCATTTATTGTCTCCTAAAATTAGTAAATTGCTGGCATAGAGTATAGGATGCATGATTGGTCTTCAGTAAAGAGTATCAGCAGAGTCTAAACAACTTAAGAGACAAAGGCAGGTCATACACAGGCTTCAGAGAGGAGTTGGACAGGATCCTGCAGCTGATTGTGAAACACAATAAAGTCTCCTGCTTTCATAAGACTCAGCATCTATAGTTAAAGAGCTTTTCCCACAAGGCAGGAGTTGCCATAAGCCAGCCTGACAATGCAACAAGGAACAAGTACTGCAATTAAAAAACCTCAGAGCACAGATGGTGATTCAAGTTCATTTACACAACTGGGAAATGAACACCTCTACCACCGGCATGCATTCCTTCTAGCCCCCAGGGCTGAATTCCTTGCAGAGTGCATTCTAAGTTCATTGTTTTCCTTAAGGATTAAAGCTTTAACTTCCTGAAGCATGTCATTGCTGTTGCTAAAGACAGCCAGGTCATGTCCGCTGTTTTTTAACATTCACAGATCTCTATCATAAAAATGCTTCCATAGTATGAACTCTTTGTTCTTTATTAAATAATGACTCAGATTTGACTGACCACTAACACTAGTTCCCACTCCTTTCAAATAAGCTCCTTTCATATGTCTGTGCTGATCCAAAACCCTGCTGTCCTCCTCAGCACAGCCACCACTACTGCCTGTTATTTCCTCATTCCAGATCCAGCCACGTGCCCATCTGCTGCCTTTTATGTAAAATCTTCAGAGCAGGCAGTGTCCTTTGATTCTCTGTATTTTCACCCAATCCTGATCCTTACTAAGATCACTAACAAAAAAAAAAAAAAAAAAAAAACCTTTAAAATGGCAAAGCCTCGAATAAGCAGAAGTGGAAAAAAAAATGGTAGCCCTGAATGACAGCAATGAATTTTGATGCTTAAAGCTGAATGATGAATTAATTTATCACACACATAGTTGTATCAAAATTAGCCTTTAAAGTAATGGTAAAACCAGACACTGAACACTTACACAACTAAAGGATTACTGTTAAAACAAACGTCCTACTCTAATCTTCAGTACTTGATTCAGAAGAAAATATGGAGACCTGTCAATGATTCAAGTGTGGTTTGACCAGTCAGAGACCCAATTCCACATTGTTCATACCAATATAAACAAACAAATGCATCCTTTGTAATAAACTCTCCTTGAACTTGCCTGCAAAAGGTTCATCCCTTACTACATGACCCTAACACTCTCAACACCTACTTTCTAGAGTTTAACAAGCTTTTTCTCATTCTGAGAGAATTTCACCCCCTAGGAATGCAAAAAGAGTACTAAACACCTTCAAGGGAGAAAAAAAAAAAAAAAAAAAAAAAAAAAAAAAAAAAAAAAAGTGTTCAATGGCAAGAAAATGTACCACAAATTAATCCCAAGTTCAGATGACCATAATGCTCTATTAGTAAATGTACAAGCAGTTAGATATCTTGACCTGACAATGCTGGGACTGTCCAACCTATGCAATATTAAACTGAAATGTATCAGTCTTACATTTCAAATGTAAATGCTAAGAGAAAGTACAAAATTATGGAGAGAAAGATAGTTTTTTTGTTTTGTTGGAAGCCACCCCACCTACCCATATACAACAGAAGAATCAGCTTACAGTTTCTAAGTATTACAAAGTAATACTTGGAACTTGGACTTGAAAGTCCAATTTATATTTTTGAAGATCTACTTGCCACATACAATGATTTGCACTAAACTATTTCAGTTAGACCACGTATATAATGTGCATTTATTTCATCTGGGTCAGATCTGTGAGCACAAAGCATCTTGTAAGACTTTAGGTACAGGAAATTCTACTGCTTTTATTTTCTCATTTAGCACTCTGACACATCAAAATACTTTAATGTCATAAAATAAAAATAAAATAAACACTGACTGTGTGCTCACTTCTACAAGGAAAATTCTATGTGAGAACTAATGAACACTCCACAACAGGACAAGTGTCTATAATCATTAATACTAGAGAAGTATTCCAACCTCTCTGAAGTTTGAAAAGTATCACTGCTTCTCATTGAAAGGAAATAAACCAGGTACACAATATTGAGTTACCCTAGGTATTGTGCATCATCTGGGGATTCAGACAATGAAGTCCCCTCAGTGCAATATCATTATGAGATTAAATTTGAGAATTTTTCTGTATGTGGGAAACTTTATTACATGAGACTGAAGAGACAGCACTCCTGAATCAAAACTGAGAATGATTTGCTGCAATTTCATACTTCTACAAAAATTTCTATCAATGTTATGGGAACTATTACATTTTGAGTAAGTTTAAAATTCTGCAAGGTAAAAAGAAAAACACATACATTTTAAAAACCAAGAATGCACTAAGAAGAATAAAAAGAAATACACTGTGTAAAGGTAGATAATAATTAATATATTGTTCATTAAGTCATCATTTTTTCCTCAGAGCAACAAGGGGCTCAGTTCTGGTCCTTAAAAGCATACACACTGTGTGCAACATCCAAAAGAGTTTGTGTTATACTGAACAAAACAATAACCAAAGGACTAAAAAGAAAATAAGTATCTCAAGTACAACAGGTACTTCAATTCCCATATGTATAAAAACCAACACAGATTATTTTCTTTTGCATGACTGTTTCCATTTTTCAGGAAGATGCAGTGGGATCTTTACAGTCTGAACTAGAAGTAGCCTAATTTGCACCAACTATGAAAATGGGTAACCAAATAACCAATAACCAAATAACCAGATGTACATGAATAGATAAAGGGAAACAACTCCAATATTTCAAAACACAGAAATATTTTGTCTTGTCAGTATAAGACAAAAGATACTGAATAACCTGATACTTCATACTTTTCCTTTGTTTCCCAAAATGACCTTTACCCCTGATTCCAGCAAAGATGGAAATATTTCCAACAGCTTCCATATTTTCACATAAAGGCTAAGTCCATTTACTACAGTAAACTATGTAGATCCTAAATTGAATATTCAGTACTGTATCAGAGACGTACATCAGCATATTGTATGATAAAGTGTCTCCGTTGTCCATCTGAAAACACAGAAAGGACATATTCACCGGGTTTCCCGTGGCTCTCTCGCACCAAGAAGTCTCCTTGCTGTTTTAACAGCTCCTGGGCTTCTATTCTTGGAATTGCACCATGATACCAGTCTTGCTCAGCCAGTGGTTTCTCAGTGGTTGAGATTACATCAAAGAACTTGGGAAAAATATTGAAGAAAAATGTTACTATAACAGCACGCTTTTAGAGGTTACTTGTACATGGAAAGTATCACAAACAACAGTAATTTCTGTTTTATGTATCTAAATTATGTATTTCTCTTAACCAACAAGATCAAGGCTCTTACAACTCTTACACCTGCACAAAAGTGTATTGATCACTTTCTTTTCTGTTTTCCTGGAAAATCAATATATCAAAAGCTGAAGTTTAAATCATCCATAAAACCATGTAATATTTTTTATCTGGCTTGCTATTTTTCATAAGCCATACTGACCAACTCTTTCTCACACGTTCTGACATGCTATTAACAACTGAAAATTAATAATGTCTCTATCCAGACAGAAACTTCCCAGACACAAAACCATAGTATCTTTCAATTTCATCAACAGTTAAAAACATCCCAGGTGAAAGCTGTCCATGACTGTTAAATGACATTAAGCCATTTTCTTTCACAAATTCCTAAAAGAATGAGAAAAGCTTTCAAAATATTAGACATTGTTATTTACTTGAACATTTATTGCTCAAAGATACTGAGCTTGAATTCAAAGAAAACCTAGACCTCTGTTACATTCAGAGCAGCAAACTCTTTAACACAGGAGCAGATTCCTACTTGAGAGGGAATGTTCCTAAGGATAAAACAACAGTACAGGGTTACCAATCTACTTCATGACCTTCACAAAAGGAAGTTTTTTGTTTTTTTTTAAACAAACAAACAAACAAACAACGACAACAACAACAACAACAACAACAACAACAACAACAACAACAACAACAACAACAAAAAAAAAAAAACCACACAAGAAAAACCCACCCTGACATGCAATTTATTTTACAGCTTTAAAAAGGAAGCTACCAGGTTGTAAAATCTGCTTATGTATAAACTGGGTGCAGGCTGAGGGACCATTCAGACAAATCAGGATCAAATCCCAAACCAAAACATCTTAAAAGCCTTTATGATGGAGAAAGAGCTTATGGAATGAAAACAGAGAATTTTAGACATAGATAACTATGGTGTTGTCTGTAACTCTATAATCAATTTTCCCTCTCTTTGAAATTTGATTGAAGTATTATTTATTAGTTTAGAAAGAAACAGTGGAAATTCCACAAAGTTTTCTCTGTTGATTGTCTTTCACTTCACCTTACCTTTTACTTTTTATCATATCAAGGTGGTTTTGCTGATGCAGTAAATGGCAAGTATTCTTGTCTTGACTGTTATTAAAATTGCATTATTTTTATGAACAAGCCTTCTGATTCCAACAAATTTTCTCTATGGTACAATATTGACCCTGACTGGCTACAGAATAAAACATGGCTGAAAGCCCAGAAAAAACAGTACCAATGCAGGATGTCTATCTACTTTAATATTGATTTTAACTCATTTTACCACTATTAGTACTAATACCTCTACTGCATTTTATACTTAGAATTAGATCATAGATTAGTCTTTGAGGAAAATAGAGGAGAAAAAAAAAAGCTACCTGCACAAAATGAAATTCCCACATCTTTTCTTTAAACTCTATTTAACTGTCACCCAGCAAGTTAATATGACCAGTTTATATTCTAGACCTTAACGTTTTACAATCTCATTTGGGGGATGGATCTCTTCCTCATTTGTATGTACACTTATGGAAGCACTCAATGATTCAAGAGCATAAAGAAAGAAATATTGCCTCTAGGATTTTAGTTAATTTGGCTGGAAGGTAACAATAATTAACCAAATTGTGCAGAAAGAAAGGAACTCACACCGCAAATTTCAACTCTCCCTCCTTCCCCCTCACCGGCTCATCCCTTTTTTTTTTTTGTTCTTTTCCCCTCAGGATTTCCATTTATTGCCATACTTCGCTCATGGATTATTGGGTGGGGCTGGGGGGTCTTTATACATTTAATCACACTTTTTCTTCTGTGAGGAGATGGCTTCATGTATTTTATCACACTCCTCATGGATCTAGTACTGTCCTCTTTCCTTATATTGAGCCCCTTTCTCTCTCCCTGTTTAACAATCCATTAAAACATATGCTCTTCTCCAATAGTAAATAGAAGCAGTCCTCAGCTGCTCCCCTCATTTCAAGAGAAAAATTGAGCCAACAGCAGTATGTTATTTATAACATCAAAAAATTGTATATTATTCCTGCACTTGAACTACCAATTAAATAAAAATAATGATGGGGATAATATTTCACCAATAGCATGCTCAATATTGTATTGTATATGTTCTGAAAGCAAATGTTCAGTAATTCCTTATTTTCCATCTTTGAGCAAACAAAACATTTTCTCGAAGTTTTCTCTCACAGTGTAAAAGAGTAGCACGGACACAAATGAGATGTAAAGCAATAAATTTAGGTTGTTAATTTGAGACAATACCTTATGGCATATTCTGTCTCTGTCTACCTGGCTCATTCCCAAATGCTAACAATACACCATCTGAAACAAGCATTAATACCACCAATTATCCTATAAACAACAACAACAAAAAATCCTATAAACAAAAGCAGATGTTTGTGTAAAGCTGAAATGTCTCGTACCAAAAAAAAAAATTATATGTGCAGAAGGACAGGAGTTGGCATTCATGATGCAATTCGTTCAGACTCTTCATTCAGATTATTCACAGCATTTTATAACCAGTAGATGAAACCTACCCCCACTGTTGTGTTTCCTCTTCTCATTTGATTAAACTTACATCTCCTGCTGTTATAGAAAATTGGCTTGCATTTTTCCAAGAAAAACTACCTGAATCCTTAGACTTGTTTCTTTCTCTTCAAACTACACTTTTTTTTCTGTATTACTTCTTACCTTTTTATTCTGAGAGCATATATAGAATCTCAGTGTCAACATACAAAAACTCCTGCCTGCTTTTAGAACAGCACAGTTTCCCTATGACTTTTTTCAGATGACATACAAAAAAATTAGTCCTCTCTAACTTCTACATGCAAAATTCAATTTATCCCACCAATTAAAATTACTGGACAGTGTTTTTAATATAGCACCACATTTAAACCAAGATATTGCTCCATTTTTAAAGTTTTGATATATTTAAAAATTAAATACTTAGAGAAACTTTAAAAACTTTAAATACTTTCAATGAATAATTTGAAAACAGGTAGCTCAGATCACATTTTACACTAGACTATATGAGAGGGTCAGTAACGATTGTTTTCTAGATCTGCTTTGAGATCCTTTTTTACTGGTCTATTTAAAAAAAACCCACATTTTTTAATGTATGTTAATATTACTTTATAATATACAATCAACAATCACGTAATATTTTGTTGATGGATAACAGGTTTTAAGTACCATTTTATATATTTAGCAATTAAGCATGGTTATGTAGTTGTCAGCAGGAAACAGCTGACCACATTTAATAGCTAAGTACTAATTTGTGACATAAATACACATGGTTTTCTAACACACATAAAATCACAAAATCAAAATACAAAGCAAAACTGAAAATTGGCTAGTTTATATATTCTAACTTTGAAGTAATTTAGGTGTCATTTAAGCAACAGGAAATGAAGATTGCACTTGTCACTCAGATTTTACTTTCTGACTCAAATGAACCAATGCCAATTTTATTTCTTCCAAATATATTCCAAGATTTCACCAATCCTATCTACCATGTATTTACAGCCAGATTTACATCAGCTTCCATGGACTGAAAATCAGAATGTGGCATATACAATATTTAAAATTATACTTTAAAAGCCAATTGACATTTTGACATTGACTTTCCCTTATTTAATCTAAATGCTTTATTTTGATCTTCCTCTCGAGATTTTATTTCTCTCCCAATTTTTCTCTTAGGCAGTTTTAGGTAAGCTTTTTCAGTGGTTTGTGGAAGCTTTTTGGTTTATTTTGAAGTCATAAGTTTATAATACATAGAAATAGAGATGAGTACTGTGTCTCACCTACATAAAGAACAGAGGTCACAGAAATATACATTTTAATCAATTTTTACTATGAAAGGCTGCCTTTTTACAACAACTAGAACTTTTATAAAATGAAGGTCACAATAATGTGAAGATTTTGTTTAACGTCAAGGATATATTAATATTTTAGCAAGGTTTTTCCTGTTACTTTTCAAATGTCATGCAACTTTCATGTTTTTCATGAAAAAGCCTTTCTACCCTAATTTTATCTCATGATCATATTTATTTTTCCATTCCCTCATCACTATGTAGAGTTGTCCTCTGTATACACATGTATATTTACACATATGTAATTGCTATCTCCTCCACCCATTCTGAATATTATCTAGCTTAAATATGGTTTGTTGTGTTCTTTAATGGATCCTTAGATCCAATTCTGCAGCAAAAAATAGAAGACCCACTGCTTTAAACTTTTCTCAAGAATGCTACTTGAGAAAGGAATGTAAGCTTTGCGCCTATATTTTAGGTGACAAGATCACAATTAAAAGGCAATTTTAAACAATTTTAAAAACTCTGTCCAACTTTCTTGCAAGTTTTTTTTTTTTTTCCTTGGTTTTTGAGTTGTTGTTTCGGTTTGATTTTTTGTTGGGAGGGTTATGATGATGACATGTTCCACCATTTCAAGAAAAAGACAGAAGGTTTTCAAGTAAAATCTGACACATCCCTATGAGGTGCTCAAGGATTCTAACTAATCTTGCAGGCTTCCATATGAAACAAACAAAAATAAGTACAAAAGTAAAAGAAACAAAGACGTTTGTCCAGCAATTACAGAACTTGAACAAAAGCTAACTATACCTCAGAGATACTAAACATTTTTAGTGGGGTTTTAAGCAAGGTAACAGTCACTTAAACTGTACCAGCAGAAGTAGCAATAGTAACAATATGCTTTGTTAACATTGGAGCTTTTTATAACAAATATGGGGAATACAATTATTTGAACAAGTGGTAAAATGTGTATGGCTATCTAACCTACTACAGATTATTATCATACAGATAATAATTCAGAAAATCAGCCTTGTTGGAAAGAATATTCTGAACAATACAGCACCACTTTAGGAGCTGCAAAGAACATACAAACTGTGATTCTCGTGAAGTGTGGCAAGTTGTTCTGACATACCATGGTATTATTATCCTGTATGCTGATCAATCAGAACAGTTTTTATATAACATTATTTTAATCTAAATTTTGTCCATTCAGATGGAAATGCATGATGTTTCAAGACAAAACAGATCTTATTTAAACTGTAAAAATCACAGAACATATCACAACACTACAGTATTGGTACTACTTACCGATGATGAACCTAACATGGATTTTGGAGACCTTATAATTCCAGCTATGGAATGACGTATCGTGTCAAATCTTGAGACTTTATCCTTCTTGTCCTAGGAGAAAGGCCAGAATCTTCAGTGAAAAAAAGCAGATCTGTAGGATAATTGATTTATTGGAGAATCCTGAATTTCACTTAAATTAAAGATACGGGCTGAACTGCTACTGATACAAGCCAGGAAGTGTCAACATCAGCAGGATTAGGCTCAGATCAATTTAACCACTTAAAAATTCTGTATTTCCTGAAATATTTTGTGCAACTATTTTACATATAAAGAAAACTGAAATTTCTCTATACCCCCAAAACAAGAGACATAACTCTCAGTTCTCCTGAAATACCTGTCATTTTAAAGGGACAAAGATTTGAAAATATGTAACAAAAAAACCCACATAGTAAAAAACTCCAAGTATGTGCATTATCCTTACTTAATACATCTTTAGGTTTTTTCCCTTTATTAACAGGTTTTTCTCCAACAACAGTGTGAATACCTGTAAATATTAGCACCCATTGGTGCTAGGAACAGGAGACATTTCTCTTTTAGCATTACTGTAAACCATAAGTGCAGATACTGCCTCAGTTTAAAATCCTGCAAGAACAGGGCTCTGACTGGAACACGAAAGCCTTTAAGCATCTCTAGCTCAGCAGAAGTCAATGTAAATTTCAAGGTCTAATAAGGTGACTTAGTCCAAAGACTGTATTTTTCTTCATCTCTTACTATCACCTCTCAAATAATTAACAATCTTTTTATAAAAAGTACTTTTAACATAGACTGAGTTTATTGTTTGTAAATCACCTTCAGAAGCAGCAAAGAGTTTCAATGTTTTCTGCTTCAAGTTTATTTACTCTGTGAGTACTCATAATTCAATGTTTACTCACAAAGTAAATAAACTTGAAGCAGAAAAATCACACATTAACAACCTCATTGTAATTAGCCTTAGGTTAACTAAACTATAAAAAAATTTATAATGAAGACACACTACAACTGTTTGCCAGTGTTACAAAGAAAAATTGCTTCCAAGTTTCCAATGAACACCTTTGACAGAAGAAACTAAAAATCTCATAATGTAATAAATGCAGCTTCAGTTTATTCCAGGACTTCCAAACAAGCAACAAAATGTATACATTCTGTACACCAAATTTAGCAGTTTTTCAAAATTATTTCCAAACAGCTTATTTTATAAGATACAGGCTAAATGTTATTTTAGCAAAAATAATGTTATTTATTTGGCACCAGAAGTCTGCAAGTTGTTTTGATTTGTATGTTATTGAGTAAAAGAGTGCAAAACCCAGTCAAACTGTGCAAACTGTGATAGGGAGTGCATCTGTCACAGAAATACTCATTAACTATGTGCCCACTTGCCCATCAATACCATTTTTATACCTTTTATCAGACTCAAGTATTGATATATAACAAATAATTTAATTTTAATAAAACAATTCTGTGCTGAAACCTGAGTTTTATTTTTCTGAGACGGCTGAATTAAACTGCTTACACAGAAGAAAAAACCCAAAAAAACCACACCACCACAGAAAAACCCAACAACAAAAAAGCCCAAACAAATCCAAATTAAAAAAAAAAACCTCATTAACAACTAAGACACAAAGTCTGTATTTGCTTGTGTGTTGATGGTGGAATGAAACACTCCACACATCTCTTCAGAAGTGAGCCATGAGACTTAACACCAATTAAATGTATACTTCCTACATAGCAGGAGAAAATAAGTTTCTAAAGATGCACAAATTCACTTCCCACAACCAAAACTCAAGAGTTCTCTTTCTAGTGGCTACTAACAGCCTGCTTGTCTAGTGACAATATCAAACTACAAGTAAGGTTCTATATTCACCAGCTGCTCCTTAACAAAAAAATATTAACAAGAGGGAGCTTTTTTGACTCAAAATACCAGACTCAAGGACTGGGACAACTTTGATAAGCACCACTGAATGACATACAGAGGCAAACATATTTGCATTAAATAGAGTGAGTATAGAAATGTGGATTTAAGGGATAAACTTTGCCTTTGTTCAAAATGTAGCACATCCTGTTCCAACTGCAAAACATTTATAAACACTGTTTAGCATTTCCACAGCTCTTTCCCCTTACATATTGAAATTGGTCTATATCTTACAGCAATGAAGATTCAGAATCTGTCTGCACAGCAGACACAACCAAACATAAGACAAAATACAACTGGAGCCAGTACTGAGTTTATTTATTTATTCAAATATTTTTAGGGTAATCTAGATAAATCTACAGAACTACAATAGTGGCCTTCTGCTGATTTTTTTTTTGTCATTGCCCAGCTGCAGCGTGCCTTAGAAGGATCCATTTGGTCTTGCAGGAAACCTGGTTTTCACTCAGAGTAGTATATGAATCAGTAGAAAGGGATTTTTTTAATGCACATTAAGTATATAAGTATATATTTCTTTCTAAACTACTGCAAAACTGCAACCCAGAACATCCCGTCTGCTTCTTTTTAAATGTATGTCTTTATGTATATGTGTGTGCACAATCTTACTAGTTACATCAGGGTGTAATTTCAAGTCTGATTTACAAAATAAAAGCAAATACACATCACAGCTATCTTTCAGTGGGTGATCTCTCCCCAGCCACATCAAATCTTCACCCTCAGTCAAGCTCTTCTCAATTCAACACAGGATTATCTCAGGGTATTAGGTAATTTAAAATTTCTGAAGGAACCTAGCAGAGAGCAGAAACACTATTTGTTCAGGAAGTTCATTGCAATTCCACACAGTGCTCATTCCAACAGACATCATGTCACCAAACAGAACAAACATGCCAAAAATGTAATCATGACAAAATTTTTAAAGCTTTAAGACATGCAACTATCAGACTAATAAACCTGAGCTAGACACTGGAAAGGAATTAGGAATTCTGCTACAGGGATGCTACAGAGAGCATTATGGAGTAATATACTTACTAGCATACACCACACAGCTACTAAAGCATATGAGCTGATTCAGTTTCATTTCAAATTAATTACTTACAGAGATATCAAGAAAATAGTAGCATGGTTTCTCACTTTTTTTGTTTTATACAACATAAATTTCACTAGAAAGCAAAGTAACCTCTAGGTCATAATATTTTATGCAAAAACTGAATTACTACAGAAAAAAAGTGTACTCTACCATTAATAAGCTTGGTATGAATACAAATACAAGCTGGCATTAGAAAACACTTTAACCTATTTTTTTAAGTGTGTTTAAACACACCTGTGTCATGAGAACACATAACAAAAATAATTATGAAAAATGTATGACTGGTATTCCCCTCTTTAGGACTGGCCATGTTTTTAACGACTCCTCAGAATGAACTGAAATTAACTCTACCATAAACTAGATGTAACTGAGGAGGGCATATAATCAAGTTTAACAGTGATTAAGTGTGGGATGAGATGCCATCCCACTCACACCACTAAGATGCCAAGAGCCTGGGGTAGGAAGGCAGGTCAGCAGAACACCTGAAAGAATACAGAGGAATTTCAGCCACTCCAGACACAAAGTCAGCTTCACTAGCAGCCCACTGAGATGCCTCTATGCTGATGCAGACAGCTGGGGAGTAAACACGCTCACACTTGCAGGGCTATAACCTTACTGGTGTCACTGAAGCAGGGTGGGCAGCTCCTATGGAGTATTGGAATGGAAGGATACAGCCTGCTCAGTTCTCTTTCCTTCTTAGGAGGGGAAACAATTACTTCAGCTGTTTTCAATAGATGTCACAACAGAAGACAACCATTCTAACACTCTTAATTTCATTTTCCATTCTTACTCTTCTCATAAGTGACAGGAAGGAGAAATGAAGTATAAGAACCAAAAAAGAAGTGCAGGATTCAGGTCAGTTGAAAACCATGCTTGCTATTTTACTTGAGGATTTCTTCAACTGTATCTTTATATATGACCAGAATCTGGGCTTCTTGTGTTTCCTATGTTCTCTTTTGGGGACCTTGTGCAGTTTGAGGTCCTGTGTGTTTTTGTGTATTTTTCATTACAATTTATGGCCATGCCCTACATCTGATAGGTTCCCATGGACAACAGTCTCCCATTTGCCAAGCACACAGTTCTGTCACTGAGCAAAATCACTAGAAATCTTAAGAGTCTATGAGAAATAAGTATGCCTAGCAGAGTGACACAATCAAAAAGAAAGGCCAGATGAGTCATAGTCATAATATTATTTTCAATTAACATAAGCAAGACAAAGCAACAGAAAAAAGAGATTTTGCTGAAATTGAATTGCATGATGTAAAAGCCCAGAAGAGTTTTTTAGCTGTATAAATCCAGGATTGGAGCTACATTTTAGATGTTATCATAAAAGAAAAATAGTCTATACTCTTTTTAGAAAAGCAATGAAGTAAGAGGCTGGGGAGAGACCTAAGATAAAGATAAAATAGTATTAATGCTACTGAAGGACAGGTAAATAGTAACACTACCAATCAAAGGTGGAAGATTATCACCAAGAGACAAAGGACAACACAGCATGTATTGAATATTCCTAAAACCCTAGTCAGCCATGTATATATATATCACTGTATGTACAGTGATATAAATAACCCCATACTCTAGTATTATTTTATTCAAAGAAAAAAATGCCTCGAGTCAGATGTAAACTGTCCACATGGATACAGAAGTTGAATGTGGGCTTGCAAATTAAATCACAGAACCTTCACAAGAATCTTAGAGGAAATGTGATGATGACTCTCCAACTCAGAAAGAAAAGGAAATTTCAGTCACATGAAAGAACATAATCAGTGATATCTAAAAGATCAGAGTGGTATCACTATTTCTGTGATTTGGCTAGGGAACTAGTCCTCAGAGATTTTGATGAAAACTATTTCAGTACAGTACAAGGGCTCTAAGATAAAACCAGACAGGGAAATTCCAGCAGCTACTGCAAATGATATGTTCAATAAACATACAGATGAAAAAGGCATACAGACAGCATTGGCCACAGCAAATTAATATAGTTTTCTTAAAGTGAATGCTAGCTTCCTTTCTTGTTAGAAGATATACTTTCCCTGTAAAAGTTCCCTGAAAAAGATGCTGAGCAACATTAATCTTAAGGCTTCAAATTTAGACAATGGGCAGAACAAGGAATATTTTTGGTTTTTTCGAAGTCAATAGAAGTATGGTGTGAGAATGAAGTTTTGTGATTTACAAGCAGGAACACTTCAAATTAGAGAAAATAACTTTCTCAAAATGATCTGCATTAGTCACTTCAGTAGTGGAGATTAAAAGTTATTGAGAAGCATCCTCAAAAGCATGTCATAGACTTATACTGTTATAGTAACTATGGCCTGCCAATTGATGAGTTGATATACTAACCACAAAAGTCTTCATGTGTCTGTTTTATAGCTATTAGCACTTACTGAAAGAGATATAAATGCTGACAATATAAAAATTTGAGCATACAGCAGAACATGGCCAATATCCCTAAAGTCTATGATTTGATTTCAGAAATAAAACTAATCTTGTTCCTCAAAAGACTTTTTTGTTTTTTGTTGTTCTTTTTTTTTTTTTTTTTTTTTTTTGTCCCATTCATGATAGAACTGGTTATCTAACAAAGACTACATGTAGAAAACCAGATAAAGAATCATGCCATCTTTACCAAAAACACAGAGTATTTTAAATCATTAACATGGCACTCACACAAAAAAACAGTTGCTGCCTAAATATAAGCTGATTACTTGAGCTGAGTAGATCATCTCTTTGAGTCTCTTTCCAGGAATTATAATATGCATTTTCTTAGTTTACTACTGTAGTGAACTATAGATATCTAGAATGGTGCAGAGCCATTTAGATATAACACAGTTATTAAAAATTTAAGTATTCAAAGCTAATTAAAAATATCTCAAGTACACAGTGAAACCAATTAAACAACATAGCTATTCAAAAATAATTTTGTGATAAGGCAGCATTTTCTGGTTTAAACACAAGTAACACCTTCCAAAGCAGCAGAAACAATGCATAATTGATGTACACATATTGTAAAACACTGCATTGGATGAAAATTAATGTCCCCTACCCTAAATTGCAGGGGGTAGCCTGAAAAACATGACTTACTAGTGTGAAATTTGATAACAGTTATATTTTCTCAGGCCAAAGGCATATCCCAGACTATGCCAGTGGAGTAATAACGTGTAAGAAAAAGAGAATGACCATTCTTCAGAGCATGTCTTTGTCCTCTGAGTATCTGTAGTATAAGATCAACCTTTCTAGTTAAGATGTGATGTTTCTACATGCAACAGTCATAGAAGGATTTTCCTTCCATATTTTTCAGTTGTTTTGTGAATCTATATAACCTATTACAACCCCCTACTCTAGCAACCAGTTGCACAACTTAATTACACGTCTTTGAAGAACAAGTTTGTGCACTTGTTTTGAATCATTTGCCTACTCTGGTTATTTGATGAACCTTACTTCTTGCTTCTGCAAAGACAGAGAACAGTCTGCTCCCTATTTACTTCCCCCATGTATCCCCACACTCAACACACTGAACA
Source organism: Phylloscopus collybita (assembly GCA_027886175.1). Taxonomy (NCBI): domain Eukaryota; kingdom Metazoa; phylum Chordata; class Aves; order Passeriformes; family Phylloscopidae; genus Phylloscopus; species Phylloscopus collybita. The sequence goes on along the minus strand of JAJNNQ010000086.1, from coordinate 6,115,897 downwards.
CATCTTTATCACATTCCCCTTCATTGCACTTCTCAAGGCTGTAAAGCCCAATCTGCTTATTCACTAATTCTACAAAGGTCCTCCACATATCTGAGCATTATTATTTTGTCTTTCTGAATTCTCCTACATAAGTTTTCTAATTAAGGGAGCTGAAAATACAATTGGTTATATAAAAGAAAACTCTTCTGTGGCACATAGCAAAAGAACAATTTGCATTAAGAGAAATACCAGTTAGATACTGAAAAAACCAAAAACCTCACAATGAGGACAGTAGTCAAACACTGAAACAGGTTTCTCACAAGGACTTCCATCACTGGAGTTGCTACAGCCTCTACAGGCATAAGGCATTTTGCAGCCTGATATAACATTAAAGATGGCCCTGCTCTAAGCAAGAAGCAGGACCAGATGGACCCCCTGAAATCTTTTCCAATTTAAATTATTCTGCAGTTCTATGGCATTTGGGAAACTGGTGCACATCAATTTATACAGTGATGTAATGTTTTCTGCTCTCTTCTTTCTTCTTGTCCTGAAAATTTCTAGCTTTTTTGTTTTGTTTTGATCACTTCTAGTGACCTGATATCTTCAAGATCATTTAGATCTTATTTAGAGTAGCAACTCAGAAGTCATTATTGATGTGTGTAAAACCAGGCACTGTTACTACAGGCTGGTCTGAAGGAACATAATAACACCATACGATGTTAGTATTAGAAGTTTTTAAAAGGCTGTTAGAAATAATACGTGCAATTTGTAACAAGTTCAAGAATTTACTCAACTTACTATCAAAAACATTTGTTTTATTTCAAAATGCAGGTTTTTTCTCTTAGGATTACTTCTATGCATTTCATTCCTTATATACCGGATCTTGGAAGTTACAACAGAGGCTAGAAAGTAATTTTATTTTTTCTAGGAAATCAGCAGTAAGAGAAAGACTTAAGCAAGAGATTGGTGACAGATTTGGAGACAAAAACCTGAAAAATCTTTGGCAGATTTTACTTAAGAAAGGTTCAGATATCAGCAAACACTCTCTATAAACAAATTAACTTTTAAAAAAGAATTATGAATACTACAGTATGATTGACCCTTTCCTTTCTTTTTTGAATCCCTATCATAACAGAATGTACGGTTAAGTTGTCCACTCTGTTTTCTGTTTTAATTAAGATTTTCAGAAGGCTAATTTTTTGAGATACATATGAAATATCAGGGAAATGTCACCTTCATCTTTTAAATAATTAGCAAATCTTCCAAAAACAAAAACACGTATTACAAGTCTTAACAAAAGTAGAGCACCTCTTAATGAGGGTTAGTAGTGTTTCCAAAAACACAGTCCATTTAAACTCTCTTATACACCTAACAGCATTTTTATTTTTAAAAAGATGATAGTTTGATTTTACCAAACTACCAAGACTGTCAACAGTTCTCTAGAGAAAATGATGGCTAAATGTACCTCAACACCTAAGCTGAGGCACTGAGAGCTTGTATAAAAACTGTTTTTGTGGAAGGAAAAAGTAGCCAGACAAAAGCTTTTGCAATGCAGAGCGCCCCCTGAAAATAAGTATTCCTTCTCTGCTAAATGACTGTATATCTACACCACTGAATCCTAAAACACCTCCATTCATTGATCACATAATGATGCTAAGTAAATGACACCTGATTCCAATGAAGGCAATTTAACAAACCAATTAAAACTTTTGAAAGCTTACAGATTTAGGACAAATAAATATTTCTAAAAAATTAAGTTTAAAGGCTATTACCTTATTTAGCTGTGGAAACATGTAACAGGGAATATTCAGACCTCCACCCTTTAAAAACCTCAGACTATTCTGTACATTATCAGATATGAACTGTTTCACTGATTTCAAGAGCACTGCTGTTAATCAACAATACCATTATTAACTGAATGTGCAAAAATTATTAATTCTCAAACCATCATTTTTTTGTTTCAAGTAATAAAAAGTTAACAAATTCAGTCTGTACAGTGCTTGCTATACATGAAAGGGAACTACCTTTTCATGGCATGGTCCTTTTCTTCCTTGGCTGCCATTGCCACATCACAATCACAGATCTCCAAACATACTCATAAGTTCTCTCTTGCTATAATTCTGTGTAAGCTCGTGAAGTGGCAATGGGAGGATGTTGTGGTGTGTTTTTATTGTGTTTCCAACTGCAGCTCACTTTTAATGGTCAGTTTTATAACCCACACCCTCCCCCTTCCCCACATTTTGTATTGTTACAGTCTATTTTATCCCTAATGGATTGTTCCCTTCCCTCTGTATTGTTGGCTTTGCCCTGGTTGTCTGTCTTCCCTAGACCTGCCCTTCCCTCCTCCTACAGAATTGTCAATCCTTCCCTCACCCTGCCCCTTCTTCCAGACCCTTCCCTGTCAATCCCCCAACCTTCGACGCCCCAGTGGTTGGTTTAAACTGTTCCCTCCCCTTGTGTTCTTTCCTTGCTCTGTGCATTGTACTCCCCGCCTTATGTTCCTCCCCCATGTCACCCTCATTGGTTGGAAATTGTATCCTCTCCCAAGACCTCCCCCACTTATAAACCTCTGCAAGCCCAGGTTCTGTGCCTTTTTCTGTCCCTGACCCTCTGGGCAATAAACACCTTTGGAAATCACACAGGAGGCCTCTCCCTGTCCCTTGTCCCTGCCCTGGACATGTGCCACCTGTGCTATAGAGCAGCTGTGCCCTGCAGCTGCACCCCGGATTGCCTGGCTCTGTGTGCCCTGCACCCTGGATTGCCTGGCTCTCTGTGCCCTGCACCCCGGATTGCCTGGCTGTCTGTGCCCTGCACCCTGGATTGCCTGGCTCTCTGTGCCCTGCACCCCGGATTGCCTGGCTGTCTGTGCCCTGCACCCTGGATTGCCTGGCTCTGTGTGCCCTGCACCCCGGATTCCCTGGCTCTGTGTGCCCTGCACCCTGGATTGCCTGGCTCTCTGTGCCCTGCACCCTGGATTGCCTGGCTCTGTGTGCCCTGCACCCCGGATTCCCTGGCTCTGTGTGTGCCCTGCACCCCGGATTGCCTGGCTCTCTCTGTGCCCTGCACCCCGGATTCCCTGGCTCTGTGTGCCCTGCACCCCGGATTCCCTGGCTCTGTGTGCCCTGCACCCCGGATTGCCTGGCTCTGTGTGCCCTGCACCCTGGATTGCCTGGCTCTCTGTGCCCTGCACCCCGGATTGCCTGGCTCTGTGTGCCCTGCACCCCGGATTCCCTGGCTCTGTGTGCCCTGCACCCCGGATTGCCTGGCTCTGTGTGCCCTGCACCCCGGATTCCCTGGCTCTGTGTGCCCTGCACCCCGGATTGCCTGGCTCTGTGTGCCCTGCACTCCGGATTCCCTGGCTCTGTGTGCCCTGCACCCCGGATTGCCTGGCTCTCTGTGCCCTGCACCCCGGATTGCCTGGCTCTCTGTGCCCTGCACCCCGGATTGCCTGGCTCTGTGTGCCCTGCACCCCGGATTGCCTGGCTCTCTGTGCCCTGCACCCCGGATTGCCTGGCTCTGTGTGTGCCCTGCACCCCGGATTGCCTGGCTCTGTGTGCCCTGCACCCCGGATTGCCTGGCTCTGTGTGTGCCCTGCACCCCGGATTGCCTGGCTCTGTGTGTGCCCTGCACCCCAGATTGCCTGGCTCTCTGTGCCCTGCACCCCGGATTGCCTGGCTCTGTGTGTGCCCTGCACCCCAGATTGCCTGGCTCTCTGTGCCCTGCACCCCGGATTGCCTGGCTCTCTGTGCCCTGCACCCCGGATTGCCTGGCTCTGTGTGTGCCCTGCACCCCGGATTGCCTGGCTCTCTGTGCCCTGCACCCTGGATTGCCTGGTTTTCTGGGGGCAGCCCACTCCTGGTGCCGGTGCCAGGAGCTGGCTGGGCTGAAGAACACTGGCATCACGTCAGGAGGACATAAGACAGACTGCACTGAGCACTCATAGTTGTACTGCAGCCCTAATGTTCACAAAAAGCAAGAAAGCCAGCATCTTACTTTCGCTGGCAGCTCATAATTCAAAAAACCAATGGCATAAAAAACCACAATGGTATGATGAACTGGCTGCTGGTGAAAGTCAGCATCTGCCAGGACAACATGCTTAAGATTCAGGCTGTGCTGCTGCTGCTGCTGCTTCAAGAAAACCAAGGCTCACAAGTCAAAAAGCAGTGAATAAATGTGCACCCACAAACCATTTCAATGTAAAAATTCTTTGGAACATTTTTGAATCGAAGAGGTTAATTTTATTCTTCACTTTAATAATAGTGAAATTATTCACAGTTGAAATAGTATCAGGTTTTTATGATCCAAATTCTCAGAAAAAAAAAGAAATGCAGTAATGCTTGATGCTGCCCCAGAGTTTTAATCAAGATCAACATTACAGTAGCCATTTGAAGTAGAAAAGTTTTCAACTTGAAAAACAATTTTGAACTCATTATATACCTCTATGCACACAAAGAAAGACTGGTCTTGCCCTACCCCTTTTAATTTAGAAAACAAAACAAAACAAAACCTTAGCTAGAATGAAGATTCTTAGTAAAGTAATGGACTTTTTTTACATAGACACACAGCATTACTCCTATTTGAAAAACTGCATCACTGTTTAACTAGATTGTGGTAAAGCAGCAACTGAAAATATCAGTATTCCTCCACTAGAGATGGGAATGAGTGTAAAAAATAGAACTTATGTCCTGAAGTTGTCATACACTCCTTTATTCACAAAAACAAGTATAAAGATAGAGAATGGTTTTGGCACTTGTTAAAAAATCACAATATTTTGTAATGGCACTTCCTCAATGGAATGGTGAAGTTTTAGGTATACAGTAGTTAGCTTCAGTTTTAAAAAGTTAACATCAAACTTTTCAAACTGGTAAATATTATTCAAAGACTAACAGAACTTTATTACAACCACTGGCCTAATAAAAAGAGCTAGAGTCATCACTATATGGGCTGATAACAAAAAGTCACAGGTGAAGAACTTCTAGGCTACATTTGATATGAGGCATGCAAAATTTTCCAGTGAAAGTGCCTGAAGAACTAAGCTATGCATACAGTACTCAACACAATGAACTCAGCAGACTAAGCAAATACAAACACAATGTCCAGGCCATTTTTACACAAGGATCTAGACTGGTAAACATAAAGCCTTGCAAAAAAATATCCAAAAGACCTCAACTCCTAATGTTCTCTGCAACAGCCTGTAGCTGAAGTAAGGAAGTGATGATCACCCACAGCTACCACAAGCATGTTGACAAATTCCTGAAGAGCAGTGTGCATGCCAAAGAATGCCATCTGGAACTGGAAACTGTCTTTACTAACCACAAACTTAGAATAACAGTAATAGGCATGTCAGAAATCCATATATACTTACACACCCTGCAGACTGAGAAGCACAAACTTTTCTCCTTTTCTCATTACAACCTGTGTGGGTTATTTTAAAACTCCGAAACCCCCAGACAGGAAACCAAGCCATATTTCAGCAGAGAACAAAACAAAAACTGTTCTCAGTCTTTTATTCCAGGTTTGCACAGGCAAAGCTTCTCTGGTCTCACTGAGTACCATGGCATCAGTATCTTGACAAAATGTGATCTTATCAAGTAAATATGTATAGCAGTTTGTAGGTGTGGGATTATAAGTCAACAAAGAGGAAAATTACAGCTATGAGCTACAAGCAGGTGATTTATTTCTGCCATGGAAGTTAGTTAAAAGATGCTCAAGGAAAGTATAGGGAATACAGAATGAAGGTAAGAGGTCAGGGAGAAGGACAGTTTGCGGGGTTTCTTTCTAGAGATTCTGAAAAAAAAAAATAAATTTGCCTGATCTCTACTCAAGCAAAGGTTCCATCCAAAACATGGTTTTCTAGGGAAGACTGCATGTCTTTAGAGTTCAGCATCTTATATCCAAAGAAGACATGGGACAACAACTGAGTCAACTAACTGGGTGCTGTACCAACTGCAAAAAGGGAAAAAACTAAAGCTATGGGAGCAAGTACTCTGTGCATCAGCCAATGATCAACTGCTGCTTCCAACTGTGACAACTGGAGGTTAGTCAGCCAAAGTATATCTAAATGCAGTATTTATAAACATAGCATCAACTGACCATGGCATTTGTTAGAGACAGCACTTGCTACAACTCGTCACTCACTAACAGGAGCAATGACAGTCTTCCCAGGTATTATTAAATATATTCAAATACTGTTGGATTTGGTTGGTTTTTAGCCACATTTACATTCAGTAATACCTGCTAAAGATAAGTGCCTTACAAAGCTAGTGGTGGAATCCAGATCTTGGGCATTTAAGTCAAGCAAGTCTGATTCCTGGAAGGGATTCGATGTATTGGAGCAACTGTACCATGAACAGCTGTTGGGGAAGCAGGGGACAAAAGTCAATGTGTAAGGAGCAGAGAACAACATGAGAACAGCATCACAATATTGCATGACCTTGAAATCCATAAATCCTACAGTTCACAAACACCCAAAGACTAAATATCCAATAGCTGCAGGATCCCAGGCTGCAGCTTCAGCAGAGGTCCATGCCAATTGCCAGCCTACAGAAAACACTATTCTCTAGGGGGATGAGGTGGGGAAACCCCAAAATTTTACCCTAACTTCAAAGGAAGTTCTTACAGTCTAGAGAAAAATCCTGTCTCCCCAGCCAAGTACTATGCCATTGTACCAGAGGGGCATTGTCTTTATGTTTGTCATCACACTGTGCTGACAGGTACAAGGCAACATTTCTTCAATTCTGCCCTCTACACATTGGCATCTACTAATAAAGATTCCTCTTAAAATTCATTAACTGGCTCAAGCTGTCTCACTGACTGGCTCTAATGAAACGACCTGGCAAATGCTGTGTCAAGCACCAAGAAATAACATTACATGTTCTGTGATCAGGCAGAACATGAAGCCTTTTTCTTCTCCCAATAAACAGTGTTACTAAATATGAACTGGTGATTGTAATTTGTTTGGAAAATCATACTGTGAAAGGATGCATTTGTTTTATCACAATAAAACAAAGTTTCATGGAGTTGACCTTGAAGAGCTTCAGTCAGATGAGACATGACAGGTTCTCTAGCCGGATCCACATTTACATTAGATGTGTTAAATAATGAAACTGAACCTTTCAGAACTGGAAAGAACTTGCAGTATGCCTAGACTCAAATTTGATCAGGTATTTCTGTCTGACAGCTGTTTGGCAGGGTAGTCAGAATATGATGTTTGCTTTTGGTTTTGACAGATGCTTGTTTATGCACAAATCATAAGCCTGCATGTTAATAGTTAAAATTATCAACCAGCTTTGTGACAGCTTGAGCAAACTTGAGCACCACAACCGAGGTAGGCTTAATGAGTAATCTTTGCAGGTTGCCAAAACAACAAATCTCTGTCAATTTAAATAACAGAACAACCAAAATGCAAACTCTGAAAACTGGCAGTGTTCAAATTCTACTCTGAACTCATACATAGATCACAGCTACAAATCACAGACACAAACCAAAAATTTTGAAAATATAGACATCATGGAGGAGAGAGTCAGTGTGTAAGTCTCAGTAATGGTACCAGGCAAAAGTTTTCAATCCTGTTCACGTTGAGATTTATAAATTTTATCTAGCATGATGAGCCAAAATGAATAAGGCAGCATTTCTTCTACAGAAATGCAAAAAGACTTTCAGTTATTAGTTCAGTCAATAGATTATCTTTTTTTTTATTTCAGTCATTACGTATTAAAAAGGGTCTTAACAACCAAGCAGTGTTCCCTCAAAGTTAGTTGTACTTAATTGGCATGCTTGTTGAATCACAGACCAGTCTCCTCTGGAGAAACTCCTTTTGCACCCACAACCCCCTTCCCCTAAAAAAACAGTAATTTCTAGTTTATGGGTACAGTTATACAGGATTCAATGCATCAGCTTCCTAAAAGACACACTGAAAAAAATAACTGATTAAATACCTCAGTCATGTTGGTGGAAAATCCTATTTTCCTCACTATTTTTGTTACATATTATAAAGCTACAAATCTTATTATCACACAGTTGCTGAGACACTCTATGCCAAGATCAAATTGTACACACAACTATCCAGAAAAAACAGTTTTAATTTACATGTTACAAATAAAAATCCCTATGGAGTGAACAATTCAAATAGACAGAAGCAGCAGCACCTGAAGCAGACCAAAACCTTCCTTTGGATACTACTATAAAACAGCCTGAGAAGAAAGTGGGTCCATTTTTTGTCAAAAAGCTACTTCATTGGCCCATACAAAATTTACTCTAGAACAAATCATTCCTTCATTAATGGTACTTATGTCACATATTACTGTGGCCTGGAACTTGAATCATCACTAAGTAAGCACAACCATACTGTAACAGTATTCTGTTAGGTAGGAAATGTTCACAATTCCCACTTGCAGGTTTGTCTTCCCTCCACCCCCTACAGAGAAAACAGTATCTCCTCTTTACGCTAGAATAGCCAACAAATTAACATAAGAAAATTTGATTTGTATCAGCTGCACTGAACTTTGATTTTCCTTGAGGATGTGAGTTTCTCTTTCAGATTAACAAAATACAAGTGTATCTAAAAGGTTTTTGGTCTTTTTAAACTCAGAAGTTACTTCTTTAATTTTTCTGGTTTTATAAACCAGAAGTTACTTTGGGGGGGGGGGGGGGGGGGGTTTGTTTCATTGTTTCTAGCTCAGAAGTTACTTTAAAACTATTTTCATTTTTAGAACTCTCCAAATACATCTCCCCTCACTAAAAGTTGTACAAAAATCTGCATCTCTTTCAGTACAATCACCTATGGCCAGCTCAGTCACATTAGTTCCTTCTGTATTGCAACACTCACTGCACTACACTGAATTCAGTATCAACAATGACCATATTCAACTGCTTAGACAGCAGCTAGCACAGAAGATAAAAATTTCAGATTAACATGATACAGAAATTGTCAAGACTGTCAAGCATCTCATTTTCACCCCCTGCAACTGCAAACCAATCTATTTGGGTTTCCATTTTTCTCTCTCCTACCAGCAGTTCTTTGTTTTCATTTTTGTAGCAGTTGCTGAGTAAATGCTACAGGTGTCCAAAGTAAGATAATTTCAGTTAGATATTGTGAAAGCCCTGATTTTTACAGAGTTCTGGCAAAACTAGGTAAATTTAATCTAAAGGGGAAGGACAAGTTTGTATTACATATAAAACCAACTACTAAGTGATTTTATTTCATCTTAGTATTCAGAGCCAAGATCTATAAATATAACAAGTCATTTTGAGGCACGTCAGAAAGAAAATTTTGTTGATATAGCTCAGGCTATATCACTTCTATGCTGTATTTTTTCTAATCATACCATTTATGCTGTGATATAGCACTCAGTTTACCACAGTGGCAACATGTGTTGATAAGTCAGAGCCACAGTCTCACAGAAATACTGTCTCATGAAATTATGCTGGCAACTGCTCTGTCTTGAGGCCTTCCTTCTGGATGAGTCCTACATGACTATGTTGTAGGTTTCTCCAATCCTGTGTTTGGTCCTGTGTCCTGGACAGACTCTGGACCCACATGATAGTCTTGTGCTCAGCATTGTCCCTGACCTCTCTCCTGACAGGACTCCTAGGTGCACTCTGGACTGGACTAAACACACCTCTGCCTCTGGAGCTGCCAGCGTCTGCCTCTGCCACTCTACCCTGTATTTGGTTTCTTTCATTTTTCCTTTTCCCCTCTACTTTTACTTGTCGCCGTTGGACATGAAAGAAAGACACAGACCTGTGATTTCAGAAGGCTGATGCTCTAAAAAAAGGGGCTGGTTTATTCTCAGCACCTATTTTTATCCCTTTCTACAATGTGCCCACCTAAGAGGTGGGATCTTTTGAACCATTGGTCACACCAAGGGTCAACGAGCAAAGTCCCTCCTTAGGAGAGAAATGTGAAAAACAAGAGAGTTTAAAAAGTGTGACCTTGTTCACCAGTTTGGGTCCCCGGGAAAGAACTTCAGAAAATCCAAATATGACAAGCAGTGACTACATTTACTAATCTATACTCTAGCTTCTAGACACCACCAGCTCCTGCTTTTTTTTCAGAAAATTGACTAAAATCAGATTTTTAAAATCATTTTGTTGGCAGAAAGACTTTGCAGGAACTTCCAGAAAACAAACCTGCTTCTGGTCCACAAATTCATGCAGTGCCCTAAAAGTAAAAACCTTCAATAATTTTCCAAGAATGACAGATTTCCATGCATCTTGACTGTGATACTCCAAGCTTTCTCTCTTCTCTAGGATGAGGACAGCAGTTTCAGAAACTCCTGGATATCTGCTATTATCTTTATGCAAATGTCAATGGCTTTCTCATGTTACCCTAACACAACAGCCAAATAAAAATTAATTTTCTGATGACCTGTTTCTGTACCTCGCTAAAAAGAAATTCAGATAAGTGATCCTGGATTTTTTTGACAAAGTTACAGTGACTACCACTATCTCACACAGAACTTTAATTTTTCCTGCTATTAAAGACTATTTTGAACAAAGAACCTCAATGTCTGTTGGAAAGGGGGCTTTCACTTGTTTGAATATTAATATCCAGTGCTCTTTATGGCCTAGGTTATCCAAGACAACTACACAGGACTGGCAGACTTGAGTCACAGCTTCATGCCACAGGCAGGATACCTTAGGCAATCTAAAAATGGGCATTAGTACTGATGTTCAGGCACCTGGATCCCAAACTGACCAGAAATGTTTTGATCTATCTGACTGCTAGATGATAAAAGAAAAAAAAAAAAAAAACACACACACACACACACACAAAAAAAAAAAAAAAAAAAAAAAAAAAAAAAAAAAAAAACCACCACCACAAAGGATTATCTGAAACATGCTATTTCACTTACTCCACTGTTAAAAATCACCAATATTAATAAACAAAAAATAAAAAGGAGAACAAAAAAATAGGTCTGTAACCTAAAGACAGTGGTCTGAAAATTGGATTGCCACTCTGATTTCTCAAGTCTGTAGCAGGCGAGAGAACTCCCCTGCATGGCAGAAAAAAACCAGAAGCAAAGCATAAAACCATACACTTCAATCTGGCAAAAAACTACCGCTGACACTACATTAAAACCACAAACCTGAATTCCAGTAACTATTTTATAGCAGATTTTAGGAGTTCCAGAAGCATAATAATTGCCTTTAAGGACAATGGTATTTTTAATCAGCCACTTAAAAAGGAAGAGAGAAAAGCAGAGAAGTGATTTAAAGCAGCCAAATTCTATGACATTCCTTCCTGTGAATTGCCTAGAGGCTATGAGAAGTTAGCAATCACACTAATTCAGTCCCATCTCTGTGAAAAAGATGCAAGGCAATGGTTACGATTCTGGCAAAGAATTACTACTTTTCTCCCAGCACACAGAGAAACATATGCTGGATACCATATGAATCTTCTCTGTGGATTAGGAAAGCCTCTGACTGAAATAACAAATCCCCAGTGGGTATTAAATTCTGTAACATTACTACAGTGAAGCCCGTTTCCTCAAGGAAGAAATGAAAGCTCTTGAAATATTTTTGGCCGTTCAAGAGAGGTCTGTGTACTTATCTCTAGTGCTTATAACTCTCTGTCATACAGAGAGAGTAAACTAATTAAGCACTTCAAGTATTCTGAGAGTTCTGTTTCTGTGAATGATCCAGCTCCCTCAATTCCTCAGAAATTTTGCTTATACTTCTAATTCCACTCTTCCCCAGGACCAACACTTTCTCAACACTTTTTTGATAATATGCTAACCTTAAGAAATACCCAAGTTCTGAGCCTTAGTGTGTGAACTTAGTCCAATCTTTTATTTCAGAAGCTTCTAAGCATGTTCAGTGGCAAGAGTCTTGATAGCTACACTAACCTCTCATCCTATAAATTCTGGACCAGTCAGTGGGACAAATTATGACTGGTTTTACCTGCCTACTACCTCAGTACCTCCTTTTGTATTGTTCTTCCTCTGATATATGTCCATCAGGCAGCTGGGATTTACAAAAAGAAGAAAACAGAAGCTAGAACATATTCACTATGTGAGAAAGAAGAAAAAAATTCATCCTCTCCACAGTTCTAAAAGCATATGACATTTGGGGCACTTTCCATCTATGTCAAATTCTGGCTGTAAGCCAGACACACAGGCCCAAGCCAGCAACCTTGGAAAGTGGCCATAAACAAAACTGAACTTCAGCTGCAGGCAACCACCAAATAAAACTGTTTATTTCCAGGTCTTTTATGAATAAATAGGCAAAACTTCTACAGCACGACTGCACTGGCAGTTTCCTTAGCAGGGACTAAAATAGAAGAAAGGATGACCTGAAAGAAAGGATACCAATGCTGCACAGACTAACTCTGGCCCTGGGTCAAGAGTTAGTCTGCAAGAAAGTAAAAATCTTGCAATAACACGGTGGAAGTGAACAAGATTTATAAATATTTAAATATTTAAATATTTAAATATTTAAATAAATAAATTTATTTACTGTGAGGGGCTCCCCTTCCATCTTCTAATACAATCTTACTTTTATATAAATGTCACGAGCCTCAAACCAGTAGAGAATTACTTACATGGACAGATAAGGGAGATGTTTGTTGAGGCATTACAGAGCATAAGAACGTGTCTATTCTTCTGAATTGGTAAGAAAAATGACAAATTTATCTCTACTGTTACACTTCCTGCTATTGCTGCAATGGCCTATCACAGAAGGCAATCACTCCCTTTATTTTAAAATAAAGAATCTGCATAAGTCTGAGACAGCAGGGGAAAAGGAATGCCAAGATATGGTAGTTCTCTCAGCAAATTATGTTTCACAAGGACCTTGTGATCCTACATCTAAAATGTATGCATATTTAATCAAATAGCAAACTCCTGCAAAGCCTCTTTCATATCTGTGTAACTGACAGTAAAAAAATCAACATACACAAACTGACTAAATTTGTCGATTACTATTTTACTGAGTAAATGTGTAATGAACACATTCACTGCAAATCCAAACCTGCAGAAGACAACTCTGGCTATTGGTTTGTTGCTCATACTAATTAGAGCACCAAGTCTTGGATTCTAGAACGCAAGGATCGAAAGATAAAACATTCACATTAGGTAGAATAATTTACAAACAAATAAAGTAGCACTTCAGCTCTGTTTCATGTATTTAGTATTTCTTCCTTCTGTAAAGACTGAGAACTAATTGTTTAATTATCACAACCTTCACTAAAAGCTGGCTTATCTTACTGTTAAAGCAATCGGTAAGGATAACATCTCAAGCCTTTTAAAAACGAATAACAACAAAAGCGATTAGATTTTAGGTGAACTTCTGGGTTTGGTTTTTGGGGGTTTTTTTGTTTGTTTGTGGTTTTTTGGGGTTTTTTGGTGGTTTTTTTGGGTGGTGGTGGTGGTGGTGGTTTTTTTTAAGTAATTATGCTACAACAGATAACAGCATTTTCTGCTGTGTACAGTTTTACACCTGCAGCTCTACTGGTACAAGGCATTACAACATCCCAATGGCTGTACCATGATGCTCCAGCTTGCTTCCTCCCTATGTATCTGTCTGGAGCTGATGCTAACAGCTTTGGGTTACTCAGTCATAACTAGTCTCCTGGCACTGAGCTCCACCTGCTGACCAGTCTCTCAAGTGTTGCACAGCTTGCTCACCAAGTCTCAGTTTTGCATACTGCAGCTCCAGGAAAATGCTGCACTGTACAAAATAAATCTACATGAAGCACTTCTACAGTGAGAACAGCATGTAATTTCAAACACATATTCTTAAAAGTCATGGGTTCACCTCCTCATAATTTTTTTTTAACATGTAAGGGAAAAGGAGAAAACATTAAAGTGGCACAGACTTTTTACTATACGATTGCTAAACAAAATTAATTACTATTTTGTATTAAAGCTTCCCTGAAGCTTCCTATTCTGTAACAATTTCCAAGGCAATACTGATGCTGTAAGTTTAAAGCTTTACTATGAAAAGCAAGTCATAAAATCGTACGTAATTACCTGAGTAAATGCTCAGCTGGCAGTGCAATATTCAAAAATTAATGAGGTATTTATTTCTAATCTGATCATCATACATATAAAAGTTTTGTTGCAGTTGCTCTCTTCATTTTAGTTAACAATGGACTACTGCCATGCTTTGTTGATCATAATAACAGCAAAAAATATTCCTTATGTACCTTAAGACAAATGACAGGCCACAGATCCCCTGAGCATCCAAACGTGCAGAAGTTAGCTCAAGTAGCTTCCAGTTACTGGATAAATTTTATAAAGTGACATAATACTTTGGATACTACTACATTTTTGTCAAAATATATCTGTTTACAAGGAATAACCAGGTTTTTTTAGTATCTCCATACTTTAGGTACAGAGGAAAATGTGAATTATGAATCTCCCATTAACATAGTGAATAACATAAATGCATAAGTCTAAGGGGCTCAAAAGTAAGATTTTAAACTTGTAGTACCATTAGCATTATAGTTATCTCTGTCTTGCATGGATAAGTCAGTAGAAAAGTATACTGCTAATAAAAATAAAATGTTTCATTTTTCCATATGCAATGACAAAACTGTCATTGCAAATGCAATGTTTAGAAATAACAAAAAATACATTTTTGTTTCACTCCGTGCTATGACAACCTGATTGAAAAAAAGAGAATCATTTGGCAATCTCCTTTTTTCCCTAAAATGAGTACATGCCTACAAATGTACAGCAAAGATACTTCAAAAATATATTGACTAGAGCAAACAATATTGAAGACACTTATGGAATATGAAACTTCCTACAGTTAACAGAGGCAAAAAAGAACAAGGGAACTAAGTTAAAACACTCGCATAACATTACACTCTCTATAAAAACATATCTAACAGCACATCAGAATTTCACTCCTTGTTAGTAATCTATTATACAGTTACCTAATGTAAGAGACAGGAAACAAAATAATTTGGAAACTATTCCACCATGAAATTGGCTCTATTTATATAATATAAATACTTAGGAGATATGAAACAAAATTGCTTTGCATATCATCTTTTAAATTTTAAATTACAAAATAAAAAAATCACATGTGACTTGAGGACACAAAAATTTGCTTCTAATGGATGCTGACAACACAAGCCAACTATGATTTTCTAATTCTCAGGAAAAAAATTTGTAAAACAAGTGTTTACAATTAATTTCTGAAGAGCAATAAATACTTTGATACTCAAGTGTATCAAAGTAACATTTAGATGAATTGCTCTCAGAAAAAGTGGAGAAGCATTAATGAATTTATAGCTAAAGAAACATTCATCCTCTTGAACAATACCAGCATGAGCAACCAGCAGCAAGAACATTTCATTTCTGATCTTTTACAGCCCTATACTTTTAAGGAGTTTTACTAAAAAAATCCCATTTTAAAAATCACCAGGATGTTTATTTACAGAAACAACCCATCAGAGTATTATTTTTTCTTCTTGAGATATATTCAAGAGTGCCAGGTGAGGGCGATGCCAGACATGAGCACAGACTGGGAGAAAGAAGAACACATCAAGAGCAGCCCTGCAGAGAAGGACTCAGGGGTGCTGGTAGACAAAAAGCTGAACATGAGCTGACACTGTGCACTTGCAGCCCAAAGGGTCAACCACATCCTGGGCTACACCCAAAGCACCATGAGCAGCAGGGCAATGGAAGTGACCCACTCCCTCTACTCTGCCCCTGTGAGATCCCACCTTGCAAACTGCGCCCAAGTTTGGGGTCTTCAACACAAGAAAGAGATGGAACAAGCCCAGAGGAAAGCCACTAAATTGATCACAAGGCTGGAGCACCCCTCCTATGACAACAGGCTGAGAGAGGAGTTCTCAGCCTGGTGAAGAGAAGGAAGATCTCCAGGAAGATTTCACTGAAGCCCTTAAGTACCTAAAGAAAGCTGGTAAGAAAGATGGAGGCTGACTCTTCACACTGGCAGATAGTGATATGATAAGGGGAACCAGTCTTAGTTTAAAAGATGAGCGGTTCCAGCACCTGAGCAGAGTCCTGCTTTGCTGGGAACACAGCTCTGGCATGAGCTGTGAGAGAGCAGACAGCCCCAGTACTGACAGTGACCACCCAACACCACTTTAATCCTCTCTGTTCCACTGCAGTGTGACAGCATTGCTCCTCTCGTGTGCAGAACAACAGGCTGACTACTTCTGGCTCAGTGGAGCAACCAGCTGGGTAAGAGGCTGTGTGAGAGAAAAATGCCCCTGGAGTCTGCACTACCTCTCAGCCCTTCTACTGTGTGCTGCACAAGTGCTGAGCAAATAGCCCAGGTTTAAGGGCTTATCCAACATCACAGGCATGAAATAATTCAACAATCACATCAAGCCCCTTCTCAGAAAGAAAGGCCAATACCAACACCATCAGGCACATTTAGCTCCTGTCTTTTTTCAAGTCCAAAAGCTGGTAGAATTCTTTACTGAGGTGCAGGAGCTCCTGCAGGTCCTAAGAGGAAAAACAGCATGAAGAGCAGGATGTACAGGATCCAGTGCAGGCTGCAGTGGATCATGACCATTTCCTTCTGGGGCAATGTGTGCTGATCCCAAGGCTGCTTCAGTACCAATGGCCTGCATGTAAATACTGAACCTCACTAAGCTGTGGAAATAAAGTTGCCTGCTTTCACAGTTAACCCTGTTTTCAGTCCCATTCATTCTCCTGCATAAGACAAGAACTTCCACATTTGGATCCTGCAAATTAAGTGTCCATGTCCAAGAGTGGCTTAGCCCTTCTGGCAAGCTTTGCCTTGAAGAAGCAAGGGAAGTGGTACTTCTGCACAATTTATTCTCCAGTGAAACTTAACACATCACACTCCATGACATATCTTATCTGCAAAGTAGCTTGAATGATCAGCACTATTTTCATAAAAGGTGAAGACACTCTGAACTCTCAGAAAACATAGGCCAGATGGAACTCTATATAAAATAAAGCAAGTTACTTAAAGTACTAAATCCATGGTAAAAATGAATTTTAAAATTACCCCTGGCATACAAATGTGTCCCTGATTTACTTTCTGAAGTTGCCTTAACAGTAAATTTCAATTACTGGTTTAAAAAATAAAACAAAACCCCACATTATCCTCTATTTCAGCTTACACACATCACTTAGTGTGCTAAATATTTCTGCCTCCTTTAATACCAACTTCTTGTTCCCACCTTACCTTCTCTCTGAGAAGCTGACCAGACTGCTTCTCATCATCTTAGGCCCCTTTCTAATTGCTCTCGTGGTTTTTCTCTGCAACCTTGCATTGGGTTAAAGTGGCAAGATTTTGTGAAGGGGTGCATCCTGCTGTAGTGGAAGGTGCTGAAAGGGATTGGAACTAGGCAATCTTGGAAGTCCCTACCACACAAACCATCCTATGACTCTGTGTTCCCCCTGCCCTGTGCCACCTGCCCCAGGGCACTGGGAGCCCATCAGTGGTTGTGCTGGAGGTGATGAGGTGACATTGGAGCAGACACGGTGTGGGCATTGATGCAGCTGCTGTGGCTCTGTCCTGCTGGCCCTGTGCAGGACAGTGCTCAGCACACAGGATTATTTTCTCCCACTCACTAAAACAGAGGTTTATACACCAGAAAGCAGACTTCAGTAATCTTGAGCTGAAGGGTAAACGTAACATTTGTATAACTAGACTCATCATCTCAACTAACCCCATTAGACATTAATCACTAGCACTACTACAGGATATGATATGAAATGACTAACAAGACAGCCTTCCCCAAAAAGATTCCAAGCCTCCTAATCTTTTGCAATCATTATCCTGATTCTTCTCTCTTTCTTTATCTTTTCGTACTTTTTAACCTCATTCTAGGTCACGACAAGCATACCAGCCTTGTAAAATAATATTTTGTACCAGTATAAATGCCAACCACCTCATGGTGCCTTGTAAATATTAAACAGCAGTGGAAGCACGAAAATGCTGACAAGCAAGTGTAACTGTAGAATGGGAATCAAACAGTTCCACAAACAGACAGAGGAAGAAAAAAGCTTTCCTCTCAGGAACAACCATCTAATTATCATTTCACAGAGCTACTGCCCCCTGGGCCAAAGAGAATGTCAGGCCCATGGGGCAGTAAAGAAAGTCACGTATAAAGAAAAAAAAGTCACATATATCTCCTACATGTCAAAACTAATGCACAAAGGCAAACATTATTGTTTGTCCCTTTAGTAAACAGGTACTGTTTGCTTTTTTATGTAGCCTACAAATTCTGCACATAGCAGCATAAAACTGAGAAAAGGAAGTCACACACTATTTTAGCAAAATAAGGTACTTATTTAAACTTTATGAGGTCTCATCAGAACAAAAAGAAATCCTTTTAATTAGTAAGAGCATGTAAACATTTAAAAATTAGTTGAAAAGAAACCAATGTTCATTTCTGTTTAATAAGAAAGTAATTACAGTACATAAAATTAATTTTTCAATTACATAACATGTGCAGCAATTCCAAGAGCTTTTGCTGTTGATTTTCTAGCTACAACTGTAAATTTATTTCTTCAACACAGCCAAGAAAACTAACGGTAGCTACTCAGTCACATTTACTAAATCTATGTAAGGGTTAAGACTTTTCTTTATAAAACAGTGTCATGAAAATCTAAGCATCAAGTGTAGAGAAGACTAATCCAAGTCCCCAGACACAGATTGTTATGTTACTGAATTCTGCCTCTTACAAAGGAAAAATATCACACAACTAAACTTCTTGCCCAAGCAACTCTCCAAAAATCCAAAGTGAAGTCCATTCACTTTAAATCACCTCAGTGTGTATCTTAATACTCTGATCCTGGGTCTGAAGTACAATGGCAGGGATACTCAATTCAGTAAAACAGATTTAAAACTTACCATAGAAGTCACTGATCTGGCATCTTCTTCATAGTTCACTACAGGTGGTGGCTCTTTCCCATCATTCTCTTGAACCTTTTGTTCCAGTAGTTCTTTTTGGGCTGCAAATTTTGCCTCAGAGCATCTTAATTGCTGGACTGTTTGCTTAAGTTCTTCAAGTGCTTGTTTTTGGCTCAGCAAGAGTACAATACTGCAAAGAAAAATAACAATTTAAAAATGTGCATGATCCAACATCGTTTATTTGCTTCATAAAAGCTGGGGGGAAAAAAAGCATGACAATTCCTCAGCATAATCATTTATTCAAAGGTGAAGCAATTCAAAAAAACTTTCAAAGCAACAAGATAATGCAAGCAAACACTCATTCTCTTCTCTCTATCACAAAAATCATGTTTAATAAATATAAATGAAACTCCTCTTTTTATCCACTTTTAACTGAATTCATAATCACTGGGGTTCTGTAGTTACTGTTTGCTATGTTTGCATTTTTCTTAAATTTTTTCTCAGGGATTTGAGACTGTAAACAAGGTTACTCTCTGTAAACTATTTTGTTTTTTACTTTTCCCTCTTCTAAAGAGAGACTTTGCTTGTTGACCCTTAATGTGGCCAATGAGTCCAAAGATCCCACCTCTTAGGTGGGCACATTGTAAAAGGTATAAAAATAGGTTCTAAAAATAAACCAGCCCTTTTCAAAACATCAACCTTCTGAATCACGAGTCCGTGTCTCATTCATTGTGTCCCACAGCGACAGAGTTCCCCCTCCCTTCGAGGATAAGTAAATTTTAGATAATGATTTCAAGTGATGAGAAATTCACTCCAATCAGTGTAACTGCTGCAGTAATAATTTGCAATGTTAAACTCAACTCACATCCAGTATAAATTCATATGGAATCACGTAAGAGATATCTGTTTTTTCCTCCACCCTAAGTATTTCTGGACTGTGTTATAACTGTTTTATGAAGCTAAATAAATTTATGTTTATGAGCTGAATACCATCTCTGAAAATCGCTCGTACTTGTGAATACTCGAGAGAGTCATGATGAAATTGCCTTGAAGGACACACACTTAGAGCACCTGCAGGTACCTAAATGACTCTATTATCCCAAAGAATTGTCAAAACCACAGACTGACAGAAGCTGCCTAAGAGACAGAATCACCCACAGTATTCTACAGACACCCTTAAAAGCACTCAATGAGAGCCCAGTGACTACAGGAGATGCAGAGTTCTCACAGTCTACAAGAACAAATGAAGGACATAATTGGACTAGAACTATGAAGAATGAGGACAATATGAAGAAAAATCACAGTATTGTGTTGCTCTGTATCTTCAGGCTAATCCCTTGAAGACAAGCCCTCCTGCAAGCCCTATCCTTGAAGAAAAAAAGAAAGGCAAAAGTTGTTCATACAGGGATTGATCCTTCAGAAACTAATGCTCAGGCAAATGAGTATTCAAACAGGTTTCAAAGTAACAGGGGAACCACCCGTCATAAAATCCTCTTTGGCAGGAAAAGATACAAATCATATCCATATAGGTGAGCATTATATCAAGTCACTAATGAGCAAAACTCCACACCATCAGCAAAATGATTGTTCATTCAAAAGGATTAGTGTGAGGTAGCAGATATGATTCTCAAATCTGAAACTGAGATTTGGCATGAGCTTGCACATATTTAAAAGCATCAGAGAAGCAAATGAAGAATAATCCTGAGGTTATCCTAAAGATAACCTGTTTTCATCTGGTCTCCTTCATGAGAGAAAAAGGACATCACCATGTGAAAATAACAGGCTTCAACCATCTAACAAGGCTTTGGTGAATACACACTGAATGGAGTGGCATCCCCAAACACAGAATGGTTTCAACTGATCAGAACACAGCAACAACAAGACATACCCTGCTAGTGAAAAGTCATTCACAAGCCATTCTCTTTCTGAACTGTGGCAAAATTGATTACAATCTGATATGGTAACCCAAATCCAACTTTCAGTGCTTGCCACTCCAGTCATGCATGAGGGATTAGAATCTATAAATTAATTTGCCTGTGGCTTGCATGAGTGCAAACTTTGAAGTCCTTGTTGCTGATAATAGCTGCTAGCAGCTTCACAGAGTGAGGTCTTGTGTGAAGGATCCCTGCAGATCAGGGCAACATATGAGAAAGTTGTAAAAAGGTGAATTAAATCAAAACGCAAATATTCAATATGCTATCATGTTGGAAGGGCAGATGGTATGCTTGACACATACATATATAAATAAAATACAATTAAAACATTTTCTGTGTTGAAGGTAAAATCACCATTTGAAGATGGAAAGGGATATTAGTGCCAGGATAAAAGTACCAAGACATTGCCATAACGTATGACCTTATGCAGTCATAATTAAGCCCAATGCAACAGCTGGACACTGTCCCAGATGTTCTAGGGACAGTAATGACATGCTGAAACACCCTGATCACTCTGCACTGCAGCTAGAAGGTGAAAAGGGAGTTTCTTGGGGGTGGGCATGATCAATGACAAATCAGAACTAAGATGGTATCAGGGAAGCCTTCACTGTACAACTAGATACCTAAGCCACATCCCCTGTCTTTTAATAAGACAAACAGGTACTGGTGCAATTTGAACTGAAATCACCACCTCAACACCACAAACATCTGCTAAAGGATCAGTCAGAGAAGCCTTCACACAGTAAAAAATACAGCCATGTTCTAAACTATTTTCAGGGAGTGATAACTGGTAACAAAACAATACTGAGGGGGAAAAAAAACACCAAACAACACCCCATCAAACTCAACTAGTTCAAATACAGTTTATCCTTTAAGTAACATACAGCCAAGAAGACAGGTTAAGAACCAAAACTGGAAAACACACTATGAGCGCATGTGAACTTCACCAAAGAAAGGACATGAAATATCTAATCAAAACACTAATATCAGATACATAAATAAAATTTTGCATGTGAACTAAATACTATAAAACATTTCATGTGACCAGGTTCTGTCAGCAAAGAGTGTCAAAACTTCTTCAGTGAATGAAGGATTACCTAAAGGCCTTGCATTCCAATTCACTACCAGCATTGTAAATTAATATTTATGACCAAATTAGTAAAATTAAGACTGATTACAACAAGAATCAGAAAAATACCGCTACAGACAAAAGGTTTCTTTATCTGTTGTACTGACACCAGTTTAGAAGAGTATGTGAATATTTTTTTCTAACTAAAGGTAGAAGATAAACCTAAAGACGTTGCCCAAGAATGATTCTTACAATAATATTGTATTTATGGTGTATTAAAACACTCACTAATCTCTGAATTTACTATGCAGTACTGCAGGGTATGAGATTTACATTTTTTACATTTACACTTTTGTAAAGGAAATGCAAAGAAAAATTAACTTAACCTGACAAGTTGCAAACATATTACTGCATTAGAAAGAGTTTTGCAGATGACTCTGAAAGCCTTTTACAGAATTACACCAACACAAGGAATTCTGTCAAACAGAGGCAACTGAACTCACTCATCTTCTTTGATCAAGTTGAATTGAATTAATGGAAGGTCCAGCTCTTGAGCCATACCCAACTACAACAATTATATTAAATTTACGGAGCAATTCTTCACTAAGCTGGGGTCTGTAGTGGGCAAGGGTTATTTTAGAGATGAGAAACTAACTTATCATTGTTTTTCACGTTAATTGCTAAACACAAAAGCAGAACAAGATTAGTGGAGGTTATTTCTTATTTAAGTTTTAGGAATTGGATTACAGATTTTTTCCCCAAATTACGAAAAATACAAAATCATTGTATTTTAAAATTTAATTTCAACTTACTCAGATTTCTTTTCACATGTCTTAGATGACTCTTCTATTTTTTTCTCTAGTTCCAATACAAGTTTCTCCTTGCTCAAAAGGGTTTGCTGCGTCTGCATCAGTTCTTCTATTACTGTTTTTAACCTGTAAAACAGATTTCAGAAACCCAAGCTGTGAATGCATAAACTGCATATACCTGAGAACACTGTAATCTTTTTCCTGAAGATGTAAGAGAGTATTATTTTCAGACTTTGTTACTCAGTGCCTGGTTTTTCTCTGTGTGTGTGTGTGTGGCTAGACCTTTACATTGTTAATCTGCATTATTAGAGATTCTATATGAGCCCTTGTATGTAACCATACAAAATTACAGAGTGATCTCCTGCCTGCAGGTTCTCCTACCAAGTAAATATTTTTTCCAGAATATGTGATGAGTTCCACAAATTAATGCCCTCCTAATATATTTCTAATTTATGAGATGCTTTAAGAAAGACAAAAGCCTTCCAATTCATAAAGCATGTGTCAAATCAGAATCAGTAGTTGGGTTGTATTTTCTTCTAGAAATAGCAGAAGTACAAATGAATACTTTCTGTTGTAATAGCAACTGTATCTTTCTTCAAAATTATCCTTTTTAGGTTACAATCTCTGGTAATGGTTAATTCAAAGTAATGATAAACTGTACAAAAACAGTCAATACTAACAGAGAAGGGATATTACACTTTAAAACCATTACTGACATTCCATAATTATCCTGATAAATATTCCAATAACAAAAATCATGAATGTACAACAACATTTGCATTCTGAAAAATGCATGTGAATGTTTTACACAATGACAACTTCTAAAATGCATATCAATCAAGAAATTCTTAAGTCAGAACAATCTTTTAAAAATAAATATGCGTGTATATCTTGTTTCCTTTTTGTCATTTGTCGACACATCTTTAACTATCTTACTTTATTTACCCTGTATTTTCAAGCCAAATTTCAATAGAAGTACTGAAGTAGAGTGGACACACAAACAAGGCACGAGTAGTAATTACCACTGCACAGATCTATCACCCAAAACCATTCCAGACCAGGGAGCAGCATACACAACTCTCTAATTATCTAGGAGGCACATTACACATGTCCATATATACCAAAATGAATTATTTGATTCTGAACACTCTATCAGTTCTCTCCTCCTAATATTTTTTATACAATTACATTTTATCTGTACTCCGTCATGCATTTCATTCTAGGAGACTAAAATTACTAAAAAAAGCCATAGAGTGAACAATCAAAATTTATTTCCCAAAAGACAAACCTTCTATTGGTGTTTATTTTGAGATCAGATAAATACTTAAAACATTTCCCTCAAAGCAACATCCTCACAGCTCCACTTTTTATATACATTTTATTAGTTTTAGGCTGTCAAAATCTCTGTGCTGAACTTCTCTATGTTTTCTTACACTGAGTCTGCAACTTATTACCAAGTAACTTTTTTATTTTAATACCCTGATAAAGAAAGTAATTAAAAAATCTTAAATGCTTTTTGATCAGCTTTCTAAACAAGATTTTAATCAACATTGTATTTGCTTAACAACTGATTTACAGGAAGCAGATGTTTTGTCTAATGATCAAGCATCTACAGTCTAGGAAATTAAAACCGAATTGATAAGACTTCATCACTAGAAGGAATGAGTATATACATGCAGATACAACATCTTCATTATTTCACCACTTCAAAAATATTAGATTTTATATTTTACATTGTAGCATCAGATAAAGTTGATGTAGTTCTTCCAGAAACTTCAGAGATACTTCAGGACATTTTTATTTATTTTAGAGAAAAGAAAAAAAAAAAGTTACCATGTACACCAAAATCACTTGCCTCCTTGTACTCAACATTATTCATTGTTTAAAAAGTAACTTTCATTCAAACTGGCTACAGCTGACAACTCTGCACCTTGTGTCATCTTGGCTGCAGTTTGCCAAAGGAATTTTCATCTGGTGTCATATTTGCCTTCTGGATACAATCAGTTTATAAAAGGGTTTCTATGACTTAACAGTTAATCACTATAACACTTTAAAAATCACACAGCACCCCCACCTGGAAAGCTTCCTTTCATACTTCGTTTGTTATAAGCTCTGTTCTGCTGCAACTATCAATTAAAATAAATACTTGATCTTAGAGAACTTGTATTTCAGAAGAATTGGATATTATTATGTTCATTGATCAAACTTTAGCTTATTCTGGTTGCCCCCTCTCAGCTTTTAATGCATGTCACTTCAAAGCATAAACTCTTTTCTACTACACTTTTCAGAATTTCTCAGTATTATTCACTGATATCTATGAATATTTATCAGGAGACACCATTACTCATTCCTTAGAAAGGTTAGCTAGTCAACACTGGCTTTTAACTACCTCCCTTTATCAAAATTTTACTCACAAATGTAAGTTTACCTTAAAAAGTAAAAAAACAGTTTTCTCATCATGTTCCCTTAAAATATATGTTGTTAAAACCGGTGAACAGTTACATATGCAAAGCTGTCACCTTTCCATTACACACTCAATAAAATAGCTGATTCAACTAAATATTATTCATTATAAATCAATATATGCCTTAGAATGTTTTAGGTATTTGAGAAATAAATCACCATGTCCACTTACTTAATCTCATAGATACTGAAGGTAGTTTTCCCTCTTGCAGAAACATAATGTAGCATTTTAAAGCTCCAAGGCCATGATTTTAACACTGAATATCAAAAGTCAAATTTCGATAGTTTCACCATGTCCAGAGCTGATTTTTCAAAAGTCATCAACTAGGGATAAATGTTGCAGTACACTTCACTTACTGGCAAATTTCTAATCACACACAGTTGACAGAAATACCTGCGGGGATTTTCTTTGGCTGCAGTGCCTTTAAGGCAAGACTGTAGCAGTAACTAAAACACAGTTAACAAGACCTATGAGTAAAGACAGTTACTGAGAACTGTAACAAGAAGTGAAGCATTCTCACCTGCATTAAAAAGCTAAAGGACAAAGAGAATAATAATAAACAGTTTTTACAGTCCCAGGGGACCAGGGGACAGTAAAACCTCAGAAATAATCTGCACTGCCTAATATGCTCATAATAATCCAAGTAAGAGGACAGTTTGAAAAGTGACAAAATGCTGATCATATAATGTTATTTGAGGTAGGAGGAAGGCTCTGAACATGAAGAATAAAAAAGGATTATTGTGGACCTTATGGCACTTTATACCTCTATGGCTGTTATTGCAATACATATGGAAATAGGCAAATATACAGTGAGGAAAAAATAATTCAAAGTTTTATTTATACAGTGGGGAAAAAATAATCCAAAACTCTGTTTATGTGGAGAATGGAGTATGGTTCCAAAATGGCCATTACCACTCAGAAATTAAATCCTGGAGATACAGTAGATGATTCCCTGAAAACACTGGCTTGATGAGCTGCTGGGGTCAGAAAATCAAACTGAATGCTTCTCCAGGATTTGTTAAAACCAAAACAGAGTAAGAACACAGGAAACCTTGGAAGGCCTCCCTCTGAGCTGTGTATCTGGATTACCTGTGAAATTCTAGTCATTCATCTCAAAACCAGTATAGCAACCTTGAAAACATTAAAATAAAGACAACCAGATGGATAAGGGATGAGTAAGCTTTGTGAAAGGACAGACTAAAGCTAAAAGATCACTCTGATAAAGAGATCACAGAGCAGAAGTTGAATAGAAATTTACATTATCATAGGCAGAAGGGAATAGATTGTTCCTCTTCTCTTCCAAAACAAAAGCTTAAGAGCCATAAAATGAAAAAAAGATAGCAGCAGGTTCACAAAATAGGAAGTTAATTTCCAAATTCCTTGACCAAAAATTCTTTGGACAATAGATACTTTTACACGTGGTACCTGACTGAAAAAGATCATGGAAGAAAAGTACTTCTAAGATATTCTATCTAAGGTATTCTATCTCCACAGCCATAAAGACATATAACTCAAAATATTTCAGAGGTGAAAATTATGGGAGGCTGAGGAAATAGCATTATATGATCACCCTGGGTTTTTTTCTCTCCTCTCAAGAATTTTCTCTGTTGTCTAATGTAAGAGTGAATAAAGTTGAGTCTATTTGGTCTGACTTAATATGGTTTAACTGTTATTCTCAGAATCCTCAATCTATACCAGAAAGTGAACGCCTTAATTCAGCAATACTTAAGAGAGCTACCTGATTCCTGTTCCAGAAATAATGCCACACCATAAAATTTCTCACTCAAATTTGCAAAACCATTTCAAGTGGATGAATATAAGATTTGCAACAGAACACAATGAAAATTGTACTGAAAATGTATATATGTAGGTAAATATATAGACATACATTTTTAACACAATTATATATTTAATCAGAAATGTTTATTAGAAAAGCAACATTTAATCATTTATTTAGATATGCTGCTGTCTCATTTTTAAACAGTTGGATACAAAAGGCAAGTCAAACAATTTTTCTTTTTAAGCTATGGAAGGCAGAATCTTTCAAAAATTTTAATATTCTATTGAAAAGGGAGGCTCAGTATCTGCATATTTCTTGTTACTGTGCTGAAGTACATCAAGATGTACATCTACAGTGTTTAGGCAGGAATAATCTCAATATAGTAATGATGCAGAATATATTAAAACAAGAAACATGTTTAAAGGAATAGGGGGGGGCTTAATTATCATGGGATCCTTTCATAAGATAAAGCTGCTGTATGACTAAGGAGGCAGGTACTTCCTATTAAAAAATAGTTCAATACTTATGAATGGAATAGATTTACAAAAAATAAACAAAATATACAGAAAAAAAGAGATTATGATTAACAGACTTAAATAGAAATTAATAAAATCCAGAGTTTCTGTTACATTGGGAAAACACAAGGATTAGAGTAACCTGCAGAAGACACTGAAATATGTTTACATTTGAAATACTTCGCTCTGATTTTGGTTTTCAGAAAGCCCTACAAGAAATAAGGATCATAGTTTGATTAAACAAATGAAATTTTAAAAATAGCAAACCAAATGTAAGAAATCCCACAATATATCATTGATGTCTTATTTACAACAGTTACACTTTCTAAGGGGAAAATACCTCAAATAAGTCAAACATGAACTGAATTACAGTGGACATGGCAAAAAACATCATTAACCAATGAAACTTTGAATTTCCCATTTTTAATGCATGATTAACAGTTGCAATCTCACAAGTGACCATGCAGGACCATTTTATGTCAAAAGTTGAGCCTGATAATATACATACAGAATAATCTCAGTAGTCGATTTCTTCCCCATAACAAGTGATTGAAGGTGAAGTTGATAAAAGTAATGAAAATATTTAACTAGGCAATATATTAACATAACACATAGAGAGGTAGTTCATCACCCTGAATAGGTAAAAGCTCTGTGAAATGCTATACCACAGCTACATCTGTGTTACTAAGTGTCTTGTTTTGGAAAGACAGGTATCTGCCAGGGAAAGCTGGAGTTTCCCTTAGAATGGAGAATGTAAATCTCTCACCCCCTCCAAATTATAATTTTGCAGTTAAGGGCTTTCAGGCAAAGATTTGGGAATAGGAATAACAGTTCTTTACTAGGAATGTTACCAATACAAATGTAGTAGAAAACAAAACCACCCAACCAAACAAGCAAACCAACAAACAACAATTTTGGAGAACCCTGACAGAGTCAGAGCTACACCCTGACACCCTGTTGGTCAGGGGGTTGGGAGCAGCCCACAGTGAGTCCTCCTGGAGTGGCAGAGGTGGGTCTGGTGGGGCAGAGATGATCCTGTAGAAGAACCGGGTCCAGTGATGGTGAGAAGGGTCTAGTGGTGATGGGAAGGGTCCAGTGGGTGAGAAGGGGTCCAGTCTTCCTCCCAGAAAATCGGGTGAAGCTAGCACTTTCGTGTCCCTGTGTCTCAGTTTTATCCAGACAGAAAACTGCCTGCCCCCCCACTGCCAGGGGAATGTGATCCATCTCACAATGGGATGATGGAATGCCGGGGTATGGCCAGATGCCTCTCCCCCCTTGAGTTGCAAGAGATAAAGAAAAACATCTCCTCAACTGCTTTTAACAAATGAAAATAGAATACATTTTTGGTTCCACAACCCAAGACACTAAGTTAATGTATTCTAAAGGTTACACCAATGAAAAACAATCTCCTTTAGAAAACAAAAGCAAACACTTAAAAAGCAAGAGAAATTTATTCGTGATAATTTTCTACATGGTGATTTAAACCACTGACCACATAACTCTACTCAGTGTTTCATCAAAATATTTTGCTGTTTTTCCTAGGGTAGTGAATGTGTAAACAGTTTCAGGAAAACGGACCAGCATGTTCACAAGGAGGATTCATGGTAGATTTGGGGTATTTTATTAAATGGCACAGAGAATAACATACATTAAATATGATGGCAAATTTTTGAGGAGACTAAGGAGAAGGATTTTGTGCAAAGAACAGTACAATCAGCATGGGAAGGAATCTGTAGCCTGAAAACACTACACTTATGTCTTGGGTTATGGAACCAAAAATGTGTACTCTATTTCATCTGCTGAAAGCAGTTGGGGAGATGTTTTTCTTTATCTCTTCTGACTCTGGGGGGAGAGGGGCAGATGCCTTCTGATAATGGGGCAGCTGTTAAACCAGGTGGGGCAGTGTTTGTTATCTCTTTTCACAATGGGCCATTAAGACTTCCTGAGCTGTTCTCCTCCCCAAAGCAGCACATCCCCATTCCATCATCCCATTGGGAGATGCTCCACCCAGTGTGGGGAGCCAACCATTCCTACCTGGATAAAACTGAGACACAGGAACACAGAAAGGATCCAGCTTCACCTGATTCCTGGAGGAAGACTGGACCCTTCTCACCACCCCTGGACCCTTCTCACCATCCCTGGACCCTTTTCTCTCAGGATCATCTCTGCCCCACCAGACCCACCTCTGCCACTCCAGGAGGACTCACTTTGGGACTGCTTCCAACCCCCTGACCAACAGGGTGTCAGGTTGTGGCTCTGACTCTGTCAGGGCTTTCCAGGATTGTTGTTTGTTTGTTTACTGGTTTGGTTGGGTGGTTTTGTTTTCTACTACATTTGTATTAATATTCTTAGTAAAGAACTGTTATTCCTATCCCCAAAAATCTTTGCCTGAAAGCCCTTAATTGCAAAATTATAATTTGGAGGGGGTGAGGGGTTTACATTCTCCGTTCCAAGGGAAACTCCAGCTTTGCCTGGCTGACACCTGTCTTTCCAAACCAAGACAACTTAGAAACTAGACCTTAAAAATGGAGACACAGCCATGCAAGGATCTGAGTGAACACAGATATAACATAGAACAGCACTTCCAAAGGATGAAAGATTTGTAAGAGACTTACATGACTTGCAAACTTTCTGCTGTTAAATTATTCCACATGATCTCATTGGCCTGAAGGTTTTCATTTTCTTCTAGTAGAGATGTATCAAATTCTATTTCTTGTTCGACAACTTCTGATGACCTAATTTAGTAAATAATTGTTATAATCTCAAAATCAACACATATCTTTGAGTAGATCATAGACCAATAGATTTTGAAGTATTTTATTAACTAGATTATAGTTAAAATTATATATGAAATAAAAGGATAGATAGCAATTGGATACATATTCTTTTTCCTGTGAAAAAACCAATTCTAAAATCTCATGAGATAATAAGACACACTACAATTCTTTGAATCAAGTTCACAGCACAATAAAGGTTCTCAAAGACTACCAATGTGAATGGGTCACTCTTACCTGCTTCCATCATAAACCTGCACGTGATGACCATCAATTCACAACAACAACAAAAAGATAATGCAAGAAGGCTTAGAGCTATTTCTTCATACACTACAACAGAGTAATAGTTCCAAAAATGGGAAATACATTTTTGTATTTATATTCCCAAAAAGGGGATATACATTTCTTACTTTTTAAGTAAGAACTTTCTTGCATTATCTGCATGCTCTGAAGTCTCAACCTGCACTAACTCAGAGTTCAAAGGTACCTAGAGTTGACTTCAAACTAGAACAAATTTAGCCAAGATGCAAACTGCAACCAAATAAACAGTAAATTGCCTCACATTGAGTCCAGACTGTAATGTGTAGTCTGCTGTCAGTACCAAAGTTATAGCTCTTCTCATGTTACTGGAAATTTGTTTTTCTAGAGCCAGCCAAACAGACTGTTCAGCCAGCTTTCTGGATGTGTGAAGTAGAACGATTTTCAGATCAGGATGAAGTTTTACAAGTAACAATGTAAAAGGAACCGAACAGAAGAAAATTCCTCTGAACACTTAAGCAGTTGCAATTTAATGCAGAGTTTTCCCAAGAAGAAACATGAGCTGAAAATGCTTACCTGTGAGTATCTATGAAGTCATTATATTCAGAGTTAGGGTCTATCTGTTCCACCGAGGTCTGGATGTCTTTGTGGACATTCACAATCTCTTCAGTTACAAGACTGGTGATCTCGCTATACTCATCCAAGATCCCTTTTCTAGAGAGGAAAAAAAATTCTACTGTATAACATGGCACTGAAGGCATAGATGGCATTGAAGATGATTGAAATTTTCAATTTGCTGTTTCTACAAACTCTTGTTGCAACTGGCTAAAAAGGGAAAAATAAGATGATATATTATTCAAAGAAACAATGCATCACCTGAAGCCTTTCCTCTACAGGCTTAGGCTGGCTAGAGTCTCTTAAGACCATATTCCTGTTGATTTTAGTGCACCAACACACAGCATAGCTCAACTGAAAACTGGAGAGATTACAAGGAAAGGGAATGTATAGAGTCCAGTGATGATCTCTTCTTCACATGGGACTTGTCATGCTTGAAAGTTTTCACGTTTCATGACAAAACATACTCTGGCATAAGGCAAAATGATTTACAGAAAGGTGTGTATTTCCTTTCAACACAGGTTTTCCATACTGTTTTAACTTTTTTTATATATATCATTTGCCATTCAGACAAAAATAGGCATAAATCACAAGTAAGCATATACTTACTTACATGCCCATAGATAACACATCTGGTAGGTTTATGACAGGTTTGCCCCTTTTTTCTACAGTAATTCTTAAGGTTCTTCTCTGAAGAAGATAAAATCCAGCCACTTTCAGATAATCAGTATGATCAAATGTCTAGGTTTATTAATTAATAAACTATGTAAGAAAAAGGTTTTCTTTCAGCAGGGATGTGAGAATTCCTTGTCTAAAAGTATATGAAAACCACAAGTATAAAAACAAGAGAGAGAAAATTAATCAAGAAGTTGCTGTGAGAAAGTACAAGCCACCCAACCTTGTCTTAACCTGCTTCCAAGAGTGGGAAAAACCAAATGAAAAGTGAATGGCAGAGGAAGAGGAGGCCTTGTGACACTACTCTTAATAGCACCCAGTGACAAATGCTTGGAACACCCTTCTATTCTACTTTAACTTTTAGTTTTCCTTCATAACGTATCTTCATAATCATTTCCTATTTCATTTTTATCTCTGATAAATTTGCTAGCTTGCCAGGGTCTGAAGAATGGTGACTGGTCAAAAAACACTGACAAATTTTGGCTAGCCAAATATGCAGAGAAAAATGTAAAAATACATTTTTCCTGGGTAAGATCTCAAGTTATGTTTGCTCTGTAAAAAAAAAATGGTGTGATAGGATTTTTTCAGTGCATTTGTTCTGAGCTGAAAACAGACATAGAAGGCATTAAATCTTGTCTTTTCTGAGAATATCATGTGTGAAAAGGTTCCAGAAAGTACTTCATGAAGTGTGATGAAAAGATAGCTAAATATCAACTACAGCAATACCACATCTAAGAGAAAGAGAACCTATATCAATTACAATGACAACAAGAAAGAAAAAAATCATTAACAGTATTAATCTATACTTTTTAAGTTTAAAAAACTAATTCACCTGCAAAATTAGGATTATTGAAGAAGTTTTGTTTCACAGAGGTTGTTACACTAAGCTCTACGCCTGAAATTAATATCTCTGTATGTGCACCAAAGTTACTATAATAGAATAATTTTCCAATACATCCAGAACTCACAAAAATGTCTATGTAGTGACAAAAGTATTTTTACAAGTTTTTACTCCAGACAGAGCAAAGATGAGTGATTTCAGTAAGTTCTTGTTCCATCATAAATTTCTTCAGTTATCATATCCTGTGATTCTAAAAAAATCACCTTAATTAGAGCACATATATTTAACTGTAGCCTTTTGCTATAATTTTACATACAAAATTAAAAGGACTGTACAGGGAGCACTACAAAGGTATTATTTCAATACCAGTACCAAAAAACCTAAAATGATAGTGCATAGGAAAACTAATGATGCCTACACCATGTAAAGTGTGGAATCCCCAACTCTCCCTCACCTCCTATGCACTGAAATCAAGATGAATACTGACTTCAGAATAGGCAAGAAAATGAATTAAAGAGATGTGTTTCACATCTAAATGAAGAACACTTACAAAAAAGATAAAACCACCCTGTTTTTTTAAGCTAAGACAAAGAGATAGGATGGTGGTTACAAAGCAGAAAGGAGGGCTAAAAGTCCTCAATATCTGTTCTCAGATAACATCACTTTGCACATACCCTGTAATGATGTAAAAACTGTATTTTAGCAAAGAATAATATTTTTAAGTGGAGACTCCTTACAGTGAGACCAAGTTTACAGAATCCTGTTAATCATTCCACCCATATCATTAACTATGCATCTGGCTTGGCCCTCCTCCACAGTCACTTTCAAGACAGTTGGGCAGTTTAAACCAAATTTGTTGCTGGTGGAATTTCATAATAATGACTACCAGACAGGCAACAAAACTTGCCATAGTCTAAAAGCTGAAGGAAAAATCATGAGCTCAAATATAAACACTGCAGTCAATCTGTAAGAATTTGTAAGAAGATGGTGTCTTGTTGGTAGGCTTAAGTAAGCGCTCAGAACTACCATCTGCATCACTTCAAAAGACTTTTTTCAGCTGTTATCCCCTGATATGTAAGTAATTAATCACAGTTTCGTATTTTCAACTATTTCCATAAAATATAGAATACTACACATGGAAAATTGTACAAGGTAAAATATATAGGAATACATCTTACAGGGCTTTAATCATTTCTTCTTGCATCTTCTGTAGTGAATCAAGTAACAGAGGAAGCGTAGTATCATAATATTGGTGCTGATGTAATTGTGCTCCTTTCAGTGCCAACACATACTGGTTGTGCAACATATGAAGTTTCATCGTGGCTTTTTCACACCGATCTTTGGCTTTCTCTGTCTCCTTTCCTGGGAGAAAATGAAACAAAAACACACATAGTAACTTACAAGTATATATGCCCATAGATAACACATCTGGTAGGTTTATGACAGGTTTGCCCCTTTTTTCTACAGTAATTCTTAAGCTTCTTCTCTGAGGAAGATGAAATCCAGCCACTTTCAGATAATCAGTATGATCAAATGTCTAGGTTTGTTACTTAATAAACTATATAAGAAAAAGGTTTTCTTTGAGCAGGGATGTGAGAATTCCTTATCTAAAAGTATATGAAAACCACAAGTATAAAAACAATATAACGATCAACAAGAAATAAACCTCAGACGCTTACTATCTCAAAGCTTTTCTTTTATTTGCAAAATAATATTTTTAAAAGAGTGTCCTTGTTTAGGGCAAATTTGGGAAGAAACCTCTGAAGGGGTTCCTCTGGAAAGCAAACCCACATGGCCTCTACCCCAGCCAGTCTGGGAAAAAACTTCCTCAGAGAAAAGTGGAAAAAACAATTTATTTAACAAACAGGATGCCCACAAGCACAAAGAATGAATAACATGGAACAATAAAACCTCTCACCACTGCAAAGAGAGATGGCAAAGTGAGGCAGTCCCTGCCCTGGGTGCAGCTCAGCTCCCTCATCTCCCACCAGCCCCGCTCCCCCTGCAGGTGCCGGCCCTGGCTGCTCCTCTGGGGTTGTCACTCCAGAGCAGATTGAAACAGCCCCAAGGAAAAGGGAAAAAAAAAACCAACCAAAAAACAACATTCCAGGGAGCTTCTCTGCCCTAGCTAGCTCAAACTAACTCAGAGCACAGGAGATCTCTGCCCCACCAGTGTCTGTGCCTCAGAGCAAGGCCGCAGCCAGGCCGTGTGGGACTCGGGCAGTTTGCTCAAAACAAACTGCTGCTGCTGCTTCTTTCTCCCCCTTCGCTCCCAGAATGAGTTTTGAAGGTACAGAACTTAATAAACAACACAAACAGAACAGACCATTGGGGATACAAGCATAAAGTCACCCTGCCACAAAGAGAAAGAGATGTTCTACTACACTAGAATCACTAAAAATATATTAATTTTTTGTATTCAAGCATTCCCATACATATAATCCTAATAAAGCAATGATGCGGTCAGTCTACATATGAGCAGGTGAACTCTCACACTGTTACTCCTGTTCAATATGGGCAGCTTCTCTCCTACACCTTAACATTCCCCTATCACATTGATATCCTGATCAGAAGGTTTGGCTCTACAGCCTCAGCTTTGCACCACTGAGACTACAAATCCTCAAGCTCAAGCTAATAGGACCAGTTAAGGGTTATACTGCAGAGCTACAACATACTTCATGAGGTTACCTATTCCATTCTTTGCCACGGTAACTGCACAGCTGTGTGGGGTATGTTATCAATACTGTTTCCACCACAAACCCAAAATACAGCCCCATTACAGCTACTGTGAAGAAAATCAAATCCATTCCAGCTATAATCAGAACAGACACATAAGCTTTAAATGACATCCTCGATGTCTTCCTGATGTTTATCAAGTATCCCTTTAATTTTTCAGGACCTAAGACCATTTTAAATTAATCTCATATTTGCAAATATCAAGAGCAGAGTCACAACTACTTGCACATATACTACCTACAGAAATCTCACTCAGACCACTACATTTCTTACAAACTTAAAATAATTTATGTAAGAAAAAACATGTCCACTACTCAGCACAAAGCAGTTAGGAAAAAAGAAAATGTAAGCATTCATAGCTAAGTGGCAAAACAGCTGCATAAAACAGACCTTGAAGAGCTGTGTCATGTAAGGAATACACATGCACCGTGAACTCAAAAAAATCAAAACAGAACCACATTAAAGGCACACTAAAAAAAGTTGATGGAAAACCAGTAACAAATCATCTTTCATGTACATTGGAGTCAGCAAGCTTGTAAACAAAGAAAAAGTAAACAACAGTCACCATATAAAAGGAGCTAGTAGAAGAACTTTTTTTCCCTTCTATGATCACTAACTCAGACATTCAGAGATTTCCAGGATGAAGTATTACTTTGTGAAAGAGTCAAGGAATCTCTTTTTTCTGAGGTGTCAGAAGAAGAGGTTGGTGAGAATAAATGAAATGAGAACAAATTATGAGGACTGGATGGTGCTTAGCTTTGAAACTTCAAAGGTTCTTGAGAAAGTTTTGGCTGAAATATTATGATTAGTTTACACAGGAGGAAGTAGGCACTCAATGGAGAGTCCCAGAAATACCAGGTGAACTCCAACAGACGATGTGATGAAGATGATGATGATGAAGATGCTGTCTGAAAGTAGCAAGTAGGGAAATCAAATGTGAAGAACTGGAAAATAAACTGTCCTAGTTTGACACTGGCCAAATGCCAGGCACTCACAAGAGCTGCTTGCCCACCCTCCCCTGCCACAGTTGCACAGAGAAAGAAAAACTTAATGAAAGCTTCATGAGCTGAGATAAGGACAAGGAGAAAACACTCAAAGGGCAAAACAGGCTCAGCTTAAAGGTACAAAGTGAATTAATTACTAACAAAATTATGGGAGGATAATGAGAAGTAAAATAAGTCCTTAAAAACACCTTTTTTTAAAAAGCAGTTTTTAAAACAAGTTTTTAAAAACAGTTCCCCCAAAAATGCTGCAGCGGGAGCTGCCCCCACGGGCAGGCCGTGCTGCCAGCACTGCAGCCCTGGGCCTCTCCTGCCATGGGCTGCACTCCTCCAAGGACAGGCTGCTCCAGCCTGCAAGCAAGGGCCCCCTCTCTGCTCTGGGTCTGCCACTGGATCACAGCCTCCTCCAGGCATCCACCAGCTCCAGCGAGGGCACCTCCCCGTGGGCTGTGGGTGGATCTCTGCATTCCCCGTGGATCCCCATGGGCTGCAGGGGCTCAGCTGCTTCACCGTGGTCTCACCATGGCCTGCAGAGAAACCTCGGCTCTGGCACCTGGAGCACCTCCTGCCCCTCCTTCTCCACTGACCTTGGGGTCTCCATCTTGTTTCCCTCACATGTTCTCACCTCCTCCTCTTTGCTGACTAGAAAAAAATGGGGTTTGATTTGTTTTGATTTGATTTTCTTCTTAAATGTTATCCCAGAGGCTCTACCAACCTCTCTCATTGGCATGGCCTTGCCAGCAGCTTGTCCATCTTCAGAGCCATCAGGGATTGGCTCTGCTGGACATCGTGGAAGCTTCTGGCAGCTTCTCACAAAAGTCACCTCTGTGGCCTCTCACTACCAAAAACCAGGCCATAAAAAACCAGTAGAGAAACCCTGAGAGGTACTGATTGAAACAATGGTAAATTACAGAGTGAATATTTAGAGAGATGCACATGGGTACAAAGCTATTCCAGTTTAGTAATGTAAGTGCACACAGAAATGAGATGTTGGGGTTGGTACAGCAAGATTGATGGAAACATGAGCAGCTGCTGAACACAGTGTTATTTAGCAAAGGAGTAGGACTGGGTTGTTATGCTACTGATTAAATCCACTGTAATGTATGCAATTTATTGACCTCAAGGAGGATATATTTGACATGCAAAAG
This sequence comes from Phylloscopus collybita, assembly GCA_027886175.1. NCBI lineage: Eukaryota > Metazoa > Chordata > Aves > Passeriformes > Phylloscopidae > Phylloscopus > Phylloscopus collybita. Next base: position 6,078,483 of record JAJNNQ010000086.1, on the reverse strand, counting down.
GTTTAGAGAAAGGCATTAACCATCAGAAAGGTAGGAAACAGGACAAATACAGAGAGAATAGGGTCCTGAAGCACTAGGAGTCTGAGGAGGAAGGAACACTTAAGAAGAGACACAGTTAACAGACCTGCACAACCTCTTTCAATGCAAAAACCAAACAGCATTATATGGAAAGAGTTAAAAACAAAGACCTTCTTCAGTGAGCATGCAGCTAACCTATGTATTTTTTTGGTAAAAGTCATAAGCAAAAAAAACCAAAAAACTTATATGGTTCAAAAGTGAAAGGACAAGTGTATGCAAAAAAAAAAATAAATATATATATATATATAAAAATTCTCAAGAGCTACTAAGAACTAGGACAGCACATCTGACTCAGGAACTCCCTAGGTAAAAAACAACCATAAAGCTGAAGCATATTTCTATCAGTTCGTACTCTCATATGAATATGCAAGTGTATATTCATATGAGAGTGGCTACCTCACACCACTGTCAGCTACATTTCAAACACAGGTTAATAAAAATCACTTTAAAAGGATATTATGTCTTTCATTTAATTGAAAACAATCCAACTGCTGATCTAATTTTGTACATGGTACAAAAGGAAAGTACAGATTTCTTACACTACAATTTATCTGAGTTACTCTGTACAACAAAGACAGAATACGTCTCCAGAGCTGTCACCAAAGAAGAATTCTTCATGTAAGTATGAATGAAACAATCCACTTTAAAGATTTCTGTAGAACTGTTTTGGAGAGATAACATTCACAAATCTATCTTAAACTTTAGCCACACATAGCAGGTTTTGTCTTTGGCAAACCATTTAAACTCATGTTTCATGAGACCAGTATTTTTTATTTCACCCCCCCACCCCATGAAAAACCTACACTATTTATTTCTAAATGAAATGTAGACCATTTTTTAAGGGGAAAAATAATTCAACACATCAGAATAATATCCAAGAAGTTAAATACCCCCAAACATGCATGTCTGACATCAGCACAACATAATGGGATGGTGTAAAATCCCATTTTTGCGGCCTTGGGGACTAAATTCCTCCTGTATATACATTATTCCTGAGCAGAAAACCTCAACTAATTTCAGAGTATCATACAGAAGTGTTATACAGACTTGTTTCTAAACACAGTAGGCTACAGAGTCAACTTGATCATCTTCAGAGTAAAACACAAACACTATAAGGTCTTTGTGGAGAAGGAAAGGCATGTGGAACACGGGGAAATACTGGAAGCTGACTGAAGAGAGTTTGGAAGGGATGGGAACAGGACATTTACAGGTCATGTGCAGTTACAAGATGAAGACTGAATGAAAAAGGAGAGGACAAAGCTGCTGGAAGCCAAGGCTGAAATGTTTTGCTTGCCAGTCCATTGTGAGACACACTGTCCAGGGAAGCTGGAAGAGTCAGGCAAGGTGGGAGCAGAGGCAAAAATGCTGCATTATTCCCTGGGTTATTCTGTGTTTGGCTACTCCTACTCAAGCGTGCTCGAGATCAAATAATCTAAAATGATCTCCGTATGTCATAGTTTAAGAGCTACAAGTTGTCTATGCACGTGTTTAAAATACACTCCTTATCAATTTTCAGCTTATGAAATATCAGCACGTGTGAAATCATACCATGTACCATCAGTACAGGCTTGTGACCTGTGAACTGCAACAAACCACCTTCAACAGTTAAACTAAACTGAAAATTTACACTAAAGTTATCAAATCCACATAACCAGCATTTTAGTAATACTGTATCTCTTTCAGAAACCTCATTAACATCTAAACTATCTGATTTTCCCATCTGTTTTAAGGATTAAATACCTTTGCTATACATTATTTCTCAGCAACAATTTGTGTCAACCAATTGTGATACAAATCAAATTATCATATTCACTCAACTTTAGAATACAGCCTTGGATCTGAGTGAACACAGTTACAGTATTGTTTTCATATTGTAATTTATTTTTTAAAGTGGCAAAATGCAGCGAGGCAGCATACGCAGTTGTTTTACATGTCAATTAGCAAGGAGGAAAACATCCAATTTTCTTTATAATGAATTTCATAAATAGATCTAACTATAATTCTAGTGCCATCAGTTGTTGATGAAACTGTTTCACATTAATAGAAAGTGCAATACATCACACCATAAACAGTACTGTGAATCTTGCAAAATTCAATTATGGAACTTTTACATTTACAAAGAAAAAGCTGGCATTCTTTTTCAATCATTTTGCAGTCTAGTATTTCAATTTCTAATAGAAAATCATCTAAGACTTCACTGCATACAGTACAACACAGCCATCCAGGAAAAGAATGTTTTACTCTATATTCAATTAAAAGGCAGACTTGCTAATCCAAAGTTCTTGCAATCATAATTATTAGACTCTTGTAGCCTAATAATCACCTAGAATGGAAGAAAAAATACTGGATGGCACAATAAACTGAGAAAAATTTCAGCTCATAATGTTCCCTTCATCTTTTATTAAATCAGCATCAATCTACAGTGCAAATGCCTCAGGGAAGGTTACCTTAAGGAAATAAATATTGCAAATAGATAAAGTCTTCACACATATTTTGGCTTTAAAAGAAATAATTATGCCAATAAACTCAGGTTTTTACCCTCTTACAACTCCTTCCAGCTAGACCTTCAGACATTCTGAAGTGATGACAGTGTTCACAGAAGAGGCAACAGATATCAATATAAAGGCTTAGCTCACAAACAATAAACTAAATGTCTAGATTTATCGCTCCTGGTACTGAAACGTGACGTTTGGCTTCAGCCATTCAGTGAATGCCACCTCACGTAGATACGCCAATGACACGATATTGCACAAGCCCAGCTTTTGACAATTAATTTAATTTAGTTTCAAGAGGAGCCAATGACACATCTGATGTCACAATATATGGTTACATCCCTCCAACAGAAACACAGCGAGAAACCTTAAATATGCTAGAACTGTGGAAACAGACAAACAAAATGAAAAACAGGACAAACTGAGTATCTGTTATAGATACAAAAACAAAGTTGAAACTGTTTAGTGGTTGTGCTTGGATACCAGCTGTATGTTTCGATTTCTGTTTGTAACTGTGTTTATTTTGCAGCTAGTTCTGAGTTGTTACAATACTCACTGTTGTAACGTTGTTCAGTAGCTGTTGGATGTCGTTACAAGTGTTCAGTTCAGATGTTTGTAAGAGCTCTGCCGGCTCCTCCCCAATGCAGCTCAAGGGACAACACCAAAGCACCGCGGGATCTTCTGCCCTTCCCCACACAGCTCAGCACTGAGAGCACCGCCCAGCGCTCTCATTGGAGGGCACGGCCAGCCAATCAAAACACGGCGGGAAGGGATGATTGGTGTAGAGAGCACCCCGCTGAGAGCCAATCAGAGCCCCAAGAATGCACCAATCAGGGAAAGGATCCAAAACGGGCCAATCCCTGAGGGGACTGAGGCTTTAAAAGGGGCTGACCACCCTCAGTGAGGGAGCTTTGCCCTCAGGAACTGGACTGTCCTGAGGGGTGGCCCCGTGCGCACGTTTTTGTTACTCTGACTGGCCGTGAGAGGCTGGGACTAGCCCAGCCTCCTGTTCCTGTAGCCACTTTATAGCAATAAACAACTGGCCTTTCCTTTTTAACATCTTTGGATTTACGTCATTAAACTTGCAACACTGTAACATCTACATGAGTAACAAGAAGAAAGAAAGTCTTTATACATAAATAGCACTATGGCTAACTACCCACAGAAACTGAGGAATAGAACATTGGCCCATGTGACCTGTTCTTCTCCCACAGTTTTCCCATTGGTTCCTGAAGTATGAAACTCCTCCTCATTCTCCTTCCACATTCTCTCCCTACTGGTTAGAATTTGATACCTGCCCCTTGGACTTCCCCAGTTTATAAGCTGTTGCAGGCTGTATTCTAGGTCTTTCTGTCACTGACCTTTCAGAAGAACAAACCATTCTGGATTACAAACATTCTCATCTCCCTCTCATTCCTTGTCCTCAACCCATACCAATCTAAAGACTTTTGTACTGCAGAGCAAGAAGCTGTAAGCCACATCTCTCGTCACCTGCTCAGGAGACGTGTCCCACTCTCGGCTGAGTGCTGTCGTGGCTGAGCTAGCTAAAAGACTCTGGCATTGTGTCATGGGGGCAGACATGAAAAGCACAGGGGGCCAGGCTGTGTCCTCCTTAAACCTGCCAGAGAAGGGAGAGGGTGCAAGGAGAGCACTGACAATACAGGCTGATAAGTAGCTGCAGAACCAGTGTTGCCCATAGCGGTCTGGATCCTACAGCCATGGGACCCTTTTCGCAGACCACCATCTGCTTGAAAGATAGGAAGCTCCTTCCTAAGCAGAGTAAAAGTATTTTTGCCAGTAAGATGACTGACCTCATTAGGAGGGCTTTAAACTAGGAAACTACACAGGATGGAGAGGGTGACCTACAGTCCTGAGGGAGCAATAAAGGAAACTGCTAAGGAAAGAGCATGGCAAGATGAGAAGGGATCAATCACAAAGAAAACAAAACAGCAGGTGCAGGTGGGCAAGAAGGTTCCTACAAAGCACCAGTGTGAGGAAAATCCCACAAATCCTTTCCAGGACCTCAACATGCTGGGATGACATGCCTGTGTATTACTGCAGTGCAGTGTGGGAGATAAAGGCGGTGAGTTGGGTGTCTGTGTGCAGCTATAGGGCCAGGATATTGTCAGGATCACGGAGGCAGGACTGGAGCTATGCAATGGAGAGTTCAGACTCCTGGGGAAAAGCAGTCCCAGAAGTCAAGGAGAGGGAGTTGTCCTTTACATGAGAGAGTAGCTGGAGTGCATGGAGCACTGCCTCAGGATGGATAAGGAGTGACAGAGAAGGAGCAATCTTAGGGGTTAGGCTTAAGGAGGCAACAGGCAAGGTCCCACAGAAAGCTAAGTAGCTTGGCTTCAAAGCTGTTGCAAATCTCTGCATTAAAATCTAAGTATCGCAGTATTTGATTTCAGAAAATTTTTAAATGGAAAAAGAGGGGAGAATCAGAGGTTTTGCCATTTTTCTTTTTTTTGTTTTGTTGTTGTTGGGTTTTTTTGTGGGTGGGTTTGTTTGTTTTTGGTGTTTTGTTTTGCTTTGTTTTGTAAGGAAGCAACAATCCTCCCCTGAGTAAGTACGCAAATCTTGAGCATATAATAATTTTTAAGACAGAAAGAACTTCTTCAGTTTGATTTAGAAACATTAAAGCAGTCAATGCATATAGTGATCTACAATGTTTATGACAGAAGTTTTACAATCATTTTCCAGAACTGCATTTATCTTTCCATCTACATATTCTTTCAGCATTTTCAACAACAGAGACAATTTCTGAGTATTTTGCTGTCTTTACATTTGTTTATGAATAAAAAAAAAGAAGAAAAAAAAAAACAGCAAAAAAACTCCAATAGAGTCACTTCCTTATTTATTTCAGCTTCAAAGATGCACCTTTTCACACAGTATTACTTAATTGTGCCTGGAAAAGAACACTCCACTACATTATTTGGTTACATTATGGTACTGAATACACTGAACACATTCTTTACACTCATGAATGAGATGGCCGTGGCTTTCAAAGAGCTCTTTTTCTAGCAACACATTTTTTTAAACAATATTTTTATATTAGAGAATCATAAAACTTGACTCAGCTGCTCTTCAGACTGCAACTGGAAGAAAGACTGCAACATGGTCTTTGTCTCAATAGAATTTTAGTAAGGACTAAGCACTTAAATATCAGCAAATAATTAAAAAGCCTAGATATGAAGGCAAATAAAAAAGGACTACATTTATACATCAAGTCAATGTAATTATGTATATTTATGTTAATTGATTGCCAATACTGAAGAGTACATTACATAACTTACAGTGACTTCTTGAGAAAAAAATCATTGCACCCTAGTTTTGGAGGCAACCTTCTAGATTCTCCAGCTCTATTTCCTCATAGTTGGTTCAATTTCCCAAGTTTTCATTGTGCAGTAGGAAAGACACAGGTTGTAGAACTTACTCTGTAACTGATTACTCTGTTATCTGTTTAGCTGATTCCAGGACCTTCCTGACCCAAATTATCTCCTTAAATTCCATATTTCATACTATATTGCTAGAGACATCTAAATACCATAGGTGATTATGAAAGTTACTTCCTCATATGGTAGTTCTTATTGATGCCAAAAAAACCCACCAGTGACATGACATTTGAAGCATTTGGACTCCCATACTGAGCCCAGCTTCATCTCCCTAAGGCTAGGCTAGGCTAGGATATTCCAGTTGGACCTGCAATAATCATGAAGTTAAACTGCCTGATCAATTCAGGGCTAGCAAAAAAACTAAAGCGTGTTTTGGAAGGCATTGTCCAAATGTCTGCTAAACACTGACAGGCTTGAGGCATCAACCACCTCTCTGGGAAGCCTGTTCTAGTGTTCATGAAGAAATGTTTCTTAATGTCAAGTCTGAACGTCCCCTGGCGTGGCTGTGAGCCCTTCCCATGTGTCGTGTCACTGGATCCCAGAGAGGAGGGATCAGCACCTCCCCCTGCACTCCTTCTCCCCAGGAAGCTGCAGAGCAGGGAGGTCACTGCTCAGCCTCCTTTTCTCCAAACTGGACAAAGCCAGACTGCCCAGCTGCCCCGCACAGGACAGCCCTTGCACAGCTGCACTGAACCTCCTCTGGGTGCATCCCAGGGCCTTCACATCCTTCTGACATGCTGTGGCCCAGAGCTGCTCTCAGTGCTCCAGGTCAGGTCTCACCAGCACTAAATACAGAAGACAATCCCCTCTGCTGACCGTCTGGTTGTGCTTGTGTTTGATGCACCTCAGGATGACAGCTGTCACCCTGCTGACAGATGTGGAGCCTGCTGTTCACCAGCAACCCAGGTCCCTTTCTGCAGGGCTGCTCTCCAGCCACTGCACTCCCAATTTAGACTTCTAAATATTCCTATACACAAAGCAATTTTTATGCAAACTGCTGCCACTGAACTAGGATAGCTTTGACTCTTAGTTATGTCACTCAGAAATTTAGTGAGTGATCAGCCCTATCCCTCTGCAAATCAAGAGATGCAAGCACAGTGGTCTCAATTAATACAGGTTTTACAAGACCAAAATCACAAAGACAAACAGAAACAAGACAGAATCTTCACATTTAATCTTGAAGGTCTTTTCCCCTTTATGTCTTGCAGGATTGTTACACGAATGTGTTTTTTTAATGAATAAAATCACTCCTTTCTCCACTCAACCAGTTTCTGAGAAGAGGTTAAGAAGTTTCTCCCAGTTATTACTTATAACAAATTAATGATTGCAAATAATAAATGGTCTTCTAATGGGAAAAAAACCAAAACTATTTGTGTATATTTAAATAGTTCAAATTTAAAGAATACCACATCCAAACTTCTGAATTAAGAATTAGTTCACTGAAGGTATCAGCCTAATCTTAAGTAAGTAACATAGCATAAAAAATAGCAAAAATGAACATTCTGTCTTTCCTATCTTTTGAACTGCTGTCAGATATTGTCAGGGGAAGCTATTAAGCACCTCTAGCCAATTCTCTGTCCTGTGCCTGCTGGTCTGTGAGGAGAGCACATCCTGGGGCTGCATGTCTTTGTTAAGAGCAAACAGTTCATCCAAGCTGGTCCCACACTCCACAAGAAGTCACCACGACCTTTCTGCACTCCCTGGGATTTCCTGCTCAAGAAGCTTTATTTTACACAGAAGAAACAACCCTACCCCATCCAAGCAAAAGCAATGGCAGTATGTATGTGTTGAAACACTTAGAGTGGAGCATTAATTTTAAATCTATGCAGCCTTCTGACCTCTGTGAGTTAGACAGACCAGTTCAGCCAGTGGTACTTGTTTTGGCTGAACAATATGAGAGTTTCAGTCAAAACTAAGCTTAGAGAACATCCTGCTAAGAGTTTCCCTCATTGCAGCAACAACTACAGGCAACACATACCACCAGAAAATGTAGCTGTATAACAATTTTAAATGCATCTCAGAATGAATGCACCATCCATCTAATAAGTATTTTCTGACCATTCGGCTATTACAAAGAATAGTAGGACAATAATTTGATTTAATGAAAGCTTTTTTTAACAGCTCCCTTATTTATCACAGATGTGAGTTTATGCTGCTGTGAAACTTCAGTATCTACCACAGAAGCCACATCAATTCTGAAGTATTAAATCACCTGAGTTGCAGGAAAACATTCTTCCAGCAGAAGCAATGTGGTATAATGTGGCAGGTGTACACTTAGTTTGTCTAGGCTCCTCTAAATCACAGTGTGGTCAGGAACATAAGCCTAGAGAATCTGGTGCAATATTTTTTATGCTACTGTAGCAGCATAAAATAAAATTATGGTATTAAATACTTAGAATCAAAGTATTTTTACTATTTATTTCAGATCCACTATGTCACATAAGAGTCCTGGAACATATTTTCTACATTCAATCAGTAATAGGAATAAGGAATAAGACTACAATAAACACCTGTAATTAATGTATTTACACAAAAACTGAATTATTTTCTAACGAGTATCTTGTATTAAAATTCAGTGTGAACCTGACAAAGCTACACCAGCTCTGTTCCAACTTGGAATATTTACTGGTATATCAGCACCAGTTTCACATTTCAACATTTAACATCAAAATTAGCTACAAAAACAGATACTAAATTTTATTAATGCATTTCAACTTTTTTAAAAACCTGTAATGAACTGAGTAGATCATTTTTTCTTTAATTATTATTGTAACATAATGTAAATATTTGTTTCTTTATTTTAATTATTTTTTATCTTATTTTTTATTGTAATAATTATTTTCTTATTTATATAGCAGTAAATAATTCTTAATGAAAAAACTCAAGGTTGAAAATACTTGAAACCCCCACAGACACACTGAACTTATACCTCATGGAGATGCACAATCCTGCAGAAATAGAAGTAATTATGCAAACAGCAAACTTAAGTGGAAGCAGTTACTGGTCCAACCAAATGAGACTCAAAATGTAATGAAATATCACACTTGGTACTTACAGTTGTCCTAGTTGTTACAGTCTCCATTTTGTATTCTTAATACATTATTCATTAAATTATTTCAGAAGATTTATGACTTCTTTAGTGAAACCATGCTTTTTCCATCTGGCACAAATATTGGCTTGATGTGTTTTTCTAAGGCAGCAACATCAACATACCACATTCCAATCACCTTGTTACACAGCATCACTGATTAGCACAGACCTGTAAACTCACTCATACACTCTGAGACTGTTACTTTGGAGTGCTGTTATAAGATGTTTACACTCTTTTTTCTCAATATCACACATCCAGAACATTTCATAGCACTGTCCATTTCATTATAGAAAAATAATATAATAAGCCTTTGTCTTATATTTTATATCAGAGATCCCTGCATGCCCTATGACTCCAATGCCCCAGTACACATATTTGTGGAGTTGTTTTAAGGAAGCTTTCTAATCCAGAGAGACCATTGTATCCAATCTGTCCATAGAGTCCCAAAAACTGAAGCCTGCCTCATTAAAGAGGCACTGGACTAGTTCATCTTGCTGACTTCATCCTCTATTAGCTTATTATCTCTTACCATCCATTAAAAAATGGAAGAATTAATGACTGGGGAAAAAAGGGCAGAAAATCATCATGTAAATGGCTAACATCAACCAGACTGCCTGACATCTGGAGGTTCCATTCCCAAGAAAAACCGAACAGACTTCATTTGTGATTCCCATGGTAATCACTGGTCCAGAAAGGAGCAGCTACGCATGACTTAGTGGTGTAAGGGCAAGAACAAACCAAATAAATCAGTCATTTCTGATTGTGCCATCAGAGAGACACTGGTGGCCAGAATAAGGCAGTGCAATCCAGCCCAAGATGGCAGTGGCAGCCAAGGCTCAGTGGTGCTCCCCCTGCAGCACAGCTGTCCCTCCCACTGCTTCCCTTGCTTCACAAGTGCCAGCAGAGGGTTCCCCAGAACAGCTTCTGGGACACAATCTCAGACACTCTGACCTTCCTCCAGATCTGGACGGCACAAAGTCTTCCATAATAGGGCTCCTGCATTCCTTCAGAAACGAGTTCCCTTTTCCCCACTAAAAAAGTATCCAAAAATTCCCACCACACGCTTTACCTATTGCCCAAACACTAACAAAAACTGTAACTAACCATTCTGATTACTCAGTCTTTAACACTTACTACTCCTTCTAATGGTCACCAAAAAATGGAAACTCCTGTAGCCCTGCATTAGAGTGTCATTGATTCAAAGTGACTGCCCACTTCGCTGGTGCAAAGTAGCATACACAGAAATTCAAGTTTAACTGACAATACTCCCTGATTCCAGAAAATCATAACATCACTTTCCACTGTACAAACTTTGCCAGCCTTTACCCTTATCAGTTAATATCCTCTACCGTGTGTGTTTAGCCCAGAGCTTAATATCCCTTTTAATGACCAGAAAACTGGGGAGCAATTCTCCTCACAAGATGAAGAAACAGTTGTACCTCTTTCACTAATAGCTAATAAAGCTATTCTCTCACCAGAAGCAGCTTTGCTATTCCAAAACGAAGTAGAAAAAGCCACTACATTTCCAAATCTACTACTCTTGCAAAACAGAGACATTTGTCAGACACTACTTTGTCTGACACTGTTTTCCTGGGGACCAGCTCGTACAGGTGCTGCACAAATTTACATGTAACCCCCAGGTAAAGCTAAAATTGTATGTCCTAAGGGACACCCAGAGAGGCAAGGCCAATCACTGTCTTACAGACTAGATTGCCAGAGGAACAGACTCTGTTTAAAACAACATTTTACCTAAAGGAACCTGGATGAGCACTTTTAACGCATTACTTGCAAGAGGTGGTGTCAAAAGATTTTCATTTTTTTTAACAAAATGGTTTTCAGCTTATTTTCAATACTTGGTTATGCCCTCCCACTGTTCTTGTAAGCATTGTTTCTTCTCTTGTTTTCAGTAATTTTTGAAATCTTGAAAAACTGAGCCCGTTTGTTTATTAACAAAAGTAATATATCTTAATAGCACATTATCTGAATAAACTCAGAATACTGAACAAAGAATACCCTGACATAATGAAGTATTGTAATTTTAAGATTTTCTTAACTTTTCATTTCACCAGCAAACCAGCTTGACAACTTAAAAGATCAGAAATACCACAACTTAAAAAAATCCAAGTGGCTCAGTTGACCTGCAGCTGATAAACAGCTGTAGTAGCTGATCAAATGCACCAGTATTTGTACACAGCAACAGGGCCTGGGATGCAGCAGCAGAGAGGCAATTCTGCAACTTTTGGAGAAAAGCATTTTTATGGGCAGCAGTGGTTGTCAAAACAGACTTACAGTAAGACTTCAGCAGAAATGAAATTAAGTATGAATTATAGTAAGACAAACTTTAGAAAAAAGCCTGAAAGAGAAGGTCAAAGAAAACCACAGGAGATAAGCGTCTTAAAAACAATTTATGTTTGCTGTCTATGTGTAGAAACATTCATTCAGTTAATCAAAACCACATCAAAATATCACAGCTGCTGACAGCCAAAACACTCCTTTATTCCAATGGAAAGTTTGGTGCTTCAGGAATAGAGAATGGCCAGACTGGTAACGGGAAGTAAAGATAAAACAGGCTAAAAATAACATACTAAGATCCGAACATCTTATTATATTTTCCATGATACATACCACATATTCCAATGTTAAACAGTTACTTGAGAATAAACTGAGTAATCAAATTAGGTTACATACAGCAAATATGGATCTGGGTGAAATTAACACCAAAGTATGCATTTTACTTTTTATGTGTTTGTGAACTTCAGTAAAAGCAAAAGAAAAGTAGAAGTTCAACAGTGCTAGGCGTAACTTCTTATCCCCTGCTGTTTTGTCCAAATTTAAGATGAATCTGGAAAGAAGCAATCTCTCCTTACTGAGAGCTACTATAATTGTACTACAACAGAACAAAGAACATCAACTGTCATTTAGACACTCTTGCAAAACCTTAGGATGGACCTTGGAATTACACTTACATACTGCCATTCAGTCAATTTTTACTGAAGGAAGAAAAGAAAATCTTACAAGGACACATAAGAACAACTATTAGCAAGATATTTCAATACATATCAGAACAAAGGCTCTCTTTAATCTCATCATTTGAGCACAATTCAACAGGAATCAAAATCCATGCAGATTGAACACAACATTCCAGAAAAAAAAAATCTCAGCGTGCAAATGACTTATTTTCCTCTTTTAGACAAGGTGGACAAAGGTTTGATGTATTACACTGACAAGAACTGATGCTGATGCCACTGTAGCATCAATAATAATTCACAGGCCAGTATGCTGCAGCTACAAAGCAGGTGAGATCAGACTCCATCTGAGCAATTTTAGATTTCAAAAACATCCACTGAAGGAGTAATACAAGAACTTAAAAGAATCACCACTTACATTTTAGGAATTTTTAAAAGATTATACCAAGCATACATGATGACAATCAGGCTGGCTTACTTAAGACACCAAATAAGCTTTTATATTGGAATCAAATAGCTCCAAAAAAAAAATTACTTTGTTTCATTGTAAAAGTTCCAGCAGGTCTGAAAAAGGCACTAAAATACACAAAATCAAGTCAATCATACCTTTAGCCACAGCTTCTTTATACTTTTCTTTGGCAGAATTTACTTCTTTTATTAGTTGCCTGTAGCTAGATTTAAGTTTCTCTAGTTCTGTCTTTGTGACCTTTAAGAAAAGAGAAATTTAAAAAGCGTTAAAAATACTTATTCTCAACACATTAAAAAAAACATAGCATTAGTAAAACAGAATTAACAGAACTTATTATCCAAAATAAGGATGCTACACTTTCCACTGGCTTGAGAAAATCTTAATAGGATATTACATGGTGCAATTACATAGTGCAAATTACGTGTTGCAAATTACATGGTGCAAAATCAAAATCAATAAATGCATGGAATTAAATAAGAGGCCTAAGACACAAATCCTCATTTGCATCAATGTAATTAAAAATATATTTAGAAAATCTAGCTAATCATCAACAATATTCCATTTCAATTACAAGGCAAAAAACACATCAAGAAGATGTGTAACAAATCATACTGGCTTAAAATGTCCTATGCATACGAAGGAATTTCTTTAGCACCAAAAAAACCCCCAGAATTTTAGACATTGCACTTCATACAAATGACTAGGGAATACAACTTGGCATGAAATAATCTATCAATTGTAAAACTTAAACCCTTCAAAATGAAAACCAAAACAGCAACCAAAGAAACCCAAACAAAAATCTAACCACAGAAGCAACCAATCAAATAAAAAACCTCTACCATGAAACAGAGCACTGACCATAACATTTTTGGTCACAAAATTAAAATAAAGTTTTCTCTTCAACCCCCAGCATTCATTCAGTGTGTGATAAAGCTAGTGCACTGTTCAGAAATAATCCCAAATCATGAACTTGCAAATGAAAGCCAGTAACAAACCAGCCATCACAAGACCAAAAAAAGCTAGCATATATTGTAAAGAAAGACAAAAAATACTGACCAAAAAGAAAAAAAGGAAAAAAAACCAACAAAACAACAAAACAGAAAAATAGACTTCAATTGGAAAATTATTAACCATTGGAAGACAAATTATTAACTAATTTTAATGGAAGTGCTTCTCTCAGTGAATGTGCAGAAAAAGTAGTTAATTCTACTGAAAAATTGTTCCTCTTGTAGCTGGCAGGAAGAAGGATGAAGTTCATAATTTTCCCTTTTATTCATGAGGCAAAGCTCAGATAACACCACTTTCATTGCCCAGAACATCTGAAAACTTAATAAAATTCCTTAGAGATCCAACAAAGTGCTGTCTACAGTTTTTATTCTTGGGCCAACTGTGCAAATTTTAATTTGAAGGCAGAACCTTTTCTCCACATCAATCACGTATACTCATCTTGTATTTCTACACTCTGTAAATTATACACAACTGCTGTTATTATATACCAATAAAGGCAATATAGGAGAAACAACTTTATGAAAAATCTGTATTATAAAGACAACACGACAAATGGAGAAAAAATGCAATTAGGAACTGATCACAATTAAGACCTAAACAACACATACAGCTTCTCTTATAGAAATTCAAAAAATAAATTGGTGCACTAGCATTACGGAACCTTTATAGTAAATGCATTATGATTCTTAGATTGTGTTTTTCCAACGGATAAAACCAACAAGAAGAGCATATCTGTTCCCAAAGAACACTTACAGAACTAAGATGGTCAAGGATTACTTTAAACTCAGTTTTTATTTCAAAATGTCTTACCCACCTATTTAGCACACTACTCTACTTTTCTCCTCTCCAATTTCATGAATAAAGAAACATCAACATTCAACATCTTAATGGAAAGTGAAATAAATCTACAAGAAACAAGTCCTATTATATTTGTGCAAAAGCCATGTTATTCAAGTGTCCTTAAGAACCTTCCCCATAAGATTTCTCACTGTAGAGGTGTCTAGAACAAGAATGGATGACATGCATGTATTTCACCTAAACACATTTTTATGTCACCTTATCCTAAAAATAGGAGCTACACAGATGCTGATGGTCACAAACTTTGCATACTGTCCTGGGATATAATTTTACCTCTGTGCATAATAATATCACATAATAATTATCACAGAATGTGAGAAGTATTTTGAATTTCAGGGAATCATTCTGAAAGTGCTCCAGGTACACAAAACCTTGAATGTCAGCTAACAATAGGAAACATTATTCAAATATTTCTTTGCAAAATCAGGAAAGAGAAAAAAGGAAAACAAACCCAAAAAACTTCAAACCAAACAACAATATGAACTTCATCAGCAGGATGTAAAATACTTCCATGGCTATGCAGCCTGTAATTAAATAAAGTCAGTATGGTTTGTAATAATTTGGCAAGTGCTCAATATGCGTTATGCTTTTTTGGAAAAGTCTTTTAAAATAAAATGTATTTATTAGAGGTTTTATTAGAGTTTGGCCTATTAACAGAAAACAAAACATTTCATAGTCTCTTTTCAAAGTATACCTGAGCTTCTATCAGTCTCACTCCATTCAGCCTCTCTTTCTTACCTTTCTTTTTCTCTTTCTGCCATTTTTTATAACTTTTACTATTTCTAACACATGCTACCAGTTTTCCGCTTCTTCCATCCTGACTTTTGATATTCATAAGTAGTCGCAAGTAATTATTTGGCTTGAAATTTTATCAGATGATGACAGCCTACTGACCGTGCACCAAAGATGTCCCCATAGTCCCTGCTCAGGGAAGATGCCAAGATTCTAGCATATTATGGAAGCAATCTTATTAGAATTGATGTATTTAACTTAAAACAGTCTTAGTTTAAATACTGAAGAGCTTCAAGTTCCTTTCACAACTGGCCCAAGAAACATTTACTCATCAATCTGTGACAGTGTTACTGCTTTACTCAGATGTTACATTTTAATGACACTGCTTCAAATCCCAAATTCTCTGCTGGAAGAAAGAAGAAGCAGTGCTTTTCCTTCTCTCAGTAGACCTTTCAGACTGTCCCTCTGATTTTTGATATCTGTAGCTAAATTTCCCCCAGAGCATCTGAATGAAACTCAGATTTCTGTCAGCTTACTGACAAGATACAGCATTTTGAACAAAGGCAGGACAACAGCTACGTCATTGAAAGCACTCAGAAGAGTTTCACCTGCAGTCTCACCTGCTTGGTATTTTAGAATTGGGACTAGAACCCTGTTTTGTTTGCCCTCACCCAAAAGAGTCTATCTATACTGCCAAGAGCACTCATTAACAAAAGTTTACAGTGACCTGGTTTCACATGAACGTCTAGAGTGGAATTAGAGCAGGAAAAAGAGATGAACAGAGAAGCATCACACAAGAATTATGCTCTACTAGAAAAGCATTCCAAGTGCTATCTGTCTACAGAAATTCATATGGAAGAAACTTTTCCATCTCTGCCTTGTCAGCTAGCAGGAAAGAAAAACTGTGTAGAAAATTAGTAAAATTTAAACTAAGCATTCTACATATCCCCCACTACACTTTCACCACAGCATGAACAGAAACAACAAAAAATCCACATTTAGTATTTTTAAACATCGATCATTATAATCAATTTATCAAGATGAATGAAATACCTTGTACATCTCTGCTTCAATTTGTTGATGAACACCTACAAAACTCTTCTTAACTTGCTGCTTATCTTTGATCATCATTGTAAGCCTGTGCAAGGGCCCAGAGTTAAGATCCTCTGCATGTGTCTTCATTATTTTGCTCAGCTGTTCTGTTTGTTGTACCACAAGCAACCAAGACTGTAAAAAAATCAGAACAAAAAGCACTTACTTATGTCAGCTCACAAATAACCAAACAATTAATAAGAACTGTGGGAAAAGATGCATCATTGTTTAAAAAAAAAAATCAGTAAAAGAACTCATTTTAAGCTTACCCAAATACATTTGAGATCCTTCTGCAACAGCAGAATCATGCCTCAATTGTACTCATAAAATTATAAAAATACAGCATTGAATGTTCACCCTTCAGCACTGACCTAGTATTTCTGAACATCAAAGAAAGCACTGCAGCCTTACTTTTTCTTAAATACACACCCAACAAGCCTGAGAATCACATTCCCATGTCCTTTGTCCTGCAGTTTTCCCCCACAGCTGCTCTGCCCAAGCTGGCTTCCAGCTTTTTCTCAATACCTGACAGCAACATGCCTTTGAGGGGTGGTGGTTTAAGGGTTCACCCTTACAGCAGCTGCTTCACACAGCAGCATCACTCAGGCCACCAAAGCACAGACATAACACTCATCTGTCCCTGTGTCCCACATCCTTCACTACCATTTCTTTAACAGCTTCCTTAGGCATTCTGTGTGGCTTGGAATACAGATACACATCTACACATATCACAGACACAAATGTGAAATTGAACTTCAGTTCAAATAAAAGATTTGGTTACCCTCAAGATTGCTGTCACACACTGGACTCCTTAAAGGTAACTCCCTGACAATGAATGCTGTGCTATAGCTAAGATTTGAGAGTGAATTACAGAATTATGAAGTTTTAAAGACAGCTAGCATGTGATTTTTATTGGCATTTATCTTACTCTTACAAGAGTAATCAGTCAGAGATAAAACAGAAATCAGTCCGAGATAAAAACTTTAGAAAATTAGTTTGTTGGCTTTGGGGTTTCTTTATATCCTTTATACAAACATATACACCTAATATTTCCATCTCTACATGACAATGCTGCAACAGAAAGTGGATTCTAGAAAAAAAAAAACCAATTGACTCCCCTCTGTATTGGACTATCTTTAACATTTCCTCCAGTTTGCAAATATCCCACAGACTGGCACAGAGCTATTCAGACTGCTTAAAGTGTGCTGTTATAAAATGTCAAGGCCTAAAGCTTCCCTGCTATGGCTGGAGACCATTTCAGAAGCCTACTGCAAAGCTGCATAGGACAAACCAGTACTGAACACTTGTGTGAGGAGACTGGGCCTTTGTAGGTACAGAAGAGCTCATAAAAGTGCTCTCACAGGTGAAAATGTGGTCAAGAGCTACCCATTTTCCAAAAGGCTGATTTATTACTGATGAGACAACTACTGTTTTAATCCCAAAAAATCACACCAAAAGCATTTTTCAACAGTACAGGTGTTCTAAGGAAATGCTTAGTTTACAATTCACAAAATGAGCTTAAATAAGCCAGAAACATAGCAATTACTTCCCTTTCTATTTAAAAAACAATCATTTGCATATTTCCCTCTTCTTCACATCACTCTTTCCACCAGGAAAAGATGAAAGCTATGTTTCCATAAGGAAATAGAAGTAAAGCAGGATTTCTGTGCTTTGTATGATTATATTTTATTATCCTAAATTAGGAGAAGGTAAAGAGAAAACACTACAATAGAGATTTATATGGGATAAAAAGCTGGGTGGGAACAGCAGAAAAGGCAGAGTATTTCCTTCCACAAAAAATGACCACAATCCAAAAAATGCAGTAAAATACATTATTGTTTGGTCTAACACTGTTTTTCAGACATACACACACACAAAAGAGCAGTCTGGAAGCTCTTAAAAACACCTCTTTTCTAGCATTAGCAGTTGCTGCTACTACACCTTCCAGCAAGTTTGTTGCCTCCACATGAAAAAAAAAGATGACAGATTTTCCCAAACACCATTTCTCTCTAAGTGCTCATTTTTACTGTACACTTAGAGATCAAAGCAAAACTAAGCAAACATCCACAACAACAAAACCAAACAAACAAAGCCCATGAAAAATTAAACAGCTTGCTATTGGGTTTTAATGCCACAAAATGCCAAATAATACCACAATACCAAACACGTATCAGAAGATATAAGAAATTTCTTACATCTTAGAAGATGTAAGAAACTAGACTCATGTCCTATAATATCTGCATCATTCTTTGGTTCTGTAGAATGTCAGGAAGAGAGAAAAAAAGTAACACAAAAGAGGAAAATAAATTCAAATGAGATTAGCAAATAAATCAATAATTCAGACTTTTCAACTGCCAAAACCAGTAAGATGTATCACTACACAACTTCAAAATCCAAGGTGTCAGTGAAATTTAATGCAAGCCCATACAAAAGATCTGCCAGCCCATATGAATATTTTTGCTGTTATATAAAAACACAGGTATCAGAGATGCGACTGAGTGAAAACTTACACCTCCTTAAGAGAAAAAAAGGGAATGAAAATGATGCTGAAGGACAATTTGAGTGCCTCTGTTCAAAACAAGATTTCAAAATGTGGCATGCACGCCTCTTTTCAAGTCAGAAAGAACATGGCTTAAGCAAGAGCTCCAGATTTTTTTAATTTATCTGCTCACAAGTAAGTGCTCATGTTATTAACATGAACTGTCCTAGACTGAGATACCTATATGAAGGTTAATGGCTGTTTATACATTACAATGCTAAATACTCTGTGCCAACGAAAAAAAAAAAAAAGGGCAATATTTCAATTTACAGGGCAAGAATTATTGTGGGGGAGGGAAGCAACAACAGAACATGTTATATATAAACAGTGCACAGTTCAGCAGCAGCCCAGCTACAGCAGCACAGCTTTCAAGTCACACACAGCCCCTTTAACCCTGTATCCATCCATCCATCCATCCATCCATCCAAGGCTCAGTCCTGTTCCTAATGCTACACCACAGCCACTGTCCAAGCAGCCACGCCCTAAGCCCAAAACATAAAAACTGCTTTGTGTAGAATTTAACCTGACCCAGAAAGGGTGTTTTCCTGCAGAGAGAAAATGAGGATTCATGCCAGACTGAAGGCACTGTGTAATCACTGCTACAGAACCAGGGCCAAGAACTGAATAAGCCATCAAAACAGAATAGTCATCTCGTGTTAGTAGAGTATCCAGGTCCAGAGCAAAACTTTCAAACAGGTAATAAAGGAAGTTTGCTTCATCATAACATTTATTTGGACTTGCTCTCAATCTGAAAACCAGTACTTTGGAGGACAGCCTCACCTTTTTAAAAAGTCAACACAGTTATTTTAAACAGAATACAAAATAACCTCACAATTACCAAAAACATCTTGAATTAATGTTTTGTTTTTACAACCCATGCTGCAGTGTGAGTAACAGCTGGAATGCTAGTCTTTGCCTTGGTTTCCTGGCATTTTTCTATTTCTGTCACCAGTTCTACACAACCTAAACAATAGTTCCTATCTTAAAAGAAAAGCTTACTATAGCACACTTGATTTTCAAAGCACTGAAAGTAGCAGGATCAACCCACTTATGTAAAATACTGGATTTCAAAAATCAGGATTGATTCTCATTCAGTTAATTTTTTCAAAGCAAGGCTAGAGTTCAACTTCTGCATATTTCACTGAGAAACTAAAACAATCCATTTTAAATACTTTGGCAACATTCACGCTCAAGAAACTGAATGGATAGGAATCAAACTCAAATCAAAACCACAAAAATAAACCCAGAACCCAAGGATATGCAGGCTTACCTTGGACACATTGCTGATATAATCCAACTGACAAGCGCTCTCTTTATCTACTTGGTTACAGAGGTTCTGTAAAGTGGACGCATATTCTTTATCACTTTTTACTCTCATTACCATAAATTTCTTCACTGTTTCCAACAGTCGTAGTTCCCAGTCTTGCAGTTTTAATAAAGCATCATGAGAATACTTCAGGTCACCTCCAAACCCCATTTTTTAAGGCACTATATACCAGACAGGGGAAAACACAGGCTCTTCACCACATCTGAAAGGAGAACAAGACAGATGAAACAATTATCAAAAGAAAAACTGCTGGTGAGACAAAGAGCAACTATTGACGCCTAAACCCTTAAATAACCTAATCATAAGATTAACCACATACACTTACCTCCTCAGTACAAACTGAAAGGAGGCTCAGAGCACTGTTTTGAACAACAAACTCTGACTGGAAAAGATTTCAGCCTCAGAACTGCTCTCCAGTTTCCATTTCTGCAAAAACGTCCCTCCCTAGCTTAAAGAACAGTATGAAAGAAAACATAACAGCATCTAAGACAAACACTAAAGACCAATCTACATATTTAACCAAATAAGTACAGCTAACAATATCTCCAGACCAGCTGCCAACTGCAATTTTCTACTCTTGTAGACCTGAAACATTTCTCATGTTTACTGTCCCAAGAACACAGAAAAATCCAAATAAAACACCAGCTCTCAGGCACTGCATCTGTGGGAAATTGGTAAATATTTAGAATCTCGTTTGCTCCTAAAACCCTGTGTTAACAGGCCATTAAACCTGTAGGTTCAACCTCTCAAAAAACAGAAAATACCCCAAAGCAGGTTTCCCATCCAACCATACACTGGTCCCCCAGGTCAGAGTTCTCTAGTTCACACCATTTTACTCTAGGACAGTCCAGTCTTATTGTACCAAATTGACATAAAGTAAAATTGATAAACAGATAAAATATGCTGCCTTATATAGTGTAATACTGAAATACTGCAGCAGAACAAAGGTCAAAGACACATTGCTAGAGTTAGCTCTGCAATACCTGCATCTGATGCTGATAAACATACAGTTACACATTGTGGAAGAGCTGAAACCACACAAAGAAGTAATTCTCACACACTCTTGCACAAGTTTCATAATGTGGGCTGAACCCTTTTTCTGTGTAGGCACCAACTACCTGTTCCTATAGTAATCAGGTTCAACTAAGTAAGACAAACTTATATAAACTGCAACCCTTATGCCTGGACTGCAGTGCAGCCACAGCCTGCATTCTGCCTATTCATTAATTCCTGCACTACAGCAAAGTCTTTGTTCTTTTCAACACAGAAACACCAATTTCTTCACAGGCTTTACACATTACCAATAAATTAGCAGTGTTCTAAAAACATCAACAAATTTATCTTTCTAGCAGACTATTGAGAGAAGTAGGACTAATGTTCTTATTTTATGTTAAGAACTGCACAACATTTCTGAAGATTTTGCAAATCAGAACCTCAAGCAGCCTCTGAAATTAGCATCATGTACTACGTGTTTATTCTCAGAATACAAACCATGCTACATAACAAAACAAAGATCCAATAAAAAAAATTAGAAAGTGCCACATTACTATGTATCTACACAATACAGACAAGTCAAGGCTATATGAGTAACCACCTTTAAGCTTTCATAAGTTCTTTAATTTGAGGCTGTGTATTTTAGTCAGAATTATTCCTGATTCAGTCATACACATCAACAGTAAATAGTTTATGCTGCTGTGTTTATGAACTATGTCATTATTACTAGCATTAATTAAAATACTTCCACAGTTAAAATTCAAGAACACTCTTGCAGAACCACAAACTCTTTAGTAATATGAACAAAAGAAAAAAATCTTAAAGCCACTTTTTATTAACATGGATAAACTTGCACTAGGGAATTTTTGATGTCTTTTAGATCTAGATCCACTTTATGACTTTTCATTTTTCTCCTACCACATTTTAGCATGTTACCTAACTCTCCTAGCACAAAAGCCATGAGAAAAGATAGTATCCCTGTTTTCTTACATCCAGATTCAAAAGAGATGGGAACTGAATCTCACAGTGAAGTCTGGCCTTGTTTTATGAGTAAAGTAATGGTGTGCTTACTTTTACCCAAGCCTCTGTTTTTTACTGAGAGAGGCACTATGGCAAGGGAATGAGGAAATATCCTCAGCGTGTCATTTTTCACTCTGCTTCTAGTGACTTACAAAGGAGCAGTAGGATTACAAAAATCAATAGAACAAAAGACACAATATCTCACTCCAGCCTGTTAAATTGCTCTTCACAAAGCAGTAATCAGACTTTTTCCAATTCCACTATTAGATGCCTGGACTGGCAAAAACTGTACACACACTGGACTCCAATCTTTGTTATAAATTATTCCTTTTACAGTGACAGAAACAGCACAGCAAAAAATTGTTTTGCAAAAGTGATAAAATTCTGATTTACTAAAACTAACAAACATAAAGACTCAGAATTGATGATTCCCAAATGGGTAAGTCAGCTGCCGTGTAACTTCCATGTAAATTAAGAAAATGTTCAATTGAGACATCCAGCCAAATTCAAGTGCTTTACTGTGGAGGCAAGGAAGTGGTGAAGTATTCAAGACCTAAGCCACTTAACTAAGCTTAAGCTTTGATATGCCAAAAACCAATTCTGTCACTTAAAACCACTTCTGATTTTTTAGTGGTTTCTAATAGTTTTAAATAACTGAAAACAGTACACACCATACAATCAATAATTTGAAGTCAGAACCATAAGATTTACCAAACACACGAACATACAATCTGATTTTCAAATACCCTTAAAAAACCCAAGCACGGTGTTCAAAAAGTATCTGGCACTAATGGAGACAGGTATTTTTCCAAGATTGGTATCTCCCTTCTCAGTGACCACAAATGAGATGACAGCTGCCCTGCAGGTTCAGACAAATACAACAGAGTATTTCAGTCAGAAGGGACCTACAGCCCCGTGTCTCCAACCATGGCACCAGAAGATGTCCAAAAACAGCAAACCAGCTGGGCATGATTCACAGTGTGATCCTTCTTCTGCTTCCCCACACTCACAGCTACTCTATTACAGACTACTAATATTCCCATATTTTTGGGCTTTACCATACAACATTACACTACTGGCACTGAAAGACAAAGATCTCCAGACGGATTTTGCAATCACAGATTGCTGGCAAAATGGAGATATCAGCAAAACCAGCAAAACCTGAACCCAGAAAAAATTTAATGTGAAACTAGTGTGAGATATGGCGAGTTTGAGACACAAACATACCTTCTCTCTAATGTTCAAAAGATGAAAATACAGTGTGAGACCTATTTGGGGGTGGGGAATTCTCAAAAAAACATGGGAGAGTATTTTATCTTAACAGAAAAAACAGAGATACCCATGAGGTTTATCTTTTTCCACAAGTGAACAAAACCTGCATCATTTGACATGCAAGTGAAGTTTCAAACAGAATTCTAGCACATTTTGTATAAGCAATAAAATACCACTACCACCAAATAAGACAGATGAGTTTCAGCTATTTTTTGTCTATTTTGAAATTTAGGACAGATATAGACATACAGACATAGATACAGATGGCTAAGAAAACTAGTGTACATGTAAATTAGTAAAAAAAAAAATTGTTAAGCTTAGGAGTAAAATATGCCTCACAGTCAATTCCAAAAAAGTAGGACTTACTTTCTTTATAGTGTTATGCTCAAAACAATGAACTAATCACTCACAGGAAGTACACATTGAATGTACACTTAATAATATAGTGTGAATGAGCAACCAGATCTCAAACTGTTCTAAATTTACGCAGAGTTACCAAAGACAATTTAAATTTCCTCTCAACCACCAACACAGTCAGATTCTAAACAAATCAATGTTAAATTTTCTCAGCCTAACAGCGAGAAACTTCAATGCTAGTCACATAATCCTTCAGTGTTGTAACACTCCCCTCAGGAAATAAAGCCAGTATTCCAGTTAGTCATCTTCCTGGATTCCAGCAGCAACTCTGAAGAAAGTAGTTTGCATAACCAATGTACATATAATTTAAAGATTGCAATCTGTCTGTGACACATTAAAGTGGCCGTGCTGTGTCAGACCAAAGGTCCTGTGTCTGACACTGACTGAAATCAAATGAGCAAGGAAGAACAGAGCATGCACAATGCAACACTTTTCACAAAATGCTCTCCTACACTTGTAACAATTGGTGCCTTCTGCTACATATTGCCATCAATTATATCCAAGGTTGTGAATGATAATCTTAAAATAATGATGGATCTACATGCATCAGCTGGAACTTGTGGTTTCACAGAACCAGTGACAAGGTAAGCAACTAAAAAACTACAAACCCAGAAAGCACACCTGGCCCCCAATTAAATTTGGAATAGGAAAGCACATCACAGATCTGAGTTCTCTCAATCATCATATGCTATGAATTTAGATTTCTCCTAAATCTGATGGGCTCCAAATCACAGAGAATACAGAATGTCTTTTACTTTGCAAACACTTTCTACAAACATTAAAAGATGTCAAAACCAGAAAAGCAAGAGGATTTGGATTCAGGAGGCAAATTCTCAAAATCAAGGCTGAACTAGAAGAATTTTTACAATAGATGAACAATTTTTTAGACTTTCCTATTTAATTTCTCAATGTGAGGCTTACAGTAGTTATATTCCATTAAAACAATGAAATAAATCATCCTTAAACAAAAATTAGACAGTCAAACAATTCACATTGCTGTTAGTGTAGGATCCACTCCTGGAATGCACATGACCATGAAACACAAGACATGCATTACCTACCATTTGTTTACACTAATCACATATCCATAAGACCATCTTTGTATGCATAGATATGATGTATATAACATAAACTAGTAAAACTGATCCTTCTGCAGAGGTTTTACCAACAATAAATATCCGAAGTGATAATACAAGTCAGCCTGATTATTTCAAAGCTGATTTGAAATGCAGGTCCACTCAAAGCAAAGCAGGCAGCTAATTTTCAGGAAGGCTTTTCTGCAAAGTATAGCTTATCTCACATACCTTAAAAGTTTTCCTTCAGAAATGTCCTTTAGTACAGGTTTCCTATGTCAGCAGCTACTTCACCTACTGAAATATACTTTTTTTTTTTCTTTTCCGGGGACTCTGTGAAAGAAAAACATATAAAACTTCTTTTTACTATTCTCAGCATTTTCAAATATATTGCAAAACTCAAACATAGGTAAGTTGCCCTGCATTTTCAGATTATTACCAGAAGCCAGCTGCTTTTTTTTTTTTTTTTAAGAAAAAAGACAGTTCAACTAAAAAAAAAAGAGCAGATTTCTCAAATGACTGCTAGTATTAGTATGTTACCACTTCATAGACATAATTTTGAGTAAAGAAATAATTTTGCTTCTACACATGTAAGAGAAGATTTTTTTTTTAAGTTCTTGGAATTTCTTATGACAAGTGTATTGTAGCTGAAAAATTGCCTTTGGTAAAACAGAAGCAGAAACCCATTAACAAGGTAAATGAAAACATGGAAGGCCAAAGTTTGCTATATGAAAGACCAAGTTAGTAGTGTTATTTTCATAAAAGTGGAAGAAAAGAAGTGGTAACAAGAGAAAGGAACCACTCAAGACACTGGCTCTAACTAATACCTAGAAAAGTAAGAGATCAGGAAGTTAGGATAACTAGCAGGACCAAAATTTCAAGTTGTAACTCTAGACTGCAATTTCAAACTGATACAGATTGGTTTTGAGGGTTTACATTAAAAAAAAAAAAAAAGTATACTGAATTTTAAAAATGGTAAGGAACAAACTTTGGACTCAGCTTAAAAGTGCAAGGTATACTGTATAATCTGTGCTTGTGTGCACTCAGTCTCACGCTAGAATGTCCAACTTCAGATGAGACATTCCATAACAGTTTAGCAATGCCCTCTTAGGAAAAAACACATAAAACAAAACTGAAAGAAAGACACTGTGTAGGGGTGAAGAAAGCGAAACTATTTTCCAAATCTCCATTATTTAAAACAAAGCACTGATCACAGACACATTTACAAAATCTTGCAAGAGACAGTCTTAGCTCACATTCAAGCTGGCATTATTTAGTACTCCCTTCTGGTTACTTAGTGACATTCGAGAAACAAAAGACTGCCTAATATAAATACAAAACTTCTATTTTCCATGACCAAAAATAGACAAGACCAAGTGATGCTAAGATTCAGGCACTGCAAAAGAACAGCAGCTATGCAAGCAGATATGAAAGGAGAGAAAAAAAATGGAGGCAGTTACAAGCATTATAAAATTTGTAACGTTTCTAAAAAATGGGTATAAAATCATCTGTTCCAAAGCCCAAAAGAAAGTCTCCACTAGCAAAAAAGTACAAGCAGGAGCAAAAGATCAGAGTAAATCTGGCTCATCCTTCTAACACAAATACGAACTGGATGGACAGGAACACAAGTCCTAATCTCCATTCAAATGGGAGTCGTGGAAGTGGAACAAACATCACCACCAGTACCTTCAAGTTCCAAGCAGATGTTAAGAATTGCATGTGGTAAAATGCAGCCTTTAAAAAAAATCCATTTATCAAATGAAACAACACAGAGTGGAGCCACTGCAACACAAAAACATTCTGTCTTCTGCTCCCTGAACACAAACAACAAACATACCTTTTTTTTTCTTTTTAAAGAACTACTCTACCACATATTTTAGAGTGCAGAATTTTGCCAGTATGAAAATTAAATGCAAACCCAACTTTTCTTTAGAATTCCAGTTACTGTTGACTTTTTACCTATGTGCATCTTTTTCATCTGCATACAGGTCATTAGTAGAACTTAAAGCTCCTAATGCAAGTCCAATACAGGTCTAATTGATACTCATACACTAGCTAGTACATGGAAGCATAATAAAAACTTTCCAGTGAATTGCACAGCCATCTGTCAAAGGGCAATAAAATCTCACAAAATTCCCACTGCTATTTCTGAGCACAAACATAGCAGAATCTGATAGTTACAAACATCTTGCTACTCAATGCAATAATTCACTAGCTAATGAAGGTATAAAAGACAAATTTATAAGAAAATAAAGACAGAACAGAAAACCTAGATGACCTGTTGTTTTCTGAAATACTACCAAGACAGTTAAGGTCAATCCCCAAATCAGATCCTCTTTAAAATTAGGACATATAAGGCATTTTCTAAAAATGAAGCATCCAAGAAGTAATTTAAAATATCAAATTAATAGTAAGAATTCACCAGAGTCAGATGCTATTGAGCCATTGAAGCATCAGCTATCAAATTTCCAAATTATTAATTCTGCAAAAACTTAGGCTTAAGGTCAGCCAAGCAAAGAAGAATCAAGAGTGGAAAATAAATCAAACTTTTTCAGATGTAACAAGGCAATCAAAAGAAGCACAACCAGTCTGACTCTGATAGTGCACAAGGTAGTTAAAACCATGCCTAAGAATCAGTACACTAGAATAATTTAAAAAAAAATAAATTAAAAAATAAAATTTAAAAACCAAACAAACAAACAACCACAAAAAAACAACACCAACAACCAAAAAACCCCACCAGCTTTTACAGAGCAAAATCATGTTTCATAACTTGAAGAATTCTGTGAAGGCATTGGGGATCCTGTGGGAAAAGGTGTTGGAAATGGGAAGTGTCTGATGACATCTGATAGGAAGCTACTAGAGAACTGAAGACCTTGCAGGGTAAGATGTAAGAGACAAAGATTGACAGACATTGGGAGCTCAAAGGCCTCACCATAACCTGTGTCAGGACTTGGGCTGCTCTTCAGAAAGGTTACCTGCCCGTATGTCATTACAAAAGCATCTGTGCTTGATACAAAATTATCATGATTTATCAAAACCGACAGATGATTACAAAACTCACAAAACCTCAGAGCACTAAGCAGCAAGCACAGGAAACAGCAGATGAAGTCATGTCAATAAATGCAACATAATACACATAAAACCAGAAAAAGCTGCAGTAGCCTCTGAACACACGCTCCCAAAAACATTCAATGCTTTCCAGCAGTCAGGTTAGAAACCATCCAGAATATTTTCTATTTTTTAATGAGGAGAAGGGAAAACATGAAATGTTCTTATGCTGCTGATACATTGGTGGCATTCCTCTATGTTCCAGCTCTTCCAGCTCATGAAAAACATAAAGGAAAAAAAAAGACATAGATAACACTGATCATAGCGTGGAGCAGCTTACACACAGAGAAAAGAGAATTTTTAGCTCACAAAGCAGTTAAGAATGACAGGTTTAAGATCAAAGTATACCAAAATAAAAGAACATTATAGCACAAAGAGATATGGTATGTCAGATGCCTGAAGTGTTTTCCAGAAGAACTTGAGAATATCAATTGAAATTTTTAAGAAGTTGCTCTTACGTCCTTCTTTGCCCAGTAAATAATTAAATGAGATAATTCAATGCCTAAAGACATTTCTGAGACCATGAAATAAAGAAGTACAAAATTATTACAAAAATTCATTAAAAAAAATAGATCTGTAGAACAGCATGAGTTCCATCTCAAGATGTCTCTGAACTGTAGAAGCAGAACAGGAACTATTACTCTACATTTATGCCAACAGCCCCTTCTTATCTGACAGTAGAAATTACTGAGCTACATGGTCATGTACAAACATCCTCAAAAAGTACACTCTCATTCTCCCATCCCTGCACCTGTAGGAAGACCACATATTCCTCAGCAGTTCCTGCAGCTGTGAGGTTATTAAAAAATATTAAAAATAAATGCAAATGGCTCCATCAAAGAATAGGATTTACACTTATCAGTAGCAAAAAAAAAAAAAAAAAAAAAAAAAAAAAAAAAAAAAAGAAAAGGCAAAACAGATAAAAGCCCAAAAACACAGTTCCCAGATTCTCTGCCTAGAATCAGAAGACACAATTCTAATTTTTTCTATCTTTCATTTTAAACCATTTTCTAAACCACTGCTACCCTCTAAAACCCCTGCAATTAGTCTCCATCTGACATAAGAAGTCAGAAGCTGAAAGAGTGGGGTACTGTAGGACCAACCAACTCTGACAAGAACAGAGAGGTTAGCAGAAGTTACTTTCAAGCTCCTCACCCAAGGGCTTGCCCTCTTCCTAACGACTTAATAATACATCCTTATCTGTTCATTATCCAAAAATTCATGCTCTTTTTCTAGAGAACTTCACCTTCCCCCAGCACACATCCATTCTGTCCAGCCTACAACCAGCACACGAGCTTTCATATTCACTGACCCCTACTTCCTTCCAGGTGACATCTCCCATTTGCCAGGGCAATTCTGAACAGTAACCTCATTCTCCACCACACCTTCAGCTGTTTGCTACTTCCCATGGCCTGGTACCTTTCTCAGCATGTTCTTTATCATCTCAGACCTTCTGTAAGAATGGGCAAAGGGTAGAGTTGACATTTGCTGGTCATGCAGTGCTTTTTCGGTGCAGTTTTGTTTCCACCCTGCAGAAGTTTCTACCTCACAGCCACAGCTAAATAGCAAGACCAAATCTCACCAGGCAGAAAAACAAGAAGGTGAAGAAGGCAGATACAGGTTAGGAGGAAAAGGGCTAGTCTAGCTGACACAAGTCACATCCTGCCACTAATACTTCAAGACTCTTCTGTTTGGTTAACTCTGAGAAGTGACAAAATAAGCCACACGCCCTTCTTTTACTTTCAAAGGTAAACATGCCTAATTTCTTGTTACCTTTCATGTGTTTACAAGGAAAAAAAAGCATTCCCTCCTCTATTTTGAATTACACTATCTCTAAATTCAGCTCCAGGACTCAAGGAAAGGCAAAGAAAAGCATGGCCTCAATAGAGAGTTCCTGACCAACAGATTTTCACTGAACTCTCAATTCTGCAGTGTTGAAACATGTATCTCCACACTAGATCCTAAAAGAAAAATGGATTGAGCAAGATAAGGCTGCTAAAAGTGACTACTGCAGGGCAGGTACCAGCCCACCTGTGCATCTCCAGCCCTGTTAACCAATTCTACCAGCTAGAGAAGGACTGTTCAGAATTAGGAAGAAATACATAACGTTAAAATGTCCAAAAATTGGCCACAAATTGAAAACCCAATAAAAAAATACATCACTGACTTGAGCTCATCTAAATTGTGTATTATATAGTGTAGTAAAGAAAATTCTGAGCAAAAAAGAGCAGCTAAAGAAAACTGAACTATTGTATTTCCAAGAGATTTCTTGTCTTAGATGACTAGTGATGGTAAAAACAACTTCTAGAAAAAGTCAATACTGAAATTAAAAAGTACCGTCTTGACTAAAGTTATTCTAAGCACCGTTAACTTATTCCTTTGCTGATTTCTCTTAGATATTTAGATTTCAATTAGGTACCAAGTTCTTTACTCTGAAGGTAGGAAACAGCCATCCTTTTTTGAAAAAATACCCCAAACCCCTGAAAGTAGTGTTTCACATCTTGATATCCATCTGTCTCAAGATGAATACAGGGCAAGTCGGAACCAGCACAGAGTTAAAGGAATTAATGCATAAAACCTCCATGCAAACTCTCAGTCCCAGTGCTGCTTATGCAAGCATTTCTTCAGGGGAAAAGGACTGAAGAATACTCCTACTGAGGGTCTCTCATCACCACAAGGCTACACCTAAGACTCCTCCTGAAGACTTCAGGTCCCAGAATTCATCTGCCTGCTGCACATTTCAGCTTGGAAATCCAGCATACCACTAGAAGCTTCTCCCAGCAGCACTGTCTTAGCTCTCAAGATTTAAGAACAGCCATAGAAAAAGATAAATCCACAGGATGTGAAACACTTTAAAACTTTTAAGCAGCGTTTAATTTCTTCCTACGGCCCAGTATCAGCCAGAGTGTCTCACTTCACACAAAATAATTGGATAACAAATCTGCCATTAGTCTGTAATATATTACAATAGTGGTCTCCTCTGGAGAAACATAATCTAGTTCCCAGTATTTATTGCTCTTTGGAAAGAAGCTGAAGGAGCAATCAGAAGGTTTTTCTTCTTCTTTCCTCCTTCATTAAACTAATTACATTCTTCTAGTCCATTAAATCCTCTACTTAGTTAACTCACTGTTCATTCAGTCTTCTTGAAGTCACTCATTTCCTTGGCATCATTGTACCACATTTTATAGTGGTAGTTTGATCACACAGCATTTTGTACAGAAAACACTGGCCATCAGGAGCACAGGTCCCTGAGAGAGTTCTGTCTCTTCCCAGCTGCTGATATTCCAGGCTGTTGCACTGCAGGAAATGTCACATACCCTGTGGTTCAGTGAAAGGTGTTGCCCCAAGCCTTTGTTTGCTGCTCCTAAACTGAATGACCGTTCCTTCCCACACTCCATATCCTAAAAGATACCGTGATAACTCTCTGTGTTAAATGGGACACTCTCACCAGAAGTGCAGATGACTGAACTATGCATTTGTACCTTCTTACACGCTTTAAATGTATAACAAATTTTAATACACACATTCTACAAATGTATATCAAAATATATGATGAAACCTACATATTCTTTTCTTAGTTCCAGTCACTTTTGTTTGGGTCTCATTAGCCATCCTAATTATAAAGAAGACTCCTTCTGAAGGATATTATTTTCATTTGAAAATGTATGAGGTTTAATTAATGGATGCTACTACAAACAGGAAAAAGTGTTTAATCTTCCAGGTGTCTGGACAAGTGGTCCTGAAGTGCATGAAAGCTTATGCTCTTCACATAGAAATTTATTAGCATAAATAAGAATCAGACTATCTGATCTTTATTGCAATAGATTATTATTTCATATCCAGTCTCTCCTTCTGCCTCTCAAAACTACTTTTTTCCAGAAACTATACCAGGCAGCCAATCTTTCATTTAAAAGGACAATATTCTTCATAACATAGCATCACTCAGAAACAAGTTAGAGATGACAATAATGTTGTACTGTAGACAAGGGTTATTTAACTTCCTCAGAATTCTTGCCTTACTGTACTCTGAGACAGCTAAAAGGAATTTGACTGCATCTCTAAACCTGAAATCCCAACTTAATCTGAAAAAAAATCTGTAGAGGGACACAAGCCACGCTATTGTAATGCTCAAATGTTGGCAAACATCTGCTTAATCAAACCTTTGGAAATGGCAGCACCTCACAAGACTGAGCACACCCACACTGCTAATCTCTACATCCCCACTTAGGCTCCCCAAGCCTGGATGTGGTGACTTTGGTCATGAAACACTAGAGCACATGAAATCACCATGTCACAGTCCATTGGACAGATTTTTGCACTGCAAGCTTCCTAGGAACATGAAGCCTTGGGACACAAGGCATACAGGGTCAGGATACTTCCTGAAATCTGCTCTGCAAAGGGCACAAATCTGCTGCAATGAGCTTCCATATTCTGGCTGAAGCTGAGCCTGAAGAAAACTCCCATGAGCCGTGGGCTGGCTTCCTTTCAGAAGGTACCACCTGGTTCCAGAAAAGCAGAGCTAGAAGGCATTCAGCAGGGAAAACTAAGAGACCATGGAGGAACACAAGAACTGACTCAAACTGAGATTTTGACCTCCATAAGAATGGCATATAATTACCTACTCATATTCAAAAAAAAAAATCATTTAGATAAATCAGATTATCTGGATGCCAATTAAATTCATTAAAACAGTAGCTTCAAATTTACCTAACACATTCACTGATGAGAGATTTTGCACTCCAATTTTAACATTCACCTAATCCAAAAGGCAGAATGGGTATTACATAACTTTAAGAGACCCTATAGAACTGTTTGATTTTTCAGATGCACACTTCCACTACCAACTTTTCTTCTGTATTTGGTGAATCAGGCATTTCCTTTTATCTGATGAACTTCAGTTTATCAACCATATCATGGAAATTTCAGAAAAGTTGGGAGAAAACACAGCATTCACAGCATTGACATGCAACAAATATACCTAAAATAAACAAGGATGTGTTTTTCTGATTCCATGTTTTTTTATTTTTTCATCAGTGAAAAGCTGCTGCAAAGTTGTATGATTTTTATTACCACTGCAATTCTCACATTTTGCTGATAGTTTTAAAAATATCATTTTACAATGCTTAAGCTCTCACATTTTTGAACTTAACCACTTTGCCTGACTGTACCCCTTATCTGTACCTCCTGAAACTTAGGAGTAAAAATGCTGTGGGTTATTATTTTACACTCATGAACATTTCAAAGCAGAAGCCACAACTAGGAAGTCAGATGCTGTCTGAAAGACACATGGAACATAGAAAGGAAGCTTTAGCATAATTCTAAAAAGCTGTACTTGAGCAGACACAACAGCAATAGAGTACAGTGATCATATTTTAACAAAGTTATGCAATGTAACAGCAGATTAAAAAAGCTTTATGTATTCAATACTCAGGATTTATCCTATGATGCTACTCCTACTTGTTTATAGGTTTACCAAAGGTGAATTTTGTGATTTATGAGTGTAGCAGCCAACAACCTCCACCAGCTGAGCCATTATTAACAGGTCATTTGTCCAAGTATTAAAGCACCAAATATTCAATAAAATAATCTGTGTCTTATTAAATAACCATTAAATCTATGTCTTTTCCAGCTCTCTATTAAGAGAGAAAACAACTTATAACTGCCACTCTCAATTCAAACAAACAGCAAACATTACAAATGTGAGGACAGACAATGTAAGCTACAATATGCTGTCAATGCATGGAACAGGATTTTCCAAATTTTCTAAAGCAAAAAGTTAGGCATAGACAGAACTGCCAAAAAGCAGCAAAGCTGACAAACCAAGTAAGAAATTAAGAGACTCACAAAATGAGGATGCAAACCCAAATTCCACCATCTCTGGAATATGCACTACGTGACTGTGTATTACTTTCACAGTGCTTTTCTCCAGAAATGCCCAACTTGTTTATTAGACGTGATGGGAGTGCTCTGAGTATGATTCAGCACTCTGTCAGAAGGACTCATCTTCACAACTCTTTATGAGGCTTATTGCCATAATTGTGTGTCTCCCATTTTACTAAACAGCCAATTTCAGGGAACAAATGGCTCATAATTAATGGACTTTAACACTGCTCTGGATTTAACTTCTGCTTCTGCCAAGAATGCTTACGTAATATGCAACAATTGACAGACTTTTTGCAGGTTGCCACTACTTAAAAAATAACTAATTTTTCATTAGGTCTTAATAATAGTAATTTAGTTTTATGCTTAAGCTTAATTTCTTATGTCTCAGCTCCACATGCTGAAATAAATCACTTACAGAATCACAGTATGAAAAAAAAGTTGCGAGACACTTAAGATCAAGTAATGACAATTGCAAGAGAGCTACCTGTCTTCAGACCAAGATTTGAATGCCATATAGAAAAATGCCAAATACAGGAGAACCATTAAGTACTTCTCCATTAAGTATTTTTTCACTAGCTCGTAGTAACAGAGGGTTGCAAGTGGACTACAGCATTTTGCTGGCAATATTGTACAGCATCCCTAAAGGGCAGATTAAGAGTATACATGATAGTTCTGTTTCCCCCTCAACAGCTGATAGTTTAATGTGTTTTTCTTACTAGAGAGCTACAACATAGAAAGCTCTCACAGTGTGCAATTAGTGCTGTTACTCCATATTCACCCTGTCAACAACCTGAAGGAATTATTTGGTCCAAGTAGTAACTGTCCCCTCAGCAGAAAATAAGAGCAACCACATCAGAAATCCTAACAAAATACCCTTTTTGCTCAAGGTGCAAGCCCACAGCATAAACAAGATCCTAAAGAGCCAACTAGTACACTCCAAAGATAAGTAATTCTGTCAAACCCGTACATGGGGACAGAAATCTCCTCCTGAACTGCAGTATAGTTATGAGTACAGAAAATTGTCTCTACAAACTGCTATGACACACATCTGAGTATTGTAAGCAAGTTAGTAAGAAACCCAGATATGAAGAGGAAAGTCTGAAATTGTATGTGGTTAAAGCAGCTGGTGCTTTCTCTCAGGTGTTGAAGGCAGTAATGCAAGGGAAGCTGGCTACTATAGAGCAAACAGCAATCTGAAATCCAAAGTAGAATGATGTCACGAGGTACAGTTCACTCATTCAGATTAAAAATAGCATTAGGTCCTAAATTTTTGGGAATTTACTTTTATTGTCAGGGAAACACACAAGAATTTAAAAATTCCCTATTATTCCAGACTCCTTACACCAAACTGAACTCTGCATTTAAACTTGC
The DNA here is from genome assembly GCA_027886175.1 of Phylloscopus collybita. Lineage (NCBI taxonomy): Eukaryota > Metazoa > Chordata > Aves > Passeriformes > Phylloscopidae > Phylloscopus > Phylloscopus collybita. The sequence goes on along the minus strand of JAJNNQ010000086.1, from coordinate 6,043,296 downwards.
AGGAGAAAATAGAAAAGAATTGCAGTAATGGTCACAAATATGATTTCATGCTACAAGTTGACAGCAATCAAAGCCTTCCATCCAATGAAGCTGTTCTACAAGAAAATAAAAATTATAATCCCAAACACAAAAATAAAAGCCATTTTAGAAGGACTCTTGCTGGCTTTTTAAGAATCCTCACCAAAACTTCCTATGTACTGTAGCAGACCATACACACAGCTCTTAAAAGGTCAAACCTTGAAAACAATGAATTTTACTGATTCACTACTGCAAAAGTTTCCAAAATAGACCTTTGCAAATAAATGCTACATTTACCTGACACAAACGTTAAACAGCAGAAACTTTCTGCATATTTTCAGGCACTAAATTTTAAATCATTCAACTCCCTAAAACAATGGTGAATACTCAATAATTCCAAGACTACCTCTTTCATGGAATAAAGCTCTCCACTAAGTTTTTGAAATCCATTTTCACAAGGCAAATACATCAACAGTATAATTAGGCCAGGGCTAAGTGGGCAGTTTTATCTTAGAATAGGAGCATATATGCAGTTTACTTCCTACTGGAATGTATTTAGGCCGCCTTCTCTTCTCTTACTGCTTTGTTTCTCCTACCTGCCAGCCAAAAAAACAAAAACAAAAACAAAAAAAAAAAAAAAAAAAAAAAAAAAAAAAAAAAAAAAAAAAAAAAAAAAAAAAAAAAAAAAAAAAACACCACCAAACAACCCAAAAACCCTTTTCCTTATCCTAGACCTATCTCCCACACACTGCAAAAACAAACAAACAAACAAAACAAAACAAAAGCAACAAAAAAACCCAACCAAACACACCCCATGCCCGGCCCCCCTGGAAAAACCAAACCAAACCAAACCAAAAACTCTCCTCCCTGTGATGACCTCATGCTCCCAGCCTATCTCACTCTGTGGGGCAATTCCAGTCCTGCTGCCAGCTCTCTCTGCCCTCAGCCTGACACGGCAGGCACCTTCCATCCTTCAGGCTGCTGCTTCCCAGCTGAGGGAACACCCAGGACAGGCAGCAAGTGGGGAGCACAGGCCAGGCAGGGATAGGGGGTTTCCCATCCCTGGACAAATTACAGGCCACCAGATGCCCCATTCTTCCATCCCACATAACTTCATAGCACCAAAGCGCCTCTGCTCTCCAGGGCAGGAGGAGTGACACTGAACTCTGAACATTTCAGGTATGGAAATACAGCCCACGTTACCTAACTGGAGTAAGCCTCCCGTAGCCAAACCTTACCTCCCTTTTATGCTCTTAGTTCAATATCACTTATCTAGTAAAGCAAATGTCACCTCTCCTCTCTTAACAAAGGCCTACCTCACCTTTGTGTCACTAAAGTTCTGTGATATCGGAATTGGCCCAGCATCCTTTTCGCACACTGATACATTCTTTCACCTTTTTTTGCCAGTTACGTCTTTAAGCCCTACCAAACAACTCCAGAGGAACTGAAAATTTCTATTCTCTATATTATTTATCACCTTCTCCAGCCTGTCTTGCTTTCAAGTGTCAGAATTATTTCTACATGATCACTTTATACGCTGGCAATCCAAATACCAACTGAGAAAGGACAGTTGTGACATGAAGTTAAAGTTGTAGAAAATCAGGAAATGTGATGGACAATTGAACTTCTGCTCAGCTACTAAGTGACCTTGTACCAGACTTGACCTTCTCCCTCAAACAACAGTCTCCGAACCCCAGCTCTACTGGGGTTAACATTCTATTCATGTGTATTTTAAAGTTGCAACTCTGCTGACAATTTCGGTCAACACATTACAAGGAATTTATAAAATGAGGCAACATACATTGGTCTCACCAACAATAATCATTACTCCAACTCAACCTACAATGTGTCCATCGTTTGCAATTTGCTTTGACTATCAGCAGATGATGTGTGAATGTCCCACTTCCTTGATACTCTCAAAGACTACCACTTACATAAAATACATTGTAGAAGAAATCTCCTTGTTAGGTATTATTAAGCAAGTAAAATTAACTTATTTTAATAAACTTATTTTAATACCCAGTAATTTTTTTTTGGTCAAGAAGCTTCACACATCACTCCTTGTTTTTTTCACACTGCAACTCCTTGAAGGAATCTGCAGTATAATAGAGCAGAGCACCAAAGGCACTTTGACTAGGTCTTTTTCCAAGCAGGGAAAAGTTATTTCATGTACTTCAAAAGCATCGATGCCCTCCTGCAAAGAGAAAATGAGCTGGCTTGTTTAAATTGTCCTACTAAACCCTTGGTGTTCACACAGGATGTGTCACTTCAGATGTTCACACTTCACATGCTCATGCCAAGTCCAACCAAACAGAAACATGAAAATGGATGTTTAATGCCCTTCTGTGTAACCCATCCTCAAACACCATGTATGAGTACACTCGAATAGGAGCATCCAGTACCCGTGGCGATATGAAAATCTCCAACACACAAAGCATTAACATAGACCCGGGAAGCGCCACGGCAGCGGCACTGAGGAGGCCCCAGCATGCAGGCTGCAGCAGCAATGGACAAGTTCGGGCAGCCGCTGTGGTACGGAACTGCCAGGCGGCACCGAGAGGAAGAGAACTCCACGGCACAAGCCGACACCCCCATCCTGCTGCATTGATTGGGAAGCGGGGACGGTCACACACCGCACGGTCCTCCCGTTACTGCCGGCGCTCCCAGCCCGGCCGGAGTCCGGGAGGGATACAAACGAGCCCGGCACGGCCGGACCGGGGCCCGGCACCGCCGGACCGGGGCCCGGCACCGCCGGACCGGGGCCGAACCCGCCCTTTGCCTCCCCCCGCCCGGGCCTCGGCGGCGGCCCCGGGGAGGGGGCGGGATCCGCGCACCCGCCCTGCCCCTGCCCCGCCGGGGCGGAGCCGCCGCCGGGCGAGCGGCGCCTCTGACACCTCCCCGGGGGACGCCGCCGGGACGCGACCGGATGCGGCCGCCGCAGCCGCCCCGGCGGAGCCAACCGCGAGCGGCGCTGGTGCCCGCCCCGCCCGCAGGTAGAGCCGGCGCGGGGCCCGACCGTGCCCCTGTGCCGGCCGGGAGTCCCGGCGCTGCCGGTGTTCCCGGCGCTCTCGGGGGCCCCGGGGCGGGGCGGGGCGGGCGCGGCGCTGGCGGGGAGAGGGCGGCCGGGCCCTGCGCGGGCGCGGCGCGGGCGGGGGGCGCGGGCGGCGCGCGCGAACCGTCCCTACCTGACAAGCCGAGCCCCCTCCGCCGCCGCGCGCGTCACGGGCCCCGCCCGCGCCGCGTGACCCCGCGCGGGCCAATGCGCGCGGCGCCGCCCGCCGCCCCGCCGGCCAATGGCGGCGCGGTCCGCCTCCCGCTGACGCGCTGCGCGAGGGGGAGGGGCCGCGGCGCGCGCTCGCGCTGAGGCCTCCCCGCGCGCCTCTGTCTCCCGGCAACGCTCCCGCTACCCCCTGACACCGGCTCGCGCCGCCACAGCCCCGGGGACAGACCTGGGGACAGACCCGGGGACAGACCTGGGGACAGACCCGGGGACAGACCTGGGGACACAACTGGGGACAATCCTTGGCTATAGCCCTGGGGACAGACCTGGGGACAGACCCGGGGACAGACCTGGGGACAGAACTGGGGACAGAACTGGGGACACACCTGGGGACACACCTGGGGACACACCTGGGGACAGACCTGGGGACACACCTGGGGACAGCCCTGGGGACACACCTGGGGACACACCTGGGGACACACCTGGGGACACACCTGGGGACACACCTGGGGACAGACCTGGGGACACACCTGGGGACACACCTGGGGACACACCTGGGGACAGATCTGGGGACAGACCTGGGTACAGTTCCTGGGGACAGACCCTGGGGACACACCTGGGGACAGACCTGGGGACACTCCTGGGGACAGACCTGGGGACAGCCCTGGGGACAGCCCTGGGGACACACCTGGGGACAGATCTGGGGACAGCCCTGGGGACACACCTGGGGACAGACCTGGGGACACACCTGGGGACACTCCTGGGGACAGCCCTGGGGACACACCTGGGGACAGTTCCTGGGGACAGCCCTGGGGACACACCTGGGGACAGTTCCTGGGGACAGACCTGGGGACACACCTGGGGACAGACCTGGGGACACACCTGGGGACACTCCTGGGGACAGACCTGGGGACACACCTGGGGACACACCTGGGACAGCCCTGGACACAGCCCTGCGGACACTCCTGCGGACACTCCTGCGGACAGCCCCGCGTCCCGCGGGTCCCTGCTGGCCCAGCCCCCGGCAGAGCGGAGCCGTGTGAGGCTCAGCAGGACGCTGGCAGTGCTGCTGGGCACCGCAGTTTCTGTCCCCAGGACTGTCCCGCGGACAGGCGGGCAAGGAGAGCAGAGCAGAGCAGAGCAGAGCAGAGAGAGCCCTGATTTGATGCTTCGGCAGCTCAGCTCCAGAGAGAGGCAGCGAGAAGTGGGAAAAGAGAGGGGTGAAAGAGAGAATTTGGTGTGGAAGAGGGGAAAAAAGGGGGAAGTACAAGGGGCAAAACTTAAAAAGTGGGTGAGGGGAAGAAAGGAAAAAAGAGAAAAGAGAAATGAGGGAGAAAAAGAAAACAAAGGGAAAAGAAGGGGGATGGAAGAAAAAAGGCAAAAGAAGGAGAAAAAATGGCAGGAAGAAGCAAAGGGGGAAAAGTGCTGGGGAAAAGAGGGAATGAAAGAAAAAAGGGAAAAGAAAAAGGTGGAGGAAAAAAAGAAAAAAGAAAGAAAAACAAAACAGAAGGAGAAAAAATCAAGGAAAAAAAAGAGGGAACAAAAGCCATTATTGTGACACTACCTTGATAGGTTTCAGGAAAACCCATCAATATTAAAGCTTTTTATATTGTCTTTTATAACAGATTATGCTCAAAGCAAATAAAAAAATAATCAATTAAATGAAGTGGCAATAACAAACTCTGGTTGCACAATCCGTTTCACAGATACTGAGGAGCCCCTTAACAGTTTAGATTAGACTTACAGGTAAGTTGGTTTTTTGTTTTTGGTTTGGTTTGGTTTTTTTCCTCCCTGAGAGGCTGGTAGTGACTGGTATTTAGGAAAGACCCTAAAAATGGAGATGTGCACAGGGCAGTCATATTCCAATTCATGGCTCCTTTTAGGATCAAAGTGTTTAAAGAGTGCTAATGTAACTTGGCTGTGTGCAGCTTTCTGCTGCTGTTTAAGCCATTCACACCTTTTCTTCCCAAACAGCTTATAGAATTAATTTCCTTTATTTGCCTGTTTATCAAATAAGAAAGAATTACATTCCTTTGTACCTCATTTCTATGCACCTTGAGGTAAATTGAGACCTATATGCAGTTATAAACAAATTTGCATAATACCAAAGGAAAAAAAAAAGCTATTTAGTTGTAGTAGAAAATGGGAATTTGAGATTTTTTACATTTGTAGATTTCCAACTATGTTAGATCTGGGATAAAAATCTTATATGCTAATACTGAATTCGCTGTAAGAAGTCCTCAGTTAGGGGTGTTTTATGACAAATGCTGGTGTGAACAACCTGAGCCAGTCTTGGTTCAGCTATATTCAAACACAGGCTGTTTCGTGGGGCAGGTATCTTGTCAGTCTCATGCCTATGAAAGATTTTTGTCTACAGTTCAGTAGTTTAGCTGGCCTTGAGACCCTTTAGCTTTGTGAAAACTGATAGGCAATGGTATTAGGGTAGAAAAAACCCTTCCTCATTAGTTTTCTGATTAGAAATTTGTTTAAAAATTTATTGAAGAACCTACTTGATTTTTGAGGAAGAAAGGATTCTATATGCTTTTTTATGTAACAGCGTTGGCTTTTTTTCTCCTGAAGCTTTTCATATATTTGTTAAATAAAGATGAAAAAGAGATGTTTCTATACTCATTACAGTCACTGCAGTGTAGTGTAGACATATGCAAAATGTTTTGAAAATCAGTTTGTTAATTTTATACAGAAAGTGCAATTATTGAGTACAAAAAGCTTTAAAAGTTTATGAGCACTAGCAATTAAAATCCAAATTAGCAAATTCATTTTTAAAAGGATCCTCCCTATACCAGTCTTCCAGTTCTTCACATATTCCTTCACTCAGCCCAGTACATATTTCCTTTGCCCTTTTCCTCACAAGCCTGACCCAGGGCTGTCTTGGGTTGTAGAACCAAAAATGTGTATTCTATTTCATCTATTTCAGTTGTTAAAAGCAGTTGGGAGATGTTTTTCTTTATCTCTTGTAACTCCTGGGGCAGGGGGGCAGATGCCTTCTGATAATGGGCCAGCTGTTAAACCAGGTGGGGCAGTGTTTGTTATCTCTGTCACCACCCATCCTCCCTCCAGGGGATCTCTGCTGCTGATGGGCCATGAAGGCTCACCAAGGACATCCACATTCCATTATCCCAGTGGGAGATGCTCCACCCAGTGTGGGGAGCCAACCATTCCTACCTGGATAAAAACTGAGACACAGGAACACCAGGGATCTGGTTCCACCAGATTCCCAGAGGAAGACTGGACCCTTCTCACCATCACTGCGCCCTTTTCTCTCAGGATCATCTCTGCTCCACCAGAACCACCTCTGTCACTCCAGGAGGACTCACTGTGGGCTGCTCCCAACCCCCTGACCAGCAGGGTGTCAGGTTGGAGCTCTGACTCTGTCAGGGTTTTCCAGGATTGTTGTTTGTTTGTTTGCTTGTTTGTTTTGTTTTGTTTTTTCTACTACATTTGAATTGGAATATTCCTAGTAAAGAACTGTTATTCCCATTCCCAAATCTTTTCCTGAAAGCCCTTAATTGCAAAATTACAATTTAGAGGGGGTGAAGGGTTTACATTCTCCATTCCAAGGGAAACTCCAGCTTTCCCTGGCAGATACCTCTTTCCAATCCAAGACAAGGGCCCACTGCCTAAGAACAAAATTGGAGAGGCTGTTTCCTGCAAGTATCCAGAAGAGACAAAAAGGATGAGGGAAATGGATGTGTTCCTGTCTCAATACATTCTCTCAGTTCCTGGATGTACTTCCTTCTAGCCTCTCTGCTTTGCTTCTGTAGCAGGATGCTCTATTTGATTGGGGATAAAACAGTTCAAACTGGACCTTATTTGCAAAAATTATCAGTAGTGGATGAGGAAGGGGCCTCCTGCTGTGTTTGACGTTGAAGAATCAGACTGATTCATCAGTCCCAAGGTGAATCATTCAGAGAATGTGAGGAACATTTCCTGGTGGAAACTGGCACTGGTGAGGATGTGGCAGGTGAAGTTGCTGTTAGAGGTACCAAGTCATAGTACTTATCTCAAGCTGCTGAGGTGATGCACACCCACTGACATCTGACTGTGAACCACCTTGTACAACAAAAGCCAAGCCCTTCTTTTTAATTGCAGGGAATTCTAACACACCACTTCTCAGAGTGTGGAGATTCCACCCTTGAATGGGGATGCCCCTAAAGGGCTGAACAAAAAAGATTGGCCCTCAGTTTTTAATATGGGTAGCACCAATCCCTGCTTAGTAATTGTTTTGCTGGCTTTAATATCATATTTCCTGTATTGCTTCAATAAATCATGTACTATACTAGTAATTATAACTATCTCCAATGTGTAGTAACAAATTCTGATTAAGATTAGTCTGAGCATTTTTATCTTCAATTGAAATAAATAATTCTTCTGTATTGGCTTGCTATCCTTAACTCTGTGGGACAAGGCTGTACTAAGGTTCAATTATGTCTATAAAAAATCTTTAGATGTAAACTCTTGACAGGGTAGTGTGGATCCTGGGTTTGGATCCAGCCACACCTCGGTTCCTCTCTGAGGAGAACATTAGAAAGCTAGAACTTTCCTGAACCTCGTGATGCTGCAGGAGGATTTCCCTCATAAACTTGTTGAAAACTTCCATTCTGCCCTCAGCAGCTCCTAATGTTAACTACACATTATATCTTCATGCTGGACCAGAGGTGATCGGCATCAGTACTTAAAACCTGCTGGTTTGGACAATGGTGGCATTAAACATTATCTTAGACCTTATTGCAGAACTGCCTCCCAAGAAACTTGGCTAGAGCCTGGATACATGCCAGGTTCCATGGTGCAACTCCTCAACAGTTACCAGGCAGAGTACTTCATGGCTCAACCACCTGAAACAATAGCAGCTGTCTGGTAAAAATACTTGAAGAAATGGGTTCAGTATGACTCAATCTCTGTAAGCTCATGCTTCAGTTTCTTCCGGCTTTCCAGCTACTAGAGAATTTTCAGTCTATCATAATCTATTCACCCACCATTGTGACCCTAGAAATACCAGGGGTTTGCTTCTTAAATAGCAAAACTCTTGTCCCATTCAGGTAAGCTCTAAGTTTCAAGAATCCTTTTCCCTTTGTTCTTCTATTTTCTGCAACTCCTCTGGTACACTGCAAGTCTATAATTCAGCATATTTTCATAATTTTTAATGCTTCATTTCTATCTTTATCTGGTTTCTTTGTTTATGGCTCATTGCCTAAAATTCCTGGCTATGACATGCAAGTTATCTGTTGTTCTGTACTGCTGACACTGATGTTGAAAATCCTCAAAGTTATTCTTAGGAGACATACTGTAGCATTATATTACTTCAAGAACAATGGCTCTAAGCTAAATTACATGCCTGGAAGGGAAATGTAAATATAGGAAATAGAGAGATGGAAAGTTCCTCATTATCATTCTGTGATAGTGCTGAAGTAAAATGGGACTCATTGCAAACTTAACATTAAAAAAAGCTCCTGGATATACTTAAGAATTCTACTATATACAAGTCAGCAATACAGATAGATTAATACAAACTCAGAAGTAAAGATTGTAAAAAGATGTCTGTGAAAGGTAAAATAATGTATTTTAAAAGAAAACCCAACAAAAGTGTTAGATCAGGCTTTTAACCTGCAGTATGTTTTCTTAGTCCCCAACAAAGGTATATTAATTCCTTCCTGTTGAATTAGATTTGCTGCAGTACCCTGATGAGTTGGGCATTAATGAGTGTGTTTTTCTATACTGTTGAACATCTTTGAAAAAAAAATGCAATTTACCATTTTACTGGTTTCTTTTCTTATTTTCTGCCACTATTATTGTAAGGAAATACTGATAAACCTTTAAACAGCTATACAAAATGTGTATTAAAGCACCAGAGCTTTTGTGTCAGAAAGGGAATAATGTTGCTACCACTCTTACAAAAATTACTCTTGTTCTTCTATTGCATATCCACATAAAAACATCATAAAACTGAGGCATGTTAAAGCAAGGAAGTGAAGAACATGTGAACACAGAGCTAAGCAAACAGCTGAACTCCTTTTTTTACCTCTGCCATAGGTATTCTACTTATGCCAAGCACTCCGCCTCAGCATTTCTATCTATAAATGACAACGTCAATACTTTCCTTGCAGGATGTTAGAAGGTGTAGATTGTTAATATTTACAAAGCTTTTTTTCAAGTTTTTTTTTGTGGAAAAGATGAAAAATGCAAATAATAGTAAGCAGAGTAAGGATGTTATTCTATCACCGATTACAGAAGTCTTATTTTCATATTCTCTTGGGAGATTTTCATTATTACTTGCTATTTTTCTCCTTTTTTTTCTCCCACCCCCATTTTGTACTTCATATTTTGAATTTCAATGTCTGTTGCTATGACAACAGCACACTCTGACTAGAGCTGCCTTCAGCTCCCTTCTCAAATCTATGCTGTGCTATTTAAAACTACACATTTTGTGTTTAAGGGGCCTGGAGGTTTCCTTAGAATAACCTGAGAGGATTTTCCCAGCTCTAAGCTATGGTGCAGATATGCATTCCTATAAATCCTATTACTTGCCAACGTTTTTCCATCCCAATTCACATTAATTTGATTATTTACTTCTCTATGGTACTAAATAAATGATGGTGGGATTAGCAGTAAAAAGCATACCTGTACATTTCCATAAATATTTGCATATATGCACATATATGTGTATGTACATATACAAATAATCAGGCTCAATGTGCACATACACAATCTGTTTTTCATTTGTGTAAACTGTAATGTGCTTCTCAGACAATAAAAGGGACCAGCAAGTTAGGTTTAATTTTACAATTAATTAAAACTCAGAAGACATAAGGAAAGACTCCCAATGATGTGAAGCAATTCAAGTTGTGGTTTTATTCTTAAAAGCTGCTACTGATCCTTGCTAATGCCTGAGTACAAAGAACAAGCATGCAGAAGAATCCACTCCTAATCTACAGACATGTATTCAAATTTCTGATTTTGCATTCAAATTTCTGATTTTACATTCAAACACCTGATTTCACATTCAAACACCAGATTTCCTGAAACTACGTAAAGTTCTGATAAATTTACTGCTGTTACCATTAATTAGGCTACAGCCTAATAGATGGTCACGGATACACTGCTCAAGTGCTGGAACATACACACAGAAATCTAAACAGGGGCTTTAAATAACATCCTGTGTCAACTTGTGATGAGGGAGGAGACCTATAGATAAGCTCCTGAGCATTTAAATCAATTTAAAAATAATTACAGAGTTTATGCATTGTCGTTACAATGATCCCACTTTCCTGATATGACAAGCCCAAGAAAGACAGAAAAAAACAAACAAAAAACAACAACAACACCCAGACCAACAAAACCAGAGCTCATTATTACTCTTAATCTAAAGGAATAGTAATTTCTCAGCTAAATGTCTCTCCTTGAAAATCATGTGATTTATATCTTGCTGCTTACTTATCCAGACTGGAAATAGTGTAAATGTTTAACACTCGGATGATACAGAAACCACCTTAAAAGATTTCAGTGGCATTAAAGCAAATTCATTTTCCAGCTGCAAGAAAGCAGGCCAGCTGTATGTAGATATACCTAGGTAAAAGCACACTGAGCTTTCTGTTGGTGTTTTATCTGAGAGTGCAGTTCATGATTTTAAATCTTTGGATACAATGCCTGGAGTCAGCATTGATTCCTCTGCCACCCTTCCCACCTCAGTCTTCAGCATTTTCCTTACTTATGCAACTGTTCTGTGAAAGAGACAAAGGAGATGCCGGTCTTAAAAAAAAAAAAAAAAAAAAAAAAAAAAAAAAAAAAAAAAAAAAAAAAAAAAAAACCACACAAAACACCACCAACCACAACTTTTACTGTTATTTGAAAAATGTACATAATTTCATTATGTAAGTCTTGTTATGATTTTTCAAACAAATTGCGTTCCCTATCTGCTGAACACCACAGCCAGAAACGTGTTGGGCCAGCACAACTCAGCCCCACAGTGAGGAGTTAGGGAAGGAGGATGTGTGGCCATTCCTCAGGCTACTAGTGTTATAGATACAAAAACAAAGTTGAAACTGTTTAGTGGTTGTGCTTGGATACTAGCTGTATGTTTCGATTTCTGTTTGTAACTGTGTTTATTTTGCAGCTAGTTCTGAGTTGTTACAATACTCACTGTTGTAACGTTGTTCAGCAGCTGTTGGATGTCGTTACAAGTGTTCAGTTCAGATGTTTGTAAGGGCTCTGCCGGCTCCTCCCCAATGCAGCTCAAGGGACAACACCAAAGCACCGCGGGATCTTCTGCCCTTCCCCACACAGCTCAGCACTGAGAGCACCGCCCAGCGCTCTCATTGGAGGGCACGGCCAGCCAATCAAAACACGGCGGGAAGGAATGATTGGTGGAGAGAGCACCCCGCTGAGAGCCAATCAGAGCCCCAAGAATGCACCAATCAGGGAAAGGATCCAAAACGGGCCAATCCCTGAGGGGACTGAGGCTTTAAAGGGGCTGACCACCCTCAGTGAGGGAGCTTTGCCCTCAGGAACTGGACTGTCCTGAGGGGTGGCCCCGTGCGCACGTTTTTGTTACTCAGACTGGCCGTGAGGGGCTGGGACTAGCCCAGCCTCCTGTTCCTGTAGCCGGTTTTACAACAATAAACGATTGGCCTTTCCTTTTTAACATCTTTGGATTTACGTCATTAAACTTGCAACATTGTAACACTAGTGCCACTAAAGAGTGCCTTTCCTGAAGCAACAAGGTTGAGCTACCTCTTTGGTGGCATCATGCTGACCCCTTCAAACCTAGGATAGGAATTTTTTTCTACTCTGATGTGCTGGTTGGGAAGCAAAACCAGTGAGACTCCCAGTCAGAGATACAATTGGAGAGGAGAGGAGAGGAGAGGAGAGGAGAGGAGAGGAGAGGAGAGGAGAGGAGAGGAGAGGAGAGGAGAGGAGAGGAGAGGAGAGGAAGGTAAAATAAAATAAAATAAATGGAACAATACAACCGAACACCCTGTTGGTCAGGGTGTTGGAAGTAGTCCAAAAGTGAGTCCTCCTGGAGCGGCAGAGGTGGGTCCGTTGGAGCAGAGATGAGCCTGAGAGAGAAGGGTCCAGTGATGGTGAGAAGGGTCCAGCCTTCCTCCGGGAATCCATTGGAACCAGATGCCTGGTGCTCCTGCATCTCAGTTTTTACCCAGGTAGGAATGGTTGGCTCCCCCCACTGGGTGGAGCATCTCACAATGGGATGATGTCCTTAATGAGCCTTAATGACCCATTAGCAGAGGATGTCCCCCTGGAGGGAGGATGGGTGGTGACAGAGATAACAAACCCTGCCCCACCTGGTTTAACAGCTGGCCCATTATCAGAAGGCATCTGCCCCCCTGCCCCAGGAGTTACAAGAGATAAAGAAAAACATTTCCCCTGCTGCTTTCAACAGATGGAATGGAATACACATTTTTGGTTCCATAACCCAAGACATCTGAGAAGACAGAAGTGTAATGCACATGCACATTTAAGCACTTTATATGCTTAAATGAATCGCAGCCTTCATCGTGAATACATTTGTATTAAACAGTTTTCAGTGTTTTTGAGAAAACCCACTTTGAGGACAAATTCCAGCTTAAAATTTTTTTTTTTTCAGCTTAAAAAAAATCTCACACACAATGTACATTCATCCTCCCATGCTGCAATATGTTACTACCTTTGGTTGTGCTGACACAGCTTTTGGTAGGATTACATTGTGAAGAAAACTGATAAAACTAAATAAAATCCTGCAAGCCAACAAGAACAAACAAACAAAAACCAATAAAACAAAAAACTCATTAAAAAACCCAGCAAAATGCTCTAAAACAAAACTTGTTAATCCATGCTCGAGAAGCTCAGCCTTTGCCTTGAGACAGCAGAACAGGTTGATGATTTAATCTTTCTGGATAGATTATGTTTATATCTACCACAGTAAAGAACAGGAGTCTTTTGAAAATGTAAGCAGCAGCAGAAGATAAACATCATTAACCTGAAAATCTTCAAGAAGGCAGACTCGAAGGAGAGGAGAGGGTTTATAGGATTACATATTTCTTATGTGCTGTTCCTTTAAGGCAAAGGTTTTTTTAGGGTGAAGGGTTTATATAAATTTGTTTCCACAGCACCATAGCTGGTTAAGTGACTTGACATCTTTATAGGAAAGTGACAGAGTTGTTGCCCAGAGCCAATATACCAAGAGATGCAGCTCTTCCCCTAAACCTCTCCCTAGATGTGACAAAAATAGTTGCACTTTCGATTTGATTTGTGAAATTGGATTATTCTACTGATTTTTTACCTTCCTGTGGTGCCAAGGGTAATTTCAATATTAAAATGTGCTAAATTATTTTTCTCACTTCCTCGTTTTCGTACTCAGGAGGTTTTTTTCTAAGTGGGGTATAAGTTGCCCCATATTTTGTAATTTTGGTTTTGCTACCTAGATAGACCTCAAGGGAAAGGCCAAAGTATTATTGTTGTCCTGATGTCAGAAAGGTTATTAAAATCCTATGTCTTTTTGTAATAGAACTGTTCTGTCCAGCAATATTTTTTCAGTACCTATTGGTAATAGAGTACCTGGAGGGACTCCATGTCATTGCAAACTACGGAGCTGAAGAATTTAGGAGGAGACAACAGTAGATCTCCCAAGGCAAAAAATATCTATTTTGCCATTATTTACTTTGAAGGTTTTATGGAGAGACACAGGGATTTCTTTAGAAGTTGTCTAAAGTGGAATTTCTGCTCATCAAAAACTGCTTCAGATTTCTGGAGTTCAGTCCCCTCGGATACTTTACACATCATTACTCTTTTTAAAGCAGAGTGTATTTCACAACTAAAATTGTCTTTTAAGTATTACACAGCACAGCAATAATAACTGGGTACAAAGAGCTATCTGCCATACATGTTTTAATACTCAGAGTCCATCCCAAACTGCTTCCAACTATGTAAGGGCTCACACATCTTGCCTGGAAAGACCCATTAGTCATGTCTGTGAATAAGCCTACATACATTAATAAATAGATTTTCTCAGGAAGTGAATTGGGGAAAAATAATATTTAAAAAATATTTAGAAATTAGAGAAAGAGAGAGAGAGAATGGAAATCAACAGTTTTCTCAGATTTTAATACAAACTTGACTGCTATCTTCTACTGGTAAAATTATGATAAAGAGACTCGCTCCTAGCCCTGGAAATTAAGCTGGTTCTTGCTGGTATATCTAATATGTTGTGCCACTAGACATGTTGTGGGGGTCCAGGGCATTCCTTTGGAAACCCTGGATGAACAGAGACCTGTACAGGGAGGTTTAGAATCTGTACAGGGGGGTCTGAGATTTGTACAGGGGGGTTGCAGACCCTGGCACAGAGCCCAGACAGGCAAGGGCCTCGATTACAGTCCATGGGAAAAGCTGCCAACGCTATGGGAGGAATTGCAAGGCCTCAAAGGCAATAGAAAGTATTAATATTTTCACATTTGGGGTTTTAGAGTAGGGGTGACCAGAGACAAGATGGAGGATTCTGGGGAGTGTGGGCAGTGTCCTGGGGTCTTCTTCTTCGTCTCCATTTTGTGCAGTGGTGGTGTCACTAAATAGATTTAGAGGGATTGGGTCAAAGTAAAAAACACCTGTTTAGTACAGCATGTAGATATTGGTTTGTAATTGTAAATAACGTGCAGGTAATTATCTGTATATGAGATAATGAGCCGTGGGCAGGCGGGGCAGTCGTCACCTGCTGCCCCCAGGTGCTGTCCAGACCTTGGCAGAGAAAATAATTGTGATAAGATAAAATAAACAAGGAGAACAGCCTTGAAAACGAACATCTAAAGACTCCTCGTTGTTTCTGCGGGCAGCTCAGGGCTCTCTGAAGGACAAAGGGCAGAGACCACCCTGGTCTCGGGTGAGCAGAGACCCCGAGAACACGTAACGAGTGTTTAGTAGGTTATATCCCATTTATACAAGTAGCCCCCCTGGCAGGCCGTCACCATGTTTTAAGGATGGGTGAATACACACACAGTTTTCTGTGGACCTCTGGCAAGTGAATCACCCTGAAACCAGCAGCAGGATTTGCAAACAAAGGTTTTATGCTACAGCAACCATGATTCCACATAGCAGGAAGTCTTCCCTGGGAAGTGCCAATACCCTGTGCATTGAGCCAGTGTGTGTCAACACTAATGGAGTGGGAGCACATCCAAAGGCCAGCACTGAATTCCACAGCTTGCAGCAATATACAATGAAAGAAAAATAGGCAGATATCCATCTTCCAGCTTTGAACACCTACAGGTGAAGCCGTAACAAATAGATTACTAGGTTTTTACCTTTTTTTTTGCCCTTGTCTAATCAGTTGCAGTAAAACAGTTGTGCCTTCTAGAATCCATAGCAGGACAAGACAGGCTCTGACTTGATTCTGTTTCATTATTTAAACTAAAAAGTCTACAAATATATTTTAAATGAAACACTAGATGTGTTAAAATTAAAGACTAGATGTGGTCAAACAAGAGGTGCATGAGGCAAGATAATCCCTTCCCTTAACCTGCACTCACGTTATTACAGGCTGGGATGCTGTTAGCCTTCTTTGCTAGAGGGCACAGAGCTGAATTGCTGTACACCAGGACCTTCATCTCCCTTCCAGCAGAGCTGCTCTTCCATTTGTTTCTGCATCCATAGCATCCTACTCAAGGTACAAAAAGGAAGATTTTCAAAGCCTTACAAGGATCACATAGTCAGTGAATAAATGTGCAAGTGCAAAGGTAAAAATAACATTTTTATTTTAAATAACAAATTTAAAAATAACAAATTAGAGTTAATCACTTTGTTATGCAGACCTTATGTTGTGTTTGCCTATTAGTAGATGCTCTGAGAACCACAAACTTCATAGAATCAAAGAATCATAGAATCATAGAGTGGTTTGCATTGGAAGAGATCTTTAAAAGTCTTGTAGTGCAACATCCTGAAACAAGCAGCAACATCAAAAAAATCAGGTTGCTCAGAGTACCATCCAGCTTGATCATCAATAATTCCAGAATGAGTCATCTACAGCTTCTCTAAGGAATCTGTTGCAATGCTTCATCACCATCACCACAAAAAAAATTCTTCCTTATCTAGTCTGAATCTACCCTCTTATAATTTAAATCATTACCCACTGTGCTATTACTAAGGCCCTGTTAAAAAATCCCTTCCCATTTTTCTTATACAACCCATTTAAGTATTGAAATACCACATAAAGGTCTCTCCCAGAGCCCTCTCCTCTCCAGGCTGAACAATTCCAACTCTTCCACAAAAAGAAGAGTGGCTTCCTCTGGGCTCTCCAGCAGCTCCATGTCCTCCCTGTGCTGGGAGCCCAGGGCTGGAGGCAGCTCTGCAGGTGGGGTCCCAGCAGAGCAGGGCAGAGGGGCAGAATCCCCTCCCTCCCTCCCTGCCCTGCTGCCCACGGGGCTCTGGCTGCAGCCCAGGACACCCCTGGCTGGCTGGGCTGGGCACTGAAAGGAGCAATGCCATAAAAACAAGCGGTCTCCTGTTCCTGACTTGCAGTAATAACAATGCAGTCCAGATCTCTGTGTGAAGTAATTTTTGATAAGCCACAAAAGTTACTTTCAAAGCTATTATATCCAAAGCCTGCTAAAATCTTTGGATATGACTATCCTAGGATATTTCCTGACATATTTTTGTCTATTACTTAACATTTCCTAGAATTGTCATTGGGCATGATTTGGATGTCAGAATTCATCGAGCCCCTCTACCTCTGACGAGCAGCTCACTTGCAGCTCCTTTCTTGAAGACATGTCTAGAGACCTGACTAGAAGAGCTGCTGTCTTTTTGTGCCAGTTGGCCTCCATTATCAAAAATATGTTTGTGGTACCTTTAATTTACTGGTGCTTCCGAGCATACTTGATAGGACCTGCAGTTTTCATTAGTGCTCTTTCAGGCTGCTCTTACATCTACAGAATGTACCAAGAGAAATGGTTCTTCTAAAGTGGATGCATCTTTGTGTATGCTTATGTGACCTAAAAATTACCTCGTCAGAAATATCTCTTCAGAGAAGCATAAAATTTATTTCCCAGCTACTGATTCCCTAAATACATCTCAGTCGGCAATTCCCATAAGACTTGCCTACATTGGCTGCTGTCACTACTTCCTGACACTGTAGCAAGGGAGGAACATGAGAGCATGTTGTCATCACTCAGTGGAAATCCTCCTGACCAGCCCTGACTCCATACTCACGCATCAAATACTATATAAAATATTAGTGGTGCACCAGCTGTGTGATGTTCAGGGTCTCTGATGTGTTACAGGTTCTCTGCCGAGGGCAGGAAATACTGACTGTGATCACAGAGTTGATTAAAAGCTGTTTTGCTTGGACAAAAGTGTTTACCCTCTATCCCTCTTTTATTAATGAGGCCTCTGGGTCACAGTTCCAATGGACAGCTCCAACAGCAGGACATAAATGCATAAATGCTCTTTTCTCATGGCCACATACTGGGACTGTTGAAACAAATGAGAGTGCCTGCTAAGGACACATTTAAACTTTCTTTGTGCAATCAGATTAACCAGGGTCATCTTAACAGAGTAGGATCCAGCTCCGGAAGTTTTGGTGGGTTACACCTGGGGAATGAAGTCTGTAGTTATGAATTATTTAGTCCTTCATCATACATGTCTCATTTTAAACAAAATCTGTTTACATACACATGGCAGAGAGGGGAGGGGAGGGGAGGGGAGGCTTACATCAATGTATTCAAAATTGTAAACACTGTATTTATACAAAATTGTAAGCACTCCGAATTGGAATCTGGTTAGTGTGAGTTCTAACTATTGATCTCTTGAAAGAGTATCACAAATCCTATAGTAAGGCAAAGTTATTGTGCCATATTGTAAAAATTATACCCTTGAACTGTATCTTACTTTAAATGTTGTACTACAGGATATGGCCATAAGTGTATTAGAGATTAAATGTCCAGTTTAGAAGCTCTGATACCTTTCTATTTCACGCTCATTTTATCCCTTTTATTTCTGAAGATAGGAAGACCCCATCTTGTTCCTCACACGAGGATAAATCTAGGAAAGAATATTACATTCTGATTAAATTCTGCTACGGAAGGATAATATTTTAAGTGAAATTGGAAAGGTAAGGAATAACAAAGAATTACTAATCGTCAATTATATAAGAGTAATTTTCTCCTGTAATTTATTTTCTGTTTGGCTGTGCATATTGATGGCATAGCAAACCCAGAGCTGTGCTTTTCTACCCACTGACATATCAGCACACTACCATTGTATGGAATATTTCTTCTGCTTAATTTTCAACTGTATTGATTTTTTTTTTTTTTTTTTAGCTTTTGCTTAGCTTTTTTCAAGCTTGGTATTTCCACTAAATTCCTACAGAGTTGATTTTTTTTTTTTTTTTTGCTTGGCTCCAAATTGTGATGTTGTTGGTTCATCAGCTCACTATAAGTAACAGTATTTTACGGTAGCTAGAGGTTTTTCAGATTTCATGTCATTTGTGGAGTGGTTTGTTTTTTTTTGGGGGGGGGGTGGTGGTGTTTGTTTGGGGTTTGTTTGTTTGTTGTTTGGTTTTTGTTTTTGTTTGTTTGGTTGGTTTTTTGAGAAGTACTTTTTAAGCACAGTTAACAGAACGTATCCTGGTTTTATAGATGGGTGTTTGCAAAATTTGGATTTCTCTGACTGATACATTCAGGACGGTATACCTCCTGTTACACTCCAGAAATCAATTTTTCTTTTTTCTTTCCTTGGCTACCATCTGTGGTCTGACAAATTTAGAGAGCTGCTGTTGTTGATCTCGATGAAGGGATGCATGCTAATCCCACTGGAATAAATACATAACCTGTGTGCTGTTTCCCAGAACCATCGCATGAATGAGACACGTATCTTATTACAGCTTTGTAAGCATTAGAGATATGAGGAAGAAAATTTGCTGGTAAACTTATTATGTAAGATCCGCTTTACCAGTGTACAGAGCTTAATCTTGTGACCTGCTGTACAAGAACCTCCCATAAAGGAATTCTAACCAAGCAATTTTTACCTGTCCTCAGGCCTGGAGAAAACAAGGATACTGCCCCCATGAAGTTCCGCCCCTCTGTTCGTTTTGACCTGCCATTCAGATTTTCTGGAATGCCAGGAAATGCTGACTGTTGTGCCTGTTTGGTGCTCTGTCCCTCTCTTAAGGCCAGCCAAGCTTCTTTGTCAGTTTGCTGAGTAATGCAGGCTGAGACTCAACAAGCTAGACTTCTGTTTGTGGTAGCTCTTCACTGGTTGCCAAACAGGGCTGGGATACCAGCTCATCAAGGCTTATAAATCTGGGGTGTATTTGAATATTCCTAGTATAAGTGTACTTGCAAGAGTTACTTTTGATTAAAAATGTAACAAAGCAGGAGTTAAAAACTGGATCAATACTTGGTAAGTTGCCTATTTCTGAAATGTGAATTCTTGGGGTTTGAGAGAACATGTTGTTTCAGCAAAACAAGGATCTCTTACTATTTATAGAAGCATTAAGGTGGATGTGAATTAAAGGTGGGAATTCTTCATCATTGGAATTTAGGCAAGCAATTTAATTTCTAGTACACCAGTCTTTTGTCTTGAAGCCTGTCCTGCATCTCGTCACAACAGCATTTTTGTCTGTCAAATGGACTTGATGACGAAATTACCAATAGTAATGTGAGATGTAGGTGTCACAGAGATATTGAGAGGATATCTTTTTACATGTTCTGGAAAATGTATTGTTTTCCAGATATCAGAATATACAGAACTATTACAGTAAGTATAGCAGGTATTGCTAATGAAGCTCGTGACTAAAACCTGCAGCTATTTGCATGGCATTACATCACATGTAATATGATGTTGCCCCTCAGGTCTCTTGAACCTCCTTTTTCCCTTTGCCCAAAGTGAAAATTCAGATCTGAATAGTTGTTACAGAATTAGATTTTAAAGGATTTTGCACTTAAGTGACCAAGAGAGATTTCAGAAGTACTCAGGGACACCGAAACTCCTCTGCTGTGCCTGGCAACCACTTGAAGCTTCTTAGCAAACATCAGCCAGGGACTGAATTTTCTGTCTACCTCTCTAAAGCATTCAACTTTCTGGGGCAGAGGATTTCTATAATTCATTGGAAATCTAAAACCCATAGTCAGAGCAATAAAGATAAAGTATGAGAACTTCCTGTTCTGTTATGGTAATTGGGGCCTGGAGCACAAAATGACATGCTATATATTGTCACACGGTGTCTTCTTAGACACATCTTAACACACCTGTTACTTGGCCAGGATGAAGAGTTCAGACAGTTCATCATTTGGTTCCACAGAGAATCTTTCTTCTCTCATGCTTCACAATTGTGGCTGGTCCTGTTCCTGTCTCACTCAAGCCTTGCTTCTGGAAAGATGCCCAGTGATCCTGTATTAGAAGTACTACTTGATATCTGTCAAAAATGGAACATTTAACCAGCAAAATGTGACAGACTTAACTCCACCATTATCTGTATTTCCATGACATAAAATCTTACAGTTTTAACTTCTATAATTTTTTTTCTTCACAGGTTACAGTCATGTATGTTGATGTTGAACTGGAGTCGAATTGCTACAATATTGCAAGTTTAATGATGAAGCCGTAAATCCAAAGATGGCAAAAAGGAAAGGCGAATCGTTTATTGTTGTAAAACCGGCTACAGGAACAGGAGGCTGGGCTAGTCCCAGCCCTCACGGCCAGTCAGAGTAACAAAAACGTGCGCACGGGGCCACCCCTCAGGACAGTCCAGTTCCTGAGGGCAAAGCTCCCCCACTGAGGGTGGTCAGCCCCTTTTAAAGGCTCAGTCCCCTCAGGGATTGGTCCGTTTTGGATCCTTTCCCTGATTGGTGCATTCTTGGGGCTCTGATTGGCTCTCAGCGGGGTGCTCTCTACACCAATCATTCCTTCCCGCCGTGTTTTGATTGGCTGGCCGTGCCCTCCAATGAGAGCGCTGGGCGGTGCTCTCAGTGCTGAGCTGTGTGGGGAAGGGCAGAAGATCCCGCGGTGCTTTGGTGTTGTCCCTTGAGCTGCATTGGGGAGGAGCCGGCAGAGCTCTTACAAACATCTGAACTGAACACTTGTAACGACATCCAACAGCTACTGAACAACGTTACAACAGTGAGTATTGTAACAACTCAGAACTAGCTGCAAAATAAACACAGTTACAAACAGAAATCGAAACATACAGCTAGTATCCAAGCACAACCACTAAACAGTTTCAACTTTGTTTTTGTATCTATAACACTATCAACGTGGGAAAATCATAAAAATGTAAAAGCACTAAACCCAGCAATCACTAGATGCCAGCCACATGTTCATTATATGTACAAAGTAACTACTCATATGCATGAACTCCAAGTAGTTTTTAAAGGGGATAAATAGAATCCCCATTGTGTACTCTCACTTTAAACTTCTTTTTATATAACTTTTAACCCTTAAACCCATATGAAAATAGAAAGGAAGTCTTAAAGATCTAAATTCATTAGATTCATAAATTCATAAATTCATAAATTAAAGCACACTTTATCTGTACCAGTCTTGATTTACTTTATAGCTTTTCAATTCTCCTTCATTGTAAAATTAAGTTGTGTACAAAAGTACATGACTACTATAGAGGTGCTTTTATCTAAAGAACCTAGTATTTTTAACTTTTTTTGCCCTTCCTTTCTCTTTCATATGTATAAGAAATTATTGGATATTAAGATTGTTCAGTACTGTCTGGGAAAAGTGACATCCCAGGTTTACATTTTTGTGAATAAACAAACAAACAACAACAAAACACCACCCCCACAACAACAACAACAACAAAAACACACACACACAAAAAAACCAAAAGACCCCTTGTAGTCTGAGGAGGAACTCTACGAATTTAGGAGAAAAGTATTTTAAATTACTTGTCTGTCCCTGCTTGCTTTATAGAGATCTTGAGAATTGCTCCTCCCCTTCCTAAACAATATTTTTAATAATAAAGAAAAGAATATTTATTTCTAAAAACCCAATGTCCCATATGTCTAAGGATCACTAGCATATGTTTTATTAAAAGTTTTATGTGTAGCAAGGGGGTATGGGTTACTGGGACACTATGAAACATGCAGAGTTTCCTGATTGACTTATTAAGGAAAGATGCTGCAATCAAGGTGATGAAAAACACTCAGACAATCAGAGCAGTACCAACAGAATTAGAAAGGTGACTTTCTGAAGGCAAAACCAAATTGTCAGTGTGAGTTTTTTATCTAATTTTTATACCTAGAGATGCTGAGAGCAGCCTTTTTTTGTTGTTGTTTGTTTAACTCTGGTTATTTAGTTTTAAAAAGACACTTCTGTAGTTAGGGATAACTTAATCTTAGGTGGGATTAATGTCTTCCAGTTAATTCAGGCAGCAAATTTTGGGTTTCATTCATATAACAGATATTGGATTGGTACAATCAACTTTTCTTCAGATTCTTTTAACAGCATTCATTTTACTTGACACTATTACATTAAAATTCAGCTCTGGTGGGATCCTACAATTTTAAAAGAAGCTATTAGGCTGACTTGAGAGAAGCAGGAGAAATACTACTTCAAATCTTTTGAATTAGGAGACCAGCTATGGCCACTGTCATGTCTTAGTGAAAGGAGTTAAAAGAGGTAGAGATCTTTTAAGCTTTCTACATAAATATAAAAACCATTCTGGAAAAAATTGTATTTATGTATTTATAGCCAAAAATTCACCTCTTGAAGTTCCTATGCTTTGGATTGTTCACCAGCCTCTATTTTCCCATCTCCTAGCATGTACTGTAAGCCTGGTTTTAATTAACTGATCACGTATGTCCCAGTCTCACCCAGATTCCTGCTTCCTGCGGTGCACAATGCAAAAATAATGCTCCCTGAATGAGGAACTATTGATAATTCTCTTTCTTTGTTGTTGTTTAGTGCATAGTTCCATGTCACATATTTAAGTTCTGCTCTGAACGAAGAATTTTCAATTTTCTCTTGGGCTTTTCTGTGGTGCTCATCACTACAGTGTCTGAGTGCTTTACAAATCTTAATGAATTTATCTTCACAACACTTTTGTGCACTGAAGAGAGATTATTATTCTAATTTGACAGAGAGAGAACTGAGACGGAATAAATTAGAAAATATCCACTATTTTTGACAGTCTATTTGAGACACTTATGAGTTGATTTTTCAGATGGTTTAGATACAGGGTATATTTTAGTTTAGACATGGTGCTGGATACATTCAATGGCTGTAGCCTGTGTTGCAGGTATAGATACCTAACGCTTTCAGACCACAGGGAAGGCTTGGAGTTGCAAGAAAGAGGAATGCAGAGGTAGCAACCACTTGCCAAAAGTTTTATTTAGGTGATGTAGCTATGAGAGATCCATAAGACAATGACAGGTACCTTTATTGAGGGCACCTTTCCATTTCAGACCATTCCCTCTTTTTGTCAGGTTTCTGCTACATCCACTGCTGCCTGTCTTCTTACTTCTGCCAAATTAATGGAAGGATTATACAGCCTCCTACTCTGTATAATTCTGATTTGACCTTAGAGCAAGACTAGTCAAAGAGCACCAAACGGGGAGCAATTTGTGTAAAATAAATTTCCAAATTATAACACACAACACACAAGAGGGATTTATTAAGTTTGTCTAGGAAACATCAACAAGGCTTTAAGCTATGTCTTTGCATGTGATCTCCTGTGTTTTTTTTAAAAAGCCCAAGCAACAAAACAAAGCTGTGGATTGTATGTCACTGTACAGATACTCACCTGGATCATGCTGGGTTTTTCTGCAGCTCTGAGCTGAGCTGCAGCATAGTGTCCTCAAAAACTGAGTGATAGTAAAGATGATTAGTGAAGGATTTGCTGATAATCTAGGAACTGTGAGGTTTGGGAATTAGTAGTTTAAATCTATTTTCTAAAGGAGATTGTGTCACTGTGAGTTCATGCCCCTTTTGCAGATTTGGTCTTTTCTTGTCCTTTCCCTCCAGTTTATGACAGATCCAGTTTTGTTCCTTTATTCCCAATTTGAGTCCTTTCTTCCTCTAGATGCCCCTTTCTCCCCATTTATCAGAGAGCTTGTTGTGCTCTCCTCTGGAGTTCCTAATTGAGCCTCAGGCTTCATAGACAGGCCTCAGAAAAAATGGCTTTCTAAATACCCTTTGGTGCAGATTTGTCATAGTTTGTGCCTTAAGTGATACCCGTGTGCTCGCAAATCTACTTTTAATACTTCTGCTTAACACATTTGAATTCAAAACACTATTGTTTCTATGCTGTTTCAGCTTGAGCCTTATTCCTCCTATTGACAATAAGATGCAAAAAATAAAAATCCATAAGATTATTGACTGAAAAAACAGTGTCTGGGTCATTAATCCCTTGTGTGTCCTGGATAAATAATGAAAATTTGCTGGTTTTTTCTTACCCCACAGAAAAAACAGGGGCGGCTGTATTTTCATTCTTTAATCCATGTATTTCATGGTCCATGTCTAGCTTGGACATGTTTAAGATTATTATTGAGTTGAATTCCACTAGTTTCACAGGGTCAGAGTGTGAAGTTCTTTTGCCCCATGGCAGTGCTACTGTAATAGGATCCTGATCTCAGTTAGGACCTTTGAACTCTATTACAGCTCCAGCAAATAACTGCAGAGTGGCAGGACTTACTACATAATACATAAAACATAAAATATATATGGTGGTGTGTGAAAGATTAGTTATAACAAAATTGCCTGTCTACCTTGCACAGGAAAAAGATGAAATTATTCACCTCAAAACATGTTTGATAAGAGTCACGATATAAGTGGATTTAAAGAATTTATAGCCCTTATTCTAGAAGGAGAATATTGTCTTTATTTGAGAAGGAATACATATCTGATATTGCCTCTAGCTATGTCGTGGTATTATCTACAGCAGAAGACATATGAAAAAATAGGAGTGCTGAAGAATACAAAAAATAAAAGCTTGTTCAAAGAAGGTAAATTGCTTAGAGGGAAGAAAGAAAAGAAGGTATACAGGAAAAATAAATCTCTTGGAATAATGTAAATAAAACTTAGGGATAAAAGAAGGACACAGTAATTAATACAAATCTGTGTATATGTATTCTGTCACTGTGTCTTGCAGGCATTCATTACTGATAGATATTATTACTGAGTTCTTAAATAAAATTCACTGAGAAATCTCACAGACACCACTGTAGTACCAATTCATTATGGTTTCAAAATGTGAATGGTTTTGCACAGCAATGGGGGACATAATCACTGCAGCACAAAGGTGAAACACTATAAATCATTTGGAAGAGGAGAGGACAGGAAGCTGTCACAGAATTAACGCATATAGTTAAAAGAAACACCCAGGAATGTTTCATTTTCACTACTTTTTCAGTGACATTTTTTATTTTATTTTGCTGGAGGGTGGGGAGGTGATTACACCAACCCACACATAGTAAGAATCTATCTATGTAAGATACTTCTTAGTGACTCCCCAGGCTGCAGCGTATCTGTTTTATCTTCTTTGGTTGTGTGGAGATATTTTATTTTCCAACATAAGTGGTTACCCTCAATTATCTTATTACTGTAACAAAGTAGGACTCAAGAATTCTTCAAAGAACAAAGACAAAATTTAATTAAATATATTTTGAGACATTAAAGCAGCCTTTAAAAATCTGCTTTATTTGATGCTTGGATTTGTGTATAGATTTTTGTTATTAAATAAGAGAGTGAATAATCATTAAATGAGTTTTAGTTGTTCTGGCATGAAGGACACTTGATGTGATCTTGTCATGGTTCTGCTCAATAGAAGGATCAGGCAATTGCAATAAGGGGAGTCTGTGAGGGAATTTTGTACCTGCAGCATCCTGCACAGAGAATGTGATCAAGCATCTCACTAAAAGCTTGGTAGAGGCTGTGGCGTGGCTGAGAGCAAATTGATTAAAGTTCAGTCTGGATAGTGATGACAGCAGGGAAAGCTGAGGATATGGAAAAGATGTGAGCTAAGCATGTGCATCCTTCAGCTGCCACTTCGTCTGACCTCTGAGTTAGAGGGCACCTTACTGTATTTCCTACAGCCTTTACATCATTTTGTAGCTGCATGGATCTGGGTGGCATTTTATTTATTTTAATCTCTAGATCAGGGCACAATATTACAGTGAACTGTTGAGCTTTGATGCTGATGAAGAATTAAACTGCTTATATCTAGAGCACAACATCATACTATGAACACTTCCTGCAAGGTTTGTGTGCTCAGCCTCTGCTGGTTCCAGACAGAGTAGGTGTGCTGATTTCAGCTGGTAATACAGAGCACTGAAGCTTTGGCAGAATGGGCTCTGACATCTATAAAACAAGAAGTAGGGAGAAGCATTGGAAGGCATTCCTGCCATGCAACCTGTGGACCATTCAGCTACAAAATGGGAATAATGCTATTCACTGTGGCATTTCTCACACTAAAGGGAAGGCTCTATGCATTTTCTGGGTTGGATTTTCTTTATCAACACAGGCCTCATCATAACAGTATTTTTTATGGAGCTACTTGATTATGTCATCCAGTGAACTCTCCCTTATCACTTTGATCTGAACAAGATCTTGTTTGACTGAGCATTCCACAGTCTCCCATGGTCAGATACTATGGCACTCTACAGTGATGATGAGACAAAGATAGGGCAAACCATGTGCCAAGATCCTGAAATACAGTTTTAAAAAGCTGGTGCATTTGATGGTGCATTTAATAATTGGTACTTTTAATTCTGTAACTAATATACTCAAATCCTTCCTTATCCAAATATTACTACCCTAAGAATCAAAGTAAACTGTATTAAGGAGTAAATCAGCCTGGAAATGTATCTTTTGTCCCCTGTGATTTTCCATTGAAATCAGTTCCTTGGTAAGCCTCCTTGCTTAGCTTCAAAAATGCCAGGAGCTGTATGAAAAGACAAATGTAAGTTTAAAGGAACTGCAGAGAGGCTCTTTTAGGGTATTCATTAATAATTTGTTCTTTTCCATGTTTCAGTATTTGAGCCAGAAGAAAAATCTGTTTTGTTAGATTTTTTTAAAATATCTGATTTCTAAACATTAATGACAACTTTTTAAATTGTCATTAAAAATACAGATTAAAAATGTCCATCAAACCATTAGAAACAATAGAATTCCCATGAAGAAATTCCTACACCATTTCATTTCACACTAGGGGGAAAGAAGGAAATTTCTCTGCACCAGTAAAGGAGAAAGAGCTGACTGCTGAGTTTGTGCCTTCTCTCTCCAATAGCTGAAGCAGGTACCTCCGTCTTTACTTGACTGTTCTGAAAGCACAGCAAAAAGGGTTATTAGCTTGCACAGCAGCCTCTGGATTCTGCTTTAGAAACTTCTGAGCTTTCCAGGGATGGGGTCCATAATCACTGCAGGAAATCCACAAATCTCTGAGAAACCTGACGGCTCCTGCTGCCACTGGGTGGGGATGATGTGAAGGTTGGGTGCTCATGATCCTGGCTTCAACAAGAAGGGTCCTGCCCCACCTTTAGGCTTACAGCCACAGCACACACTCCACCCTGAAAGTGGAAGAGAAGTCAGAAGGAGCCAGATGTTCCATCAAATGAAGTGTTTGGGCCACCTGGCCCCAGACCATGCAGGATGACCAGGAAGAAGTGATTACAATGGGCAGCTCTGCTGTCAGGACTGAGACACTGAATGCCTTTCTTGTCCCTGTCTTTACTAGCAGGGCCGGTGAGAAAGGAAGGAGCAAATAAAATAAGGAAGATTCTATTCCTTGGGTTTGGTCAGTGAATACTTAAAGTGAAATGGACTTCCATCAGTCCATGGGCTGTGGTGGGATGGACCCACGAGTTCTGAGGCTTCTGATGTCACTGCAAGGCCACTCTCAATGATCTTTGGTCAGTCATGGTGACTGGGAGACGAGGACCTGGGGTTCCCAGTGGGCACCAAGTGTTGAATATGCACCAGCAGTGTGCCCTTGCAGCAAAGAGGTCCAATGGTATCCTGCATCACTGACACCTTTGGAGTACTGCCAACAGGTTGAGGGAGATGATCCTCTCTACTCAGCAGTGGGAAGCCACACCTTAAGTATTGTGTCCAGTGCTGGCTGCAGTACGAGACAGACGTGGTGTCCTGGGTTGTGGGAAACAAAAATGTGTATTCCATTTCATCTGCTGAAAGCAGTTGGGGAGATGTTTTTCTTTATCTCTTGTAACTCTTGGGGGAGGGAAGCAGATGCCTTCTGATAATGGGCCAGCTGTTAAACCAGGTGGGGCAGGGTTTGTTATCTCTGTCACCACCCATCCTCCCTCCAGGGGGACATCCTCTGCTGATGGACCATGAAGGCTCACTAAGGACATGACATATTCCATTGTGAGATGCTCCACCCAGTGGGAGGAGCCAACCATTCCTACCTGGATAAAAACTGAGATGCAGGAGCACAAGATATCTGGATTCCTGGAGGAAGACTGGATCCTTCTCACCATCACTGGACCCTGCTCTCTCAGGATCATCTCTGCTCCAGTGGAACCACATCTGCCACTCCAGGAGGACTTCCAAACTGCTTCAACACCCTGACCAACAGGGTGTTAGGTTGTATTATTCCATTTATTCTACCTTTTTTTTTTTTTTTTTTCTACTCTTCTTCTATTAAGTTGTATCTCTGACTGGGAGTCTCACTGGCTTTCAAACCAGCACACATGGGCATACTGGGAGAGTGCCACGACAGCTCACAAATATGTTGGACTGGAGTTTCTCTTCTAGGAGGAAAGGCTGAGAAAGCTGGGACTGTTCATACTGGGCAAGAGAAGGTTTAGGGGGATCTCATCTGCAGAGAGGGAGTAAAAAGGACAGAGCCAGGTTCTTTCCAGTGGTGTCCAGTGACAGGAGCAAAGGCAAAGGGCTCAGACTATGAGAGGGACCGGCATAGATTGCTGAGGGATGTGGTGGAGTTTCCCTCCTTGGGGGTATACAAAATCCTGGGTAATCAGCTGTAGGTGGCCCTGATTGAGCAGGGGAAGTTGGATCGGGGGATCGCTGAAGATCCCTCCCAAACTCAACCATTTTATGGTATGATGAGGAATAAATGACATTGCATTTTCTGTTTACTTTTTAAAATCTAAAATTATTTATAATCCAGTAAGGTACATAATGTACATATAGTACTGTTATAGCTTTTCCTTATGGCAACAAGACACATTTTTCTTGTCTATTTCTTGGAGCAGAGACTAGTGCATGATACTGGGTACTACAAAATGATGTCTGATATAGAATGCTTTCCCCTCATTTTGGATGAAGTTCAAGACTTTATTCTTTAGAAAACTTTTTTCAGTCCTAAATGCAAACATTACTGGCAGGTAATTCAGGGGTAAAAAATAATAAGTTAAGTCAGCAGTCACATCTTATGCTAGATGGATGGGACTGGTTAAACCAGACAATATTAAATGGTTCAGCTAGATGTGAGGGGAAAATGCTGTGTATATTTATAAAGCTCAGGAAAGGAGTACTTTTGTAGGAATTCATGGAGGGAATGCTAGGACACTTCAGTACAGGGGAAAAAGGTTTGCAGGTTGATGCATGTCTCTTTGAGTTCACTGAGGATGAGCCTTGAGAGACTGACGGGCTAATTTTGACTGATTGAAACTGGCTACATTTCACATTTACTGCAACATTTCTAAAACAATATGGCCTGCCTGGCAGTTTTCCATCCTTCAGAAAAAAAAAAATCTTCTGAATGAAGAAGGACTACTTTGTTCTATTATGTAATGTTCCCACATTGATTTTCTTTACCCTTTAACATGCTGTTGTTCTGACCATCTGTCTGCCTTGCACTTCCTTTGGATCTGTTATTGAAGCAAACAAGATAGACTGTTAAAAAGATTAATACTGTTTAGTGCATTATTGAATCTCAAAGACATTCATAATCAAGTTTTTCACTCTTTCGATAAGTTTTGTCAAAAAGAAAAAAAGGATGGAAATGATTGCATGTGAATTTATCACTGTTTGTTTACTGTGAGTGGAACTTCCAAAAATTGACAGAGGAGAACCTGAGTCTCTGAGTATCTTTTAAAAAAACTGTCTCACACTAAAACCAGATTGCCAAAACTATGCTAAATAATTTTTAAGTACCTCTTCTGTTTTTTTCTGACTAGTTGTCTAAAGATAGAAATATACACTAGCTCCTACTTTGAGAGGGATCTATATATAGTATGTTCCTAAGTCTATAGTCACACATCTGTTAATGAAACTTGTTGGAATGGTTCACGTACAAGATGAAAAGATGGTGTCACAATCTATTTAGAAAGTGCTGATTGTCCAGAAAGAAATAGAATGTGGTGTATATGTCACATATACTTTAAATTATTTACATCCCGGAGGCAAAGTTATCTTGAATGCATATGGATTATTTTCTAAGAGGTAAAGAACAGAGCAGTATCTCTTATATATACTGTAAGTGCCATATATCACTGAATGTCAGAAGTACTGGGTGACAAGCAGTACATGGCAAACAGTATATAACGTGCAGGGTGGAAAAAACCCACATTGGACTACCAGTCTGAATGGCATGAAATTCATGGAGCTTCTCTACCAGTACTATGATATCTTTGAAAACTTTGAAAATCCTAAAGAATAAATTCTGGAACTGAATTCCAGATGAGGGGAGGGCACTCTATATTATTCATTATTTTGTAATGTGACAAGTTTATTTGTCATTGTTTAGAACTGGATGATTGCTTATTTTATCTGATTACCTGTGTGTGAGAACAGAACTGAGTATCTCACAAGATACATGTGAGACTTAACAAATGGGTTTTTAAATCCTAGTATTTGCCATACTAAGCCACTTAAGCCCAAAACTGTAACCTTCCAAATGTCAGGTGACCTGCAGTCTAATACAGGAGAAATATAAGGTCAATAACAGTGTCAATTGCTGACACCAGGATGCACTGGGTACTCAACATTGATTTCTGCTCATCCTCCTCATGAAGCTCAGCTTTTTTCAGTGCTGACAAGCTCCCTCCCCACCACCACAGCTCTCTCTGGATGGATGGATCCATCTCACAAACCTGGCGTGGGTTGGTCGATGCTTGATCCAACTATTTGCACACAGCCTAAAAAGACACACAAACTTTAAGCACAGCAAAAGAGAACAGCAAAACCTGAGGAAATTGCCTGTACTTTAAGTTTGTGGTAGAGTTTGATGGTGAAATGCATTATATCTGCTTGATAGGAAATGCATGCCTGAGTCTTCTTCACAAAGAAGAGACACCCAATGCTGTCAAACACCAGGGAGTTTCTAGAAGGGTTTTAGAGAGAATGCACCTAGTGAGAGAAGAGTAGGATATATCTCCAGGATTTATGCCCAATTCTTAATCACTTAAATCCATGATAATAGATTTATGAAAGTAATTAATTAAAAATATATTAGTGAATTGCAATTACAGTAACTGTATTTCAATTTAAGACTAACTTGAATCAGTCTTTCTTACTTTCTTATAGGGCTACTAATTTGAAAGTTAGCAAAGCTCAGAATCACTAACCAGAGGGAACTGACTATCATGTCTTTAAATAGAGAAAATCTCTTACATAAATGGCACCTGGGCTCCATAGTTTATGCTGTCCATCTTGCTGAAAAGTTGCCCACACAGGCATCTTGCTCACCCAGAGCCTGTGAATTATTCTCCAAGCTGCTTTTAGACTGGTTCAACATTTAAAAGAAACTACGATGCTTGAACATTTAAAGCATCTTCTTATTCAATTACATTCAAATGACAAAACCTTTCTTATTAATTATTATAGCAGTATGAAAGCAGGCTGGAGACACTGGGATTTCAATGTGGTTTAGTCAAAGGGATAGAATTAGGAAAATAAATTGTGAATGTGATTTAAAAAAAATAAAATTTCTTCGATTTAAATAACTTAAGTAACCTCTAGGTCAGGATTCTACATTCATTAACCAGCAGAAATTGCTAAGTATGTCTTAGATCTGTACTCCAATATTAGCTTCTACTAAATGCTTCACTTGTTAGTTATTTTAGGTCTGTCATCAGCATGTAGCAATTGCAAAAGAAAATGGCTAGGCTTTAGAAGGCCATTTCAAATAGCCATCCTTTGCACACAGATGTTTTCCTCACACCTTTTGAATTATTTGGGTGGATCCCCTCTTTACCAAGTCTGGCTTAGTGAGAGGAGCTAGCTACAAAAGCATTGCTATGTCCTTTGTACCTACTTGGGAGATGATATCTACCCCTTGTATCAGTTAATAAAGACAAAGAATGACTTAATTTCAGGCCAATTAGCCTACTGTATTCAAATGTGGAGGCTGCCCACAAGTTTAAGGACAGAACAGTCAGTGAGTCTCTTACATCTTTACAAAAGAGTTTGCAAGCAGTTGCACGTTCCTTCTCTTTCTAAAACTTTTGAATCCATGTATATCTTCATGTATTTCTACTTACAAACAGCAAAAATAGACAGGAACAATTTTACCATATAAGCATTGTCAAGATTTAAGTATGACTTTTTGTTCAATAGTGTTAAAAAGCTGAGATATGAGGCTGGTTTATAACCAGCTGCGGAAATGTTATTTCTAATTCCATGAATGTTTTTCATGGATTACTCTAAAGAGATCTAAAAGCAAATCTCCACTGGTCTAGGAAACTTGAAGTCTCTAGCTCCTTCAAAGCTTGCATAGGCCTATGGAGAGGAAACCTTTGCTAAAATGCTGAGTTATTAACTGCTATGAATCATTTTGCCTAGGTGGTCTACTCTCCACAGGACCTTTGACAGATGAGCTCTGGCAAACCTTATTGCAGGACTTCAAAACATTCTTTTCCCAGCTGTCTAACTTGATCTTGTTAGATTATGCCCAGTAGCTGAGCTGGAAAACAGAAGGCAATTTCTGAGCTTCAGTTGCTCTGTAAGCCAAACCTTTAAATTGAAATGTGGCTGACAGAGGTGATCTGTGTTATAGTCCTGATCTGTGTACAACTAACTGTGGAGTGTGGTGACTTTGCCATAGATAAGTGACTTCTGTTAGAGTTTTGGTGAGAAGCAGATGCAAGTTGGTAGAATCATAGATGGCCACGGCTGTTTGTGCTTCAGAGTTCCTGGTTTATCTCAGGGATATATCAGGGATATATTTCTATCTCAGGGATGCTCAGTTCATCACACATGAGAAAAACCTCTTTGTAATGCATTTCCTACAACCAACAAAGGCCTTTAATACTGAAATAAATGAAAACCAATACGTTGGTTGATCATTTCAACTGAGGGATCAATAAGTTAATGACTGAGCTGCTTTTTTATCTAAAGTAGAAATGAAAGACAGCATAAATATGACAAGAATTGCTTTTTAGTAATTTTTTATTTTAAGAAAACATGCGTATCAGAAAAATATCAATTTTCTACTTTTTGACATATACTCCAAGTTATAAGAGGAATCTTTAATTGCCTGCTCTAATTCAATGATTCAATGCCTTCAATTCATTAAAGAAATGTCAGAGCAGGGACACAGAGAGCCCTGCATATAGAGGCTCCTTTCGAACTGATGAAGACCAAATGAAGATGCTGAGCTGTTTGCACAAGAGATTTGTGAGCAGAACTTCTCTAATACCAAGCCACAGAACTGAGAACAAATGCATAACAAGGAGGAACACTATTTTTTTATCCCAGACACAGCTCAGTCAGCCTGAAGTTGGAAGGAAAGTTTTTTTCACAGTGGGCAGTGTGATTCAGGATCCAGTCCAGTTGGGAGGAGCACGGCAAAATATACAGGGATGGGAACAGTGGAGTGCTCAAAAACAGAACTTTAGTGGTGGTAAAAAATGCAGAAACCACATGGTCCAAGGGGCAGCACATAAAGGCCTGCAGGCAGGGCTAACTTAACAACTTAATACCATAATATCATAACATATAAAGTTACCATATATATATATATATATATATATGTGTGTGTGTGTGTGTGTGTGTGTGTTTATATATATCTATAATATATCTATAATATATATATAATATATAACCTGATATATTATAATAACCTTTTATATATATATAAAAGGTTATTATCATATATATAATATATATTATCATATATATTTACATATATTATATATTATATATTATATATTATATATTATATATTATATATAGTATTTATATTATTTTATATATATAATATTTATATATTTATATTATTTTTATATAATATCTATTGTATATTATGTATAATATATTATATATAAATATATATTTTACAATATAAACAGGTATTATATACATAAATATTATATATGTATATATTATATATAAATATAAATATATATGTTTACATATATAAAAGGTTATCATAATATATCAGGTTACCTGGGGGCAGGGGGGATTGGGACATGGCCTTACATGTCAAAGGTCCCGAAACAACAGGGAACCAGAACCAGAGGCATGACCTATTTTGGATTTATGCCATCAGCATCCTAGTGTCCATCCTTTGAGTATCCCACCTGCCATGGTCTCAGGTTTATGGTTTCTGCATAGGCTGCCTGGGCTAAGCTATTATCCATCCCAGCTAGCTTGGCTCCCACAAGTTCTTACTATTCCCCTGGAGAAAAGTGTTTATGGCACAGGTCCGGGGCAATTGGTCTCTTGGTAAATAACTTTCTTTTTTCTCTGTGATGAAACAGAGGAAACAGTTTGGAATATCCAGCAGAGTTTAGTGAATTTGTCAAAGCAAAGCCAGTACTGTTCTTCAGTGAGTGTTCACTTTCAAAAAATGTTACTGTGTGTTTATACTTCCCACTATCTCTCTGCTACCATTGCAGGTGAGATCCTTAGCTGGTGGACCCTCAGTCTGACTGAGCACATCTCTGGTGTGATCCTTACATCTACACAGAAAATGAAAACATTGATTATACATGAAAAACACACACACAAAAAAAAGGTGACTTAAGTCTTCCATATATTAGAGCCTCTTTGAAAATTTGTTGCAGAAGAAGCAGGCACAAGAATAAATTCACGCAAATGAACTGAGGGCAGTATTTTTTTCCTTCAAAGATATTCTAGGAATAAATTAGCACTACAGGAAAGTAAGTGCAAGTTAAAATCCTGGTTTATTACTCAGTGGTAGTTTAAAAATATGTGTCTTTCTATAAGCTCTGTGTTTTCATGCTGCTCACTTCTTTGTCTCCCCACAGTGTGAAGCCATCTGTTGTGTTAACAGGACTACCTGGGAAAGGAGGACAGCATGTACAGACACTAATCTGAATGCTGAAACCTCTGTTTTGCCAAGTTTATTTGTCAGATTAGTCCCAAGCTTTTATCCACAGGATATCCCTACAAGCAGTTGTGCTGGCCATAGCAAGGAGAGGATGTAGCAGGATTTTATCCTGCAGAAACAGGGCTGAGTCGGTGTGCTGGCTCTGGCTGGGATAGAGTTAAGAAATGAGGAAAAGCTGAGGCAAAAATAGAATCATACCAGTGCTGAGTGCAGACCTTTATTTTCAGGAAGAAGGCATTTCAGCAAAATATGTGCAGCCTGTGGAATTTCAAGCATACCTCAGGCTCCGATGATGAATTTGAGTTTATAGAATCTACTGGCTTTTTTTCTTTTTTTCTTTCTTCCTCTCAGACACCACTAAAGATAATAAAATTTTTCAAGACACCAGCAGTCTACAGGCACAGTAACTTCAATTTAAAATCTTTGCTCATAGATATGCTGTGATATGATAGATCAGTGATGACAAAAGTATAAACATTATGCCATCTGTTGTTGGATTGGATAGAGACATCAGTTCTTTCAGCTGGGCAACCAATCCAAATTGTTCACAGCAGGAGCACCCAGGGCATCCTGAACATTCACAGCTTGGATAGGCAATCATTGTGATCCAATAGGTACTCAAGTACCATTCAGTAACTTAAAAGACCTCGTAAACACAAGTTAGACAAATAATGTTCACCCTTTTAAAAATTCCAATAGCAAAATTAAATGTGACTGTGCATCTGGCCTGTGCCTGAAGGCTGATTCTGTGATCAGTGAGAATAATAGATGTGAAAAAAATAATTCATAATATTCTACTCCTGCATGTCAAGTTATAATTTGGTTTTCCATCTCTCTCTCCTGAAAATTATTTAAAGAAGCCAATTCCTGTAACAATCAAGGTGAAAGCACTAATATCATGATGTAAGATCAATTTTTAAAGAATTAATAAAAAATCTTTGAGCCCCAAAAGACCATGTCTAAACTCAATGTAAACACGTCTTTTGTACCATGCCAGTTCAAAATTATTGTGAAAGATAATGATGTATTTCATGTAATAATATTATTATAATAATTGTTGTGATATTGACTAGAAATTATTTAAATGCAATGCAAAATAAACTAGATAACAGCCTGGAGTATTGCCAGTTCTTCTAATTAGGACAAAGAGTGTTGATGCCCTTTCTGCAACTCCATTTATTTTATTCCAAAGTAACATGGCTTTTTTTCTTTCTGTGTTAACTCCTGTTTTCCTGAACACTGGAAGAACTGAGTAAGAATGTTTATTCCATGTTCACTATCTCATGTTATGTCAGCTGTGCCTAATTACAACCTTATTCTCTTAACTATTTTTTTAGTGTTTCATTCTGGTTTTCACATAAGTCTTCAGCTTCACCTGAGGCTGTCAAGTTTCATACCATGAACATTAAATGAATTTGGCTTCTTCCTTCCAGCCCCCCTTGACAACATTGGCATCTCTCCCCTCACCTGGGGGATGCAAACCCCAAAACTGAAAACCCTGTGACACTGGTGCTGCAGCCAGTGATGGGTGCCCCAGTGCAGCTGTCTTGGTTTGGACAGACAGGTTTCTGCCAGGGAAACTGGGGTTCCCCTAGAATGGAGAATGCAAACCCCTCACACCCCACCAAATTATAATTTTGCAATCAAGGGCTCTCAGGCAGAGATGTTGTGGATAGGAATAGCAGTTCTTTACTGGGAATATTAACAATACAAATGTAATAGGAAACAAAACCACCCAACCAAACAAGCAAATCAACAAATAAACAACAATATTGGAAAAAACCCTGACAGAGTCAGAGCCACAACCTGACCCTGTGATTCAGGGTGTTGAAAGCAGTCCCACAGTGAGTCCTTCTGACGTGGCAAATGTGATTCTGTTGGAGCAGAGATGATCCTGTAGAAAAGCAGATCCAGGGGTGGTGAAGAGGGGATCTGGTGATGGTGAGGAGGGGGTCCAGGGATGGTGAGATGGAGTCTGGTGTTGGTGAGATGAGGTCTGGTCTTCCTCCCAGGAAATCGGGTGAAAAACCAGCAGCTCTCGTGTCTGTGAGTCTGAGTTTATCCAGACAAACTGCCTGCTCCCCACTGCCAGGGATGAGATGTATCCCACAATGGGGTGATGGAAATGCAGATGCAGCTCTGGGGGGGAAGGTACAGCCTGGGAAGGTGCTCATGGCCTATCAAGATGAGGTGTCAGGCCTTCAAACAAATGGAAATAGAATACACAAAACCCAGCTCCACAACCCAGGACAGCAGCCCAGGCTCAGCACGTCCCCTAAAGCAGATTATCACTTTTACTGCTTTAGCCATCAGAAAGTAGGTTACAGAGCACTGCTGACTAGGAAGAGAGGGGCAGTATACTTCATACAGAGGCTGATGAACTGTCAATTACACCCTTGATCAGTGTAAGGAATAATTGGATTTTGTGTTTAGAGCCAGTGGTGTGATCACCACACCTTGAGAATCACACTTGACTGATTTTTTTCACTTCTAGCAGCAGAGACAAAATTACTGAAAGAGGTGTAATAGTGGGATAGAGAAAATATGCTACAACCCTCCCCCCTTATATTAACCTATGCAAATAACTTCCAACTGACTCTTGGATGCTTTTGTTTCCATTTGCCTCTCAATTGAATGAGATTGAGTACAAGCAGCTGTTTCATAAAATGGAAATAACTTACATCAGTTACTGGAAAACTTGAGGAAAACATTTCTAAATTAGCCTTTGCATTTAAAAATTTTCAAGGAGAAAAGAATGTTTGCCTGTTGGGTGTGATGTCTTGCAAAGGGGAAGACATCCATCCAATTGCCTGTCCAGAATCAGGCAATTGATGTTTGATTTCTTTGTAGCCTCCAACCAGGATTAAAATCTTCTAGTTCTGGGATGGGTTTCCCACTGCTGAGGTTTTCCAGCTATACATGAAACCTCTGCACTTGAGAGCTCTTGCAACCTGAAAATTTCTGTTAGCATTTCATTGTTATATTATTTTTTAAAATATGGTAATCATCTTTAGCAGAAAAAGCCTCAAAAAGGCTGTGAAATGGTTAATCACAACAGGGTAACTAACTAATTGACTGTCCACCTCGTGACTGGTGAACCACAGACTGCTCATACCCAGCCTCATGTCAAGGGCACCTAAATGCCTCAGAAACAAGAAAATTCTGCAGGTGGGGCTGCTATGACAGAGGTGATGCTGCTAAAGTGTCCTTCAATCCTTCAGGATAACAGCAGGAAAAACAGCAGCTGCACAACAAGAATGATTAGGGCTCCAGCCTTCAAGTGCAATCCCCAGGGGATTGCATTTGGGGTGAATACTTACAGTGGCTGCATTTTCACATCCCAAGAATGTTCCCTGGAACAAAGAAATTTGGGATTGAGTAGTTTTTTCCTTAGTATTTTGATTTTTACTACTTTAAGGCATCCCTGAAAACCCTACCCTTAGATTTTTAATTCCTTATATTCTTAAGATAAATATTCTAGTGATTGTCTATCACTTGCTTTTTAATTCTGACACATTTTTTTAAATTTAGGTACTGAAAAGGAAGGACTGGCTCCATATCTGGAGCTGGAAGGACAGTCTTGCCTGTTACAGGATGTAATGCCAAAATACAAGAGCAGTCTAATTTCAATCAAATGACATTTTAATTATTTAGTTCTATTATTGAAAAACTCTCATAATACAGCTCTAGAAAAGCTTCCTATATTGAACTGATTTTTTTTTTCTGCCATTGTATCAGAGGCTTCCAATATTCTGAATTAATCATGGCTAGATTACCTCATAATGATATTAACAATATCCCAAGCTTCAATATTTTGTTTCATCTTTGTAAAAATGGCCTACTGGAGTCTGTGGATTGTTCAAAATGGATTAAGGTACAAAACCCAAAAAGGTAAACACTGATTTATTTTTATAAGCAGATGATCATTCTCAGATTATGTCAGCATCTTGTACAGTTAGAATATTAGTATGTAAAACCTAATTTAAAGCTTGATCCTCTCAAACACACTTCTCAGGAAAAAAGAAATCAGTATTTACTGATTGTGATTACTTAAATTCTTTGAGGATTTGGAGGTCTGTAACTCTGACAAGGTTATTGAAAAGGAAGGTGATGGTTTAAATTCCTGCGAGCATATATTCTCATTCAGTCAAGGTCACTTATCAATCAAATTAATGTCATTTCATAAACACCCCTGAACAACTGTGCTCTATTCTCTAAATGGGAAGGAGAAGTGTTAATGGGTGTCTAAGGGATGAAATCAATTTAGCTTGGAGGCACTGAGCTGTTAGAACAGTTGTGAACATGTCTAGCTGCTAATACATGCTGATTTGTATTAATGTCACACAAAGGCTGAAATGCGACTGGCATGACATTTCTAAACCAATGAATGGTGATTACAACTCTCTTTTCCTTATCCTCTTATTGGAGTACTTGCCTCTGGCTGTGTGGACTATCAGGTCTGCAACAGGCACAGCACTGGGTTTGAGGATTTTTACCCACAGGCACCGTCTCATCATAGGGATCCTGTTGGAAGAGGAAAATAATCAGCATTTGACCTGTTATTTACTGGCAGCAGGGGATCCTGCATGGCTCAGTGAGAAAGTAGGAAGGACCTGCACTAAGGAATTGGAAATACAGGTTTCTCATAGCTACTCATGCCCACAATATATCCTTAATGTGTTGATGCTGACAAACAGAAGTAGAGTTTCAAGTACTGAATAACAGAATATACTAAATGAACTCATTTTTCTCTTTGTGGGGCTTTTTTAATCCCCCCCAACATGATGTCAATACTATGGAAAAGTTTAGTGCCAGAAGGGAGACAACATTGATTAAAGTTACCAAAAAACCCATGATAAAACAGAAGTTTTGTTGTCTCTGCAAATGAGTAACTTGTTCACTGTGCCATCTGAGTAAAAGAATGCAGATGGATCAGGAAAAATCAGGGACATCCAGATTCTTTGCACCATCCCTGTATAACACAAATATTCCAGTGAAGGCAGCTTTGCAACTTGGGCTGCCTGTCTTAGAAAAAGGATCTCTCCCACAAAGCCTATTCAGAGATGATTAAACCTGCTCCCAGAAAACCCCCCACTTTGTTAAAGAGTACTCAGTAATTTCTGAGGGAACAGGCAACAAAACACATCAGAGCTTGGTGGGAAGAGGGGAAGGAAGGAGAGTGTAAAGGACTTACCAACACCAGCAAATCTCTTTACTAAAACAAAACAAAACAAATAAACAAACAACAACAACAACAAAAAAGAATACAGGTAAAATTGGAAGCAGAAGACGGAATTTCAAGATCCTACAAAGAAAATAGGATCCTTAGAGAAGACAGGTTTTCAGATGTCTTTATCCCAGCTTGGTAATGAAAATGTTTTAAGTCTAGATCATAGAGTAACAAATTTTTGAAGAACAGTACAAATAATTCCATTTTTGTACATACATTCCTTATATGAGAAAATGAAGTATACCTAATCTCTGTGCAAGGGGAAACAACTACCATAGTCTAAATCTTCATAGGATTTTTAAGCTTTGTATTAAAATAAACGGTGTTATATAGCTTAATTTAAAATGGATTAATAATTATTAGACTTTATCCTCTTGGACAGGAGGACAAATTTGTCTTCAGGACAAGTTGAAACAATTCAAATTTGAAGAATCTGCTATGTTGTCATGAATATTGTCAGCCAAGGTCAAGCTGGAAAACATGTTGTGATGCCTCAAAAATCTAATTGTTAAGCATCAGTTCTAAATTTGTTCCCCTCACCATGGAGGAATGAGAGAAAGTAATATTTCTGTGATGCTGGAATGCCACCAGGGAACATTTGGGACAATGTGATTCATCACATCACCTTGGATGAGATACACTTTTTCTCTTGTCTATTTGTCATATCAGGAAGAAAAGACAATTTTTCTTTTTTCTTGGAGGGAAAAAATGACATGGGACATAAATAAAAAGAAAAAAAAACACTTTCAGCATATCTGTGTAAGAAAAGAATATCTCTGTTAATTGCTAGGAATCAGTCCTGAAACTGTATAGAACACAGAAATAATTGCAGTTGTTCTCTCATCTTCTCTTCTGTATTTTTAATATTTTTTTTCTCAGGTTAAGGTAGTTTGTACATTCATTCCTCCCACTCCAAAGAGAGGCAAATTCTTTGCGTCTCAGATGTTTTTATATCCATCCAGCAACTTTGTATATATATTCAGAAGGATACACTGGCAGGCTTGTAATTGATACAAAACCATGGGCTACAGCATGTGAATTGAGTTTCTAAATAACTATAGCTGTCTTTTTTTCTTTTTTTTCTTTTTTAGTGTAATCCAGATGACATAAATACTGCAATTTAATTTAAATATTAAACTAAAGATACAGATTTAACGCAATAGTGTAGGTAATTCAGTTCTAAATCTTATGCCAAAAAATCATTATTCCTTTATTGTCATTGTTTTTATTGTAAAACTGTAGGTAGAGCTCGTGAAAGAAAAAAAAATAGAGCTGAAGGGGATTTTAAACCCTCTGCTGCCCCCCACCTCCCCCCCCCCCCCAAAAAAAAAAAAAAAAAAAAAAGAAAAAAGAGAAAGTTTCAAAAGTTTTTTTTTTAAAAGAAGATTCAATGAAGAAAAAACAGCCTTATAGACTTGTGCCAGTATGGTAAGTGTTAGTGACCCAATGAAGGCATTATAAGATTTAAAATTAATATTTTGAAAGACAAGTAAGTAAATTGTATGAAAGGATAGAAATAAAGCCCACTTGGTTTAGAATTAATCTACTTTCAAAATAAAATTTTGGATCATGCAGAAGATCAAGGTTATACTATTACTGTTTTGAACTGAAGGGCAAAATAATTTTAAAAATATGGATTGTGCTCCAGCATTTCTTTTGAGAAAACATGAAGACTTTGAAAGTCATTTGTCACAATTTGATTCAGGAGCAGAACTGCACAATTGTTTGTTTGAACCACTTCAGCTGGGTCCTAACTCACTAATGCATTGAAAAATAGATAATAAGCATTCCTGAATTAGAAAACAAAACAAAACAAAACAACCCCAAACAAACAAACAAAAAGAAGTAAGTTGCTAATCTTATAAAAATTAGAAGAAATAAGAAATTTAATGAAGTTACAGGCCTAGTGGTTTTTACCTTCTTATTTTGAAAACACAACTTTGTTATTTTTTGTTTTCTCTATTTCTATTTTCAAAGCTATAAGTGCTAATCAATAAAGCAATTTAATCTAGTCATTAATGTTGCATTTTTCTATGTACT
Organism: Phylloscopus collybita; assembly: GCA_027886175.1. Lineage (NCBI taxonomy): Eukaryota > Metazoa > Chordata > Aves > Passeriformes > Phylloscopidae > Phylloscopus > Phylloscopus collybita. The sequence goes on along the minus strand of JAJNNQ010000086.1, from coordinate 6,000,570 downwards.
TAAAATTACATGGATCTTACAATTTTTTTTTTTTAAATAGGTTTTTATAAGAATAGCCTGATTTTGTTTTTTTTTTTGAAGCAAGCAGAAATAATAAACCCTTTAACCAGAACAAACACCTGTTCTTTAGGAAAGGCTTGCAATGCTGCATTAAGAAATGCAATTGTTTAGCCTTATTGTAGTATTTAAAAGTATTGTATTTAAAACAATATGTGTTTGTAAGAGTACAAAATAATGAGGATGTATTGGAGAGCAGAGATGGACGAGGAACAATCCAAGTGGGACAAGTGGGTGCCTTTTAGGAGGGCAGGGGCCTGGGGGAAGGAGAACTTTCTCTGTTCTTTTGAAAACCTTGTTTGTCTTCTCCAAGGAGACCAACACGAACATAGGGCAGGTCCTTTTCCTCTTGAGAAAACCTGAGGGGCACAGCAGCCATACCTGTGAGCACTCTTTCAGTGAAAAAACAGCCCAGGAAAGAAACATCTTGGTCCTGGGACAACTGAATTTCACATTGCATCAAGGTTTTGCCTTTAAAGCTTTCAGTAGGTGTTCTGTGAAAGAGGTTCAGGATGGGGAGAGCTTAACCTGCCCTGTGTCACTCAAGGCCTCGTGTCTTTCCTAGGAACATGTGTCATTTCAACCACAGAAAATGCCCTGGTTCATGAAATAGCAGTGCCCAAATCCAGGCTTTTATGCTGCCAGTGACCTGCACTGCTGTACTTGCTCAGTGCCCTCTCATGGGAAGCACAAAGCTTTGTTCTTGCAGGAAGTGATAACCAGGAAATCACCTGCTTTTGCTCTAAGCATCCCCACTAGTGATGGGAGTGGATGCTCTCCTAACTCAATTGATGCTTCCCCTCTGTAGTTCTGCTGAACTGAGTTTTATTGCATTCCTCTAGCCAGTGGTTCACATCTTATCCTGTCCATGGCACATGAGAAATATTTATTTGAATCCGGGTGTGCTAGCCTGTTCTTTAAATAAAATCGCTAACAAATACCCCCACCTGAAATGCAGGTGTGTATGGTATTAATGATGTAGGCTGAGACAAAAAAAAAACCCAAAAAACACCACAGCAAACAAAACAAAACAAAACAAAACAAAACAAAACAAAACAAAACAAAACCACACACAAAAAAAACCAACAAACAAAAAAACAAACAAAACAAAACCCCAACAAAACCCCAACAAAAAACAACAAAAACAAAAACAAAAAAAAACCAACCCCAAAATCTACAAAAAACCCAAAACAAAACAAAAAACCACCAAAAAAAACCCCAAACAAACACACACCACCAAAAACAAAAACAAAAACAAAACCTAGGAAACATTTTATCTCCAAACCTGGCTCTCTAAAATTAAAAAAAGATTGAAGTCTGCACTTTGTTAGAGGACTTTAAAAGAAAAGTTTATTCAAAAGAAAAGCTATCTAACTTGTCCTACAAAAATAAGTAAATTTTTTCACTACTGTTTAGCACTGTCTCTGCCCCATGATGCTGACTGGAGTCTTACTAACCTAATTTCTGCAATATCTATTGGGACGTTAATGCAATGAAACATGAGCAAATGAAATCTTAATAGTTAAAGAGGTGAGATCAGTTTTAACTTCACAGATTCTTCCTCCATTTTCCTGACAGAATGATATTGCACGGAAGAGTTTTTCCACAAAGGTCTTACATACAGTGCCTCTGATGCCTGTCAATTTTTGCCTTTTTTTCTTTTATGTATTCTCTTTCTTCTTTACACATATATTCATAGCTCTGTAGCCTATTACTGCATTCATAGCTGGTTTTCTCAGTACTTCCTCCTGCCCTGCCAGGCAGGAAGACAAAAGATATTCCAAAGCTCTGATCCTATCTGGATTCTCCTTGGAAACCAGGGTCTAAACCAGCTCTCTGAGATTTTCATCAACAAGGTCAGTTTCCCTCTGAGGGGGAAGGACTTAGAAGGGCCTTGGCCTGAAGGGGGAATTGGGTCATCACTTGAGCTCCTAATTGGAGATTTTTGTCAAATATGCTGATTTGCTAAACTTATAAAAACTGTTTTCACCCTGTGTGGGTGGACTTTTGTGGGCATTTTCCATATCTGCCCCTGGAGGTCTCCAACAAAGACCAGCTTTTTTATTACCTCCTATACCAATATTATCTCAAAGGAATGTTTTATTTCTAAGTTCTTTAAGGCATCACCTCTACTCCAAACTTCAAAATATCAGCTAGGTGCAGCTTGTCACTGAAAGGAAAGAATGTCCACGGAAATGAACACAACGACGAAAAAAAACCAGAAATGAAAGTAGTGGCAGGCTAGTTGGATTTACTAACATTCAGCATAACATATAAGATGCTAAATGGATGGGATGTATCAAGAAAAACATCATTTTGTATCCCTTCACCTCAAAAAAGAGTTGTCATAGGATCAAGAGACGATTTAGGATTGTGCTGTACAGAAGCAATAATACATAAATGTGCTTTTCACTCTGCCTTAGCACCTCTCATTAGTGCCAAGCAAGGTTACAATTTTATGGACAACTTACTGAAATTCCTCCTTATGTATTTTTTTCAGCTTTCTGTGAGTTAGCTTTCCATGTCTTATGAGGAATAACCAGGGCAAAACAGTTTTGTTTGAATTGATCCTTGTTCTTTCCTTTGTGTTTGTCCAGGTGTAAGTGCAGCAGAAGGCTGGCAGTGACTGAGCTGAAACACAGCCCTGCACAGCTCCCTAAGACCTCGTGGAGACAGTCATCTGGATGCTAAAAATTTTACTGGGACTAAAAGTCATCACATAAAGGAGATGAACCTTGTCTCCATTTTGGCCATGAGCAAAATACCACTGACACAATTTTTTTCGAGTAGTTTATGCTGAGGAACAGACTTTCACTACTTTCACTTTTCACATAGAAAAGACAATTTAAACCTGCCATAGGTCTTAAGCTGGTGCCTCCTAAGGTTTCCAAGTATGCAAATAGATAAAAGCTGGCCCATTGTGCTGTGCCCTAAAGCAATGCTGGAACTGTCTAATTAACCTCCTGATAAACCTGAAATGTCAGGAAGGAATAGACTTCAAATGCTTTTTCACTTAGTTAAAAAGCTATGAGTAGTACTAGTTTTTCTAGAATTCATGCCAATTGCTCTAAAAATTGACTAGACAATAATGAATAGTTACATTCAGAAATAGATAGTATTAGAGAGTTCAATTTAAAAATTACATAATACGTTTAAAAACCAAGATTATGCCAGGAGGGAATTTTGTCTATATTCTGAACATAATGGGTTGGGCAGGGCCTAATAAATGAAATTATTTTCCTGCTCTTTGATTTAAGAGTAATGTTTATTTGTAGGTACTTGCCTTTTCCTAGTGTAGAGCTTTCTCCTCGTGTATATGCCTGGAAAAATTTAAATTCATATGAATGTGGTAAGGGAGGAGATCATGTGGGGTAATTTTAATCTGAATGTTCTATTTAGTTGATACAATTTTTTGATCCTCAAAGTTAGATTTGGATCTTATGCAAAAACATTAATTAACATTTTTTTTCAGGTAGCTTAGCAAAACCAGATGAGAGGAAAAAGTAAAGATTAGAAATTAAAATGCCCTCTATGAAGATCTGCCTGGCTAAGCATATATTAGTTGTCACATACAGATCTTGCATGTGTGCATCAGAAAATACACAATATTAATTTCAATATTTTAATCACTTATGGTTAAATTTACCTTTTCATATGCAAGAAAATTGATTTTTTCATAAAAATCAGATTTTTTTTTTACTCAAATCCAGGAACTCAATGAACAGGGAGGCATATATAGAGTTCCCACATTTGTCTTTCATTATTGATGACTTATCTTGCTCATATTCAAACAAATTTGTTTTGGGAGCTCAGGTTTAATGCAAACTCATCCTTTCAGTAAAGGTTCCTGTAAGGACTAGAAAGGCTGGTTGCTTCCCCTAGCACCCCCTCACTAATCTCAAAAAAAACAAACTCTTAAGTTGTATTTTACCAGCATCTTCCTCCATCCCAAAGTACTCTAGCATTCCCATTATTTTCTGTAACTTTTGTAACAAACCCACTACTGCAGAAACGAATGGTCCAGTGGTTGAAGATATGCATGAGGAGGAAGTGCCTGCATCTAATTGTCCTCATGCATGTCTTTTTGGGAAATGTGCATAACTCTTCAGAGTCTTCTAGAATGTGGAGAGAACCCACCACTGCCTTCAAGCCTCAGTGCAACAGATGAGGATACAGATTTAGCTTGAGAGAAAGTTCTACTGCCTGTGAAAACAGAAGATTATGGGCTTTGCTTCCAACTATTCTACTGTATCTATTGCCAGTGATGAAAAATACCAGAGCTGGCTCTGAATGGTGCCAGTTTGGTCTGGCTTGGCAATAAAACAACAGGAAAAGACTGTTTCTGAGATATCTGCCTAGTTCTGGTTCCAGGAGGTTTCAGTGGTTTTGGACTAGACTGACAGTGCCCTCAGGGTCCTGTGTGCATGTTTATCACACTCCCCAGGTTTAGTGCCCTGGCACTTATGTAAGTCTGATTATTATCAAACTTCAGTTGGGCTACAATATTCAAGTATCAGGCTTAAGAGAAAAAGTGGTAGGAATGAGTTATTACAGATCCCCTGTCTCCTCAAAGCAGAGCACTGTGGTTTAATATATGTTCAAAACCTTGTTAAAAATAGCAATTCCTTGCCAAGTTCTACAGAATTTGTTTCATTCTACAGGTTTACTTGCGCACAGTCTCTTGCCTCCTCACCCCTCAAAAAAAAAAAAAAAAAAAAAAAAAAAAAAAAAAAAAAAAAAAAAGCTAAAAAATTAAATTTAAAAGAGTCTTTGAAATCTCAATTACTTTTCAGTCCTAAACCCTGACATACACTGAGTTTTCCACTTAGAAAATCCTGCAGTATAATTGCACTGAGCATGAATGACACAAAAGTGGGAGTAAGCCACTCTGAACACCTAAGTTAATTCTGCAAGAATAAAATAGCAAGAACTGATCATGCCTGAGGACTTCTGTCACCAGAAGTGGTTTTAGGTAGCAAGTGGTATCTGGCATCCAGGGCAATTTGTGATAATACACCAGGTATCCTCAATAGCATGCCTTTGTATTAAAGACCAAAGACAATTACAATGGCTGCCCTAAGTGACCCCTGACATTTCTGACAGGGTACTGAAACATCAGGAAAACAGAACTTGGTGGGATGAGTACAGAAGTAGGAGGCACATGGTGTTTGCCCAGAGGTTTTTGGGGTTCTCCTCAGTTAACTTTCTGGAAACTTTTGTGGTGCTATCTGCAAGACAAGTGGAAGCAGGTTGTAGATTAGCTGAGCGTGCTAATTAATGTAAAAAAACATTGTCTGTACTTGGTTTGGGATTTTGAAACAATCCCACCTTGGCTTCTATGGCAAAGAAATCCTGACTATGCATTCCTCAGTTCTAGAGGTGAATATTCTGTCTGCAGGCCCTTCTACTGTCAAGCTACACTGCACCCATTTATCTTTAATCTATTGCCTATGTTTTCACAGGTTGTCCTCTGTCACCTAAAGTACTGTCTTCACTTCATGGACAAGATTATTGCAATGAGCCCCCAGCTGTTCTTAGTACCTTAAGTACAGCCCTAGAAGTCTGGTGATACAAATCATGTTGATTACAAAAAGTTGAACAGATTTTTGCTCTAAATTTCATCTTTTCATTTTTATCTCTTTTTTTCTTTCCCTACATACACTGTCAAATTTTAAAGAGATTAACAACATGTGAGAATAGTACTAGCTCTTTTGTGATTGTTTTCAAAGAATTTGTAATTATCTCAATATATATCTGAGTAGGAACTGTCACTCACAAGTCACTTTCAATACTCAAGAAAATATGAATACCTGCCCTTTTTGTTTCCTCTCTCAGAGAATTAATTCCTGGGAGAATGAGTTAAACTGGAACAACTTTTAGAAGTGGCAGTGAGATTTTGAGAATGCAGCTCTAATGCATTTTATATTTTATCAGCAGGTGAGTATCAGTTCTGCCTCCCATAAGACCATGCAAGTCAGTAGGGGGAAAAAGTATCTACGATGCTTTTTATGGGACATATCGCTGAGTTAGAATTACAATTGAGTTAGAATTACAACTCCTAGTGAGATAAATGGGTCCTGTATTTAAAATGTCCTAGTTACCACCTGTTTCACACCAACTTTGTTAAATTTGGCAGATTGGTGGAGCTGCCTTTTCTTTTGTTGTGTGGTTGTGCTCTGCCTTTGAAATCTGAACTCAAGTCTTACATCTACAGGAGGCATTTCCTCTACCCTCCAAAAATTTCCACATTAAAAGTAATTTTGAAACAATCCCCACCCCCTGGGTCATAACCAGAAGGAGTGAGAAAGAGCTGGTGGTTAGGTCTGATCTAAGAGCACAGAAATGACCTTCCTTCCATTGCAGATAAGCAGTGTGCAGTCATGCCTTGCTGCCTTCAGCTGCTTCCTACTGGGGGTGCATTTAAAAGAAACCCATGTGCAAAGCTAGCTTCTGTGAAGAACTGACTTACAAAAGAAGTTGCTAAAAACAGGAAGAAAAAGTGGAAAGCAAGAAAACAAAGCTCTAACATCGGCTTTAACTTCTGGGATCATTTATTAAGCACATAAACCCCAAAGTATGAATATAAAAGGAGTGGTAAAGTGTGGTAAAGATGTGCTGAGAGGGACAAGAACCCCTGGTAACCACAGAAAACACAGCCACTAGTCCTGTGGTGGAACAAGAGCACAAATAGATCTGTTTCATAGTTTCAGCAGAGTTTCTGTCTGCAAGGGGTCCCCTTGCACCTCCAGTCATTCCCATGTACTTTTCCTCTTATCTTGCTCTTGGGAGAAGAGATAGAATCTGGTTTAAGATTGCTTTTTACTGCTTGCATAGAGCAGAGTGCTTTAGCAGATAAGGGAAGCCAGCCAACATGAACTGTTGTGCCAGCCAGGATGGGGACTACTAGATATAAATTTTTTTTCTGTGTGTTCTATTTTCTCTCTCCACCCTAAAGAAAGTCAGCTCAAAAAGACAGTGGAGCTGTCTGAAAAAAACAAACAAACTAAAAACCCAAAAAGAAGCAACAAAAAACCCCCACCCAAGTCCCACCACTCACTACCAAACAATAAGTGTAATTTTATTCATCAGTTTTCTTATTCCACATGTAACATAATGAAGGGAAACTAACACAGCTGTGGATGGAAATACGTTGCAAGACCTTGCATGTTTATACTAGATTATCTCCTTGGTTGCACACAAAGGCTGTAACATGTTAGCTGTCAGCTGGTTTTGTGGGAGGTTCCCAGTTTTGTGTCTGTGTGTTTTTCTTGTGTGTTCTGCTTGTGTGACCTTCTTGGGACACCTCTACATTTTAAATACTGTGTGACAGATAAAGTTTGAAAATCACAGTCCGAAACATTTCTGTTAAGAAGTAACATTCACAGCTCAGTTTCTGAAAATCATTCCCCTGTCACGTTTACCTCCCCATATCAGTGCAAGCACTTCTCACACCGTCCCCTGTCTGTGCTCTGAGTGGTTCTAAGCCACTGATTTGCATAATGACAGTGTTATTATTTCCCCAGCTAAAAGGAAAACCTGCATCTCGCTAAACTGATCACTATAATCTCCCCATGCTGACTGACTCCAAGCACAGTTTTAAATCCCTTTGTTTATTTGTATAATCATGCATTCTCTGTTCCAGCTTTCTAGAATTTAAGGGTAAGAAATTGTTTGCATGAAAATAAAGTGGTGGTTAAAAAGTTGAAACATTTAGTTTTGATGAGAAAACTGAGAGAGAAGAATTAAGATTGAAAGCAATGGCTTTTATTGTACATTTCATCCTGCCTTTTTATCTTATTGCCTTCCTTCCAAATTCTGGTTTTATGAAGGAGTACAGGTTTTCTATGCAGAGTTTTTTTGTTTACCACAGTTCCTTGCATAAGAAGAATCACAGGCTTTGTTCAAAATAAGAATTCTCCCTAATAAACTATCACTTATTTTTCTTACAGATTTGATTCTGCCATTTCTGTCTTATTACCATTAGTATCTATTAGCTTATTTTTCTTTCCCCAAAATAGCACACTTAGGTCAGTATTAGAATCAAGCCCTAAATGCATAGAATTAAGATTACTTCATACAGTGATCTAGGACAGAAAACTGGGAAGTGATAGTATAGTGTTCTTGTGTAAAATAGCTGAGGCTTGGATGTCACAAAATTATCTGAACAACGAGTGTCTAAAGAACTGCTGACAGAGTAAAGGGACTACTGAAGGACTTACCTGGAGTGGCTAAATATTTGAAACAATCTTCTCTCTTTCTGACTGAAAGTGTCCAAGGAAAAAAGCTAGCAGACATCTGTCAAGGCCAGAACACCAAACTAAGTCTCTTCTGACACGCAGAAGGAGAAGTCTGTCTGAACAAAACTCATTTAACTATGCAGTATAGGGAATTCATGGAAAAAGAAATAAAATACAGCCTTATTAGCAATATAGGAAAAGGGAGTGCATTTTTTTTTGTGTTAGGCAAATGCATAGAAATTAATGTGCTGATACAGGAACACGATATGAAAACAAGTGTGATTCATGTATTTAGTAATGATTTAAAGGATTATGTTAATTGAACAATAACTAACTGTGCCAATGAGGAAAAGACAACAGCAAATACAAAATGTTCTCTTTACACATGGACTTACTTTTCACATCTTGTCCTGATGTATGTGCCAGATAAAGGTTAAATTCTAAACACGTTGTTATGATTATTATTTTTCCCTGTAATCTATATTTTTCTCCACAGAAAGATCAATATAAGCTATGCCAGAAAAAAGGCTGTGTAGGACAAATTTCTGGAGTGTGATTTTTGATTCAATACTCTGGGATTAAAATTTTTTAAGGTTATTTTCTACACTTGAGGCTTCATATAATTTAAGTAATTCAAATCCTAGTACTTTCCACTACCTCAAACCCATGTTACTTCTCTACTTCCCTTTTTATCCTGTTTAAATTTAGAAAAAAAAAAAAAAAAAAAGAAAAGGTATGAACACCTATCAAAGCAACTCTAGACAAAAACTAGGGTCTAAACAAAACTAAAGTAGAGAATGGGAACTCATTTTTGCTTATCTACTATTGCTGAATAATTTTTCATTTTGAGTTTTAAAAATGAGGAAGATAAACATTTGGTTCTTTCCTCCTTGGGAGAAAGTTGCATGCAGGAATAACTTCAAAACAAAGTTTGGAAAATATTTAACTGAAAATCAAAGCAAAGGAAAGAGAGAGAAAATATTCTGGTTTAGCTATATAAAAATATATAGGGCTTTCTGCCTAATGCTTTAAAGTTTACCTTTAAATAGGAAAACTGAGATAATAAATATATTTGAACAATGTCTGTTAAATACACATGGCGAATCTTCCCTTATCTTGTGAGCTTAAATTTGGAAAAAGAATAAAAATAAATTCCGTGAAAATAATTATGTCAATCCTGAAACTGACTGGAAATGAAATGCTCTGAAATTATTTCACACTACTGAAGGCAGCTAGAGCCTCCTTCTTTGAAGAAGATACAACTGTCTTGTCATGTCCAAGAGCAGAAAATAGTCCCTGCTCAGAATGCACCTGCTTTTCCCTTCCATATAACTTTACATACATAGCCTAACTCAGCCTAACAGAACCCAGCTTTGTAAAATCATTCTGATATTAAAAAAGTAGTGTATTCAAGGAAATTCTTACTAGAGCTCATCATAGCTTAACATATTCTTCCCATACCTGAACTGAAGTAAGTTTCTTAAATGGTCCTGTAATTGAATTTGTACTGTCTTGCTTTAAGACCCATTGCTGGAATATGCAGTGAAAACAGAATAAACTTCAAATCAGAATACTATCACAGAAAGCAAAAGCCCTTTCATTGTCAGCAATTCTTGTTTCAATGGAAATGTACATAGGTACAGAATGGTACTTAAGCAAGCTGAGTATAAGATGAAGGTTACTGGACAGAGAAAAATTCTTTTACCTCTCCAAGGGAACACCCCTTAGGGGATAGGATGAGAGCAGAATCTAAATTGTTTGCTGTGGGAGTCCAGGGCATTCCTTTGGAAACCCTGGATGAACAGAGACCTGTACAGGGAGGTTTAGAATCTGTACAGGGGGGTCTGAGATTTGTACAGGGGGGTTGCAGACCCTGGCACAGAGCCCAGACAGGCAAGGGCCTCGATTACAGTCCATGGGAAAAGCTGCCAACGCTATGGGAGGAATTGCAAGGCCTCAAAGGCAATAGAAAGTATTAATATTTTCACATTTGGGGTTTTAGAGTAGGGGTGACCAGAGACAAGATTCTGGAGGATTCTGAGCGTTGTCCTGGGGTCTTCTCCTTCTTCTTCGTCTCCATTTTGTGCAGTGGCAATGACACTAAGTAGACTTAGAGGGATTGGGTCAGAGTAGAAAACACCTGTTTAGTGCCAAGTGCATGCATTGGGTCACAATTGTAAATAATGTACACACAATTATCTGTATATGAGATAATGAGCCATGGGCAGGCGGGGCAGTCGTCACCTGCTGCCCCCAGGTGCTGTCCCGACCCTGGCAGAGCTCAGAGAAAAGTGTAGAGATAAGAAAAAATAAACAAGGAGAGAAACCTTGAAAAAAGAACATCTGAAGATCCCTCGTTGTTTCTGGGGTGGCTCGGGGCTCTCTGAAGGACCAAGGGCAGAGACCACCCTGGTCTTGGGTGGGACCCTGAGAGTTTGCTACTTGATGCTTCAGTCAATCAGAGGAGCACTGATGCTGACAAGTCAGCACACAGCAGACAGTGCCCAACAGCTCACAGCAGCCCAGCAGTCCCACCACTGGGACTCATTAACCCATAGAATTATTGATGTGGAGAAACAGAGGCTGGTATATAACCTGCTGTTTATTAAATGCAGGGTAGAGTGAACAGAACAAGACAGGAATTTTCATTTCTGGAAAAAAAAATTAAGTACTGACTTTGAAGTAAATTAAGAAAAACTAATAGTATCTACTGTCAACTGCATGATGGAGAGACCCCTTGACAAAGGAGGTGGGTTTGTGTAACTGGATTTTAATTTGTGACATAACATGGGTATTTTAGAAATATTTCTTAAAGTACTAGCAAGTTAAGACAGAGGGAATGCTGGTATCAGTTACTATGTCAATTGCTTTGCTCAAGTCTGTAAAGGCAGCTGGAGTACACCTGCCACATTAACTGTACAACACTTAAGCCATCAATGAGAAATTGTTAACAAAGGCTTCGTAATCTTTGTAAAATGCACATACCAGCCTCACACACAATGCCTGTAGAGGGTATCATGATTTCTTTGCTGTTGGGCATTTTGGGGCAGGGTTCCACTGTGGTGCAGCAGCAGCACCTGTTGCTGCTGGCAGCTCTTGCTGAGCTCCCCTGCCTTCTGCTGGTGTGGAGATGTGCTTCCACTTCAGGACATCAGCATGCAGGTGACCTCTGAGAGAAATGACACGGCATAATATTTAGATTATATCTTCTATGTTTAAACTTGGTAAGTCACTCTTGTGTTGCTTCAGCCATTTCTTACTCGTGGGGATTGTTATTTTGTATTATGCTAGTTATGCAGCAGTACTTACAGCACCTCTCCCTATTAATCTTCCATAGTAAGTGAAGTGGAAAATGGCATTAAAGTTGCTTGAATACAAGTATGGGGCTAGTGCTCTTTCAGAAGGGTAATGACTGTGTGAACAGCAGAAATTCATTTGTATTCATATAAAATGCTATCCTTCCCATTCTGGAAGGAGGAAAAAGGAGAAAACTCTTTGTCCACATAGATCAATAGTTGTATGGCTTTCTTTTTGAAAACTTCAGGTTGCTGGGTTACATAATGCTGTAAGTTGTATTTCTCTAAGGCAAAAAATACAACAATAAATTTCCATATAAGGAATTGACTCAGATAAGAAATGTATCTTGATCCTGCAATTCAAATTGTCTAAACTCTTCCACTGATATATTTTTTACTTATCTTCACTTAGATATGGTCTTACTCAATATGCAAACTCACTCAGACTTGTATTATAACCTCCAGTATGGTTATCACCAGGGAATAAACCTCAATATTATTATAACCTGGAACTTGTACTTATGTTCTTTCACATTTTTCCAACAGCAATGTCTCATCCAAATGTCTCATACAATGCTACATGTCTTTAACCTTGAGCTCACCATATCTGAAGCAGTTGCTCTCATTGAATTGTAAGTTTAGAGTCTGTATTTATGTGTAAGTTTACAAGTGCAAATTGTTGTCTCTCTAAAATGATAGGCAGCATTTGTTCAAGATGAATCTGTTAGATTTCTAGCAACAAACTCCCAGAAAAGAAATACATTTTTAAGTTTATTACTAACAGATTTTTTTTTTCAGTTCAGCAAGGTCAGGATTCAATACCAGACACAAGTATATGATCTTTCTTATAGTTCAAAGCTGACCATTTAAACTTCTGGTTTTTCATAAGTATTCCTATGCAGACATTAACAAAGGTGTCTGAGAGTTTCAAATTGTATTAAGGCCTTTTCCTTTTAAACATCAAAGTCTCTTGTTTTGCATGTGGTAACACCTATCAGATATATACAGAAACGCAGAGCTGGAGCTAAAAATTGGTAATTGCCTGTACGAGGAATCATAATTCAATTTTATATATTCCTTTCATAAAAAATGCAGTGCCAGCAAACAAACCCCAAGCTTGAATCTTCTAAAAAGACAACTAAACTTAAATCAACTATTATTCTAATGATTTGAAACACTTTAAACTAAAACAGTAAAAGTAAAAAATAAAAAGTACTGTTCTAGTTTAGGCTGGCATAGAGCTAATTTTCCTCACAGTAGCTAGAGTGAGCCTGAGTTTTGGGTTTGTCTTGGAAACAGTATTGATAATTTGGGGATATTTTTGTTATTGCTGGGCAGGGCTTGCACTGAGCCAAGCCCTTTTCTCCTTCTCACCCCACCAGTGAGAAGGCTGGGGGTGCACAAGGAGTTGGGAGGGGACACAGCAGGGACAGCTGATCCCAAGTGACCAAAGGGATACTCCAGAGCATGTGACATCATGCTCTGCATGTAAAGCTGGGGAGAGGAAGGAAGGTGAGAATGTTCAGAATGATGGTCTCAAGGTGCTGCTGTGATGCTGAACATCTGCCCAGCCATGGGAAGGGGTGAATGAATCCCTTGGCTTGCTCTGCTTGTGTTGCAGACACAACTTGTGTACAGCTTTTGCTCTCCCCATTAGACTATCTGTATCTCAACTCATGTCTTGTCCCACTTTTACTGTCTCAATTCTCTCTTCCCATCCCACTTCATTGCTGGCTGGGGTTAAACCACAGCAGTCCTAATGAAATCTAGAAATTCTCTTGAAAGATACTTTATTCAATACCAAAACCCATTATTCTTTAAAGAATTCTTTAAAGAGAAGGTAACACTTATTTAAGGCAGATGTGGTGATAAAGCATTTTTCATGGTGAATATGCATTTCAATGAAGTATGGAAACAAAATGTCAGTGAATATACACTTAAATGAGAAAAATTACATGCAAATCAATGGCAAATCAACTGCAAATGAGCAAACAATATAGGTCTCCTTAAGTACTACTTTTAATTAGTAACAGAAATCCTTGTAATTTCATTGTGTGAATGTTTGACTTTCACAGCTTAACTGGAGGAAATATCAGTGTGACTCGCTGAACACTGCCTGCCAAAGGTAGAAAATACATTTTTATTCAGTACCTAGCACCTCGAATGTGCCCTTGACCTTGAGCACTGGCTGTACAGGCTGCAGTATCCCCTGCAGGTGCCATGGGATCATTACACCCACAAATTCCAGACGGAGTGTCAAAGAGTTGAAGCTTTTCCTGTGGTCTTTTTGATGGCTTATCTCTGGATTTCTCAGCACAATGGAAGGACCCCACGAAATGAAACTGTTGGGTCGACTGCTGCACTATAGATGCTTCATGTGCCTGCAGCAGCATGGCTATGTCAATGACATCGTTGCTTTGATAACAGATACTTGAAATGCAGACAGGGAAACTGCAACTGGCACTCCAAGAAATGTATGAATTTCTGCTTTCTGTTTGGAACACTCTGAGAGATCGTGGCTGTAAAGGAAGGAAAGCTGTGAAGAATGGTATTGTGGACAGATTAATTCCTCCCATATCCTTTACGAAAAAAAAAATAGTTGTTTTAATTTGAGGTTATCACAAAATAATATTCCCTAAGAATATAAAAGGCAGTTAAATATATAATTGCTCCTAGTCCCAAGACCAGTAGCTATGGGAGGTAGGAGATTATGATAGAAAATGCAAAGGAAGAGGCCAAGAAGCAAACAAATCTGTTCAAAATAATTTCACTTTAAGAAAAGCCTTGTACTTCTGTAAAAAAAAAAAAAAAAAGGAGCCAAATGTCGATAAAACTCTGATGAGAACTAGTAAACAAACTATGCCAAATTGTTCAGTTGAAATCCCTGACAAAATGTTTGCATCCCATGTGACATACTCATTTCTGGTGGTTGTATCAAACTTCTGTATGGAGAGGAAATCAAGTCCCAGACTGTGTTCTAGATTTAGTAATATTTCCAAGCTGATAAAGGAAAATAAAAAATGCAATATTTTGGACCTTCCTTTCATAGCAGGAGGTAGACCTTGCTGGGTAGCCCATGCAAACACATCTTGCCTGGGAACCCTCTGCAATTGCAAAGTTTGAGTCACATTTAACACTCCTTTTGGGTACTCCAGTATCTTCTGTGATGTCCTCCTGGAATCACTGTGGCCCTACCAGCAAAAAAAATTGGAGGAAAAGAGAGCAGCAGACCAAAGCATCACAGATGGTTCACATCAGCAAGGAAGAAAGCACTGTAAACAATACAGTAATGACATCTCAGAAAAGGGAAAGAAAAAAAAAAAAAGAAAAAAAAAAATTCTCTGTTCTCTGTGCACTGCAATAGACCTACCAAGCACCCATGGTCAATGGGATTTGGAGTGGGATTCAACTTTTGGATTCTTGCTCCCCTTCCACCTTTTGTTTGTTTTCAAGAGAGAGACTGAATTTTTTAAAAGCTGTAATACAAGGAGAAAGCTTAATGTGGTAGAAGGGTTGGGTTGAGGGTTTTTTTCTGGTCTATAGATTCCTACTTTAATTCTCTGTGAGTTACTGAATGTAGCAGAAAATAATTTGGTGTTAACCCCTGGCCTGTGGTGTTAATTTCTATCATCTGTGAAGCTATAAATAAAATGAGATCATCCTATTCAGTTATGTTCAGCTGGTGTGTGCACCAATGGTGTCCCTATCCCAGTAACAAATCCCTTCGAAATGTTTCACAAAACACTAAGGAAATAGACTACAAATAATACATCTTATGCAAAGAACATGATTACATGATTTTGAAAGCACTGTGACATCACCAAGATGACAGAAGTAGCTAATTTATAACTTACATAAGTACAACAAAAATGGTTTGATGAGAATTTTTGAGTGGTCCCACCTGCACAACAGAGTTGTTTTGAATGTTTAAGGTTGTCTTTCATTTAAGCACAAACTAGGAGAGGGCAAAGTTTCAGGAAAACACAGAGGAAATGCAGACAGTCTGTAGCTGAAGGTTTCATACAAGAATACGTCCCTGCCTTGTTCATTGCCGTGGCAAGGCACTCATCTCATTTAGGCTCATATTGAGATAAATAACTTTTATTGGCCTCCTGACTTGCCATGGACTTTCAGGACTCTCCAAATCCATATGGGAAGTCAGAGTTTCAGTCTGCCCTCTGTCACCTCTCTTTTCTTGGCCTTGCCCTGTAGCCTGTCATCATCTTCTGTGCCAGTCTGTGCTGCAGGGAGCCACAGGGGGAGTATGACCTTTTCCCTTCAGATACAGAGCAACCTTAGGCAGAGCAAAGGGGTGCCACCTTCTTTGTGACTCAGCCACCCCACAGAACATGCACAGGTGTCAAGGTAGAGCAGACTCTAAATGAAACAGCAGCTGCACAAATTACTTAAAAAGAAGGTCTTGACACCAGAGCAAGAAGCTGGGAAGACTGTAAAACAGTAAAGTACTCAGCTGAAACTTTCCTGATTTGCAAATTTTCCCTATGTCTTGAAGAATATGAGTACCAAAGACACTGAAGAAATACTCATTAGAGGGTACATACAGTCATATGATTCCTTTTGCTGTGTGAAGGCTTTTATTGTGTTATTCACAGCATCTCACTTCCCCAGTGGTGATCCAAGCATGAGATGAGCTGCTAGGCAATGAACAGGGTGAAGAACTGGCTGAAAGGCAGGACTCAGGTGTTGTAGCAGGTGGGGAAGCACCTGGCTGAAGAGCAGCCACCAGCAGTGCTCCTTAGAGCTCAGTACCAGGCACAGTGCTATTCCATACCTTTCTCAATTATCCGAATGCAAAGGCTGGATGCACCACAAGCACCACAAGCTGGGAAATGCTTTTGGCTCTCTTGAGGGACTAAAGGCCTTGTAGAAGTACCTAAATAGATTGAACATCTATTGATCATCACTGCTGTGCAATTTAACAAGTGTCAGGTCCTGCATCTGGGAAAGAGTAGCACCAGGCACAACAGAATTTGGGAGAGGATTTGCTAGACAGCAGCTCTGCAGAAAGGGGTCTGGGGGTGCTGGGGGACAGCAGGCTCCACCTCAGTCAGCCAGAGAGCAAACCCCATCCTGGGGTGCATCAGACACAGCACAGCCCAACAGCCAACAGAGGGAATTGCACAATGTGCAGCTCTGGCCCCAAAATTTAGGAAGGATGGGCACCTCTTGGATGCACCCAGAGGTGGAAACAGAGCTGGTGGAAGGGCTGTAAGGTGTGTCCAGTGAAGTGTCCAGTGAAGAACATCTGAGGAGCCTGGGTTTGTCCAGTTTGGAGAAAAGGAGACTGAAAGGTGACTTCACAGTCTCTGCAGCTTCCTGGGGAGGGGAAGTGGAGAGGGAGGTGCTGAGCTCTTCCTAGGATTCAGTGACAGGACGCCCAAAAATCAGTCCAAGCTGCACTAGGAGAGGTTCAGACTTGACATTAGGATGCAATTCTTCACTGAGACAGTGGTCAGGCCCTGGAACAGGCTTTTTAGAGAAGTGGTCATTGCCCCAATTCTGCCAGTGCCTACAGGTTTTTGCACAATGCTTTCCGTAACACACCTTAAATTCTGGTGAGCCCTGAGGTGGTCAGAAAATTGGATTGCATGGAAGTGTTTTCTAACCAAAATACACTATTCTATCTTGTTCTGTTCCATTCTGTTCTATTCTACTCTATTCTACATGGGCATTTATGACAGTTTCATGCATTATTTCCACACACTGTACAGAGCAGCTTTTAACTTCTAACAGAGAAACAAAAAGGCTCTCCACCAAGCAATCCATTATTGATGTTCACACCCAGGCACTGGTGCAGTCAGTTTTTTGCCCAAGATGGTGACTGATAAATAATGTCCTTGTCTCTTGAGCTTTGACATCTTATTTTCTCTATTATTGTCCTTGTCTCTAGTATTTGACATCTTACAGGACAGGGAAGTGAGAGAGCAGCTGGGTGGTCATCTGGCAGCTAGCCAAAATCAAACTCCACAATTACTGTCTCCAAGTCCAGACTACAGCTAATTTTTCGAGCAGTTTTACTCTGATGAATAAGTTGCCTTCAACTTTTGCTTGATCCTTGGCAAACTGTGGAGCAACTACCATGATAATGGCAACTAATTGCAGTTCCAGTCAGTGTGAGCTGCAAGGGCAGATGATACATTTGTTCACAAAAGCTATTTTCAGAGCTTGTGAGTAATACATTGCTTGTGAATTAAAATCTGGGAAATACTGATATAACACTGTTAAAAAAAAATCCAGTAATAACTTTAAAATGCTGTCAAATCAAATATAGTGCAGATGAGGAAGGAGGATGGGTTTATAATTTTCCATCTACATACTAATTAGGACTTGATTTTTTTATAGTCTGAAGCCTTTCATGCTGACACACAAGTTGTGTGTCAAAAAGTAATATAAAATTGTCTGAAGTCTCTAAATAAATCTCTTCAAGCTGGAAGCTGTTCTGTTTTCATCTTCAAATTATTTCACACACATTGCATCATGAAGTCTTCAGAACACTTAATCTTAATGAAGTCAAATCATCTCAGACATTTTAAGACACTCCAGCATTTTAGGATTTGTCTCAGAGACTGTGCTATTAAGGGAAGCATGACAGTCCTGAACACTTCACCTCTCTTCCCCCACATGAGGTTCTGTGAGTATTGAGATGTGGAACTAAATTAGTTTCCAGCCCCCATTATGGGGGAAATGAGGTAACTAAGCAGATCATGGAAAATGACTGCTAAATTTTGTATCCTATTTCTTATTCTACCACAGCTTTCCTATTAGACTACAGTCTGTCTTATCCCATCTGTGCCTCATGTTCCCCTTCTGTGCATGTAGATAACAGGGTTTTTTTCTCTCCTCATAGTAATGTGAATCTGAGTTCATTAATCTTTAGAAGTAACCTTGTCCTGTAAGAGTCACACTTGGTGTGTATAGCTCACGCACTAAACTCAGGAAGGGCTCACATTATTCTTTTTCTTCTTCCCTGCACTTTTGAAGCCATTGCTGTTTCAGTGTTGGCTAACATTTCCAAATGGCCAGGACAGCAGAAAAGCCCTCTGTCCTTCTCTTACTTGTGGCTGTGAGTGCCAGTGCAAACATTAAAGCTTTTCCTTAAGAAAAGCTGTTTGAGAGCTATGGTCTGCAAGGAAGAGAAGGGGAGGCTTACCTTTTCAATTAACCCCATCTTGGTTTGGACAGACAGGTTTCTGCCAGGGGAACTGGGGTTTCCCCAGAATGGGGAATGTAAACCCCTCACCCCCTGCCAAATTATAATTTTGCAATCAAGGGCTCTCAGGCAAAGATTTGGGAATAGGAATAACAGTTCTTTACTAGGAATATTAACAATACAAATGTAGTAGAAAATAAAACCACCCAACCAAACAAGCAAACAAACAAACAACAATTTTGGAAAGCCCTGACAGAGTCAGAGCTCCAACCTGACACCCTGTTGGTCAGGGGGTTGGGAGCAGCCCACAGTGAGTCCTCCTGGAGTGGCAGAGGTGGGTCTGGTGGAGCAGAGATGATCCTGTAGAAGAACCGGGTCCAGTGGTGGGGAGAAGGGATCCAGTGGTGGTGGGAAGGGTCCAGTGGGTGAGAAGGGGTCCAGTCTCCCTCCCAGAAAATTGGGTGAAGCTGGCAGCTTTCCTGTCTCTGTGTCTCCGTTTATCCAGACAAACTGCCTGCCCTCCCACTGCCAGAGGATGTGATCCATCTCACAATGGGGTGATGGAAATGCAGATGCTCTGGGGGCAGGGGTACAGCCTGGGGGGTGCTCATGGCCCATTATCAGAAGGTGCCAGGCCTCTCTCCCACAAATGAAAATAGAATACACATATATGGCTCCACAACCCAGGACACCCCCAAAAGATTAGTATCAGGTAACCACTACTGAGGAATGCCTTTTCCAGTTCATCTATTTGTTACAAACAGTGCCCCATTGATGTGTATGAAAATTCTTTACAGTTAAATAGGAAAAAGTGGTTTATCTTATGAATAGGCAAGTCAAATGATGAGCAAACAACATACTAGAATGTCTGATTTGTGAAGAAACATTAAAATACTTTCATTGACAAGAAATCCAACTCTCATGGCTAACTGTGCTCCTATAGTGGTGCATCAGCTCAAATGGGAAAGAGGAAAGTGAAATTATGGTATTTCACTGTTCTCTTGGATTCAGATCAAAGTTTTAATCTGCAGCCTCTGATTTTAATTATGTTTAAAAAAAAAACTTTAAAGGAAAAGTTTGGGGTTTTTTTAAAATTTGAAATGCTCTTTAAAAAAAGTGCTTTGAATGTGAAATTCACATGCCTGAAGAAAGAAATGCAGGATTACTTTGTGCATAACCTATTACTACACCTGAGGACTTAAGAGTTGCAGGTAGGACTAATTGACTTTTTTTTTCCAGTAGAGGTTCCCATGGGAGTGGAGCTTCCCTAATAATTACACTTCAATTTGTACTGCCCTATGTAGTCCACTTAGTACTGACAATCCTAACTCAGTAAACACTCAGAAGGCAATGCAGAAAAACAGTAAAATGACACAGGCCAAGTGCACCTTTCTTTTGGTCTTTACTCTAGGTTGTAGTTCTCCTCTTTTTGAAACTACAACTTCACCAAGCTGTTCCTACCAGTCCCTCCATCATTTGTACCTCATTCAACATAACTACACTTTGTGCAACTGATACAAATTGATTTCATACAGATAATTTCCAACATCTACTGCTAGCACCTGCACAGAAATTGTCATGATACATCTAAGGCACCTTAGATGTTAAAACAACATGTTCCCTTTTCAAAGACTTGTCAGTGCAAACATTCTGGAAGAGGATAAGGCACTACAGGGACATTTTAATTATATGTTAATTATCCTGAAAGTGACTTTGCTAATTTTGAACCCACATATCATAACCAAAGCATTTACATGAGTAAAGAACTTCATTCAGAAGATTTACCAGGAAATATAATCATAAACAACTCAAATTTACATTGATGTACAAAGTGGAGAATAAGACACAGGAAAATCTACAGCGAATAAAGATTTTTAATTAATGAACATTAGGTACTGCTGTCCAAATTAACTACATCTGAGAGAGTGCTTCTCAAGCAGAAAAGGAATATTGTATGTGACAAGCAATTTGTGCAATTACTTCTAAATAGTCTCACTTTGCAACAAGGCAGTGTGTATGTTTCTGAGAAGATGAATAAATACTGAAGTTCAGAAGTCATGTCATTCTGCAAAATTAAGTAGCATATGCCCTAGTTCTTGCAAAAACTGACATGAAGTTATTTTGCTACCAGTTTCCTATGAAGCATGACACTTCCTACAACCACCACTGCCATGCCATGCTGTTTTTTGCCCGAATTGCAAAATGGAACCATCTCTCCTAAACACACACAGATAGAAGAGTACAGAATATACTGTACTTTATGGATTGCAACAAGAGTATTAAATGTACATTTAGAAGAAAGCAGACACTGCCTAGCAGGGTTCAGATGAGCAAAAGAGTGTATTTTCTCTTGTATGGATAGTGAAAGAACAGATTTACTTCTTTCCTTAGGTACCTCGATGCTCTGGGTTTGTATGCCCAAAACACGCTCTCAAAACCTGAGTTAGACTCAAGGCTAAATTCCCAAGTGATCAGGATCTACAATGGGTACCAGCTTTCAAGAATCTTCTGAAGCACCTAAAGAACTTTTCAGGGTGCCTGCAACACCCTGAGCAGTTAAAGCAAGAATCACATTTTCTATATAACATTTTTAGACAATAGTTTTGTGGATTTTTTTTCACATGAAGAGATGTGTATCAACAAGCTAAACTTTTCCTGTTTTAATACTTGGAGAAAAGCTATTCAAATGCTCACTTATTTCTATCTCATTGCTCCATTAGTCTATATGAAGCCTCACAATCTTTTTTCTGTCCTCCCCAGATTCTCCTTTGTATATTTGAACATAAGTAGACAAACTGCACCGTACATCTCTGATAGAGAGGTTGAGCCTCAGCAGCAAAAAGGAAGAACATCTAAAGAAAACCACCTTTTTCAATGTGTTGATGCACAGGTGGGAGAGATGCCTGTGGCCCTGTTCAATTCCTTGAAAGTGGCATTACAGCCTTTCTCCCAGCCTGTGGTCCCATTTACCAGGCACAGACAGCCAACTGCTAATGCCAGCCGGCTGCATCACAGGCTCTTCTCACTCTGTGTTCAGATGCCAGATATTGTTAGATAAATTCATCTGGAAAATGAAATCAGCAGCCAGTTCTGCAAGTCCCTCATGGAGCACAGGAGACAGCAGCTGTCCACAGCTTCTCTGTTGGTTCCTACACACTCAAGGCACTTTTGTGGCAAGGTCCCTCCTTTAAACTTCTAATGCAGGAGAATTATTGCAGTACATAATTCAGGACTTGACCTTACAACCCAAAGTCCCACAGAGCTATGCTGGACCTTGTACATGAATAAAACCTGATGTTTTGGAAGGTCTATCCAACACTCAACAATCTGAGTGCAGTACTGAAACAGCAACTGGAACAGTTCTGTGTTAAGGCAGAGCCTTGATATCTTCAAACAATCTACCTCTCTTGGAAACACACTGGCAGGAAAGCTTAAAAGGTGCACATGAAATACACAAAGCTCACTTTACATGCTTTGATTCAACTAATTTTGTTCTCTACCGTCCCTCAACCATGGGACACCATGGAATCCAAAGAGAAATGCGTTTTTTTTTTCCTAGTTAGGCTAGCTGATCTCACAATACATATCACATGCATTTCTGTGGCATACTGACAGGAAAGATACACGCATTTTGTTCAGTATAGGTCAAATCTTCAGCATTATGTCCCCTCTTACTGACCTGTGAAAAATGCAGAGACTATCCTAACAATAGCAGTAACAGAACCTGCCAATGTGCCTCTCATCTTCTCTCGGGTTTGGCTGGGCACCCAAGATTAGGGTGGTTTTTGCCTTCTGCCCTCTGAAAAGCCCCAAGCTGAATGCAGGAACAACACAGAGTCTTCAGATGTTCTTTTTTCAAGGCTTTTCTCTTGTTAATTATATCTTATCTTGTCCCTTTATCTCTGTGCCTGGCCAAGATCTGAACAGCATGGCCAGCAGGTGACAACTCCTTGCTCTGATGAAGGCTCCTCATCTTTTATACAGATAATTACATATCTATTATTTACAATTACAAACCAGTATCTACATTCTATACTAGACAGGTTTCTTCTACACTAACCCAATCCCTCTAAAGCTACTTGGTGCCACCATCACTGCAGAAGATGGAGACGAAGAGGAAGAAGAAGACCCCAGGGCAGTGCCCAGAATCTTCCATCTTGTCCCCATTCACCCCTATTCTAGAAACCCAAATGTGAAAATAATACTACTCCTTATTACACTTTGTGTCTTGTAATTTCTCTCCCAATGTTGTAAGCCTTTTCCATGGACTAAAGTCAAAGCCCTTTGCCTTCCTGGGCTCTGTGCCAGGGTCTCTAACCCCCTGTACAGATCCCAGAGCCCCCTGTAGAGGTTTTAAACCCCCCTGTACAGGTTTCTGACAGTCCAGGATATCCAAAGGAATGCCCTGGACTCCATCAATCTTCCCTGACTATTTGTATTTGCCTGTTAGATATTTCTTTAATTATAGGGATATGCATTTTGCAGAAGTACCAATGTTTAACAGAATTCCTCCTATGGGACCATGGTGAGGAAACCTTGAGAGGTTACTGAGAAATACAGTTTTTCTGAAACGTGGGTGCTGCAGCTGCTACTTCCAGAAAAAAGGGCAAATTTGCCTGTAGGTTTCTGCCAGCAGTAGTTAACACGATGTCTTGGCTTATGGAACCAAAAATATGTATTCTATTTTCATCTGCTGAAAGCAGTTGGAGAATTATTCTTTACTCTGGGAGGAGGTGGGTGAATGCCTTCTGATAATAGGCCAACTGTGGAAACTCTGTAGGGCATTGTTTCTTATGGTCCTCCCTCCAGGGAGATATTTTCTGCTAATGGATCATTAACACATCCCCAAAGCAGTTCATCCACATTCCATCATCCCAGTGTGAGATGCCCCACCCGGTGTGGGGAGCCAACCATTCCTACCTGGATAAAACTGAGACACAGGAACACAGAAAGGATCCAGCTTCACCTGATTCCTGGAGGAAGATTGGACCCTTCTCACCATCACTGGACCCTTGTTCTACAGGATCATCTCTACTCCACCAGAACCACCTCTGCCACTCCAGGAGGACTCACTGTGGGCTGCTCCCAACCCCCTGACCAACAGGGTGTCAGGTTGGAGCTCTGACTCTGTCAGGGTTCTCCAAAATTGTTGTTTGTTTGTTTGCCTGTTTGGTTGGGTGGTTTTATTTTCTACTGCATTTGTATTGTTAGTATTCCCAGTAAAGAACTGTTATTCCTATTCCCAAATCTTTACCTGAAAGCCCTGAATTGCAAAATTATAATTTGGAGGGGGTGAGGGGTTTACATTCCCCATTCTAAGGGAAACTCCAGCTTTCCCTGGCAGACACCTGTCTTTCCAAACCAAGACACACGAATTCTGGCAAAGGCCCCAGCTTCTCTTCAAAGACAAAGACTGAAGGGAATTAGCACTGCTTAAAAAAAGTAGCAACAAATACTACCTTTTCAAAAATATTTAATTAATTTTCATTCTATTTAATATATATCCATACATCTGCCAAGGTTTTTAGTTTATGCCATAATAATAATAGACAGACCAACTAGGTAGGATAATATGGCAGTGTGAGACATCTATTTTCAGCCATTCTGTTGCTTGGCTACTTGAAACAAAAGGACAAATTGTTGAAGAATAGTCCAGACATGAAAGGAAGATATCATTACAAAATGATGTTATTAATTTATAAATTTATCATACAGGTTTCTTACAAATTTTGTTTGTAAGTGATTATTCAAGCATCCATCTTAATGGAAAGTTAGCATGGATTATTTACTTGCTGTGTTAGGGATTATCAAGACAAATAACCTGTCCCACTTATTTTTATTAAAAAAAACCCCAGAGAATCTTATCTTGAGAGGTGTTTTTCTCAGAAGGTTTTAGCATCTACTTCTAGGATTTTGACATCCTAGACCTACACAGATTGTATTCTCTGCCTGCAATCTAATTTTCCTACAATATAATTTTCTTGCTCCTCTTCCTTAGAAGTATATGGCAGAAATGGCAATGGCCATTTGGTGATGTGGTTTGCTCTTAAAAGTATTTGTATAAATCCTGCTTGGAAGCCATCCCCTGAAGCACTTCACAGTTTTTAAAAGTTCCTCCTAGCTTTTCTAACATTTTTATATTACTTTAATAACCTCTAAATTACTGTTCCATTGCCCAACACCCTCTGGGTGAAAAATCCTTTTGTCTATTGTAAATTTCCCCTGGCACAATTTCAGGCCTTTCTCTTGGGTCCTGTCACTGGTCACCTGGGAGGAGGGATCAGTGTCTGCCCCTCCTCTACCCCTTTTGAGGATGCTGAAGGCTCCAATGAGGTCTCCTCCCAGACTTCTCCAGCATGAACAGAGCAAGTGACCTCAACTGCTGCTCCAGTGCCTTCCCCTCTAGACCATTACCTTCATGACCCTTCTTTGGACACTCTGTAATAGCTTTATAACCTCTGCATATTGCAACACCCAGAACTACCCTCAGGACTACGGGTGAGGCCACCCCATCCCAGAGCAGTGCAGGATAATCCCCTCCCTTTCCCAGCTGGTGATTCTGGGCCTGATGCACCCCAGGACATGGTTGACCCTCCTGGCTGCCAGGGCACTGCTGCCTCAGGTTCAACTTGCCACTGACCAGGACATCTGGGTCCCTTTCCACAGTGCTGTGCTCCAGCCTCTCATTCTCCAGTCTATCCGTACATCCAGGGTTGCCCATCCCAGGTGCAGAATCCAGTACTTGTCCTTGTTAAACCCCACCAAGCTGGTGATTGGCATCTCTCCAATTCGTTGGGGTCTCTCTGCAGGGCCTCACCACCCTTGAGGGAGTCAACAGTTCCTCCCCATTCTGTATCATCTGCAAACTTGGTGTACCTTCAAATCCTTTGTCTAAGTAATTTATGAAGATGTAGAAGAACACAGGGCTTAAGATGGAGCCCTGTGGAACCTCACTAGTTACCATTCTTCTGATCTTGCAAGACTCAAACCCCAGTTTCCGAATCACAATTCTACTCTGGAAGCAACTATCATAAATAGCAAAAGGTTACCATAATACCAGAAACTAATTTCTCAAGTCTGTTAGCAGCCAGGAGCATTGTAGTTATTATGTCCACTTAGAAGTTGTATTGAGGAGTACTGTGCAGTCTTTAACCCTAAAAAAAAAGTTCTTACACTCATGTAACCATTTGAAATTAAGTATTTGGAATAGTGAAAAAAACACACATGCGTAATAGAGACAGGATTTCCATAAATACATTGAAAATAAGACTAGCCCAAGATTTTTGTTTAAAATACTTTCTATTCTGATATGTGCTGAAAAATTTTTGATTTTTTCACATACTGCTCCTATAAGGAATAAATTTGCTACTAGGCAACTGTAATTATTCTGTGAATTACTGAAAGAAATCTAGAGAGAATAATTAGTAAGTTATCTCCTTCTTTTTCTCCTAAGGTTGCAGTCCTTTTGTAGCTGCATAAAATTTTAACTTATATATGGTGGTTCATAGCTAACCCTGACATACCTGGATACAAAATGTTTTTAGTGCTGTAAATTCAATGTATGCTCAAACACAAAAACTGTGAGACGGAAACATTATGGTGCTGATATTTTTATCTTCATCACTTCATGGAAGGGTAAATCTTAATTGGCAATTTATTGAAAAGAAAAAAAAAAAGAAATTAGGGATTTCTGAGGTAAGGATTTCTGGAGGTTTGGATGCTGGTGTTGTAATGCCTGAAAATAGATTATTACTACACACTCACTAGAGAACATTTATGCTGAGAGAGAAGGAAAAACTATGGCAGGTCAGACGACTGTGAAACGTGCCCCCTCCCCTCCCCTCCCCTCCCCTCCCCTCCCCTCCCCTCCCCTCCCCTCCCCTCCCCTCCCCTCCCCTCCCCTCCCCTCCCCTCCCCTCCCCTCCCCTCCCCTCCTTCCCCTTAATTATTGACAGCCTGTCATTTAGGTGCCATGGTATGATGAATGATAAAACAAGATCCAGGCTGCATTTCTCTCCAGGGTTTATTCTTCCAAATCAAATACTGCCATCTTCAGGCAGACCATACATCACATTTACAAGGGTTTATTAGTTACTAGGGGGTCATCACCCCAAACAAACACAAAAGTGTTTATTTTGAAGATCTTTCAGATTGATGCCTTTTATGATATAACGAAGGGGATCTCCAAATTTTGGCTTCTACCTTTGGGAATAAGGTTACCATTACCTAAACTCACCTAAACGTTATCTTGGGCAAAACATTAACAAAACCATCCAGGTATTTCCCTTGTTGTGAGAGACAAACAGTAAAGATTACAGCCGTACAAGAGACCCTGACTGCTAAGCACTTCCAAGTATGCATACTGTGTGCTGTCAACATACAGGCAGGTCATTGTGGAAGCAGAGTGTAAACTATTGCAATTCAATGGACTGAAATTATGTGTCATATTTATGGTTCTTTTTCCTACCAGCAAAGTAGAACTTTAAGCTGACATTTGAGTATCAGATGATGATATTTACAGAACAATTAAGAAAAGGCAAACTACCCCAGCAAACAGGTAATTCACAGTATATACTACCCAAATATTCATGATATTACAACCTTCCTTTTCCTCCTGAAGTGCCCTGAAATTGAGAGGCATTCATGAGAATCACAGCCTCCATTCATGTGACTCCATGAGAATCACATGAAGAATCAGACAATACAATGGTTGCAGTGAAGACTATGACTTGCAAGGGATCAATAAGTAGCCAAGCCTTTCATCTAAACACTGCTGATTTTGGCCGAGGTAGAGTTAACTTTCTTCATGGTGGCCAGTATGTGTTTTGGATTTGTGCTGAATACAGAGTTGATAATACAAAGATGTTTTTGTTATTGCTGAGCAGGGATTGCACCGTCAGGGCCCTTTTTGCTTTTCACACTGCCATGCTAGCAAAGAGGCTGGGGGTGTGTGGGGCTCTGTATAAAGTGGGGAAAGAGGGAGGAGGGGATGTTTGGACTGATGGTGTTTGTCCTCCCAAATCACCGTTACTGTGATGGGGGCCTTAACACTGCTCAGCTGGAAATGGCTGAACACCTGCCCAGCCATGGGAAACAGTGAATTCATTCCTTGTATTGCTTTGCTTGGGTGCATGGCTTTTGCTTTCTCTATTAAACTTTCTGTATTTCAACCCATGAGTTTTGTGGTTTCTGATTCTCTCCCTGATCCTGTTGGTTGGGGTAGTGAGTGAGGGATTGTCTCCATGGGGTTCAGCTGCTGGTGGAGTTAAACCATGACAAACACTGAGACATATTTTTTTAAATTTCTTTTAGAGTACAAAATCAGGTACTTTTATTTTAAAAAAATCTTTTCATTACGGGAACTGCTGTTGCTATCTTACTGCACTGACAGAATATGGTATTTGATAATACATAAATACTGTATTTAGTGCAAACACAACAGAACACCAGCCAACAAAAATCAAATCAAGAACAGCCAGATCCTGACTGCCATTTTCAAACAAGTATGCAAGTCAGTTAAAATTAGACTTTTTTTATTCCTTAATACCCTACAAAGGAAAAGGATATTAAATCAGAATTTGACTAGACTCAAATTCTAGATTATGTTCTTACAGATTTCATGATGTTTCACTTTTTGCTTGTACTGTGTCTAAAACTGTAATCTGTTACTAGGTGTGAGCTCTCTGATTTCAGAGAATGCTTTACTCATCTCTACACTGGAAAATTCTGTATTCTCGTATGCAGCCTTGGTGTTGGGGAACTTATCCTTTAAAGTATTCCTCCCGCCCTGCAAAGAATGATTTCTTTTTCTGGAAGAACAGTATCTTTAGAAATTTTATGATATAATTCATCAAATAGATAATGACTTCAGAAATCTCACCAACTTTTCTACTGAATCCTCAAAAATACAAATCTCCTAAACCGCACAGACTAAGACTATTTATTATGTTTTCAGGATAGGGGCCGTAAGGCATTAGTCCCCTCAAATTGTTTTATCTGGGCTATCCCTTTTATCTCTGGGCTTACTGTAAGAGGCAGCCTGTTTTACTGTTTTCCAAACACATATTTGAAAGCAGAAGCTGAAGGAAGATATATGCTCTCTCCTTTTTTCATCCTTCTTCCTTTCCCTTTTTCCTCATTCCTGTACCTGAAGTTCCTTATCACGACTCATCCAGTGCAGCACGGTGGACACTCTCTCTCTTTACTGTTGCCAGCAACTACATGTTTTTCTCTGTAGCAAAGTCAGCCGGAAGGAAGGGTACTTTTTCCTTCTCCAGTATTCTGCCTGACCAGAAGTGAGCATAAAATCCAGGGTGTAGATTAACCTAATATAATCTTTTAGCTGAGGAGATCTACTCTCCCCCAACAGTACCTTACTGTTACACAGTGGTGCCACTTTTGAGCTTGATAAAACTTGTAGGTCTTGAGGAATGAAGAAGTAAGGAACCTCTGTTCATACTCACATAGACCAAGGGCATTGTCATGGTGCAACCCTAGCCAGCAGCTGAACCCCACACAGCCCTGCACAGCACCACCCATCTGATTCTTTCCCCCATCCCACTCACTGCTACCTGTCGGATGGGGGAGAGAATTGGATGGGTAATGCTGAGGAAACTCCTGGGAACAGATAAAAACAGTTTAATAGGTAAATGTGCAAGCAAAGCAAAACAAGGGATTCATTCCCTTCCTATGGGCAGGCAGGTGTTCAGCCATTCCCAGGAAAGCAGGGCTCCATCACATAATGGTGACTTGGGTGGAAAAATGTCATCCCTCTGAATGTCCCTCCATCTCTCTCATCTTCACCCCACTTCACTGCAGAATGTGATGTCACGTGGACGGGGGTATCCTGTCCCCACTGAGTCCCCTACAATTCCTTGTTTACTGGTAGGATGGAAAGAGAAGCAGAAAAAGCCCTTCCGAACAATAAACAAAATATCCATGTACTTTTTCAGTTACCAATCAAAACCAGCCCCTTACAAATTACTGTGAAGAAACTTAAGTACATTCCAGCTAAAACCAGCACAATAGTGAAACAACTAGGATTTTACAAAAGAACTTCTAATCCGTTTCTAAACCCAAGATGGAAATTCTGCTACTTCTTTCCATCTATTTCATAATGACATTCCTAACACACCACTTCAAAGCTACTGATATTAAGCAAGTAAAGCTATGCAAAGGGAATAAACATACTAAATCACACTGTTATAACTTCATAACTGAATGAAACTAATCCTACTTTAAACTTAACTACCATCTCTCAAAATTGGCAATATGGCCAAAGATTATAGATCCAGTTTTCTAAAGGTCAGTCCTAAAATAAAGATAAACATGCACTTAAGGGGTATCAGGACGATACAACATGGTAACTGAAAAAAATTCTTGTGTTCCCTTGCAGCTCAAACTTAAATACCATACTTATCTTGGGTCACCAGTCTTTGTGGCCTATTTAAATATGCACATAGATAAAAATTAAAAATGTCATAATCTATTTCTGTGTGTGTAATAAACCCTTACTATCATAAATTGAGATGATTTTACTGGTTAATTCTGAGACTAAGTTGTAGTAGCTTTCAGGCATCTCACTTTACTGGTTCTGTGACTTCTAATTTGAAATTCATATTCTTATATGAAATATAAGTAGTGCTACTGAAGAAATGAACCATTAGTTACATCTGCCTTCTGACATTATGAAGATTTCATACCTAAAATTTGGTCATGTAGTATTTAGTTCTGCTTTTACTCTACATCAGGTGTTACTGTGCTTGCTTTCCATGAAGCAACAGTGACACTTAGTGTTAAAATCCTTGCATAGACCAGAAGCATCCTCTGCTTCCCTTTATTTCTCATCATTCATTTAAACCTCATTTAAATTATTAATAGTAATTTTAAATTTGTTTAGCTCTTGCAGGCTATTAGAAGAACAGTCTACCATCTCAAAAAACGAGCTAAACTCCTATGTTTGTATCTAAAAAGTTATGCCTAAATTATCAAAAGAAAACAACTCACAGCTTTGTTATGGTACTTAGATCATTCTGTTTTTGAATGAAATCTTGATTGCACAGTTCAGAAATTGAAGCGGGTGGTGTTTTGGGAGAAGTATGTTTCAACTTCAGATGGAAGACCGGAAACAATGGAAAGAATTTCTCCTTCTGCCTACAGATATTGCTAATCTTTGGGGAACTTTGAAAATCTACTTGGTTGGAACCGCAATACATAAATATGTATGTTTAGGTGACAAAGACATTTGAAAACAATCAGGATGTGACAAGGTTTGTCTCTGGCCACAGCTGGGGAAGCCCTGCCCTCCCCTGCCTGGTGCCCTGACGCCCATGGTATTCTGACAGCATAACCGCCTTGGAACTTGCCTACTGCAGTGACAAAAATTTTATATATGCAGCAACTTCAGAAATACTGTAACATCTGATACACGTTATGTCTGCTAATGGTGGCCCAGCTATACAAAGTAATTCTGAGATAATTCTGAGATACCAGTGCCATAAAAATCTCCTTATAACCAGGTGACCCACCAGGCGAAGGAGAGAAAGGTGGTGGGTGTTGTCTGCCTGGACTTCAGCAAAGCTTTTGATACCATTTCCCCAGAAAAGCTGGCAGTCCACAGCTTGGATAGGTGCACTCTTGGCTGGGTTAAAAACTGTTTGGATGGCCAGGCCCAGAGAATGGTGGTGAATGGTGCTGGATCCAGCTAGCCTCTGGTCACTGGTGGTGTCCCCCCTGGGTCTGTTGGGTCCAATCCTACTTAATCTCTTCATTGATCATCTGGATGAGGGGATTGAGTCTACCATTAGCAAATTCATGGGCAACACCAATTTCAGTGGGTGTGTTGGTCTGCTACAAGGTAGGAAGGCTCTGCAGAGGGATCTGGAAAGCTGGATTGATGGGTTGAGGCCAATGGTCTGAGGTTCAACAAGACCATAAAACCCCCCTGCAGTGCTACAGGCTGGGGCAGAGTGGCTGGAGAGCTGTCCATTGGAACAGCAAGTGCAGGTGCTGGCTGACAGCAGCTGAACAGGAGCCAGCTGTGCCCAGGTGGCCAAGAAGGCCAAGGGCACCTGGCCTGTGTCAGCAACAGTGGGGCAGCAGGAGCAGGGCAGTGACCTCCCCCTGTGCTGGGCACTGCTGAGGCCACACCTCGAGTGCTGTGTGCCCCTCAATGCAGGAAGGACACTGAGGGGCTGGAGTGTGTCCAGAGAAGGGAAAAGGCTGGGAAAGTGTATGGAGTACAAATGAGAAGCAGGTGAATAATCTGGGTGCATTTAGCCTGGAAATAAAGGAGGCTGCCTGCAACTCCCTCACCTGAGGCTGTAGCCAGGTGGGGTCTCTTCCCCCAGGGAACCAGTTACAGGATTAAGAGCATAATCTTAAGGTGCTTCAGGG
Organism: Phylloscopus collybita; assembly: GCA_027886175.1. Classification (NCBI taxonomy): domain Eukaryota; kingdom Metazoa; phylum Chordata; class Aves; order Passeriformes; family Phylloscopidae; genus Phylloscopus; species Phylloscopus collybita. The sequence goes on along the minus strand of JAJNNQ010000086.1, from coordinate 5,968,414 downwards.
GAGATTCAGATTGGACACTAGGAAGAATTTCTTCACAGAAAGGGGGATTAGACCTTGGAATGAGCTGCCCAGGGAGGTGGTGGTACTTACATTATTCCTGGAAGTGTTTAAGGAACAGCTGCATATGGTACTTAGTGTCATGGTCTAGTTGATACGGTGGTGTTTGATAAAACACTGGATTTGATGATCTCAGAAGTCTTTTCCAAATTAATGGATTCTGTGATTGTGTAATCTACTTGAAGGGAAAATAATCATGCCTGATGTCATCATAACAAACACAGTTGTTGTGGTTTAACCTCAGCTGCCAACTAAGAAAAATACAGCTGCTCAGTCCCTCTCACTCCCCCACCCTAGTGGGACAGGAAAGTGTAAAACGGAGAAACAAACTCGTGGGCTGAGGTGACTAACAACAGTTTAATAAGTTAGAAATAGTGATAGGAGTAGTAATAATGAATTGCAAGGAAAAGAGAAAAATGAAAACAAAACAAGGAGAGAACAAATAAAACTCAAGAAAAACAAGCAATTAAAAGGAGAAAAAGAACACCTGGGGTTATAGTATGTCAGTTGCTTTGGCACCCAGCGTAGTTGAAAGGGTTGAAATAAGGGCAGATTTTACTGGAATGTGCTACATTTGTAGCTGTTACTGTTGTTTAGCTATTAATTGGCAGGCCACAGTGTTTGCCATGGGCGTCGCTTTCCTGTCTGCTGGATGGAACCCAGTGCTTGTTAGTGGCTGCTCTGATTTTCCTGCTGGCTGCAATGCTGGTCACCTCAGCCTGGGAACACTTTGGTGACAGCCATGGCACCAAAAGTAAAGCAAAGCTGGGCTGGAGGGTGCCCAGGGCAGTCTGTGCTCCTATGCTCCCGTACTGGACAGGCTGGAACTCCAATAAGAACTTGAGTCCAAGAGAATGTGGAGAAGTCCACTGTAGAACACAGAACCACCAGCAGCCCATGGAAGATCCCATGCCAGAGCAGGTGGATGTCCAAAGGCACATTTGACCCCATCAGAACTCTGTTCTTGAGCAGGGTCCTAGCATGACATCTAGACTCATGGAAGGGCTCCACTTTGGAGCAGTTCTTGAAAATACTGCAGCCTGTGTGGGAAGGACACACACTGGAGAAGTTGAAGGCAGCCAGTGTTTATTCTACGTTCTGATTAATTTGAAGATTTGACCTAGATTTTCATCTTCTTTCACTATTTTTTGTTTTTCTTTACTGAAATAAAATTTTGCAGCCTGTGGGAGGAGGCAGTGTGTGAGCCACCATTGGCAGGAAGCTGGGACAGCCACAAAACAATGGCTAAGGCACAAAAAATGAATTTATGTGCATTACCTTGCTAACTGGAGGAGCCATGAAGCAATACCTGGGCTGCACATGTGCAGGGCAGGCACCATTAAACTCTGTCCATGAACGAGGATGACTGGACTGCTGTTCATCGTCTCACCAAGAGTTACTTCAGTTGTCTTCTGCTTTTCAACCCATTCTCCCAAAAGAGCAGAAAAAGCCTTGCCAATATTTTTGCAAAAATTTGCTGTAGTTTTTTTATGGATGAGGCTCATTGAATTATAAATCCAAACAAAACGTTCTACTGCTCTGCTTTTATCCAAAGGTGTATTTAGGAATAGGAAACACTTTTACAGACCTGCTGAAGATAAAAATAGAGGTTACAAACAGAAATAATAGCAGCATGGGTATTTTAATCCTAACCTAACTCATCCCTGGGCAAAAGGCCAAAACATGTGCTACACAATATAAAAGACTGTGCATTTCTTGTCCTGCCCTTTATTATTTAATATTAGTACTGAGCCATATATAGTCTTGCCTTCTCCTTCCCCAAACACCTTTTACTAAAGAGAAAATTGCACATATATTTAAACTACATATCTAAGCCTATATGGCTAACTCAACTGTTTAGAACTGAATGCTGAAACAAATTGCTTTTGCTAGCTACTAAGCAGAGTCTGAATTAAAGCAGTGCAGCCTCCAGCAAGGATTTAACACACCAGGGCACCTGCATCAAGGTTCAACACACTGCAGTTAGAGGTGAGTGTCTGCAGGAGGTTGTAGGGGGTCAGAGGTCCCATACGAGCCTTGTTTCTGGATGTAAAATGAACTAAAACAGCAGAAAACAAGTATTTTCGGGAAAGTGTTGGTGGGAAGATGATGTTGACAGAGAAAAACTTGGAAGACCACTCTTGGTAGTCTCTAAGCTTGTATTGCTTTGACACTGCAAAACCTCAGCCACTGTCGTGCACATAATCTGAGACCATTGGCAGTGGTCTTCTCACATTTGCCTACAAAAATTTTTCACTTCAGTTACTCAAAAATATGCACGTATTTTGTATGTCTTATGTGTCCATATTTAAGGCAACGAGCTAAGGCAGGGGGTCCAGCAGACACCACAAAGAGATGATGATGGGTCTGGAGCATCTCTCTTGTAAGGAGAGACTGCAGGAGCTGGGCCCGTTTAGTTTAGAGAAGTGTGAACGGGTTTCTCATTAATGTGTATAAAATCTTCAAGGCCAGTGTCAACAGGATGGTGTCAGACTCTTCAGTGCTGCCCAATGACAGGGCAAGGAGCGATGGCCATAAACCACAGTAAGTTTCACCTCGACAAGAACGCCTCATTGAGGGTGGCAGAGCACTAGAACAGGTAAGCCGTGGCGTCTCTCCCTCTGAGGACATACCTGCTCCAGGCGACCCTGCCTTGGCAGGAGGGCAAGCCGAGATGATTTCCAGAGGTGCCTCCCAACCCCTAACGAGTCTGTGACAATGCATGCACGCACATATTACAAGCCTCCGTGCCGTACGCAGTCCGTAGAGCCGCATTTACACGGTGAGGGCCCAGGGCGGGCCCACGGCGAGCACTCGGCGGGCCCCCACCCTCAGGCGCGGAGCCTCCCCCGGCCCAGCGCCACCGCTGGCGGCAGCAGCGCCGGCCCGCGGAGCGCCGCCCCCGCTCCCTGGGGGAGGTCAGGCCGGCGGTAGCGGAAGCTTCTCCCTCCCTCCCGGCGTCCCGGAACCAGCCCCGCCGCCGCCGCCTCCTGCCCCGGCCCGCCGGCGGCATGTCAGCTCCCAGCGCCGCCTCCCGCAGGTGACACCCGCCCTTCCGCTGCCGCTGCTTCCCCTCCTATATGGGCCACCTGCTCTCGAAGGAGGCAAGGAGCCTAAGCCGGGACCGCCGCCGCCCGCGGGGGAAGGTGCCGCCGCCGCCGCGCAGTCGGAGCTGCTTCCTGCGCGGGCCCTGCATGCTCTGCTTCATCGTGCACGGCGCCAGCCCGCCCGCCCCGGAGCAACCGCTGCCCGCCGGGGACCCGCTGCTGCCGCCGCCGCCCTACGTGTCGCTGACCGCCGCGGAGCAGCGCGTCGCCCGCCGCCTCCTGCGCTTGGCGCCCGCCGCCTGGGAACCTCCGGGTCGCTGCCAGCGCCTCTTCTTCTCCGGCCTGCTGCCCTCGCCGGTGCGGGGCCTCCTGGGGCCGCCCGGCGAGGTCTCCTCCGAGATGGTGTGCAAGCGCAAGGGGGCCGGGCTGCCCGCCTGCCCGCCCTGCAAGCAGCCGCGCTGCGCCGCCGCCGAGCCCGAGCCCGGCGCCTGCCAGTGCCCGGCAGAGCCGCAGCTGTTCACCCTGCCCGGTGCCGCGGGGGAGAGCGGCGGGGGTACCGCCAGGCAGAGCGGCGGGGGACAGCCCGCCTCGCCGCCGCCTCCTGCGCCTCAGGACGAGAAGGAGCAGGGCCGAGAGGAGGAGAAGGAGCGGGGCGGCGAGGCCGGCTGCGAGGAGCCGCTGGAGTACCCCGGCGACAGCTGCCGGGAGCTGCCGCCGCCGCCCACTCCGGACATCAATCAGCTGCCGCCTTCCATCCTCCTCAAGGTGGGTCAGGATGGGGGGATGGAGGGCCGGCCCTCTCCCTTGAGAATTTGGGAACGGGCTGTGCCAGCCCCCGGGCGCCGGTGTCGCCGGGCGGGCTCGGTGCGGGGGGAGCCGGAGGAGGCCAGGCCAGGTCTGGAGCTGCCTCGGCGCCTGGCTTTGGGGAGATAGACAGGGTTCTGGGGTGTTGTTTGCTTTTAGTTTTGTCCCGTTCCCCGACCCGTTGTTTGTCGTTGGAAACGGCGTTGTGAGCCATTACCTGGAGCTGCAGACAAATCAGGTCCAGAACCTGTCTCGTAAATGTTTTGAATGTCCCCGTTAGCTTAGTAAGGTGCCCTTCACAAGTCGAGTTTTACTTGCATCACTGGTGTAGTACTCGCCAAGGGGGTCTGTCACTGTATTTAGTGCTTCCGTGGGTGTTGGAGATACATAGACAAGTTTTTAGTGTTCGTTATTGAACAGTTTGTATTGCTGTGTATTGTGGATCAATTTTGGCCTTAGTATTTCCACAGTGTTTGCAGCCTTCTTGAATTACATGCTATCATAACCTCTTAATGCTGGATATCCAAGGAGCAGTCTCACCTCTCCTGTTCCTTTTGCTGTCTTTCTGTTCCTTTAATACCGTTCTCCTTTGGAACTACTTTCCATTTTTAAGCTACTGTCTTGACCACTGTGCTGACTTCCGTCAGCTAAACATTAGCTAAAAAGAGAAGTCTAGCTGGAATTGAGCCGGTGATGTTTTTCATAGTCTCACGTGAGTGTGCTTTTAAATTTTGGGGGATAAGTTTTCAGGATTGCAGGAGTTTCTCCGAGGTCAGATGGCAGAACTTAAAGCAGGACAGGAGGAGTGAGAGACATGACTCTTAGGCAAAATACTCTTGTATTTTGCAAGTTGTACATCCAATTTAGAAAGTACTTCCTTTATTCTTGTCAAACAATAACAACCTACTTATCTGTCTGTCTTGCACAGAACACTAATTCTGTGGGAGGTTTGAGTGTTTTTGTTGTTGTCGTTTGTTGGTTTCATAGTTTTTTTTTTTAATACTCATAAGTGTGTTAGTAATATGTCGTATTTCATAGATGCACTATGCAAATTAATTCTAGGCAAATAAGAACTCATGAACTATCATCTGAATTAATCTCATCTGTGATTATGAAATTGAAACTTTGTCTTGTAGTTCTTCTAGAAAGGAGTCCATTTATTTGCACTGTTATTGGAAGATATTTTGGAAGATAATTTTTTCATTGTTGTTTAGTTTTAGATTTTGAAACTGGATTCATTTAATTAGTGTAGCTGAAATACTTTTTGATCAATGGTATGAGTACTTTTTGGTAGTTGCTTTTAGTACTCAGTTTCACTTTTTCAAAAATATCTCTCTATAGCTCAGCCATAACTCTAGTAGTCTAAGATGTCATGTCCATCTTACCTGTGGACTAGTTTAAATGTTGTTTAATCTCTATTTTATGTAGACCCAATATTTAATTCTTACCTGTACTTTCAAGGTTGTGAAGGGTTTATGTTTCATTACTTGTTTTTAATAAACAAAGGGTTTTGTTTTAACCCCAGCTGCAATTAGGTGCCAGGCAGCCACTCACACACCACATCTTCAGACTGGTTGGGTGGAGAATTCAGGGGAAAAAAGTGTACCTTGTGGGCTGTGATAAGAACAGTTTAATGACTGAAGAAAAATAAAGTATGCTACTAACAAGGTTTGTATAAAAAGGGGAGCAAGAAAGAGAGATCCAGGTACAATACATTTGTTTTGTACCAGCTACAAAACACTGTACCAGCAGCTGAGAAGAATTCTATCCTAGCTGAAATCAGGACAGATATCTACCCTCCCCAGTGATTTTGTCTCTACAGTTGCCCTATAGTCCAGTTCCTTCTGCAGCATCTTTGAAAAATTAGGCCGTTATTTCCAGCACCATGGTAGGAGCCAACCTACACGCCCCCAAATTCACCCTTCAATCCTTCAATCCATAGCTGTACGAATGAGTTTGGTTTGTGGTTTTGGTTTTTTTGAGATTATATACATATATATATATACACACACACACTCTCACAAGATAAATGTATCTTTAGCTATATATCTGTTTCCTAACTATTCCATTGTTTTGGGTTTTTTGGTTGTTTTCAAGATAAACTACTCTATGGAACTTTTAACTTCAGATGTTTAACCGGGTGTCCTTCAACTGGATTTCCATTTGCCTTCTTATGGTGGATTTTGATACAGATAGAATATCCTGAATACAATCCTTTCTCCAAAGCTGTCATTTTATTATGAGAGTGTGGAAGACAAATATTCCCAAACTCTTTACTGAGCTTCTTACAGTAGGTGTAGGAGACACAAACCTTAATACAAAGACAAGAGATTCCATCCTGAGAAGTGTTAGAAGGCAGATCCTGATGGTTTTTCTCCTGTTTCCCACATCTGTGACCTTCTGATGCTGTGGTGCTGGTGCAGGAGTGGCTGTCACCAGTTGTCTGTAGGTGGCCTAAAGCCCAAGGAAATATGTCAGTAACTTCTTTAGTAAGAGCTTGCCATTTTGTTTGCTCAGATGCTGTTGAGCTGTTTACTAAAGGAAACTGTAGTTCAGGGTTTGGGATGGGTGGATGGAAGGTTTTGTCAGACTGAAGTTGGCCTGCAGATGCCTAAATGGGCTCTACTGGATTGGGAGGTTCATGGTGCAGTGTGCCAGTTGATCCTGTTTTCCCTGGCTGGTGAAGAGGTGTCCTGTCAATATGAAGTGATAAAAGAGTGGTGCTTCCACAGTCAGGGTTTTGTGTTTTGCGTTTCATTTTGCTGCTGAAGCATGTATGAGGAAACAATGTTATAGAGTGGGCAGAATGTCATCTTTAGTCTTGGTAGAGGAGGGTGATCACCTTTGACTAAAGGGTAATTTAAAACCATTCTTTTTAAAACCTGAGGAGAACTAAGGAATTATACATTGGTTAGCTATAGATACCTTGACCGTATCCAAGATGTGTGTGAATGAAAAAAAAAAGGAGCTGTTTCTAAGCATGCACTACAGAAAATTACAAAATCTTCTATTGCGTATGACTAAGTTCTGAAAACTTTGAGCTGTATGTTCCACATGCATGCCTATTGAAGTGTCACTGTTACTTATTCCTGGAAAATAAAATAGAAAAATAAATCATCCTGTTGTACCTGTTACCTCTTTGCAGTGCTGCTGTTTAATCAAAAAAGGTGTAAAATGGTCTGCAGACTGAGACATGATCTTATGAGAGAGTGCCAATTCAAACACTTCAGATTTCCTTTTGAGGTGTACTAACAGGAGTTCTGTGTGTAAAACACAGAAAGGAAATTCTCTCCTGTGCTTGGTGTTTTTAAAACCTCTGCTAGAGGCTTTAGGCTGTGTCAACTGGGATCTCCTTAGAAAATCCACACACAAATGTGAGAGGGATCAGAGGAGATCCAGAGGTCATGAAAAGCATGGCCTATCACATACAGTAGTTGGAAGATTCTGGACAAACTGAATGACAGTTGTTCAGGAAGGACTGCTATTCTCCTCAGTTAAGAGAAAAGTGCTAGAAAATTTGACTGTATTCCTGTCCCTTGTTGAATAGAAGGAAATAATAAGCTTAATTTGTGTGAGATACTTAGATGTTCTTACACGGTATAATTTTCTAGGTCTTGGCAACAGTGGTTTCCTGTCTCTTAGGTTATGTGACAAAGTTGGTATTTCTGTTTATTGATTTTTTTTTTTTTTTTTTAACAGCAAGGGGAATGCCCTTATCAGGAATGTTTCGGGTGTGCTTGAACTTGCTTCAAAACAAAAGGGTCTAGAATAGATGATATCTTATTTTTGAGGTCCTCTTTCTCAGTTTGCTGATCTTGTTTTTACAAAGCATGAACATGTGTCTGTAGCACAGACCCTGTCAGTTTTGGTTTAGGGCTAATGCACTATAAAGGGAAGATAAAGTGACTGTGTAATACATATGTGGGTGTGTATTTTATTTAATGTAGGGTTTTCATAAATATATTATTATGATTATTTGAAGCACTATTGACTCCTTTTCTTGTATCTTTACTCAGTGCTTTTTACTTATTTTTCTCATTCTTCTCTTGTTGCAATGTTACAGGTTTTCTTTTGTTGCAGTTATAACATTTTTTTTACAATAATATTGATTGATACAAAATGCTAAGCTGCTGTCCTTGTACTGCTAGCACTGAATTTAAGATAATCTGAGTGGTATGAAGATTGATAGACAAGAGAGAGACCTTTAATTTTACTTTTGATTTTTGAATGCTGGCATTTATGCCTGAAAAGACTCATATGCATTTTATAGTTGCACTGTGATTTTCTTTTTTTATTTTTTTAAATTATTTTTGGCTAGTCAGGATGCAGAGGCGTTATAATACATCATTTGGATTGGACTTTATCTGCTGCTTTATCTGGACTTTATCTATTGAGTCACTTCTGTAATACTAGCTTTCTTTCCTATATATGCTGGTGTTTCCATCATATTACCCTGTCTAAAGCTTGTGTTGAGTCTTACTTTTAAATGTAGTACTGAGAGAATGGGTTTTGAACCTTTGTGGCTGATGCTAGGAGGTGAAATGTCCTTTAATTTCACTGTTAATTCACCTGAACTCCTTTTTCTTTAGCATTGCTCAACACAGCAATGTGGTTTGTTATTTGTTTTGGTTTTTTTGGCTTCTTGATTGTTTTTTTGTTTTTCCCATGAAGCTTACTGTCACCCTGTCATTCTAATGGGGAAATGCACCAGTCTGAGGTTCATTGTGGTGTTACTGAGCTTCTGGAATGCAGATGAGGGGCAAAATTGTGAAGGGAAGGTGTGCCAGTAGACTAGTAACTAAAGAGATGACAGTGTATGCTCGTTATTTCAATGATAATTTTTTGAAAGATATGAATTTTATGATTTATTGTGGAATTACAATAACAATTGCTTTGCTTTGCAGAGATTTGTTTGAAAAGGTGGCTTTCATTCAAGCATGTAGATTCATCACAGAATGAGCTATGTGATGGAGGAGAAATTTCTTAGAGTGAAATTTCTGCTATTTGTTTGACAGGGATAGATGCCTTAACACTCTAGGTAAAAGTTTCCCTAATGTTGTATAGAGGTTGGCTTGGCTTGTTCTGCATCTCCAGAACTACATGTTATTGCATGGAGAAAACTTAATAGATTACAAGTTGTGCAGTGTTGGAATGTAAAGTAAATGAAATGTAACACCTACTTTCATTCCCATTCTTTTATTTGTTTGTTTTTTTCAGGTTGCGTGACCCATGTTTGATCTTTCACAGATTTTGCTTTGTTTTAATGTCTTTGCTTTTAAGCTGGCATGGTGACTCAAAAGCACTACCTGGTGTCTTTTATTGAGTACAGTTTGGTTTCTGAGGGTAAGAACATTGTGAGCTCGTGCAAGTAAAGCTACTCTGCTTATTGGTTAGGACTCTTCCCTTCCATTAGGAGGGAAGTAATTTCTTACAAAGTCTAATATTGAGTTCTGCCTTGCAGCTAAGGCAGTCTGTGAGTAAGTGGCTGGTAAGGGCAGTGTGTGTTTCCTTTTGTAACTTCTGGCTGTATGTTCTTGCCACTGGTATCGTGCTCTGTAGAGTGATCGTGTGTGTGATCGTGCAATTGCAGGGCAAGTAAATTCATCTGGCTAATCTGACACCAATCTAACGTTGCAAAACTTTTCCTTAGGATCAGCTGCCTGAAAAGACTTTCTAAGTACAGTCACTAAATCCAGTGCTAAAATTTAAGTGACTGGAAGTAGGGGTCTGGTAAGTATTTACTATGAATAGCAATTACTCTCTTGCCAAGAGAATCCTGGCTGTGATGTGAAATCACACCATCACTTTTACTGGCTGGCACATTTTTCTTAATCACAATAACAGTTTTAACTTGATTTCCTTTATGGGTGTACTGAGGCTCCTTTCAGAGGTATGTGAGCTCAGTGCTCACATCTCTTTCATAAACTCAGAATCATTCGTATTTCCTTGGTCTTTTCAAGTTATGTGTGGGCAAAGTGAAGAAATATCTTGAAAACAAAGCAGATACTTCCTTCCTCTTCTCTTACATATGAGTCTTGAGTTTTCTGAAATAGAATGAAGCAGCCTTAATAAACCTAAATCCATTGGTAGCTTAACTGCTCTGTGCCTGCAATTAGCAAATACTGTGTTTTACTGTTCATTGTAAAATGTCATGCGCTAAGCATGTTCTTTTTGTCAAATGATACTTGAGAAATATTTTTGTTAATGAAATTTTAGTTAGTTGCTGAAAAAATTGATTAAGCAAGGGAACAGTTTTCCAAGAATGAGTGTCTGAAGTTACTTAGGCACCATGAAATTTTTGAGTTCATATTTTACTGTTCTTTTGTTGTTAATTCTGTAAGTTTTTTTGGTTTCAAACAAGGCTACTTGATGCAGTGTAGTGGAAGCAATTTTGTAGATACCTGTTCTTGAACACAAAAGAATTATTGGTAGAGCAGAGCTTCATTCACAGAAATGGAACTATTTCTTTCAAATTAAAATGATGGACAGAAATAGAGGGTGCATAGATTCACCTTTTGCAGTCTCTTCTGCCGTGGGGCCTATATTTTGTTCATGTCCATGGGAGGTATACCTTGTTCTTTAGGTTAGCAGTATCTTTTTGAGGACTGGTATTAGCAATCAACTGAATTCTCTTGCATCCCTACCTGAGGCAAAAGCTTATTTAGTATCTGCAGTCAACAATTCTGTCTCCTTGATTAAGGTTTTTAATTTCTTTAAAAATCAAGATTGTCTTTTAATAAGTTAAAATTATTTATTGAATTATCTTTATGTGTAGTTTACATTTTTGTGATGTGAATTACTTTCTAGAAAACTTCATGCTGAGAATATTGTATTAGCAACCACATAAACAATTTTCTACTACCAAACTTCCTTTCATAGTAACTTTAATGGATATTGTTGACTTTTCACTATTTCCTTTGATTAGAAGTGCAGTTTTCTTCTTCACTTGATTCACTTTGAAGACCTTGATTTAAGGCCAAAGTTACCAAATATTTAAAGACATGCTAAATAACTTTAGTACCTGGATTTCTGATTTTTTAAGACTGATCTTTAGTATTTTAAAAATCTTCTTAAAATATTTAAAAATCTTTTAAAATCTAAAATCTTTTTAAAAACTGTTCTTTCAGCTTTTAATTTTTTTTAATTTATAGGATGCTTTGTGGTGCTTTTTTGTTTTGCTGGATTTTTTTTTCTCATCTGTTCCTCCTAAAATACTAACATTTGCACAAATGTTCAAAATAGTAATTTTTAAGCACACAGATTGAACTATCCAGCACACATTTAATATATAAACAGTGGGGAAGTGTTAAGGCTGTAATGTCTGAGGCCCATTATACAAGAACTTGGTGGTAAAGAGGAGAATTCCACAAAATAACTTTATCTCTTTTTTCTGATTGGACCTTTCACTAATATTAATCAGCATTTGCTTTGTCTTTTTCTCATCCATTGTCTTACAAAATATTCTAAAAAGTTGAAGAAAAACACCAAAACTTGGTCAGGAACTATTTTTGGTGGTCTGAATTGTGCTGTGCAAGGACTTGGTTTAGCTGGTTTAGAATCTACTTGGACATCACCTGATTCAGAATAGTGGATTGACTCACGTAAGGTACTGTGGAATTAGCTGTGTTTTCCTGTTTAAAGGTAAAACAGTTTGGCTTTTCTCTTGTAAGGGATTTGTATGGGTGTATCTATCAACATAAAATTAGAGTGTTTGAATTGAGGGAAGCAGATTAAATGTGATTTGACCGAAAACTTCCTATATATGTTAGTTGACTGTTGCTGTTGAGGGCATTGCAATTTTATATTTTCTTTTGATGTAGGATCACTTAGGTTGGAGAACATCTCTATGATCATTAAAATCCAGCCCTTAACCTGGTACTGACAAGTCCACCAATAATCCATGCCCCTAAAGTGCCACATCTACCTGCCTTCTAAATATGTTCAGGGATGGTGACTCCACCACCACCTTGGGCAGTCTGTTCCAGTGCTGGATAACCCTTTCAGTGGAGAAATTTTCCTAGTGTCTAAACTAAACCTCCACTGCCTCAGCTTGTGGCCATTTCTTGTTATCCTGTCAGTTTTTGCCTGGGAGAAGACCTGAACCCTCCTGGCTACACTCTCCTTACAGGCAGTTGTAGAGAGCAATAAGGTTCCACCTGAGCCTCCCTTCCTCTAAGTTGAAAACCCTTTTGCTCCTCCCCATCAGACTTGTGCTCCTGACCCTTCCCCAGTTCCAGTGCCCCCTGGATACACACCAGCACCTCAGGATTTTTGAGGGACTCATACCTGACTGCAGGATTGAGGTGTGGCTTCACCAGTGGCTGGCACAGTGGCGACAGTGGTCACTGTCCTGGTCACAGTTTCTGGAGTACACCACACAAGCCATGAGCAGACAGTTTTTCAGTAGTGTGTTTTGTCAGAGCAAACTGCGTCAAACACTTCACTAAATTCCAGGCCAACAAAATTCAGATTCTTCTACTTTATTCTGCCATGCAGGTTGCCTGGTCATGGGAGGAGACCAGGTTGGTCAGGCAGGACCTGCCTTTCACAAACCAGTGCTGGCTGGGCCTGATTCCTGGTTTACCCATATGTCCATGTACCATGTCACAGCACTCAAGAGGATCTGCTCCATACCCTTTTGCAGGACCAAGGTCTGATTGACAGCTGTGTAGTTCCCTGGATCCTCGTTTGAGCCTTTTGTGTAGATGAACATAGCATGTGGCAGCATTCAGTCAACTGGAAATGCACCTGCTAGCATCCAGGACTGCTTGTAAATAATGGAAAATGGCTTGGTGAGCACTCCCACCAGCTCCCTCAGGGCCCATGAATCCCATTTTGCCCCGTCTTGGGTTGCAGAGCCAGGGGTGTGCATTCTATTCCATCTGTTAAAAGCAGTTGGGAGATGTTTTTCTTTATCTCTTGTAACTCCTGGGGCAGGGGGGCAGATGCCTTCTGATAATGGGGCAGCTGTTAAACCAGGTGGGGCAGTGTTTGTTATCTCTGTCACCACCCATCCTCCCTCCAGGGGAATATTTTGTGCTAATGGACCATTAAGACACCCCTAAAAGCACACATCCCCAAAATAGACCATCCACATTCCATCATTCTATTGTGAGATGCTCCACCCAGTGGGGGGAGCCAACCATTCCTACCTGGATAAAACTGAGACACAGGAACACCGGGTACCTAGCTTCACTCAATTCCTAGAGGAAGACTGGACCCTTCTCACCATCACTGGACCCTGGTTCTACAGGATCATCTCTGCTCCACCAGAACCACCTCTGCCACTCCAGCAGGACTCACTTTGGGCTGCTCCCAACCCCCTGACCAACAGGGTGTCAGGTTGGAGCTCTGACTCTGTCAGGATTCTCCAAAATTGTTGTTTGTTTGTTTGCTTGTTTGGTTGGGTGGTTTTATTTTCTACTACATTTGTATTGTTAATATTCCTAGTAAAGAACTGTTATTCCTATTCCCAAATCTTTGCCTGAAAGCCCTGAATTGCAAAATTATAATTTGGAGGGGGTGAGGGGTTTACATTCCCCATTCTAAGGGAAACTCCAGCTTTGCCTGGCTGATACCTGTCTTTCCAAACCAAGACAGCCCCCTAGACTTGTGTGGGTCTTAAGTGGTGTAGCAGGTCACTGACCATTTTCCCTTAGATTATGGGAGATACTTCATTCTGGTCCCTGTCTTCCAGTTAAGTGGGCTGGGTACCTGGAGAGCAACCACTCTTGCTTTTAAAGACTGAGGCAAGGAGGGCATTACTGGTCTTTAATGAATTTGTGTGAACAGTTTTATTTCAAAGCAAGAGCTTGTTGTTAAAGAATTTACTGTGTCTGGAAGGTATGATAAGGTCAGTGGGGAAGATCAGATATCCTTAAATAGGATGTAGCCTGAAGTCTCTTGCAGCCGTGAAGGGAAGGAGAAACCCAGTAATCTTAACAATGGCATGAAAGGGTGAAGCAGGAGGAACTGATATCTGCATTAGGAATTTGAGCTGAGAGAGGGCGAGATGAGAGAGAGGAAGCTCTTTTTCCAGAACTCTGCTTCCTCTACCCCTGCCTTTAGCCAAAAGGGAAAATAATGTAAAATGATTCTAGAAAAAAAGCTATTAAACCTTTTTTTCCCCCCTTTACAATGCTAAAGGACATTCTGGTGTTTGGAAGAGGGATTAGAAAGAGTTGAGGGAGAACAAATTGAATAGTGGATATGAAAGTGTAAATGTTTGAGTACAATTTTCAGGAATTAAATGTGCTAACTAGTAGAACCATTGCTGTCCAAGTTATTTGTCATAAGCAGGAGTTAAATGAACAAGCTTGTGGGTAGGAATGGTTTTAGCTTTCAGCTGTAATTATACATCCTTGGGAATTAGAAAATTTAAGTCAGGACAATTAAGCTGTGTATATCAGTGTATGTCTAGAGAATAATACTGAATTAAAGGGTGGTGAAATCATCAAAGTGAGTCAAAGTGTTTTATGCACTAGTGTAGTGTTTTAATCAGTAGCTCAGTTAATCCCTTAATGTAAGGGTGATGTGCCACCATCTGGAATGCGTACAGTCCTTGCTACTAAATTCCATTTTGTGTTATTTAATATGCCATCTTTTAACAATTGCAAGTTCTGAAGAGAAGCTGTTGTTTCACATGGCTTTATTCAGCATCCTTTTATAGCTAGAACTTAAAGAGCTACTACGTAAATACTATATATAAAATACTATATTTAAAATACTATAATAAAACTGGTAAGGCCTTGTTTTTGAACACATACTGCATGTGTCACTGACATGGCTACTCCTGTGTGCTGGGACTTCTGCAATGACTTGGTCTCTTTTTTTGTCCTGGTGGCCTCACTTCCTGTTTTCTAAGAAGTCAGTTTGCAGCACCTGTGCTCCTTAATTGTCTCTGCTTCTAGACTTAAGTACAGCGTGGACTAAAACATGACTACAAATGCTTTCGGGCATGTTTCAGAATATTTTCTATGCAGCAGTACTGTTTGTGTCAAGTTCTTAATCGAATTTGTTTCTTTTTTGTTTTGTTGTTGCTATAACTGCTTCATTCAGGAGAAGCAGGTTAGCAGTAGGTCTGTGATTTGTGAGGGCTTTCAGCTTTTGTTGGGATGGTAGCATGATGGGTTGGTCCTGGCTGGACACCAGGTTCCCCTCCAAAGCCCTGGCAGTCCCCTGAGAAAACATGAGGAGAGGGTCACGAATTAAGGACAGGGAGAAACACTCAGTGATTACTGTCATGGGCAAAACGGACTGAACTTGGAGAAATTGGTTGAATTTATTACCAATCAAATCAGAGTAGGATAATGAGAAGTAAAACCTACATCTTTCCTAATCCTTGTATCCTAACTGCATTCACAATTCTCTCTCCAGCTGTTCGGGAGATCCAGAATAGGGGTTACACTCAGTTCATCATACCTTGTTTCTGCTGCTCCTTCTTCATTACATATTCTCACTCCATCTCTGGAGTGCAACCTACCCTGGTTGCAACTTGCTTCTGCTGGATGACTTTTTTTTTTCCTTCTTCTTATGTTATTCTGGAGGTGCCACTGCCATCACTGACTGTCTTAGTCTCGGCCAGTGCAGGTCCATCTTGGCTGCTGGCTGATACTGGCTCTGTAAGATGTGAAGGAAGGTTCTAGCAGCTTCTCAGAGAAGCTGCCTTTGTAGCCCCCTACTCTCAAAACCTAGCCATGCCAACCCAGGATAAACAAAATAAAATACAAACATTATTTACGGGCTTTCATTTTAACAGTGGCAGCTGTATTAGCAACAGTCTTTACTGTACCATGTTTGCTATTCTTCAGAACTGCAAGGTTTTGTTTCTTGAAGGTGGTATTTCCAAAAATAAACATATTTATTTCCCATTTAAGTTAAGATTAGTTGAAGTATTTTATAATGTCAGCACCTGTCTTAACATAATGTGGATCATGTTGCTTTGTTCTCTTCTAAGGTTTTTATAACTGTTAAAAGATTCAGTCTAGTTTCATGCTGGCAGCAGGAATTCAAGTTTCCTATTGCTCTTATTAACTTAGAATTGCTGACTGTCATCAGACTGTCACCTTTACTAATGTTTAGAATTACACTTTTTCAGGAAATGTCAGATGCCAAATTACCACTTACTATTCAGTGCTTTCTTTCTGCTTGATCGAGGGTGATGGTATTTTTTTGAGTGCTGATTGCAGCCACATTCTGGTTCTGCACATGGGCTCACCAGTACCGACAAGAACTGCAGGAAGAAAGCAGGCAGTGATTGTTTTGTTTGCATTTCTGTCTGCTGTGTTTAACAGGCTGTCTAATGAGAAACAGACACTGACTCTGGTAATTGCCAAGCAAGGCCTGTGTGGAAATGGGGTTCATGTGCAATCCTTCAACACTGAGGAATCTTGTGTGAGAGATTGCAAGTTTCTCTTGGGTGGAAAAAGAGGAAAATGATAAATCTTGCAAGGATGTACAGACTGTCATGAATTTGACCCTCTCCTCTCTTATTAGAGCTCTGCTTCAGCAAAGGGTCTTGTAGGAATGTACATATTTGAAACTGCTGGGTTAAGCTATTGCCTAGAACATTTATGGTTGTTATCTTAACAGTTTGTTGTCATGTTGTTCCAAGACCACCCAATGACCAAAGTTCTGTAAGTTACCATTATAGTTCAATGCTTCATCACCTTTTTTTTTTCTTTTTTTTCTTTTTTCCTCTGTGTGTGTGTCTGTGTGTGTTTTCCCTTTTGCTATCCCTCTTCCTTGGCTAAACAGTCCTAGTAGTTTCCTTGAATGTTTCCATGTTTTCTAGACTTCAGTGCTTTCCTGTGGACAGTCTCATGTATTTTTATATTTTCTTGAGAAAATTGCCTGAGATTGGCAATAGTACTTCTATTTAGTACTTGATGTCCTCAGATCAGTGGGAGGAGATTTTCATGTTTTGCAGTCTGTACTCCTATGAAGGTATAATGGCACTACTGCCTTTTCTCATTGCAGGATCACATGTATGTTCAAGTTCTTTTGTGTTGACCTTCATGTGAACTATTGACAGACCCTCTTTTTGTATTTATTAATAAACAACAATAATTTTAAGAAAGGGTTAAATGTAATAATACGTGCTATGGCAATTTATGATCTTGCTATAAAGATACAGGTTTTCTGGTTTTTTTGGCAGCTGCTATAGTGCTCAAAACCTTGGGGTATAAAAGGCTAATTTTGTGCTTCAGTTCTATGACACTGATTTACTGTGCTAATCTACTCCACCATCCCATGCCCCCTTCCCACATGACCTGATGTGCCTTTATGACTCTTCTTACCAGTTCAGCTAGAAAATAAAATGAAGGGTTTCCAATCCATTTCAGGATGGGAATGAAAACATTTTTTAAATGGCTTGCAGATAACACTGAGATAATTTATAATTCTTTAGGTGTGCTATCTCAGAAGCACTTTTGAAACTTAGTCTACAAAATGAATACTTAGGATATATTTTATTGTTGGTTATGCTAATATGACTTACTAATATTGTCAGTTCTTGTGGGAGGTAGGTTTTTTGTTATTGTCTCTGACTAGTCAAGTGGAGAGCAGGTTGTAGATCTGTATGTTACAATGCATGCTAATACTTTTCTGCCTTTTACAGGATGTATTGGTAATAAAATATTTCTGTCTCTAAAATATGATTACATCTGACAATTTTTTTTTTTCCTTTCTTTACAGATATTTTCCAACTTATCTCTGAATGAGCGTTGCCTTTCAGTGTCATTAGTCTGTAAATACTGGCGTGACCTCTGTTTAGATTTTCAGTTTTGGAAGCAACTGGATCTCAGTAGTCGTCAGCAGGTATGAAAATATCGTTGTGGAGTAATTGTTTTCATGACTCAGAATTTGTTCTTGGAACTTGTACTTTTGACTAGAGGTAAATAGAAGAAACACATAAAATGGTGATATCTGTAGTTTCATGGATTTTTCTATTAGCTGAAAATGTCTGGACACTTAGATTGGGTCCTTTAAATATAGTGTATTTTGTCTGAGATCAGTTGTTAAACAGTGTGAGCACAAGTGCTATTTGAATTGGGTTGTGGGTCTGTTTCAACTCTGCCTCCGGTAGTCTGGAACTATCAGACCTCTTATTAATTCAAAGACAAACATGAGCATTTCTGAGGATGCTGTAGATGGAAGAATGGTCACACACATGGTGCTTGCTCTGTTTGTTTTAACAAATTTTCTTTATTTTGTTCTTCAGTCAGTATGGCTCCTACTCATTAGAAAAGAGACTGTATTTGGTTTGGGGTTTTTTTTTAATGCCTTTAGCTGATCCTAAAATGAAATACTTGTGTGTTTTGTTTAGTGAGATCCCTAGGAGCCTAGCCTTAAATTGTACAGGGTAACTTCCCTCCATGGAAAGCCTTAGTGATGCCAGTATTGTTTGGCCATTGCCCTTGGGTTCCTTCTAGAAACTTGCAGAGGTTTATAAGCAGTACCTTGAGAGTATCTTGAGAGTTTCATGAAAATAGAGGGCACAGAGAAAGAAAAACTGGAGTGTTGCATTTGAAGAAGGATTTTTTTTTTCTTTGCAATTTGTCATCGTTGTGGTTTAACCCCAGCCAGCAGCCAAGGCCCAGACAGACCCTTCCTCACTCCCCCACCAGTAGGGTTGGGGAGAGAACTGGAACAATGAAAGCAACAAAACTAAGAGTTTAAAGACAGTTTAATACTGAAAGCAAAAGTTGCACCCACATACACAAAACAAGCAAGACAATTAATTCACTGCTTCCTATCAGCTGGCAAGTGCGCAAGCATCTCCAGCAGAGCAGGGCCTCATCCCTCAGAAAAAATGACTTGAGATGACAAACACCATCACTGGAAATGACAAACCCCATTCTTCCTTCTTCTCCTCACATTATACACTGAGCATGATGCCACAGGGTCTGGAATATCCCTTTGGTCAGCTGTGGGGTCACCTGTCCTGGCTGTGTTCCCACCCACCCTCTTTGCCAGTGTGGCCAAGTGAAAAGCAGAAAAAGCCTTGGCTCTGTGCAATCTCTGTTCAGCAATAAGAAAACCAGCACAAATCCAAAATACAGTCCCATACTAGTCACTGTGAAGAAAATTACTTCTAGCCCAGGCAAAAGCAGCACAGTTCTTTTCCATCTTAACACCTGCCTGATCAAAGAGCAAGAAAAAAGATCTGACTTGCTACAAATGAAAAACATATTGAATGCAGCAAAGACTTCTTCAGCTGTATAAGACAAAAATCAAAAGGGATTCATGTTGCTTTCTTGCCCTCTTTGGTTAAAGCTAAATCTCATCTATGCCAAGTGATTTCTGAATGGTCCTTTGTAGGATTGTCTTCTTTTATGATTGTTGTCATTTTTGATTAACTACAATGTTTATAGATACAAAATGAATGGATTTTTTTTTTTTTTAAAAGGTGTTTAGGAAACTTTGCTCTCTGAGCATCCAGGGGCCACTCTGTCAGCCACACTGGCACCACCTGCTTGGGACCAAAGTGTGGGAGCTGACAATGGTCAGAAAATAGATTTTTAGGCTCCAGGCAGTGGCTTGAAGCCTGTGAGAAAGCTAAGCACATAACACACTCATTCTGACCTAAGAAATTTTAAGGAGGAGCCCAAAACAATCCCTGTAGGTAGCTTCTTCCTGACACCTGATGTTTTCCAACTTGTTTACTAGTAGAGATGTTTACAAGAGGGTGTTGTTCTAAATGACCAATCTTATTCTTTGTACCTTAACACTGTATAAAGGGTCTTTCTCTCAGTAAAGCTTTTGCTATAATGCCCTCTGAAGAAATGGGAGTTCTATGTATCATTATTTGAGCTGTCCTGAATTACAATGATACCAAAGTCCCTCCTGGTGGCTGCTCCTGGGAGGTGAATGAATGCCCTGCTCAGCTCCCTGCACACCCCACACACCCACTTCCCTTACAGCCTGGATTTCAGGTTTCACAGCAGAATCTCAGACCTCTGGGTCCTTAAAGTAATGTAGTCATTGTGCAACAACAGAATAACAGCTCAAGCAGGAGGAGGAGGGACCCCTGTGGTTTTATACCCTCACTGTATGTGTGTGGGTACATCTGGGGGCTCTTGGCTTCTGCTACATTTCCCAGTGTCCCTCACCTGGCTGTGCCAGAGGTCTGTGTGCCCTTTGCTGTGCAAAGGGTTGGCACCAGTTCGTGCATAGCCTTTTGCCTCTGGCTGTGCCACCCGGAGCTCAGCCTGAGCTCCGCTGCAGCTACACCCCAAGCTATGTGTACTGAGTGTATTCCTCAACAGTCCTTCCTTTGATTTAGTTGAGCATACCTGCTAATATACTAAAATGAAGAAAGAAAAGTTTTAAGACATTGGAACACTGCTCTTCCATACCACAAAAGTAATTAAGTAACAAAAATAATAGAATAAAGGCTAGCACAATTGCCATAGGGCAGAAATGATTATCAATATGAAATCACACATATTTCAGTAAACAAATGCAGTAGTGTTTGTTGGCTACAAGTTATGTAGTTCTGTTATTAGTTAGTATTCTACCTTCTGTTGGTTACATGATTCCTGCACTTGTATGGTAATTAGTCCACATACTCAGTCTTTCTGGTCTTTGGGGTTGGTGAGTTTCTTGTGTTGATAGTCTGTGGTGTTTGCCATCTCCCCTTACCAGAATTGCCTTTTACTCAGTTAGAGTTGTTTCTGTACAGTTGTTGAGTTGGCTTTGTTAGTTTCTTCCTTATCTAAGAAGTTCTGCCAAATGTCATTGTGGTCTGTGAATTCTCCATTCTTTGTGTCCACTGTCAGTAGTACATTATTACCCAAGCTTTGTTTACCCTCCCCTAGGAGCTGAAGCACATCAAGCCCTAAACCTTAATAAGACAATTCTACCAACAAGTAATTTATTTTTTCTAATACCTGGACATCAGAGATAGTGTATTCATGGCTAAAAAGAGAAGTAGGTCTGTGGTTACCCTCCTGACTCTGGAGCTCAGTCTGGTACTTGAGAACTTCTGTTAAGTTGGGCAGCTGTTTGGGATTCTTTTTGTGGTGATATAAACTCATGCAGCTGCCCATATTTCTGTACTTATCCAGCTGTTGCCTCTCCCTCTGTAAGTTTTATCATGAAACCATCTAGCTACAGTCTGCATAGTCTGTCAGAACTGGCTTTCCCCCAGTTGCCCATATCCTGTCAAAACCATCAGCCCCTCACCCCTCCAAAACAAACCAATTACAGTTAAATATTCAGCTATAGGTAGTATTTGTAAAAGAGGTATAGTTTCATTTTTCATGTAGCTCATTGAAATGCATCTTACAAACAGCCATTTTTGTCCTAATGACATTAAAGATCTTTATGGAAAAAGTTACATGTGAGTATTGGTTTTTCCTTTGCAGGTCACCGATGAGCTGTTGGAAAAAATAGCATCAAGAAGCCAGAATATTACTGAAATCAATATTTCTGATTGTCGCAATGTATCTGATACAGGAGTATGCATATTAGCAATTAAATGTCCTGGGCTCCTACGGTATACCGCCTACAGGTGTAAACAGCTTTCTGACACCTCTATTATTGCAGTTGCCTCTCAGTGTCCTCTTCTTCAGAAAGTGCATGTGGGCAATCAAGACAGACTCACTGATGAAGGCCTGAAGCAGGTAACCATCCATTCCACAAATTCCGTCTATAAACTTAGTATATTTCAGCTTAGCAAGTAGAAGAAGATACCCTTTTATAGGATTTAATTAAAATCACGAAAAATCTTCTGTTTTAAAAGTTGGTGTATGGAGGCTTTTTTTTTGGTGCAGTAAATGCTGTTCTTTAGAGACTGCACCTAGTTTCTTTTTTCTTTTTAATTCCTGGGGATTGAATGATCACTTTTGTAGTTAAATCCACAGAAGTGGATTCAATTTTCCTGAGCTTGGTTGCTATTCAAAACTTGTGTTTAATTAACTTGTTTTTGCTTCATGAATGCTGAAGATTACTAAGATTTTTATTTGTTAGATGTGCAGGAAGGTTTCATCAACTATCTGAGAGTGTTAAAGGAGCATTTAGGAGTTTGGGTAAATCAAATAAACTGTTGAGCATAAAAGCATTGTTAGCTACCTATACATACAGTAAATAATTTAGTTCTTATGTGCTGCTCTTAGGTCTGTTTTGTTGATTGTAGTTAGCAATTTAATTTTGTCACGTATGTAATTAGAATCTTTCTTGTTTGCACATAGTGTTTAAAAGCCTGAAAAGGAAGGTAAATTTTAATGGAGGGTGGAGAAGCAGGAAAAAAATCTTTTCTGGCATCCTTCGTTTCAGTCAAATTCTGTTGTGTTTTTTTTTTTTTTTCCTTTTCATTAATTGCAGCTCGGTTCAAAATGCAGGGAATTGAAAGACATACATTTTGGGCAATGTTACAAGATCTCAGATGAAGGAATGATCATTATAGCTAAAGGCTGTCTGAAGCTGCAAAGAATATATATGCAAGAAAACAAATTAGTAAGTACATATTGTGATCTTTTTCTTCTCAAGACATTTTAATTGTCAAAGCTTTCTCTTGCTCTTTATGTTAAAAAATTTTCTTTAGAATGGCTTTCTGCAATTGCTTAAAAATGTTTCTGGCTGTGAAAATTGCAGCTCTACAGAGATGCCTCAGAAGGTGATGCAAAGTACAAGTTAAGCTAAATGTATTAACTTCTTGTTTTTTAACATGGTATTCCAGGAGTAATTGTTTGGGAGATGTGTAGTTTGTATAGGAAAATACTTAATATGGAATGTTTATTTTGTTTCTACAAGTGCAGTAAAAAGTGCAAACAGCTAAAAGATTTTTGGAACCTGGGTTCTTGATTACAAGTGATACACTGATAATTTTTTTTTAAATATATCACTTTCTCATCAGGATAGAGTAGTGTGTCTGTGCTAGTAGAAGGAAGTTGTTGAGGAATAATAAAACAATCTTGTGTCCTAATTCTAAGCAGTCTCTGAAATGATGGTTTTTAATGTAGAAGGAGTGGCTTGTAAATGGTATAGCAGAACACTGACTTAAGGGTTTTTTAAATCTTAATTTTATTTTTAAAATTTCTTTCTTGCAAGAAAGTAGTAAAACTTGCTTGCAGTTGAGGTTATAACTGTGGTTATAACCTTTGTTTCAAAAGTGCTGAACTGAAACAAATAAATTGTGTTTGTTAGAAAATAGCATACCTTGTATTCAAGATTGATTTAATATTTGGCTTCAAATAGACAAAGAAATGCTAATGCTTGGGATCATTTTTTTTAACGTATAAAGCATTCTCAAATCAACAAAGAAAGAAAAAGGTAGCCAGTTACTTGTTTTGATCAGAACTGTGGAAAGTTGAAAAATAGGAGATGGAGACCTAAACTGAGATTTCTGTGTAGTTTAAATGCAGAAAAAGGGCACGTGCCTCCTCTTGTATGAAACACAATCTTGAATACTTTCAAAGCTAGTCCTTCTAATACTTACCTTAACATAAAAATCTTCAAATATGAAAAAGAAAAAGAGATTACCTGAGAAGTCTGGAAGGAAAAACATCTTCCTTCCTTCTCTGGAAAGAGAAAGGTGAGTTAATTATTTGTCTTTGAAAGGAAGAGGGAAACATTCAAGATTTGCATAATTGTATGTGAAAGATGGCTTAGTAGTAACTAAGAATGCAGTATGTTTAAATATCAGCATAAGTGCTTGATCATTGGAAGAGATGGAGGGACAGTGTTAACTTAGCTTTTCTTGTAGATGCGTCTTAGAATTCTCATCATCGAAGTTTTGATTCTCTTTATAGTGTGAAATGTAACCTAAGAAGTTGTTATGCCATTATTAGCACTTAAAGACTTTGTGGTTTTAATATATGAAATGTCACTGAAGTTCCTGGTTGAAATGGAACATAGGAAGTATCTTAATTCTTTGTAAGGCAGGCGTGAAATGTGCTCTTCACTTGTACTCTAGTTGGTTGCCTTCATGGTTGAAAATGTAACACTGATTTTTAATTGCAAATAAGACAAAGATATTTGCTGTCGAATGAATACGAAATTTCTCTAAATTTTGTCTCTTTGATAATTTGTCTCGTGACTTGCCAAAACTGAATTTTTGCCTAGTTTTTCATGAATGTACTTTCTTTTTTTAGTGTCTAATTGTACTTAGATTCCTGCCTATCTTTAATTTTTCAGGGGGAAGAAAAAGTCTTGGGGCAAATTTGGTGTAGCTCTGTAAAATTAAATTCAGCTCCATAAATCTTTGTATGTACACATGAAGTAAGTTTTGAAGCTGTTATGAACTCCAGGGTGTTTAGTCCTTAGAATAAAATAACACTTGAACAGTGTCACTAGATGACAAAGCTGAAGAAGCTGCTGTGCTTTCCCCTTGCTAGGGGCAAGAGACTTTCAAATCTTGCTGGCAGTGTGGTTTCGTGTGATGAACCAAGACAATTTTTAAGTTATTCTCATGCAGTTGTAAAATAGAAACTTTTACATTGCAAAATAAATAAAAAATACAGGAATTGTTTAGTTGCAGAATTACTTTAAAAGGGATTAATGGTTGCAAAATGGTTTGTCAAATTCTGTGGGTTACTTTTTCCCCTTCTAAAAAAATCTCCTTAGTATTTGGTGTGGTACATACTGCTTCCTGCTTCTCTGGTGAAGATGGTGGTTTGGGAAAATACGTGTTTGTATGTGTGTGTTTTCAAAATGAATAAGTATTCATTCTTGGAAATCAAAGTATTCTGTGGCAAAAAACGTGTACTTGACGTATGAGGGCTTGGTCTGTGTATTTAAAGTTCGTACCTTGTCAGTATGCTAGAAAGAGGACTCTTATCCTTCCCTTTTAAGCAGCTCTGTAGCATCCATGTAAATAGTCTTGTCTTTTGTATTTTCTTGTTTATTCCTTTCTCAGAGGTGCTCAAAATCATGTATGTGACTCTTAAAGGCAATTTCTGTTAATTTCTAAATGTGTAGTGCATTACAGATAGTACATGATGGTTGAGTTTTCATATAGGCTTGTCTCACACTAATGGATTTTACACTTCAAAAATGCATCCAGGCAGAGGCAACCATCAGCTAAATAATGCCTTTGTGAGTGTTACTTTGCAGTGAAAACATGTGGATCAGGCAACACAGTTCAGTTGCTTCATCTGTTGCTAAGTAACTCCATTATCAGACTGCTGAGCAGAAACAGGGAAAGGAGAATTTACGTTCTGATTGTTGAATATGCTAGACATTTCATGGAAAAATAGACCTTTTCCTGTCTTTGAAGTGCTGATTATGTCATGGTAATAAGCAAAAGCCGCAATTAATAAATGGGACAAAGGATATGAGAGGAGGAAGTTAACATTGCATGGCTAACTTAACAACAGAAGGTGGTTGTTATTTGCATAACTGTTCAGGATTTGTATCTCTTCAAAATATGTTTATTTTTCCTCTGTCCTTTGAATGAAAGAACAATTACATGCTGAGCCTCTTTTCTGAAGCATACTGGCCAAATTTGGAACCTAGTTAAAAAAGAAATTATAACTGCAGGACTTATGAAGTGTGCTACTGTGTTCTCTCTCCTGATCTGCCCCCAAGCAGTCCGATGCAATTGAATAATCTCATACAATTTCAGTGTAAACAGAAGACAACAGCTCTGTCCAGACAAAACTAGAAAATTTCTTAATTTCTTGGCTGAATTTAGTTGGGCTTCTTATTTTATGGCTGTGACTGGTATGGTATGCTGTAACATCTGTATCTGCATCATGTGAATGTTCAGAGTGAATGAAGCTAGTGGAAGATGGTTAATTTCATTGTTACCTTTGTACCGATTGCTGTTTTTAGTCTTCCCACCCCACACAGAGAGTACATAGCTTAGCTGCAAAGTCAGAGAACTGCTCCACACTAATGTGTAGTACTCTCACTGAGACAGAGAGTGGGATACTTAACCTGACTTGCTTTTATTGCAACCTTGCATAGAAGGGTGGAGTCCTAAAAGGTTTTAAAGGTTTTGTGAGATGCAGAACTCAGTGACTACAGAGCACACAAACAGAAAAGGGTTGTCTCCAGAAGCTCTGGCACAAGCTGTGTGTTTTCCTTATTTCGGATAGAGGAGATCTCGATTTGGGAGCTCACTGTAGAGCTGGAGAAAACCCTTCTCCACTTAGCTAATTTGATTTAACACGCTATTTTATTTTTAATTTCTTTTCCTTAACTGGGTAACTTAATGGCTAAAATTATAATATAATTAATTAAATTAACTTAAATTATAATTCCTCCCTATTCCACCCAGTGTCTGTGTTTTTTTGTGGTGAACTAGATACAGATAATGAGAGAGAGCTTCTAAAGATAAAGCAAAGTGGAGTTTTAAACACTGTAAGAGAATGACAACATTCCTACCTCTATACTTTGTTCCCTTGCTCTCTGTTCTCTTTTACAAGCTCATTCAGGAGTGGATGGACTACTGTAGTAGTTCTTATGGCAGCACTTCTTTCTTTCCAATAAAATGATGTTGTGAAGTGGATCCTTAAAGGCAAATCATTTGTTTGGTGGTTCCCAAATACGTTCATTAAGACAGTTAGAATATAACTTGGCCGTGTGTTATAAATAACAATATAATATTGGCTTTCACATTTATGTATTAGCTTTTGCATGTTGTTATTAATCACAAGTATTTTGATACGGTACAATTTATAAGTCCTTTTAACTGCTCATTAGTATAAAATAATTTATCAGTTTATTTATACAATGTATAGCTTATATGAATAATGTTGTGATGAATATATTGTAGGCCCTAGCAATATGGAACGTTAAAAATGCCTTTAACTCAGGGAACAGTGCAAAAACAATTAGTTTCATCCTGTTGCTTCTCATATCTGTGTAATGACCTCTCCAAGTGATAAGTGACAGGAACCACAGCACCAAGAAAAAGTTAGAGAAGAATTTATTGACTCCTTGTTATCAGGGAGTGTGAAACAGCAGGATGAAACCACAAGAAGAAATACAGTGTATTGATCTAATCTACAAGATGCCATGCATGCAAGTCAGAAGTTAAAACCAAACAAAAGAGTTCCTGTAACATAAAAAAAAAAGAATAATGTATAAACTCATGAATATGTATATACCCCAATAATGTAACAGTATGTATATAGAGAGTTTTGTTTTAAAACTAATGGTATGTTTTTTGGCCTATAGCCAGAAACAGCCCAGCACTGGACATGGTCCCTTTCTATCCCCTTATTAAATTTAAAAAAATTCTAAAGAGTGAACTTTGTTTCTCACACCATGTTTCTGTTTCTTTGTTAGACTCTTGATTCTCCAATTTCAAGAAGTTGAATTTCAACCAAGTTTTGGCCCCGCTGGCAATATGTTTGATATATGATAACACTTTTAAGTAACACTTATAGCCATGTTTTACAGGTGGCTATTTAACAGATTTTAAAACGAGTGTTCTGTAAATTTTCGGCTTATCTTTGCAGTTTGCAGCAAATAAGAGTTAAAATTCAAGTTAACTGTGATGCTATGTTTGATAGAAACCACAATGCTTAAGATATGTGAACAATGTACTTTCATTTCAGTAAAAAAGTATTAAGGTAGGCTGAACAGAATATTAAATTTTTGTCACACAATTAAAGAGTTAACATATGCTTTTAAAGCATTGACTGGAACCAACTCAGTATAAAATGCATAGGATAAAATAAACTTAATTCTTATATTTTCTGAATAATCAGCATTGTGTAAGATGATAAATTTATTTTTGTATTTTAATTACATTCCCCTTCCCATTTCAGTTTTTACTTTGGGAAGCATTTCTCTTCCTGTTTCTTATTTGTCATCTACAAAACACTTATTTATGCATTGTACCTTGTGTCACAAACATTGAGAGGAGGGTGTTGCTTTGAGTTTAGCCCAGGAAAGTTGTTTCAGGAAGAAAGTATTATAATGCATATAAACTGCAGTGCCAAATGTTTAGAATGTATGAAAATAACTTACTTTGTCTCAATGGTAACAAGTAAATGAAAGAAATTTTTGGGGAAAAATATTCCAAAAGAATGTAATTTCTCTGTCCTTTTTCCATCCCCCACAATATACTCCATATGCTATTTCAGTTTTTACATACAGTTCTTAAAACTGTTCTACTTGAAGAAATTTCAGAAGAATTATTTTCTCATGTTTCTTCAGTCATACTTTCCTAAAATACTTTTGAACCACTTTATTTCATGATTTGAAATTTTGAAAAGAACTTCTGTTCTTGTTTTAAAAGAATTTTTAAAATTTTGTTTAGTCATTCTAGACTTCCCCCTTCAAATTCTATTTTTACAATTAAACCCCCATGTTCAGAAGGACCTGTTGCTGGTTTTCTTTGCAGACACAGGCCCTCCTCCTCCTTCAGGTGTGACTTAGGTTTCCCGCAGCAGAATCTCAGGCACTGGATTTATAAAAATAATGGGTTTAGCAGACATACAGCATCAGGCCAGAGAAAGTTGGGTGCCTTCAGAGAGGGACCCAGAACAAAGAAAACCCCAGACAATTACGCCCCACCTCTCATACAGTCTTGCCTTGATCTAATGGTGATTTTTGGTTTGTGGTCTTCTAGTGCTTTCCTGGTTTCTTTCTCCATGTCTACCACACAGGCTTGATTTCTTGTCTCATTGGGTTACAGCTTCTGCTGACAACTGTAGTCTTTATACTTTCTTGGTTTTTTTCTAGTGCATCTACTTACTGGCTGAGCATGGAAAGCTAGAAAACCACTAGTCTTAATATAATAAGCACTGCCTAGCAACAACTGAAACATCACTATGTTATCAATATTCTTTTCATACTAAAGCTAAAACACAGCACTGTACCAGTTCCTAGGAAGATGACTAAGCAAATGAATTATTCCGTCTGAAAGTATATCTAGGTCCCAGTTCACAGCTTCTGGTCGAAGGCTTCAGCAAATCCAGCTACTGATGCTAAAAAAGCAACATACTATATCCCACAGCTTTGTAACTTCATGTAGCTCATCCTACTTAGGACTTGTTTATGCTGAATTACCAGCATCTCTCAATAACTAGTTGCTTGCTAAGAGTGTCTGGAGGATTTTGGAGTCGTGGTATGGTTTGGGTTGGAGGGAACCTGAGGTCTGGTTCCGACCATACTACCACTACATGGGTAGGCCAGGTGGCTCAAAGCTCCACACAACCTGTCCCCTTCCAGGGATGGGGCAATCCACAACATCTCCGGATAACCTGTTCCAGTGCCTCACCACCCACACAGGAAAGGACTCTGTACACACCAAGATGCATTTCTCTTTTGTGTACACTGTATGTCATAACTTTGGATAATGATGTTTCATCTTCTGTCAAGTACTAAATTAGATTTCTAAAACAAAAACTTCGTGCAGATGGCATGATGGTAGTATGCACTAGTAATGATGAAGTCCCTTTTGTATTTTAGTTTCTCAAACACTTTACATACACACCAGAACCATCTAATGTACCATAAAAGTAAGGATCAGTGCTTTAAAAATGCGCTTAACAGCTATATTGATACTAAGATGAGGTGTGGGAAGTCATGCTTTCATAAGAACTACATGACATCTGTCTGGTAATAAAAATGTTATGGAAAACTTTGTCTTTTGACACGCTCTTTTAAACATTTACTTTCCAAATTTTTTAACAACGTAACATGATTCAATCAGTTTCTTAGAAACCTAACTTATAAAGCCTCATTTCCCAGAGTTCAATTTTTTTTTCTTTTTTTTTGTTTAGATCTGTTGCATTTTGACCTAGGCAGTTTCTGTAATACTGTTCCTGCAATGAAACGTTTATGCCAAGTTTGAATGTTAATAGAAGGGGAGAAGGCAAAGCTTGTGTACATGTGCATAAATCAGCTACGTGTATCTGGCATTAGATTAGCAGTGAAGGCATTAGAACCACAGTGCAGGAGTCAGACTCTTTATTTTCAGTATTACTTTCTGTAAATGCTGTGTCAGTAAGTACAGTGCGGTGTTGTCACCCTTAGGTGGCGGCATTGACTTTGTGATGGTGACGAGCTTCCTCGGCCCGTGCTGTGGGGAATTGCCGATGTATGGCATATAATTTCTGAATATTGTGCTGGTTCCACAAACCCTGTGTTCCCTTCAGCTGCCGGGATTGCTGTCAGAGTAATTCTTAAGTGTCTCAATAAGGTCAGCTGTATGGTTTCATCACTTTCTGCTTTTCTGTTTTTTATTTTTAGACAGGTACTGCATTTTGATATGAGTTTACTTACATTGTTACACTGTGTGTGTGTACACATTTAAAAACAACCAAAAACTGGAGTTGTAATCTGTATTGCTACATTATTTACACTTTTTGACTCTTGTCAGGTTACATGTGGTTGATTAATGGCTATACCTACTCTACTGTTTAAAAAACTTCCAGTTTTGATATTAAGTTATGTGTTATATCACTTAAAGCATTTCTTTGGGCTATAATTGATTGCCACTTATAATAAACATTCTATGTATAAAAATCTGTAATACATATATGGTAGATTAATACAATGACAAAGAAGTGAGTGATGGAATGAAAGAGTAGAAAAGTGGCTGATACAGAACATTTTCCTACTTTTTGGTCAGGATTATAAAGTGATTATTCATTTGATACTTGCAAATGACGTATTTTGCCAATAATTTTAGTGAAGGTTAGATACATTTATTTATACATTTAAGTGACCATCTTTTTACGCTTGTGCATTAATGGCTAGCATGTTAGTGTTGTACATCAAAAATCAAACTCAGGAAGAACTGTAACAAATAATGTTCTCAGTGTTGAAGATTCTGGAATTGAAAGTCCAAATGGATGGAGGTAATGCAAAACTCCTAAATGCAATATACAAGCAAATTTCAGCAAGTTGTGGATTTTAAATTTTGAGTTAGAATGTAGACACTTCAGCATTTTTCTTTTGTGTTTTTTGACTGCTCTTGTTGTTGAATAAGGTACTTGAGTTTTTAATTAAAAACTTGATGGCCAGGAATTGATAGCTGGATATGGAGTCTTCTCAATTGTTTGAAATAACAATATTTAGTTGTCCTTTGGGATCACTGGTATCACAGTACTTTAGTCACAAACCAAATTCCATGATACTAAAATGAAAAATCCTTCCACTAAAATACATGCTGCTAGAGTTAAAGTTACCTGAATGGAGCTGAAATTTCTGTAGTTTCTTTGTTTTCCTGTTGGAATTTTTGTTTGTTTACAACTTTTAATCTGCTGGTATGGTGTGTCGAAGAGAGCACTGGCAAACTCCAGATGAATCACTTGCAGGTTGTTCATCTGTTAGGTTGGTATCTTGGCTTGTGTTGTACTTGGTAAGAGTCTTCAGCCATTCATTAAGGACAGCAGTAAATCAAAACTGATAATAGTTCTCCCAGTGAGCTGTGATGCTTACTGAAAGAGATCATAAGTATGATGCTGTGAAGCAAATCCCTTAAAAGTGTCAGTATCAATATTTTAAAATAGTGGTAATTTGCATCAATCAAATATAATCCAAATACGTTTTTATTTGTATACGGCAGAGACAATTATGCAAAAGTAATGAATGACAGGCAGGCATCTTTGTTTATATAATTTCTTTCCAGGAAATTCCAGTTGCACTTTTTTATCTTTATGAAGCTGGAAGAATGAACTTGTCAATTTTCTGAAGCTGTGGGAAAACACTTTTGTTTCCCAAAGAACTTCACTGTAACTTACATAAATTACAGTTTTCAGTGTGAGAGATCAGATCACTAAGGATGAAAGTTCTACAAATGTCTACATTCCCTCTTCTCATCTTTCTATAGTGGGATCACATATATAAATGTATCTTCTTTGTGGGTATGTGGAGGTGCTCTTCCGGGTAGTTGTGTTCTTCAAAATGCTACATTGTTTGTAGACAATGTTACAGGCAAATTGAATAGGCGCTGAGACCAAACTGCTGAATTGTCCTAAATGCTGCCTTTTTTTTGAGTCAAGGTTAAATTCTTACGAGTTTTAAACAGAAACATCAGTCCCCTCGGTGGATAAATTTTTGCATTTATAGTTTACATTTACATTTCCTATACATTTACATTTAAATTGCAAATTTATCATCCATGCACACTTTATGCCCTATCATCCTAGGAATTTTACAGCATTATTTGTTTTGGAATTTGTTACGGCCTTGCAACTGTCATTGTTTTTTAAATCCAGAGTGGTAATGTTTAGAAAACAGTGTTTGTCTGTTTTCTACAGACAAAGTAGTTATTACAAGTAGTTATTACTACTTGTAGTAATAACTACAAGTACTCTAGATACAAGTACTTGTAGTTATTGTAGCTAGTTTTGAACATCCTATTCTGCTTTTCAGGGCTGTGTGTAGCTATGCCTCAGTATTTTTAAGAGTCCTTAGCTTAGTGTTCTTTCTTTTTCTTGTTTTATATAGTTTTGTTTTTTTTAGTTAATATTTTTCAGTAATAACTATTGAAAGTTTTATTGTATCTGAGGCTTTTCCTAAAAATTGTCTTGCTGGGGTGATCCTCAGACACGAACTTGTGGTTGTCCTTGTTTTGCCTTCTTGGTCCATTGCATCCAAATGTGGTTTGTTTGAGAGGTTTTTTGTTTGTTTGTTTGTTTTTTTTGTTTTGTTTTGTTTTGGTTTGGTTTTGTTTTCGGTTTTGGTTTTGGTTTTTTTTGTGGGGGTTTTTTTTGTGTGTTTGTGTTGTTTTTTTTTAATGTATATCTCTCTGGGAATTGTGCATTATTCTGATTTTATGCAATGAAATTACAGTTTACTAAAACTGGAAGGTTATTTTTAAACCTTTCAAGTTTTTTATGAGATTTATACAAACACACATACATACATACATACATACATATATTTATGTGTATATATATCTGTGTTTTCTCACTGTTACTCTACTGATTCTGCTCCCCATCCCACTGTGGGTAGTGAGCTGCTGCCTTGGGTTAAACCATGGCAATGGAGGGGATGGATTGTGCTGGTGTTCCCTCTCCTACCACCTTGGTAAAACTACAAGTATGCTTTAAGAATACGTTCTATCTGAAACATCAAAATATAAATTAGACAAAAAAAATCTAGATTACAAAATCATCTAGATTACAAAAAATATCAAATGTGCACTTTGTACAAATTTTAAATATTTTTCTTCTTAAACATAGAGAAAAATAAACCAAGGTTTAGGTTTATTTCATAAAGTATTTTTATTTTCCTCACTCTCAGAAGAAAAACATACTGGATTTAGTAAATGGGTCAATGGACCAACTTCATTGTGGGTGAGTGTGCATTGCCAACAGAAGTTTTCCAAAAGACTTCCTGGGATGGCGTCCAAGGGCTGCGTTTTCGCAGTGATGATCGCATGTAATGCTGTTGGTGGAGGCACAGCTGTGCCTCTGCCATGGTCTCGCTCATTAACACACGAGTCCCATGCCCAGAGGATTTGTTCGTAGGCCTTGTGTGTCTGGAGATGTTACCCTGCTGATGCTGTCCATGGTTTTATGCCAGAGGTACAGCTGTACAGTTCGCTGCTGTCAGGGTTTGCAGCAAGGTGTTGGTGTGACAAAAGGGGTGT